>JAZKLR010000256.1:0-1458214 GCA_037103525.1 Ganaspis brasiliensis | reverse complement strand
TGCACAAGGTATTAAAATACAACCAATTTTATTTACTTTTAAAGACAAAGCAGCGACATTAAAAAATCCAAAATGTCGGCTACAATATGTTTGTCTTTTAAAGTAGACATGAATAGCTAAATTTTAAGAACTTGTGCAACTTTTTACGTCAAAATTTTCAATTTTCATGCGAATTTATTCGTTTTTCAAAAATAACGTCTGCCATATTGATCCGCCATTTTTAATTTTGACCATTTAATGCCAGATTCGTATTCAGCGACCCCGAAAACCCCCGAGTAACAAGTTTTAGTCGAATTTAATCCATTTGGAAGAATCAACCGCCATCTTGAATTGTTTAATGTCTCTACTTTGTCTTTAAATGTATACATAAATAGCTGTATTATAAGACCTTGTGCAACATTTTATGTCAAAATGAATATTGTTGACACAGGAAATAAAAATGAATTTCAGCAATTCTGTTCACATTTTCCGCCATATTAAATCCGTCATCTAGAAGTTCGAAATGTATGACACTCTGCTTTTAAAGTAGATAATAATTACAGAAATTTTAAGTTATATTACAACCCTCGACGCCTAAACCAATTTTGGATTATTTAATAAATTAAAACAATTTAATACATGTTTATAAGTCTATATTAGTGCATGAAACGATTTTTAAACAGCTTTATTCTAAATTTAAGTACAAACTAAAATAAAAAAAAGCAATCTTCATCTCGCAAACCACAATCTTTAATTTTTGTTTTCTTTGTCAAAATAAAGCTAAAACAAGAAGAGATAATGATCGTCTAATTCTGTTAAATTATCAATTTCCACTCTCTTTTTTCGCTCTTCTTCACTTTTCATATAAATTTGCTGTCAGATTGAAGCTCTTATAAATAGTGCATCAGGCAATTAATTATCGTTAAATATACAAGTCATCAAGTGGAAGATCAGGTTGATTAAGCATAATGGATGGAAAAGGTGAGCCTACCTTGGAGATATCCACGAGCGATAGCGTCGGCAGCGTGGAGAGCGTGGTCGGGACTTCCGGCGACGGATGCTGAAGCCACAGCAGCCGCCGCTGCAGCGGCAGCAGCCCCAGGGCTCAATGACGGAGGAAGTAAGAGTGCTGAAGCAGCACCGGACATTGCAGATCCTAGTGGCGGAAGCACCCAAGGATGTCCTCCAGCACCGGGAGTCGGCCATCCGGACGGTAAATGATGAGCGGACGAGGGATGATGGTGAGCCGAATTGAAATATGGATGCGGTCCAGCCGCATACAAACCATAACCAGCGGCTCTTGCAAATTCGGCAGCGGCACGTTCCGCCGCTCGATTTCGCAAAATTCGATTGATGCTACTTACAGAAGGTGCTGTTGCATTGCTACAAACACCTATCGAAACAAATAACCACACTTTTTTAGATTCCGATATAAAGTCACTGACATTTTGTTTAAGTTTCAATTTTTTTTTCAAAAGGAACAGATTTTTATTACTTTTTAACATGAAAAGGGGCCTTGATACTTTTAAGAAAATTGCTAGCATGATGATAGATGATAAGCTCACATAAGATTTTAATATATAAATTGTATAAAGTTTAATTTTCAACACTGAGAAAAATAAGTTAGCTACTATATATTAGGGTGTTTCAAAAAATGAAAATTTTCGAATTTTGTTTGAAGGCCCTCGGTAATCGACTGGAAATGGAAAAAAAAATTACCCGTATTTTTTTTTTTTTTGATCGGACAATATTAAGGGGTGCCGCTTTCACCCCCTATTTTCCCATTAGAAATACATGGGAAAAGTGTACTTTTTTAAAAAATCGCAAAAAATTGTTCTTAATATTATCGAAAAAGGCTCAGAAGTTTATGAGGCCTCGATAAATGTCCAAAATTGAAGAAACCGTCGATTATTATTTTTTTTTTTACAAACTAACCCTCTCTAGGGGTGTCTCAAAAAACCACCCCTAAACGCAAATTCAGGATTTATAAGTAAATAGCTATAAAATATTATTTTTTTACGTCGCTTTTTTTTATAAATTTTTTTAATTAACAAAATACAAGTATCGATAAATTTTTCAATAATTGTTTAATTGTTTAAACAATTTTAATTTGTTTAAACAATTTTTTTCATATTTTCATTTTTAATCAAATACCTTAAAAGCTTACAACTTTTTAAATAGCGAAGAGAAAAACAATGTAATTGGTTTAATTTAATTTATTTAGTCCAATTAATTGTTTAAACAATTAAAATTGTTTAAAATCAACTTTTTGTTAAATTCAGCTAGAATCATGTGGTTTTTTGCAATTTTCATTGAAGAACTATAAGGAAGCTATTTATTTATAATTCGCAATATATATTCAATTGTTTAGACAATTTCAATTTGTTTAAACAATTTATTTTTCTTATATTTTCGAATTTAAATAATTTTTTTTTAATGGTTGTCGACTCTTTAGTAACAATTGAAAGAAAATTTTTTCATTAAATATTTTGTTTCAAATTGTAGTGCAAGATGTTTTGTTTTTTTAAGAAAAATCCACATTTATTTACAAATAATCCAAACAACTCTTACATCTTTACTTAAATATTTTGTTTATTTGTTTAAACAATTTAAATTGTTTAAAACAACTTTTCATTGAATTCTCCTAGTAACTTTTCATTTTTCCCTTGCTTCATTAAAGAAATATCACGAACTTTTTCCTCAGCTATTTTCAAGACTTTTTTATTGTTTAAACAATTTATTTTCCCTGTATTTTATGGGTTTACGAATTTTTCTTTATTAACTCGTATAGACAAACTTTAAATCCCTTATACTTACCCTTATACTTATGTTCTGGTTAAGTATAAGGGATTTAAAGTTTGCCTATACGAGTTAATAAAGAAAAATTCGTAAACCCATAAAATACAGGGAAAATAAATTGTTTAAACAATAAAAAAGTCTTGAAAATAGCTGAGGAAAAAGTTCGTGATATTTCTTTAATGAAGCAAGGGAAAAATGGAAAGTTACTAGGAGAATTCAATGAAAAGTTGTTTTAAACAATTTAAATTGTTTAAACAAATAAACAAAATATTTAATGAAAAAATTTTCTTTCAATTGTTACTAAAGAGTCGACAACCATTAAAAAAAAAATTATTTAAATTCGAAAATATAAGAAAAATAAATTGTTTAAACAAATTGAAATTGTCTAAACAATTGAATATATATTGCGAATTATGAATAAATAGCTTCCCTATAGTTCTTCAATGAAAATTGCAAAAAACCACATGATTCTAGCTGAATTTAACCAAAAGTTGATTTTAAACAATTTTAATTGTTTAAACAATTAATTGGACTAAATAAATTAAATTAAACCAATTACATTGTTTTTCTCTTCGCTATTTAAAAAGTTGTAAGCTTTTAAGGTATTTGATTAAAAATGAAAATATGAAAAAAATTGTTTAAACAAATTAAAATTGTTTAAACAATTAAACAATTATTGAAAAATTTATCGAGCCTTGTATTTTGTTAATTAAAAAAATTTATAAAAAAAAGCGACGTAAAAAAATAATATTTTATAGCTATTTACTTATAAATCCTGAATTTGCGTTTAGGGGTGGTTTTTTGAGGCACCCCTAGAGAGGGTTAGTTTGTAAAAAAAAAATAATAATCGACGGTTTCTTCAATTTTGGACATTTATCGAGGCCTCATAAACTTCTGAGCCTTTTTCGATAATATTAAGAACAATTTTTTGCGATTTTTTAAAAAAGTACACTTTTCCCATGTATTTCTAATGGGAAAATAGGGGGTGAAAGCGGCACCCCTTAATATTGTCCGATCAAAAAAAAAAAAAAATACGGGTAATTTTTTTTTCCATTTCCAGTCGATTACCGAGGGCCTTCAAACAAAATTCGAAAATTTTCATTTTTTGAAACACCCTACTATATATGGATAGCTAATTTTTAGCGGTGGTAGCTGTGACAGCAAGCAAAATTAGCTGTGGATGCTAATTTAGTTTTCAGCGATTTTGATACACAGCATTTGACTCTCATTTTCTATATAAAATGACCCGCTAAATCCGAAAATGAAGTCGAAAATTAAGAAAGTAGAACAGTTTATAAGATATTCTTGTTTTTCCATGTTCATACCTACGAAAAAATTTTTTTTCTTTACAATTTAAATATCTTCGGTTCCAGTAGACGGATTTTAATTTTTATTTTTTAAATTAAAGGTAATTCAATTTACAATCAACCATCTGTACAATATTTTTTAATCCTATCATTCCCTTAAACGCAATTGATGATTATATCAAAAATTTTTCTTCAAATTCTTAAATATTGGAATAAAGGCTGGATTCTATTATTAATTATTGCGCTAAAATAAAATTATTTAAGAACCGATTCATTATTCGTAATTGAAGTCTGATCTATTACAATGCACTGAGAAAATGAAATGTCTAAATATAACCAAATTTCAGGATCTTACTGAAATGCTTTTAACTTTGATATTTTTCAACCGAATTTGTTAATGCCTTTAATTTAAAAAAAAATTCAAATCCGTCCACTGGAACCAAAAATAACAAAAAACATGAAAAAACAATATTAAGGTAGTTCTCCGGCAGTTATACTTAAAAAAAATCGATTTTCTATGGATTTTCTTCAAATTGTGAGAAAACGTTATTTTATATGTGCCTTCTGTCTGGTTAAAATTTCAATAGCCCTTGCAATGCTCAATATTGAGATATCCAGGTTCCAAATTCCAATTTTGTATGGAAAATGTTAAAAAATGAAATTTTGAACCTGAATATCTCAATTTTGAGCATTGCAAGGGCTATTGAAATTTTAACCAGATATAAGGCACACATAAAATAACGTTTTCTCACAATTTGAAGAAAATCCATAGAAAATCGATTTTTTTTAAGTATAACTGCCGGAGAACTACCTTAATAACTGTTCTGCTTTTTTAATTTTAGAATTCACTGAAAAAACGATATTCTTATTCTAAGAAACACTTCTTAAATATTCTTACAATAAGAGTAATATTCTTATTCTAAGAAACACTTCTTAAATATTCTTACAATAAGAGTAATATTCTTATTGTAAGAAAATTTCCCACCATATTTAAGTGGGAAATATTCTTGGCGCCTATTTAAGAAGTGTTTCTTAGAATTAGAATATCGTTTTTTCTGTGTTCATTTTCGGATTCAGCGGGTCATTTTACATGGGATATCAGAGTCAAATGTCAAAACATTTTTGGAAATTTGTAAAACAGGTGTTATTAGTTGTGCTAATATATTAGCTAACAAAAATAGTTATCCATATTAAGATTAGCTGAGGTAACTAACTCTTAGCTATGACTGCTAATATTTTTTTTTCCGTGAATGATATGCACTTCACTGTAAAAAGTAAATCTTATTTTCAGAGAAGTCTGAAATTAAATCAGTCTTGAAAATAATGCTATCCTTAATTTAAAGTTAAACTGAGGCTTTTGTGAAAATAAGGATGTCCTTTTAATTTCAACTGATTTTTATATAGAAATAAGATCTTGGTCCAGCTGAATTTCAAACACACTTTCCTTAATTCAACACGCAGCTGCTGATTTTACAGATTAATTGTCTCCGGGATTACAGTGGTTTTTTTGTTCAAATTTTGGTAAAAGAAGGGGATTTAGAAAATCAAAAAAAAAATATTACAAGTTTTTTAACAAATCCATAAACTATTTACAAACAGAATCTTCAGTAGACACAATTTTTTTACTAATTAAAAACTTCTTCAACCAAAAATAATAATAAAAAAAATGTTATTCTATTTTCTTTTTAAAGTTAATTAAATTTTTAGAAAAATAATAACTGAAAGAAATTGAAGATGCAACATTGCAAATTTTGCTTTAAAAACATTAGAATATTTTGATGACACTTATTGAAGATACAAAAATAATGTAATTTCTAAAATCCAAATAAATGCAGTTTAGAAAATTTGCGCGAACATTATTAACGAGTTTTATATTTTGATTTTATAGAATATAAATAATTTTGAAATAAACCTAAGGACATAAAATGCGTTTATTATTTTAGAAATGATTTTAATTTTTATGAAACTTTGAGAATTCTAGTTTTTTGAATATATATAAAAGTACATATCTAAATAAAGTGTTGGCAAAACCATTTCTTTCGAGTCTGAATTTTCTTACAATTACAATTAACTTTTAGTAAATGCCAATATTATAAAAAAGCTTTGAAATTCCAACAAAATTTCTTCAAAAATTGCTAAAAAAATTTCCAATAAATTTCTGTACGAAATTTCATAAAATTTACTTTTTTTCATGTTTTTCTGGAATTTTTTTAGAAATTTGTTGGAAAATTTCGTAAGAATTTCTTTTAAGTTTTTTCATAGAATTATTTCACGTCAATTAATAAAAAAAAGTATTAACTATACTTTCTACGTTTAAAGAAGTGAATTATTTACTAAAAAAAAGTAGATTGTTAGATTGTTAAAAGTTATAAAGAAGGTACTTAAAAATTAATTAATAACTTTGACTATGATCGTGAAAAAAAATGGAAATTTATTGTAAAAAGGTAAAAAAGGGAGAAAATATAGGATTTTAGGTGTTTTATGTATTTTTTTCTAAATTAGGGGGAAAAAGGGGTATTAGATAAAAAAGCGGAGGAACTATGATTCCTGTTGTCTAAAATTCAGCAAATTTAGACGGGGAAAATAGTTCTATATAATTTTACAAAACATTCAAATAATTCTAGGACATAAGGACATTTAGTAATTTTTAATTTTTAAGTATGTAAAAAATATTTGACTTTCTGTTAAAAAGCAACAAAAATTGAAGTAATTAACGTAAAGTTTATATAAAAATATTCCATTTTCTTTTAAAAAGTAATAAAAAGTGAAGTAATTTTTCATAAAACATTCTGCTTTTGTTCTGCTATTACATAACTTTTCATAAATAATTTAAATGAATGTCCACTGTAAAAACAATGAGAAAGCATCTTTCAAAATTATTAACCAATGATATAGCTTGAAATAACCGTAAGACGCTTTCTTAATGTCTTGTGTCTTAAAATAAGACATTTAGACACATATAAATTTTCTCCGTGTAGATACATACATAATGTGCTGATAATCACATTCTTTGCTTCTTAATTTGAGGTACAAAAATATTATTTGAAATTCAACACGGGCTGTTTTAAAAATGTTGCGTCATAAAACAAGACTTACTTTCTGCCTTAAAATAAGATCTTCTTTTTACAGTGATTATTAATGCATGTCGAGTGGATGTTACACTTAAAGACTTTAGGCATTAATTATTATAGTTTATCCATTAATTTTTACTATAAAAACTATTATTCTGAGATAATCATGCAATATATTATTCAGCTAAAACATTTAAATCTTTTAACAAAATGAAATTTACCGATACTTTTAGGTGAAACAGCTAAACATTTTTTCACTGTATTCTAAAATTAAGTAAACATAAGAGAAACAAAATCATTAAATAAACTTTTGAATTTGAAAGAATCGTTTTGTCTTGCTTAACACGGAATTTTCTACTGACTTACATAAAAGCTAAATTCATATTTTTTAATTTTTACACCTTATACTTGTCACTATAAAAAAGTTAAAAAAATAATCAAATAGAGTGTCAAATAACCCAAATTTAACAAAATTTTGTTGTCTAACTCATCGTGGTATTTTCTACTTTATCAAAGCGAAGGTATTTTTAAAACAAAGAACTATTTTTTTGAAAATAAAGAAAAAAATATCCACATTTGAAAAACAGTAAATTTTTTAAAAATTAAACATGGTGAAGTTGTAACGAATCTTTTGCTTAATACTAAACTACTCTATTTGAATTTTATTTGAATTTATTTGCTAAAATTTATTAAGTGTAATAACGTAATTTGAATTTCACTATATTTAAATTCCAATCAACCAATAAAACTCGAATCTAATCAGTGATTCTTTACAGAAGAAACGAAGTATTAATATTAAATAATCAATGCATATTCATTTCCTAAAACATATTTTAACAATAGCATCAATTTCCAGATGGCAGCCACGCGACTAATATCTAAACACGGTCTTCTCTATATAATTGACATAATAGTTACGTTTTTGTTTCTCAAAATTTTCACATTATATTTGTACTGAAAAAATTGGAAAAACAGTAGCATAATAACGTATTAAATAATCCAAATCCAATAAATGTACTATTGTCTGACTCATCACGCTATTTTCTACTTAACTATTATTTTATTTATTCAATTGACTTTTATAGAAGAAAGTTAATAAATAAGAAAATAGCTCTCGCTTATAAAAAAAAAAATACCGCGAGACAGCAAAAATTTGAACTTATTTGGTTTTATATTCCCAAAAAATCTACTTGAATTTTTGCTATGATTGAAGCAAACACTTGAAGACTAGACACTATTGATAATTTAATTTTTTTCTAATTATTTAAAACAAGATGCATAATAAACTACATTATTTATTCAGTTAATTTTAATAGTAGAAAGTTATTAAGTAAAAAAATAGACTTTACATTTTACGCTTACTAAAAAATTTTACTCTTACTAAAAATACCCCGAGACAACAAAAATTTGTAGAAACGAATTTTAACTTTTATTTAGTTTTACATTCCAAAAAAAAATTACTGGAACTTTTCCTATAATTAGAGACTAGACACTATTGATAATATAATTTATTTCTAATTATTTAAAAGAAGATTTATATTAAACTACATTATTTATTCAATTAATTTTAATAGTAGAAAGTTAATAAATAAGAAAATAACTCTCGCTTACTAAAAATACCCAGATACAACAAAAATTTACAGCAAAAAATTTGAACTTATTTAGTTTTTCATTTCAAAAAAATCTATTTGAATTTTTGCTATAATTGAAGCAACCAATTGAAGACTAGACACTATATTGATAATAGAATTTATTTCTAATTATTTAAAAGAAGATGCATAATAAACTAAAGAGCATCTGTTTTCAAGCTAATTAAGATAGCGAATTGTTTCAATACCTTCAGAGATAAGTCGTTCTCGAATCTCCCAGGCGAAGATGGTTGGATTTTCTCTCTTGTACTGTTCAATCTTGGCGACTACCGCGGGCGTCGCTACCTTGGGTTTGCTGCCACCAATCAGACCTGGTGGGCGGAGGGTGCCTGTAAAGCGAATAAACAGACCTCTAAGTAGATGCTAAAGCGAAGAAAGGCTGGACACGATTATAGAATCCTTATAGCGTAAGAAAACCGGATTAATGCTCTGCCAGTGGTGTACACAGAATTTCATTCCAAGAGGGGCGTTAAATCTCACTAGGAATGTCTGGTCAGTAATGTTTCTTACTACTTGCAAGTATCGAGTACAGAAATAGACATAAAACTTTACGGGAACAATATTTTAAATCAAATAAATTACTACATGGTAAAAATAAATGGTAAATCAAATAGCAATGTACAACTAAAACTGAAAAATGTCAAGAAAAAAAACATGTTTAATCACATTAATAGATAGTTGTAAATATATCAAATTAATAGAACTCGAAATATCTTGAAGAAAATTATAATTTTGTGCCCTTTAATGCGTTTTAGACAACTTTTTAAAGCATCAAAATTTATGCGTTTCAATTTAGGATATATTTAAATTTAATTGATATTAAAATTACGTGTAGATGAAAGTAGCGTTCGCGTATTCAAGTTTAGGAACAGTTAAACTAAAACACATTAAAATGTTTTGGGAAAAACTTGAAGTGTTTGATTAAAGTAAAAATTGTTGAAAATCAGGAACGTTTCAAGTTGAACAAATTCAAATTTTCAGTTACTGAATTTAGAACGATTTTAATTTGAAGAGTTAACATTTAATAAGATCCAAAATTAGTACCATACAAATTTAAAGAAGTGTTCAAAGTTAAACACTTCCGGATTCTATGAGTGATTAAATCTGGAAACTGTTAAACTTGGAATACATAAATTTAGTAAAAAATAAAGTATAAAAAACTTTCAAAAATTCAGAAGCCTTCCAAGTTAATCAGATTCAAAATTTCGGACATCAAATTTAGATTCCTTCCAATTTGGAATATTCACTTTAGTTCAAAATCAGATGCATCTGAATTTAGAAGCGTTTTAAAATTGAACAAAGAAAAATTTTGAGGTATTAAATTTAGAAGCGTTTCAACTTGGAGAATTTAAGTTTAATAACAACTGAAGAGATTCCAAATTCAGAAGCAGTTCAAGTTTACAGATTTAAATTTTGAGACACTAAATTTTGAACCACTTGAATTTGAAGAATTCAAATTTAGTCGTATCCAAATTTGGAATCGTTTAAAGTTATACACATTCGAATATTAATCCATGAAATTTAGAAACTCTTAAACTTGGAATATTTAAATTATTTGTAACAAGTAATTAGTTTCTATATTCAGAAACCTTCCAAGTTGGGTAAATCCAAAATTTGAGATTTGGAAGCACTTCATTTTCTAATATTCAATTTAGTATAACATTCATATTTAGACGCATCCAAATTTGGAAGCGCTCAATGTTAAACAGGTAAAAATTTTAAGGCATTAAATTTGAAAGCATTTAAACTTGGAATATTTTACTTTCAGAAGCGTTTCAAGTTTGCAGATTTAAATTTTGAGACATTAAATTTGGAAGCACTTCATTTTGAAGAGTTAAAAGTTAGACGTAACAGAATTTGGAATCGCTCAAAATTAAACATAATATTCAAATTCTGAGACATTAAATTTGGAAGGGCTTAAACATGAAATATTATAATTTTAGGAACACTGAAATAAAATAAGAAAATTTCGTCTATAAGGAAGCAAAATAGTTAAATTTCAAAAACAACTACAATATCTTCTTTTACAAACTAGTTTCCTAGTTCTTTTAAATATACTTTTTTAAAGTCAATACAACATTTTAAATTCAGTTGAGGACCTATTGAACTTTATTCCGGGTAGTGAGTAATATTTAAAAAAAACAATAACATAACCTAAATAACAAAAGAATAATTTAACAAAGTAGTTAAATCTACTAAGAATTTTTTTGAGTGTATCTTAATATATTCCTAAAAATGCAATATAATCAACGCAATTTTTTTAATGATTTTTATACCCTAAAATTAAGATAAATGTTAAAATTCCTCCAATTATTCTAGCGCGAGTAATAGAGTCAATTAACAAAACTTTAGGACGTAAATTCTTGTTTTTTTTAGACTCGGAATGCGGACAATTACGTCCTTAACGTTCTAAAATCTAAAGAAAAGATTATTGTAAAAATATAAAACCCACAATTATCCCTTTTTCTGGGGCACGCACATTTCTAAAAGTCTGCATTTTTGCACAAAGTATCAGGACAATTTTAGAAATAAGACCTCTACCCAGTAAAATCTGTTATTTACTAATAAGGATCAATTTCTGGCTGAAATTAGTGACTTGACGCGATAACCCTGACAATGGTACCCAGGTAATGTGCGGTTGCCGTCACGCTACTTGAAAATCGGCTAAATTTCAAGCTTAAAGATTTCAGTCTACATGAAACCAGGTGCACACAAGCATAGCTGGAGGACAAACGTGGCCAATCATAAATATTACATAACTGCAGAGCCATTATGGGTCGTGAACCATCTTCTTCAAGGTCGAGTATACCGGAAGAGTCTAGATCGCTAGTTCGGTAGCTTAAAGACTCCCAACATCTGCCATCAACTATATAGTTACGTCAGAAGGCTCAAAAAACCTAAGCGTCGATTTAGATTTTTTTTCCATACCTGTGCGTGATTTTGTGTTGACTGCATCTACCTCTCGAAATATAATCCAGCATTTTTCTTGGATTTGTGTTTTCAACTTTGTTATCTTTTTTCTTTTTATCTTCTTTTTTTTTTGTAACCTTTTTTTTTTAAAGAAGACAATGTTTCACACTTGGAATAAAGCACCGAAAGTCCTGACCTATACGACTCTGAAATTATCGAAAATTATCTTTTAAGTGGTTTCTAAAAGTTCCTCATGATTCTTTTGAGAATTTATGAGTTAGAAAAAGGCAATTGAATTTTTGTTTTCTCAACCAAAGAAAGCTGATTGAATTTATTTTTAAGGATCCATTAGGAGTGTTTATTTTTTGTAAGGATTTATTGATAAATATAGGTTGATAAATTATTAATTGTAATTTTATGTTTTTTTTTTAGTTTATTAATTCGAGGTGTTAATTGGCTTAATTTTTATGTATTTAAAATAGCAATAAGCATTTTTTTATTTTTCCGAATTAGCATTCATCGTAAGGTTTATTTATCGAAATTAATAATTTTTGTCTATTTTTATTTTTTTCCTCATATTTATTTATTCGAATCAAAATTTGTCGTTTATTTTATTGATCTAAATTAATCTTTGTTGTATCTTTTATTTATCCAAAACATCAATTACCAAAAGTTATATTTTCCAGAATTATTATTTATCATAAATTTTTACTTATTCGAACAAATAAACGCAGATGGAAAAATTCTATAGAATCTTCTAAGTCTGAATTAGTTAAAAATAACTGATTATTAGTAAAATCGTGGCTGAGTTTTTGTTTCAGCAATTAGTGAAAAGTTACTAATCATTAGTAAAAAAAAATTGTTAAAATTTGACTAATTAAATTAGTAAACAGAAGTTTATTAAAATATTAGTTATTTTGACACAACCTAAAAATGAATTTGAATAACAATTACTTATATTTTACTAAATGATTAGTAGAAATATAAATATTTGAATAAGTGACTGAGTTTTTGTTTTCAAATTAGTTATTTTTAACTAATGCAGATTTACTAACTATAGAGCTATAGAATTTCTATAAAATTAATTTGTTCCGATTTTATAAAATTTTTCAGACTCGAAACACAAATTGTCATTAACACTTATCGTAAATCCATTTATCCGATTTGACATGGATCATAACTTTCGTTTTTCTTACTTTTCATTTATCCGACGGTGTTTCTCGACAAATCTTAAACAGTTGTGACATTGAAAATGGTGACAAAAATTAAAATTATACCCCTGTCATCTTGATTTTTAAGGTTTTTTGCATATAATTTAAATACTTATTTGATTAAAATATCAACTTAATTTTTTTATCCGTTTTTGTCAGTTAATCTCTTATTTTAACTCTCGTTTTGAGGCAAAAAATATTTATTTGTTCTTAAAAAAATACTGTTAAAAGTAAAAAATTTGGGATTTTCTAAATAAGTAAGTTTCTTTTTTAGTCATAAAGTTTTTAAGATCAATGAAAAACATTATTTTCTATAAAAATTATATGTCAAATGCTAGTTCAAATTAATAGAGATTATGATAAATGCTCGTTGGCACTGAAGAAAAGTTTAATAAGAAAAAACGATTATGATTACTATACGAAAACGATTTCTCATGTAGTTAAGAATTAGTAGTTCGGTTTACTATAATAATAGTTAAATTCTAACTACAAATTCTTATTGAACCAATTTCTTAGTTATTTACGCAGAGTAGTTGAAAAAAAAGGTCAAACTACTAAGAATTTATTAAATGTAAAATAAATAAAAATTCTGACAAATCCTAGTTTGGATAAATATCAATTATGTGAAATGTAAATTCGGATTAGTAAAATTTTTAGTAATTAACGTTTTGGATAAGTAAAAGTTAAGCCAAATGTAGTAATTCGGATGAATAAAACGTCCAAAGAATGCTAATTTCGATAGATAAAACTTACGTCAGTTGCTACTATATGTAGATAAATGAAAATTATGACAAAACCTAATTCGGATAAGTAAAAATAGTGTTAATTCACTCAGAAAAAACTTGTTTGTGGCAACCAAACTTCCGTTAAAGAAACAAATTTTGCTTGAAACAACCAAATTTTGTTTGAAACAATAGAATAATTTTGTTGATTTAACCAAAATTTTGTTGTTTCAACCAAAATTTGTTTCTTTAACTGAAGTTTGGTTGTCACAAAAATGTTTTTTCTGAGTGTTGGCACTTCGAACAAATTAAATTTATGACATTAATGCGGAAAAATTAATAATACACAAATTAACGATTTGGTTACAAGACACAAAAACGAGTAAAATGAGATTGATACACCGAAAAAAAATTCTTCTTTTGATCGTATTTCTTCTTCAATGTGGTATCCAAAATTTCATCCTCACAAATTGAGAGGAATTAAACTTGTTTTAAGAGGAATATACTTAAAAGAAGAATTAATCTCAATTTGAGATGATGGAATTTTGATACCGTATTATATATTTATATATTTTTATATTTACAAAACAAATTATTATTTTTATAGTTTTAATAAAGACAACCTTTACTTTCAGCAAAAATCCTATATTCTTCAATTGATTAGCTACAATGAAAAAATTTCGTAACGCCTTTAGGGGAGGGGGCATAAAAAAGATCCAAAAAAGCGTTACGTATTTTTAGAACGACCCCTTTAGATTTACCGTAAAACAGGGTAATTTCGCTCAAATTTTCATGTTTTTTTTTAAAAAAGTATACGAAAAAGTTGATAATAAATTTTGGTACTGAAAATATATAATCTCTGACTCTTCCTCTTTAATTTCACAAAATAAAAAAATTACTATATATTGCGTAAACCTATTTAATATACCTTTTTATTGTGAGCGAAATTACACCTCAATGTGGGGTAATTTCGCTCAACTTTAATGACTTTAATTTTTAACAACAAAAATATGTTAGTTTACAAGCTATAATCACTTTATAAAATCATTATAAATAAAATAATGTTATTTAATTAATATTTACAGTCATCAGAATAAATATTTAACCACGTTTTGTGTTTTATAATTTCGTAAAATTTTTGAATTTTGTCATGAGAAATAACCTTAGATACTTGATAAACAATTGAATGATACATTGTATTCATGAACGAAATTACCCAACAAATATGAAATATTTTTTTTAAATTGACTTTTTTCAAAATCTATTCAACTTTTCAGTAATTTTATTTTTTCTAAATCATGTCAGGGATATAGGAAATAAGATTATTAGATGATTTTAACATAAAATATTTTAAATATAGGTTTCACAAGCGACTTTTACACACTACTTGTTCAATGAGCAAAATAGACATCTTTAAATAAATATTATTTTTATTAAAACTTGACTATAATTCTACTTTAAAATACCCTTGAGACACAGTTTGATACTTTTCTAAACATTAGCAATTGCAAATTTTATATTTTTCTTCCTAGAAATAACAATAAATAATTTTTGAAAAAAAAAGTTTCCACTGAGCGAAGTTACACTACATGAGCGAAGTTAGCCTGTTTTACGGTATCTATCAAATTAATTATAAAAAATATTTTTTAAATGCTAGAAATTAGCATGATTAATTTATAGAAGTGTTGAATCTTTTAATGCTTAATATATTTATAAATTTTAGAGATAAAAAAATGTATTTATTAATTTTTCATTTCAGATGCACAAAAAGGAATATTTCTTGAGAATCACCCTTATATATTGATATAAATGAATAATAAATCTGAATTAGTTAAAAATTACCTTTTAGGGGTTAAAATCGTGAACGAGTTTTCTCTTTTTCAATTAGTAAAAAATAACTAATTAATAGGAAAAGTTTATTAATTCAGAAGTTAAATTTAACTAATTAAATAGTAAAAAATAACTAATGTAATTAGTAACTAGAAATCTACTAATTCTTTTAGTAGACTAAACCTAAAATGACTTTGAATAATTAAATTAGTAGTTTCTTACTAAAGTGGTAGTAAAAATTACTATTTGAAACGATAAACGAGTTTTCACTGTTAAAATGGTAGTTTTTAACCATTTCAGATTTAGAGAGTATTCTTCATTTGAGAGGAATGCTTTTAATTGAAGAGAATCCTCTTAGAAATCGTATCAAAAGTAAATCCTCTTAGATTAAAAATACTCCTCTTAAATGAAGATTATTCTTGTCAAATTAAGCATATTCCTCCACAATGAAGAACAAATACTCTCAAATTAAGTATATTTCTCTTACAAGAAGTAGAATTGCCCTCAATTTTAAAGGATGGAATTTTAATAACATATTCTAGACCTAGAAGAAATACGCTGAGAAGAATATTTTTATAGTCGAATTAAAATTTTAAAATGACAATTATCTTAATAATTATAAAAATTTGTTACTTGGTAAAATAATAGGGGAGTGGGCCCCAAGATGGACATAGTATCGATGTAATGCTCTAGTATCCAAACCGAATAAGATATTTTAAAACATTTTATACCGGATAAAAGTACACTGTATTAGGTAACTTATGGCCACAGAGATTAAATTTTATTTAGAACATAAACATTTTTTAAAGCGTTTTTTCTAATTGTTAAAATTTTCAAACTAAAAAAAAGTGGCCCCAAGATGGATACCTTAAAACTCTCTGAAAAATGTAGTAAATAAAAAATTAACATCGTGTAACAATTCTTAAACTAATTTTTATTATTTCACTGCATTTATCAAGAAGTAACATTTTTAAAAACTGCAATTTAATAGCTTAACAGTACCAATGTAATAAGATATGGAAAATATCGATGTTTCAAATTCTCTAACGATAACACTATATATTTCATGGCGAAAAATAAAAAAATTCAATAATTATAGTTAATAATAATTAGGTGGCTTAAAAAATTATTGAAGAAAGTGTATAATCGAAAACATAAAAAAAACTACATTGAGAAGTGATGACTGACCAATTGACCATCTTAGGGTACATGATACTACTTTTTGAACCTTAGTAAAAATTTGCATACAATCATAGTATTAGTAAAATCATTATAGAATATTATTATACGATAAATAAATAATACACACAAAACCTGAAAGCATCAGAACGTTGCATAATGATACCATTTTTTGGATCAATTATGAGAAATGATCTAAAAAACGGAATCATTAAGCAACGTTTTGATGCTTTTAGGTTTTGTGTGTATTATAAACGTTAAATACCTATTCTAAATCAAAAATTTAAATAACTTTATCAACTTAAGAAAAAACTGCCACCAAACTTTTTTAGACACAAAATCACGGGGTATGTGTTGAAAAAAAACAAACTGGTTTTTTTTCGTCAAATGTGCATCTAAAATTTCGTTTATACAAGCTACAAAAATGACAGAAAGCATAAGGCATTTTAAACCAAAATTTTAATACGAAATGTCCATCTTGGGGCCCTCTCCCCTATAGTTTTATAAAAATTTACCAATCTTTCAAGTGAAGGTGTTAAAAAAATCAAAATCAAATTTATATTTAAACGTCGATTTTTAAAAAAGGATTATTTGCTTTTGATTTTTTCAACACCTTAACTTGGAAGATTGCTAAATGTTTACAAAACAATAATAATCTTAATTTTTTCACTCAATTAATTTCAGTTCCTTAATGCAATATTTTAAAATAAAATCTCCAGAAACAAGTGCTCAATAGTAAATACGCGCAGTTCTTTTATTAATCAATTTTTTTCCGTCATAGCAAGCATAGAAATATATAAGAAGTCAAGTATTATACCCTGCGATCTTGTACTTGATTCAGGGACACTCGCTAAATATACGGCCAATAAGTGCAACAGTGGCGACAATAATTACAAAACTTGCGTGTTCGCAAGGTTGTTGAGCGTAGAAGAAAATCGTCTTTAAATGAAAAAAAAAAAAAAAGAAAAAAAAGAAAAAAAAGATGAGGAGAATAAGAAGCAAGGAACGTCTGATGCACGCACGTCATCATCGGCAAATAGACCCACCACTATTCCATGACTTCCATAGCAGAACCCATGGCCACTTGTTCTGATTGGAGAATTGTGGATGCCGCTCTTGCAAGGTAATGGAAACCAGAGGCGCAGGCAGACTTGAGCAATTATCGGTCGTTACGTTCTATTATTAATAACAATAATGACGCTAAAGGCAGCCAGTGGTATAGCGTGCGCTCCCACGGACCAAGTGCGTGCTGGGTACATAAACGATATACCCACCTAATAGGTATCCGAGCCTCGAGCAAATTCCTGCCTGGACTTCGATTTTCTTTGTTTGCTCCGCGCATGTCAGTAACAGTCGTGTAACACCAGGTTATTGAGAATTTCGAGTCTGCACGAGCATTTAATAAATAATCTTATGTATGTTAATAGGTCGAGTTTGAATGAGGTGGGCAGCAAGCTTGGAAATGGAGGTGCTACCGGTAATATTGTATACCTGCTCAAACACAAATTCTCAAGCTTCAACTAAATGTCACAAAAAATAACCAGTTTCACTAAACACACGACGCGCTTTACGTAACTAAATAGCATACCTTCGTTGAAATCTCCGCTTGAATAAGCTTCACATTTACGAAATAGAATTGGATCACCCAACGCTCTTAGCAAATTGGTCTATCATCTGGATTCTAGAGTGTAAAATGAAATTAATCAGGTTGATTAAGATGGCTCACTGAATCATTTTGATTCCGATGATAACAAAAAGTCGCTACTTCTCGGGACCATTTTCTTCTTCCAAATCGCTACTTCTTCTGGTAATTCTCTTCTTCCAAATGACTACTTCTACTGATTATTCTCTTCTAGGCGAGAAATTTCGAAACTGTAGCCAGGTACAAAAACTGATGAGTGTGGATTTAAACAGTACCATTAATTTGTTGTTGGAATTAGAATATTTGTAAAAATATTTATATTTTCATGGATTGACAGTAAAAAATTGTATAAAATAGGCAAAGGAGAATAATTTAAGCGAATGAATAAAAGTTTATTCGAAGAATTTGTTTTACTGGTACATCGTCAATTATGTCTGGATCTAAGATGAAACATTGTTTATAATTGAAAATTAATCAAAACAAACTGAAAATTATAATTTTTGAAGTTGAAATTTCATTATGAATGTTTTATTTAAGATCAGGATCAGATTTATGACAAGAAACAACACAATCTTAAAAAAAAACTGGGCACATGGAATATTCATCACTGACTTAAGATTCGGAACCATCAGCAATTGCAAAAACTTCTATGAACGCCACAGAAAACATCAAATTTTTTTCGCAAAACAGTGTTTTTTAACATCAGATGTGATGTAATCTAACCTAACTTACACAGAACTTGATGTTAAAAAAACACTTCCTTTTTTTTAGATCAATTCATTAAAAAATCTAAATTTTTAAACTAATTCGTCTGCCGTTTTAAAAACGACATTTTGAATTTTGGAATTCTGACATTAATTTTGTAATTAGCGACCTCGGAGACTGCACAAAAAAAAAAAAAAATGTCAACAGTTCGTCTGTCACCTTAGGTCCGCCATTTTGATTTTTAGAATTCTAACTTTAAGTATGTAATCGTCGATTCCACAAAAGCAACTAGAAACCAAATTATATAAAAATTGAATAACTTCTTTAAAAATTCGTTCGGCTTATTCAATCTGTCAATTTTAATTTTCAAATTCTAATCTTAAATTTGTCATCAGCGATCTCAAAAGCTTCTGAATACCAATTTATATATATATATAAATTGCATAACTAAAAAAAATTGCCCACCATATAGGATCCGACATCTTAGATTTTGCAATTCTTACATCTTATTAGCCGTATCAAATCCTTCATTTTTAATTTTAGACTTGTGACTTCAAGTTTGTACTAAGTGACCTTAAAAACCTGTAAATATATATATACTTTTTTTTATTTATTTATTTAAAAACGTCGCCTCAACTGCCAGGGTTTTATTATTATGAAAATCCAATAACTAAAAAATAATCGCCCACCATATTAGTGGTGCTATTTTAAATTAAGACTTCATATTCTTAATCAGCGACTTCGAAAACATTACTGTTATCGGAAATAAAAATTACTCTTTACAATTCACTACAGACTTCAATTTTTTACGAATTTTAAATTTTTGTTTCATGTTCAGGAGGAATTAAAAAAAAATTATTGACTTTTCATATAAGTTAGTATCTAGGGATTTTTAAATCACTGATTACGAATATGAAGAAAACATTCCAAAAATTAATATGGCGCGGCGGTCGAAGTTTGTAAAAATTATCGGATTTTCCTCTAAATTTCATTTTTTTATAATTCCTATAAATTGTAACAAATATACGAGTTTTTTATTATGGTCAAGTGCGCAACGTTTGTAAAAAAAAAAAGAAGACAAAAAATGTTGTTCTTAATTCAAATTTTTAGTTTAGAAAATAAACATTTTACACCAAATCAACACAGAATGAATCCCTATTATATAAAACTACTTTTAATTTTTAGGGTTCATCAAAATCACCCCTAATATAAAAAAAACTTTTTTTTTCGTTTTTTTGTCAACGTTGCGCACTTGACCATCATAGGTTTTTGAAACACTGATTGTAAATGTGAAATAAAAATTTTAAAATTGAAAATGGTAGATCCATAAGATGGAGAACGACGTCACTGATATAGGCAAAATTTTTCCGTAAACTTTCTTTTAGACTAATAAATATTTTAATACTAAACATTGTAAAATTACTTGAAATATTATTAAAAGGCTCTGTCTGACCCAAATTTGTTTGAATTTTGCTTTAAAATTAATTTTTTTTAAATTCCTAAAAATCAGCCAATTTTCAAGTAAATTTGGGTCAGACAAACATTTCTAATTATATTTTAAATAATTTTACACAAGTTTAGTGTCTAAATATTTATTATTTTTAGAGAAAGCTTACCGACAAATTTTGCATATATATGAGTGGCGTCATAATCCATCATATGGCCTTAATTACAAATGTGAATTGAAACTTGCAAAACTCAAAATGGTGGATTTAATATATCGGACAAATTTTAATAAAATAGTTAGATTTTCCTGTACGCTTTTGTTCTCTATAATTGCTTTAAGTCAACACAAATTTAGGCGATTTTAGATAGTTAATAACGAATCTGAATTGAATTTTGTAAAAATTGTTAGATTTTCCTACAAGTTTGATTTATTTACAATTCATACAAGTTTAACAAATCTAGGCGTCATTCAGGTTTCTAATAACGAATTTGAATTGAAAATTTCAATATTAAAAATGGTGGATCTAATATGGCGGGCGAAATTTGAAAAAATAGTTAGATTTGGGAAGCCGACATTTTGACAAAAACTCAATTGACAAAATATGCAATAGACCGAAATTTATTTATACGAATATCTAAATTCCCGAAACTTCATTTTTCAGAATATTTTACTTCCCGAAACTTTATTTGTCGGAAAGCTTAACTTCCTGAATATGCATTTTCCAGAAATTGTATTTATGATACTTACTTTTTGTCCGAATATATAAGAAACCAAATCTCTATTTGTCACAAAATTCAACTTTCCGAAATAGTATTTGGCAGCTATTGTATTTATCAGATTTACCATTTGTCCAAATATTTAATCTCTCAGAACTCCATTACTCAGAATATTTAACGTCTCAAATTTTCATTTGACAGAATGTTTAATTTCTCGAATATATATATCTCAGAAATTGTATTTATCAGATTCATTATTTATCCGAACATTTAACTAACCGAAACTTCATTTATCAGAGCCTTAAACTTCCTGAATACAAAAATTCCAAACTGTGAATTTGCCCGACACATGGAATGTACAATTTCTAATAGAGCTCGCTGATTGGGCGGTAATATTTCCGGAAAGATTACCAGCCAATCAGATAGCACCATAAGAAACTCTACATTCCGTGTTTCGGGCAAATGCACATTCTGGAATTTTTGCATTTGGAAAGTTTAAGATTGTGATAAATAAAGTTTCAATTAGTTAAATGTTAAGACAAATAATGATTCTAATAAATACAATTTCTGATAAATATAAAGTATATTTAAATTTTTAAACAATCTGACAAATGAAAATTCGAGAGGTTAAATTTCTGTGATATAAAGTTTAACAAAAGAACACATAAATATTACTTTATACAATAATTATATTTTAACGTTCTTAAATAAAAAACAAATAATCTAATAAATGATAATCTGATAAATATCTTATTTTGATCAATTTTATCTCCCAAGTATATAAATCTGTTTTACAAACTTCATATTAACACGGCAAGCGTTTCGGTCATTAAATGTCACATATCATTGTATAATGAGTGTTTTAGCCACTCTAATGAATATGTTACCAGCTCTGCAAACAGAAATTGTCAAATCCAGAAAATAAATGCTCATTATCACAATAATCGGATCAAAGTCATTTGTTCACAAACTTGTTTAATGCAACCCTAATTAAAAACGAAAACCACACTCTAATAAAGTCTCTACCAAAGTGAGTAAAATCAATAAAATCCTCAATAATAATACACACAATTAAAACTTGTCACCTCCTGAAAAACTTGATTCTCCAGTTGAAATTCCTCTCTCTTATATACGAGTTAATGAATTTTTAAGCTAATCGTTTATGTGAGAATTCCTTCTCTTAATGTCACCAGGGACTATCTATCTTACAGTCCTAAAAAACTAAAACCATCTTTAATTAAAGGTTCACAAAATGACAAATTTCAGGCTGGGATATAATCTGCAGCTATTTTGTCGAATCGAGCGGTCTTTCTCGACAACTAAGAATAAAAGAATGAGGTGAAAAAATCGTCGCGTGTCGGTAGAGGGACAGGAATCGATTCTCACCTTGCTCTCGGACCTCATTGAGAATTCGAAACGATGTTTTCGACCATTTCCTGAAGAACCAGATTTTCGAGAAACGGGTAGAAGCGAGATAAAAGTCGGATTCTCGCATACGTGCCGACTGATGTTATCGGGGAAAGCTCGACGGCAAGAGTGACCGTGAGATTGATTGTCTCGTGGCGTTAAGTAATTGGCTGCACGATTATGGTACATTATATTCACCTCGCCAGGCTAAAAGGAGTCAGTTTTCTCAAGATGAAGACATTACCAAGAGGCGAGAGCAGTCCGAACGGTATTTTTACGAGCGGCTCGTAAACTTAACGAGGAACGAGCCGCGAAGAGCAGGATCGAAGTGTTCCACCTTCATTTTTTATTAGGTAGTCTTTTCTCTTCATCCCTCATTTCATCTCTCTTTCTCTCGTTCACTTCCCTCCTTGTCTCCTATCTCCATCTCTCCTGCGAATGGAGTAGTTTATATGTATATATATCTGTACACGAATGCCGGTAACTTTGGATTTTTTCCTTTTCTCTTAATTTTCAGGTTTCCCTGAATCTGGCTGCACCTGCAAGCTAATGACACCAGAGTTCACACTTGCAAAAGTAGTCGATATAAAATTTTTCGGAATTCAGGACCAAATTGTTTCCTTGTGCTTGAAAAACGTGTCGAAAGTGCTAATTTAGCTTTTTTGCATTAACACGTTCTGATTAACGTTTGAGCATATGGACTATATGGTTTAAGAGGTTTTTATTCTGGGGATTTTTTTCAAGGATAATTATATTCCTTTTTTGGTATAAGGAAGCACTTGAAGAAACGTTAAAAGTGCGAGTTTTTGTTCTATTAAACTCCAAGTTTAATTTTATGTGTCTTTAAAGCTTTAAACCAACTTCATCACAAGTTTTTTAACACTTCGGGTCCCATAGGTATGTGAAGATTTAAGATGAATGTGCAAACTGATTTTTGGATGTAAACTAAAGAAACAGTTTAAAAATGTTAGTTCAGTTTGAAATTATACAATTTTTTAAAAGTAATCACTGTAAAAAGAAAGTCTTATTTTAAGGCGGAAAAGCTGCCTTGTTTTAAGATGCAACATTTTTAAAAAAGCCATTGTTGAATTTTAAATACAATTTTTGTACCTTAATTTAAGAAGCAAAGAATGTGATTATCAGAATGTAAATTTGCTAAATTTAAGACAATTAATCTGTAAAATCAGCAGCTATGTGCTGAATTTAAGCAATGTCGCTGAAATTAAGATTTACTTTTTACACTGAATATAATTCGCCGAACTAGCTGAAAAAACGTGCACAAATTATCAAATTTTTTATTTATTTACATTTTAGCCAATTCAAAAATTCAATTTATGTATTTAAATTTAATAAAATTCTAATCTTTTCAAACTTCATTTCACTGTAAACAGTAAGTCTTAATTTCAAAGATGTCTAAAATTAAATCAGTCTTCAAAATAATGATGTCCTTAATTTAATCTGAGGCTTCTGTTAAAATAAGAGTGTTCTTTAAATTTCAACTGATGTTCGTGTGAAAATAAGATTTTGGTTCAGCTGAATTTTAATATAGTTCTTAAATTCAGCACATAGCTGCTGATTTTACAGATTAATTGTCTTAAACTCAGCAAATTTAACTTTGCTTCTTAAATTGAGGTACAAAAATTGAATTTGAAATTCAACAAGGGCTGTCTTAAAAATGTTGCTTCCTAAAACAAGACCTACTTTCTGCCTTAAAATAAGATTTTTTTTTACAGTGTTGATTAAAATTGCAATTAATCCCAAATTCAATTCAATTTACGTTTTCATTATTTCAAATATCAGACGATTCAAGTTTCATTCAATTCTAATTTTTATTGACCAAATCATTTGTCGATTAAAATTATTATCAATTTTCAATTTAATTGTTTAAAATTTTTAATTCTATAAATTTGAATTTATTTGATTTTTACAATTACACTTGAGTTCAGTCCATCAATTTCTTGAAACAAGAATAAATGTAACAAAAACTTTATTCGTGGCACTAATACAATTATTTTTCTATCAAATTAAAAATATAATTTTTACAAGAATAATTAATTTCCAGTCAAGGTCAATCAATGTAAACACATATTTTTTCTTGACAGAAGAAAATTTTTCTCTTAGTGTTACTTTCATAATGTTGCTTTCGATCCTTTACAGTTTTAAGTGTATTTTAATTTAATATCTTTTCTCGATTTTTAAAAGGCCCAGAACATTCAAAAAAATTAATTGTTTGTAAACAATTCATAAACAAACAGGGGCGGCGACTTGTGTATGGTACGTTTACAAATTACGTAGAGCAAAAAAGTGGCCCTGTGGAATTCTATAAGACAAAATTACAGACAAAAAATAAATTATTCAATAAGAATGTGGATAGGTAAATGAATTTGCAATTCGAAGAAAAATATTAAAATTTAAAAAACAAAACTCATATTTTGCAAAAATAATTGATAAATGACGAAAGAAAATGAAAATTTATTAATAAATAATGAAACTAATTTGATATTAAAGGAAATAATTACAAATAAAAAAGTTTTATTTGAAAAAATTAAAGAAAATAATTGAGACTTGCAATAATTGAATTTAAAAATTAGAGGGAAAATAAAAAAAATAATGAAAATAATTATAGAATTGAAGAAAATTTTTGAAAAATGATAAAAATAGATAAAAAT
The DNA here is from genome assembly GCA_037103525.1 of Ganaspis brasiliensis. NCBI lineage: Eukaryota > Metazoa > Arthropoda > Insecta > Hymenoptera > Figitidae > Ganaspis > Ganaspis brasiliensis. The sequence goes on along the minus strand of JAZKLR010000256.1, from coordinate 1,432,971 downwards.
TGTAGCAAATAATTGAAATCAAAATAGAAAAGAATTGTTAAAACCTGAAGAAATTTTTAAATAATTTTAAACTTATAATTCTCAAAGCGTGGATTAATAAGTTTTCAATCAATGAAATTTCAAATTAATTGAAGTTCGAAGAATTATAATATATAACTGTAATTGCAGTCTTGTTGATCCAAACATATTCTGTAATTCTTTTAATTATTTTTTACAGATTTTTATTATTTTCTTCAATTAACAACTATTTATATCAATTACTTTTTTATTAAATTTATTTTTCAATTATTTCTTGATTAATTTTCTAATTTTTTTTCATTATTTATATCAAATTCTAGTTATTTTTTCAATTTACAATTATTTTCATTATTCTGCAATTATTTTCTTTTAATACAAATATATATTGTAATTTTTTCAATTATTTTTAACAAACTAAAAATATTTTCTTTAATTTTTAATTATTTTTATTATTTTGCAAATATTTTCTCGAGTTTTTTATTACTTTCATTATTCTTCAATTAATTTCCTAGATTTTACAATATTTCTCTCAAGTTTTAAAAATTTCTTCAGTTTTTAATTATTCTCACTATTCATTCCTCAATTAAATTCCTAAATTTTAATTATTTATCTCATTTTTTAATAATTTTTTTAATTTTCATTTTCTTTTATCTTATTGCAATTATTTTCTCCACCTTTTAATTAGATATATTTTAATTATTTTTGAATTAATTCCCTAAATTTTTATTTATTATCTCAAACCTTATTTAATGTATCCACTTTTCAATGTTTTAATCATTTTTCAATTATTTTTCTCAAATTTCCATTATTTTCTTCAATAAATTTTCGATTAATTCTATAATGTTGTAATTTTTTTCCTGAATTTAAAATTCTCGAAATCATTGTGTAATAAAGTACTTTCTTCTACATCACAAATATTCTGTATTTTTTAAAATTATTTTTCTAAACTTGCAATTAATATCTACAAATTTCAACTATTTTTATTTTTATCATTTTTCAAAAAATTTTCTTCCATGATTCTCATTATTTTTCAATTTTACCTCTAATTTTTAAATTCAATTTTGGCAAGTTTCAATCATTTTCTTTAATTTTTTTTAAATAAAACTTTTTCATTTGTAACTGTTTCCTTCAATATCAAATTAGTTTCATATTTAGTAATAATTTTCAATTTCTTTCGCCATTTTTCAATTATTTTTACAAAATATGATTTTTTTTTAAATTGTAATTTTTTACTTCAAATAACAATTAATTTCTTCGATATCGAGTTATTAATGTCAATTTGTAATGTCAAATAATGGAAGGACATAACTTATCAAATTTGTTAATTTAATTATCAGTTTCACTATTTTCATCATTTTCCAAATAAATTAAAATATTAAAAAACTCGTTTCATCCTCCATCAATTTATATTAAATTTTTATTTATTATTTTTATATTTTAGTTGTATTTTTCCAGTATTTAAATCATGTTTTTCGATTTTTAATCACTTTCTTTTATATCAAATAAATTCTGTAATTTTCTTAATTTTTTTCTTAAATTTCCATAATTAACTTTAGTTTCCAATTATTTTTATCCTTTTTTAGGTAGTCTTGTTTATCTCAAGTATAGTCTGTAATTTTTACAATTATTTTTTTTACAAATTTTTATTAAATGCTTCAATTTTTAATTAATTTTTATCATTTTTCAATTAGTTTTTGTCATTTTCAATTATTTTTTAATAAATTCTCTAATTTTCTTTATTATTTATCTCAAATTCCAGTTATTTTTTCAATTCATTTTCAATCAATTTCTTCAATTTTTAATTAATCTCAAACTTCATTCTTTAATTAAATTCCTAAATTTTCATATATTTATCTCATTTTTCAATTATCTTTTTCAACTTTTATTTTCTTTTATCTTTTTGCAATTATTTTGTCCACCATTTAATTAGATATGGTAATTATTTTTTAATTAATATCCTAAATTTTCATTTATTATCTCAAATCTAAGTTATTGTATCCACTTTTCAATGTTTTAATCATTTTTCAATTATTTTTTCAAATTCTCATCAAGTTCGTCAATTTTTAATTTTTATTTTGTAATTATTTTCACAAATTTTATATTATTTTGATTATTTGCTTATTAATTCCGAAAATTTACTCGAAATCAAATAAATTGTTAACTTTTGCGTTACAATAATTACGCTAATTAAGAAACTCTTTAATTTAATATTGTTTTATTTATCTTTTCTCCCCCCCCCCCCACCCCCTGGTCAATATCAAGTGTACAGATGGCAAACATTCACAAGTCGACCCTCCTGAAAAAAAAATATGAAAAAAATTTATTTTTTAAAATTTTCGAACTGGAATTGAAAGTCTATTTTATGCCCTTTGATTCTCTCCAAGGTACATTTAAATCGGTAAACTCATTTAAGAAATATAAGCTTTCATTTAAAGTGTTAAAAATGTTAATTTTGCAATAACTTTAGTAAAAAATGTTTAAAATTCTTTTCGTTTGGTAGAAACATTTTTATGATCCAACATAATATATTTTTCTATATTTCTATAAAAAAGAAAAATCTTATTTTTTTATGCTGATGTCACGAATTCTGACCCTCCTATATTAACAAAATGTTTTGTAAACCGAACCCAACTGTTTTCTCAGTGTACGAATAAACTGCAGTTTAATTAGCCGACACTGATTAGTGTGAATGTCGGCATTACGAAATTTTAAAAACCGCAATTCACTTTTTTTTAAAGGATTAATTGTAATTACACGGGTTATGAGCTTCGCTCATCGTTATGTCTCAATTTCGCACATATATTGCTGAAAAAAAAGAAAGTCTGACGAGTCTTAATTCTTGTCGGCTAACGAGCTTGCAACCAAGAACTACATTTTATAAGGCTCGTAATGCCATGCGCTCACTGTAATTTTCGAGAGATGCTTTGAAGTTTTGCTTTTTCGAGCAAATACCACTGTTTCTTAAACCAAGTGCAAAGAGCACCTTCTGAACAGAGGCATATAACCTTCTTGTTCTTAGGGATAATCGGCCAGTCAAAACTATTTATTGAAGTGCCGTAAAGTCAAACGGTTCTGTTAAGTCCATTTCTTTCACACTATATATCACTCCACTTCATGAGTCTACTCGACGATTTGCAGAATATAATTTCAACAACTTTCCAATTTTATGAGCGGGACACTGTAAAAATACCATGTTTGTAAAATGCTACATTTTCAACATCAGCAAACGAGGATTTATACGTTTTCAAAAGCAATCATTTCCATACAACATTTTACTCTTCGGTAGCTACTGAATTGTGTCTATATTTTCATTCACTTATTTTTAATAATAATTAATAATAATTTAATAAATTAATCATAAATTTTTTAATGGTTAAATATAGGATGACCTCGAGACATTGGTCATTTATCAGGATTTTGAGTAAAAATGATTAATTTTCACATGATTAAGCATTAATATTGAAAAGTAAATCTGGGATAAAGAGAGGAACCACAGAATGTCACCTTTTTACATTTTTCCACTTTTTTTAAAATTTTGTCACCTTTTTCAACTATTTTGTTTATTCTGCTAATTTATCATCACTTTTTTATCTCATTTTTTTCTCACTTTAATTTACCAAAGTTATAATTAATATAGATTTTAATAAAACTAACTTTCAAGTTAACAAAATATTGACTAATTACAATTTTAAACTATCTAAACTTCAGTCTATTCTGATTTCAATCAACTGCAAATTCAATCGACACAAATTTTAATTTATCTAAATTTACATGGATTTTAAATTTCAGTTAATTTTAAACTTTAATTAATCCAAATTTCAGTACCTTCTAATTTTTATTGATAAAAGTATCAGTCGATTCTAAATTTAGTTCATTATGTCAATCAGATTTTAATTTCAATTAATTCTTTAAACTTAATCAGACCCAAATTTCAATTTATCAAAGATTAATCGTTCTTACATTTATATCATTAAAATGTTCATTATCTCTAACTTTAAGTCAAGCAAACTTGAAGAGCTAGAAATTGATTCTATAAACAATCTCAATTTCAGTTTACTATATTTTTAATCAACTTCATATTTAATCAATTCATATTTCAATTTGTCGAAATGTCAATCAATTAATATTTTACTTATCTTAAATCCAAATTTTAATTGATTAAAATTTCATTTATTTAGATTTTCGCCATTTTCATTTTTTATTCGTGAAAATTTTAATCGATTCTAGAGATTTAATGAAGTTTTCTAATTAAATGGTAATCATAAATTTAATTAACGAAAATTTTAATTTATTCAATGTATAATTGACTCTAATTAATTAAAAATTGAAGCGATATATATTTTCAATTATTTTAATTGTCATAATTCTGAAATTTAATCATTCCTATTTTTTTGCAATAAAAACCTCCAATAGTGGAAATAGCAATCTAATTGATAAAAATGTTAACCAATTTTAAGAGCATGTTATGGAGTGTGACGTCATTGGTCAAAGTTTATCCGTAAACTTTTTCCTTAAAAAAACTAAATATTTTGACACAAAACTTTGTAGAATTATTCAAAATATCATTAAAAAGGTCTGTATGGCCCAATTTTTTTTAAAGCCTGAAAATTAATTTTTTAACATTTCTAAATATCAGCGAATTTGTTAAAAAAATTAATTCCAAAACAAAATCCAAATAAACTTGGGTCAGACGGACAATCCTAATGATATTTTGATTAATTCTACAAAATTTGGTGTCAAAATATTTAGTTTTTTAAGAGAAAATATCATTGAGTAAAATTTTCTATTATATTAAAGAAATAAACTTATTGTGGGTTTTACAATTTAGGGAATAAGTGCCAAAAAATTAAATTTCCATACAAGAAATTAAAAAAAAACATTTGAAGCATTACTAACACTAATTTTAAACTTTAATATAGAGTGTAGCAAATTTAATACAATTTTTTCTTCAAGTTTAAAATTGTTTATACATGTATAAAATGTTTCCTTTTTGATACTTTTTCCCTAAATTGTAAGACATTTTAGTAAAATTTATAACTAATTTTCTTTCCGTGTAAGTTAGAAAACATTATTGGATAATATATCATGCAATATGTAAAGGTATAGTATAGAAGATTATGCATTGAAGATTGTTGGGAAAGAAAGGGTCAATTTATCATGCGAGTACTGAAAGTTTACAGTTTACATGTTGAGATTTTATGTGCAGTTAACGGGCAATTAAATATTAACGTGAAACTTTTGAAGGTGCGAACTAATAAAAGTCACTTTAAACCGGTTCAACTTTCATGCGGCGTCACTTTCTTAAACAGAATGAAATTATAACTATCATACGTACCCTAATCTGACATTTAACAAAAATCTGTGATTACTTTCAAGCGATTAGCGCTGTTTTATCAAAGATAAATTTTGCATTTCTAACCTTCTAAACTTGTTTCAAGACAATTTATGATGTTCAACATTTTTTTCTCACTAATTAAAAAGAACTACTTCCTTCTTTGATACTTAACTTAATCCAATTATACATAAATCAATCGATTAATTTTCAGATAATTTAAATTATATGAAATTTCTCTTTTATTCTGTTATATTTTTCTTCATTTTAACAATTTCTTGACCGTACTACAGTGAGCGCAAAAATTGACAAAAAACGTGAGTTTGGGCAAAAAAAAATTATTTATAAGGAGCATTTCATTTTAAACCGTTCCAAGTACAAAAAACGATCGCAAAAAAGCTCTTTTTAAATAAAATTAATTTGATGAGAATTAAATAATTCATAATATTTCATGCACATTTTTGAAAGTGAATTTAATGCTTTTTCGATTAATCTCAATTTTCTTTAATCTTCTCAATTTCATAATGAAATTCCTATTAGAAATGTAAAACTCTTGATATCTCAAAACACTGCACCGTAAATTTTCTTGAAACTTATCAATGTGGAAAGAAAGCTAATAAGATTTTGTATTAGTTTTATATCTCTTTGAATTCATTATGGACATTTTAGAGAAATTATAAATGAAAATGATATAAAATACGTATTATTGGAAAATCTGACATGAAGTGAACTTGAATTTACCTAAGTCAAAGTCGAATTTAGTTGTCCTTTTTTTTTAAAGAAAATACATCTATTTTTACTATAATTCATTTTTTTTATTTGAAAATAACTTGAAAACTCATTTGTTAGAACCATTTTAAAGAATATTTCATACTGCTAAAATTAATAAATAATTATACTTGCCTGAATTTTTTTCTTAAATAAGTTGTATTTTCTTTTAAAATTTAAAAACAAAAGACTACGAAATTTGAATCTGACTTAGGTAAATTCAACTTTACTTCATGTTAAATTTTTGAAAACATATTTTATATAATTTTTATCCATAAATTTTCTAAAATGTAATAAATTCAACGAAATTAGAAACTACAAAATTTTAGTTTTCTTTTCACATAGGTTTCAAGAAAATTTGAGGAAGGGTGTTTTAAGATATCACACGGAAAGAAAATTAATTACAAATTTAATTAAAGTGATTAACAGTTTTGAGAAAAAAAGATTAAAAAGAGAAAATTTCATATTGATAATTTTAAACTTTAAAAAAATTATATTAAATTTGCTATACAGACTATATTAAAGTTTAAAATTACTTAGCAATGTTTCGAATGATTTTTCTAAAGCTTAATATTCCTTGTATGAAAATTTCGTTTTTATGTCACTCTTCCCCTAAATTATAAAGCATTTTAACAAAATTGATAATTAATTTTCTTGCATGCAAAAGTTTTAGATTTCAAATAAGAATTTCATTGTGAAAAATTGAAAAAAATTAAAAATCGTTAAATTCTTCTTCAAAGTTATGCATAAAATATTATGAATTTTTGAATTTTCATTAAATTGAATTTAACTTAAGGAGGTTTATCCAAAAATCGATTTTCTACAGATATTCTTATAAAATGTTAATGACATATTAAATACATTATTTTACATGCATGGTTGCAATTTTAATAAAATTTACTGTTTACAATGTACATGAAAACAGTAACCAAACGCGCAAACTGACTATGGTTTAATTAATTAAAAAAAACACCTTTTCAAATTTCAAAAAATTAATATATTTTAAACAATAATATAATAAAACTTTTACAACAATATTAAATTAATTTACCGTACTGTTGTTAAGAAAATGTAATTCAAGGTTAGTAATTCATCTCTTTTTTTTTAAATAACCACGAAGGAGTAATTTTTCTTTCTTTTTTCTCAACGGAAAAATATTTTTTGAACAAAATTTGCTTGTGTAATGATCTTAACTGCAAAATACTATTTAGAAACTAAATTATAAGAAAAAAGGAAATTAAAAAAATATCATGATCAGATAGAATGAGAACCGCTTGAGCAGATAAACGTCCTTAAAAAGATCTTTTTTGCGATCGTCTTTTGTAGGTGGAACAGATTGAAATGGAATGCCCCATAAGCAATAATCCCGATACGAATGTTTTTGATTAATAAAAAGATTTTTAATCCTAAAAAATGGGCAATGCTTACCAAGTAATTTAGTGACAACAGCACCTTGTTGATTTAAAGAAAGCACGTGATTTGCCAAATCATTATAATGCCTTAAAGCACCCAATCCATGAGAGAGTTCGAGGAGACGTTGTCTTGAAGCACTGCTGTTGTTTCCCGTGGGGAACGGTCCGCTGGTGCAGTTTTGTAGACTGACACCTGAAAGCACAAGAGTAGGAAATTAGAGAAGCTTCGTCGCTTCCGTTGCAAGATATTAAGTGGCGCTGGTCCCATGTTCTACAACCAAGATTCTCGTAAAGAATTGCCGAGAGCTGAAAGACACTTTGATCCTTTTTTAAAATGCTTCGCTGATTCAAAAAATACAAAAGCACACATACCTGCTATACATGTGAAACAAACAAACTATAATTCTTTACTAATTTACAAAATTAAAAAAAAAACACAATTTTTACCACTTTTTATATATTTTGTGACAATCGTGATTTTCAAATTTTTAACTATTTTCTCTCCGTGAAGAAGACATTTTTATAAAATATACAAATAATCGCTAAAATGTAAATTTAAAAAATTCTTGCCCAATCAGTAATCGATTATTCAAGAGGCAGATGCTTCGGCAATTAGTGCGTCGAGCATTAAGAACCACTAATTGATAATTCATCCTGAAAGACAGGTTCCTAATGACTTAATCGAATCGACTATTAATTTTGAGTAGACGATCTTTCGTGTTTAGCTAAATATGTATGACATTTGCCTTTATTTGTAAAACCAGTATAAATTGAAAAAGAGTATCTGAAATTTAACACATTCGTGAAATTCTTAATGAGTAATATTTCATGTTTCATCTCTTATCTTAACTTCATACTAATTTATAAACTAAAATGGTTTATTATATCACATAATGTTTAAATGTTTTCTAAAACACTAATTCAATTTGTCTTTCAAACATTATCAGCTGGTAAATATCAACAGACATCGTTTTTCAATTGGACGCGCATTACATTCATTACATTGCTCAGGCAGTATAACTTAACAAAAATTTCTTCTTCAATTCCTGAGTGGGAATTCGCATTTTTTAGAAATTCTCGCGGTGTAAATTGTAAATTCAATCCGGAGAACGAAAAAGAGAATTTTCAATTTTTAGATATATTAGAAATATTTTTCTGATGGGAAAAGGGTTAATTAGATAAATAATTTAGGGGGAATTAAAAATTAGTATTTTTTGCTTTCTCATAGAGGAAGGTTTTTGATCGCCACGTTTTTCGCTTTTCCAAAGAAACTGAAAATTATATTTCTTTTATGAATATTTTGCTTCCATGTAAGCAAAAAATTTGCTTCCTCACAAAGAAAATAACAACTTAAAACAATACAGAAGAAAATTTTAATTTCATAATAAATAAAAAATAGCCTATAATTATACAATTTTATTAATCTATTTGATAGAACATTTCTTTTAAAGGAACGACGGTAATAAAATTAAAATATTTGAAGATACAAAAGAATAAGAATTTTAAATATAAAAAAAATTGAAAAATCATGGATTATTATTATTGTAAGAATTTTCGGTGAACTATATACTTTATAAAAGACAATCGATTAGTTTTGAGATAAGAAATGAAGGGTAGCATGACAAAAGGGGTCAAGCGCCAATTTCATGTTTTTACAGGAAGCGAAAAAAACAATTCTAAAGATTTTACTGGTTTTTTGAAACAAAACTAAGAAAACCGTTTCGAGGTATTGATATGCTTTACTAGAAAAATAATAATTTGTTTAGCTAAACTTACATATTAACGAGAAATATAAAAAAAATTGTGCTACTTTAAGGTTACATTAAAAGTGCATTTTGTCTTTAAATGTTAACTGTGAAAAAAGTATAAGATTTAAAAAAAAAAATTGGGAAACTAGTTTTGAAACAACAAATTGACAAATCACATGCAAAATAATTTGTTAAAAAAACATTGATTGTTTTCAAGAAAATAATGAATTAATAAATGTTTCTCTTGAAATCGAGCAATAAAATTTAGGGACGTTAATACGTACCTTTTTTACAACTATTGTATTTATTGAATTTTAATATCACACTCCCAATAGTTTTTAATTTTATAAATTTCTTTCTTATAGAAAAAATAATTTTTGCATTTATGTGGCACTTTTGTTGTAAAATAGAATTTTTTCAAATTATTTTAACCTTATTTACATATTATTATCCACTTTACACTTTCACTGTTTTTCAATTGAATTGTGATTGTATAGTTAAAAATTTATGCATTTGTGATTTCAATTTTATTTAAAAATCGGTTTAAAAACACAATTCAAAAGAAAATTCATTTCCAAAAATGTGTAAATGAATTTTCTTGATTTTTTAATGAAAAAATCTCAAATTCGAAAAATTGGCGCTTAACCCCTTTTGTCATGTTACTCTTCAAATATGATTTTTTTACTTATACACTCTAAAAACAAGTGTCTTATTTTGTCCTTACTTTTAAGACATTTTAGGGTGTCTTAATTTTAAACCATTGAGGAAGTGTCTTAAAATACCTGTAAGACGCTTTCTAAACGTCTTATGTCTTAAAATAAGACACTTGTAAGACACCTGTTTTTACAGTGTAAAGACGCATTTTTACTATATCAACAATTTTTGGGGAAAAACGATATTTTTAGAAGAAAAACGGTGAAATTGAATCAATATTTTTAAAACTCCCTGTGTCAAAATTTAGATATTTCTCTTCTCGAGATATTTTGGAGATAAAAAAGTTACTACACGCATATCTGTAATTTTTCATAAGACTGAAAATTTATGCATTTTAGATAAAAAAAATCAATTAAACCTATATTTTTAAAAAATCAAAAATCTTAACGATCACAAAGCTTCTTCTATATTTGGAAACAAAATAGGTTTAATCTACTCTGATGTGTGTGTTAGTAACTTTTTTGTCGCTAAGATATTGCGAGTACTTTTTAATAATTCCAATAAAATTTTGTAAACGTATTGAACTCATTAATATCTAAAATCTGACAAAGATATTTTTAAAAATATTGAATCAATTTTTATAAGCACCTTTTTCCATATAAAAATACTGTTTTTCGCAAAAAACTTAAAAACATAAATTTGTAAGTTACAAAATCATACTTCTTGTTTTAAAACTAATCAATTGATTTATATAGAAAATATAATTTACCAAAAATTGGTAAACCAAATCATGGTTTTTGAATTTATGACTTTTAAAATTCTTCTTCTTTTTATAATTTATTTAATTTTTATTGCTTAACTATACTTCCTTTGGACAAATTGACAATTTTTAATAGTTATCCGTTTAGAAAAAATATTCTTCATTGGAAAATGAATATATATTGATATTTGACTAATGTAATTAAATTGTAACTTTAAGAGCGATTTTAAGGAAAATTATAGCGTTAAATAGAGGAAAGCTGATAAGTTTAGAGCTAAAAATTATTATATCTTTTTTTTTAATAACCTAATTTTTTAAAGTAAATTAATATCCTCTTATGATGGAATCTTATCTTTTTATAGTTACAAATTGAATCAGTTCATTCTAAGTAATCCTCAGTCAACGAATCAACCCTATGTGAATTAGTCAAACATGACTAAGAATCGGTCATTTTTTATTAATTCATAATTAGAGAGAACCACTCGATAACAAAAATCGATGAAGCCAGCACAATTTAAAAAAATAATTATCATTTTTTGCGTGTATCATCTAAAGGGTAATGGTAATTATCTAGAGGGTAAAAATCACTATACAGAAGGTAGAGATTCCTATTTAAGGGGTAATGATTACAAAAGTGGAAACTGTTACCAACCAGAGAGTAATCATTACAATACAGTAGATACCGATTATCACTAAAACGGCAACTAATATTACCTTGATGATAATCAATATCAACACCAAATGAATCAATCCAAGAATCACCTTTGATACCACAAATAACAAGATATATTATAATAAATTGTTCTGTCGATATAGATCTTCTTTACGAAGACCTATGCCAACATTGGTATAATTATGGTACAATCCCTGAAGATATATTTTCCTTGAACTGACCAACAATAAAAAATAGCCAGTGCTTCTGTGTTTGACGTATCTGTAGTGCAGTCTTGCTTCAAGAAGGAACCGGTTCGAAACGACTAATATAACCGATACGAACCATGAAAAAGAATCGGTGGTAATCGAGTAGGCGGGCTTCTTACTCGGTAAGATCCACCAAAACTGGAAGGACAGTCCTTCGAGCCCTCGGTGCTTAACGAGAGTAGCTCTTTGCGAAAAAGACGTACTGTCGGTTCGCGACACGGAACCGGTTCTGAACGAGTATGGCTGGTTTCCAGTCCATCTGGTAGGTGTGAACACACCAGAAAGATCTGCGGATACGCAAGAGGTACCTACCTACTTTGTGCCAACCACTGGTAACCTAAGTTTTTGTTTTCGACTTCTATGTACCTGTTCTCAACACGCAACCCCATCGGACGGTTATAAAAACTGTTTTCTTAATTGGCGCATTTAAGGTTAACGTGGCGGATCTTGATTTTCATGAGGCTCTAAACGTCCACACAAAACGCACAACTAGTCCCATAAAAAATTCACATAACTTTGCTTGTACAATGTCTTAGCTTTGAGTCAATGTACTTTTGTGAAAATTAAACCGGATCACAAATATAATGGAATTTTATTTTTAATAAATGATTTTTGGTCCAGATTTTTATAATTGACGATCAAGTCAAATTTTCATCAGGTATTGCCACTGAAAAAAATGTCTAGTTGAACCATTCAAACGTATGGCTGGATTTCATTTTGCTAAAAAATTTAGGTATAGCAGTTAAATATTTAGCTATATTTCCTAACTGTTTGGCACAGGTACACTGCAAAAACAGGTGTCTTAAATTGTTCAAAAATGTCTTAAAATAAAACATTTTTCGTGTCTTAGACACTAAAAGTATCTTAATTAAAGACATTTTTGGCCAATTTAAGACACCATGTTTTTGCAGTGTAGCCATATTTCTAGATGTTACGCCTAATTTTTTAGCAAGACGATATCGAGCTAAACAATTTTTTCAGTGATTAATAAAAAGTTTGGATTTTAACGAATTTTGATGTTTTAGTAAAATTTCTACAGTGAAGATCCTTAGCTCAATTTTGAAAAATTGTACTTTTCCAATGATATTTTCCAAAATGATAATTTTTTGTTTTTTTAATTCATGAAAAAAAATGTACTTCTACCTCATGTACTTTAGATAGTTTCTTTTTTAAATTAATCCTTAATCATTACTCTTTCTAAAGTCTCTGATTTAATTATTAAAAGCGAGTTTATAAATTAAAAAAGTTAGTTTAATTGCACCCTTTGTTTTTGGGTTAATTCTGTGGCTGAAAGGCAGAATAACATAACTGCATTTTCATAGTTTTGAGAAAAACCTGTTTTTGTTTATTTTCTTGGTTTTGTAAAATCGAAAAATCAACCAATATTTTTGGTGTTTGGCATTGTATCCTATTTTCTAGTGTAGTTTTTACATCTGTTTATCAATTTTAATAAAATATAAACGCTTTAAAAAAGAATATCAATTCTTTTTTTTCGATTTGAATGCAGTTATGCTGTTGTGTTATTAATTATTTTCTTCGTAAATAAACATTTAAATCACTTTACTGTTATGAAACTTTAAAAAGCATTACTAAATTAACTCAAATCTGATGTTATCTCAAATTCGATAAAATGTTAGTTATGATGTTATGCCTTTCAGCCACAGAATTGTCTGAGTAAATAATTCTATATGTAAAAGTTCAAAGCAAGTTAGCTATTCTCTTCCTTTTATTAAGTACATTATAAAAAGAAATTCTTAATTTAAGGCTTGTCTTAAATTCAGCAAGCCCTGCTATATAAATGTTTACATGATAGATACTATCTTAATTGAGCTGAATTAACATTAATTACAAATTTACCTTCTTAAATTGATTAATACTTCTCATTTATATGCAAATTAGAAGTTTTTAATTTTTTTTTAACAATTTAAAGCAAAAGAAAAATCTGTAAAATAAGCAAGAGCTGTCTTAAAATAAGACGTTTTTACAGTGTATTGTTTTGAATTATAAATCCAATTGTTTGAAAAAAAGTGTATATTCTAGTATATTAAAAGGCATATTATAAAGATAGAAATATTTTAAATACCTATTGAAGAAAATTTACTAAACTTAAATATAATAGAGAATTTTCTTCATAATATTAAGAACATTATGATTTATTATACACTGTAAAAAAAGAATCTTAATTTAAGACGTGTCTTAAATTCAGCAAGCCCTGATATATAAATGTTTATGTAAAAAATACTATCTTAATCAAGATGAATGTATAATAATTACAAATTAACCTTCTTAAATTTATTAGTACTTCACGTTTTTTATGCAAATTTGAAGTTTTTAATTTTCTTCGGCATAATTTAAGGCAAAAGAAAAATCTGTAAATTCAGCGAAAGCTGTCTTAAAAATATTGCATCTTAAAACAAGACAGCTTTTCTGCCTTAAAATAAGACTTTTTTTTATAGTGATACACTGAAAGATTTCAGGAAATAATTTTTATTATCAGGTTTGTAATCTGGGATAATCGTGTAGAACAAAAATTTCCCCAGCGAAAATAGTAAATTTTCAATGCATGGAAGAAAAATTTTCTTAAAAAAATGTAAATATATCTATCCTGGAATAAAATTTTTCCAAAAAAATGCAATTATTCCTATCCTGGATTGAAACTTTACTATCTTTGCTAGGAAAAAGTTTCTTTTTGCACGATTATCCCAAATTAATTAACAGTTTTTATACTAAAAATTAATGAATAAACTGTAATACTTATAATTTAAAGTCCTTGAGTGTTTTTTTTAACTTTTACTCGCATTTTTGGATATTATTTTGGACCTAGACACTTAGTTGCTCAACCTAACCCAAAATGACAAACTTTACCACAGATACTTAAAAAATAATAATTTATTCTACACGGAAAGAAAATTAATTATAAATTTTATAGAAATTTTTTACAATTTAGGGGAAAAGGATCAAAAAGAGGAAATTTCAGGTTGATAATTTTAAACTTTAAAAAAAGTGTATTAAATTTGATGCAGACTATATAAAATTACTTTTTAAAAAAACTAAAAAATTACTTAAAATTACTTATAATAATGATTCGAATGGTTTTTCTAAAGATAAAAATTCCTTGTATGAAAATTTCGCTTTCTGTCTTTTTTTTCTTAAATTAGAAAACATTTTAATAAAGTTTATAATTAATTGTCTTTCGGTGAATGTTATCTTAAATTTGCACTTCTAATATAACTATCTCATTTGATTCTTGAAAATTTCCTTTTTAAGGAGGAAGTTGACATAACCTCAAACTAAAAAATGTCTTTTCCCATCAAATAAATATATTATTAAAAATAATTTCACCAAATTTTGAAAGATTCAGTTGTATACATTTTCCAGAAAAAATTTGGTTGAGTTAAATTTGATGTGAAATAATAATTATTTAACATTTTATGTTTTTTCTTTAAATCTAGTTAAAATCTGTGATTTTCATCTAATTTTAACTAATAATAGCTCATTTTTTTCGTTGAAACAATATCTACAATTTTATTTATTGTTTTTTGTGAAATAATATTTTGTTTAAAAGTTATAAACAAATAAAATTTGTTCTTTACGTATTTTTTAAACAAATTATTTAAAAATATTATTAAGAATATTATTTAAGAAAATCTAACAAACAAAATCGTAGAAAATGTTTCCACGAGAAAAACGAGCTATTTTTCCTTAAAATTGGATGAAAATCACAGATTTTAACTAGATTTAAAGAAAAAGTCTAAAATGTTAAATAATTACTATTTAACACCAAATTTTAGCTCAACCTAATTTTTTCTAAAAAATGTACAACTGGATCTTTCATAATTTGTTGAAATTGATTTGAATAATATTTTTATTTGGGGTGAAAAACAATTTTCTAGTTTGAGGTAATGTGAATGGACGCTACTTCTTAATATGTAGCGGTTTATATTTTTCATAAATATCATTAAATATTTTTTTTGTACTCAAAACTTTTGCACAGGCAATTTACTTAACTTTCTCCTACTACCTAATTATATGTAGAATATTTTGTAATAGTTCTAAGATTATGTGTTAAAATAGGAAGTCATCTGTTTATACACTAAAAATTATGGTTGACGTGTGCCACGACTTCAAGTCTTCGACACAGATCAAAAACCATGAAACGGCGTTGTCACGCTGATTTAACATGGTTCGCCTCCTTTTGCAACGTGTTTGATGCTTAATAGAGGATAAGGCAGGTGAAATTCCAAGATTAGCAGATCCTTGCGTGACATTAAAATTGGTCCCTTCTTATGCATACTCTCCAAAAAGCAACTATTACTCAAAAAACAAAAGAATAAAACAAAGACCATCACAGAAGGACAAAAGAAAATTTCAAAATGAATTTTGAGGCAAAGTTCATACAAACGCGGACCAGTCGGACCCCTTAGATAATATTTTAGGTAATTTACACAGTTTTATCGTAAAAAAATATATTCAGTATTTTTAAGAGCAAATTCGTAGACTAATTTTGACTATATCATTCACATTAGTCTTCAATACATGATCTCTCTATAAATCTGAATAAGTGAATATTATCGCACTTTATTTAGTACAATATTTTTTAAAGTTAATATTACTAGAGATAAAAAATATTGAGATAAAATTCTGTAATATTTGCGACAATAACACGTTTCAATTTTTACCTGAATTTTGTCAAAAAGAAAAACGAGAAGAACTTTTCCAAATTATTAAAATTTTCTTTCAGAAAAATTTGTTTGACTTATTTCGATACCTTCATACAAATAATAACAAATTTAAAACAGTTTGTTTAGAAAAAAAAGTAAAAACTACTAAATAAATAGTGAAATAGTTTTATTACAATAAAATAAAAATGTACAAAATGTTCTCCTTAAGTGAAAAAAGTCACACCGATCAGACAATTTTTTTATGCTTCTTAAATTATTTTTTCATAATTATTTACTGTTTCCTTACTTTAAAAATTTCTTTAAATATTAAATTTCAGCTTTCAAATAAATTTGTTACTAATCAAATAAATAAATTCGTAACTGATACATAAACGACAAATATTTTTATTTTACTAAATAGAGCCTCTTAGTGAGAACCCTTTCTGCTTGCCTTTTTTTCCACGTAAAAATCGTTATTATTGATTGATTAAAAATGACCTAATTGCTATCACTTAAAAGATATTATACTTAAAGAAATACATACGATTAAACTTTAAACACTTTACTAAATGTGGCAACATTTAAAACTATGTAAACAATAGTGTATATTCTTCATAGAGTAGTTCGAAAGACTAGAATAGACGTGGAATCAAGTTTGTGAAGTCTATCAAGTGTGGCAAACATGCAACTTGATGCTCTTAATAATAACACGAGCAGTATTCTCTAGACTAAGGTGTTTAAAGTCAAATTAATGCAAATATTTTGCACTTCCAATATTCTTTTATACAACATTTCTTAACATTGAATAGAAAAAAATAAGATAATTTATTCAATCACGGAAAAAATCTAGCCTGTCGAAACACCGAATTTGGAAATAAATTTATTTCCAAATTCTTTATTTCAGAATTATTCTTAAGACCTATTTAAGAATATTATATTCTTAATAGAAGAATATTTTATTCTCAAATAGGCGCCAAAAATAATTCTCAAATAATGAATATCGGTTTTTCAGAGTATTTTCAGTAAACTGTTTTAATAAATTGGTATTTCTTTGTTACTGTTGAAATTCGAAATTTCGTATTTTAGTAAATTGTGTATTTTTCTTGAATAACCTAAATAGAAAAAGTAAGCAAAACGAATCTTTAGGTCAGATACAGATATAGTCAACTTATTGATACGAACTTTAGTGATTTAGCGATAGTGAAAATCTCCGAAACAAATAAGCATTCAAAAATGACAGTTTCAGTCTCAAACATTCAAGTGGTTATATTTATTTACCCTATTAATAAAAATTAAAAATTGTATTTAAAAATTAATTAAATAAAAAATGATTATCTTGAGTCAAATTAAGGAAAAGTAGTAAGTTGAAAAGAGGAAAGGAGAAAAAATATAAACAATAAAAGAAATAAGTGAATAAAATGTGAATTCTGTATTTATATTTATATTTTTAAAAAAATAAAAACATTTAAATATATAAGTTTTATTAATTACTATTAATTATTAATTATAGTATAGTAGTATTGAAAACTTATTAAGTTTATTTACAATTTTAATAACCCTACTATTAAAAAAGATTAATTTAAGTGAAACTAAGAATAACAAAAACTACTTATCAAATTATTAGAAAATCATATCAATTTAAACTTGAATTAAATATTAATGACTAAATTAAATACATATTTAAATTTAATTATTGTTTTGGAAATAAAAGTACAAATACAAAATTATGATTTTGTCAACTTATTTTATCGTATTCACAGCCTTCTTGATTCCCTTTTTTTGAAAGATCCAGTTGTAATTTTTTTTAAAAAAATTAGATTGAGCTAAAATTTTTTGTCAAATAATAATTATTTATTTTGTTTGTTGGGTTTTGTTAAAAAACTATTTTGTTTAAAGTTATTAGACAGATAATATTTGTTTTTTACTTATTGTTTAAACAAATTATTTAAAAATATTATTAAGAATCTTATTTAAGAAAATTTAACAAACAAAATCGTAGAAAATGTTTTAAAAAAACGAGCTATTATTCCTTAGAATTGGCTGAAAATCACAGATTTTAACTAGATTGAAAGAAGAAGTCTAAAATGTTAAATAATTATTATTTAACACCAAATTTTAGCTCAACCTAATTTTTTCTAAAAAATGTACTACTAAATCTTTTAAAATTTGTTGAAATTGATTTAAAAAATATTCTTGTTTAGAGTGAAAAACGACTTTCTAGTTTGAGGTTATGTAAATGAAGAGAACCTCCTTAACCATGAATGTAGTTGCATTTACCATTTCCACGATTAAATTTATCACTTTTGTTAGTTAATATAACCAAAATGTAAATAGTACCTAATCACTTTTACTTTTTCAGTATGCTTAGTAAATTAAATCAAAAACTATTCAGAAAATAAGTGTCAATATCCTGATTTCACGAAATATTTTCAATATAATTTGAAGTCTTTTTAATGTCTTGAAACTTCACACCCAAACTTAATTATATGTATTTTGTGATCAACATTAAAAGCCCGCCATCAAGATACTGAATGAAACAACTTTGATTCACGATAAACGGGACATAAAATCTCTTCAACGTCGCTAAAGTATCATTTAGATTCATCGTGGTCGAGAAACTTAGAATGTTAATTAGATTATCTTTATACGCGTGAATAAATGTCGGTTATAACTTACACCTGACGCCCGACAACATTCTTTAACTAGCATAAGAATCAAATCTATAACATATTCACATAATTCACTTATAATCATCAATACTGAGTTAAAAGAACTGTTTGATAATAAGCATTTGATGATTATAAGCATTCTTGTCTTTTAATATGTGATAAGTTACTTCTACTTCGACAACTCTCATTATTAAAATAATTTGCATTTTCATCTTATCAGACAGAAAGACGTGAATTAATGAAAACAATTTTCTTCCATTTAATTTTTTTAATCTTAACATTCGCTGATTTAATAAAGATAAAGAATATACGTAAATAATAGTTTCAAGAGTACAATAAATTGTGATTCAAATTTTTATATAAAAAATAATAACTTCTCATTACTACCTTATTTGGATTGAATTTATTTCTTAAAGCTTGATTAGCTTTCATAATTGAATTTGAATCTTAAGACTTTTTCTATTCAACGGTTTGTCCAAAGACAAATATCAATTCTTTATAAACTCAGCAATCTATTATAAATGTTTTATCTGTTATTTATAATTATGATAAGTATCTGATGATGAATATCGTTTATAATATCTGTATCAACCACTCATTTTCATCATCAAAGCACAGGTTTCATTTTATTAAATTAAAATACTTCCTTTAAAGAAACACATAACCGTTGATATTTTAAGAGAATCATAAAAAAAAATCGCGCGGAGCGCGATTAAAAACACGATTGCCTTTGAACTATAATAAATCCGCAAAAAATAATGCTAGAAAAATTTTCAAAACTGATTCGGAAAGCTTATAAAATTTCTAAAAAGATAATTGGTTTCCGAAAGCAATAGCTTAAATAGTTTTTTATTTATCACGAGAGAAATATTAAGTAATTTTTCAATTTTTGAAATTTTTCGACTTCAAATTCAACTTATTTTCTAAGCCAGAAAAGTTGAAGGAAAAAATTGAAACTTTACACGCATAATCATTGTCTTTTTCCCTTTAATTTGAAACTTAAAAACTTGAAAAATGTCAACTAGTTTTCGAGTTATGAACGAAAATGTGAAGCTCTATATGTGACGCTCCACGGTGAAAGGGACCTTAGGTATAAAAAATGAATTTTACAGGACGGGCGTTTGTAGTTGAGGTGCCTATGTTATTGTTATGTTATGCCTATGTTTCGTCGACAATTACACAAAAACTAATAGAAATAAAAATTTTTTTATTTCTGTATGTGAAAAAGCAACTCAAACTCTATCGATTCATAATAAAAATTTAAAATCAAATGTTTTACAGCTAAGGTCCCTTTCACCGTGGAGCGTCACATATTGTCAAGTTCAAGGCCTTATCTATTTTCTCTGTTTACCTTCTTCGTAGACAAAGAAGGATGCTGTCGCAACCGCCAATTCGATCAAAATCAATAATAAAACCAATAAAATCATCGCGTGAACTCGACAATGTGAGAGCTCCATGTTTTATTCCATAACTCGAATACTAGTTGACATTTTTTAAGTTTATAAAGCTCAAATTAAAGGGAAAAATACAATAATTATGCGAACAAAGTTTCAATTTTTTCCTTCAACTTTTCTGGCTTAGGGAAATATTTAAAATTAAAGTTAGAAAATTTTAAAAATTGAAAAATTAATATTTCTCTCGTGATAATTAAAAAACTATTTAAGCTATTACTATTGGATGCCGATCATCTTTTTACAAATTTTATAAGCATTCCGAATTAGTTATAGAAATTTTTTTGGAGTTGTTTTTCGCGGATTTACCACAGTTCAAAGGCAGTCGTGTTTTTAGTCGCACTCCGCGAAATGTCCACTCAATTGTGACCGGTAGTGTGTAATATCAACAAACAAATTTATTATAAAATTAACATTAGTTTATAAAATATAATGCTACTCTATTTAATTGTTTGTTACAATTCAGCTTTTCCGTATAGAGGAGAAAATTTCTAGTTTACAAAAGATCGTTTTCAAACATCTTGAAACAAATCGGTAGTTAAAATCATTTGCTTATTTAGCTACACTTAACTAACCAATGAAAAATAAAACATCTAACACTTCTCGCTATGGCTGATTATAAATTTCTCATCGAAATTACCTCGTTTATTCGCGCTTTACTATTCCTTTTACGATCGCGCGCGGTCGCTGCATCATAAACATCCTACCTGTTTTCGATAAGCGTTCACCATCATTCGATAAGAAGACGTCTTTGTAAATATTTCCATTAAAAAATCCAGTATAGACATTTAAAACAAGAATTTCCCGTGAGCAAGCGAAAGCAACTGATAACCATTAAATTGATAATATACGCACCTTATAATTTAATCATATAAAAATTCCCCCACTCCTTGAATTAGATTAATGAACACTCAAACCGACTTTAAAATCCAATTACAAATAATTGATAACAAACTAAATTTTCATGTATTTTTGTCCCCTATTTTATTGTATTTTCATTCAATTTCCTTATTTTAAAGTGTACATCATCAGACTTGCGATTTTTATCCTACAAAATAAATTTGACTTATCCAGTGAGTCATCACATTATAATTCAACTTTATGGTGAATTTTTTGTCATTTTAATCAAATTGACTGCATAAAGCTTGCATTAAATCAAATTTGCTTTCCTTTGATTCAATCGTGTTTGCCTTGAATGGTCTTATCTCTTATCTCCTTCCGTTTTGGTTTGTTTTGAAGGGTCATTTCAAACGGGAGTCGAGGAGCGTACACACATGCATCCTGTCGAAAATCAAACCCTTCCCATCTCAATCAAATGAATCTGAGGTATGAGTGCTGATACTCCCCTTTTGAAACGCAAATTATCTGTGATTCGCACTTACATATTTACTGACATAGAGTCGGTATATAGAAGGCCTTTCACACGCATAGCCGCCACCTTGTAATTTAGATTATCTTACTCCTCTTTAAGTCTGGCTGTCTTCGCACCCTCCTTCGATTAAACTGGTATAAGTAGGTATATCAAGAATATATATATCCATAACTACGAGAGCAGCCTCATACTATTAATTACATTACCAATAATTATTGAAATCAATCAAGAAGTGATAGTATCTTTCACTTTGCGGCTCTTAAATTGATGACCACGATCTTTATGATGCTGTTTATTATTTTATCTGAATGTAGCTCTACATCTGCAGCAAAACTTTTTGCAAAAAGAAACTGTACTTGGGAAAATGTTGCGGACGCGATATCCAAAGGGTAATAAAAAATATTTCAGACTAATAAATTAATCCATTAATATAATCTAATCAAATGTTTTGGAATTTTTTTCAACAATCGTGAAATTATGTGGTAAAAGATATTAATTCTAGGCTATAAAAACAGAGTAAATGTCTTAAATTGAGATGTTAAAACCTTCTGAGCATCTGTAATTAAGATGTTTAAAGTCTTTAAACATTTCAAAATTTATACGGGATTGAAACATACGTAATTAATACACTGTGAAAATGGAATTGTTGGATTTACAAATCGGATTATTAATACAGAACTGACAAATCTGATTTGTTGTTGTAGCAAAGTTTTTGTCATCTTAGCAATTTGGTATTGTTGTAGTAACAAAAATATTGTTAACTAACAAAACTAATTGTTATTACAATAATCCCAAATAGTAAAATTTTTGTTGACAAACAAAACTGATTGTTACTACAATAATCCCAAATTTTTAAGATGACAAAAATTTTGCTACAACAACAAATCGGATTTGTCAGTTCTATATTAACAATCCGATTTGTAAATCTAACAATATTCCTTTTTCTTCGTGTATGCTGCACTAACTAAATTATTAGCATATTCAGTAGATAAGTTTTACAATTAATGCACTTTATCTATTGGAGTAAAACTATTTTTTTCCCCGTTTAAATGGTTGTATAAAACCAAGCATTTATTTCCACAGTATAATCGGTTTCTGATCTATTTTTATTTTTAGAAAATTTTCATTTCTCATGGAGGAAGCTTTGTATTCGTTCAAATTTACAATTTTTTAAAATGATTCAAATTAATTGTCCTCTCTAGAAATATATATCCGAACGCAAAAAAAATTAATTATAAATTTTATTAAAATGCTTTATAATTTAAGGAAAAAGTGCCAGAAGGCGAAATTTTCATACAAGGAATTTTAAGTTTTAGAAAAAAATCCAAATCATTGCTAAGTATAATTTTAAACTTTAATATATAGTCTACAGCATATTTAATATAATTGTTTTAAAGTTTGAAATTATCAATCTGAAATATTCTCTTTTCGGTCTTTTTTCCCTAAATTGTAAAAGACTTTTATAAAATTTATAATTAATTTTCTTTCCGTGCGGTTGTATGTGTGTGTTTAAATGTACTTTTTTTGTAAACACGATAACTCGAGAACGCTTTAACGGATTTAAATAAAATTTGGTATGGTTATTTTTTCTACTAAAATCTGGAATCAGACACAAGGGTTATTGAAAATAAACATTACAAACAATTTTATTAAATTTTGATTTTTTGAAAGATTTTCTGACTAATTTTTGAAGACGGGCCCTTATAGATAAATTTTAAAAATGAAAAATGTGGAAATAAATTATAAAAGGAAATCAATTTAGCGTAACTTTATCGTATGTTCCATCTTATATGTTATTACAACTTCAACATTATGTTTATTTAGCCTAAAACTAAATTTCTTTACTAACTTCAGTATAGAAAAATTTCAATTGGCAACATTTAACAATGCTAATCAAAATTTGAGACAAAGGTTAGGATAATT
The DNA here is from genome assembly GCA_037103525.1 of Ganaspis brasiliensis. Taxonomy (NCBI): domain Eukaryota; kingdom Metazoa; phylum Arthropoda; class Insecta; order Hymenoptera; family Figitidae; genus Ganaspis; species Ganaspis brasiliensis. The sequence goes on along the minus strand of JAZKLR010000256.1, from coordinate 1,409,282 downwards.
TAATTTATACATTTATAGAACTATATAGGATCAAAATTATATGAAACAACCAATTTTTCACAATGTTGATTAAAATTTAGGATAATTTTATAGATGGTAAAAACTAAGTCTTGGTAAATATTAAAAAATCCTGTATTCCAATTTTCTGTTGCTTTTTAAGGATTGTTTTTTATCTATACAATATTTTCTTAACTATTATTAATTGTTAAAATAATTAGTCAGTCACAATTAGTAAACTGATTATCAATTAATATAAATTCTAAGTAAAAATAAACAACATTTTTTAAAAAGAAAGCATAAAAAATTATTTTGCATAATAGTAATTTTCTATACATTTTGTACGACTTGTATGTTCATTGTTCAAGGATGATCTCTATTTAACTAAACGCTCCAAGTTAGCATTATCATGTTAATATTTCAAGAGATATTTGTTTCTAGAATCATATATAAAGCAGTAAACCAGGGGCGCGGAGTATAACAATAGCCTTGAGAATAATACTCAATTCTGTTACTAAAGTTGAGAAATTATATGTAAGGAGGCTTTAAAGGTAATAGGTACCATTAATATGGTAACTATTACCATAGAGATGATTATAAATACCACGGAGATGCTAACTAGTACTATCGAGGGGACCATTAAAACAGTACCTACTATCATCTTTATATTAATTAATATCATCTATTTCCCTCTGCTTATTTTTCAACATTAAACTAAATTTTTAACAGGATCCACAACAACAAAAAATCGCATTTTACAATAAGCAATACATGGAACTTTTGAAAGTATATATTGACATCAACAATATACATGAACAACAACAATATCTAATCTAACAATATTCTGTATGAAGAAAAAAAAATCATATATTCTAAGCAAAAATGATAAAAGCTTACAGACCATCAATAATTGGAGCGGGTTGAACATTAATCTGCTGATGGTGATGATGTTGTGGATGGGAGTGATGACGTGCAGGATGCATCTGTAGCAAATGAGATCGAGCCTGCTGTTGTGAAAGGGTTGGAGAAGGTGGTTCCCAAGGTCTCGACACAGTGTTACTTGGTGGAGCATCTTCATCTTGGCAACAAATCTTTCTTCCCGGGATAGTGGTGTTTGCCACATTGCCAACAACAGTGTGCGCGTCATTGTTGTTGTTACTGATACTATTGTTATTGTTATTGCCACTTTCATTGTCAATATTTAAAGCCCTAACAGCAGCCGTCGCTGGGCTTCCACTACCACTTCCACTAACACTTGCACTGCCAATTACATCAATAACCATCTCGTTGATAATAGCCGCCGGCTTAGCAGTTCCCGGAGGTGTCACAATACCACCCCCTATCATCATCACCAGTCTTTTATCCCTAATTCAGCAACGTCACCGTCTTGTTTTTATAATATCACTAGTCAGTCTCAACTATTCCACCATTCAAATCAATTTCACTTTCAGAGTTAACAATCCTAACGTGTAATCTTCCAAAAATGCCTATTGTACTTGTTAAAAAGCACCAATGTCCAAACACTTCATCCTAATGGATTCACAATGACCACCGTCAACCAAACACCAATAACCTTTCATTCTTAAACCTCGCCTCGAAGATAAAGTTCCTCTTTGATAAATCCGGCAAAACATGAAAATACGCAAGCGCATTACAAACTGTGCGGGTGGGGCCACTGAGGGAGAAGGGTTGTTCCCCCAAAGTCTAGTGTACGTTAGGTTGGGTGCTGATCGTGTGTACGTTGTAGACTAGATATTCAGCCGGTGGGCACCCGTGACTGCTCGCGCTCCGCCGGATTCGAGCGGATTGGCTTCCGTTCAGCAGTTCGAAGCGCACCCAGACTGCCCGCTCTTTCCCTCCCCTCCCCCACCTAAAGGATCCACACCAAACCTCTCTTGCCGCTTACCACCCACCCCATCCTTTCGCTCCCGGATGGGAGCCCGGCTCCCCTCCTTCAGATGCCCTAAAGGCCTCAAGCATTGGCCACTGCGCACGGTTTTCAAAGGTGAGATCAAGATTTAAGAAGGAGCTCGCCTCGACAATGACGTGCAGCATTATCGCTTCGCTTCGACTATACGCCTTGGTTAAGTGGCGCATACACCTGTGTGCATTTGTGTGCCGTCAAACACATCACCCCAATTGGTGTGGAGTACCCCAAGGGGTTATCAGGGGGAAGAACCCCACCGCGAGAAAGGGCATCGTGCGCGCACCGCATCGCGCATCACGACTACTTGCGATACGCCCCCCGCCCACCTACCATTACCGTCCGATCGACCAATTGGGTAACCTCGTCGACGCCCCCTTATCCATCACCCACTCATCACCCCCCCGCACCCAACTAAAACACTGACACTTATCCTAACCCTCCTGTGCGAGAATCTCATTAAGCCTTGTTTTTCAAGAATTGCATCTTCGTCTTATTCATTCCCAGATACCTACCTCATACCTTCTCAATCGCAACCAATGTTTCCCCTTTTTGTCGATATGTCCATCTCTGTTCCTCTCAGTCCTATACCAACTAACGCTACAGGCAATTACTCCCGGAATCGGATGTCAATCGTTATCAAATCGAGTCCGAGAAGGCCGAGTGCGTTCGCCTCTGAGGCAAGGATAAAGAGGAGTGAGAAAGAGATTTTAAAAAAAGGTTTACATTCTTCAAGAGCCACGATAATATGAAGTATTGGAGGTTATTGCTCTGCTATACAAATCTTTAAGTGTGCGATGGAAGTTTAATGTTAGTGTATGTATAGGGGAATGTCAAGTCAAGTCTTCAACTTAGAATAAGTCATTGCGTTAAAGGAAAAAAAATTGTCAATGCTACACCGAAAAAAGTTTAGTACACGATATGTTCGAAATGAACGATATAGATAGATGATTACAATTTGGTAACAGAGCTGTCTCAGTTTGGTACGGGAGCCGTACCAAAGTTTAGAGCAGCAGCTATCTTACGTCCTGGGGAACACGTTTGGTACAATATATGTACCAAAATAATGCAGGAGCAACACTAAAGTGGATTTGCTGTTATTCGGAGGTTATAATACTTCTGCTGTAAGGAACTAAGTTTGACAGATTTCCTAACCTCTTTTCAGTGTAGCTATGCTAATGTTTGGTTAGGAGGATTATACTAGTTTTTAGGTTATATTACACGGAAAGAAGAAATCTTAAGAATATTTTAATATTCGTGTTAAAATGTTGGACGAAAGTGCCAGTTTTAAGAAAAATTTAATACTATATCTTAATTTAACCCGTTCAAACTTTTGTGATAAAGTATAAAGAAAATAAAGATAAATATAAAGAAAATTTGAAACAGTGTGAAATAAATTACAATACTGTTTTAAAATGATTTATCTTCCAATGAAATATTGAATCCTTATATTCATTGAAAATTTTTTGAGACAGTATAGTAATTTCGTTAGATCAGTATGAAATAAATTACAATACTGTCTTAAAACGTCGGATTTGACAAAAAAAAAAGGATTTATTTTTTATATCAATTGTAGAGGTTTTTGGAGTTATATTGTATTTCTTAAGGTTAATTTCAGAATTCGTTTTTCATTCACCACTTTACACATATATTATAATCACTTACGGTTATTTATACCTTATAATCGCTTGCCTAACAGAAAAAATCCCCGAAACGGCGAGAATTGAACGCACGACCCTAGCAATAACAACACGCAACCCTAACCAACTAACACGCAACGCTCGCTACGGGGATTCGTAAAATAGTAGAAGACATTCTTACTATAGTAGATACAGATTGTAGAGTAAAATGTATATTAAATATGTGCATATATAATATTGAAATAAACTAGATCCGATAATGTCGATAATTTTTGTTAGGATTTATCGGTTTAAGTATTGCTATAAGTATTATAGTATTGTAGTATATAGCTATAAGAATTTGTCTTAAATTTTGAAAAAAACAACAAATTTATTTAAAACAAAAAGAATAAATTTAATTATAATAATTTAGAGAATTTTTTTCCAAAATATAAGAAATTTGTGTGCAACAATACTGATAAATTCGGGCTGAAAGGTAAAAAAGCATAACTGTCATTTTTTCAATTATGAGATATTAACATCAGTTTTCTATACATTTAGTTGTGCTTTTTAAAGTATCATAATTGCAAAATGATAATATTTATGTACGTAGAAAATATTAAAGAGGAATGAAACAGACAGTCAGAAAAAAAGTTAGTCCAAATGCATTATTTTGATTCTTGAACTAGAAAACTCATATTTTCATGTAACATTTTTTAGTGAAAGTGTGAACAATTATATTTTTTATATGGTGAGTAATTAAAAATTGCAGTTTCATGAAAATTAGAAAATTAATAATAATAACTGGATCTTTAATGGTTTTCGAGTTCAATAACTAGAACAGGTTACTATCTGCTTATTTTCCTTATATTTTTTTTAACATGTAATATTTAACTTCAACAAAAATTTGTTCATTTACAGAAACACTTAATGTATATGTGTTCCAACGAATAAATCTTCCATAAATACATGCGCAATTCTCAAAAAATGTCATTCTCACTAAATGTCCAATAACTTGTACCTCTACCCTGTGTTAGTTTCAAAGTTAAAAAAAAACAATTATTTTGATGTTACAAAATAATTTCAGATAAAAAGATTTTATAATAGTGATCATATGAAACTTCCATAGAACGATTTCCATAGAATCTTTTGACGTGATATATTTTACTGCGCCTGCGCAATTCATCAATATGTTTAAAACTGTATAATAATTTTCTTAAACTCGACTTAAAAACTCTCTCCGATCATTTTTCTTATAAGTATTAAAAAAGTTTAGATTCTGTATAATGGTTATTTCATGACATATAATATTAATTTTAATACTTTTAAAAATATTCCTTTTACTATTTGATGAAAATAATCATTAGTAATTCTTTTAATACGTCTTAAACGTTTTATCATACGTAAAATAAAATTGCTAAGATATCTTAAAAAAAAACTTTAGGAAATCAAATAAATATTACAAATTGTCACTTTCGTCCAACATTTTAACACGAATATTAAAATATTCTTAAGATTTCTTCTTTCCGTGTAAGGGCGCGAGTTGGAGTATGACTTTACTGGTGTAGTCGAAATTTGTCAGTAAATTTTCCCATAGAATACTGAATATTTTATCACCAAACTTGGTAGAATCATCGAAAATATCATTAAGAAAGTGTGTCTGATGATTAACCATGAATGTAGTTAACTTTATCACCATCATTAGGAATCATTTTCGTTAGTTACACTCTAAAAACAAGTGTTTTATTTTAAAACACTTTTGTCCTCACTACACTGAAAAAAAATAATTGCTATGATATAGCAAACTGAATTGTTAACTCTCTAAATCTGAATTTGTCCAAAACTACTAATGAAATGATGAAAAGTCGTCCACTAATTAAATTTGTAAACATTTCTACTAATCTCTAAATTTCTTGGAGTGAGTTTTCACTCCACTAAGAGTGGAAATTGAGCCACTTCAATCAAGACTGAGAAACCACTCTAAAAAAGTGAGATCTCACTTTCGTAGAGTGAATTTTTCACTCCAAGCAAAAAGTGAACTTTTACTCTGATTTTGGAGTGAATTTCCACTCAAATTGGAGTGAAAGTTCACTCTTTAAGAGTGAAATCTCACTCTTTTAGAGTGGAATTTCACTCTTTTAGAGTGAGCCTTTCACTCTGAATGGAGTGGCTCAATTTCCACTCTTAGTGGAGTGAAAACTCACTCCAAGAAATTTAGAGAGTAAGAATTAGTGAAATGTCACTAATTGTTTGAGAAAAACTACAAATTTATTGATAGTAAAAACTACAAATTCACATTTGTAAGAGTTACTAATGTAAATTTAATTAGTGGACGACGTTTCATCATTTCATTTGTAGTTTTTGACAAATTCAGATTTAGAGAGAATATAGAATATATGCTGCTAAGGCAACAAATGGATTACTAAAACAGCAAAACATATTAGTTAAATTGCTATAATTTAACAATTTAGACATTGCTAACTTAGTTTATGATTTGCTACATGGAAAAAAATCTTTAACTGGAACAGCAATAAGTTTCACTGCAACAGCGATATGTTTCACTGGATTAGGGAAAGTTTTTGCTATTTTAGTGAAACATATCACTGTTTCAGAGAAACTTATTGCTATTCCAGTTGAAGATTTTTTCGTGTGTATTAGCAAATTTTTTTGTTATAATACCAAAAAAAGTAGCAGGCGCTACACAATGAGAAAAAATTGTAAAGTAGGGTTCAAATTGATTTTTTGAGCCCAATTTTTAACCAATTTCAATTTTTTTTTTTAAAAATGTTCATAAATAAATTCTTCAGAGATCTGTGAGAGCCGATTTTTCAAAATCCACTTGATTTATTCTGAATATATTAAAACCATTCTGAAAAGCGCAAAAATATGATTTTAGATTTTTCAATTCCAAATATAATAGTTGTTGAAAAAAAAGAGTGTAAAAAGGAGTACTAATAATAATTAGCAAAGAGTGTAAACAATTTTACATAAAGCAATGAAGTTTCAAAAAATGTAGCACCTGTTACCGTCGCTGAACATTTTCATCTCATTTTCGCTTCCTCGCACTTTATTCTATATTAAAAAATGTATGTACAAATTTTAAATTCAGCAAGACTTGACTGATTAAAAATGTAGTATCGACAATTTTTATAATTATACGGATTTCTAGAAATAAATGTCATTTATAAAATTGCACTATACAAAATGTAGGACAAGATTTTAGAAAAATAAATAACGATTTAGAAAATTATTAAAAAATATCAGCATACAATTGATTATAAATTTCATAAGCATTTTAAAGTTTTTTGATTGTTAAATATTATTATATTAGGGATCCTTTTTGTTTGGAATTACATTGAAAAAACTAAAATAATTTTACTGTTTACATTTTGGTTACATTAACTAACAAAATGGTTAATGTTACCATTTGTTTTATATTTTCATACCATGTTTTGTACACATTTAGAAAATGCATTTACAAATTAATTCAATAGCATTTTTATTTTTAAAAAATAGAAAAAATAAATTGCAAAATGAATTTTTAAAAATTTTCTTTAGTTAGGTATATTTTACACAATTCTTTAATAGAATTTAGCTTCAATTTTTACTTTAATCAAATTTTGAACTTTTAAAGAAAATTAAAAAATATAAACTAAGAGAAAATTATGTACAATTCGTGGATATTTCGTTTCCACGAAAACAAAAAAATTTGCTTCCTCGTAGAGGAAGCAGTAATTAATTCTATTAAAATTAATTGAAGAAGTTATTAAAAAAAAAACTTTAAATGACAAAAACAAAATGAAAAACATGAATTATTTTTACGAATTTTGGACCAATTATAGACTTTATAAAGGTCAATTGATTCATTTTGAGATAAAGGATATGGTTTTTGTATTCAATGAGTACATAGTTACATAGTTACATATGAACTATTTTTGGAAAATCGAAAATCTTAACAATTACAAAGCCTTCTATATGGGAAAGCAAAATTTAGATAAATAAAAATTTTAACTTTGAGAATATGAGTACCTAATAATAATAAAGAAAGAAATAACAGTTCAGTAATTAAAAAGAAAGCTTTTGCCGTTTTCATAATTTTTTTTACTGCAAACATTAGTTTTCTGCTACAGCAAATTCATTTATTTCCCAGCAATGGTTCAAAACAAACTTTTCATTCAACAAATGTGTTTATTTTTATTTTATAACTTTTTAACGGAAATACTTCTTATCATTTCTCAAAGAAAAATACACACTAACTAAATCAAATTTCCTTATAGGTAAATAATACATCTCAAAACATTAATTTTTTCTTTTATGAGAAAATTATTAAACCTAAAGTTTGAGACGACCATTATTATACACTCCGTACAATTTAAAAACTAAACAATCAATTTGGACATATATCTAATTTTTATACAAAACAAAAAAAAACAACGGAATTGAACTAATTTTATATAATCGAAATTATTTTAGAAAATAAAAGCGACAAAGCCAACCCTTTTCATATAGACGTCCACGTATGTATACTTAATAATTCAAAGTAAAAATACGTATACCTACTTAAGTGATGGTTCACATAGATGGTTTTATGGGTTTGTATGTACATAAAGACATTTTCTTAAAATAACTTATTTTTTTAAAAAAATGTTTATGTTAAAAATATTTTTATTAAAACTCTAACTTTTTTAAAATCTGAACAAGTTTTATTATCAAGTTCTACAGGATACCACAGAATTAATCAAAAATTATATAAACTATTAGAATAACATAAATTGAATCAGTAAAATGTGATGTTGATATTAATATAGTAAATGCAAAATCATTGCTTTGTTGAATAGTGTAATATTCTTTTATTGGCTTGATTATTTAAAAAGTTTATAATCGACGAATGGAAACTTCCTACGAGAATGTTGGATACAAGTTTAATAGACTTCTAAAGAATGTAATTAAATGTGGATTCATGGAATATCAATTGTCAAAGTTTTATCATTAACTCAAAAGTAAAAACTTGTTTGTACGCGCGATATCAGAACAAACTCAGCTATTTAAAAGAATGCAGCATTTGCCTCATTTGACTACACAAGTGTGCTTGGCTGATCAACTTTTGTAAATACTTAATCATAAACTATAGTTATCAGTCCAAGCAGATGTTTAAAGAAATTGATGTAAATATTTATCGAAAAATTTTACACGAATGTAACTACAAATGTTTCAAGATTATTTTACCGTATTTAGAACAAATTTCATATTGTTTATTAAATATGGTTCAAATATTTACACTATTCTTTAAATCTGAATAAGTGAAATTTCACTTATTCTACGTTATAAGTCGCTCTCTCGTTCAATAAGTGTGTGTATATATAATAATAGTGAATTGTTTACTTATTTTTTGTGAAATTTATCACTTATTCAGATTTAGAGAGTACTTATTGAGATTTTAATTATTTTCCCTTCACGAATATGCTCAAAAGGTATATAAATATCTTTTATATGAAAAATAGCATCATAATAAATTGAATTAACAATTACAGATCTTTAAAATCAAAAATGTTTTATTTATGTCCTTGCCCTATAAGAAAATTAAAAAATTGTTTGCAAGCCCCAGAAAATATTAGAAAGTGAGTATCTAATAGGTACAGTTAAAAATTTTGTGTTAAATTTAACACAAATCACATGTCCCAAAAACGGTCGACTCAAAATTTGTGTTAATTTTTAACACAGAGATTTGTGTTGTTTTTTTATCGTCTGCTTGACATAAGTAAAACATATTCGTGATGAGTTAACGAGTAAATTTTATTCAATTATTATTGAACTTTACTCTCTAAATCTGAATTAGTTAAAAATAACTAATTTGAAAGCAAAAGCTCAGTCACTAATTCAAATAGTTATATTTCTACTAATCATTTTGTAAAAAATAACTAATTATTAGTTAAATTCATTTTTAGGTTATGTAAAAATAACTAATATTTTAGTAAAATCCCTCTCTAAATTTCTTGGAGTGAGGTTTCACTCCACTAAGAGTGAAAATTGAGCCACTCTAATCAGAGTGAAAGACCCACTCTAAAAGAGTGAACTTCCACTCTTAAAGAGTGAACTTTCACTCCAATTTGAGTGGAAATTCGCTCGAAAATTAGAGTGAGAGTTCACTTTTTGATGGAGTGAAAAATTCACTCTATAAGAGTGAGATCTCACTCTTTTAGAGTGGGTTTCTCACTCTTGATTGGAGTGACTCAATTTCCACTCTTAGTGGAGTGAGAACTCACTCCAAGAAATTTAGAGAGTCTGTTTACTAATTCAATTAATCAAATTTTAACTATTTTTTAGTTATGTTTTTACTAACAATTAGTCATTTTTTACTTATATTTAGTTATTTTTAACTAATTGCTGAAATAAAAACTGAGCCACGATTTTACTAATTATTAGTTATTTTTAACTAATTTAAATTTAGAGAGTACCTTTTGGTTATTAAAATAAATTTTCAATATGAAATATATGTTTTATAACAGAAACATAAATGTAAAATTACAGTGTTATTATATTAAAAATTGGAGGTTATATGTTCAAGAATCGAATGACAGTTAAAGGATGTGTTAAATCAACACACAAAAAATGTTAAATTCTGACACAAAAACCGGACCCTTTGTTACACAAATATACACAAAATTTTCAATTGTGTATTCGGACGGGACATATATCCAGACTATATTATATTATTTCAAACATTATAAAATTTATCACTTTCTTGTTAATTTAAAAAACTTTCTATTTATGTTCTGTGATAAGAGTTGTTAGTATTTATCCTATGATAATTATCCCGAAACATGGACAGCAAGATGTGTATACTTTCTAATTAAGCACATAAAGATTTAAATAAAAAGTCTTGTATAACTCGATAATTGCTGATCCTTATCTGATAAATAATATAATAAACGAAGGCATCTATCCTAACCTAGAGGTAAACAGGTTTCTCTAATATTTAATAACTATAATAACTTACTAATTTGTTTAAAAACAATTATAAATACCCATATTTTTTCGTATGTAGATTGAAGAAAAAAAAATCTGGAAGCAATTTTTGATTTGTTGATATTAACTTTTTTATAACAGTTAGCCTCAGGAAAATTAGTTCTTCTCATTCACTGTAAAAATAAGTATCTTATTATGAGATAGATTGTCCTCACTTTTAAAACTTTTAAAGTGTTTTGTGTCCTCATTTATAAAACAAAACAAGTGTTACCATGTGATCATGCACAGCTGAATCTGACTCACTTTAAGATAGTAAAAGATCATAAATGACTAAAATTAAGTTATGAATCTTAATTAAAGACGGATTTCGTGTTTTAATACATGTCTAAAACACGAAAATTGTTTTCTGGTTCAATTTAGATATTATGCCTGTTTCAAAGTGAAACACGAGACAACTCAAAACAAATCACAATCAATGCCTCAAAGGTACGAAACGTTTAATTGTTTAGCTTTAAAAAATAAGTGAGACACCTATTTTTACAGTGTTATTACAACTTAAGACTCCAAAGCGCTAAAATTGACAGGCATTTCACAATGAATTTAGAAAATTATTCCCATACTTCAAATAATTTCGCTCAAATTGACCAGAAATAAAGGACCATTTTTTAAAATCTCAAGTACAATATTCTGTGCACTGAAAAAAAGATTTAAAATGTAGAACTAAAGTTTTGTTGGCTCAAGCAAATTTTTTTGTTAATATACGAGCAACAAAATTGTTTTATTGTGTCAACAAAATTCTTTTGTTGGATTGTTATGTAACTTTAACAAAAAAATTTGGTAGCCCCAACAAAACTTTTTTGAGCTTAACAAGCATTTGGTTGGTCATATATAAAAGAAAATAAATGAGGAAAAAAGTTAAATTCAGAGTATACAAATGACATTTTCATATGTAACTTTCTTTTGAATTGTTAAATTAATTTATAATAATTTTTTTTTTATGCAAGTGACAATATATTTTTTTAATATTACTAAAATTTAGTATTTAAGTACTTTCTTTGAAAAAATACTATAAAAGTAATAATAACATACATAATTGTTTCTGTAGGTTAGATAAAAGTATTTGAGAAGTAAGTTTTCAAAAGACGTTTTGTTTTTAAATAAAGTCTTTCATAATTAGGGATTTAAGGGTTTTTGTTATTTTTTTCTAATTAACAAAAATAAATTTACAAATCGTCTTGGTTAAGTCCAGATATTTTTAAATTGAAAATTTTTGTTATAATAAAATTTGTTTCTAATAATCACATCGATTTTAAGGTTAGGTTATAGACTTTCGTTTGATTATTTGCTTCAACTATGAATTAAATTATAATATAAATTAAACTTTTTATAAGATTATGTTTTGTGTCATTTGCTCAAAAAATAATCCTATTCAATACTATTTATTACTGAACTTTCTCTCTAAATCTGAATTAGTGGTTTTATACTGATGAATTAGCGAAAATTAAGGTACTATTAAAATAGTAAAAATTTTACTAATTCTTAGTAGAAAACTACTAACTAAATTAGTAAAAAATCTACTTATTTTAAAAGTAAAGTTTCACTATTTCAATTAGTAGTCTTCTGCTAAGAATTAGTAGTTTTCTACTATATGAATTAGAGAAAAATGAGCCATGAATTTGACTAATTCATAGTAGAAAACTACTAATTCAGATTTAGAGAGTTGACATTTAAAAATATCCTTTTTTATTTTTTATTTTATTAAACTCAAACAAAATTGTTTATTGATTGCTAACAAAACTATTTTATTTTGTTATGATTACCTACATTGTTAATTTTTTCAGTGTGCATTTTTAACTTTAATTCGAGGTCTATCATAAACACGCTCTCTAAATCTGAATTAGTAGCTTTCTACTATGAATTAGTCAAATTCATGGCCCATTTTTCTCTAATTCATATAGTAGAAAACTACTAATTCTTAGTAAAAAACTACTAATTCTTAGTAGAAAACTACTAATTGAAATAGTGAAACTTTACTTTTAAAAAAAGTAGATTTTTTTACTAATTTAATTAGTAGTTTTCTACTACAAAATTAGTAGTTTTCTACTAAGAATTAGTAAAATTCTTACTAATTTAATAGTAGCTCACTTTTCGCTAATTCATTAGTAGAAAACCACTAATTCAGATTTAGAGAGCGGTAAAGTGATCCAAAACATTTTTGTCGAGTAGCTTCTTCCTTTTTCAAAATACACTAAAAACAATACTGTGGTCAGATTAGACATTTGACTATGGTTGACAGGTTATCTAAAAATTTGACAACTATGCACTGAAAAAAAAATTCTTAGGTGCTCCTATAGTGACGAGAGGAACCCAGTAAGAAATCTTTGTTGATTTAATCAAAATTCTTAGTTGTTATTGCAACGAATGAGTTAAAATAACTAGGATTCCTATGATAAAGTGACTCAGATTTTTTATGGGGTCCTGACGAGACTAGAACTATAGTCAAAACTATAGGGGAAAGTGGGGCAAAACCGCTAAGCGGGGCAAATACGTTTTTCAAAATATCTCCCTTATTTCTGGACCGTTTCAACTTATGTTTAAAGTTTATCATAATTGTAACTGGTGCCATTGTTTTATAAAAAAAAATCTTGAAAATATAAAATGCTTTAGCAAATATACCAGAAAAATCGTTTTTACAAGTATGAGATGAAAATTTTATTGATCAAAACTAGTAAATTTTGAATCTAAATGTGAATTCTAAAAATTTTTAAATGTCACGTTCTAATAGAGTAATTATTTATCTACACAATCTCTGTGGAATCCAGGTTTAATTTTCAATCTAAATATATAAAATTTTAAATTAAAAAAAGGTTTGTCGTTTGGGACAAAGACGCTTGGAAAATATTTCATAAAAAACAATTGAATATTAAAAACTGCATTAGCATGTAATTTTAAATGATGCAAACTTCATGCTAATCAACTGTTAACCTGCATTTTTTCATCAAAACAAATAAGTATTTTTGTCTTTTTAATTTATTGTTATTATTATTTAATCATTAAATTATTTATTAGCGTTTACTACTAATTTGAAAAAAAAATATGAATTTTGAATATTAAATAAGCATTATTATTTAATCATATTTTCGCATGGTTATTTAAAAAAACATTCTATTTTTGAAAAGTCGATAAAGTAGATTTTGAAACAAAATAAAAAACAATTAAATTGGAAATATGAGGTTAAAAATACAAGTCGTCATTATTTTTCAATAAAATCGATTAAATCTCTTAAAAAATCTGTAAAATATTTATGTTTTATAATTATTGAACCAATAAATGTTATTTAGTATATATTTTAGACCATTTATTATATTTGGAATAATAATATTAGCAAAAACGTCTTTGCCCCAACAGTTGGGGCAAAGCCACTAATTTGAATCTTTTTAAATACAATTAAATAATGTAATTATGATTATGATAAATGTAATAACGACTATTAAAATTTTTAACTTCTAATTTGTCAAAGTTTCGTCTACTTGATGTAACAACTTTCTTAAAATAGCACTTAAACTTGCAATTCAAGTATTGCAAGTTTAAGTGCTATTTTAGGTTACTATTCCTTATTTATGTATATACTTTATATAGAATTTATTTTTTTCATTATTTCATATAATATGCATAATACAGGGAAAAACTTTTTTTGAAAGAACCATTCTTAATAATGAAGCTTGGTCTTCTATTATACTGCATGAAACGATAATATGCAGGACTTGATGTACTCCTTTAGTTTGCAGGGGGCTTGAAGTACAGATAAGAGATCAAGGTAGGTAATATTAGAAAAAGAAGGACTGGACAAAAGTGACGACCACCGCACTGGAAGGCAAAACTTGCTGTCGTCACGCAAGGATACGCACGCAAACTGGTAGCCATTAGTCTATTGATTTCGAATATGCTAATGGTGTCGGATTAAGGAAAATGGCGCTCTAGGGGCGAGCGTTGAGCGCAAAATGCAACCCCACGTGCCTAACTCTCCTTTATACTATGTATATGTTACGAGCTCATGTCACGGGATTAGCAACCAAAATCAGGTGTTTTACTGACAATGGCAAATTTACTACAGGGGTATAAGAATAATTGTATTTTAGCACACATTGACAGAAATTAACTATAGTGCTTTGGAAAACAAGATTTGTTCAGTCAATTGTCAAACCTATAGTTCACCTCTACTTCTAATCAATTTTCATATTATAAATCTATCCAATAAATGTTGCTTATGTAAAGTTGAACTTTACATCAATAATTAATTTAATTCCAAAGGAATATTCCATTCATATTCCGGGAATGTAGAAATGTCCGACTATTAGAATATTCCTTTTTTACATTCCTGGAATATTCCAGCGGAACATTAAAAAATAATTCGAATAAAACGTGTGATAAATATTCTCATTGAATATGCCGAGAATATTTCTACGGAATATACCTGAAATATTCCTACGGAATATACCCAGTGGAATATATCAAGAATATTGCAGGAATATTCCATTGGAATAAAAAACAGAGAAGAAAAAGAATATTTTTAATTACTAGGAATATTTTTGTGGAATATATCAGGAATATTGCAGGAATATTCCATTGGAATTTTCATAAACTTTTAAAAGCAATGAAAAAAATACTTTTAATATTTCTAAATTTATTAATTCTTATTAGAATTATTTATTATTCTATTTGTACTCTTTATAACAAATTAAAAATTCTAAACGCGACCGGAGGATTCGAACCCTAAACCTAAAACCTATCTAACGACTTAACGCTCGCAGCTATTGTATCGGTATGAAAATAAGAAACAAAACCGAATAGATATACTTTTAACACATATCTAAAATAGTTGAAGTTCATCCAGCTTTATTGTAGAATTTTCATACCGATAAAATAGCTGTGAGCGTTAAATCGTTAGATAGGTTTTAGGTTTAGGGTTCGAATCCTCCGGTCGTGTTTAGAATTTTTAATTTGTTATAAAGAGTACAAATAGAATAATAAATAATTCTAATAAGAATTAATAAATTTAGAAATATTAAAAATATTTTTTTCATTGCTTTTAAAAGTTTATGAAAATTCCAATGGAATATTCCTGCAATATTCCTGATATATTCCACAAAAATATTCCTAGTAATTAAAAATATTTTTTTTCTTCTCTGTTTTTTATTCCAATGGAATATTCCTGCAATATTCTTGATATATTCCACTGGGTATATTCCGTAGGAATATTTCAGGTATATTCCGTAGAAATATTCTCGGCATATTCAATGAGAATATTTATCACACGTTTTATTCGAATTATTTTTTAATGTTCCGCTGGAATATTCCAGGAATGTAAAAAAGGAATATTCTAATAGTCGGACATTTCTACATTCCCGGAATATGAATGGAATATTTCTTTGGAATATTCCCAATGTTCCAATGGAATATTCAGTGCTATTTGGGAAGTGTCTTATTTTAAAACACAAGACATTATAAGAAAGCGTCTTACGGTTATTTCAAGCTATTTCATTGGTTAATAATTTTGAAAGGTGCTTTCTCATTGGTTTAAAATTAAGACACTTTAAAACGTCTTAAAAGTGAGGACAAAAATGTCTTAAAATAAGACACTTGTTTTTACAGTGTACTAATAATTAATAGTTTTCTACTGAATATTAGTGAAATCTTTTATTATTTAACAGTAACCGATTTTTCTCTAATTTATTAGAGGAAAAAAAAAATCAGATTTAGAGATCAGTATTAGTTACTCTTAAAATCTGAAATAGTAGAATTTGTACCCATTTAATTAGTAGTTCAGTATTTTACTAAATGAAATACTAAATTACTTATTCAATTTTAACTAATTGAAATAGTAGTTACGTCAAAATGAGTACTTCCGTTAGTAAGGCAATAATTGCATATTCCTATTTTTTGCTTTTATATATGGTTGCTACAGAACTTTGGATTAAAAATTCCATGACTTATCCAGGTTTTCCAGAACATATTTTGGGAAAATTCCAGGACAATTTTTAAATAAAATACATTGTTTTCGTATAAAGCTGAAAATTTTTTAATAATCGCAAATTAATTATTAATTTTAGTTAATTCGATTAACTAATTGAATAATGGCATAAATAAGTGAAAGCTGGTGTAAAAATAAAAAATGTATAGACAATAATTAAAAAATTGAACAAAATATTAAAAGTTTAACGAAAATAATAAAATGAAGAGAATAATTCGAAAATATTAAAGAAACTTAAATATTTATTTATTTCATAATAAATGATAAAAATAATAATAACATTAATATAATAATAATAAATAATAATAAAAATAATAATAATAATAATAATAAGATGAAGAAATTAATTAAATTTTGAAGAAAATAATTTAAAAATGACAAAAATAATTAAAATTTAAAAACAAAAATTGTAAAATGACAATATACTAAATGAAAAATTGGAACAAAATAATTGGAATTTGAAGGAAATAATTGAAAAGTTTTAAAAATAATTGAAATTACAAGAAAATAATTAAAAAATGAAAAAACAATTTTAATTTAAAATAATTGTTTGAGACTGGTACAAAAAAAATTTGAGTACGATAAATGAGACATTGACGAAATAATTAAATTTAAAGAAACTAATTGAATAATGTCAAAAATAATTGAAAGCTGGAGAAAAATTAAAAATTTGAATACGATAATTGAAGAATTAAAAAAATATTCTAATTTTGAGGAAAAGAATTGAAAGTTGAAGAAATTAATTGAAGTTTGAAGAAAATAATTGAAATTTGTAGAGAGTTATTAAAAAATGTCCAAAAAAAATTTAAATATATAGATTTATATAGATCAATCGATTCGTTTTGAGATAAGGAATATGACTTTTGTATTGATTATGTTGTATTTTTATCAAGGAAAAAAATTTTATCAAAAAAATATTTTTTTTCGATGACACACACATACATCTGGACATTTGCTTAGGAATGAAAATTTACGCTTTTTTATATGAAAATAAGTCGATTTCGACTATTTTTGAAAAATCGAAAATCTTAACGATCACAAAGCTTCCTCTATAAGGAAGCAAAAATGAATAAATTGATGACAATAATAAAACGAGTGACGAAAATGATTGAAATTTGAAGAAAATAATTTGAAGCTGTTAACTGGTGTAAAAAATGTAAAAATTCATGACAATAAAAAAATTGAAATTTGTAGAAAACAATTTTAAAATGGCAAAAATAATAGAAATATGTAGGAAATAATTGAAAAATAGCAAAAATACTTGAACAATGACAAAAGTATAATTTCAGTTTAAAGAAAGTAATTGAGAAATGATAAAAATAAATTGAAACCTGTGTAGAACATTTAAATAATCATCACAATAATTACATGGTGTTGCTACAGATACGCACAGATTGTTTGCTTTATATTATATAGTTTACCTATAAGCTATAATTATTCTATACTATGTTATTATACTACTTATTTTTAAATTGTTAAAGTGTAAATCATTTACTACTACTTGATTATATCTGGAAAAATTTTGAAAAAGTATTAAAATGAATGAAATTCCAGGTTGGATAAGTTGGATTTGTAAATTACCTGACATTTCTAGGTTTTCCAGGTTCTGTAGCAACAATGTATATAATATATTATATTCTTTCCTTATTACGGTTCAAGCTAAATAACAACAATTTGAAAATATTATAAATTTTGAAATTTGATGAATTGATTTCAATGTTTATGTAAAATCTATTGACTTTTACTAAATATTTTGAAAAAATCCGAAAACCAAATTACTTTTGTGCATGACGGTCCCTGAAAAATTGTCAACCAAAAATCGAAAAAGTGCACCTAATAACCTAAAATGAACTTTCAACATTTATTTAATTTACAACTACAGACGCAATTTTAAGGAAAATTGGTGTATATATGAGGAGCACTTTTTCAAAAGTTGATAAATCCATTTTCCAAAAAAGTTGAGATAATCACAAATTTAACATATTAAAAACCTTACAAATCGATCTGTCACCGTTAAATTTCAAAAAAAAAAATTATTATCAAAGAATTTTCAGTTTAAAAAAAACTTTGACTTAACCAAGATGATTTAAAAATTTAATTTTTTCCCTAGAATAAATTACAAAAACCTTTGAGTTCCTTAATTACTATAAACTTTAATTAAAAATAAATCTCCTTAAGTGCAAAAAACATTCGTACATAAATAATTTCGTATATTTTTTCTACTTTATAAATAACTCTAGGGGTTAGATGCGAAACTGCATTTGTTTAATTTTCTCGAAATAACAAAATGTGGATTTATCAAATTTTGAAAAAGTACTCCTCATATTATGTAGATGGAAATTCTGATATAAGTTTAAAAATAAAAACAGATGTATATATATCATCTTTTAGAGGAATCTTGTCACTCAGAGTTACTAATTCAATTAGTATATAGGTTTTCACTATTTTGAGGGTAAATGAGTTGTTTATTTTTTTAATTAGTAAAATGTGACCCTCAAATAATAATCATTTTTCACTATATGTCAGATTTATAGAGAGCACAAAACATTTCCTCAGGTGACAAATGTTATACCTATCTAAAAGAAAAGTTTAGTTGATACAACCTCAATTTTATTGGTATAACATAAAAAATGTTTCATAAAGACTGGAAATCTTGAAAAAATGTTTAAGTCCACTCTACAGCAGACTTTAAAGGACGTGAGTTTTTTCTAATTAAATTTCAAATGTACGAATATTCTAATTAATAAAATAACATACCTATATTATTTATAATATAATTAAAATTTTATTAATTAATATTTAATTATTAATTTAATTATTAATAATATAATTATTACTTAATGAATAAATAATGAAACGATAATAAACCTCTTAAGATATTATATATCTCGAGTATAACAACGTAATAATAATAAAATATAATAAGATAATAAAGATATAGCCGAAAATGAATATAATTTTAATAAAAACTGTTTTTTTTTAGCAGCATTTTACCAAAACGTTAAGTAGCCATTTCTTATTGGGCAGGTAATCATGTACGTGAATGGTGATTTTAGTACTTGATTCTTAAGTGGATTTGAATATGTAACCCTTAGAAAAGGTGTGGCAACTGAAGAACTTGGTAGGGAGAGTTTTGTGATTGGTGAAGCCTGGAAACAGTTTATCCATCAATCGCCACGCCCATAACACGCTCCAGTACTTACACGTTGGTTAAAGAACGTGTTACATGCCATCACACACAAGCTAGACTACCTACGTATTTTACCCATGATGTCGGACCCTAAAACTGTAAATCTAATCAAGAGCGCCCATTATTGCCCCTTACCCAACTGAGCAGCTAATATCATGCTAATAATTAAAAAAAAATTTTATTAAAATCAAAGCTCTAGCATAAACAGAGCACGGAAAAATTTAAATTATAAATGACACGAATTGTGTTTCTTTTCCTGATAACCAAACATGCAACATTTATATTCATGATTAGAGATCTTATGGACTACATGCCTAAGAAAATAAAAAGTTTATTTTATAAGCTTATTTCTATCTATAGAGATTAAAAGCTACATAGTAAAGAAATTTTAAAAACTAGATTAAGTATTAGGGTTGCTTTTACTTGAGCGATGTTTTCAAATCTTCGGTCTCCGCCCGGAAAATTGATCAAGGTACAAACAAAAAATTTTCCTGCAAGTTTGAGTCAAATCAAGCAATATTAACACGTGTCTCTATAGAGAACCGAATTTTCAAATGTATTTTACGAAAAATCGATTTTTCCTAAGTAAAAATACATAGGGAAATTCGATTGCAGAATAATATTGCTTAAATATTAATACATTAATATTGCTTGATTTGGCTCAAACTTGCAGAAATTTTTTTTTATTAGTTCCTTGATTAATTTTCCTGGTGGATTTAGAATAGTGTAAAAAAATTTAAAGTTCTATTTTGAAAAACTTATCTGGAGAAAACGAAAATTAGAACTGTTAATATACTCTCTAAATTAGATTAATTGAATATTCACTTATTTGGATGTCAAAAATCTTCCACTTTTTTAATAAATGCATATACATTTACAAAAAGAGTAACATTTCACACTCTAAAAAAGTGAATTTTTCGCCTATTGTAAGTGCATAACTGCATATACACTTATTGAAAAAGTGGAAGACTTTTGACTTATTGAGATTTAGAGAGTAGAACTAACAATCTTGGTTTGTTATTGTAGCAATTTTTTTGTTGTCTTGACAATTTGGGATTGTTGTAGTAACAAAATTATGGGTTGCCATCATTTTCTCCAAAACCCAATTGACAGAATCTCCAATAGACCGAAATTTATTTGTTAGAACTTTTAATTTTCTGAATCTTCAATTCTCAGAATATTGAATTTTCCGAAACTCCATTTGTTAGAATTTTTAACTTTCCGAATCATCATTTGTCCAAAATTTTAACTTCCCGAATTTCCAATTGTCAGAATTTTCATCTGTTCGACAAAAGGAATGTAAAAATGCTAAAACAGCTTTATGATTGGTTGGTAATTTGTCCGGAAACATTTCCAGCCAATCAGAAAGCTGTTTTAGCAATTTTACATTCCTTTGGTCGGACAAATGCAAATTCTGACAATAGGAGATTCGGTAAGTTAATACTTCGGACAAATGATGATTCTGAAAGCTGAAAGTTCCGACAAATAAAGATTCGGCAAGTTGAAAGTTCTGACAAATGGGTGATTCGGTGATTCTGTCAATTGATAGAGTTTTGGAGAAAATGATGACGACCCAAAATTATCTGAGGAGTATTGCTATAACAACTCCAATGATTGAGACAACAAAATAAATTATCACTTTAAAGAGAAAGTCTTATTTTAAGGCAGAAAAGCTGTCTTCACAGAAAAAACTAACTGCGGTTTTTGCTGCATGTGATTTTCAAGTGAATGAAATTCTTAAGATTAACTCCAGATCATTGCTAAATGTCTCTTTATTTTGATGTTAACTTTACATATATGGGTGACTTTCTGCTGCATTGAAATTTTCACCCAAATCATATATTAAATTAACAAAATTTTTTTTCAGTGTTATTTTAAGATGCAATATTTTTAAGACAGCTTTTGCAGATTTCCCAGATTTTTCTTTTGCTTTAAACTGTGCAGAAAAAAAATGAAAAACTTCAAATTTGCATAAAATCGAGAAGTACTGATCAATTAAAAAAGTTAAATTTGTAATTATTGTAAATTCATCTTGATTAAGATAGTATTTTTTGCATAAAAATATCTATATATAGCAGAGGGCTTGCTGAATTAAAGACATGTCTTAATTTAAGATTCTTTTTTCACAGTCAGCCATAAATATATGATTTATTAGTTCTATTTTCTCAATTTGTTACTAAATATAAAAAAATTCATTTTTTTTTAAATTAATACTTCACATTTTCTAATTGATTAACGACTGCACGGAAAAAATTATTTCAGTATATTTTGCAGAACTAATATAGGAGTTGGGGATATACAAGATTCCAGAACGAAGTTTTTTATAATCTCAGAAACTTTCATTATTTAAAGCTGAACATTTTAGGAGTAACTGTAAATAGTTCTGTAATTTTTTAAATAGATGTTAGTGTTAAAGCGTTTTGTATTTCATACAGAACAATTTATGACAAAATGTTGAAAATATTTAGTACAAACTATGTTTGAGACTGTTTGAATTTGCACTATGATTTCTGCCGTAACCGTTCCATAAGAGTTCTGTAATTTTCTATATCACGTTGTATAATGTCACGTGATACTTGTAGGCCGCGTGGTCGCACAGAATAAGGCAGTTAATTGAATTTTTATTAAAAAAAACACAATTATTAACAATACTTAACCTATAGGTATAATTATTGAAATTTTAATATCAAAACTTTAAACAATTGATTTTATTTAAGAGAAATTGATTTGACGTATAGGTAGAGCCGCACGGTCAAGGGTGCTTTAGGCAACACATATTACAGAACTCTTCTCTCTAAAATTGAATAAGTGAAAATTCACTTATTTTTTAGAGAGTTGTAGTAATACGTCTGACCAGATAAAGCAAAATTTAAATTACCTATATTTTTAAATTATAAGGATATTTTCTTTACATTTTCCTGAAACTCCCCTTCAGGTTTTATAAATGAGTCTGATTTAAATAATACTAACTTCTTCTCTGCGTCGGCTGTTCCAAAATTAGTTGTGTAAAATATACTGAAATAATTTTTTCCGTGTGGGGTTGGTTTGGTCATTTTGCACTCTTCGTTGTTTAAATTCGTTAATATCCAATTTGTGAAACCCCTATCGCACAGAAAACTTGCTACAGTATTTCTACTTTCATTAAAAAAAAGTCCCGTGATCACTTTTAGTTTTTTTTTGGAACAGTGTTTTTGGAGTAATTCAAATAAGTGACCCAACTTGCCCCGGTTCAGGGCATCTTGAGCTAACAAAGTTGGATCATGATTAAACTTTTTTTGTTTAACTGCTAAAACATTACTTTATATAATAAACTTAGTTTTTACGGTTATTTTATAATAAAAGAAATTGAAAAATAAATTTGTTTAACGTAAAGCCTGACAAATAAACTTGTAATACAGTGAAAGTATAAAACGGTAAAATACAAAAATTACACATATTGGAAAAAAATAATTTTTTTATTCTAGTAAATAAATAACGCTTTATTAAAAATATTATGATTAGTGTTGATTGATAAGTAAATTACTGGTTCAATGAATTAAAATTTCTTGTTTGTTCTTTAAAAACACCTATTCAAAAATTACAATTTGATAATTAAACTTGTTTTAAAACTATTATTCAGGAAGATATAACAAAAAAAACCGAGTGGTTAAAATTTTACTTTAGAGCATCAAAATCAGTTTTTTTACATATACTCCACATTAATGGTGATAAAATCGAACTTAGGACAAACTTGCGTTTCACTATATGTATACATTAATTTCAGTATGGAGGAATTAATTCAACTAATAACATTTGAAAAAATTTTAAATTGTTTAATTTAAAGGTCTGGAAAAAATTCGTGTCATCAAAATATTATACACTAAATTTTTTAACAATCCTTTATTCAGATTTTGATATAGGTACATATTTTTGGATATTCGGTGACATAAAATTTTTTCTAACAGTAAAAAGATTACTTGAAAACCGCAAAAAATAATTATAGATAAGGATAATGAAAAACAGTTTTTTAATTATTTAAAATTATTTAAACAAGAAAATAGTAAAGCCAAATGTTCTACGATTACTTAGAAAGTCAACAGCTACTGTTAACAAAATTAAAGAAAAGAACATTTCTAACCACAAATGTTAGAAAAATATATTTTTTGAGCTATGAAATACACGTTGCAAATTATAGATGAAATAACCGATTCTAATTCTTCAATGAAAAATGTAAACAACTACGTGATTCTAAGTGGATTTCATTTACTGAACATTGCTTTTGAACAATTTTAATTGTTTAAAGAAATAAACGCTAAACCAAGAAATAAATATTCTTTCTTTAGATGTTTAAAGAGTAGTAAGCTATTAAAATATTTTGTTAAAACAGAAAGTATACAAAAAATTAATTTATTGTTTAAACAGTTAAAAACTAATTTTTTATTATTGCAAAATAGGGAATAGTATATATATTATACTATAATGTATATATATAATTTACATTAAAGTGCAATACATACTCATCTTCATAGAAGCATATTCTCGCATGAGCACGAATGTTTTGCGTGTAAAGCGGATATTTTAACAAGTTAATTAAACATAATTCTTATTATTATGTTTAAAATCTATTAAGAAGGATTCGACCCTTGTTAACCTTCTTAACATAAACTTTGTTCTTAAACCGATCCTCACGCTTGTAAGTATAACGTTGATTGCCTTTCTTTTTTTATTTTTATAAGTAGCATTGTTATTCATACTGGGATAAAACTTTTACAAACTTTCAAATTTTGCACTAGATTATTAAATTCAATTTTGATGATACTCTGACAAAAATTAGTTATAGATTTTATTAAAACGTGTTACAATTGAGAGAAAAAGTGTTAAAAGAGGAAAATTGCAAATAAAAAATTTAAAAAACATTTTAAATTATATTAAATTTGATAAAAACTATATTAAAAAGTTGAGAATTACTTAGTTATGCTTCGAATGTTTTTTTCCAAAGCCTAAAATTTCGCTTTTTGTCACTTTCTTCCTGAATTGTAAAGTATTTTAGTGATATTTATCTTATTTTCTTTCTGTGTAGAAAATGATGAATAAATATATATCCCTTTTATTGAATTGATTAATAGATATTAAAAAAAATATATTATAATTTTTATTTCAACCTTGTCAGGTATTTTTCATATGATTCATATAATGTTTAAATTTTTTAAAATGATTTTTTGTTGAAGTTGGTAACCTAACAAGCAAGCATGAAAAGTATAGCATTTACACAGAGAACTTTGCATGAAATCTTTAAAAACCGATCGTTAAGGCCTTGTAACTGTTAAATCGACTCAAAATACAAAGCGATGGAAATTTAGAAAAAAAATTGTTAAATTTGAATAAGCAAATTTTCAACAGAAATTACAAATTCTTCACAATTATAGGTAAAAACCTTTAATCAAAATGTAGACACATGAATATTCCCTAAAATTATCTAAATAAATTTCTAATTAACAGAAATTTTAAATAATAGATTATCTATTTTGACGATTTATGATTCTATAGATACAATTTATATTTGACTGAATGTTTATTTATCCAAAATTTAATTTTGTGCTAATTTTCATTTAATAGAATTCTGAAAACAGCGAATTCTCATAAAAGCAAAACTTCCGCTTGTCCAATCTTGTTTCTGTCAAATATAAGAATCCGTTATTTTAAAAATTATATTAAACATAATAACAATTTAGGACAATTAAAGATTCGGTCAAATATAAATTTACTTTTTAAAAATCCCATTTAACAGAAATCCACTTTTATGAAACTTTTTTTACATATAAATTTTGTTAAATGAAATTCCAATGAAATTCTACTGAATGAAAAATCGGAGAAAAAGAGAATCTGCTATTTAAAATTTCCGTTAAACAGAAATTCTTCGGTACAAAAAATTGTCGAAATAAAAATTTGATCTTCTAAAATTCGATCTACTATGGAAATTCGAATTAGTAAATTTTATTCATGCGTCTCATGTGCACAATAATAAATAAATACCCAATTGGTCAAATAATGTAAACCAATAAGCTTTTTAAAGAAGATGTTTAACAGTGAGCGATAATAAATAAACATTTTTTGTACAATTAAATGTATAAAATTTTAAAATAAAATCTCAAGATTTAAAAATCCGTTAAATATTTATTTATTATTAAGACTATATTATTATTAAATCAATTTTGATTTTTAAACTTAGACCTAAAAAAGCATAAAATTCTCATTTATTAAACCGGTATTTAAAGCTAGTTAAAACCCAGCCTACATATTGACTGGGTATTCAAAAACTAAAGAATACAAAGGGCAAGTTTACAGGTTGTGCACAGAATTGACTTTTAGATGAAGCCAATTTCTGTCTTCTTCTAAATTTTACCGTGAAAAGATACTGAAAGTTCACTCTGGTTAAATTTTCAAAGAATTCTTAAGAGACCACCTTGCATTAATCTTTGTGATTTCCATATTTATGGGAATATTTCCTAAAGGATGAATATAAGAAAACTCATTCATGTAAGAAAAAAAAAAAGAAAAAGAGAAGATCATTTAATGTGATGGATATCGCTGCCTGGCAACCCGGTCGAGTTAGACGTGTACTTCTTAGACTTAAGGTGTTACACTTAACTCGCGCGGGTATTGGCCTATTCCGAGGCAACCACCTGTGCGCATAGCTAATACCATATAATAAGGACTCATGCATATGAATATAGTGGGCCAGTCTCTGCCAGCTTATCTGGCGAAATCTATCGGACCACAACACAACCCAACAACCCTTTAGATACGCATAATAATGTTCCACCGGTCGTGCGTGCTTACGCCCGCTTACCTACCACCAACATTGAATCAGGAAATTTTCAAACATCGTCTTAGAAATTTACACAAGATATAAATAAATCGCGGAAAATGAAAATTATTATTTAAAATCTGGTTACTTTTCAATATCATTCTTATAATCTTATTAATTATAATTAAAGCTTAAGGTATTAGTCGCGTAAATGCTCCCGCAAAACTCCCGCAAAATAAAAAGAACTATAAATAAACCTTTATATCAACTCACTTGCTTCCTTGTGACCTCTTCTAATGTAATGTATGTAATTTTCATGATTTTGAGTCATGTACTATAAGTTATCATGATGTATTGCTGACACGTTTACGACATTTTTCAATGAAACCACGTAAAAATTAAAATTTTTGGATTTTTTAAATTATTGTATTTTTTATTCGGCGTGGTCAATAAAGTTAATTTTTTTTTAAAGAATTTATATTATCTCAATGTGTAACTTAGTAGTTTTATTTGAAAATCTGACGACTTGTTTTCATATAAATGAATATAAGAGACATTTTTTACATGCATTTAGTGCTATTGCATGTAAAAGGTATGAACTATGAATTTATATTTTGAAGCTCAGAAGTGGTCAAAATTGATAGAATAGATCTCATTTCATAGATAAATACCTCATGAATACAGAAACAAAATTTTAAAAAAATCTGACGAAAGTCATTTTACGCGACTAATACCTTAAAAAGTTTTATTGTCACAAAATATTAAAATCTAAATTTTTGGACAATAATTTATCTTAATGATAGAACGTCCAACGCACAAAGGTTTAAAATGAGAATTTTTGTTCAAAATTCTTCACAGTCCCTCAATTCTTAACAAATTTTGAATTTTTTTTTTTTTTTTTCAATTTTTCAGTATAACATTATCTATAAAACTGTCATTTTTTATTTTTCATCTATTTGATTATTTAATTTATAAATAAACAAAAATACAAACAAAATTGTATATTTGAGCTATAATAATTTTTATCTTTAAAAAAATAATCAAATTCAACTTAGTATCCTAAGAAAGTATTGTAATAACACTCATAGAAAAAAAAAAATAATTATAATAATTATAATAAATTATACAACATTTACCCAAAAAAATCATTTTTTTAGGATTATGAAGCACAGCACTGCAAAAACAGGTGTCTTAAATTGTTCAAAAATGTCTTAAATTAAGACATTTTTCGTGTCTTAGACACCAAAAGTATCTTAATTTAAGACATTTTTGTCCAATTTAAGACACCATGTTTTTGCAGTGAGGTAAGAATTTGTTTATAATCATTGTTTATAATTATTAAGGACGTTTATACCCTCAAGCGGTTCTCATTCTATTGGACCATGATGGTAAATATTTTTTTTATTTCATTTATTCTTATAATTTGGTTTCTAAATAGTATTTTGTAGTTAAAATCATTACACAAACAAATTTTATTGAAAAAAAAATTTTCCGTTGAAAATTTCAAGCTGTTGGAATTTCTTCTTCGTGATTATTTCAAAAAAGTGAAGAATTACTAACCTTAAATAACATTTCCTTAACAAAGGTGCGGTAAACTAATTAAATATTGTTGTAAAAGTTGTATTAGATAACAGTTTAAAATATGTTAGTTTTTATAGAAGATTTGTAGAACCGTGTTTTTTTAATTAATTAAAATATAGTTATTTTGCGCATTTTGTTACTGTTTCCATGTAAAAGTCCCAACTTTATAAATTTATATCTTAAAAACAAAACGGTAAAATTCAATAAAATTGTAACAGTACATGTACAGTAGTGCATTTAATATGTCATTAAAATTTTATAAGAATCTGTAGAAATTGGTTTTTTGGATAAACCTCCTTAAATCATAAGTTTATTCAATTATTTTTTTCTATGAGTGTTATTACAATACTTTTTTAGGATACTAAGTTGAATTTTATTATTTTTTTATAGATAAAAATTATTATAGCTCAAATAGACAATTTTGTCTGTATTTTTGTTTATTTATAAATTAAATAAATAAATAAATAAAAAATCGAAAATGACAGTTTTATAGATAATGTTATACTGAGAAATTAAAAAAAAAATTCAATATTGCTTAAGAATTGCGGACTGTAGAGAATTTTGAACAGTAAATTCTCATTTTAAACCACTGTGCAACGTCCTTCCGGCAGGACAAAAATCCTTCCGCGAGTACGTACTAAATCGCGTTATAAAATGAATATGAATTAAGATAAAAAAATGTTAATTACATGCTTAAAAAGCTAAAGAAATAAGCTATTAGCGCATGCAAAGTTCAAATTTCTACATTCAAATGACCTGGGACTTGCACACTGAAAAAAAAGATAAAGTAACTTCTACTATTTAAAAGTAAAACCTAAACTGACCAAAATTTCTGCGCATATCTGGCAATTTTTACAATTTCCGAAGTAAGTTTTAATTATTTTACTAAAAGTTACTTCAGAAATAGTAAAATTTACTCCGGAAATAGTAAAAACTGCCTGACCTGCGCAGAAATTCCAGTCAGTTTAGGTTTTACTTTTAAATAGTAAAAGTTACTTAATATAAGAATTTCGTTTTCTCAGTGCAATAAAAGACGATCGGTGAGCCATCCTGCCGGAAGATTCGCGCTTGAACGTTCTATCATTAAACATTTAAAATCAATAACGTATTATAATTTTACTAGCAACATTAACGACAAACTTTGCATTGTTGTTAATCATTTAAAACTATAAACTTTTGCAAATTCAAATAATAAATGTTACGAAATTGAAGAATATATCTGAAAAATGACGAAAATACACTGAGAAAAATGAATGTTCGTAGATATTCAAATTTAACATCCAGATATTAAAATTTTATATTTAGATATTCAAATTTAATATTCAGATATTAAAATTAATATTTTTTAATATCCAGAATAGTAGGTTTGAATATCCATTTCTCTCAGTGTAATAGACAGCTAAAAACAAAATTCGAAAAATGTCTTCTTAATTATACAATTGAAAATAATAAATTAAAAAATTAAAAATAAATATTAAATGCAAACAAAATATTTAAAAAATTAGATATTAGAGAGGAACAACTGTTGGAAATAATTGCAAATTGAACGACTGGACTAAAAATCAAAAAAAATAATTGAAATTAAAGAAAATAATAAAAAATTAAGTAAATAAATTGAAAAAATAAGAATTAAATTAAAATTTTTTAAGAATAATTGATAATTGAAAAAAAATTACAAAATGACGAAAATAATTGACAAATAAAAATAAGATTCATAAAATGGCTACGTTAATACGCAACCAAACAAAATAATTTAAAAAATCAAAGAATAATATTATAAAATTGTAAGATAATGATTGAAAATTGAAAAAATTGTACAAAATAATTAAAATTATAAAAATTAAAAATAATTTATAATTGAAGGAAACAGTTAAAAAATGACGAGAATCATTGAGAAATTAAAGAAAATATGTAAAAAATTACGAAAATAGTTGTCAATTAAAAACAAAATTCGAAAAATGACTAGATTAATAGACATCTAAAAAAATAATTGAAAAAATTAAACAAGAAATATTAAATTAAAAGAAAATAATTGCAAATTGAAAAATTAAAAAAATTATAGGAATAATTGTTGGAAATAATTGCACATTTATTAACTGAATTGAAAATTAAAAAAAATAATTGAGCAAATATATTTAAAATTAAAGAAACATAATGATAATTGAAAAAAATAATAGAAAAAAGGCGACAATTTTTTAATATTAAAATAAATAATTGAAAACTGAAAAGTGGAATTTAAATTTGAAGAAAATAACTGAGAATTGAAGAGAATTTAGTTCTAGAATTGAATAATTCAATTGAAATTGTAAACCAATTTTTATGAGTGAAAAAAATAATTTAAAAAATACGAGAACTATTGAATATTGAGAAATTAATTGAATATCGATAAAAATAATTGAAAATTAAAGAAAATAATTAAAAATTGAAGAAATAAATTGGAAAGTTAAGAATTAAGTGGAAATTTCAAGAAAATAATTGATAATTAAAAGAAAAATCACAAAATGACCGAAATTATTAAACATTGACAAAAATAATTAACTATTTAAAAAAATAATTAACAATTGAAAACAAAATTCGAAAAATGGTGAGAATAAGCAGCATTTGAACAAAAAAAAATTAATTAAAGAATAATCATAAAATTGAAGGAGAATAATAAATTGTCAATTGAAAACAGATGAAAATTATGGAAAAAGTGTAGAAAATAAATGAAAATTGAAAAATTGTATTGAAATTTCAAGAAAATAATTGATGATTGAAAAAATGCGAGAATTATTGAATATTGAATAAAGTAATTGAAAAACGAAGAATGCAATTGAAAATTGAAGAAAATAATTCAAAATTGAAGGAAATAATTAAAAATTTAATAAATAAATTGAAAAATAAAGAATTAAATTGAGATGTTAAGAAAGTAGTTGATAATAATGAGGAAAATAATTGACAATCTAAAGAAAAATTCAAATACTGATGGCGAAAATAATCGACAACAGAACGAAATAATTTAAAAAGTTAAAGATTAATTATAAAATTTAAAGAGATTAATTGTATATTGGAATTTGTTAAAAATAACAGAAAAAATTATAGATTTATTTATTAAGAAAATTCTCGTCCATATCCCGGTCAATTTTTTAATTCCCGTTCATTTTCCAGTTTTTGCCAGTTTCCAGGTCAAGTGGCCACTCTGAAAAATACCAAATTTCAATACTCTAGGTCAAATAGTTTAGGAGATAGGGGGGGGGGGGGGGTGTAAATAGGCATTTTAATGCATTTTTTGAAAAAAATCTTGTTATTTCCTTGACAACGCTATGAACATCACGTTCAATCATGTTCGCTATATTTTTCCTGTAATCTACACGTGAAAATACATAAGTGTACCAAATTTCAACTCTCTATCTCAAATAGTTTGGCCGCTAGGGGGGGGGGGGGGGTAATGGTTTTGGGCGACGGACAAACGAGTGAAAACATAAGGGTTCCGTTTGGACACTTTGTGTACGGAACCCTAAAAATCATATTTCTTATCTCAAATTGAATCGATTCATTACATTATATTACTACATACATTACTACATAATGTTTATAAATCGACATCCCCGTTGATAAAATTCTTATAAGTATAAATACTTAGTATAAGTATAAAATTCTACTCTAGATAAAAATCCAGAGGAATAAAATGCTAATTTAATATTTGTGCAATAAAATTTTCGTTTCACCTTTAATAAAATATAATACTGACGCAAGGTTACATAAGAGATATTCTTTTTCTAATCTTGCACCTAAAACTAATTAAACTTTGTATCCATTTAAATGAAAAGTAATACAATTTTCTGAGAGTTTAGAATGTCTTTTGAGAAATTTAATATGTTTACTGTGAAAAATGTTTGCGTAGAAAATTTTTATCTCAATAGTAATTTATTTTAATAATAAATAAACAAGTATTCTTCAATGCATAAATAATTAAAACTATAATAATATTGCAAGTTAATAAAATAAATTTAACTAAAAAATATTATTAATTAAAACAGTGTTTTAAATATGAACAGATTAAAACTTTCTAGGTGTAAATTAGATAAAGAATATCTCTTGTACAACCTTGCGAATTAATATTATATTGTATTAAAGGTACAAATAGAACTTTATTGTACAATTTTCTAATTAAACATTATATTGAGTGTATAATTAAATCAGCATTTTATGACAGACAACTTCAATTAACATTCTATATTGCACAAACAATTGAATAAGAATCATATAGCACTCTTTTTTGAATTAGCATTTTATTCCACTGGATTTTTAATAAGCATTTTATCCACGGGGGTCGTCGAATTAATCAAAAATTCGCAAAATAATTCATGTCTTTTCATTTTTTTAATTATTTTTTTATAAGAATAATTTCTCGAAAGATAAGAATTTTATTGCCAAAGTATACTATTAAAAAACATATAAAGAAGTTCGTTCGAATGTGAGAAACTCGAGTAATTTTGATCGTGATGTATATGTATAAGATCTACATATTATACAAAACGCATGGTGCTAATAACCGTAGCGACTACTTCTTATAACCCTAAAATTACCTCTTTAAGAAATAGGCAGATGGTGTACACATTTACACGCTCAAGCATATCAATGATTTTAAGATCCTCTCTAATATTTTCCCCTCTTGTCTTTTTCTCCTTCACACTTCATTTTATGTATGTGCAGTAATGTACTACTTTGTTCGTATGATCTATCTTTCATATTTTATCTTCCATCAGCACCTCAACTGACCTTATCGCATGTAGTCGTTAGTGAAACGGGGTTGGGGGACCGAAAGCAGTTTTATTAATCTCCTCACCGCATCTAAGTATACATTAAATCTACTTATAAAACTGATACGAGTCTGTTACTATAATATGTAAAACGTAAGTTGATGATCTCACTCTTTTCACAAAGAGGTGATTCTATAACCCTCAATAATTTTCTTCAATTCTTCTCACTTGTCAAAATAGCATTATTAATTATTTTAACTTTTTAAAACAAACATTTATGCATCCATAGTAAAACATTCGTTTGTGTATTAATAATATAAAAAAAAACATATCAATAAAAAGTACAAAATTATATATTGAATTTTATATAAATAATAATAAAAAAAAGAATTATATAAATAGTAAAAAATATTACATTATAATGTAATAATTTGTACGAATAATTGGAAAAATTCTGTTTGTTAAAAAAATTGACTTAGATTACGAAAGTGATAATTATTCACCTGCCTGCAAATGAAGAGATCTCAATAATAATTGTCAGTCAGAGATAAACGATCGTCAATTTGTTCTTAAGCTTTCTTAGAGCTAAAAATACCTATAATCCTTTCAATAAAGTGATCTGGAACTGGCAAACAGATGCTTATAAAAGCGTCGCACGTAATGCGTACAGCGTGCTTCTTAAAAGATTTAAATAAAGATAAAACTGTACACTATAAAATGTAAAAATTACACCATTGCTTTAATCAGAATTATTATGAAATCAAATTATTACTGATTTAATACTATTTATCGGTTTTTAACAATTGAAACTATCTCTCTAAATTTCTTGGAGTGAGTTTTCACTCCACAAAGAGTGAAAATTGAGCCACTTCAATCAGAGTGAAAAAACCCACTCTAAAAGAGTGAGATTTCACTCTTATAGAGTGAATTCGTCACTCCAAACAAAAAGTGAACTCTCACTCTAATTTTGGAGTAAATTTCCACTCTTAGTGGAGTGAAAACTCACTTCAAGAAATTTAGAGAGATTAGGTGAAAATTATGTTTATTTCATAAACACTTTGCTTCTACGTAAGTCTTTCTTATAAAATCGATTTCCAAAAATAGTTTATAAAAAATAAAAATCCCAAATAATTTGTTTAAACAATTGGGAACTGCAAACAAAAAAGTAGGGGTAACTTTTTTTTATTTGACTATGAATTCAATTTTCAGTTTGATCCTAGTATGGTTAAATTGGACTTGGTATTTAAAAAGTTAATGGAATTTTCTTGAATAAAATTGAATTTTCATAAAAATTATATTTGAATAAAAAAAAATTTAGATAGTATTGCATTTGTTAATTAGAGATAATATGCATTTATTATCTAATATTGTTATAAAAGTACCTAATATTATTAATTAATTATTTTATAACCACTTTGTTTCTAAAATAGATAAAATTTCTGTTTAATCCAAACACTCACAACCTATTAATAGAAACTGTACTAGTTGTACATGATATGTCAGATATGCTAATTTAATTGTTTATAACTTATTAAAAAAAACATTTTGATTAGCTTAAATTTTCATACATTGTTTATGAGGTAATCCCCTTTCAGCTAATGAAAATTTGTATTAATAAAATTGTATTTTCCTAAAAATTAAATTAAAGTAAAAAGAAACAGGTACCCACATAACACGTAATATTCCAGGGATATTCCTGGAATATTTTTTTGTGACATTCGGAACATTCCAATGGAATATTGCAGTGACGTTACTGGAACGTTGCTATGTCCGACTCAGGGAATATTTCAGTGGAACATTCCATGAATATTAAATTGTAATGTCTCTGGAACATTACAATATAACATTGCAGGAATATTCCATTGGAATATTCATAAGTTTTTTAAAGCAAAAAAAAATTTAGTCTTTAAATTTATTAGTTCTTATTAGAATTATTTATCATTTTATTTTTACATCTTAAAACAAATTAAAAATTCTAAACGCGACGGGAGGATTCGATCCCTAAACCTAAGACCTATCTAACAATTAACGCTCGCGGCTATTTTATCGGTATGAAAATTCTACAATAAAGCTGGATGAACTTCAACTATTTTAGATATGTATTAAAACTATATCTACTCGGTTTAGATTCTTATTTTCATACCGATAATAGCTGCGAGCGTTAATCGTTAGATAGGTCTTAGGTTTAGGGATCGAATCCTCCCGTCGCGTTTAGAATTTTTAATTTGTTTTAAGACGAAAAAATAAAATGATAAATAATTCTAATAAGAATTAATAAATTTAAAAACTAAAATTTTTTAGCTTCAAAAAACTTATGAATATTCCAATGGAATATTCCTGCAATGTTATATTGTAATGTTCCAGAGATATTACAATTTAATATTCATGGAATGTTCCACTGATATATTCCCTGAGTCGGACATAGCAACGTTCCAGTAACGTCACTGCAATATTCCATTGGAATGTTCTAAATGTCACAAAAAAATATTCCAGGAATGTCCCTGGAATATTACGTGTTATGTGGGTAGTATTTCATTCGTTAATTAATATTGTTTATAAAATATTCTGGCACATGTAATGAATATAATTTTGTTAATTTTAATTTTTTTTACGTAAAAGGAACACTAATGACATATCTTTATCATAAAAATTAGAGAAGATAAGCATTTGTTAACTAATATTGTTATAAAATTAATATTAGTGTTATTCCAAGTGAAATTCACGTTATTTTCAAGCAGGTTAACGTCGGGAAATGAAACTTTAGAATCTTATTATATTTAATATAACTTATATTTTATATAAATATATTTAGGTCAAAATATTAAATAGTTTACGAGAATTGAAATTTCGAAAAAAAAATTGAAATAGCAATATCTTTCGTTCTGTCAGTCGTATCAAGGTTTTTTTTAAAAGCTCAGGAAAATATAAGGAATATTTCTATTTTAGGCCAATTTTTTATAATTTTTATATTAAAAAAGTTATTAAATTAAAATTATATAACTCTTAAGCAGCAAAATAAAACTCAAAGACCCAAATGCTAAAACGAACCCACCTGTGTTTTTTTCAAGATTCCAAAAGAAATGAAATTCACAGTTACTTTCTTGATATTTAGTTTTAATAAATTATAAATGTAAACATTGGAGATTTCTGTTTGTAAACAAATCAATATGGTTGCGCGCGCATTTCCACCTGAGAAGAATGAAGTAATGGTTATACGAAGTTTTGGTTTACAAACAAAAATCTCTAATGTTTACATTTATAATTTATTAAAATTAAATATCAAGAAAGTAACTGTGAAGTTCATTTCTTTTGGAATCTTGAAAAGAACACACGTAAGTTAGTTTCAGCATTTAGATCATTGAGTTTTATCTTGCTGCTTAAAAGTTATATAATTTTTATTTAATAACTTCTGTAATATAAAAATTATAAAAAATTGCCCTAAAATAGAAATATTCCTTATATTTTCCTGAGCATTTAAAAAAGAAGAAAACCTTGATATGACTGATAAAACAGAAGATATTGCTATTTCAAACTTTTTTTTTTGAAATTTCAATTTTTGTAAACTATTTAATATTTTGACCTAAATATTTATGTAAAACATTAGTCATATTAAATATAATAAGATTCTATATAATTTAGAAGAATTTAATTGTTTATAACTAATAAAATAATTATTTTAATTAGTTTACCCATATAGACATTGTTTGTAAGGATCTCCCCATTAGTTTAAAAAAATATTTGGCAATACAATACCATTTACATAAAAAATAGACTTTTAAAAAAAAAATTTGCTTTGTTTTTATTGTTAGTTAAAAAAAAATTAGTAACAATATTTAAAATTTGGTTTCCACAGATCGATCCGTAATTTTATAACCTTTTATTTAAAAAAAAAACTTTGAAAATGTGTGAAAATTGTGACCTGCAGAATTTGTCCACCACCTAGTTTTGCCTCACTGTCATAGGGAAGGAATGTAACTTTCCCTCCCTGTCGCCGGGAAAGACTTACTTTCCGACCTCTACACAGAAAAGAAATATTATACTTTCAGTGCGTTTGTTATAAAAAAATCCTTTAAGAATTGTTTTTGGTTCCTAATTAAGGACAAAACATTCTTGATATTATTCTTATTTCAAGAATATAATATTCTTAAAATAATAAAAACTTCTTAAATGAAATTTTTATTCTTAAGGGCATGTGATGGATGATGATGTCACTGGTATAGGCAAAATTTGTCCGTAACTTTTCTCTTAAAATATTAAATATTTTGTTTTGAACTTGGTAGAATTACTTAAAATGACATTAGGAAGGTCTCTCAGACCCAAATTTGTTTAAATTTTGGCCCGAAATTAATTTTGGGAAATTTTCGAAAAATTTCAATCTTTTTTAAAAATCAATTTTGAGACAAAATTCAAATAAACACGGGTCTGAGAGACCTTCCTAATGACATTTTAAGTCATTCTACCAAGTTTCATAAAAAGATATTCAATATTTTAAGAGAAAAGTTGCGGACAAGTTTTGCCTATACCAGTGACGTCATAATCCATCACATGCCCTTAAGGAACATAAGAAAATATTCTTGAATTGAGAATTATCTTCTTATTTTAATAAAATTAAATTTTTAAAATAAGAATAATATCAGGAATATGTTATTTTTAAATAGGTATAGGATCCAAGAAAAATTCGTTAAAGAAGAATACCATTTTTCCAGTGAACCGTAGTCTCGCCTCGTCTCAAAAAGTCTCAAATGTTACAGCAACACTATAGTGAATCCTATAAAAACAATTGTTTCCGCAAGTGACGTAATTTATTATCTAATAATTCCCTTTATCCTCTAATTTAGAAATAACCACTTTTGTAACACTGTGCAATAAAAAGGAATCTTCAATTTAATCCGTAGCGCAGTCACTCTCAGTTACGGTTTTGGACCTAGTGGCGCTCGCAATGAATAGCAAGAGAGCGACTTAAATTCAAGTTAAACGAACACCTGTGCCAACTGGGGCACATCCGAAGGCACAGACGGATGGACGGAACGAACGGGTGGACAAAACAGGTGGGCCAAGCGCCGGGATTCTTTCCTTGTCGTCCCTCGTCTTGACTTAATTCAGGTCTTCCATATCGAGCACCCTACAAAGCTTCTGAATGTTCCTACGAGGCACTTTCTCCCCACAATCAGACAAACACGTGCGCATGTGTCTAATAGGTCGCAGGATATGAACCAATATTTGATAAGATTATAACATATTATATATTCCTTTAATGTGAAAAAAAGAAACGCATTTCACAACATTTTTAGCCAGATGCACAACTCAGAAAATAAATGCACCTACTGCACTTGATCTTTATCGCTTATTCTGATTTTGCAAACACCTGGGAACTGATGAGCCGTAGAAGGGCTTTCGAGTCGTTTTAATTATTATTGGTGGGCACCAGGCACGAAAGCAATAAAGTATGGCAATTTTGAACAGGTGTTGGGAAAATCTGCGTATTTTGGGCTGTTGATGTGCTAAGTGTCTGATTAAGTAGGTAATTTGGCGTTCTTGATTTACAAAAGAATCTTTGGAATGAGGTGCGTGATTTTGTTCTCGTATTCAATCGGAAGATAATATTGAAACTATTTAAGGTAGTTCTCTCAAAAAAAAACTTTTTCTTTAGACGCCTCCCGTTGATAAAATGCTTAGGGGAGAGTGGCTATCAATGTACCGGGTTTTTTTCAAGGTCATAGTACTTATTGAATTTCACCCATTTCAAGCACTTCTTTGCATCAATATAAAACTACAACACTTATCTAGGTAATGCACACATATTTTACACGATTTATTTTGATTAAATAATAAAATTTAGGATTTTTCTAAAGTAACAAGCTATTTTCATTTTCAACAACCTAGGTAAACAATGAACCACCTCTATAAAAATACTAAAAATGTTCAACAATAATAATATTGCAATTTTCACTTTGTAAAAAAACTTATTTTCTATCAAATACTATAAAAAATTGTTACTTAACACTTTTTAATTGATAATGTAGAACATAAATATACCTTAAATTTAAGTTAACTAGCTAAAATGGCATTTTATTTTTGCTATCCTATTTTAAAAAGAAGGGAGTTGTGGTTAACTTCAGACGTGTATCTCCATTTCCGAGTCTCCTATTGGTCAGCAGATATCAAACCTCACTATCGATAGTTTTCAGTTTCGATTTTTTGTTTTGAAGACAAATTAAAATCTTTTAATTAAATACATTAACTTCAAGTTTATTTTATAAAATTTCTTATAATGTTAGCAATCTAAAATAACAAAAAATTTTATTAAAATAATTAATACATAGAAATTAGCTTTGACCTTGACTTCCCTATACGAGAACCCTTTCGACCAACTTCAGAGGTGTAACGCATTTTATCGGGCTTCTGATTGGCTAGCAGATTTTTGATATTTTTTGTCAACAATAACATGACAGTTTAGACGTTTATTTGTACTATTTTTCAATTTATTAAAAATCTTTGTGTATTGAATAATTGCAGTTTATGAAATAATAATAAATTAAAAATAAATAAAATTCTAATCATTAAGGAGTGATAGTTTAAGAAGTGACAGTGATTTTGGTGCATGTTTTGTTTGCATTGGCATTAGTTTCTAGCAGGTGAGTAATGATAATTATATTAATAATCTGTTATTTATTTTTATTTTATTTGTAACTTATTTATCTGTTTTTTAGTTCTTTTATTTAAATGTTAGATTTTTTCTTAAAGTATAATAATTACTTATGTCATTTAAGGTTTTGATGTTTCTTTTTATTGAAATGCACGTGGTGATTGTCATCGGATTTCTTTTCGGTCAAGTGGAAATGGTAAAACTGGTAAGTAATAATAATTTGTAGTTCTTCATTTTGTTTTATTGTATATTTATAATTCATTAACCTTTTAAGTTTCTGTAAAATAAAAATATTATACTTTCATGTTTAAGGTTATGTTTTTTGTTATTATTCTCCGGTTAGGTAGAACAGTAGGATAAAATGACAAAATTTTGGTTCAAACTGATTTTTAGACTGCAATTTTAAACCAAATTAAAAAATTCTTCTTTCCTCTAACGCAGAACTAAATTCTAAAGAGATCTGTGCCAGTCGGGTTTTTAATTATTGTTTTATAAATTTTTAATGTTAATGCAAAAAGTATAAAAAAATGATTTTTTACAATTTTTTATTTCTTTTGCAGAAAAATATTTTTGCATACTTAATAATGTATGCATTTGATGTTTGGGGGTGTGTTAATAGTAAAAAGGAAGTTTTTGCGCTTAAAAATTGTTATAAACTATTTATATAAATAATTACACTTTATGAATTTTCTTAAACAGTTTACATTATAAACATTCATTAAGAAAAAAATAAAAAGCGCGCCGCGGCGCGCGGGTCGATCTCGTGTTGAGAAAAGTACTGGTAACAATCGCTGTAACATGCTGTACGCATGCCTAGTTTTATAATCAAGCATACCACTCTGGAAATCGAAAATACACTGAAATTCCAGGTGGTTCATTGTTCCCCGGTACATTGAATCAACATGACATTTGCAACAAAAATGGTTTTTTATAACTTAATCCAATATTTCAAAATCTTTATCTCATTAGAATATTGTAGTTAAGGCCCAAAACAAAATAAATCGTAAGTACACTTATTTTTAAATGGCCTTATTTCAATTGAAAAACGTGTTTGTATATTAGGTAAATTTTTTCTTCAGTACATCAGTTTTTTCCAGTTTTCTCTGTAAAGAAATAAATCCACACGTCTCAAATTTATGGACGTAGTGTGTTTACGCAAACTTCATTTATATTTAAAATTAGGAGAATTTTTATTTAATTGTTTTTGAGAAAATTGAAATGGTTCATTGAAAAAACTGGTACATTGATGGCCACTCTCCCCTAAACTTAAAAATCTTTTGATTCAGTAGAAGTTCAATATAACAATTGTCATGGAAAATTATGTGTCAAAATGATATGGACCCCATTAGTATATTTACAACCTATATATGTACGTGGGACTTCCGGTTGAGGCGTGTAAAGGTTGACAGTGGTTTCTGTGAGCTCTTGAAAAACCAGTAAAAGTAGAAGAAAAAGTGCATATAAACACTGAAAAAAATGGTTTGGTTAACATGACCAAACCGAGTTCGGTTGAAGATAGTTCGGTTGCCACAAACAAACGAATGGTTGCCTTAATCTAACTGGTTCGGTTGTATTGACGAAACAAGTTCGGTTGATACAGTTCGGTTGTTTCAACCAAAGAATTCGGTTAATCATACCCCTACTACTCTAAAAAGTGGACTTATAAAAATTTTCATTGATAGAAATTTTGTAATTGAATTTTGATGAAACTTACAATAATTAAAGATCATTACTGAACATTAATTTTAGTGTTAGATAATTGATGCCACCTCTCAATAGTTAACGAGATATTTAATTTCGAAAATATCGCTTTCCCGTAGCGACGAGTCACTATCGGCTGCCGAGTTCTGAGTTCAACAACAATGGTGGCCTAGTGGTCATGGCACTTGGCTACAAATCCAAGGGTCGCGGGCTCAATTCCTCTAATACTTGGTTTTTTTTCTTTTTAATGAATGGTAAATAACATTCAATCTATAATAATAAAAATCGAAATAATTGTTTTTTAAAGTAAATCTAAAAAATATAAAAATCAGAACCGAACTGTTTGGTTGGATCAACTGAACTTTTAATATTATTATCAACCGAACAGTTCGGTTAAAGTAACTGAACTGATTGGTTACTTTAACCGAACTTACATACTTCAACCAAACCAGTTTGGTTCCAACAACCGACTAGTTAGGTCGGGTCATAGGCAACCAAACCATTTTTTGAGTGAAGATATAAAAGGTGTTTGAAAGTGTGAGAAAAAGAAGGATTAGTAAATCAAGCAAAAAGAAAGTGAATGAAACAGTGTAAGTTCTGTGTTTTATGGACGAATAGACAAAGGACAGAATTTTGAGGTTAGGAAAGAAACCGCGAGAAAATATAAGAGGATTGGTTTTGACTAAAGTGGTAGTGTAGTGCAGTGAACAGTAAGAGAGAGGGCGCATATGAAAATAATTAAATTATTTCCCGCCTTTTGATCAGGTTGATTAAAAGGTGTCAATTGTAAAAGTAAATAATGG
Organism: Ganaspis brasiliensis; assembly: GCA_037103525.1. Classification (NCBI taxonomy): domain Eukaryota; kingdom Metazoa; phylum Arthropoda; class Insecta; order Hymenoptera; family Figitidae; genus Ganaspis; species Ganaspis brasiliensis. The sequence goes on along the minus strand of JAZKLR010000256.1, from coordinate 1,367,295 downwards.
TAGGAAAACCGCCGGGTATTAAAAATATAGTTCCCAATAAAGATAAAACATTAGATATGTTTGGAGTGCAAAAAGGAAAGGAAGAAGAGTTAGAACAAATAATGGGAAAAATGTTAAAGTCAATAGGTGAAGAAATTAAAAAGCAGTTAAAGGAACAGCAAGAGACGTTGATAAAAGATTTGACAGACAAATGGGATAAAAAGGAAGAAGAATGGAAGAAAGAAAAACAAGAGTGGAAAGAAGAAAAAGAACATTTGTGGGATAGAATTAAAAAGTTAGAATGGGAAAAGGAAAAAACAGAGAGAGAAAAAAGAAAACTGAATATAGTTATTAGGGGTGAAAATTTCACCCAAGATGAACTAGAGAATAAAGTGAAAGGATTTTTAGAATCAAGTTTGAAAGTGAAAGTGAAAATAGAAAGTGCATACATGTTGAAGAAAAATAAAGAAGAAAGAAAAAGTAATTTGGTAATAGCGAAATTACAAAATTAGGAAATAAAAAAAAACCTATATATGTACGTTCGCATGAAAAGGTCACACTTTGTCGATTTTTTTTCCGAGATATTCGCATTTTTCTAAAGAAGGTTCAGATTTTCGAATTTTTTTATTGAAAACAACGTGCGTAATGTCCCACGTCCAGTCATGCGCGTTTATCATAACTTTAACGTAATTCAAATCACAAAATAATCTTATTTTTAATTTTTAAAATGCATAGGTTCTATTGGTAATCTTGAATTTAAACTATTTTTTCTCAAAATTAGGGTTTTGAACACTACCAACTTTGAACCCTTGTAACTTTGTGAATTTTTTATTTAAAAGGATCCAAGACCTCTCAAAACGTTCGAAATTTAATAAAGAATATGGTCATACAGATAAAGCTAATAGTGACAAAGTAGACCCTTTTAATGCGGACGTACACATGTACTAATTTAGGTTGTGGAACGACAAAAAGTAGATTGTAAATATTCTTTTGTTTTGGTAGAAATATTTTCTTGGTACAGCTATTAGATATGTTGTATACCATTTAAAATTAAATTTGTGCACACAAACGATGCCAAAATTTGTTTCCATTTTGCAAACGAAAAGCAACGAATGTCGATAGTTGTACATTAGTAACCTAATTTTGTCATAAACATTGCTTTATAGACAGGAAGAAAATAAGTTAAAAATTTTCTAAAATAAGTACAAGAATCAACATCACTTGTTTTTTCTGAGTAAATATTTTTATGCCTAATATCGAGACCTTTATTTCTCAACGGTTGTATTCTCAAAAAATTACCAATGTTAACGATTGACCAATATTGGAAGCTAATGTTTCAATATTGGTTCAATATCGCTACCCAACATTGGATCAATGATGGAAGAAGCTTTACGTGTAGAGCATTAATGACAATAATTAACATTGAAAATATTGATCCAATAATTTTACTTTTCTCGCAATTGAGTTGAGGCACTGAATATATATAAGAGGACCTGCTGCCTCTACTCATTGTCAGTGCATCTTTAACCACCATTGGCAAATTATTGGTCCAATTTTGGCGTTTTAATCTACTAAGTAGAAGCAGAGTCCCCTTACATATTCACTAACTCAACTCACTTGCTAGAAAGATAAATGTAGCCATTAATTGTCAATGAAAATTTTTAGCATTATTGTCTACAGGCCAAACTTTTACCATCATTGGTCCAATGTTGGGCAGCAATATTAAACCAGTATAACCTAAATGCTAAAATGTTTTATGATTATAACTTAACCTTCAATATTCATCCAACAGTTTGCCAATCGTCAACATTGACATTTTCCCATTACCTATACACAATACTGTCACCTGGGTATATCTCCCGTATCCAAAAGAGGAAGTAAATCATAATGTAACCTTCTTCGAAACTATTAGACAATTGGCACCATTTTAAAATAAAGAGAATTAATCACCCTTTAATGAAGTTGATTGCGCGTTTCGCAGCCCTTGTATACCTTTGACAAACAAAAGAAGCCGAAAGTCAGCGGAACCACACATGCTTCTGGTTCCGTCGTTGCTAAATGCCGAAACCGCAACCAGATGTTGAAGTTTGGTCGTACATTACACACGCATGGGGCTGTCTTTCTTTCCTCTTGTTTTTCTCCTTGATCGGACCCAGCTGCTTTCTGCCAGCTCAGGCCGCGCGCTAAATTTATCAATGGATCTTCGTATAATAAGCTAATCGGATATATTATACGGGGCGGGGACGGGTTAAGTACATAGGAACGTAGAAAGATGGATAGAGGTAGAAAAAGAAAGGAATGAAGAACGAGGAGAGGTGAAGAGTATGTATATCGGAGCACCAAGAATAACAATGAGAGGAAGTGAAGGTCCAACGAACGCGCCTTTTAAGTAGGATGCTTTCCTTTCTCGATTCCCTGAAACTCCACAGATACAATCCATCCCTCTTCCATCCTCTAATCAACTCTAGCACCCCGTTATATCCGTACCAAATAGCGCCATTAATGCGGCTAGCGCTGTCAAAGAAGGCTTCTAGCATTTCCGTGAGTACGTCCACACATTCACTGACGCTGAGTGAGCTAATAAACGGTCTGTCTCTCAGTCAACCAAGTATCCGCACTGTTATATAAATTGCTCTAATGCTACCAAAGCAATCAAGAACAAAGTGCTGTTATGATATCGACGATTTTCCAACTACTATCATTTTACACGTCTTCAATCAGAAATTAGTTAGAAAATAATTTTACAGGGTTGCCACAAAAACATGATTTGGAAATTCCATGACTTTTTCAGGTTTTCCAGGCCATTTTCACAAAAATTCCAGGTCCAAATAAAATTATTTTAATAACTTTTTTGCTAGTTACAACGAAAAAAATATAAAATATTCAAATTAAATGAATAATAAAATATCAATCAGGGTAATGTCACGTCACCATGACTATTAATTTATTAATATTTAATCACATTTACATATAATAAACAATATAAATATGTGTTACGTTATGCCTAAACAATTGATTTAAAATAAACCTGATTAGAAAATAATTATTGATTTAGTCAAATTTTGTTTAAACAAATTTAAAATAAGGAATTGGGACAGTGCTTATAATTTCGATAAAAAGTGGCTTTCAAATTGATTAAGAAATAATTATCAATCTTTTCCAATTTGTTTAAACAAATAAATAAATAGTTTAAACAAATTGGAAAAGATTGATAATTATTTCTTAATCAATTTGAAAGCCACTTTTTATCGAAATTATAAGCACTGTCCCAATTCCTTATTTTAAATTTGTTTAAACAAAATTTGACTAAATCAATAATTATTTTCTAATCAGGTTTATTTTAAATCAATTGTTTAGGCATAACGTAACGCATATTTATATTGTTTATTATATGTAAATGTGATTAAATATTAATAAATTAATAGTCATGGTGACGTGACATGGCCTCATCCCTGTGACAGTTATTTAATAACTCAACTAAATTGAGGAACTTAGGGTAAATAGATTCGTTTTTTAGATTAAAAGTAAAATTAGAATTACCCAAGTAGAAATTGCCACAGTTTTGCCCTATGATCAAACGGGGGCCATACATGGCAGCCATCGATGGCCCATCCGAGTTCTGTAACATTGCGCCACACTTTTGCCCGACTTCTGAAATTTAATGAGATCATGCTTATCTTGGTAAATTTTGACATTATTTTGACTATATTTCATCCTGCGTTGTCCAGGTACTAAGGAAAACGTCTTCAAAATAAATATGGAAATATCCTGAGTAAGAACTCTGCACTAGGTTCTAAAATAACCTCTTCCTCTGGTACTTTCTGCTAACAATTAAAGAAAGTACAACATCTTTTTATTACAAAAGGTTGCCGCCATCCTAATAACCAATTTAAGAGATCTAGGTAGGAAATACACGTCTTCTACAAGAATTTTTCACGGAAATCTGAATTTTATATCTCTTTAAGTGTATTTAAGTGGATGCCGACATCCTGAAATATTACTTTGGTGCTCTAGGTAAGAAATTATAACATCTCCTAGAATTTTTAAAGAAACCTGGAAATTTACATACCTTTTGTGCTATTTGGAATGTTGCCGTCATCCTAACAATCTATTTATGTGATCCAGGTTTGTACATAGATTTTAAATATTTGTAATTTATTCCATGATATGTAAATAAAGTAAATAATACTTTTTTGGTAGTTTCATAAAAAAATGAACACAGCATGATACTTAGAGATTTAAATTATAAAAAACTTTTAAAAATAGAGGTTTGTAAACAATTGTCAAAAATAACTATCTTGGAGGGTTATGTCAATTTTTACTATCTAATTGTAAGTTTTTATGATGTATTAGAATTTTTTACGAATCATATGATTAATATTATTATTTTATAGACATTAAATTTGATATTGCATCCTCGCTCCAATAAAACATAAAAATTAGCATAACCCACAAAATAATTTTTTGTAAACATAATTGTCAAATCGCAGTCTTTGGGGTTATATTTATTTGCTTATTGCAAAATATTAAAAATATTAAAGTCTTAATAAAAGTTTATATTTCTGGTATCTCTGTAGTGACTTAATTTTGCTTTCACGTAAAAAATGAATTTATTTGACGTATAGGTTAATCGAAAAATTGTCAGAATAACCATTACGTTTAAATGTGTTATCATGGATACAAATTTTTAAAATTTTTAAAACTTACCCTACTAAGAAGATGACGACATAATATGTCTGGATCACCTGAATAGTTTGTCAGGAAAATGACAACATTTCAAATATAACAAAATGTATTTAAATTTTCACATTCTTTTAAAAATTCTAGAAAATGTTGATTTCTTACCCAGAGCACCAAATTAATAAGTCAGGATGACGGCAACATTCCAAATAGCACAAAAGGTATGTAAATTTCCAGGTTTCTTTAAAAATTCTAGGAGGTGTTATAATTTCTAACCTAGAGCACCAAAGTAATATGTCAGGATGTCGGCATCCACTTAAATACAATTAAAGAGATATAAAATTCAGATTTCCGTGAAAAATTCTTGTAGAAGACGTGTATTTCCTACCTAGATCTCTTAAATTGGTTATCAGGATGGCGGCAACTTCTTGTAATAAAAAGATGTTGTACTTTCTTTAATTTTTAGCAGAAAGTACCAGAGGAAGAGGTTATTTTAGTACCTAGTGCAGAGTTCTTACTCAGGACTTTTCCATATTTACTTTGAAGACTTTTTCCTTAGTACCTGGACAACGCAGGATGAAATATAGTCAAAATAATGTCAAAATTTACCAAGATAAGCATGATCTCATTAAATTTCTGAAGTCGGGCAAAAGTGTGGCGCAATGTTACAGAACTCGGATGGGCCATCGATGGCTGCCATGCATGGCCCATGTACGGAACATGGCTTCCACACATGGGCCATAGATGGATTCAGGTTTTCATTTCTACTTGGGTAAAAGAGATTAAAATAAAATAATAATAAGATTAGGGACATAACAGTAACAAGTCACTTTTGAAGAAAATTGAAGGATTTTAAAAAGGTTTCCAGTTTAAAAATAATTTTTTTTTTTAAGTTTACTTTTGATGTAATATTTTTAATTTTGAGATTAAAGTTTATCAATTTCGTACTAAAACCGCAAAAAGAAATAATATATACATATTATTTTTCATCAAATTTCATGACCAAATACAAAATAAGTAGCAACGTTAACACGCTCATTGTTGTCAGTCATTTAAAACTATAAATTTTTGCAAAATCCAATAATTAATGAAAATTACGAGAATAATTATAAAATTAAAGAAAATATCTAAAAAAGAGAAAAAAATTGACAATTAAAAGCAAAATTCGATAAATGATTAGACCAATATACAACTGAAAAAAATAATTGAAAAACTTAAACAAGAAATATTAAATAAAGAAATTTAGAAACAAGAAAAATGAAGACAATTGCAAGAATAATTGTTGTAAATAATTAAAAATTGAACAACTGGATTGGAAATCGAAAAAAATTGAAAAAGTAATTAAAAAAGCTGAGAATTATGGAATATAGAAGAAAATAATTGAAAACTGAAGAATGGAATTGAAATTTGAAGAAAATAATAAAAAAATGAAGAAATAAATTGAAAATTTAAGAATTAAATTCAAATTTGAAAAAATAATTGATAATTAAAAGAAGGTGAGAATTATTGAATAATTCACTGAATAAAAAATTGAAAATTAAGGACTGCAATTTTAAATTGAAAATAATAATTGAGAAGTGAAGAAAATAATTAAAACTTGAAGAATTAAAGTAAAGATTAAGGAATTAAATTAAAATTTTAGGAAAATAATTGACAAATAAAAAAAACTAGAAAACTGTCGAGAATAATCGACAACAGAGTAAAATAATTTTAAAAATTAAAGAATAATTATAAAATTTAAGAAAAATAATTGTACGTACATTGAAAAATTTGTAGAAAATTATTGAAAAATGCGAAAAAAACTAATAATTGCAAGAAATAATTAAAAAACGAGCAGAATAAATGAAAAATTGAAGAAAATAGTTGAAAATGGAGGATATAAATTAAAAATTAAAGAATTAAATTGAAATGTGAAGAAAATAATTGATAATTGAAAGAAAAATTACAAAATGACGAAAATAATTGAGAAGTGAGGAAAATAATTGACAATTGCCAAAAAAATTTGAAAGCTGTCGAGAATAATCGACAACAGAACAAAATAATTAAAAAAAATTAATGAATAATTATAAAATTTAAGGAGAATAATTTTATATTGAAATTCACTTGCTATTCATGATTTCAAGCAATGAAGTTTCACAGGAATTCAGTTGAAAATGACTAAATTGTCATTAATTTTTTACTGATTCATAGATGACAATAATTTTCAATTTTAGTAACAGCATTGAAAATTTGAATTATTTTCTATTGATCAATCAGGTTAAAGTCAATTCAGTAGTTTACAACTTATATCAAATAAAATATCACTGATTGAAATCATAAAAATAGACATTAATCATTAATTAAATTAATTTTTTAAAACAACACTTTATAAAATTCCCTGACTTTTTCAGGCATTCCAGGTTTTCTCTGACTTCAAAAATATTCCATGACAATTCCAGGTTTCCCAGGTTTTCCAAAATTGTGGCAACCCTGTTTTACTGTAGTTATCTTTTATCGTTCAACGACCGCTCTTTCAAATGGCAACAAAAAAAATACTGTATGTTCTGAACTGAAAATTGGAGAACATAAGTCATAAAATGTCAATTGAAGTAATTTTTTCCTAATCTTATAGTCCAGTATATGAAATTGTGGGAACTTAAACGGTTTTTAGATTATTATATTGGATCCACCAATTTGAATTTTTCAAATCTAACTTCGAATTTGAAATCAGCGACCCCAAAAACCCCAGTATACCAAGATTCAAGCAAATTCAGTCAATTTTAAAAAATTCGACCGACATTGGATCCGCTATTTTGAATTTTGAAAATATGACTACGAATTTAAACTCAGGGACCTCAAAAACCCCAATATAACATGATTCATTCAAAATTTTCGACCGCCATATTGAATCCGCCGTTTTGAATTTTTAAAATCTGACTTCGAAATTGAAATCAGCGACCCCAAAAACCCTAGTATACCAAGTTTCATAAAAGGATCATTGGATTCTGAAATTCGTGAGATTTTTTTTCCTTTTAGTTATTCGTCTCTCCTGTAAAATTTGATTTTTTAATTTTTTTTTATATCTTTCGGTACACTTTTCTCTTAAACTACTGAACAGATTTACAAGTTCTTTTTTTTAATTTGATCAGTAAGGTTTCAAGATTACGAATAAAAAGTTTGACATGATTTTGAGTTATATAAACGAAGATGTGAGTCATTTAATCAGAGAAATTGGGAATGTTTTTTTACATTTTGGTATAAATGTTTTTAAAAAGTATCTATTTAAGATAACGTCTTATTACTTCTTATTCATACAATTGATTATATTTTTAATCGAATGAAACGAAGAAGAACGAAGTTGGAGTTATAGTTTTCGAGAAAAGTGTACCGAAAGTTGACTCTTTTTGCATTGTTTTAAGGTGACTTAGGCGTCCCCTTAAGATGTTTTTTATCGATTAAAATGGAAATCGATTTTTCCAAACCTAATCTAGGAGCTTTTAGAGTTCCTGATTATTTTGTTACTAAAAATTGAAACTTCATAATAGTGAATCCAATATGAGACGTTTGAAAATTATTATTGTATTTGTATGAATCTTAATATTTTTAAATTTTTTATTAATTTTTAAAATTTTTCAGAGAAAAATTGTGAAGAAACTAAATTAAGGGGTTCTGTAACTTTTTTGTGTCAAAAATATTAAAAATTCTTTTCTACTCATTTTTTCATTGGCAGATAACAGATATGTCAAGAATATGCAGTTAAATTATTAGATCGATATTTGTTCAAAAATTTAAGTTATTTAACAAAAACAAAAATTTAAACGCGTTTTTCTCAAAACACTATTTTTAAAAATGATTAACATCTTCACTCGAAAATCGTTTGACCGATTTCAAAATTTCTTGTTACATTCGATTCTTTAGAAGTTTTTGCAAGTCCTAAACCTTCAATATACTAATAAATAATATTTCATTTTAAATATTTTGTGAATGATTTAAGATAAAAATAATTGTGTTTTTTCAAATTTTTGGATTCAGAAACTTCCCATTTTTGCACTTTGTTTTTTTTTTTTGGTAATTCGAGGTTTAAGACCTGTATTATATCATCTATTTTAAAAAATATTTGTTTTTTTTTATTTTAGATGAGTCTGTGGTGAGCTACAGTGGTAACCATAAATGAAAGTAATTTTTACAGCCCGCTCTATAAAAGGAAGACCCACAAATTTTTCAAGATTGCAAATTTTTTTTTTAATAGCTCTTGACATACATAATAACATGTAGAAACTTTTAATTAATTACATTTTAAAATTTATAAGCAAGAATCTTTTTAAAAACCTTCCGTTATAGACCTAAAAAAGTTACAAAACCCCTTAAGGGCAGAATGACGTCACTTGTATAGGCAAAATTTGTCCGTAAACTTTCTCTTAAAATAATAAATATTTTGACACCAAACTTTGTAGAATTACTTAAAATATCATTAAGAAGGTCTCTCAGAACCAAGTTTGTCTAATTTTTTCCTTATAGTTAACATTTTAAAAAATTACCTGATTTTCGGAAAATTAAAAAAATTAGTTTTAAGACAAAATTTAGACAAACTTGGGTCTGAGAGACCTTCTTAATGATATTTTAAGTATTTCTACAAAGTTTGGTGTCAAAATATTTATTATTTTAAGAGAAAGTTTACGGACAAATTTTGCCTATACAAGTGACGTCATTCTTTATCACATGCCCTTAATTATACAGAAATATAGTAATACATTATATATAATATAATATTATAATAACAGACAATTGCGCCAATAAAGTTGAAAAAATGATAAATTAGCAGCCATTTCCATAAAAAAACATTTATGACATTCTAAACAAATAATCCTTAGAACTTACACCCCTTAATATTAAAATCAACCCTTGAAAATCATCCCCTAAGAATTCTTTTTACAAGATAAAAAGGGAAGTTTTTAAGTAATGTTTTATGATTATTTTTTATTTTACTTTGAACCATTAAAATGTGGAAAAAATTCTATAGGCTGTAGAGGTGACCAAAATTTTTTTAATTAATTTCACAAAGAGTAATTCCTAACTTGTGAAAATAATTTTTAGAGGATGATTCCTAAGGGATGTTGTTTGAATATTTTTTATTTTACTGTGGTCCAAAGATATCTAGAAAGATTTGGAAGCCTATAGAGGCGAAAGAAATGTTTTGAGTAGATTTTACAAAGAGTAATATCTAACTTGCGAAAATAATTCTTAGGATCATTTTTTAGGGTTGATTTTGATTATTTTTTATTTTACTTTCATCTAATAATAGTTGTAAAGAGTTCTATAGCCAGTATAGGTGACAAAAATTAATTAAATTGATTTCACAAAGAATAATTCTTAACTTGTGAAAATAATTCTTAGGGAATGATCCTAAGGGATGTTTTTTGAATATTTTTTATTATATTTTGGCCTATTGATATCTGGAAAGATTTCTAAAGCCTGTAGAGGTGACAGAAATGTTTTCAGTAGATTTTACAAAGAATAATATCTAACTTGTAAAAATAATTCTTAGGTGATGATTTTTTAGGGTTGTTTTTTATTATTTTTTATTTTACTTTGATCCAATAATAGTTGCAAAGAGTTCTATATCCTGTTGAGGTGACAACAAAATTTTAAATTGACTTCACGAGAAATAATTTCTAACTTGCAAAAATAATTCTTAGGCGATGATTTTTAAGGGTTGTTTTTGATTATTTTTTATTTTACGTTGATCTAATAATAGTTGGAAAGAGTTCTATATCATGTAGAGGTAACAGAATTTTTTTAAATTGATTTCACAAGAAATAATTTTTAACTTCTGAAGATAATTTTTAGGGAACGATTCCTAAGGGATATTTTTGAATATTTTTTAGAGGTGTGAAGAAACTCGAATTTTACGTGGACTCGAAATTTTGAAGGATTTCTAAAGCCTGTAGAAGTGACAGAAATGTTTTCAGTAGATTTTACAAAGAATAATATCTAACTTGCAATAATATTCCTTAGGTGAAGATTCTAAGGGTTAATTTTGATTATAATGGGTGTCAGGTCTAAGGATTATATATTTAGAATGTCATAAACATTTTTTTTTTAAATCAATATTTCCGTCACATTTTTTCACCCTTAAACTAAAATGAAAAACACCATACGTTATTAAAAAATTGAGTCTTTGACGAAAATTTTAAGCCCTAGTAAAACATTTTATCTTGAAAAATTAAATGCGCAGGGGGTGGCGACTTTGAAAAAGAATGTCCTATATAATTTGTATAATATATTAATATAATAACAGCAATATTAATGCCTTTTTTAGATGCATTCTAATTTTTCCCCAGAAACAAAACCAACTTGTCTAGTCATATAAACAAGAAACATATGCATATGGTATGCACAGCATTGTAATGGATCTTTGTTCAAACATAATAAGTCTCTGAATTGCACAAAATCATTGTCAAGAGTCAGTATGTCATGTTCATAAAGATATCATTCAATCTTTCCATGAGATAAATAATATATAACAGCGGATATAGAATGAAGAATGAATAAGCTGATTATATCCCGAGAACAGCCATATATACTTACTTTATACAACTGCAAATCATCTTTGTTCTCCAGAAAAAAACATTGAACAGTCACAATATAATATATAGATAAATTACTCTTGAATGATTTATGAATATCAATTTTTATTCTTATATTATTCCATCAAAACCTCAAAAGGAAAAGTGTCTTTTAAAGCTTGATATTGTTGTACAACCTTCAATTTTGTATCATCGAAAACATAATGCAAATGATTGAAGGTTCAGTAACGATCATTTTCAATCAACTACTTTAGTGGAATAAAACTAATTGATTGGTTAAACAATCATTAAAATTATTTTTTAAAAATTGGCAATAATTGTAAATACTGATAATTATCACTGAGTTTATATTTTAAGAACTTTTTTAAAACTTTCTTTTTATTGCAGTAAAAAGTTCATTTTAAAAAAAATAGCACAGAGAAGAGAATTTAAAAAGATGTTTTAAGTACAGAACTTTTTTTTTTAACGGCACTGCTGTCAATATGTGCATGCTCATGTACATATTTTCGTAATCTGGAGCATTCGAGAAAGTGGAGGAATTAAAAAAAATTGAGTGAGGAAGCCAGACCTCTTTTATTATGCTGTTAAAAGCCTTCCATCAGCCAAGGTGCATCTTTACGCAGTCAATGCATAACATATAACAAAAGAGCAAGAAAAAACCAGTTATCAATTTCAGAATTCATGAATGAATATAAATAATAAAGAATGAAGAATAGGTAAATAAAGGGAGAAATGTTGTTTGAATCAATTATGAAAGATTCAAAGAAACCGTAAACTAAATTCAAATAATTACATTTGTTTGAAGAGAACATTTGTTACGTATGAAAAGAATTTCTCCAGATGTGGTAAATTTCCTAGTAGTGATAAAATAGAAATATATATAATACTGATAATTAAATGTACATCCATCTCAATTGAAGATTTTTCTAAAACTCAATTAAGTTTGCTTAAAAGTTATTAGTTTCTAAACTCAAATTATTTAAGTTTCGACTAATATCACCGAATTTTGATTTAACAGAATTATCATTTTACAGAATTTGTCTTTAAATACTTTTCTTATTCTATACAGTTATAATTGAACCAAATTTGAATTTATCGGAAATCATATTTAAAAGATTTTTAAATGAGTAAAATATTTCAATTGGTATGAATTTTAAAATTGAACAATCTGAAATTATCACAAAAGTTGTGTTTATGATCAATTTTTAAATTCGCGTCAAAGTTTCTCTGTCGTATTGTTGTTCGGATATTTGTAATTTCAATTTTATCAATTAAAAATTCGGTGTTTTAAAAATTCTATTTTTAATTAGAAAAAATAAAGATTGAGGCAAATGGAAATTTCGTCATATAAAAATTCCACTCATTTACAATTCTATTAAAAGAGAATTCTGCTAAATTAAAATTCGATTGAATACGAATTACTTAAAATATAAAGTCAGTTAAAGAGATATTTTCTAATAAAAAAACTCTGTTAAATAAAAATTCGATGCTTTAGAAATGATATAGAATAAAAATTCGGCTTCATTTAAATTCTATTGATCTGATGAAATTCTATAAAATAAAAATCTTAATCAATGAATTTTATGGAATATTCATGCGCAGCGGTGAATTAGTTATTTTATACTAATTGAGAATAATTTCTCAGTTGGCTGTTCTTTAAGGGGGGGGGGGGGGGGGGTAAGGGATAATGCCAAAAAAAAAACCTTTTTTTGTGAATTTTTTCAGAAAAACGGCTAAAGCGACTTTAATAAAATAATTTGCATATTGTTTTACATTGTTTAAATTATGTTTGAAAAAATTTTCATTATTAAATATTATAAACTCAGCCGCTGAGAGAGAATTTTTCAAGACGTCTTTTTTGAAGGTAGCTGTGTGGTGCCAATCCTCATTTGGTGCAGGAACGTCTAACATCAAAAAAGTCGAGTTTTTTAGTTAAAGTATATCGTAAACTCGCCCCCCCCCCCCCCCCCCGGATCAGTATAATTTTTTTTTTCATTTTTGTAGTTTTGGCGGCAAAAAACGTAAAAACAGCATTTTTGGCCGGAAAAATCCGCCATTTTCTTAGTGGAAAACTATCTTAATGTAAAAAAAAAAAAAAAACAACGGGGGGGGAGGTATTTTTCATAAAGAAAACGTGTGCCAATTTTCAAGACAATCGGTTTAGTAGTTTTCGAGTGAGGATTGGCACCGACTTTTAAGAATTGATTTCGAGAAAAACGCATAATAGTTTTGAGCGCTTGGGGATTAGCGTGCATTTGTCGTTTCTCTGCTATTCTAAAACGGCTATAACTTTAAGAGTTTTGCTCCGATCGACTTGAAATTTTGACACGGTATTCTTGAAATGATTTACAACGAAATAAGCAAATAAAAAATTTTTCGAATTTTAGCCCTTACCCCCCCCCCCCCCTCCCCTTAAGAGCTGTACCAGTGTAACACTTTCCAAAAATCAATTTTTTATTTTTTGCATTTTTTGAAAGTTTATTCCTTTAAAAATATCATACTAAAAGTTTAAGGTCGTATCCCAAATACTTTGAGAATGACAGCGTTTTAAAGAGGGACCGCTAGCATGTTTAAGCATCTAAGCAAAAATGAATGAAAAAATTTTACTAAGTATTTTACGAGTATTTTTTTGCATAGTTTAAATAAAAGAAACTGCAAATTCTTCGAAATAAACATAAAAATAACCGATTAACGTACTTTATGGTAAATATAATAATATTATCAAGAAATCGATAATAAAAACTTGAAATGCGTTTTTTCTTAAAACGCCATTTTTCAAATTTGCCGAACTCATAACTCAAATTTTAATCAACTAATTGGCTCGCCCTTTGGACACAATGTTCTAGACACATTTTTACATACGTCAAACTAGGATATTTTTGATCGGTTCAAAATGGTCAATTTGGCATTCAAAAAAACAGCCGTTTTTCTTTTTGAAAAAAATTAATTTTTTGATTTAAAACACCGCCTTCTGCTCAATGGTGATAGTTACTAGGTAACTAGTTACAGTGTCACTGCGCATGATCAAGCCAACCACAAATGTAGACATGATAACCACAAACTGTGGTCACTACGTTTAAAATAATACGATTTGAATCAAAAAATTTCCCTTTTTTTTACCATATTGAATCCGCTATGAATATACATATAAACACTTTTTCCATTTTCTGTAACCAAAGCTATCAATTTATTTTGCTGGTTAAATGCAACGATCAAAGAAGACACATGTATACCACTCATCTAACTAAAGTCCTTTTTTTCTGAATGCGAATTAAAATTAGTGTTTGGACTTGTGAATTGATAATTATTTTTAAAAAACGGGTTAAAGCTTATATGACTGGTGAATCGTGCGTGACCATTGTGCGTTCGTGTGCATAAACGTGTGTAATGGATGAGGAGGGGCACCACCTGGCGTCAGAGTGACAAGATCTAAAATTAGAGCGTTTGTGTTGCGTGTCGATCGTCGCATGCGCGTATCGTACGCCCACTTCCGGCTTCACCTTATTTTCATAAGTTCTTTCGACTCTCCTTTTTCTTCTATCCTCATCTGTCCCCTCCCGAACCCTTCCTCCACCCCCTACAACTCGTTTTGTCCTCTTGTTTCATTATTCAATTCCTTCCTTCATCCGTTTCAAGGAGAAACCGTGAGAAGGAGATCGATGATGCACGCATTACGAGCCGTTACCGCGTAAGTGCGTGCACCATGCATTATGCGCCAATGTGTGCTTCTCACAAGTGTATGGCACTTGTCACTTCAAGTCTCATTTGCACTATATATGATCAATCCGTTAACGGGTCAAGAGCGAAAATTAACGGACATTAATTTTATGTCGTTATTAAATTAATTTTTGCTTCCTTGTATTAGAGGAAACTTTGGAATTTCAACTGATCAAAAATAGGTTAAATAAAATCATTTTCATCTAAGGGGTCGTTCATATACCACATGGACAATTTCTAATCACTTTTTGATCCCCCCTCCCACCCTCGTGGGCAATAGTAAATTTTTGGCGAAACCCCTCCCCCATCCCCCCTCTAAATTTCCAGGTGGACTTTTTTAAAAAATAATATGATCTTCTATGTTATGAGAAATTATAACTATAAAGAAGGATTTTTATCTTAAGGAAGTTCTACCGTAAATCGATTAATCAAACAGATTTCGATAAAACTTAGTGTACTGCTAGATAAAGTTTCTACAATTTTGTAGTTAAATTTTTGAGACCTGTAGGTTCTTGGGAAAAAAGTTATGATCGATTTATTTTTTCACTGTTTAACCTGTTTAACATTGATTCTTATGAGAATTCATTACTCTGTCACATATATTTTCGTACTAAAAATTATTAATTGACGAGATAGTGATCAAAGTTTGTAAAGTTAAACACAGATATGTAATGAACCGATATTGTATTTAAAAAAGAACAATAGGTTCCTGTGAGAGTTGTAATAAATTAATTTGTAAAAATATTTCACGTTTTACACGATACAGTTCAGACGTTCTGATATTTTAAAATATTGATTTTGATCGCACATGAAAAATAGTCATATTTAAAAAGTAAATAAAGTTAATAAAGTTAATAAATACAATTGTTTAATTGTAAATCAATAAAATTAAATTGAAACCTAACCACAAAATAATGGTCTCTGTTTTGACTAGTATCGTCATACGGTAGAACCTCCTTAAAATGGTAAATAAATTAATATTTAATACTTGTAAGAAATATTTAATTGAAATCCGTTGAGGCTTTCTCGAAATAACCTAGCAAAAAAAAAACGTCACTACACACACACATTTCTGGACATTCACTCCAAAAACAAGGTGTCTTATATTGGCCAAAAATGTCTTAAATTAAGATACTTTTGGTGTCTAAGACACGAAAAATGTCTTATTTTAAGACATTTTTGAACAATTTAAGACACCTATTTTTGCAGTGTTGGCTTAAGAATTTTAATTTTTGCATTTCAGATGAAAATGAGTGAATTTAGACTATTTTTGGAAAATCGAAAATATTAACGATCACAAAGCTTTCTCTAGGAGGAAGCAAAATCTGTACAATTAATTGAAAAATAAAAATTGGAGAAAATGATAATAATAATTGAAAACTAAAAAAAATAATTACACTTTGAGAAAAATAAGTGATGAAAGTATAACTAGGTGAGAATTATGTCCATTTCATGGACATTTCGCTTCCAAGTAAGCAAAAAAATTAATAATATATAAGTTAATTGGGAAAGTAGTTAAAAAAAAAACATTTTAATGCAAAAAAATGAAAAAGTATGAATTATTTTACGAATTCTTGATCAATTATCAAAGTTATATAGGTCAATCGATTCGTTTTGAGATAAGGAATATGATTTTTGTATTCTTTGAGTTGTCCAAATTTAGATATTCATGAGCTTAATAAGTCATCCAAATTTTATTGGACTCCTTTAAAGCGTTCTCGAGATATCTTGTACACAAAAAACGCTACACACACACACACATACATCTGGACATTTGCTTAGGAATGAAAATATACGCTTTTTAAATGAAAATAAGTCGATTTAGACTATTTTTGGAAAATCGAAAATCTTAACGATCGCGATCACAAAGCTTCCTCTATGAGGAAACAAAATTAAGAAAACAATTGAGAAATAATTAAAATATTCAAAAATTGAAAAAAGTGATCATTGTTCAAATCACCAAATTAATTTAAAATTGAAGAAAGTATTTGAAATATGAGAGAA
Source organism: Ganaspis brasiliensis (assembly GCA_037103525.1). Lineage (NCBI taxonomy): Eukaryota > Metazoa > Arthropoda > Insecta > Hymenoptera > Figitidae > Ganaspis > Ganaspis brasiliensis. The sequence goes on along the minus strand of JAZKLR010000256.1, from coordinate 1,350,349 downwards.
ATAATTGAAAATTTAGGAAATTAATAAAAAATTGAAAAAGTAATAGAAATTTTAAGAAAAATAGTTGAAAAATGATCATGAAGTAGGATAAGGAGATGAAACGACGTATTTTTACTGGCCCCCATATAGGGGGGTCACAGTAGACAGCTTTGCTTTTTCCCTGCCGACTATGCGCCCCTTCAGGGGAAAAGTAGAATTAATTTTCGTTGTGTGCGTGGCTGTGTCTTATGTACATGTGATATGGTCACGTGATAAATTATAGTTACAAAAATCACCACAGCAAGTGCTGTTGTCAACAGGGAAAAAAATACCTGTACTACTGGGACCCCCCTGATTGGTGTCAAGTTTTCCCGCGACAAACTACAGGCGTTTCATCTCCTTATCCTACTTCATGAAAATGATAAAAGCAATTAAAAATTGTAGAAAATATTTGAAATTTAAAGAATTAATTAAAAGTGGGGAAAAATAGCAGGTAAAATAATAATAATTGAAAATAGAAGAAAATAATTAAAATTTTGTAAAAATATTAATTGAAAATGTCTTAAATTAATTAAAAAATAATAGAAATGTTTGTGAAATAAGTTAAAAAATAATTAAAATATTAAAAAATTGGAGAAAATAATTTTAAAATGGAAAAAGTAATTAAAAGTCTAAGAAATCATTAAAATATCAGAAAAATATAATTTTACAATTACAAAATATATTTGAAAAATAACAAAATAATTAAACTAGGTGAGAATTATGTTCATTTCATGGACATTTTGCTTCCAACACTGAAAAAATTTTGGTACAGTATCCGTCCCATGGAAATATTTCATTATTCTGTTAACTTCAGATTAAATATTTTGCATTGATTTTCAACGTAGTGAAGTTAACTGAATAACGTAATTTTTCATTTGGGACGTATACTGTACTTTAAAGTGCAGATGCTGCACCAAAATTTTTTCAGTGAAGTAAGCAAAATAATTTGCTTCCTCATAGAGGAAGCAAGAAATTAATAATGTACAAGTTAATTGGGGAAGTTATTTAAAAATGAAGAATTTTAAATGCAAAAAAATGTAAAAATATGAATTATTTTACGAATTCTTGATCAATTATAAAAGTTATATAGGTCAATCGCTTGGTTTTGAGATAAGGAATATGATTTTTGTATTTATTAAGTTGTATTTTTAGCATAAAAAATTTTTTTAGCATAAAAATTTTTTTTGGCAAAAAACCATTTTTTTTATCAAAAAAGGTGCTCAAAAAAATTTGGTTGGATATTTTCAAAAATCCTTGTGTCCAAATTTAGATATTTATGAGCTTAATAAGTCATCCAAATTTTATTGGAATCCGTTTAAGCGTTCTCAAGATATCTTGTACACAAAAAACGCTATACACACACACATACACACACACACACACACACACACACACACATCTAGACATTTGCTTAGGAATGAAAATTTTCGCTTTTCAGATGAAAATGAGTCGATTTATACTATTTTTGGAAAATCGAAAATTTTAACGATCACAAAGCTTCCTCTATGAGGAAGCAAAAATAATAAAAAAAATTAAACATTAATAAAAATTATTAAAATATGAGATAAATAATTAAAAATTAAAGTAATTGACCAAAAAATATTAAAAATTCTCACAAATTGGAGAAAAGAATTGCAAATTGATGAAAATAATTTAAAATATAAAAATATAACTGAAATTTGTAAATAATAATTGAAAATTTAAAAAAATTATTGAAAAATAATTGAAAAATTCAAAAAATAATAGAACAATAATTTTAAAAATTGAGCATTGATAAAAATTATTGGAATTTAAGATAAATAAGTGTAAAATTTAGAGAAAAAAAAACAATATTGAATATAATTTTAAATTTGTAAAAGCAATTGCAAAATAATTACAATTTTTAAAAATTAAAAAAAAAATAATTAAAATTTGAGGGAAATAAGTGAAAGTTGAAGCGTTCTTCAGATATCCTGTCGAAAAAACAGTGTCGCGAAATTTGAAAGTCAGTTAAACAACACTTTAAGGGATAAAATTAAATTTTTACTTGGTCCACGTGGAAATTTGTTTTGACCCCCCCCCCTCCTCCACCCAAAACTGTCCACGTGGTATATAAACGACCTCTTAAGATTGAAGCCATTTGAAATCATGCACGCCGACTAACTTCAAGTTGTAGATTTAACTGCTGGTAAAATCGACGCCTCCCTTATTCGAGAAAATGCTTTTACGAACGTCAATTCAATATAATTCTATCTCAAAAACAAATGCAATATGAAGAGAATTTGGAAATTTTATCAAAATAATTCTTAATCAATCGACAGTTCAAGATAATGCTATGTCAATTTCAGTGTAATAAAATGACAAGTGAAGCTAGCGTTCAATAGTGTCTTTTTTGTATCTAAGACGCAAAAAATGTTTCATTTTAAGCCATTTATTAGGTCTTAGATACAATAAAGACACAAAAATTTCATAGTTAAAGACACTTTCCAGACACTTGTTTTAGAGCGAAAGGGTACATAGTCATATAAATGATTATTTTTCATGTTATTTAATTTCTTCCTAATAATATTCGAGAAATATATACTCATTGACAAACGTAATCAAACTTCCTTTGATGATTGAGGAATTGATAAATTTTTATTCCCTACATTCCTTAATTAATTGCTTCCTCACAGAGAAAGTATTGTTTTACCCTCAAATTATCGATTGCAATTTTTTGACATATCTTGACATATTTCGACCTCAGGATGTCGAAAATGAAGTTTTAAAAAAATGTGTGTGTGTGTGTGTATGTCCACATTAAGTTCGGCCCAATATATCGAAAACTATAATACTTAGAACTATGTTTTTTTACGAAATTATAGATCCGACAGGGGAACAAATTATGATATACGTTTGAACCTGATCGATCAATTCTAACTATTTTTTTGTATTTAAAATTTTTGAAAAAAAGCGTTTTTTGCAAAATTGTGTATTTTTAAAAAAAAAAAAAGTTAATATGTAAGTACTTTATTCGTTTTATTTTTTGAAAACGCATCGATTGAGCTATTACCGAATCCCTTAGTGCAACTTAATCCAAAGTTATTAGAATTTCAAAAATCGTAAAATTTGAAAATCTTGTTTTTTTAATCATTTTATTTTTATGCTTTATTAAAAGCTCCAATATATTTTTATTATTATGTAGGTAGTTAAAAACACATCGAATGAGCTATTTGCGAACCTTCTACTGTAATTCTGTTTCAAGTTATCAAGGCTTCAAAAATTTTAAATTTTTATAGAAATTAATTTTTTTATGTTTTTTTGCGTTTTATATAAATTTTATGGAGAATAATTTTTACTCGTATTGTAAACATTTCAAAAATTCATTAATTAGTCTATTTAATATTTTCTTTTGCCAGCTATTAATTTATACTTAGTGATGTTTGTAGTAATCTTTATGAGGAAGCAATGTTTTCAAAAAATGAATACCAAAAATTACATACACCAAATAAATACTCGAGATACAACTTGGCAGCGGTTTTTTTTAATAGTTTTAACAATTTTAACTTGTTTAAACAATTGTTTTCATATTTTCTATTTCAATTAAATAGGTATCTAAAAAGCTTACAATTTTTTAAATACGAAAGGGGAAAACAATTTAATTGCTTTAATTTAATCGATTTAATTCAATTAATTGTTTAAACAATTAAAATGGTTTATAATCAATTATTTATTAAATTAAGCTAGAATCATGTAGCTTTTTTAATTTTCATTGAAGAACTATAAAGAAGATATTTTTTTACAATTCACAATATACATATTCTTTTGTTTTAACAATTTTAATTTGCTTAAACAAATTTTTTCTTCTTTTATTTTCGAATTTAAACAATTTTTTTAATAGCTGTCGATTCTTTAGTAACAACTGACAGAAAATATATCCATAAAATATTTTGATTCTTTGTTTAAACAATTTCAATTTAAATGTAATTGAAAAATTTTCTGTCAGTTGTTTCTAAAGAATCGACAGCTATTAAAAACATTGTTTAAATTCGAAAATATAAGAAGAAACAATTGTTTAAGCGAATTAAAATTGTTAAAACAAAAGAATGTATATTGCGAATTGTAAATAAATAACATCTTTATAGTTTTCCAATGAAAATTGCAAAAAAGCACATGATTCGTGCTTAATTTAATGAATAATTGATTTTAAGCCATTTTAATTGTTTAAACAATCAATTAAATTAAATCGATTAAATTAAGGCAATTAAATTGTTTTACCTTCTGGTATTTGAAAAATTGTAAGCTTTTAAGATACTTATATTATTGAATCTTTATTTTGATAATTAAATCATATAGACGGAAATTTACCATTTTAGTCTCAAATTATTTTTATTATTTATTTTGGCCTTTGGACAAAAATCTGTATGTTTTTTTTTAAATTCAAAAATAAATTTATGTACAAATATAAACACAAAATTTGTTACATAATCTTATTTAATATTTTTTTATCTGTGAGCTCTGAAGCTTTGTTAGAAAGAATTTTTTTAGCCAAATTTTCATGTTAAAAATTTATTTTCAATTTAATTTTTACTTAACAGAATTCTTAAGTCATTGAATTCATATTTAACAGAATTTTCATTTTTACAGAATATCTTCTTATTTAACGTTTTATTTAAAAGAATTCTTAAATTTTAATTTTAAAATAAAATAAAATAATTAGAAATAATACAAAATGTGAATTTTGAAGGCTTTCATCCTCTAAGACTAAAAATTTTCAAACGACTCTAAAATATTCGAGAAACGAAATTCAAAAATACTTCCATTAAAAACACATAATATAAAGGTATCTAATAATTAGTTAACAATTGATTATTTGTGCAACAACATTTCTAGAAAAATAAATTCAGTTTCATAGCGGTGCAATACACACATGGCTGACTAAACTCGATTAAATCTACTGCGTTGTACAACGATAGTATTGCGTGTGAAATAAATTTATAACTTATGGAAACTTTTTTATATTAAAAATTAAGAAAGCTGTGAAAACCTAATATTGATATAGTGATGAGTCAGAAATAAATTTATATCGTATATGAAAATTTTACTGTAGTTAAAAATAGAAGAAAGCAGTAAAACAATAGCTGGAGAATCAGTATAAAAAATTAAACAAGTGCAAGTAGGTAACACTTTAAATATCTTTTCCTTAGTTTAGAATTTGCAATATGATAATATTAGTTTATGGAACTTCATCCTTAAATTGTAACGTACTCTAGGAAAATTCATTAACTATTTTATCTTCGTGTAATGCACGTTTTACTTTTAAAAAACGATATTTTTGTAATCAATTCCCGAAATCGATTAAAGCAAGAATTTATTAATTAAAACTAGTTTGATCAAAACGCTTTTAGTTAAAATTGGTTTTATCTAACACATGAAACAGCTAAAACGAATTTGAATTTAGACAAAACTAATTTTTTCTAATTAAAAATTATTAAAATTATTAAAATTTAAAAATTTAAAGGAGAACAATTAAAACTACAAAAATATAACAAATAACTCTAACTTCAATCGTTAAAATATGATTATTTTAATATATATTCTCTTCTGGTTTTACTTTAATAAGGTCGCTGCATTTAAAAAAACCACTTCTTAATTAGTCAGTAAAAATAAAATTAGAAAATAAATAAAATATCTAAAAAATGACGAAAATAATGAACAATTGAAAACAAAATTCATAAAATGGCTAGACAAATACACAGCGAACAAAAAAGTTGAAAAAAATCCAAGAATACTTATAAAATTTGAAGAAAATAACTGAAAATTGAAAAAATTGCAAGAAATAATTGAAAAATTTCGGAAAACAATTGAAAATGGAAGAAAATAATTAATAATTGTAAGAAATAGTAAAAAAATGACGAGAACAATTGAAAAATTAAAGAAAATATCTTAAAACTGACCAAAAAAATGGACAATTAAATACAAAATTCAAAAAATGATTAGATTAAAAGACAACTAAAAGAAATAATTGAAAAATGTATGCAAGAAATATTAAATTAAGAAAATAAGAAAATTATAGGAATAATTGTTGGAAATAATTACAAAGTAAACAACTAGATTGAAAGTCGAAAAAAATTGAAAATTGAAAAATGGAATTGAAATTTAAAGAATATAATTAAAAATTTAAAAAAAGTAATTAAAAAAGCTGAAAATTGTAGAATATAAAAGGAAATAATTGAAAACTAAAAAATTAAAATTTTAAGAAAATAATAAAAAAAAATTAAAAAATAAATTGAAAATTTAAGAATTAAATTCAAATTTGAAAAAAATAATTGATAATTGAAGAAAGGTAAGAATTACTAAATATTGAATAAAATAATTGAAAATTAAAGACTGGGATTTCAAATTAAAAATAAGAATTGAGAAAAGAAAATAATTAAGAATTGAAGAAAGAAATTAAAGATTGAGGAATTAAATTAAAATTTTAAGAAAGTAATTGACAATTGAAAAAAAATTAAAAAATGACGAGAACAGGGTTGCCACAAATATCTTATTACAATTTTCCCTGCCTTTTCCCTGATTTCCAGACAAATTATTTTATTTTTCCCTGACCTTTTTTGAGTTCTTAAAACTAATTTTTTGTATATTTAATTTACAGGGCTGCCAGAAGACTGGCAGATTAAAAATAGTGAAAAAAATGACTTTTTAATTTAAAAAGTGAGTAAATAGTGAGTTTTTAAGTAAAATAAAGTAAGTAAGCAATAATGAGTATGAAATTACTAATAGTAATTTATTTGGGGCCAGCCAGCAGAAAAAATAATTCAAATTTAAAGAAAATAAATCGAAAATGTCAAAAATAATTGAAATATGAAGAAAATAATTGAAAAATGACAAAAATAATTCAACTTTGAAAACAAAATTGTAAAATGACAAAACTAATTAAAAAATTAATTAAAAATCAAAAAATGAAGACAAAAATTGAAATTTGAAGAAAATAATTAAAAAGTTTAAAAATAAATTAAAGTTACAACAAAACAATTGGAGAATGATAGAAAATAAATCAAATTAAAAAAAAAATTGAGACTGGTGTAAAAAATTAAAATTTTTGAGTACAATAATTGTGATATTGACGAAATAATTAAAATATAAAGAAACTAATTGAATAATTACATCAAAATTTGAAAGCTGGTTTAAAATTTAAACTTTTCAGACAATAGTTTGAAAAATGAAAAAAGTTATAGAAGTTTCAAGAAAATAATTGAAACTTGAAGAAAATAATTTAAAAATGTCAAAAATTTTTGAAAATTGACAAAAATAATTATAATTTGGAAAAAATAATTGAAAAATGATAAAAATAATTGATAACTGGTGTAAAACTTGAAAATTTGTAGAATACTTGAAAAATTGACAAAACAATTGAAATGTTAAGAAACTAATTAAATAATAAAATAAATAATTTAAAGCTGGTGTAAAAATTAAAAATTAATGGACAATAATTTAAAAAATATATTAGGAGTAAAAAATACATAAAGGAGAATAAATGAAATTTGAATAAAATAATTAAAAAATGGCAAAAAATTTTAAATATGAAGAAAGTAATTGAAGGTTGTAGGAAACAATTGAAATTCGGAAAAAATAATTGAGAAATCACAAAAATAATTGATAACTGCTATAAAAAATTAAAAATTTGACAACAATACTTGAAAAATTGACGACACAATTGAATGTTAAGAAACTAATTGAATAATGACATAATTAAAAGCTGGACTAAAAATTAAAAATTTATAGATAATAATTGAAAAATTGGTAAGAATATTATAAGTTTGAGGAAAATAATTGAAAATTGAAGAGAGTAATTCAAAAACGGAAGAAAACCTAAATATGAAGAAAGTAAGTTTGAAGAAAATAATTGAGATGTGACAAAAATAATTTATAACTGGTGTAAAAAATTAAAAATTTGAATACAATACTTGAAAAATTGACGAAACAATTGAAATGTTAAGAAAGTAATTGAATAATGACATAAATAATTGAAAGCTGGTGTAAAAACAAAAAATTTATAGACAATAAATGAAAAATTGAAAAAAATATTATAAGTTTGAGGAAAATAATTGAGATTTGAAGAGAGTAAAAGTAAACAAAGTAAGTCACTGGCAGCCCTGACTTTAAAATTGTGAAAGATAAATGTTTTTCAGATTGTAAAAATGAATTATTCTTAGAAATGTTTAAAGTATGACTTCCAAAAATGTATTTAGTAAATTTTTATCCTTAGTAAATTTTAGAAGAATATAATTTTTCATCCATTTTAAAGATTCTTGCATTTTTCCAGTACTGTTGATAAAAATCCCTGACTTTTCCCTGATTTCCCTGAATTCCCTGACCTGTGGCAACCCTGGAGAATAATTGTAAACAGAAAAAAATATGAAAGAATAATTATAAACTTCAAAAGTAATTGTAAATTGAAACATTTGTAGAAAATAATTGAAAATTGCGGAAAAAATTAATAATTGAAAGAAATAATTAAAAAATGACAAGAATAATTGAAAAATTGAAGAAAATATCTTAAATATGACGAAAATAATAGACAATTGGAAACAAAATTCAAAAAATGGCTAGATTAATAGACAGCAAAACGAAAAAATGAAAAAAAAAGAATAATTATAAAATTTTAAGAGAATAATTGAAAAAATTGTAGGAAATAATTATAAATTGTGGAAATTAATTAATAATTGAAAGAAATAATTGAAAAATGACGAGAATTATAATTGGAGAAAATATTAAAAATTGAAGAAATAAATTGAAGATTAAAGAATTAAATTAAAATTTGCAAGAAAATAATTGATAATTAAAAGAAAAATTACTAAATTACTAAATTAATTAAATATTAAGAAAAATACTTGAAAATTGAAAAAAAGTAAAAAAAATTCGAAAGCTGTCGAGAATAATCGACAACAGAACAAAATAATTTTAAACAATTTTAAAGATAATTAGGTACAAAATTGAAAAAAAATATTCAGTAGTCAATTAAAAACTGAAAAAAATTATAGTAAAAATTTTAGGAAATTAATGAAAATTTATTAAATCAATTGAAAATTGAAGAAGATAATTAAAAATGGAGTAAATAGATTGAAAATTTAGGAATTAAATTGAAATATAAATAAAATAATTAAGATTTGGAAGAAAAATTACAAAATGATGAAAATGGTATGTTATGGTAATGTTAATTTTATTTACTTAAATAGCAGGAACATAGAAAAAATTAGTTAACTGTTTATTCGACTCTATTCTTGTTTATGGCTTTTTTTATTAGTAAATCAGATTTTTGTCGTTGTATCAATCATTAATAAAACTAAATTCAAACATTAAATCTGAATTTTATGAACATATACTTCGAAATATTTACAAAAAATTATATATTTTTTATCCCAAAACAGGTGAAAAAGGTGCCAAATCATCAAATAAGGTCAAAAAGGTGACAGAATTAAAAAAGGTGAAAAAAAAGAAAAGGTGACTGTCTGTGATGCCTGTAATTGTAAACAGAAAATTTTAGTTTAACTAACTTTTTTGCTACAAAGATATATATTTTTCTAGTTAAGAAAATAAAGAAATGAAACTTAAATAATATATGATCAACGATAAGTTCACTTTTGAGTAAAAATAAGAGCACAGTTAACGTTTATCAGTAAGGTATATTAAGGTAAAACAAGGTAAATTCGCATGTGTGAAACATATAACAACCGACAATTTAGTTGCTGAATACATTGTAAGAGCAGTACACTGTGTACTTGTTCTTTGCGTTAAATGTACTAGCACAGAGTTGATAAGTACTTGCCTACTTTATGTGTGGCGTGTGTTACCATCGTTGCATGCAAACGAAAATTTCTACAAGTTAGGCCGCCGACATTAGTGCGCACCTTGCAACTAAGCTCTAATTTTGTTTCGTTTATTTTCTTCTTACGTTAGTATAATCTATCAAATTTATCTTCCAGGGCAAAAATAATATCGTCCAAATATAATAAAAATTTATTTTACTGCATTTTAACATCCAATCGCTTTTAAAAACAAATTTATAATTAACGAATTTGTAATCATCGATCCTAATGACTCCCAGGGTTGCTACGCTTTCAAAATTTCAAAACTCCATGACTTTTACAGGTTTTCCAAACCATTTTTCTTAAAATTCCATAACCAAATTTAAAATTAATTTAATTAATAATAAAACGTTAATATTGTTATTACTTAACAAAATTAATCAATATATAATTTGAACCAATTAGTTGTTAGGCGCGCGAGAAACTTTCCATTCTCATAGATAATTTACAACTATGTATATATTTCTGCAAATGCAAATGATGAAAATTACGAGAATAATTACAAAATTAAAGAAAATATCTGAAAAATGTCAGAATTAATTGAAAACAAAATTTGAAAAAAAGGAAAGATAATTACACAATTGAAAAAAATTATTTAAAAAATTAAACAAGAAACATTGAATTTAAACTAAAAATTTGAAAAATTAACAAATTACAGGAATAACTGTTGAAAATAATTGAAAATTAATTGACTGGATTGAAAATCGGAAAAAGTAATTGAAATTGAAGAAAATAATAAAAAAAACAGAAGGAATAAATTGAAAATTTAAGAATTCAATTGAAATTTGAAAAAATAATCAATAATTTAAAAAAATTTAAAAATGACGAAAATAATTGACAATTGAAAACAGAATTCGTAAAATGGTTAGATAATTATACAGAAGTGAAAAAAATAATTTAGAAAATTAAATAGGGGAGTGGGCCCCAAGATGGACAGGGCCCCAAGATGGACATTTCGTATAAAATTTTTGTTTAAGGTGACAGCGCCTTATGCTTTCTGTCATTTTTGTTGTTTGTATAGACGAACATTTTGATGCAACTGGTTAAAAAACCAGTTGGTTTTTCTTCTACACATACCACGTAATTTTGTGTCTAAAAAAGTTTTGTAACAGTTTTTTCTCAAGTTGGTAAAGTTATTTAAATTTATGATTTAGAATGAGTACTGAACGTTATAATATTCTTTATTTATCGTATAATAATATTCTAAAATGATTTTACTTATTCAGTATTCATATATATATTTTTACTGGGGATTAAAAAATGGTGTCAGGTACCCTAAGATGGACAGGCCTAAAATCTCAATGTATTTTTTTGCATATTTTCGATTTTATACTTTTTTCAATAATTTTTTGAGCAAATTATTAAAATTTTTAATTTTCCACCATAAAATGTGATTTCATCGTTAGAGAATTTATTATATTGATATTTTTCGATATTTTATTACTTTTTACTGTTAAGGTATTAGTCGCGTAAAATGACTTTCGTCGGATTTTTTTAAAATTTTGTTTCTGTATTCATGAGGTATTTATCTATGAAATGAGATCTATTCTATCAATTTTGACCACTTCTGAGCTTCAAAATATAAATTCATAGTTCATACCTTTTACATGCAATAGCACTAAATGCATGTAAAAAAAAATGTCTCTTATATTCATTTATATGAAAACAAGTCGTCAGATTTTCAAATAAAACTACTAAGTTACACATTGAGATAATATAAATTCTTTAAAAAAAAATTAACTTTATTGACCACGCCGAATAAAAAATACAATAATTTAAAAATTCAAAAATTTTAATTTTTACGTGGTTTCATTGAAAAATGTCGTAAACGTGTCAGCAATACCTCATGATAACTTATAGTACATGACTCAAAATCATGAAAATTACATACATTACATTAGAAGAGGTCACAAGGAAGCAAGTGAGTTGATATAAAGGTTTATTTATAGTTCTTTTTATTTTGCGGGAGTTTTGAGGGAGCATTTACGCGACTAATACCTTAAGCTATTAAATTAAAGTTTTTAGAAATTTTATTTCTTGATAAATTCTGTAAAATGATTAAAACTTAGTTTAAGAATTGTTACACGATGTTAATTTTTTATTTACTACCATTTTCAGAGACTTTTAAGAAGGTGTCCATCTTGGGGAAAAAGGTGGCCCCAAGATGCATTTTAAAGCATTAAAAAATGCTTTAAAAAATGTTTATGTTTAAAATAAATTTCATCCGGTATAAAACATTTTAATATATTTTATTCGGTTTGGATTCTACAGCAACAAATCGATAGGGTGTCCAACTTGGGGCCCTCTCCCCTACTAATTATTAAACAAAAAAATTGAGAAATTAAGAAAATTATAGGAATAACTGCTGGATATAATTGCAAATTAAATAATTGGATTGAAAATCGAAAAAAATCATTAAAATTCAAGAAAATCATAAAACTAGAAAGAAATATTAAAAAATAGAAGAAATAAATTGAAAATTTAATAATTAAATTAAAATTTGAAAAAATAATCGGTAATTGAAAAAAAAATCACACAATGACGAAATTAATTGACAATTGAAAAAAAACGACGAAAACAGAGAATATTTTAAGAGAATATTTGACAATTAAAAAAATTGTATGAAATTATTGAAAATTGAGGAACATAATTAATAATTGAAAAAAATAATTGAAAAATGACGAAAATAATTGAAAAATTAAAGAAGGTATCTGCAAAATGACAAAAATAATTGGCAATTGAAAACTGAATTCAAAGAATGACTAGATTAATAGACAACTGAAAAGTATAAGTGGAAAAATTAAGAAAGAAATATTTAACTTAAAGAAAATAATTGCAAATTGAAAACTTAAGAAAATTATAGGAATAATTGTTAGAAATAATTACACATTAAATAACTGGATTAAAAATTACTAAAAAAAATTTAAATTAAAAAAAATGATTGAAAAATGAAGAAAATAATTGAAAATTGAAGCAAATAATCCAAAAATAAAGAATAGAATTGAAATTTAAAGAATATAATTGAAATTCTAATTTAGTAATTTGAAAAAGCCAAGAATTATTGAATATAGAAGAAAATATTTAAAAACTGAAAAAAGGATTGAAATTTAAAAAAAAAAGGAGAATTGAAGAAAATAATTGAACAATTGAATTGAAAATTGAATAAACTTACTGATAATCGAAAAAAATATTTAAAAAAAGGCGATAATTTTTTAATATTAAAGAAAATAATTGACAATTAAAAAATGGAATTAAAACTTGAAGAAAATAGTTATAGAATTGAACAATTTAGTTGAAATTTTAAAGAATTTTTATGATTGAAAAAAGCCGAGAATTATTGAATATTAAAAAAATAATTGAAAATTCGGGAAAATAACTAAAAAATGAAAAAATAAATTGAAAATTAAAGTATTAAATGGAAATGTTAAGAAAATAATTGATAATTTAAAAAAAATTAAAAAAGGACGAAAATATAATTATAAAAGTTTAAGAGAAGAAATGGAAATTAAACAAAATTGTTGTAAATAAAGGAAAAATGTAGAAAATAATTAATCAGTAAAAGAAGTAATTAAAAAATAACGGGAATAATTGCGATATTAACGAAAATATGTGAAAAATGAAGAAAATAATTGCCAATTGAAAACAAAATTCGTAAAATGGTTAGATTAATACACAATTGGAAAATATAATTTTAAAAATTAAACAATAAATATTAAATTTAAACTAAATAATTGAAAATTGATAAAATAAGAAAATTATAGGAATAACTGTTGGAAAAATTATGAATTGAACAACTAGATTGAAAATCGAAGAAAAGTAATTTAAGTTGAAGAAGACAATTCAAAATTGAAGAAAATAATTGCAAATTGAAGAATGGAATTGAAATTTAAAGAATATAATTAAAAATTGGAAAAAAGTAATTGAAAAAAGACGAGAATTTATTAAACGTAGAAAAAAATAATTGAAACTGAAGAATGGAATTAAATTTTGAAAAAAAATTGAGAATTGAAGAAAACATCTGAACAATTGAATTTAGAATTAAAGAAACTTTTTGATAATTGAAAAAATAATTGAAAAATGTCGAGAATTTTTTAATATTGAGAAAAATAATTGAAAATTGAAAAATTGAATTGAATTTTAAAGAACATAATTGAGAATTGAAGAAAATAGCTGTAGAATCGACTTGAAATTTTAAAACTAATTTTTACAATTAAAAAAAACAACTGCAAAATTTCGAGAATTATTGAATATTGAAGAATTAATCGAAAATCGATCAATATAATTGAAAATTGAAGAAAATAATTAAAAATTGAAGAAAAAAATTAAAAAATAAAGAATGAAATTGAAGTTTTAAGATAATAATTGATATATAAATGGATTTATAATCAGCGATCCCTGATTCTTTCATGTAATGGGTTTTATTAATTTATTAATTTTGTCAAATTTTGTCACAAAACGAGACCATACCTAATTTAATAATTAGAAAAATAATATAATAATTTCTATAAATAATTGCCTTCAATCTATTGGAACGGTTACACTGTCGGACAAGATTGAACTTTATTTCTGACCTAAAAATATTTCTTATTACTTTCGATAGATTTTTTCATGCTGATTACGAATCTGGAAAAAAGACTGCTCTATCGAGTCTAGTTTTTGAGAAAATTAGTGTCAAAAATTAAAAAAATATATTTTTGACCAACTTTGATTTTGAATAAATATTAGAGAACAAGAGTTACTAGAAACTTTTTCCTACGTTCAAATGAAAGCTTGAATTTTAAACTACAATTCCACCAAGGGAGGCTTTTATTTAATAGAGATAAGGTGATTAAGAATCATTTTTTATTTTGCATTTGACTTTGTCATTTTTTTGTTTTTCATACTGGGTGTAATCCAAGCATTGTGTAACAAATAAATGTTGCAGATTCTATTAGAAAATGTTTTAAAATTAATTTTAAATTAAGTTAATAATTATAAGAATTAAATTAATTTGAATTTATTATAAGAATTCGTCACTTGGTAAAATAATATTGATGAGAAATAAAATTATCAATCTTCCAAGTCAAAGTGTTGAAAAAATTAAAAGGACATCATTTTTTTTTAACGGTTCGACATCTCAGCAGGTCCTCTTCAAAAACTGTAATATTTATTAAGTTTTTTTTATATAAATCACAAAAATTATGTCTTTTTGATTTCTTTAACACCTTGACTTGGAAGTTTGATAATTTTATTTCTCATCTATATTTAAATTAAGTTGTAGTGTATTTCTAAGTTTTTATACAGGTTTTTTTAAAAATCACAATTACAATTTTATTTATAAAATTATTGTTAGTGAATTATGAATAAATAAAACTAAGACTAATAAAAAGAAAATTTTTAACATTTTATTATAAGTGAATTACACTTACATTAAATGTTTTAGTTATTTAGATATTTATTTAATCTACAATAAAAAATATACAATGAATTATACTTTAATTTTATATTATGAAGAAAATATTTCGTCATTGTCAAAAATTGTAACTTATTAAAATTTGTATTTTTTTCTAGTAATATTGTATAATTTTAGAAAAAAATAATTAGGTCTACTGAGCGAGAGTACAAATTTTTAAAAATATAAATAAAATAATGAAGATTAAAATTATCTAAATTAATAATTAATTTAATAAAGAAAATATTCAGTAAAAAATTGAATTGCGAAATAACCTGAAAATTATATTCATACCTAGTGTTCATGAAATACGAAAAATGACAAAATTGAATGCAAATGAAAAAATTGATTTTTAATTTCCTTATCTCAATTAAAATAGATTTCTCCCTTGATGGAATTGTAGTTCAAAGTTCAAGCTTTCATTTGAACCAAGGAACAAGTTTTTAGCTTTTGTTTTCTTTTTATTCAAAAGTAAATTTGGTAAAAAACACATTTTTTACACGACACAAAGGTACATCCAGTATATTAATATATAAATACAAATTCAAGTATTTGAGTTCAATTTAAATAAAATGAGTAATTTTCTATCCAGAAAATTCCTGATGAATTTGTATTTACATTTTTTGACTTTTGGACTTTATATGTATCTTTCCAGATTTGTAATGTGAAAAAATCTATCGAAAGCAATAAGAAATATCTTCGGGGCAAAATCAGTGTCGGACAGTGTTATTATTTAAACCAAATCACCATAATCTTTATGAATCTGAATTTTTTGCTAATTTGACTAATGTGTTACTAATGACTTTAGCACACTTACATAAAAATTGCCGTTGCCAAAGAACTTTTCCCTTAGTAGAGATACAATTAAAAATTTCTCGAATAAATCAGCGGAAAGCAGATTGATCTTTTTATGGTCGTTTTAAGATAAAATCTACTCTATAGAGGATACTTATTCTATCGGCAAGTGTACGCACGTACACAATGCGTTGGCAAGGGAAGAAGAACATTTACGCTTTCTGAATTACCACCTATTATCCAGTATTCTCGGTGAGTCTCCCACACATAATAGAACTTATAGGTATCCTCTGCTGGCTTCTTTGCTTGGAAAAAAAAAGGAATAATAATTAACGGAACGCAGACAATGTGCGGAATGCCACACAATCTTTGAAAAGACAAGCGTTCTGTTGGTTCTTTGGTACGACAGCCACGAACATTTAACGTCACTCATCGTCAACTTTTGTACGAGTTCGACTGAAAAGCAACGAGAAACGCGCTTTATCAAATGTTCATGTTTTAAAAAAGCATATTTTAATAATTATACTTCTTTAAAAGGATGCGACATGATTACTAAGTTGTTTATAAGAAAAGAAAATTCGTCACGCTTACTGCCACTTATTACGCACAAAAATCTAGAGAGGAAATACTCGAACCTTTATTATAATATAAACAGTTCAGTATCTGTATTTATACTTTGTAAATAACATATATTTTAGAATAAGAAATGTACGATTCCAATGCCAATTGAGAGAGATTATTCATTATATAAATTTATCGTTTATTTAAGCAAATTTTAACGACTCATTGCCCAGAGAAAGTGGTAAATTTTTTATTTAACTGAAATAATTTGTAATATTGAAGCAACATATTGCATGGTAGTATTCACAATATTGCAGTGAAATTTTCGAAAAAACAAGTCAAGGTATTTTCAAGATTTTCAAGGTCGAAGGTAAATTACATCAAGATCCACTTTTTAATAATTAAAGCAATAGCTGAATGTACTTTTAAGCTGATGGAGATAGGAATTAGAAACTTTAAAGAAAATTACTTATAAATGAAGAAAATAATAATTTAACAATGACACAAATAATTAAGTATCATTTTGACACAAAACTTTCATTGAATGCTGTTATTTTGTACAAAACATATACAGGCTTCACAGTGACAATGAAGAATATTTTAGGGGAAATAAGGGACTCAATATATAAAAATAAGGGACTTTTAGGGTACTTTAAAAAGTTAATTAATAATGATAAATAAAGTATATATCCTAAATAATTTGTAAAACATATCTTCTAATAATATCAAATTATTAACTTTTATGATAAAAAATATTTTATTTATAAATACGTAAATGAAAAGAAGTCATAATTGTGGGACCACTTATTATGAAAAAAGAATAAAAACATCTTTAAACGTAAAAAGTATGAAAACTATTTTTATTTTTCTTATTTGATAAATAAAATTTACGACTGGATTATTAGTAAATTTGAATCAAATAGTAATTAAAGAGATAAAATAAAAAAGAGAAAAAAAAACTAAGCAATATATTGAAAAATGGGAGAAAATCTTAAAAAAAAAAGTTTTACAAACTATGAAAAAATTATAAAAAATATGAAAATAGCGTAAAATAAACTACAAAATAAAAAACAGTAAGAATGAAATAAGAAAATGTAAAAATTGTATAAACAGAATAATAAATTCCTTTCAAAATGAAAAAATTTAGAAAATTATTCACAAATTGAAGAAAATTTGAAAAGGAAAATGCAAATATATTTAAAAATCAAAGAAACAAATTTTTAAACAATTTTAACAAAAAATTTTTTTAAAAAAATCTTAGAATCTAACAATTTTATGAAAGGGTAAATAATTTTGCAAAAAAAATAAAAATACACAGAATGTTAAGAAAATTGAATAAATTTACACAAAAAACGAGACAGTCTAAAAGTAATCAGATAAATGAAAAAATTGTACTTCCCTCCCCTCTTAAATTATCAAATTAAATAAGAAAACCAATAAAAAAAATTAATAAATTTTTCGAAATGTTATAAAAGAACCTGAAATACTTTGCTTAAAAAGGAAGAAAATGTACAACACAAAAAAATATTAGAATCAAATAAAATAATAATCTTCAAAAAGTGATTAGTATTAAGAAATTGTATAAAAATACAAATGAAATAATAATAATGAAATACTGACATTTATTTGCTAAGAATAAGGAATTATAAGAAAAAAAACTAAATATCTGATAAAATTATACATATTAAAATTTCATAGAAATATTAGCAACATGATTATTAAATTAGAAAATTCATTGATAATAAGTCAAACAATAATAAAAAAAAAAAAAATTCAAAGAAGGAAAGAATCTAAAATAATGTTAGAAAATTTTTAAAATATCGTGAATATTTAAATTAAGGTTTTCTCCATTGGCATAACCTCAAACTAAAAAATGATTGTTAAATAATATTTTGCTTAAAAGTTATTAAACAAGTACAATTTTATTTGTTACGTATTTTTTAAACAGAATATTGTTTAACAAAATCTTACAAATAAAATTGTAGAAAATGTTTCGACGAGAAAAATGAGCTATTATTTGTGAGAATTGGATAAAAATTACAGTTGTTCATTAAATTTAAAGAAAATACATGAAATGTTAAATAATTATTATTTGACAACAAATTTTAGCTCAACCTAATTTTTTTTAAAAAATGTGCAACTCGATTTTTCAAAAGTTATTGAAATTGATTTGAATAATATTTTTATTTGGGGTGAAAAACGACTTTCCAGTTTAAGGTTATGCAAATGAAGAGAACCTTCTTAAGTTAAAATGAATCACAAATTAAGTAATTTTTGAATTTATACTGTTAAATTTTGAAATAATTGTAATTTAAAACTTTAAATAAATTGAAGTTTAGGATCAAAAGTTTTTAAAATTTTTGTTTTATAAATTCCCAGTTATCGTAAAAATAGGGGATATTAGAGCCAAATTTTCAAAATAGGGGACTTTTAGGGGAAATAACGGACGCCTGTGAAGCCTGCATATAGGTAAATGTTATTTTGTACAATTAGTTTGTGAAAATAAAATAAGAAAATAAATAAATAAGAAAATTGTTGAAAGTATATCAGAAACTAAAATATCATTCAAATTTAAAGAAAATAATTTAAACTGAAGGAAATAACTAAAAATAAATAAAGGAGCAATATTTGCAAAAAACAATTAAAAATTGAAGAACTTGATAGAAAACTGAAAAAAATTATTGGAAATTAAACATAGTTATTTCAAATACGTAGACAAAAATAACTCAAAATCGAAAAAAATCATTGAAAATCTGAAAAGTACAATTGACATTTCAAGAAAGAAAATAAAATATAAATAATAAATAAACAATAATAAAATAATTAAAACGAAGAAATTCTTTAAATAAGTAACTGAAATTTGGATTTTAAGAAATTAAGAAAGAACATTATAAGAAAATAAGCAAAAATTTAATAAAATGACTTAGTTTTATTTAAATATTCACAAATATGAGAGAAATGGATAATTAAAAATATTAAACTTGATAATTAAAATTAACATTCACAATTAAGAATATAATTGTGCTTTGACGAAAATAAATTAAAATTTAGGAAGATAATAGAAAAATAAAGAAAGAAATTGAAAATAAAAGTCTCTAAATCTGAGTTAGTGGTTTTCTACTAATGAATTAACGAAAAGTGAGCTACTATTAAATAGTAAAAGTTTTACTAATTTTTTAGGAGAAAACTACTAACTTTTAGTGGAAAATTACTAATTGAAATATTAACGTTTCACTATTTAAATTAACAGTTTTCTACTAAAAAAATAGTAAAATTCTTACTATTTAATAGTAGCTCACTTTTCGCTAATTCATTAGTATAAAACCACTAATTCATATTTATAAAGAAAGAGAAAGCAATCATTAATAAACCAAATGGTTCGTTTTTTAATCTAGAAATTTTTTTTATTAGATTGCATTTTAGCATGAAAAACAGTATTTTTTTACAAAAAAATAAAAAAGGTGCTTAAAAGTTAAAAAATTTGATGAGGTATTTTAAAAAAACCCTGTGTCTAAATTTAAATATTTATAAGATTAATAGGCCATCCAAATTTCATTAAAATCCGTTGATCAAACCTATTTTTAGAAAATTAAAAATCTGAACAATCACAAAGCTTTTTCTATTAGAAAGCAGTAATTGAAAAATCAAAAAATATTATTAAAATTCACGGAAGATAATTATTAATATTTAAAACTTGGAAAAAAAATGAAGAATATCTTGAAGCTTACACTAAATGCAAATTCAAGTCGATTAAAGTTTGAAGAAATTACAATAGTGATAAATTAAAAAAAAAAGGTTGAGTTTTAAATATGATAAAATAGTTGAATAGGTACATAAAGTTCAAGGCTTTCTTTTAAAATATCAAGGAGAGTTCAACGTTTTCAAGTTGAAAAACATTAAAAAAAAAGTTCAAGGTCAATAATCCACTAACATTTAAAATCATTAATATCACTTATTGATAAAAACTACTCGCTTTAAAGTAACGTCTCTCAAATTGTTCATAAATAAAATTATAAAATTGCACCTTCACTCTTTTTTTTTAACCGTCTACATTCTCAGTCAGTACGATTTTTAAAAATTAACTCTCTAAATTTCTTGGATTGAGTTTTCACTCCACGAAGAGTGAAAATTGAGACACTCCAATCAGAGTGAGATACCTACTCTACAAGAGTGAGATTTCACTTTTATAGTGTGAATTTTTCACTCCAAGCAAAAAGTGAACTCACACTCTAAATTTGGAGTAAATTTCCACTCAAATTTCAGTGAAAGTTCACTCTTTAAGAGTGAGATCTTACTCTTTTAGAATTTAGAGTGGGTTTTTCACTCTGATTGGAGTGGCTCAATTTCCACTCTTAGTAAAGTGAAAACTCACTCCAAAAAATTTAGAGAGAACGAAGCTTTGTTAAAATATTCTCTGTAATATTGCCGCAACATTACACGCCAATGTTACATCAATGAGCTCTCTAAATTTCTTGGAGTGACTTTTCACTCTAAAAAGAGTGAAAATTGAGTGACTCCAATCAGAGTGAGAAACCCACACTAAAAGAATGAGATCACCCTTATAGAGTGCTTTTTCACTCCAATTCGAACGGAAATCCACTCCAATCAAAAATTGAACACTTACTCTAGATTTTAGAGTGAATTTCCACTCGAACTAGAGTGAAATTTCACTCTATAAGAGTGAGATCTCATTCTTTTAGAGTGTGTTTCTCACTCTGATTTCAGTGGCTCAATTTTCACTCTTCATGGAGTAAATACTCACTTCAAGAAGAAGTTTAGAGAGTGAGATTTCAAAAAATACAGTGACGTTGGAGTCAATTAAAATTGAAATCAATAATTGATGAATGGAAATAAATACTAATTGAAATTTCAACACATTAAAGTTTGAACCGATCGAAATTGTGATACTGGTACGAAATTTCGACCGATGATTAAAGCTGGAAATGAGAAACTGCATCGTTTAAAATAATGCATTAACTGTTATTTTCTGATAGCAGGATCTTGAATTCAACCGACCGAGTAAATAGTGGTAAATACAGTTTATTATCCAGAGCGCAGACTTCGTGATCACGGGAGCAGGTAGGCGTAAAAATAATATTTGTAGAGGCAGAACGATCGGCCAGGATGTGTAAGGCGTCTTCCTCTTGGAGGAAATGTGTGAGGCCTCGAGAAAATGAAATAAGCACCTATTCGCACGGCTTTCCGCTACCGGGTGTTAATGTTCAGATCCAGAAAACTCAAGACGACGATGCCGTGCAAATAAACGCGTGCAACCGTGACAAGAACGCCAGAGGAAGCAGGTTCCATTATCCTTTTATCGCGACTTGGTCTTCGACAGCATTTACACGTGAGAGAGAGAAAGGATAAATCAATTTTAGAAAGATAACCGACAATAAAATTGCAGCTATTTTTTTCTTCCTCGACATTCCCATATTAAAACAAAAAAAAAAACATTGTAACCTGGGGTTATAATCAATTTTTAACAAAAAATTCATTTTCGAAATAAATAAGAAAAATTTAATATAATTTGAAAAAAAAATCAGGTAATTATAATTATAGTAAAACGATTTCCTTGGTTAGATTGGATTTCCGTTAAGAAAGTTCTTGTACTCAAATTATGAGGTAAAGAAATTAATAATTAAGTTTTTTTTATCTGGGAAACAAGACTCACATGTGAGTGATTTTTTTTATAAATTTTACTTAACAAAGGAGGTTTTAATTTCTTAGCTCATCAAATATGATATGTAAAATAACATTAATTCCTTCACGCACCGGTTAGGATTCACCTTCTAAAAAGAGATATTCACGTCCTTTTTTCTTTTTATCTATTGTCGGAATCATATTTACATATTAAGCAGATTAACTATTATACATAAAGCATTGGTCCTCCTCCTGTTTTATCAAGTAAGAAGGTATACTCTTTGAAAAAACCGCAGGTACATTGTTTCAAGTACGAAACATCTGTTCTGAATAAAATATGTGCGTCCACAATATTAAAATCAGTTTTATTTATTGAAAATTGTGAAAGATTTTCAAAAGTTTTTTATCCGTTTATTAACAATTATTGTTTTTTGTGCAAAATTGAAAGTTAATACACACTTTTATTCTTTTATATCTATTTTCAATTAATCTATTTTAAATAAATTTTAAAAGAAAACACACCTTTTTAATTGACAGTTTTTGTCCAAATAGCCAAAGCAGTGCGCTGAACCATTTAAGATTCTAGAAAATCAATTAAAACAATACATTATTAGTTTTTAGTTTAAGAAGATAGAAAATGAGACAATTTTATTACACTGAAAAAACTCCCTTGCACCCGTCTACTAGGAATCAACCATTTTTCCTTGTTAGTTAAGGCGCCAGCTAGTTGAGGTTAGTTAAAATGACAAGGATAATTTGTACTCTAAGTAATTAGGAATTATATTATATTAACACCAAAAATTGTGCGATCAACTGCTTTTATTACTGCAATAAGTTCTTTATTATCTAAAATACATTTGTCAATATTTTCTCTCTTTCAAACATTAGTGGTTAAGGTAAATAATACCAGTTTTATTCGCCATATATTTTAAGGTTATGTCGATTTGACATTTTCAGAAAAAACTATTAAAACTTTAGTAAACTTTGGTATTATTTTAAAGATTAATTGACACAAAGTAACTTATTTGCATTGGGAAATTGTAATATTTCAGCTGGTTTATAAATTTTTTTCTATTTTTAAAAATTACAAGTCGAACAAGTTTGATTTATTAGAATTAACTTCTCTTCGGTTGCTGACTGAACAAGGAATCCTTGTCATTTTAACTAAAATGGACTCAACTATAGCCAAATTGTTGTTTTTCACATTAATATTTTTTTCAGTGTAAAATCATTGAATACAACTCTTAACAAAACATTGGACGTTTTTACTGACAAAGCAGAATAAATAAGAGTTAAAATTGTACACTGCAAAAACAGGTGTCTTAAATTGTTCAAAAATGTCTTAAATTAAGACATTTTTCGTGTCTTAGACACCAAAAGTATCTTAATTTAAGACATTTTTGGCCAATTTAAGACACCATGTTTTTGCAGTGTACAGAAATAATTTTTTAAATTGTCCTAAAAACCTTTATATGTCTCAAAAAATAACAAATTAAAGAAATTACTGAAACTTTCTAAAAAAGTTTTTTTTAAAAAAACCTTAAAAACCTTTCTAAGCTTCCAAAAGTAACATATATTCCAAACAAGTAGACATAAATCGTCTTAAATATTTTTATATCAATAAACATTTTATAAAATGTGATGTGAAAAATTGAAGAAATTTCACATAATGACTTAGTGGATAGCACGGAATTGAAAGCCATTTATTAAAATTTAAATAATTGACTTTCAAAAAAATAAAATATTTTACTAGCTTTGTATAAATCCTGTAAGAAATCATTAGTTGACATCCTAATCTAAAAAACATAATTTTATAATTATAAAATCTTATGACTGAAAAATTAATTATTACTGTATTTTTTAAAATATGAATGAAAAACGTTTACAGATTACTCTATTAACTAAATATTCAGTGATAAATTGCAATTTAATACGAAAAAAATTCGAAAAAAATTTAATTTAGAAACTGTTTACTTTTTTCTTAAAGTAGAGGTATTTCTTTAATAATTATTTTTTAAATAAAAAACTAAATAATAATAAATGACTAAGTTTTAGGTTGGTAATAATAAAATAATTTAATAAACTTAAACAAAAATTACAGTAAAAAATTAACTAAATATTTTCTTGGTCGCAAAAGAAAACGATAAGCCACGTTTTTAATGCCGTTAAACTTCACATTATATATAAAATTGTACGTGTTTTTGAAAAGTAATTTAAATATTAATTTTAATCTGAAGTTTATGTACCATGTGTAAAATTATTAAAATAACTATTTTTAAATTCTTAACAAAATTTATATGAATTACCAAGAAAAGAACCTAATTTGCGAAATATTAAGAATAAAAATTCACTTGATATAATTGAATAAATTAATTTTCGTTCATTACATGTTAATTAATTTAATTATATATGTCATTATGAGAATTTTAAAAAATTATTACAACCTGCCTCCGTCACATCAATTATAAGAAGACAGGAGGAACTCACCAATAGTTGACCGTTTTTTCCTGAAACAGCTTCTGGAATCGCTCCTAGTATCAATTTGAAATTTGAGAAGTCCGTTGGAAATCCTTTCACCTTTTTTTAACTATCTCAGAAGTTGACACACATTTTTATCAATTTGACAAAATCTTTCCTTGAACCCCTCAGAATAAAATATTTGAATCAATAAAAATTAACATTTATGTCAAATTTAGATTTTCAATTAATTACACGGAAAGAAAATTAATTATAAATTTTATACAACTATTTTACAATTTAGGGAAAAAGGATCAAAAAAGGAAAATTTCAGATTGATAATTTCAAACTTTAAAAAATTATATTAAATTTGCTACAGACTATATTAAAGTTTAAAATAACTTAGCAATGATTCGAATGGTTTTTCTAAAGCTTAAAATTCTTTGTAAGAAAATTTCGCTTTCTGGCACTATTTCCCTAAATTATAAAGCATTTTAATAAAATTTATAATTAATTTTCTTTGCGTATTATACTAATTTTCAATTAAATTCGATGTGTTTAAAAAAGAAAACTTGAACTAAAAATTATATATAAAAAAATTCTGTATATAAAAACTGATAAAAAAGCTTCATGTTAATTAATGAAAATGAATTTAATTTTGATAATACTATTACGATCACAAGCAGTAGATTCAAATATTTTTCACTTTCCCTCGGATTCTAAACTTTAAATTTAACTGTACTTAGTTCTATAATTTAACTAGTAATAAACTGAAATTTTAATTAAATTTTTAAAAAGTTAAACACTTTTACCACGCGCACTGACTTTATCACGTTTACTTAAATGTTTACCAAGTTTGTAATTGCACTTTTCATTAAATATAAAATATTTAAAAAATCTTCATCCAGTACTTCACTTTTATTCCTTCCATTTTCCTGACCGAAGACTGAAAAAAATGCAAAAAAACTTTATAACTTTCTTTCTTATTTGGAATTAAAAGAGCAACAAAATTTTGAAACTCAAAATGTTTTTATTTTAAAAAATTATTATAGAATTTCATATATTAAAATTTTAATTTAAAAAACTACCAAGTTACAATAAATTACTAAAAAAAAGATTTTGAATAAAGTGTTTTCTTACCAGTTCCTGTCGCCAAATTCAGTAGAATGATTCTCTAACAGTCCTTTAATTCCCCGGAGATCCCTCCTCTAGGTCATAATCCAAATTTTCATCCTGCTAAACCAAACTTTTGACTCAACAAATTGTAAATTTTGAAAACAACCGTACAAGAAGACCGACTACTTAAAGGCCGCAACTTCTTTGTTGCTCAGGATCTAAGAGACAGAAGGAACCTGAAAAAAAAAAATTTATAATTAAAGTAACTTCTCTATTTTTTTCCTTAGCCTTAGCTATTTTGTACCAAACGCATAATAGTATTTACTCTACTAACAAACATATTACTGGCGTGACAAAAAAATCATTTTTTTGAGAATTTTTGCTTCCTCATAGAGGAAGCGTTGTGATCGTTAAGATTTTCGACTTTCCAAAAATAGTATAAATCGACTCAGTTTCATCTGAAAAGTTCAAATTTTCATTCCTGAGAAAATGTCCGGATGTGTGTGTGGGTGTGTGTGTGTATGTGTGTGTGGGTGTGTGTGTGTATGTGTGTGTGGGTGTGTGTGTGTATATATGTGTGTGTATGTGGTAAATTTTTTGTCGCCAGGATATCTCGAGAACGCTTCAACGGATTTTAATAAAATTTGGATGACATATGAAGCTCACAAATATCTAAATTTAGACACAGAGATTTTTTAAAATACCCAATCAAATTTTTTTGAGCACCTTTTTTCATCGAAAAATATTGTTTTTTGGCAAAAAATTTTTTCATGCTAAAAATTCAGACAAATGAATAAAAAAATCATATTCCTTGTTTCAAAACGAATCGATTGACCTATATAAAGTATATAATTGACCAAAAACTTACGTAATAATTCATGATTTTTCAGTTTTTTTCATCAAAAAATCTCGTTTTTGGAAATTTTTTCATGCTAAAAATTCATCCAAACGAATTACAAAATCATATTCCTTGTCTCAAAACGAATCGATTGACCTATATAAAGTATATAATTGACTAAAAACCCACGTAATAATTCATGATTTTTCATTTTTTTTCATCGAAGAATCTCGCGATTTGACAAAAAAAATTTTCATGCTAAAAATCGAACCAAACGAATTACAAAATCATATTCCTTGTCTCAAAAAAAATCGAGTGACCTATATAACTTTTATACTTGACTAAAAACTCACGTATTAATTCATAATTTTTAATTTTTTTTTATTGAAAAATCTCGTGTTTTGCCAAAAAAAAATTTCTTGCTAAAAATTCAAACAAATGAATTAAATGAATCATATTCCTTGTCTCAAAACAAATTGACTAAAAATAATTGACTAAAAACCCACGTAATAATTCATGATTTTTCATTTTTTTTCATCGAAAAATCTCTTTTTTTGCCAAAAAATTTCTAACAATTATTATTTTTTGACCACAGTTCCTTTTTAAAAAAAATGTTCTATTTTAAAAAACGAATATGCTATAAAAAATTTTTTTTATATTAATTATTCTATATATTACACAAATTTGGTTATAAGAAATAAATAAAGTTTTGGAAGATAGAAAAACAATATATATATTGATTTATTATTATTTTATTATTATTACTTATTTGCATAAACATAATTAATTTAAAATTAAATTATTATTTTTTATATTATAAATAAATTTATTGCTTCCTCTATGAGGAAGCAAATTATCTTGCTTCCTTGGAAGCGAAGTGTCCATGAAATGGACAGAATTCACACCTAGTTCGTTTTTGCAACAAAAGTTTGGTTTAAATAAAAAAAAATGTGTTTCCTTTAACAAACAATGTAGCTCAATCAGTAAATTTTTTTGAAGTTACTTTTGACTAAATAATTTTGTTCACCGTACTAAATTTTGAAAATAGATTTAACTTTTTAACACTTAAAGCTTTTTTACGTGATCAATAACTCTTGCTAAATCTGAATTATTAGTCCAAATTTTGTAAATCAAATTAATATGTATTAGCATCGTATATATATGCTACTGATGAGAGTGCCAATTTTTTATTTACATTTTATGACTACATTTTTTTTAGATTTTTCAAAATTCCTTTTGCAGGAATATTCAGAGTAATATTTAAAAACATAATTTATTGGTTCGCAAAATTAATTTCTAAAAGTTAAGAGTTTAAATTATATTTACTGAACAAGCGACAGTTAACTAAAACATAATATTTAAGATATTATTTTTAAAAATATTTCAATCTTATTCTTTAAAAACTAAAATATATATTAAATAAATTTTCATTTTTAGTAGAAAAATTATTAATATTTAAGTACCCACCAAGTTTTCACTAAACCATAAAAGAAAGGTTAAACTCTTCAAAGCATTGAAAATAAACATTGAAAACAAAAGAAATCTTCATTGTTTCAAGAAAAAGGCTTCGGAGATGAAAAAATAATCATTTTCTTATTTTTATAAGAATAAGGACATATGCAAAAAATAGTTATCAATGATTTATGAAAATATTTTACTACAATTTGAATAATATGATGCTAATATTTAAAAAATGTCAGTTATTTACTTAAAAAAAAAAAAAAAAAAAAGTACAAAGATGAATTTGAATTTTTCCTCGCGTTAATTTTTTCATTTTTGTTATTTATAAAAGCAACGTTTTTCCTTTAAATTATAAATTATATGAGCGAAGATTAATATGATTATACCTCGCTAAGTAATTTTAACCAAAAACGGAAGACAAAGTTTAAAAACTTTTATTATTCTGAAATCCGCTAAAATTTTTAAACAATTAGATAAAAATAAGAAAAACTGAAAAACATTCAAGTTACTGAAACTAATTTTTAAAAATTAAAAAGAATACAAAAAAATTTCCAAAAACATAATAATATAGTGATAAATTTAAATTCCGTCACATGGCCTAATTTTTTTTGTATAATACTAAGTAAACGCTAAATTTTAAATATGAATATTGACAATAATTATTTCTGAATAGTTTTCATAAAATTAATCGGGATATCCAAAAAGTCACTTTCAGTGTAGAATCATCCATATGATACCGCTATATTAATTATTTCATCTCTTTTTACTTTAGTATACACTATTCTTAAAATAAGGATATATTCTAAACATTTAAAATGTATTATACTAAAATAAGTGCCAAGTATATATTCTCAATTTTAAAATAATTTCTTTTCGGTGTTATAGTAAAACGATTTTATTAATTGCTTCCTAATGAAGGAAGCTTATTTGTATTCATTAAAATTTCGAAATTTCATAAAATGCTTCAAATTAACTTTCCTCTATATTTATATTTTTAAAAAAATCGTATTATTTATATTATAAATCGCTGTGTATAATAATAATTTGGTATTTCATCAAAGATAATTTAATTTTTTTTAAAAGAAGTCTGAATGAAATTTGATCGCTTTTTTTCAACTTAACGTTGTTAATTATTTGTAAAGGGTATTTACCCGTATATTTGTCTTAAATAAATAAATAATTTAAAGTCTAGAATTTATCATAGGAGAGTTTAAATGTGCAGAATTTTAACCGCGCCGATCAAATAAGTTTTTAAGAAGGCAGTGTTAACGATTATCTATTTCTAAATTGACTGCAATTTATTATTGCAAGTTCAAATTATTATATTAGTATACCAATATTCATAACTATAATTTAACCTAACACTTATAAAGTTGACGTCTTTTTATAAAAATCGGTAATTTCTATTCGAATATGGGTACTGGCACATACAAAGGCCCCGATTTCACATTATGCAAGTATATAAGAAGTTAGGTAAATGATGTCTCGTTTCCGTTTTGTGCAGCTTGCATGGATGCTTTCTCTCCTTTCTTCGCAATTTCAATCACGGTCTTGTTTAAACCTGTGCCCTGAATATTCCTGAAACGCGTTCATTACTGATCACGAAAGTTTTTTTTCTCTTTAAAAGATTGAAGCACTCTGTGTGCAAAAGAAATATATTCTTTATAATTGTTGTACGACACGTGCCTGGTTGTACAGGAGGCCAGCAGATGTTTATTGAAAATGAGAATTGCAAAAAGCAAAAAGAACATGCGCAAATTAATCTTTTAATTAAGAGAAAGTTTGTCTGCAAGAGAACGATCGAATTTTGAAGAGATTTTACTAACGATGTCAAGTCCGTATTAAATTAAGAAATTAATTAGCGATTACATTCAACATGTGTTTCTTAAACCAAATAATTAGTAGTAAATATATTTAAAACTTTTTAATCGGCAAAAAAATTTAACAAACAATATTTTAAACTTTATTTCTTATTAGGTTCTTTCTTTTTAATTCTGTATTATTACCTTTTTATTTACATAATTTTTCATTATCTCTAAATCATAAAAGAAGCTTGACCAAAATTAATAAAAATTCTTCCTTCCGTGATAAAATATTTGTATTCTGTAGCTATTGACACGAGACCCTTTTTTCTCTTCATTGAAGTTCTAGAAGTTGACAAGACCTTTGGATTAAATTTCAACTTCAAAATTTCATAAATATCGTACAAATTTTTGAAAATTTTATGTCCAACTGATATTTTGTGAAAATAGGACTTCTTCCGAACAAAAAATTTGACTTTAATCAGGTAAATAAAATATGTGTATAAGGAAGTAAAAAATGTAAGAAGATTTTGTTAATATAAAAAACTAGTTGTCAAAGATTATGAACATGAACATGCACTTCAATGCTGATCACTAACGTATTATGTCAGGGTTAAATTTCAAATTTCGAATCATATTGCGATCTACAATGTAGACCACAACCTTCGAATGAACTGAATCGTCTTTTCACACATATCACATATCACTACATTCGTATCCGATTTCTGTGTTTTAATTTTGATTAAGGTGTGAAAAAGGTAAATGTGGCTCATGTTATTGTTATTATTTTCTTTCTTTAACGAAGTTCAACAAGAATTGTCAGTAAAGTAATTTTTTTGTGCAGTAAAGAATTTTAAATCTTGGTTAAGGTGAAGTAAACTACCAACATGAATATAGAAGTTATAAAAAGGTTCTGTATGTTATTTTTGCTTATTGTAAATCTATAAAAAAATCTGCTAAAAAAAAAAGCTAAAAGTTTTTTTCACAGTTTTTCAATTTTTAAGCTAAAAATTATGTTTAATTCATTCTCTAAGTCTGAATTACAGATTTTCTATTAATAAATTAGAGAAAAATCGGTTACTATTAAATAGTAAAAATTTTAATAGAAAACTACTAAAAAAATTTGTAATTTTTTTTTACTATTTAATAATAACCAATTTTTCGCTAATTCATTGGTAGAAAATCACTAATTCAGATTAAGAGAGAAAGAACATTTTGCTTCTACTTCAGAAAACAAGTTTGCTTCAGCAATACGTTTATTTTTTAAAGAATAAAAATTTCAATTACTTAAAAATATGAAAATTGCGATTTATTCTACAAAATTTTGCCAAAATGGTATTATCAGTAAACATATTCTACGTAATGTAAATAATAGCATTTTTTAATATATTAAGTTGGATTCAAGGATAAAAAAGTGTTACCAAACAAATATGTTTTTGATTTTTTAAGGGGTTACGTGGGTTTTAAAGCCTTCAAAAAATATGTTTTTAAAAAACAAATAACAAAAAATCCGCCAATATCCTAAAAAATTCAACTTTAATTGCTTTTTTCTCAAAACTCGATTTTTGAAGACGGTGGACACGGTTTCTTGAAAACTAAAGCACCGATTTTCTTGAAATTTGGTACACTTCTTGTCAATAGCGTTGACTTGTGCCTGAACGAAGGATTTTTTTTCTTTTTAATCACAACCAATTTTATAAAGATATATGTAGTCAAAAAGTGTGTAAAAAATGGTAGTTTTTGCAAAAAACTCTGCCAAAAATTCAAAAATCAAAAAATTTTTAAATCCTTCGTTCAGGCACCAGCCAAACTCACCTTCTAACAAAAAATCGTTCGTTTTTTGATTTCGAATAAAGCTATATGGAATTATCATGTCCACCGCAAAAACATTTTTTTCTCAGTGGTGTTAAAACGTCAGTCCTCGATGGCTCACTTTTTATAATTTTTTAATGAAATTTATAACATTTATTCTTTAAATATTGTACTTGTATGTGGTAAAAGGGCTCAATAAATTAATTCGTTTATTACATAAAAAAAATTATTAAAAAAGTGCTTTTTTTTGGCCTTTAAAACCCATGTAACCCCTTAAATGCAAAAAATTCTTCAAATTTTAATCAAATATATACTTTATATAAGTCAATCGATTTGTTCTGAAGCAAGGAGAACTAATTTTTTATATATTAAGTTAAATTTATAGGATACAAAAATTTATTTAAAATTAAAATCCAATGAAAATTTTTTTAACGATTATTTTTAAAAACTGTTATGTCAAATTTCAGATTTTAGTATTGAAAATATCCACACCAAATTTTATTCAAATCCGTTAAACCGTTATCGAGTTCACGCTTCGTAGCGTATAGTAAGAGACAATAAAAAAAGTATGAAAAAGTAGCTTTCTTATCAAAAAAAGTAGACTCAAAATTGAATAAAAGTATCAAAAAAGTTTCGTTTTTTAAGTACAGTAAAATTAGTTTTTAAGTTCAATTTTAAAGGGAAAATAATTTTTTTCTAATAAAATTGAAAGGAAAAATAAATAAAAATATTAACTCACAAATTTTACAATAGAGATTCAAACCCAATCGTTTATAAAATAAATTTTACATATACAGGGTGCCCACCACATTTTCGTTTTGAAATTCCCTGACTTTCCCTGACTTTCCCTGACCAAAAAAATTATTTTCCCTGACTTTTTATAAGTGTTATTTTGCAATCAAGTACAAAAATTAAATTCAATAAACAAAATAAAATTGGGTATTATTATTTTGGATTTGTTCATCTACAATGTCTTTTGGAAATTTTCAATTTTTCGATATTCTTCGTTTTTTCTTCAATAGGTCTTTTTTACAATTGCTGTCATTTCCAGGTAAGAAGCTGGAGATTAAAAGGCCTTGTTTAGCATTGAAAAACCCCACGTCTAATTGCATTTAAATGCCATTGAATTTCTGTTTTGTCTTGAATCCCATTTAATGCCCTCAGTAGATTATAACTGAACTTCTTTTAATCCCTTTCAATCCTCAAAAATATTCTAAAAAATTGGAATGCCATTTAATGCCATAATAGAGATAAAGTATCGAATGAAGTCAATGCCATTCAATACTATTTGTGGGAATGTAAATTTTAATGCCTTTCAATACCTTTTCAAGGAGAATAGATTGAAAAAACAAATGCTATTTCATCCTTTTTACTGACCTACTAATTTCTGTGTCTTTTAGTTCCTTCTGCAGAAGATAATTTTAAAAAAGAAGAATGATATTTTATGTTTTCTTTGAGCAAAGTAATTTTAATGACGTTTAATACTATTTCCGGGAAGGAAATGTTGGAAACACTAATGACAATTAATTTTTTATGGATCAAAAAGTTGAAGTTCTTTTTAATATAGTGTCCAATTTTCCCAATTTCAATACCATTAAATTTTATAATTAGAAATATAAATCTGCATAAATAAAAATATTTTTTTTAAAACACAAATAAATTTTTATAATTTTTATAACCCTATTGAACACTGAAAAAAATATTTCCGTGGAACTGCGATAATTATGGGTAGATCGACCATATTTTATTGCTGATTTGGGAACTGCCATGCAGTTTTGTGTTTTAGCTATACATCTGTTCGATTCAACACTTGATATTCGTGAAACTGCGAGTGATATTTTAAGGTTAGGTAAAATCGTTTAGCTAATTTTAATGCCAATTAATGCGTTTCTAGGTATTCAAATGCATTCACCCAAAAACAAAACTAAAACCTCGACTAAAACGCAATGAAATGTTTTGATACTTTTCAATGCCGTTATTCTTGTCTGGTTTATCTTCCACTGTCTTTTCTTCTTCTTTTTTCTTCAAAACTTCCTCATATCGAAAATTTCAGCTCCCTGCATAGCTTAAGTATCATATCCTTGTTAATTTCTATATTTTAACTTTCCCACCGAGATAATATGATCTATAAAGCAGTTCATGTTCGGTGGAGGAAATATGGTTGATCGTTGAATTTCTACTAATACATTGTAGACAAAGAAGCAAAATAAGTTTTTTAAAAAAATTACATTAAAATTCCATTACATGGAGGTGAAACGCATCGTGTTTTGCAATTTTTAGTATCATGTGTTAACAAAAACACCGTAACTTTTCATTAAAAAAAATTAAATATACCTTGTCCTTTTCAAATTCCCTGACGTTCCCTGACTTTTTAAATTTTTTTTCAATTCCCTGATTTTCCCTGACTTTCCCTGTTTTCCCAGACTGGTGGGCACCCTGATATAATAAAAGGTTATTATTAATAACGCTTGTATTACAGATCTTCCATAAGAAGTTTTATTTTAACAACGCTTTTTTTTTGCCTAAAGATAAATTCTGTAATTTTTCTATTTTTTCTCCAATTTCTAATTATTTTGTTTAATATTAATTTATTTTTATCATTATGCAATTTTTTCTTTATCTTTTAATTATTTTTCAATTATTTTCATAAATTTTCAGTTATTATCTCATATTTAGATTATTGTCTTCAATTTTTCAATTTTCTTTTCTCTTTTTTTTTAATAAATTCTGTATAATTTAGTTATCTATAATTATTTTTTTCAATTTCTAATTACTGTCATTCTTTTGTCATAATTATCAAAAATTTCAATTAATTATCTGAAATTTTAATTGTTATCATCATATTTTTCAACTGTTTCCCTTAATTTTTAAATATTATTCCAATTTTGTAAAATTTTTTAAGTATTTTCCTTAAATTTTATTTATTCTCTTCAATTTTTATTTATTTTGATTTGTTTTTATAATTTCCAAAAATACTGATTAATTATCTTAATTTCAATTATTTTAAGTTTTCTTCAATTCTTTTCTTCAATTTTTGATTCTTTTAATTTTTTCAATTAATTTTCCAGATTTTCAAATATTTTTCTAAAATTTCAATTATTTTCTTTAATTTTCTCAATAACTTTTACAATTTAAATTATTCTCTCTTTGAAAATAAAACAATTCCATTATTTTTTTGCTAAACGTTA
The DNA here is from genome assembly GCA_037103525.1 of Ganaspis brasiliensis. NCBI lineage: Eukaryota > Metazoa > Arthropoda > Insecta > Hymenoptera > Figitidae > Ganaspis > Ganaspis brasiliensis. Next base: position 1,315,400 of record JAZKLR010000256.1, on the reverse strand, counting down.
TATTATTTATCGCAATTTTAAATTAATTTTTTAATTTACCATTCTTAATTATTATAAAATTTTTAAATTATTATCTTCAATTTCTAATCATTTTCATTATTTTTAAATTAATATCCTGTACTTTCACTTACATATCACAATATTTTCAATTATTTTGTTCAATATTCATTTCTTTTCATTCTTTTGCAATTATTTTCTCCATCTCTCAATTATTTTAATTATTTTTTAATAAATTCCCTAAATTTTCAGTTTTTATCTTAAATTCAAATTATTATCTTCAACTTTCAATGTTTTAACCAATTTTTCAATTATGTATTTTCTTCTGCTTAAAAATAAATTCTATAATTTTTCTATTATTTTCTCCATTTTTTAATTATTTTCATTATTTTTGCATAATTATCAATAAATGCAGTTATTAGTCTAAAATTGTAATTATTTTCATCATATTTCAATGATTTTTTCAAATTTTAAATTATTTTCATCTTATTTAAATTATTTTTTTCCATTTTAAATTATTCTTATCATTTTTCAATTATTTCTTTAAATTTTGAGGCATAATTCTCATTTTGTAAAATTATTTTTAAAGGTTTTTAAGTATTTTTCTCAAATTTCAATAGTTTTCTTCAATTTTCAATTACTTACGTTCTTTTTCATAGTTTCCAAATTTTTTTTAATTATTTGTCTGAAATTTTCATTTTTCTACTTAATTTTCAATTACATCTACGATTTTCTTGTATTTTATATATACCTATAATCTATATTTTTGTAATTATTTCCCTTAAATTAAAAATGGTTTTTTTTTTCAATTTTAAGTTATGTAATTTTTTTTCATTCTTTTTTTTAATTTTCAAATATTTTTTTTTTACTTTTAGGTACAATGAACTTCTACAAGCTTCAAGTATTTACCTGCAATTTTCTTTAATTTTCCTTCATTTAAAATATACTGTAATATAATTTTTTTAATTATTTTCTCAAATTTTAATTGATTTCTTCAATTTTAAATTATTTATTGTACTTTTTCATTATTTGCTTAAAATATTAATCATTATGATCATTTTTTAAATAATTTTCTAAACTTTTAATGATTTATCTCAATTTTAATCATTTTTTTTTTCAATTTCCAATTATTTTCTCCAATTTTTCATTATTCTAATTTTTTAAAATTTATGTCTAAGATTTTGCAGTATTTTTCTCAAATTTAAATTATTTTCTTTAGTTTTAAAACATTTCTATGATTTTTTAAATTACTTTTGACAATTTTAATCGTTTTCATTATTTTCTTTTCAATTAATGTGTCAAATTTGCCATTATTTTTTTTTTAATATTATAGTTAAAATAGTTACAATTGTTGATAACTTGGATATAAGAAATTACAATTTTTATAATTTATATAAAACGCTGTTCATAATTCTCCGGAAGGAGAATATTCTCGGTTTACTTGGTACTTGGCGGCTTTTAAAAACTAAAAAATTGACTAAAAAACTGAAATTCTTGAATTCTGTTAATCTTTTTACATTATTCTTAAAAAAAATAGCTTTTAGTAGCTTTAGTCCAAAATTAGTCGTAAAAAAGTAGCCTTGACCAAAAAAAAGTATCAAAAAAATAAAAAAGTGTGTCACTGCGCATCCTGCGAGTTACAGTGTTCGCAAAAAAAAATACATTCCACACACATACATGCATACCTACATACACACACATGGAAATTTGATCAAGAACTCATGTAACACATTTCTAAATATAGGAAAATTAATTTGAATCATTTTAAATTTGTAATTATGAAGGAATTAATATTGAATAATGAATTAGTAAAAATTACTTCAGGATTTTGAAAGAAGTAAGGGTAAAGTCCCGAAAAAAGTAGGGGTAAAGCCCAGAAATTTTTTTATTTTTTATTTTTGATATAGGAGTGGTTTCCAATGTATTTTTGTGTGCTGAACACGATCCTGGGTCCCAAAATTGCCTATCACGTCCGGATTTTGAAAAAAGTGGGGGTATAATCCCTTTTCTTTCAAAATCCTCAACTTTTTTTTATCTTTTGCATATATGTGCCTCAAAGTGCACTTTCATGCTTTAATTTAAGACCTCATTGAAGTCTCTAGCAGTTCAGGTTAAGCAGAACTATTTTAAAAAAAAAAATCCCAAAAATACTTTTTTTTTTATCTTTACTCCCACTTTTCCCAAAATCCTGACATGCTAGGCAATTTCGAGACCCGAGATCGTATTCAGCGGACAAAAATAGATTGAAAGCAACTCTGATATCTATAATAAAATAAAAAAGTCTTATTTTGTAAAGCTGTATTATTATTATTATTATTATTATTATTATTATATTGCCACTGTGCAACCTTATTCTATATAACATTGTTACATTTTTAAAACCTTCTCGTCATTTTTTTCAACCCTGCCCACTTTTCTGCTGGACAATTTAATAATCACGTAAGTTTTTATGAAATTCAAAGTAAGGATTAGAACGACCAGAGTGCCTGAAACGTTTGGGATGAGTGTGAAACTAACAGGTAGATATTAAAGAAGAGCATTCGCGTATAGGGTATACATCTGCACGTTCCAAAAGTGAACATGCATTAACATTGAGTTGGGTTAAAAGGAGTGCACCATACGAAAAAGATAAGATCGCGCAGTAGCCAGCACCGGCTGGACAAGATAGAATCAAACCAAACGAAACCCTTTTGCTCGGCTTTCTGCTCGATTCAAGCATCCCACCTTACAATAATATCACCATCTGTGCGTCATTAGCTTAAGCGGTACAAACAGTATAGTTTCAAGCCGATTTGCTCGCTTCGCTTCTTGTTGGGTATCTTTCCTGCTTTTTAATGCTTTAATAACATTATTATACACGCTTGAAAAACTCGCCCGAGAAACACAAAAATACAATTGCACTTATTTCAATGAAAGAAAACAGTTTTTTTTTTTTGTTAACAAATATGGGGCATTTCACGTGACATTTTCATTTAAAATTTTTTTTTGTTTGGAATAATTTTTCTCTGATTCTATATGAAAAATAAGGAAACACGTATTTTTTTATTTTTTTATTGAATGAAAATTGCAGAAGTTATAAATTTTTGAAATTTAACGTTTTTTGAAATAGAGCCAAAACAATTAAAATCTTAAAAAACTAATTGAATAATGACATAAATAATTGAAAGCTGGTGTAAAAATAAAAAATGTATAGACTATAATTAAAAAATTCCCAAAAAATAAATTCGAAGCTTGAGGCAAATAATTGAATGTGAAGAAATTAATTGAAGTTTGAAGAAAATAATTAAAATTTAATGAGAATAACTCAAAAATGGCAAAAAAATTTAAATATGAAGAAAGTAATTAAAGTTTGAAGCTAATAATTGAAATTTGTAAAAAATAATTGAAAATCAAGTAAAAAATTAATAAATTTATAACAATAATAATAAAAATAAAGAAAATGGTTAAAATTTGATGAAAATAATTAAAAACTGATGTAGGAAATTTAAAAATTCATAACATCAAATAAATTCCAGGACAATTTTAAAAAAAAAATTATTCTTTTCGTATAAATCTGAAAATTCTTTAATAATCGCAAATTAATTATTAATTTTAGTTAATTTAATTAACTAATTGAATAATGATATAAATAAATGAAAGCTGGTGTAAAAATAAAAAAATGTATAGACTTCTATAATTGAAAAATTGGACAAAATATTGAAAGTTTAAGGAAAAGAATTGAAAGTTAAAGCAATTAATTGAAGTTTGAAGAAAATAATCAAAATTTGATGAGAATAATTCGAATATATTAAAAAATCTTAAATATTTATTTATTTCATAAATAATAATAATAATAATAATAATAATAATATGAAGAAATTAATTCAATTTTGAAGAAAAAAATTTTAAAATAATTCAAATTTGAAAATAAATTGTAAAATGATAACACTAAATAAACTAAGTGTGAATTCTGTCCATTTCATGGACACTTCTCTTCCAAGGAAGCAAAACAATTTGCTTCCTCATAGAGAAAGCAATAATTTAATAATATTTTTAATATTTTAAGTTAATAAAAACAAAAATTAAAAAAACATGAATTATTTTGATTAAAAAGATACTAAAACAATTTGATTAGTTAATTTCAAAAATCCCTAAGTTCAAATTTAGATATTTATGATTTAAATAACCAATTTAAATTTTATGGAAAATCCTCTACAAAAAACTTTATGCACGCATACACATTTAAGAAAAATTATTAAAAAAATAGAATTATTTGAAATAATTTTTTTTTATTAGTTAACCTTTATTTAAATAAAAATTTTTTCTTATAATTATATTATTTTTTATTGTTTTACTACTCGTCTTGTTGTTCAAAAATATACATTATTTATTTTTTTTTAATTTTGATAATATGGCATTCTTTTACATCCAAAATAGTCCCAGAAAAAAAATTGGCACCGATAAGTAACATATATTTCGATGGGTTGAAATTTCTCAGGTAACTCCACTTAATGAACCAAATTTGATGATTTTCATTTCTCCCAAAAAATATGTTTTTTTCAACCAATCAAAAAATGGCTTAAACAGACTTAAGGTACATGTTTAAAGCTTTAAAAAACCATTTAGAAATTTTATTTATGTCTATTTTTGGTGTTACTATAGCTATTTGAAAAAAACGACTTTTTAAAAAAGTATCTTTACATTTCATGAAATATTTAAAAAAATATTAAAGGCACATTAATTTAAGCTAGATATTCTTTTTCTACAGGTTCTGGTAATAAGTTTTAAAAAAAGACGTCCCGATATGTTTATTAGGCTCTGAGCAATCAGCGTTTGAAAATCGCTCGGGTCCCGTAGGCCCAATCTAGCAGTTACGTTAAATCCCGATAGTCTAGCAGTTGAGGGTTAATATTATTAGTAATATTATTATTATTATTATTATCATTATTTTACTAGGTGAAAATTATATCCATTTCGTGGATATTTCGTTTCAAAGTTAGCAAACAAATTTGCTTTCTTATAGAAAAAGCAATATATTAATAATATAAAATTTAATTTGAGAAATTATTTAAAAAAAAGAATTTTAAGTGCAAAAAAATGAAAAAACATCAATTAATTTACGAATTTTTGATCAATTATAAAAGTTATATAGGTCAATCGATTCGTTTTGAGATAAGGAATATGATTTTTTTATTCATTAAGTTGTATTTTTAGCTTGGAAAAAAATTTTGTCAAAAAACGATTTTTTTCGATGAAAAAAGGTGCTCAACAAAATTTGATTGGGTATTTTCAAAAATCCCTGTGTCCAAATTTAGATATTCACGAGCTTAAAAAGTCATCCAAATTTTATTGAAATCCGTTAAAGCGTTCTCGAGATATCCTGGCGACAAAAAACGCTATACACACACACGTACACACACACACACATACATCTGGACATTTGCTTAGGAATGAAAATTTACGCTTTTTAGATGAAAATGAGTCGATGTAGACTATTTTTGGAAAATCGAAAATCTTAACGATCACAAAGCTTCCTCTATAAGGAAGCAAAATTGATTAAAAATCAAAAAATGAAAATAGAATTTGAAAAATTGGAACGAAATAATCGAAGTTTTAAGAAAATAAATGAAAAGTTTTAAAAATAATTCAAATAACAAGGAAATAATTAAAGAATAAAAAAAAATTAAAATTTGAAAAAATTGTTGGAGACTGGTATAAAAAATAAAATTTTGTGTACGATAATTGAGACATTTCTGAAATAATTAAAATGTGAAGAGACTAATTGAATAATGACACAAATAATTGGAAGCTGGAGTAAAAATTAAAAATTTAAATACGATAATTTAAATTTTTAAACAAAATTTCAAAGTTTGAGGAAAATAATTGAAAGTTGAAGAAATTAATTGAAGTTTGAAGAAAATAATTAAATAATTTAAACATTCATGACAATTATAATTACATGGTTGCTACAAAAGTATAAATAAAGTCCATGACTTTTACAGGTTTTCCACAAAAAATGTTGAGAAAATTCCAGGACGATTTTAAAAAAAAATTCATAGTTTTCGTATAAATCTGAAAATTCTTTAATAATCGCAAATTAATTTTCAGATTGTTTGCTATATATTATATCGTTTACCTATAAGCTGCTTATACTATACAATGTTATTATACTACTTATTTTTAAATTGTTAAAGTGTAAATTATTTACTACTAATTGATTATGTCTGGGAAAATTTAGAGAAAGTACTAAAATGAATGAAATTCCAGCTTGGCTTTATAAATTCCCTGATATTTCCAGGTTATCCAGACCTTTTTCTAAAATCCCTGACTTTTTCAGGTTTTCCAGGTTCTGTAGCAACCATGACCACCATGACAGACCTAAGAAGCTAAAAATGTTTAATTCAGGTCTTCTAAAATATATTTTAAACAATAAAATAACAGGACTAGATATAATTTGTCGAAATTCTTGTCAAAAAGAGATGCTGTTATTAGACCAACAGGTAACCTAACCTTACTTTATTGGAACATGTTGGAAAATGTATTTTAATATCACTCGTTGACGTTTCTAACAGTTTATTTTTTTTAATAATATTTAAGAATATTTTTACCGATGGAGTATGACGTCACATTAAAATACTCTATACATAAAAATGCACTTTCTGAATTTTTTCCAAGAGATACTTAGCCGTGAGGTTTAAAGCGTTCGCCTTCGCGCTAGTTCGGTGTTCGAAACTTGCCAGCATAAAATTTTTTAACATTATATTCATTGTAATTTTTCTGTAACAACATCTTTATATTGCCATAATATTAGAAAAATATTACCACAAGGCGGACATTTTAATATTACGTCAATATTACTAATATTTAATGTAATATCACCGTGATATTTTGCCTGGTAATTAATTCAAAAGAAAATGAAACAATTTCAAGGAAGATATTTTCTGCGCACGCCACTCTTTTCAGTGACTAAATTCGGTAATTCCCCGCACAAATACTCTGAATCTTTGCATTTGAATGGTCCTTTATTTCAAGTGAAGAATTGAAAATGAATAAATAATTATATTTCGTATTTGAATTCCGTCTTTAAAATGATGGGTATTGAATACTCGCTACCGTTTGAGTCAAACGGGAAACGTATCGAATTTCAATGTAATTCTACTTACAAACAGAGTAATTGTTCACCATCAATAATCATAATTTATGCTTAAGTCTTTAACTGGAAGAAGACATAGAGGCGTATACGTGCTCGCCACCCACAGTGAATAACTGAACGAAAACGATGACGATATGTAATAACAATACCTACGTCGAACATATTAAGAAAGGAATATTATTCAAAGGCAAATGAGCTCTCGTCTTGCTTCATTTAATTTTCTACTGCTGACAGAATTTCTTTCTGTTCCTCACCCACATCCGCTGCTTTTCAAGTGGCACTTTAAAACATATTGCGTAAATTAATATTACCTTCATTTACGTTTTTGAAAAAATATCACTTTCATGATAAATATTTTATTCATATATTGCTCACATTAATATACCGACGAGTGGCGAGACGAATTATTTGGATTTGGATCTCTAGTTTGGGACTTTAGTTATAACGTGACATTTTTAAATTGCATTTAGAAAGTTATTTTCAATCTTTTAAGGATATTTATCAATTTAGTTATTTACATATTCAATCTATTCTAATAAAATGGCATCTATATGGTTTTTTTGTAAAACAAACACTCAATGATCAAGAAATTTATTTTCAGAATAATTTATTGACTAGAAATTCAATGCTAATAAAATAAAGAAAAGAAAATAATAACAGGGGTGGAAAGTGAAAAACAGTCGATTTAACCTTACTTTTTAATAAAAACCTATCTAAAGTGACATGTATACTATTAGAATTGTATTTTTACCATTTTTACGCATTTTGGAAAAATTAGCATGTAAAACACATGGAAAAGATGATTTTACTTTTGTGATTTCGGTTCTTTCTGCACTCGGAGCAGAAAACTTCATGTTCATAAAAACTTGTACAATATTGTTCAAATAATTACAATACCATTATAAACAATAAGCAAATCTTTTAAAATTTGTTAAACAATTGTTAGTTTATTTCATTATTGTGCTAGAAACCGTTTTTTAGTTTGAGGTTATGTTAAACATTTTTAACCTGGAATAATATAATAAAAATCGCATTTCTGTCTTACTAAATATTGCATTTTATATATATATATTTATGAATTTTTAAACGCGGAATTTTTCAGCCCATTTACACATAACAATGGGGGCGATTCCATAACTTGAACCACTTGAACAAGCAGAAAGAAGTCATGAAAGACCTATGAAATATTATATTATTTGTATCTTTAACAGAAACAGCAACTTTAAATGCTTTAAATATAAGATACACACCTGCCTAATATCTTTTTTCTCTATTTTTAAGTCTAACGGGTTGCATTCGCTCTCTGAATAAAGAAATTAACTTACGTTGTTTATATTATTTGAAAAGATATATTGCGTTTTAAAAACTCAACTTTTAACTTTCATATCAAAGTTTGAGGATAAATCAATTTTCTTTGGATGAATTAACAAATTAAAAATCGTATTTTCACTTGAAACTTCGTTGTTTGAACTCTCAACTGAGCTTATGGATGGGGAGTGACCGTCATCTGACGTCAGGTGACCGATGACTGTCATCGGACCGTCAACATCTGTCATCGTGGACATCATCTTTTTTCGGGAATATGAAGTAAAATTTAGTGCAAATGAAGTCTAATAAAATTGTAAAAATTAATCTAAATTTGTTTTGTTTAAACGATATTTTACAATAATACATCAAACTAGCGTTAAGAATAAATAATATTTATTGTCGGTTAAAGATGCAACCCGACACACAAAGAGGGTCAAGAAATAGGTATTAAACAGGAGCTGATTGACTGATGCATATGAAATTTAAAAAGTGACAATATTTGCACATAAAATGTTGCCAGGATACTTAAATGACAAAATAATAATGATTTATTATTTGCATTTGAGGATTTTTCAAGAATTATCACAAATTTGCGTAATCTTTAACAACGGTTTCGAGGTTAGATTTCTCAATTAATAGTAAGAACTTGGAAAACTGTATTATATTTTACTTGCAGACCTCGCTAATGTTATAAATGATTTAGGCGTTGTTTTTGTACTATTGTTAATTCTAAACATCAAGTGTAAATTCGTTAAAACTTGATTTATAACATGATTTCCTCGATGACGGTCCGATTTCCGATGACGAGTAATCGGACCGATGACGGTCATCTGACAAAGCGGTGCGCTGTCATCTTGGTCAGTGCACATCCCTAACTGAGCTACAAGAGACCAAAGCGGTGAACAGTCGAATCAATCTAAACTTACCCGATGTCGGTAAGGCAGATAATTACAAAATTGCCTTCTTCGAAAATCTTATCTCCTGTTGGTAAATTCAAATTCTGTAAGAAGTATTGTTTTGTTTGTTAAGTTACCAACAAAGTGTGATAGTTGTTTAACCTCAATCTCAATGTCAAAGTTTTATTGACGTATTTAACGTAGAATATTGTACAAATGTATCTGCAATTGCGCGTTGCAACTGCACAAAACTCGAGAATTATCACAGTGCAATAGTGTGTGTAACTTGTCAGTGAAGTCGGACATTTCGGGAGTATCTGAGAGTAATGAACAAGCTTATAAAACTAGTCTATTTCTATCGATCTGGACCACACCTTAGAGCTTTTTACATAAAAACTTTTCACAAAGAATCGTAGGTCAAAAGGTGAAAATGGCCTACAATTTTCCTGGGATGCCTGCAACACCTATGCCACCAATGGGTAAATGTTCTATCAAAATAACTTGCACATTTCGTAATCAATGTTTTGTGCCCAGCCATGTGGAAAATAATTCCAAACACGCTTTACAGTTCTTGTATAATATTCGTCTATAACTTTGAATAGTAATAATTTCACCATTATTATTAGAATAACAAGATGTCTCGAGAGAATCAATATTTTTTTTACGATAACCGTAGCAAATAAACTTTCTTCTAAACTTATTTTTAGAAAAAAAAAACATTTTTTCTTTTTAGATGTTAATTTTCATCTACCTAAAGCATGTGAATAAATTTGGAATTTACATAGTTAGATTAATGTATGTGAACTAGAAATTAATTAAAGCATCACGATATTATATTTAAGTTTATTTATCTATTTTTTTGTTTTTTCTAACAGGCATGGGTGCAATGGGACCCTTAGGTCCAATTCCTGGTCCTCAGAGTTTTATGGAATTAGCTAGTCAAGGATTTCCTCCTCTTCCACCTCCTATACCTTTGCCCGGGATGAACGATTCTCCCTTGGAATTTAGTACGAACAAAAATCAGCCCCCGGTCGTCCGAGAAAGTACAGATGACAATAATGAAAGAAGAATTGAAAAAAGTGACACTCGTAAGGACCGAGATAACAGGGAAAGAGAAAATCGTGACAATAGAAGGTTTTATATTATTTTCTTACATAATCAGCTTTCATTTAATAAAATCCTAACAAAATTCCCAATCCAATTGAACCAAATCAATAAAAAGTATTAAGAAAACTTGACATTAATAAAAAATGACTGAATACATTTGACATTTAAAAGAACTTGAATTCCTTCTGATTCTAATCAACCTTTAATCAGGGCTAATAAAAATCATGATTTTTTTTTAAAAAACCAAAAAGATCTGAGTTCTTTTTACTAAATTAAAAATTTATTTTTTTAAAAGATAATCAGTATATAAGGTCTTCAAATGTTTATTTATAAGTAGTTTATTTTTTAAATTTAGAACATTTATAATAAGAAATATGTGAAGTATAAAACACTTAATCGAAATCAAACAAATTATGTGAATAAATGAGAAATTTTCAAAAAAATATCTTCAAAGTCATATTATCGCAAAATTAAGAAAATTAGGTAAGAGCAACAAAAAAATAATAAATTATAAAAAAAAACATAAAAACGTAAAAAGATTAGAAAACCGTCTAGCAAACAAATGCGAAAAAAATTTTAAATAAAAAAGTCATAGACATTATTAAGAAAATAAAGAAAAATTTAAAAAAAAAACAACACAAGAATGAAACAGTAACAAAAAAATATGTAAAAAAGTAGGAACTCCTTTCAAAAATTGAACTATTTACGAATATTTTTTTAAATTAAAAAATTAAACAAGAAGATAATTAAAGAAACGTTAAATTATATTATTAAAGAGAACAAATTTTTAAAATTAGAAAAATTGGAAAATTATTTTACAAATTGAATAAAAAAAAATGAATAAAAGTTGGAAAATTGAAGAAAATTTTAGAAGAAAAAATTGTATGAAATGGAAGAAAGATGTTAAAGCGAGAATATTTGAGAAAAGATTAAATTTACATAATATGAAATAAAAGAATAAGTTTTCAAAACAGTGCAAAATTGAGAAATTTAAAAAATGTAGATAAAAGCATTGAAAAGATGTTTGTACAAAAATTCGTTATTACAAGATAAAAACTAAACAATTCAAAAGAAGGAAAAATGTTTCTAAAAAATAGAAAAATGATGACAAAAATTAAAGAATTAAGTAAAATGCAAGGAAGGACTAAAAAAATTGTGAAACAATAAGAAAATTAAATAAATAGAGAGAAAATGGAGAAATGTTTTTTTTCTTACTTTAACAAGCTGTATAAAAATGTACAAAGTACAAAAAAAAAAGAAATTTTGTACGAACCTTCTAAAAAATTAGAATTAATAAAAATATAATTGAAAAATATGTACGAAGATAAATAAAAAGTCCAGAAAAGAAATTTAAAAGTTCTTTAAAAATTAAAAATGTTTCGGAAAATTGAACAAGACATATTTTTATAATAGTACACTTAAAACAAGTCCAACAATAAATTTAGAAAAATAATGAAAATCTAAAAATTTTGTGAAAGAATACGTAAGTTTGCAAGAAATAGACAAAATGCGAAAACGAATAAATTTACACAAAAATGAGCGTATTTATTTTTAAAAATATGGAAATAATTGAGAAAATTAACGAAATAAAAAGTTTAGAGAATGTTATAAAATAACAAAATTTTGTAAAATAATATTAAATAATTTGCATAAAGAGAAGAGAATTAAAAAAAATCCTAAAATAAAGGGGTTGCCATCATTTAGTCCAAAACTGAGTTGTCAGAATGTCCAAATGTCCGAAATTTATTTGTCAGAATATTAAATTCTCCGAATCTTTATTTGTCAGAATATTCAACTCTCCGAACCTTCTTTTGACAGAAATTTAACATTCCCGAAGCTCCAACTATCAGAATATTCAACTCATCGAATCTCAATTTGTCCGAACTTTTAAATTCCCGAATCTCCATTTCTCAGAATATTCAATTTACCGAATCACCATTTAGCCGAATTTTTAAATTCCCGAATCTCCATTTCTCAGAATATTCAATTCACCGAATCACCATTTGGCCGAACTTTTAAGTTCCCGAATCTTCAACTCTCAGAATTGTCACTTCTCCGAATCACCATTTGTCCGAACTTTTAAATTCCCAAATCTCCAACCCTCAGAATATTCAATTCACTGAATCACCATTTTGCCGCATTTTTAAATTCCCGAATCTGCAACTCTCAGAATTGTCAACTCTCCGAATCACCATTTGGTCGTACTTTTAAATTCCCGAATCTCCAACTCTCCGAATCTCCATTTGTCCGAACTTTTAACACTCCGACTACTCAGCATACAGAATCTCCATCTGTCAGACCAAAAGAATGTAGAATTTCTAAAGGAGCTTTCTGATTGGCTGGTAATTTTTCCGGGAACATTTCCAGCCAATCAGAAAGCTCCTTTAGAAATTCTACATTCTTTTGGTCTGACAGGTGGAAATTATGTTTGCTGAGTAGTCGGAGTGTTAAAAGTTCGGACAAATGGAGATTCGGAGAGTTGAATATTCTTAGAGCTGGAGATTCGGGAATTTAAAAGTTCAAGCAAATGGTGATTCGGAGAGTTGACAATTCTGAGAGTTGGAGATTCGGGAATTTAAAAATTCGGACAAATTGAAATTCGATGAGTTGAATATTCTGACAAATAGAGATTCAAAGAATTGGATATTCTGACAAATAAATTTCGGACTTTTGGAGAGTCTGACAACTGAGTTTTGGATGGTAGAATCATGATGGCACCCCAAATATAGAAACAAATAAAAAAAATATCAAAAGTAAAAGAAAAGAAAAAATCTTAAAGATTTGTAAAAATATCGCTGCCAAGTTGTACCTTAAGTATTTGTTTGGTGTGAGTAATTTTTGGTATTCATTTTTTGAAAACTTATAGAGATTACTACAAACATCACTAAGTTTTAATTAGTAGCTCGCAAAAAAATATTAAATAGGCCAATTGGTGCATTTTTGAATTGTCAACAAAACGAGCGAAAATTATTTTTTAAACATACATTTTTTAATTTTATTTTTTGTACTTTTTACATTTTTTAGTTTGTTAGTTTAAGGAAAAAAACATTTCTCTATTTTCTTCCTATTTATTTAATTTTTTTCACTATTTTTTTAGTTCCTTCTTGAGTTTTAATTAATTCTTTAATTTTTGCCATCATTTTTCCATTTCTTAGAAGCATTTTTCCTTCTTTTCAATTGTTAAGTTTTTATCTTATAATTACAAATTTTTGAAAACATTTATTTGGTGTTTTTATCTACATTTTTTAAATTTCCCAATTTTTAACTTTTTTTAAAGCTTTTTTTTATATTATATGAATTTAATCTTGTACTAAATATTCTCATTTGAACATCGTAAATTTTTATTCATTCTTTTTTTATTCATTTTATAAAATAATTCTCCAATTTTTCTAATTTCAAATTAGAATAAATGATAATAATAATAATAATAATAATAATAACAATCAATTCAATAAATCCAAAATTATAATCTTCTTAAATTTTAATTTATCCGAATTCTAATCGATTACTCTTTTCGCTTTCAGATCGAGAGGGGATCGAAATGATCGAAGAGAAAGAGATCGGGAGAGACGAGATGATAGAAATGAACGAGATAGAAGAGAGGAAAGAAGGCCAGAGGAAAGAAACAGTGCAAATTCTTTAAATAACAGCACTCATACAAATACAAATGGAAATGAAATTGCAGGTGCACAGAATTCAACCAGTAATACTGCTGCAATTGGAGCACAAATTGAACCTTCGCCCAGTGTCTGGAGTATGGGTGTGGGTTATCCTATGATGGGAATGGGTCCAATGGGACCTATGGGTGCCATGATGGGCGAAATGACTTTAGGGCCTCATATGGGACATGCTCACGGATATGGACCAATGGGAATGGGTATGATGACCCATGAGGGTGCAATTATGAGCGCTCAAATGCTAGGTCCAGAACAAATTATTACCGATACTGCAGCTCAATTAATTACAGGAGCTCTTCAGTCATCTGCACCTCAAAATACAAAAGAAATTATTCATTGTAAGAGCTGTACTTTATTCCCACCGAATCCAAATGCCCCGCCGCCTACTACAAGAGAACGGCCACCAGGTTGTCGGACAATTTTTGTTGGTGGTAAGAAGGTCACGCATAAAGTAGAAAATATAAAACAATTTACATTTTCATTTACTTCTGGCAATCAATGTCCACCAGTCAAAGAAAATCTGGGAAGTTGCAAAAGTTCAGAAAGTCAGGAAAAAGTCGGGGAATTTGGAAAATACAAGATAAATTTGTTTTTGTTTTTTTTTTTTTTGGGACGCATGAATACTCTATATATCTTATTGGACATAATAGACAATTTATCTAAACTTATTGCATCGAACCAACAATTGTGATAATTTTAATTTACTAGAATTAATATCTAGTCCAATCTTCATTCTACTTTTTATCCATTAACTGTAATTTTCCTTTTGTACAAATGTTATTTTACAGAAATTGTTTTAGCAAAAGTAGACATCATCAATATTTTTTATTTATCTAATTTATTGGTCGAAATAATTTTCGTCTTACTAAGATTTAATCTCTTCTAATTTCTATTTTCACAATTTATTAATTACCAGAATTTGTAGTTAACTGAATTCATATTGAACGGCAATTTTATTATACAGAATTTATTTTCAACCAACGTTTTATGTAAAAAAAAAAGAAATTAACAGAGTTTTAACTTAGCAGAATACTCATTTGACATAATTCAAAGTAAGTCAAATTTTCAAATGACAGAATGTCCAGTTTATCAAATCTTTATTTGTCCGAATTTGTAATTGCACGAATTGATATATTTGATAGAATTCTTAAAACACAGAATTCCCATTTGTCCGAAATTGCAAATGTCCAAACAAGCATCCCAGAGAAAGATTTGGCACAAATTTTAAAATTGACCAATCACGATTTCCTTGATCATTTCTGGTTGGTCAATTTTTAAATTGGCCCTAAATCTTTCTGTCGGATGCTTTTTCGGACATTTGCAATTTCGGGCAAATGGGAATTCTGTGTGTTAAGAATTGTATCAAATATCAATTCGAACAAATGAAGATTTGGTAAATTGGACATTCTGTCATTTGAAAACTTGACTTACTTTGAATTATGTCAACAGGGTGCCCACCAGTCAGGGAAAACAGGGAAAGTCAGGGAAAATCAGGGAATTGAAAAAAAAATTAAAAAGTCAGGGAAAGTCAGGGAATTTGAAAAGGACAAGGTATATTTAATTTTTTTTAATGAAAAGTTACGGTGTTTTTGTTAACACATGATACTAAAAATTGCAAAACACGATGCGTTTCACCTCCATGTAATGGAATTTTAATGTAATTTTTTTAAAAAACTTATTTTGCTTCTTTGTCTACAATGTATTAGTAGGAATTCAATGATCAAACATATTTCCTCCACCGAACATGAACTGCTTTATAGATCTTATTATCCGGTGGGAAAGTTAAAAAATAGAAATTAACAAGAATATGATACTTAAGCTATGCAGGGAGCTGAAATTTTCGATATGAGGAAGTTTTGAAGAAAAAAGAAGAAGAAAAGACAGTGGAAGATAAACCAGACAAGAATAACGGCATTGAAAAGTATCAAAACATTTCATTGCGTTTTAGTCGAGGTTTTAGTTTTGTTTTTGGGTGAATGCATTTGAATACCTAGAAACGCATTAAATGGCATTAAAATTAGCTAAACGATTTTACCTAACCTTAAAATATCACTCGCAGTTTCACGAATATCAAGTGTTGAATCGAACAGATGTATAGCTAAAACACAAAACTGCATGGCAGTTCCCAAATCAGCAATAAAATATGGTCGATCTACCCATAATTATCGCAGTTCCACGGAAATATTTTTTTCAGTGTTCAATAGGGTTATAAAAATTTATTTGTGTTTTAAAAAAAATATTTTTATTTATGCAGATTTATATTTCTAATTATAAAATTTAATGATATTGAAATTGGGAAAATTGGACACTATATTAAAAAGAACTTCAACTTTTTGATCCATAAAAAATTAATTGTCATTCGTCTTTCCAACATTTCCTTCCCGGAAATAGTATTAAACGTCATTAAAATTACTTTGCTCAAAGAAAACATAAAATATCATTCTTCTTTTTTAAAATTATCTTCTGCAGAAGGAACTAAAAGACACAGAAATTAGTAGGTCAGTAAAAAGGATGAAATAGCATTTGTTTTTTCAATCTATTCTCCTTGAAAAGGTATTGAAAGGCATTAAACTTTACATTCCCACGAATAGTATTGAATGGCATTTACTTCATTCCATACTTTATCTCTATTATGGCATTAAATGACATTCCAATTTTTTAGAATATTTTTGAGGATTGAAAGGGATTAAAAGAAGTTCAGTTATAATCTACTGAGGGCATTAAATGGGATTCAAGACAAAACAGAAATTCAATGGCATTTAAATGCAATCAGACGTGGGTTTTTTCAATGCCGAACAATGCCTTTTAATCTCCAGCCTCTTACCTGGAAATGACAGCAATTGTAAAAAAGACCTATTGAAGAAAAAACGAAAGAATATCGAAAAATTGAAAATTTCCAAAAGACATTGTAGATGAACAAATCCAAAATATTAATACCCAATTTTATTTTGTTTATTGAATTTAATTTTTGTACTTGATTGCAAAATAACACTTATAAAAAGTCAGGGAAAATAATTTTTTTGGTCAGGGAAAGTCAGGGAATTTCAAAACAAAAATGTGGTGGGCACCCTGTGTCAAATAAGTATTCTGCTAAATTAAAACTCGGTTAACTTTTTTTTTTTTTTTTTACATAAAAAGTTGGTTGAAAAGAAATTTTGTAAAATAAAATTGCCGTTCAATATGAATTCAGTTAACTACAAATTCTGGTAATTAATAAATTGTAAAAATAGAAATTAGAATAGATTAAATCTTAAAAAAAACGAAAATTCTTTCAACCAATAAATCAGATAATTAGATAACAAAGAAGTAAAAATTATGTTTTTAACAAACTTGAATCTCTTTTAGGATTGCCAGAAAATATAACAGAGTCAATTATACAAGAAATATTCGAACGCTGTGGAGAAATCACTACTTTACGACTGTCTAAGAAAAATTTTTGTCACATTCGTTTTGTTTTGGAAGCTAGTGTTGATGCAGCTATATATTTATCTGGATATAGAGTAAGAATAGGTTCTAACGGTGATGCTGCCAACACAGGTAGACTTCACGTTGACTTTGCTCAGGTTAGAAACGTTTTTTGGTTAATTTTTCAACTTAAGTAATAGATAATTCTTTTAACTGCAATAATATAAATACAATAAATGTAATAAAATATAAATTTTACCTTAATAGGCTAGAGATGATCAATATGAATGGGAATGCAGGCAGAGGCAGCTACAAAGGGAACAACGTCATAGAGAAAGAGTCGAGAAAGAAAGACAAAGACCTCCTTCTAGTCCACCTCCAGTTGTTCATTATACTGATCATGAGGCATCGAATGTCTGTGAAAAAATTAAACAAGATGATACTTTTATGAAAGCTGTTCAGGTTGACAAAATATTTTATTTTATAATATATTTCTGTGTCATAACAACCATTATTTTGAAAAAATTTAAACAGAGTTTTTGATAGTCATGAAAAGGTTGCCATTATTTTCTTAAAAACTCAATTAACGGAATCTCCAATAGACCGAAATTTATTTGTCAGAATATTAAACTTACCGAAACTTCATTTGTCAGAATTTTTAACTTCCCGAATCTCCAGTTGTCAGAATAATGAACTTTCCGAACTAAACAGACAGAATTTGCATCTGTCTGACTAAAGGAATGTACCCTATTTCCCCAAAAAAAATCCCCTATTTTACAATTAGTCCCTAAATGTTCCCTATTTTGAAAATTTGGCTCTAATATCCCCTATTTTTCACGATAACTGGGAATTTATGAAACAAACAATTTTAAAACTTTTGATCCTAAACTTCATTTAAACTTTATTTAAAGTTTTTAATTACAATTATTTCAAAATTTAACAGTTAAAATTAAAAAATTAATTAATTTGTGATTCATTTTAACTTAAGGAGGTTCTCTCCATTTACATAACCTTAAACTGAAAAGTCGTTTTTCACTCTAAATAAAAATATTCAAATTAATTTCAATAAATTTTGAAAAATTCAGTTGCACATTTTTTAGAAAAAATTAGGTTGAGCTAAAATTTGTTGCCAATAGGAATTATTTAACATTTATGTATTTTCTTTAAATTTAATGAACAACTGCAATCTTTTTATCCAATTCTGACAAATAATAAACATTTTCTACAATTTTATTTGTTAGATTTTGTTAAACAATATTCTGTTTAAAAAATACGTAATGAATAAAATTTTACTTGTTTAATAACTTTTAAGCGAAATATTATTTAACAGAACTAAACAAATAAAATTTTAGAGAATGTTTCAACATGAAAAATTTTATTTATCAGAATTGGATGAAAATTACAGTTGTTTATTAAATTGTTTTTTAAATTTAGAGAAAAAACATAAAATGTTAAATAATTATTATTTGACAAGATATTTTAAAAAAACTTACTTCATTCTGGAAAATGTACAACTGGATCTTTCAAAATTTGGTGAAATTAATTTTAAATAGTTTTATTTGTTGTGAACAGTAATTTTTTAGTTTGAGGTTATGTCAATGGAGAGAACCTCCTTAATTGAAATCTTTCTGATATTTTAAAAACTTTCTAACTTTATTTAAGATTCTCTCCTTCCTTGAAAATTTTTTTTTATCATTGTTTGACTTATTACACAGCCCTGCATCGGTTTTGTCGAATGAATGTGATCAAGTGTTTCCGAAGGGAATTTTTGCGCTGAACACGAATCTGAAGTCCAAAATGTTGCATCACGTCAAGTTTTCGAAAAAAGGGGGGTTGAAACCCTAAAAAATAGCGTTTTAGGCAGTTTTTGAAAAATCGTAGTACCAAAATTATAAGTGTCAAAAATATCGCTCTTATCAGAAATTAAAGCTTGAAATATGCCCTTTTAAATGAACTATGGGCGAAATTAATGGCATCAACCCTTAAAGAAGGGGGTGTGTTTTTTATAGGGTGTTTTGAAAAAATTATTAAACAAAACTACCCAAGTAAAAAACACCGATATTCTTGCAACTTAATAAACTACAAAAATAAAGAAAAATATTTAACACGTGTTTTTACCCTGAAAACTCAAAAAACACTGTCTTGATTAAAAAGTGTTTTTTTTTTTTATTCTTAAAACGCAAAAAACATCCTTATTGTCAAAAAGGATGTTTTTTATCCTTAAAACGCAAAGCAGCTTTGAAAAAAACACTTGTTAAATATTTTTCTTTACGTTTATAGTGTAAGTTGCAAGAATATCCGTGTTTTTCACTTGGGTAGTGTTGTTTAATAATTTTTTTCAAAATACCCTTTAAAAAACACACCCCCTTCTTTAAGGGTTGATGCCATTAATTTCGCCCATAGTTCATTTAAAAGGGCATATTTCAAGCTTTAATTTCTGATAAGAGCGATATTTTTGACACTTATAATTTTGGTACTACGATTTTTCAAAAACTGCCTAAAACGCTATTTTTTAGGGTTTCAACCCCCCTTTTTTCGAAAACTTGACGTGATGCAACATGTTGGATTTCAGATTCGTGTTCAGCGCAAAAATTCCCTTCGGAAACACTTGGTCACATTCATTCGACAGAGAAAAAGTTAAGATTTGCAGGGCTGTGTTATCAATGAATTTTCTAATTTAATAATCATGTTTCTATTTCTATGAAATTTTAAGTATATATAATTTTATCAGCAAATTTTCTTATAATTCCTTACTCTCAAAAATAAATGTCAGTATTTCATTATTATTATTATTTCATTTGTATTTTTTTACGATTTCTTAATGCTAATCACTTTTTGAAGATTTTTATTTCATTTGCTTCTAATATTCTTTTTGTGTTGTAGATTTTCTTCCTTTTTAAGCAAACTGTTTCAGGTTATTTTATAGCATTTCGACAAATTTATTACTTTTTTTGTTGGTTTTCTTATTTAATTTGATAATTTAAGAGGGGAAGGAAGTAAAATTTTTTCATTTATTTGATTACTTTTAGACTGTCTCGTTTTTTATGTAAATTTATTGAATTTTCTTTACATTCTATTTTTATTTTTATTTTATTTACTTTTTTTTATATTTTTTTTTACAAATTTAGTTACTCTTTTATAGAATTTTTAGATTCTAGCATTTTTTAAACAAATTTTTGTTGTTAAAATTGTTTAAAAATTTGTTTCTTTGATTTTTAAATATATTTGCATTTTCCGTTTCAAATTTTTTTCAATTTGTGAATAATTTTCTAAATTTTTTCATTTTGAAAGGAATTTATTATTCTGTTTATGCAATTTTTAAATTTTCTTATTTTATTCTTACTGTTTTTTATTTTGTAGTTTATTTTTTGCTATTTTCATATTTTTTCTAATTTCTTGATAGTTTCTTTTTTTTTGAAGATTTTCTCCCATTTTTCAATATATTGCTTAGTTTATTTTTTTATTTCATCTCTTTAATTATTATTTGATTCAAATTTACTAATAATCCAGTCGTAAATTAATTAGAATTTCAAACTATTCAAATTTTATTACATTGAAATTTCAGTCAATTCAAATTTGCATTCTTTTGAGAATTGTTTAGCTTTTAAAAAATAAGAAAAAAAAATAGTTTTCATACTTTTTACATTTAAAGATGTTTTTATTCAGTCTTACAATTGTGACTATATAGTCTTATTGTCCCATTTACGTATTTATAAATAAAATATTTTTTATCATAAAAGTTAATAATTTAATAATATTAGAAGATATGTTTTACAAATTAATTAGGATATATACTTCATTCATCATTATTAGTTAACTTTTTAAAGTACCCTAAAAGTCCCCTATTTTTATATATTGAGTCCCCTATTTCCTCTAAAATATTCTTTATTGTCACTGTGAAGCCTGAATGTAGAATTACTAAAACAGCTTTCTGACTGGCTAATAATTTTTCTAGAAACATTACCAGCCAATCAGAAAGCCGTTTTGACAATTCTACATTCTTTTAGTTAGACAGATGCAAATTCTATCTGTTTCGTAGTCGGAGAGTTGAAAATTCTGACAGGTGGATATTTGGGAAGTTAAAAGTTCTGACAAATGGAGATTCGAGAAGAAAAAAGTTTTGACAAATGGAGTTTCAGGAAGTTTAATATTCTGACAAATAAATTTCGGTCAATTGAGTTTTTGAGAAAATGATGTCGGCCCTCATGAAAGAGCCAGAATTTTTTTAATTTACCTAAGTCGAGTTTTTTTTAATATTCTAAGAGCGTTTATTTGTTACTATTAAATATTAATAACCTATTATAATCTAATTCACTTTTAAAAATCGCGATTTTTTTCTTGAATTAATATAAAAATTGTATTTTGATTAAGGTTGTTGTCACTTGGCTGGAACGTGGAGATTGTACGAAGCGAAATGCGAATACCTTTTATTCAATGATCCAGTCAACTAATTCTCACGTTCGTCGACTGCTTTCTGAGAAAGCACTGTACGAGGAAGAACTTCAAAAGGCGAAAGAACTCATGAAGGGAAGAATGCAAGGCCTCCTCATACAATGTATGTTTTAAAACATTTTTATATTCATAAAATAGCTCTAGTACTGTATATCTTTGCCATGTATGCAAATCCATATCAGCATATGTATCGGTTTTTTCTGGTAAGTGTCACCTATAGCAAGAGGTCAAGCAGTTCTTTCCATTGGATAGACAGCGCACCAAACCTTAATTTTTGTACAAACTTTTAAGAAACCTATTTTTTTCTAATTGATTTTTTATTTCAATTGAAACAAGTCACAACAACGTTCTTCGAACAAATGATATTCAACTCAGATTAGTATTTTGTTTGGTATTCTTTGGGTTAAATTTTAATAATCATCAAATATTTAATGTAAAATTTTGCTAATGAAGAAAGAAATATAAAAATCTTAAAAACATGGAAATTTTTTGAAATGCATTTTCTTTAAATTTTTGTTGCTATAAAACGCACGATGCATGTCATTTGGGTCTTGAAAAGAAGCTTTGGCACAGAAAAGTACATTTTTTATATAAATGCTTGGAAATGAGGCCTACTTATAAGAACATTGGATATTTTTTTCAATTTATTTTTCTCTCTCTAATTGAAATTTCCGAATTTTAATTTTCTTACCACATTTTTATGTTCATAATTTTTTATTATAGCTTCCTCAAGGAGGAAGTATCAGAGTTTAAATTTTAAAAAAAGGTGACGTGCGCTGCTCATCATGAACAGATAATTTAGTAAATGAAAAAGTTAAAAAGACAAACTTGTTGAAATGAACATTTTAAAAAGTCCTGGCAAGAAAGTAAGCAATTTTTTTTTAATGAATTATTTAAGACAGTATAAAATAAGGTACATGGTTTGGCGCTTCGTGCTTAAAAGTGCATTTGAAAAATGTCGTCTAGAAGAGTCCGAGAAAATTGGAGAAAAAAAGGTGGGTGAAGAATGCTGACTTCGGTTTTAGGTGCCAATCACTCATCATCTGGAGGTCCCGTTTTTTCAGAAAATTTTACAGAAACTGTTTCCAGTTGCATGTTAAGGATTAACAACAGGTGTTGGGTCCTATATTATAAGCAAAGATAATTTTACATTACGATGATTTAAACCAAATTTTAATATTGAAAATTGAATTGTCAGTGATTAAAAGGACTGGGGGAATTTTTGGAGTCCTTTTGATCACTCGCGGTTCACATGAATTTTTTTAATCGTAATTATAAATTGTCTTTAAAGTTTCAACTTCTGCTTAAGAAAGAGAATGCAAATGAAATCTCTGTAGTTTTCTAATTCAAACTGAAGACTAATTTTGATTTTGAAAATCGAAGGAATGCAAAAAGAATTTAAACGATTTAAGTATTTGAAAAAGGATTTTTATCATTCTATATTTTTCTTTTTTACATTTTCATCAATAATGAAAAGTTTTATTCGTGACAAAGTTATCTCTTTCTGTAAAATTTTTGATGAATTTGCATATTTCTTGGTCATGAAATGAGTAGTAAAAGGAAATACATCAATTAGAACAAATTTAGTAGAAACTTTAAAGCAGGGTGTACAATAGAGGATTTGTTGTGTTTTTGTATGCGACATGCGACATCCGTGTCATCGACAGTCAGTCAGATCGAACGAGTTTTTACTGCTGCCAGCCACAAGAAAGTTTGGGATCACTTCACCAAGGCCCAACGGAAGAACATCGAAATGTGGAAGAAACAATCATCGGTAAGTATTCGCATTTCGATTCGAATTAGCGTCCTTGTGCTAAAACTTTTAAGGACAGACAAATGCCACATCCAAGTTGCATTCATACGCAAGCAAAACTTTCCTCATACGTTTCACCCCGCTCGTTGTTTTGTTAAACAAAATTTTGAATGCAGTTTTACGCAGGTAAGTGATTAGGCAAGAAAAATTTTCGGGACAGTCAGACACACGCTTTCTGCTACAATTACAACTTTTGTCGGTAACTTAAAAGTAAAAAAAAAAAACAATAAAGAAAAACAATAAAAAGAATAAAAAAACACACACAAGGAAAGGTAATAATAGAAATGAACACAAATTAGATATTGGTAGATTAATAATGCAAATTAACACTGAAAATTTAGGCTCTTTTCGATTCACGATTCAGAAATGTGGCATGGATTCGTCAAGGGCGTTAGCAGCTTTCAAGTT
The DNA here is from genome assembly GCA_037103525.1 of Ganaspis brasiliensis. Lineage (NCBI taxonomy): Eukaryota > Metazoa > Arthropoda > Insecta > Hymenoptera > Figitidae > Ganaspis > Ganaspis brasiliensis. The sequence goes on along the minus strand of JAZKLR010000256.1, from coordinate 1,291,205 downwards.
TCTTTTAATAAAAAATATTTCTGTACTTCAGAGTTATAAAAATTTGGACCGTAAGGTAAGATAATTAGATTGTAATGATAAAAAAAAAGTTTAAGGAATTAGAGTAAGAACTAGGTCTCTGAAATACAGAAAAGGTGTGTGTTCTTGCAATGCTTCAAGTAAATTAAGTTTGTTAAAGAAAATTTTAAAAATTGCTCCCCCATTAACGTGACAAGCATTAAATGTAAACAATGCATGTATTTATCAAAGATGGAGGCTCATTTTGAGAATTTGCACTGAAGAGTTTTAAAATGACAGGAAATAAAAGCTGTCCAATTGGAGGATGCTCTTATGGAAGGTGAAGGCGAAATGGAAGTTTCGGATTCTGAAGACGAGCCACAGCGGAAGAAGCAGAGAAACTTGTCTGATAATCAAGAAGACGTTGAAAGAGTCCAGATATTAAAGGAAGAAAATGACAGTTTGAGATGTCAATTAGAAGCGTACAAGAATGAGGTATAGTTTATTATTTATCTTGACTATTTTGCTAATTTTCCAACTTTTTTTTTAATATTGTGTTTTAATTAAATCTATTTTAACCCGATGATTATACAGTCCCACAAAAAAAATAAAGTTCCCGGATCTGGGTATGAGACCAATATTTTCCTATGTATTTTGATGCACTGAAACCGAATCAACCATCAAAATTGGTTCAGCGGGTCTGATTTTGGACCTTACCTCAAAATCAATAAAAGGGTACTTTTTGTTCGATAGCGTCTGAACCCGACCTAAAATTTATACAAGTCTAGGATCAATAGAAAGCTTGATATATTACCTTTAAATCACTTTTTCAAAAATTGTTCTACGATGATTTGTAACGAAGTTATGATGTTTTACTTAAAATAATTTTTTTCCACAACTCACTATTGATGTGTTTTGAAAATTTGGAAAAAAGTCACATTTTAAGTAAAACATCATTATTTTGTTAAAAATCATCGTAGAACAATTTTTAGAAAAGTGATTTAAAGGTAATAAATCAAGCTTTCTATTGATCCTAGACTTGTATAAATTTTAGGTCGGGTTCAGACGCTATCGAACAAAAAAGTACCAGTTTATTCATTTTGAGGTTAGGTCCAAAATAAGTCCCGCTGGACCAATTTTGATGGTGGATTCGGATTCAGCGCATCAAAATACATAGGAAAATACCCAGATCCGGGAACTTTATTTTTTTTTGTAGGGCTGTGTTATTTATGACTCAAGTGTGGGTCATAGTTGTTTTTGCAAAAAATACGCAACATCTATAAAGAAAAAATTAAAATTAAAAATTTATAAAATCGTTTTTGATCTTAACCGGTTCTAAATGAGAGTCATTTATTTTACTTTACAGGTGGATCTTTTAAAATCAGAAACAAAGAACGAGATGGATGGAAAAGAAAAGCAAATGAAGATGTTACAACAAACTCTGAAGGGAATGCAGGAACAATTAATGCAATCGAGAAAACAGCAAGCTCAGGACGATCAAAAGATCAAAGATTTAACTATAAAATTAAATTCTACCAAGAAGGAAGAACCTCCAGAAAGTGAGATAATTACTTTGGATAAAGATGACGATGTAAATGAAGAACCAAGAACTCCGAAACATCTTATATCATCTTCTGGATCGATTCAAATTACTCAAAAAGATGCCAAACTTATAGGTAATTTTTTATTTTTTTTTTTATTTTATGAACTAGAACCATTCTAAAGGACAAAAATATGCGAAGACGCATGATGATTCCTTAAAATCCATTGAGAAAAACCTGCAAAATATCGAATTCAATAAAATAGAATTTGACCCACATTTTTGTTTCCCCGAATGATTATTTTTCAGAATAAAAACAAACTAAAATTTCCTTCTAATAGAATTATTAATTGTAGAAATTACTCAGAAGAATAATTTTTTATTGACCGAAATTAAAGTGAAACAAATTTTCAAAAGTAGGAATTTTAATTTAATAAATATTTTTAAAAATCGAAATTTCATTTGTACTAATTTTTGTTCTTTTGTATGAACTTTTATTAAAGAGAATCTTTATTTAGCAAAATTTTTATTTAACAGAATTTTGATATCGACGACAATTCATGTAACCGAAAATTCATGTGACAAAATGCTTATAAAGGCGAAGTTTTGTACGACAGAATTCTTATGAAATCAAACATTAATTTGTGAATGATTTTTCACATAAAATAAAAATCATATAAAAATATTAAAATTGATTTCACCCAGTTTTGAAAGATACAGTTACACATTTTTAAAAAAATTAGGTTAATCCAAATTTGTTTTGAAATAATAACAATTTAACATTTTGTATTTTTTATTTGAACTTTATGAATAATTGTAATTTTTATCAAATTTTGACAAATAATCTTTAATAAAATAAATACATTTTAATCTTTGAAATATTTTCTACAAGTCTGTTAGTTGGATTTTTTTAAAATTATTTTTGTTTAAAAAGTATATAATAGATAAGTTTTGTGTGTTTAGTAATTTTTTAACAAAATATTATTAACAAAATCCAACTAACAAATTTGTAGAGAATGTTTCAGTGATTGAAATGAACTATTATTTGTCAAAATTGGATGAAAATTACAATTGTTTACACACTTTAAAGAAAAAACACAAAATGGTTAATAATTATTATTTCATAATAAATTTTGTATCAACTTAACTTTTTTTTTAAAATGTACAATTGTATTTTTTCAAATTAGATAAAATTCATAGGAATTCTGTTGCATAAAAGTTCGGATTTATAAACATTCTGTCACTTGAATTTTCAATTACATGAATTGTCGGGCAAATCAAAATTCGGTTAAATAAAGATTGTCTTAAATAAAAGTTAAGATAAAAGGTAATGTGGTAAAATTTTAATTATACAATATAAAAATTATTACAAACGAAAATTCGATTAAATTATCATTGTGTTAAATACCTTGTTTCGAATAGAATTTTCATCCGTTTGAATACGTTTTAATCAGTATTTTTAAGAGGCAATCCGAAATTTGTTTCTGAGCCAATCAGTTTATATCCGAATCTAAAAATAGATATAACTTGACAAAAAATCCTTTCCGAATTAATCCGTTTCATTCCGAAGCTAAATTTTAATCCGTATGAATCCTATTATTCATTCAAAATCAATCCTGTCTAATTCTAATCGAGTTTATTCGGATTTGAAACGGATTGATTCAAAATGATACATCCATTTTTAGATTCGGATAAAAAATTATTAGCTCGGAAACAAATTTCGGAATGCCTCGGATAAAAACTGATTGAAGTTCAATCCTGTACTTTCGTCAGGGTAGATATTGTGCTAAATAGAATTCATGACAATTGGTGTTTCTGTTCAATCGTAATTCTTGTACATATAAATTTAGCTAAATAGATATTAGTATCAAATAAAATCTCTGTGGTATATAAAATCTGTCAACTTGTAATTCACTGAAGTGAGAATTTTAAGATATGACAATAAGGCTATTTAAGAGTTCTAAGATACGAAAGTTAGGTTATATTAAATGTCTATGTGATAATTAGTCTATTTAACAAAAATTAGTGCAAATAAAATTTCGATTTGTAAAAATGCCTATTAAATTAAAATCCGTACTTTTAAAAATGTGTTTCCCTTTAATTTCGTTGAAATAAAAATTATTTTTCTGCATAAATTCACAATTAATAATTCTATTAAAAAGAAATTTCATTATGTTTTTATTCTGTAAAATAATGATCATTCGGGAAAACGATATTTCGGATCAAATTTTTTTTTTGTTTTGTTTTTTATTTTTGTTATAATTTTAGAAAAAAATTTCTTTCTCTATAATTGAGTTTAAACTATCTAAATAGCTTTTTCCTGAGACGTTCTATTACACAGAAATTTTTTTTAATGATTTATTTAAAACGATTATTTACAATTATATTTTAAATGAATACATAAATATTTTACTAATTTTCAGGTCTTATTGCAACATTTTTACATATCCATCCATTTGGTGCTAGTGTTGATTACGTTTGGTCGTATTTACAAAAAATGGAACCGGGATTGAGACCAAACGAAGTAGAATCTTTAATGCAAAGATTTCCACAAGTATTCAAACAAGAATTATCAGGAATTGGTGCAAATATGGAAAGACGATGGCAATTTTCAGGCTTTAATACCTATCGAATTCATTAAAAATAAAACACCAAATTGTGTGATAAATATTATGATTACAAGAAAAAGTTCACATTCTATTAGAAGATTTATTATCGATTTATTAATTATGAAGTCGATTATAACTCTTAAACGATGATTTGCCATATTAGTAATGTTGCTTAATGAAGAAAAGACGTTAAATTGTGTTTTGAAGCGAAGTGATTTGTGTGATGAAAATGAATAATGAGCGTCGTTCTAGTCCACACTTTAGATTACATTTAGTTTTGTTTTTATTTTTTTCTCTCTTTAATTCTTTTTTACAAAAATATTACAAAAATGTATCATTACGCAAAACAGTTGAAACTTTGTCACTTTACAAATGTAAAAAATATGATTTCAATGGAGCTTAATGAAAGTTTACTTAAATTATAAATCGTACAAATAAGTTGAAATTTAGGAAATAACTCTAAGAAACTGAGTTACCTTGTTTTAAGTGTTTTTAAAATAAAATTTAAAAATACTTAGAAAAAAGTGTTTCTTGCCATGAAATGTTTTTGAAAATAATATATGTTTATCTTACTAATCAGAAATTAACGAATTTATAAAATTAATCATGATGTGTGAGAAAAAGTATTGAAAGAATTTGAATAAATTGTTTTTAGAAAAAGGCTGAACTATGGCCGTTGTTTGGAAAAATATTTAATAAAGAGTTTGGTTATTAATAAGTTAAACAGCAAGTGTTTTATTTGTAAAATAAACCTTGAAACTTAAAATCTTTTCTACTCGATTTAAAAAACATACCAACTTTTATCAACTCTTTTATCATTAAAATATAAATATGCCTGTTATTTATCAAAAACTCGATATACCACTTTTTAAAAAACAAAAAAATAAGGTGACAAGAAGTGAAATAAAGAATAAATTATAATATGAAAAATAACTGATGATTTGAATCAATTAAAATTATATATTTATTAAAATTAAATTTCAATCGACTGAATTTGAGGTTGAGAAATAATATAATGTATTAAAATTAAAGTCAATCAAATTTGTGATGAATTCAATTTAGAATTGATTAAAATTTCCATCAATAAAAATTTTTTACTGTTGAGCATTGGAATTTGAATGTGTTTAAATTTGAATAAATTTAAATTTGCGCCACATTTGTGAAAGAGCATGCGCACCTATTCATTGAAAAAGTTACCAAGTATTTTGGAGGTTAACAAATAGTTTTCGAAATTATTTCTATTTAAGTTTTTAAATATTGTTTTATTAATACAGATATGGATAAAACAATTTTTATACTTTTTAAGCGGTTGTCTCTGCATCATTTTTTTTTTTTTTTTATATTTTATGCATGCAGGGTATTTGCGCATGATTAGTCGGGTTAGTTCCAATGGAAAATTAGTACATATATTTCTACCAGAAATGCCCAATCATCTTCTGAATATATAAATGGTTATTAGGTAGTTCAAGTTCGGTGGGGGAAAATCCAATATGGAGGATACTGGAGCACAGCTTTGCATGGAAGCCAATGGGACGAAATAAGTTTTTTTAAAATAACTTTTTAAAAACAAATTTTTGAACCTATGTTTATTAGCAAATTATTTTTCTTTTATCGAAAGCTATTTTTTAAAACAATAAAAATTGATATAACAATTTTATTAAATTTTATTATTTTAAAAAATAGCTTTCGATAAAAGAAAAATAATTTGCTAATAAACATGGATTCAAAAATTTGTTTTTAAAAAGTTATTTTTAAATAACTGATTTTGCTCCATTGACTACAATGCATTTTTAGGCCCCAGCAAGCGGCCATCTTGAATTTTTCCCCACCGAACTTGAACTACCTTATTCAACTTTATTTGTTATTGTTTATTCTAATTCAAGAACTATTTTTAAAAGTTTATTTGTTATTTAAAAAAATATTTTATCCAAGAATGCAAAATCCAGTTCACCGCCATATTAGATTTCTCCCACCCAATGAGCTGCATTTGTTATTACGCATGCGCACTGCACAATTTTTCGATTTAAAGTACAATAACCTATAAAATCCAAATGATTAACAAATTGTTAATTTCGAATCAAAAATAAAAATAATTTTTAAAAATCTTTTGGCATATGCTTATAACTAATTATAAAGTATCATAATTAGTTAATACAATTTTTATTCAATTAACGAAAAATAAAAATTGTTAAATTTCCTTTATAAAACAACTTTAAAAATTACAAACAAATAAAAACATCCTTTATTTTTAAAATTATTCTCTATTATAGAATATCCTTAGTCTTTTTGTTACAGTCATTTTTTTTTTTAAATGACAAAAGTAAATTTTTGTTTAAAAACTATCAAAACTATGAAAAACAATTTTAACGCGAAATAAGAAATATAACATCGTAGTGAAGATTGAAGAATAAATATTTACATAATCATCAAGAAACCCAGCATTCGAGTACAATAAATTCAAGTATAGAACCATAACTAAAAATGTATTATTAAATAGTAAGTTTGTATATATATTTCGATATTTCTTTTGGAGCTTTTGGAGCAAGAGAGAGACCGCGAGAGTAAGTGGGAGTGAGAGAGAACGAGGAGGGGGATGTTTCGCTTGCGGGTTAGAATCATCGTTCGTGGCGAGTTACCAAGGTGAAAACGAGACAATCTTTGTTAGTTAAATAAAATAAAAGGATATGTTCGCGAATTAGTCTGTCTTTGAATTCATGAAATATTTAATAACGTGAGAAACGAGAACAAAAGGTAGCAGTGGACAACAGCCATAATCAAACAACTGCGAGGTGCGCGACGCGATCAGATAAATTCGGATAAAACGTGTAAATTTTATTGCCAGGCTCGAGGTAGTCCGATTTAACGCACACCAGACAAGAGAATTATAAACGTGCGAGCCGAGGACAAGGCGCCGGAAGCAGGAAGCCGAAAAAGAGGCCACGACGAGATTGGGACAAACGACGGGATGAGCGCTAAAAATGACGTGAACAGGAGAGTCTTGGCAATCCAGGCGAAGAAGAAACGACACAAGCCGGTTAAACGAAAGGGAAAAGGTTCTCAAAGCGATCAGGACAATCCCGGAGCCCAATGTTCTAAAGCATCTAACTCACATCAAAATCAGGACACTCCAGGACAGAGGCAGAATTCCGGTGGCAACGGGCACAGGTGCCCAAGCTCTCTTTCTTCTCCCCTTGATAATTTACAAATTTCAATCAAACCAGCACATTTTACATTTTCATTCAACATTTGTCTCTTATTTACAAATTAACTTCAATTCAAGTTTTAATTTCAAATATTTCATCTTTTCTGCACATTTGAGAAAATTTGTCACCATTCAAATTTTGAAAATTGCTAACCTCCTGACACTTGCTTCTAGTGCTTCTGGTATACCCTGATTTGCGTTTGTAATCATCCCTGCCCTTTTTACATGAAAGTGGAAATTTTTCATTGCTTTTCTAACTTAGTAGTTTTTAATTACTTTCGGACTAAAACTTCGAGTTTCCTGCAAATATACAGTCAAGCAAATTGATTTCCTGTTTCACAATTTCCATTTATTAAAGATCTTTGCTAAAAGACTTTTTTTGATATTGTTTCCCTCATACAATTAGAAAAAAAAATTGCTTTTGCTATTTCCGATATATCACGCTTGATTGATTTCATAACTCATTTAAGAACCGAAATAATTTTTTGGAAAATTATGAATTAAATTTGCTAGACAAATTTAATTTCTTTTGCAAGAAATTCAAGATCTTTGAATGTTTAATTAATTAATTTTAGTTTTTATAAATATAATAGAAAAAGTTTAGATAGTTTGAAAGTTTGATTATTTTGATTAATTGAAATAATAATTAAATAACTAAAATTTAACTTTATTTTGCCAAATGGTAATTTTTTGTTATTTGAAAATATATTGTTATGTAATCAATCCTAACGTTACAATTTATCTCAGTTCAGACACAAAATTTTACTTATTCTTGACAATACTTTGCAATGTTATGTTTGTTAGTATTAACAATTTCAATATTGTTTTAAACCACTAAATAACTATTGGATAATAAATTCAAAAGCTATATGAATTAATTAAACCTTACATATATTAACTAAACCTTAACTGTCCAAAACTTTAAAAAATTCAAGATAATCTTTGTTTGGTATTTACAAACACAATTCTGTTCAATTTTAGGTTTTTTTAAGCTACCCTTAAGATAAATGAATTGTTAATATTATTTGTAAATAAGAAAAATATCATAAAGCTTTCAACCAAGTTAATATCAGAAGAAATAAAATTAACAAACAAGATAAAATATTCAGGTCAGAAATAAAAGTTTAATTAAATAAATTATCACTTCGCAAAGAAAAGACGCAATTTTTTTACAATTTTTGTTTTAATTATTAATTAATTTAATTTTTATTAAAAAAAATAAAATATAGTTAAAATTAAATTTAACAATTTAAGAAATTGAATAAAATATTTTTTTAAATTTGACGTTACATGAAAAGGTTAAATCTACTTAATACAAAATATAATTTCAATTGTTTTCAATAATATTTTGCCACCTTGAAGACTGAGAACAAACTAGGAGCAAGTTTTCAAAAGATATAATTCCATTTATTCAAAAAAGTATAAATAAACACAAATTTAACATATTAAAAACCTGACAAATCAATCTGCGACTGTTAAATTTAAGAAAAAAAGTTTCATTAACAAAGAGTTTTTAATTTGAAACCATCTGGACTTAACCAAGATGATTTATAATTTTTGTTTTTATTATCAGAAAAACTACAAAAATCTTAAAAAATGATAGACAAACAGTAATCGTATCCAGTCCAAAAAACATACTTATATAAATAATTTCATATTGCTCTTCTACTTTACCAACATAATAGTACATTATTAATAAACAAATAATAAATAGAATTGACAAATTTTGTTCCCTTCTCTTGTGCTTACTAACAAGAAATTAAACTTTTCCCTAATTTGATTTCTTGTCCGGAAATTAAATTACGTGACAAGTTTAGCATTTTCTAGATAATGAATCTAAGTTCTCAATTCAGTTTTGTATTTTTGAACTATAGATTGAATACGAGCCACAGTTCGAGTAACGAGACGATCGAGGACGACGATGATGTTTATAGCAGCGAAGAAGAAGAACAAGAAGACAGCAGCGATTATTGTAAAGGGGGTTATTATCCAGTCAAAATAGGAGATTTGTTTTTAAATCGCTATCACGTCACGCGCAAACTTGGTTGGGGACATTTTTCTACTGTTTGGCTTTGTTGGGATCTCCAGGTAAAATTTTCAAATTTCTTTTTTCAAATTGTACAATAACTTTTCAAGATAAACACACAGAGACTTGTCTTCTTTATTTTTAGGATAAACGATTTGTGGCCCTGAAAGTGGTAAAATCGGCGTCTCATTTTACGGAAACTGCGCTTGATGAAATCAAGCTTTTGAAAGACGTTCGTGACACCGATCCTAATGATCCTAAACGCAACAAAACCGTCCAGTTGCTACATGACTTCAAGATCAGAGGCATCAATGGATTGCATGTTTGTATGGTTTTCGAAGTTCTTGGACACAACTTACTTAGACTCATTATTAGATCAAATTATCGAGGGATTCCAAGAAATAATGTTAAGCGAATAATAAGACAAGTTCTCGAGGGCTTGGATTACCTTCATAATAAATGTAAGTTTTACTTTTTTATCAATCGCACCTGAAAAAGTACGAATTTTCATTTAACACTAGCAGCATTAACAAATTTTGCATTGTTTTTGGTCAATTAAAACTATAAATTTTTGCAAATTCGAATAATTAAAATTACGAAATTGAAGGATCTGAGAAATAATGAAAATAATTGACAGTTAAAAATAAGATTTGAATAATGGCTACATAATTACACAATTGAAAATAATAGTTTAAAATATTAAACAATAAATATTAAATTTAAACAAAATAGTTGAAAAATGATAGGACTAACTGTTGGAAATAATTGCAAATTGAACAACTGGATTTAAAATCGAAAAAATAATAAAAAATTGAGGAAATAAATTGAAAATTTAAGAATTAAATTAAAATCTGAAAAAATAATAATTAAAAAAAATTATAAAATGACGGAAATAATTGACAATTGAAAACAAAATTAAAAAAATTGCTAGATTAATACACAACCGAACAAAATAATTTAAAAAATCAAAGAATAATTATAAAATTTTAAGTTCATAATTGAAAATCGAAAAAAATAATTAAAATTGCAAAAAATAATTGAAAATTGAAGAATGAAATTTAAATTTATGGAATATATTTGGAGCATTCTATTTGTAACCGACCCTTTTCAGAAACAATTGCCAATATGAGACAATTTTTAAAAAATTATTTCTTCTACTTACTAAGGTAAAATTATTTTTGTAATTAGCAGTTTTAAGAGAAAAAGTTCTAAATTTTACAATGATAAAAAGAATTTTGTTCAAACATATGTAATTTATATGCAAAATATAGTTTGAAAGTTAACCTTTCAAATATCTAAAAAAACGGTGTTTCAGATTTATTAAAAATATATCTTATATCTTATATATAGTTTGAAAGTTAATAAAATACAAAATTTAAAAGAAAACAAATGCCACTCTGTTCAAAAAATGTTTCTCAATTCATATATATTTTAACCTCTGACATAACTAAATTTTAATTAATTTTTCAAAATCCTCTGAAATGTCCATTATTTACTTTACGGAAATAAAAATTAGAATATTTAAGCTTTCTTTTAAGATATCTTTTTAATAAATCTGACACAACGTGTTTTGAGATATTCGAAAGGTTAACATTCAAACTACATTTTGTATATACATTAAATATATTTGAACAAAATTCTTTTTATTATTGCAAAATTTAGGAATTTTTTTTAAAACTGCTAATTACAAAAGTAATTTGGCCTCAGTAGGTAGAAGAAATATTGATTTAAAAATTGTCTCAAATTCGCCGAAATTGGCAATTGTTTCTGAAGGAAGTCGTTTAGAAATAGAATGCCCCATTTAAAAATTTAAAAAAGACGATAATTAATTAATATAGAAGAAAACAATTTAAAACTGAAGATTGGATTTAAAATTTAAAGAAAATAATTGAAAAATTGTATTAAAATTAAAGAAACTTAATGATAATCGAAAAAAAATAATTGAAAAAAGGCGATAATTTTTTAATATTAAACAAAATAATTGAAAAGTGGAATTTGAACTTAAAGAATATAACTGAGAATTGAATAGAACAGTTCTAGAATTGAATAATTGAACTGGAATTTTAAAACAATTTTTATGAGTGAAAAAAGTAAATGAAAAAATCAGAGAATTATTAAATATTGATAAATTAATTGAAAATCGATAAAAAAGATTTAAATTAAAAGAAAATAATTTAAAAATGATGAAATAAAAGGAAATTAAATAATAAAATGGAAACCAAAAAAAATTTTTAAATTAATGATTAATTATAAAATTGAAGGAGAATAATAAATTGTCAATAAAAAACTGATTAAAATTATGGAAAAAATAGTAGAAAATAAATGAAAATTGAAGAAATCAATTGGAAATTGAAGAATTGTATTGAAATTTCAATAAAACAATTGATAATTGAAAAAATGCGAGAATTATTGAATAAAATAATTGAAAAACAAATAATGTAATTGAAAATTAAAGAAAGAAATTGAAGAATAAAGAATTAAATTAAAATTTGAAGAAAACATTTGATTATTGAAAGAAAAATTACAAAATGACTAAAATAACAAAATATTAAAAAAAATAAAATAAAAATAATAATAAAAAGTCTAAAATAATTGAGAAATGATTGATTAAAACTTAGATATTTAAAGCCTGAACCAATAAAAATTTGAATGAGTTGTTATTTGCATCAAAGAAAGTTTTGATAAGAAGATGCATAATAATTTATTGATATAATGATAAAATAAATATTGGTTTGATTAAAAACAGTATAAATTAAAACTTTTATTTATCAATTGAAATTGAAATTTAGTTGAAACTTCAATAAATTATAACTTCATTATATCGATGCTTAACTATGAATTTAGATTTCCATAAGTAAATATAATTATTTCGAAATTTCAAAGAACTCAATTTCCAATAATTTAAATATGTAAATTTTAATTCACTATTATTTTAGTGTATCGAAATGTCAGTTCAGTATTTTAGAGTAAACTATATTTTTTATTAATCTTATTTTCTGTAAATACTGTTAAATGGATTCTCATCAAAATACTCTAATTTTAATTGAACTCTTTTATCTATTTTTTAATTAGGAATTAAATAAGTTTAATAGTAATTTCCTCATGCAATAAAAAAGAAGCATTTTTTAGATCTAGAATACAACATTTATTTAAAGAAATTTAATTTAGAAGTTTTTTTTTAATAAAAATAACGTTGAAAGTTTTAAAACAAAAACATTTTTAATCATTAAGAAACGAAAAGATTATTTTAGACTTATTATTATTTTACTTATTTATCTACTTTTATTATAAAAGATATAATTAGATATTAGATAAATAAAATAAAAACTCCTATGATTTCTAATTAATTTAAAAATATACATTTTTCAAACGTAAGTGATTTAAAACAAAAAAAATATCTATGTAAGTGTCAAACTTCAGGTGTGGATAGAATGAAAGAATGAATAATAGAATGTATGAATCTTGTGGATTATTATTATAGATAATTTATACAATTTTTCTTTTCTTTTCAGGTCAAATAATTCACACGGACATAAAACCCGAAAATGTTTTAATTTGCGTCGATGAGAATTACGTGAGAAAATTGGCTTCCGAAGCAACAGAACTCCATTCTCTGGGCTTAAAATTACCTGTTTCTCTAATATCAACCGCGCCGAAGGAATTTCAAGAACCAATTATTAATGCTAAAATGTCAAAGAACAAAAAGAAAAAATTAAAGAAGAAAGCCAAACGACAAAACGAACTTTTGAAGAAACAAATGGAGCAAATTGAGGAAATTGAAGAACAAGTAAAAACTGATGTGAAGGAAAATGGAGATGTTGACGAGCATGAAACAAATAGTCCTGAAATAGAGGTTGCCACGGAATGTATGGAGGATAACGTTGAAAGTAAAGAGTCCCCCGATACCTCAGAACCATCTGTTCCCTCATTACATGTGAATGGTGTTGACGGATTAGCAGGTGGTGAGAAAGTTGAAAATCAAGAAAACGAAGAGCAGAAAGTTGAAAACGTCCCCATGAGCGATATTGAAAAGAGCTGCGGTGAAGGTCTTGTACCAACTGACTTCTCAGACAAAGACGAATGCACTGATGGTAAATTAAATATCTTAAATTTATTAGTCAAGAAAAGGTTCCCATTTATGTGTTTTTTTTTTTGACGTTTTTAATTTTTATTCAAGTTATCTACTAATCTCTCGCTCAACCAAATTCCTAATTTTTTCTTAGCTTATTATTGGTCACAAAAATTCCTAAATTTCTAAACTACCCCAGCAAATTTTTTCAGTTTTTCCAGACATATATTTAACATTAGCAAGTTTAAAATGTTTTCGACACAATAAACGCAATAAACTGACCAATACATTACCAGAAATTTCCTAAATATTTCATAAAATTTGCATTAACTTTTCGGAATATTCAGGAAATATTCTTCACCAAACGCTGTCATCGAGAAATTTGTTTTCCCACCAAATAATTAAACTCTTAACCAAACAAGTAGATAGTATAAAAATGGTTTAAGTACTGATTAAAAATAATAACTTTCTAGAAAACTGTTAAATTTTCAATAAAACTCATTGGTTTTTAAACAAAAGACAAACACCTTTTATCTAAAAAAAAATTACATTAAATGTTACTTTCTCTATCTCAAGAAGAAAATAATTAAACTCGTTCCGATTTTTTCAATAACGTATAAATTTAGAATAACTAAAATGTAGGGAAAATCAAAAAGGAATATTCACGCGTTCCCTTTCGGATCATAACACAATTTCTAACAAAACAGTAACATTTTAACATTTAAAAAATAAATAAAAAGAAAAAACAGCTCAGGTATATTGTAAACAGGAAAATATTAAACAATCTATAAACATAACAAATTTTAATTTATGATCGTTATTAATTTAATGAATTAATTTTATGTTCATTAACTTTAATAGCTCTTAATATTTACTACAAAAATAATCACTAAATAAAGTGATCCAATTGACTTGTAAATACTATTCAAATAGAATAGTTGAATTTACAATTTTTTATTTCTGGAATCACTTTTCGTCTGAAGAAACAATTTTTAATTTGACAAACTTTTTGGTTCATCATGTTTTCGTTTATATCACGAGACTACAAAAAAATTGGAATGTTTTTAAGAAAAAGATGAATATTATTTTCTGGCAAATTGCGATGCTTTGAAAACGAATTTAAAGTTTAATTTGTTCCATCACATTTTTCCCTCTAAGGAAAATCTCTTATCAAATACAAATTTCCATATCGAATTTGAAGTCAAATTTTTAAAATTCAAAATGTCGACAAATTTTTTAAAAATCATGGAATTTTCATGAAATTTGATATCTAAAAATTTTGAAATCTCTGATATGAATATGAAAATTCTACTACTTTTAAAATTTTTGGTCAATATTTTGAATTTTGTAAATCTGACTTCAGATTTATAATTAATGAACTCGAAATCAGGTTCATAAAAATTGTATGTCAGATGATTATGAATATGTTTTTAGAGGTTTACAAAATTTGCTGATGTAACGGATAAAATCGGATTCAAATTCGTTTTCAATGCATAGAAACACGTCAGAAATGTTTTTTTTTTTTTAATAAGCATTTCGATTTTTTGGCTGGTTCTGTGTGAATATTTAATTTGTAAAATTATAATTTTATTTTCTATACTTTTTCTTATTTTCATTTCATTAAATTAATTTCCACCAAGATTTAGGGTTACAAAAAAATAAAATTTGTACAATAATTACTAGTAAACAAAATAAATGTATTAAACTAAAACTTACTAACAGTTTCTATTTTAAATCAATTTTACTTTATTATTTGAGTTTCTTTGTTTTATGTGTTGCAAACAATAAATGTCACTTAATATATCTATTTTTGGAAGAGCTGCTATAAATTAACCAAGAAAAAAAATGTTTTTAGCTTCTAATCAATAAAGAATTGCACTTAATTTTTTAAAAAAACAAAACTAGTTAGTAATTTCTGTTGTATGCAATAATAATTTTAGCAACATTAAATGAAATAATCAAGTTCGAGAATATTTAAAAAATGGAAAAAATTTTAATGTTAAGAAAATTGTTAAAAAGTTATAAGAAAATATACATTTAAAATGTGTTCATCGTATACGATGCAATTTCCTTTTTTCTTTCATAATCAGCACTTAAAATTATTTTGATTTTCCGGAGAAAATTCATTGTAGCTGTGCAATTGATTATAACTTTAAATTATAAAAATATAGTTTTGTGTTTCTGACAAAAGAAAAACATCATCTCAAGTTGGTCAAAAAGCAAAGGTTAAATTAAAAATTGTCTCTTGGCAGATAAAAACGAGAATTCGTCTAATAAAAAGCATTCAAAACGAGCATCTGTTGCTCCTTTAGATCCAGCATTAGTAGACTGTGAAGTTGAAGTAAAAATAGCAGATCTCGGAAATGCTTGCTGGGTTTACAAGAAATTTACTGAAGATATTCAAACAAGGCAATATCGATCGCTTGAAGTGTTATTAGGAGATGGATACAGCACATCGGCCGATATTTGGTCAACAGCTTGTATGGCTTTTGAACTTGCGACTGGTGACTATCTTTTTGAACCCCACAGTGGAGAAGACTATTGCAGGTAAGATTTATTAACAAAAACAATACAAATAATTGAAGAAGGATTTTAAATGAGAAGATATGAGCGTATCTCAGAAACCTTTAACTTTTCAATAAAAAACGGATGGAATTTTTTTTTTTTAAGCATAACATTCAAAATTTATCTAAGAAGTAAAGTTTAAATTCAAAACTTCTAAATTTTATTCAAGGACAGATTTATTAATGATTTAAAAATAAAAACACCTTTAACCTATAATAAAGAAAAAAATCAAAAAGTGGTTGTTTATTAAGCTAAGAAACTATTGTCAATTTCCCGCGCATTTTAAAATTTGTTTTTTTAAACTATTTTTCTTAAAATTATTACTTTTTATTTTCGTTTCTCTTCATACTTACTTCTTTTATCATTTATTTTTTCTCTCTTTAGTTTTTATACACAAAACTATAATTCTAAATACAAAACTAAAACTTTTTTATTCCACTGATAACCTCAGATTTGTATATTATGACATGAATGTCTTCAAATTACAATTATTTTAAGGAGATATAAGGCACACTTATTTATAATATATCTTAAAATTTTTATAAAATCCTCAAGATTTAATTTCACTAAGGGTTCTTGAAATGGCTCGAATCTTCTTCAAGTAAATAAATAAATAAAGTGATTATAGTCAAAACGTTTAAAATGGAGAGACAATTTTTGAGAGTTCATAATTTCTAAAATAATTAGAATTTTCTATTTTCTTTTGTGTAAAATTAATCCTTATTTCATTAACTTTAAATTCATTTGACACAGAGTCATAAGTTTTATTCTTTTTTATTTTTCATCACTTAAAACATTCAAAACTATAGGGTTAGGGACAAGTATAGGAGTTAAGTCGAACATTTAAAAATTAATAGGCTCTTATTTAAACTACAAATTTATGTAATAATAATTGGAAGAGGTAGCTCATATTATAATTAACATTTTAAATCAAAATTCAATAAATAATGCAACTAATTTTTCTCTTTTTTTAGGGATGAAGATCACCTAGCGCATATTATTGAACTCCTTGGAGAAATTCCACGACGAATCGCTCTTTCTGGAAAGCATTCTCGATTGTTTTTCAATAAGAAGGGAGAATTGAAGCACATTACTGGTTTGAAACCTTGGGGATTGTGTTCAGTTTTGATAGAAAAGTACGATTGGTCAACTAGTGAAGCGCGAGAATTCGCAGATTTCTTAACTCCAATGCTTGAGTTTGATCCGGACATGCGAGCCACGGCAGCCGAGTGCCTAAAGCATCCATGGTTGCAAATCAAGTGATTACGTTTTATGTTGTTTTTAATCAGTAAAAATTTCTAATCGCTCTATTGTCCCAATGTAATCATAACCGAGAGTGTGATAGGAAGCAATATTGACGGATAAATTGCAAATTGTTGAAATCGAAAATTGTTAAAATCGAAATTTAGTTTTTAAATGGCGAGAGCAAAGCGTTAGATCAACAAATGTTATAAATTTAAGCATAACTTTAGCATATCCTGTATTTTTGTTTCTAAGTCTACCTGTCTTTATTATTTCTACTTTATTTAAAATTGACGATTAATGTTTCTTTAAATGTGTTTCGTCAACTGGCTCCAAGTTTTTAATGACAGACTGCCGATTAATTTTTAAATTCATTTCCCATGGAAATATTCCAGTAAAGATTATTTTTACGAAAGCGAAATACTTTTTTTTTTTAATCAATGTCACATTCCATTCTTTCTGTAAATTCTCCTGGTACTTCCTATACAACACTCTCGGCTTCTGCCAACAATTTATAAATTGATTTTCTGTCAATATTTTCCATCTAGCAATGACGTAAATTAAATTTTTAGATGTTTCTTTACACTTACTGCTTTTTTTATATTCATTTTCGTTTTTTTTTTATTCTAATTGCTGACCATCTGAAGTTATATAAAAAAAAAAACAATCAAAAGTAGTGCTGAAAGTTATCAAGGTAACTAATAATAATACGTTTTTAACGCTCTTTTACTCTCGTGTTGTTAATTTGTATAAACTTGAAAAAATTGAAAGAAGCAGGAAAATGATTTTATATTTCGTTGACATTTTAAGAAGATCGGTGCTGCTTTGCACACAGACTGATACAATAATACTCATGTGCGACGAGCAGCGTTCTTATTTTCAAACTGATAATGAATTCCGATATGCTAGGCGATATTCAAATAAAAAGCAGTGTACCACGACGGACCGTAAACTTTTTTGATAATGAGTCAATCCTTCGAATCTCGATAAATTACTCTGGACTATAATGTGTTTGGTGAAACGTAAAAACTGCAACACAATTTCAATAAAAAAGAAAAACCACGATTAGAATGAGGCTTGAATAATTATTAGAAAAGAATTATATCTTATTAACAAGTTTAATTAAGCGTTTTGCTTTAAATGACGATCGATCAGCTCTCTCTATCTCTGGACAAAAATCGTCGTATCATTCGTAAATTCAGTGAAGAAAATGCGAAACGACTAGAATTTACAAATAACATAATTCGTAGGACCACTGAAATGCTTTGTGTCGTCTCCTCTTATTAAAAAAAAAAAAATAAATAAAACACTTCCGAAACAATTTTTGAGAAGATGAAACGGGAGAAATTTTTATTTGAGACAATTGTTATCCCACATAGCAAAGTCAACTACTAGAGATATTTAAAAAAAGTAGTATTTAACAGACAGAAGATCGTGATTCAATAAGTTAAGCTGATCCCCCGATTTCAATCGTTGGACGATTAACTATGCATTCTCTTATCTAACTCGAGTTAATAAACAATAAAGAAATACTACTGTGAAAAATAGCAGTCATATAAAATTTGTACAGTGAATACTTTAAAATACACGTAAAATTAGTTGGTAATAATATTGTTTTACGAGGTCCAATGAAATCTATTGCGTTTAGTCAAATAAAAGCTCAGTTTGGCTTCAGTAATTCAAGTCTTGAGTCGATTAAATTAACTTCTCCAATTCCTTAAATTCCTGTGATTAAATAATTAAGAAAAATTGGAATTATAGGGTTTGGCAAGGGTGAGCATCAGTGGACCTGTTTCTTTTTCACAACTCCGCTAACCCAATTTTGAGCACTTTTTTGCAACAAGATAAAATTTGTGCACTTTAATAAATTTTAAGTTAAATTGATTATTAATTTTCAAAGTTTTAGGAATAAAGTATTATAATATGGAAAACTAATGAAATTAAAGTTAAGTTTTATAAATAAAATAAGTTTTTTAATTAATAAGGTATTAATAATTTTTTACTTTATTGAAAAAGAGGTTTTAAGATATATTCCAATTTTATTACGTTAGTATATTAACAAAATTAAAAAAAAAACACTCATTTTGTGATATAAAAATAATATTAATGAAACATAGCATTTTCCAATATGCTAATAAACATTTTTAATTAAAAAGGAGGAAAAACCTGTAATTCTAATATTTTTGAAACATATTTACCACCGATCTACCAATTTGATTTGCACTTTGTAAATAAATTTGTTTTAATTTATAATATTTATTAATTTTTAATACGCACTTACTATCTACTATTTTTATTTGCATGTTATAAAGAAATTTATTTTGCAGAAATAATTTTCTAAACCATTTCTTAGAAATTAATGTGGATCACTGATGCTGACGCCCCCCTCTAAACAAAATTTTAGATCAAGACTCTTTAACATATCAGACACAATAAAGAATTCAAAAAATAATAACATTGAAAAATTATAAGTTATTTATTTAAAAAAAAGTATGCTGAAGTGCAAACATTGAATATTTTTTATCTCGTCACATAAAAATAATTAAATGTTTTTGTCATCAAACATTCAAAATAAGTTACACATGAAAAATTTGATTAATTCAATTGAAAAAATATTGTTAGTTTATTTAATCTTTTCAAAACAATGAAATTAATATAAATTAAAATCTGTGCAATAATTGGAAATTTATTTTTCTCATTTAAAATTATACATTTTTAATTCTATTCTTGTCAGTAGAAAACTGCATGATTATTTGTAAATGTAATATTACTAAATTAAAAAACTTAAAAGTTTCATAAGTTAACTAAAAATACCAAAATTGTTTTCTAAAAAATTAATTTGTAAATAATTGAGTAAGTACTTATTTATTATACTCTACAGAACTATAAAGTAATCAAAAATTATATTTTTTTCTTAAAAAACTGTTATTCATAGATATGTTAAATGGTCAATCGTTAAAAAAAAGTTATCATTTATTTAATTTTCCAATTTAAAAAAAATACTTTTTTCTTATGTTATAATTTTATCTAACCCTTTACGGTAAATTAAAAAATACATTATTCTGCAAAATAATAACATCTTTCATTTGTTCAAAACGATTTTAAACATTGGTTTTCGAAAAATATACTTTTGTCAGTTTACAAGACAAAAAGTATGGACCAAAGGTCGAAAATTTTTCATTTTAACATTTTCCACTTTTATTCACTACAAAATATTAAAAAATTATCAAGAGCCTTTTTTTATTTAAAATATTTTTGCCGGAAAGGGTTAGTGTTTGAAAATAAAATTAATATTTGTATTTTAAAAAAATATATTTTATTTTCACCCGATCAAAATATGAATAAAATCATCCTAACAAAATAATTTAGTTTATTTAAGTTTGAATATCGAAAGTATAAAAAAAGATAATATTTGCAATTAAAAATAATTTAAAAGTGCAATAAAATTAATAAATTAGCGATCAAAAAGCTGACGTGAATAGATTTCAATGAATGGCCAGTATTTTCGCGTAGATCGCAACATTATAAATATAAATCTTTCATTGATAATAATACAATATCGTATAATAATATTGCACAATTCTACTTAAAACTGAGAAAAGAGGGACAAAAAATGTAGAAATTTGTACAGTTTGATGTCCGAAATTTTGACTCGGATTTAACCAATGTTAAACAAATATTTGTTAATAGAAGAAATATGTACTTCCACTTATATTTTTCATGACAACAGATGATTCTTTATCAAAAAATGTACTTTAAAAAAAACTATAGCGGGAACAGATTCAAGAAAAGTTGAAATTTAATTCTTATAAGTATCTCCATTAATTTGTAGATACAACATTGCATTAAACGTGTAATATTTTCCATTGTATAAAGAAAACATCAAGATAAAGTCCACGTTGTCAGGGATTTTTGGATAAATTAAAAATATGTTTGATAATTAATTTTAAATTTTCACGAAAAAAGCGAGAGAATTTGAACGTAAGACGCATAGAATAATTTATGAATTTGTCGCATTTATAGTAAATATGAATATATTTACACATAGATTTAGAAACTGCATGCTTAGATAAGTATTGGTATTTTTATAAAATAATTACAAGCAGCTTTACAACAAATAAAACCAAAAATTAAGTTTTTCATAAAATAATTACAACAGAAATTTAGTTTTTAAAATGATAATAATAATAATTCGTTATAAAACTGATTGTAATGTTTTATAAACAACCATTAGAAAAATACCAATGCATAGAATTTCCGACCGATTTGAGTTTATCCATATTTTATAAATATTTCTTTTTAATTAACTCTCAATCTTACTATACAAATTTTGTACACAAATCATCGATCGGTTAAAAATTCTATGAATGTGGTAATTTTCTAATAAACTAACTCGGAAAAACATTGTTAAATTTGAAAAGTCGAAAAAAAATTGTGTGGTAATTTTCTTTTCGACTTACCTAGTCGTAAGAAATCAACGTTTACAAAGTGTTTTTCTACCTCTTTGTTCACAAGCAAAAGAAATTTATCTTAGGAAGTCAAGAAATTCATTTTTAAAAAAAGTCAACTGACATAAAAAAATTTAAAAAAATGAAATAAAATTATAATTTTAGAAAAAATTGAAAAAACTTTTAATTATTTTCTGTATAATTATATAATTTTAGAGTTTTATACATAATTTGCAAACATTTCAAATTAAAAAATTTGATAAAAAGATAGAAAAATACTTGTAAATATAAGGGAACACCCTGACGGGTTATAATCTTGAATAATTATCAGAAACTTTCGTAAGAAAAGAGGGACAAATTTTTGTCAACGGTGATCGAAGAAAAAGGAAATAATAACATAAAAAAACACATGAACCCTGGTGGTATGTGACTTTTTTTAGAACTTTATTATCACCTGCAATAAAGTAAAATCTTTCACATTGAAGTAAACATGTCAATGGCGACTGGAGTTTTTTAAAAAAAAAAACAAAACAATTATGACCTTTTCTGGGCTTCTTAGAAGATAATAAAAAAACAAAAATTGATAGTTGCTACTGCAAATTTTTCAATTTAATTTTCAACGACCAAGAATGCGCGATGACACATTTTATACGAGCTTCTTTTCTCAAATACCAAAACGTGTTCACGTACTTTTGACATTCTATAAATAATATGAGATTATAAGAAGCATTAGTGGTCACTAATTGTGCTCCAGTTAATCAGATGATGTGACAAGTTAAGAAAATAATCTTGATTAAATTTACTAATAGAGAAATTGGAATGAATAAATGGATTTGATGTTAAGACGATGCCTCCCAAGTATGTCTTGCTATATACTTAAATACAAATAACAAATCCGAGTAAAAGCTCTATTCCATTCCCTTCCAAAGATTCATAAACAAATAAATTCACCAAATTTAATTGATTTTCACTACCGAACAGACAACGAAATCAATAAAAAGAACCAGCATATGATTTAAAACTGTACTTATATTCTCCACAAAATATACAATATATATATAGATTATGCTTGTCGCATTCAGAATTTTTGCAGATTTCACAATTTCATAAAATCCTTATTTATTAATATTCAAATACAGGTAATTAAGTGTAAAAGTCGAAAAACTTGGCAACAATCGAAATAAATATGGAAACTTCATAGCCGTAAAGTTTTTGTTTCATACACTCATATGTGAATTATTCCAATAAAAAACAGAAAGAGAATTTTAGAATAGAAATTATTATTATTATTATTAAATTAATTACAATAGAATTTAATAAATTTAGTTTAAAAAAAAAACAAAAACAAGAAACCGTTGGTTCTCTGTTCTCAAGAACTCACAATTTTTATTTTATTGAGTTTACATCTTTTACTTTTTATGTGAATTAAAAACCGTTTTCTCCTAAAATTATTTAATTAGCTTTCAAATAATTGAAATAGTTTTATTACTAATTTTCTTCAAAAGAACAAATATTAATTAAAAAGAATTTTTTTAAGAAAAACAATGTGAAACTAGTAAAAAATATTCAAGTAAACATTTTTGCATAGTCAAACATTTTTTTCCAAATTAACGAAATGTTTAAAAAATTATAAAAGCTGATTAATGAAGGCTCATTTTTTCGGATAAGATTTTCCTCACAATTTTGAATTTTTAAACAAATATATTTTAAACATTCATTGTTTAAATAATCCTAAAATAATTTTCACTTGTTTAGAACAAACGACCATATTTTCAATACGATTTACTTGTTTAAAAATTCAAAATAATGAAGTTGTGAGAGAAAATAAACGTTTAAATAAAATCCCAAAATTTTTAAAAATTTGGTAAATAACGATTGAGGAAGAAATGGTTTTTTAATGATGAAAAAAAAAT
The DNA here is from genome assembly GCA_037103525.1 of Ganaspis brasiliensis. Lineage (NCBI taxonomy): Eukaryota > Metazoa > Arthropoda > Insecta > Hymenoptera > Figitidae > Ganaspis > Ganaspis brasiliensis. The sequence goes on along the minus strand of JAZKLR010000256.1, from coordinate 1,267,594 downwards.
ACTAAAATATATTTTAATTGAAAATCAAGATTTTTGGAATCTATTCAACTTAGATTTTCTTTTAATTTACAAATTTATTATTTTATGCCAGAAAGTCAGTCACTTTAGAAGTGATGGAAGCCCGTACTGGAAAATAAATTTTATCCGAAACTCTCAAAGCAAGAAGTTTCCATTATTTCATTTCCCTTGTTCTAATTATTTAAAATTTGTTATATTTAAATATCGAATAAATATTCTGGAGTTATAAAATTATTACATGTTTTTTATACACATCTGAGCACAAATCATGCACACTTGCCAAATAAATTTGGCAATCCAAACACATTACAATCTTTGGCTGTAGTCAGAAAAATCTAAAATAGCTACATGGTTCCCAGTAAAGCACACTATTGATAATAATCTTTTTATTATTTGATATTTTTAGACAAATTCGACGAATCGAATTTGAATAAAAATAATGGTCCTTGTGGATTGTCTGTTAACTTACAGATATTTTTTAAATAAAAAATCAATAAAATAGATTTAAAAAAAATTACAACACTCTTTGTCGCTTTTGGACGGATAAAAATACAGTGTCAAAAAAAAAATTAATATTGTGTCTTGTAAAATAATTTAAAATGTTGGTTTTTTAATAGAAAATTTGAAGGTTCTAATAGAATGACTATTTACAAGAAAAGTTCGTTACAATAGATTGTGCGTAATGAGAAAACAGATTCTAAAATACTGAAAAATATTCACAGCGTTTTGTTATTTTTCAAAACTGAAAAATAATCAAGATTAAAACTTTTTTTGTTCAGGGAACAACTGACAAGTTCGTTGCTCGAATTTTCTTACTACTGACTTTTGTTTGAACGTCTTTTATGTTTACAGATAATAGTCAATAAACATATTATTAATAACTTTAAGCAACAACACTAACAATAATACTGACTGAGTAGCAGGTAACAAAAAAAGTTAATTTCTTATTTCTGTTCTTAACAGACTTTTTAAATTTTAATATTACGATCCTTAAATCTGAATCAGAGAATTTCACTTTTAAAGCAAATTTATTACTGTGATATTTCACGGATTTAGATTTAGAGATCCACATTTTTATTAGGGATTTAAATGTTGAATAAAAAATCCAACAGTTAAAGCAATTCGGGTCGTAAAGTTAAAATAAATACACTCTCATACGACATTAAGAATTGATAAACCAGAAATTTGTTTCATAAAAATAACAATACATACTTTAGCTAAATTTAGTCAAATTTAACTTATATTTATTCTTTATAACTTAACGACTAGGAGAATTGTGTCTAAGGTGTATCCACAATACACCAGCTAAATTTGACTATAAGTTCTTTGAACTATAAATAATAATCACAAGCCTTTGTTACATATATCAAACAAAACTATTGTTCAAATATGTATTCCAAAGTTTCTCCTTCTTTCCGTCCACATTGTAAGCAAAATTAATTCCATAATTAATTTCATAAGGATAAATCTTGACACATAATCAATCATAGTCCATAAAATTTTTTAGAGCAAGCTTCTCACTGAAAGATTAATAAAAATTTGGTTTGAGAATGTGCGACTCTTTAAGGCATTTTTCATCGCACTCTAAAAACTATTATAAATTAAATTATTTAAGTATACTGTTAGAGATCAGTACTAGATCACTCTTTTGAATTATATACTCAATACAGACCCATTATTAGAAGATTTTTTCTTATTAATTTCGTCCATGCTGTATTCTAAGGTATTATTGCTGGCACAACTCAGCTGAGCAGTTGAAGCAGTCGTTTCTTCTCCAGATTCCACAGGACTAATCCTGATTGCCTGATACCACTGATTTGTTAAGTCTGTCATTTGGGATTTGCAATCTTTTAATTCCTGCTGCGTAAAACGCCTCGTGAAAAAAGGAATAAAAAATTTGTAATCCCATCGGGCGAATCCTCGCATTCTTGACTGCGTGAAAGAAACCTCTATTTCCTCCTCGGTGAATTCTGACAGATGTTCAGAATCTATTGCTTGACCCTGTGGATTAAAAAATAATTTTAATACAAGGTGCCTACTAATTTCGTCCCACAAAATTCCCGGTCATTTCCCGGTTTTCCCGGTTTTTGTTCCTATTTTTTCCGGTTTTGTCTCTTGTTAACTTAAAATTTATTTTAACTATAAATAGACCTACAAATAGCTACAAAAATTGCAGATAACAGTTGATAATTGAAGAAAATAATTGAAATTTAAAGAAAATAATTGAGATTTGAAGAATTAAATATTAAACTTTACAAAAAATAATAATTAAGAATTAAAAGAAACAATTAATAATGAAAAGAAATAATTAATAATGGAAAGAAATAATTGAACAATGACAACGATATTTGACAATTAGAAACAAAATTTAAAAAAAAAGGAAATATTAAACGACAATTGAACAATAATTGGAAAAATTGAACAATGGTTATTAAATTCAAAGAATATAATTGAAAATTGGTCAACTAGATAGAAAATCAAAAAAAAAATAATTTAAAATTTAAGTTAATAATTCAAAATTGAAGAAATAAATTGAAAATTAAATAATCAAATTGAACTCAGAAAAACATAGAATTATTGAATATTAAAAAAAAACAATTGAAAATTGAGAAATAAAATTGAAATTCGAATACAATAAATGAGAATTAAAGAAAATTACTGAATAATTGGATTGAAAAAAGAAGAAAATAATTTATAATTAAAAAAAAATTGAAAATGACAGGAATTATTTAATATTGAAGACAACATTAAAAATTGAAGAATAGAATTGTTATTTAAAGAAATTAATTAAGAATTGAAAAACATAATTGAACAATTAAATTGAAAATAGAAGAAAACTATTGAAAATTGAAGGAGGTTTTGAAACATGAAATAAATAACTGATAATTGAAAAAAGTCGAGATTACTGAATATTGAAACAAACAATTGAAAATTGAACAAAATAATTAAAAATTAAAGAAAATAATTGAAAATTGAAGACAATAATTAAAAATTGAAGAAAATACTTAAAAATTAAATACAATATTTGGAAACAGCAGAAAAACTTACAGAAATAATTGCGAATTGATGAAAATAATTTAAAAATTCTCAATTTAAATAAAAATTTAAAGAAAAACATAATTTAAAAAAGCTGAAAAAGCTGAATTTAAAGAAATTGAGAAATTGAAAGAAATATGAAAAAATAATTGAAAATTGAAGAAAATAATGAAAATTCAAGAAAAAAATTGGAATTTGAAGAAAATAATTGAGAATTAAAAAAAAATCATTGTAAAAAGCCTAGAGGTATTGAATATTAAAAAAAAAATTGAAAATTAAAGAATGAATTGAATGTCGAAAATTATAATTGAGAATTAAAGAAAATAATTCAAGAATTGAAAAATGGGATTGAAAATAGAAGACAATAAGTGATAATTGAAGAAAAAAGAAATTAAACAACCCAGGAATTATAGAATTTGAAAAAAAACAATAAAAAATGAAGAATGTAATTGTAATTTGAAGAAATTAATTAAAAATTGTAGAAAATAATTTGAAATTGAAGAAAATGGGATTTTATGAAAATTGTTGAATAATAACTGATGAATTGAATTTAAGTTTCAAAAACATAATTGATAATTGAAAAAAAATATTGAAAAAAGCGGAGAATTATTGATTATAGAAGAAAATAATTGAAAAATGGGGAGGAGTTATTGAGATGTGAAATAAATAAATGATAATTGAAAAAAATAGTTGAAACAAGTCGATAATTATTGAATATTAAATTAAATAATTAAAAATTGAAGGAAATAGTTGAGATCTGAATAAATTAATTAAAAATTGATGAAATTAATTAAAAATCGAAGAAAATAGTTAAAATTTGAATCAAATAATTGTCAAAAAAAAAAATTTATAGTTGTAGAAAATAATTAAAAATTGATTAAAATAATTGAAAATCGTAGAAAATATTTCACAATTAAATAAATTAATTAGAAATTGATGAAAACAATTGAAAATTGAAGAAAATAATTGGCAATTGAAGAAAATAGTAGAAAATCGAAGAAAATAATTGAGAAATGAAGAAATAATTTTAAAATTATGAAAATAATTCTGGATGGAAAAAAATAATTGAGAATAGTAGAAAATAATTGGAAATTGAAAGACACCCTGTAATAACAATTTGAAAATTGTCGAAAAACTAAGCTTCAATCAGTGGCAAAATTCTTTCTAAACATTTATTTAATTATTATATTAAAATTTAATTCTTACCAAATAGATAAGATTATCTTACCCATTCTCTAGTTTTACTGAGAGATATTTCTTTTTCTCGTCTTCTTCTTCTGCTGCTTTTCTGCTTCTTTTCAGCCCGTAAAAATTTTAGTAAAGGCATAGTAGAGCCTCCAAAAATTAAAGTTGTGAATAAGACTATGATGAGGGTCGTTGTTATAATAACATGCCTCGTTTCGTCGCTAAAGTTCAAATGAAGAGATAAAGCGTACGATATAGCACCTCGAAGACCACTAAACCACATGATGAACATCATTTTTTTCGTTATTTTGTGTTCTCGAAATTTATTCACCAGTAGAGCTAGGGGGAAAATATTTGCCGCTCGACCAATGAGACACAAGATTAATGACCAAACAACCAAAGCTGGTTCAACCTTTTAAAGAAATATATAAAATACATCAGGTAAGGTAAAATAATAGTTATGATATAAATGCGTAAAATTAATGATTACGCAAGTGTGACATTTTTTGCAACGATCACTTCAGGGTTTTCAAGGTCGAAAATAAGTCACGTCAATAACAACTTTTTAATAAATGAAAAAATAGCTGAATATACTTTTCAGATGTTGAAGAAAGTAATTAAAAACTTATAAAAAAATTATTAAATTGCAAAAAAATTAATGAATACTGGATACATAAATTAAAATTGAAGAAAGAAGCGAAAATGATTTAAAATTATAAAACATACCTGATTGAACAATAATACAAATAATTGAAAAAAATTAAAACTATTTAATTTGATTAAATATTTTAAATTAAAAACTAAAGAGTACAATTGAAAATTTAATGAAAAAGTTGAAGAATATATATGGAATTTAAATAATCATTTTAAAATTGGAAAATACAATTTAGCATTTTTATGAAAATAATTGAAAAATTAAAGAAGATAATTCTTCCATTTTGTGGACATTATCTTATCTGTAAGCAAAAAGAATTGCTTCTTTATAGAGGAAGCAATAAATTAATAATATAACAGTTAATTCGAGAAGTTATTCGACAAAAAATTTTTAATGCAACAAAAATGAAAAAACATGAATTATTTTACGAATTTTTGATCAATTATTGACTATATAGGTCAATCGATTCGTTTTAAGACAGGGAATATGGTTTTTTTTATTTGTTAAGTTGTATTTTTAGTGTGAAAAAGTTTTTTGGAAAAAATGATATTTTTTGGTAAAAAATGGTGCTTAAAAAAATTGGTTGGGTATTTTCAAAAATCCCTGTGTCTAAATTTAGATATTTATGAACTTAATTTGACATCCAAATTTTATTAAAATTCGTTAAGGCGTTCTCGAGATATCCAAGCGACAAAAAAATTACCACACACGCACACAAACATCCGGACTTTTTCTTAAAAATGAAAATTTTGACTTCTTAGATGAAAATATGTCGATTTAGACTATTTTTGGAAAAATCGAAAATCTTAACGATCACAAGGCTTCCTCTATAAGGAAGCAAAAATAATTGAAAATATTAATGAGTACTTAGACATAAACAGAAAAGAATAACTGACAATAATTGAAAAGAATCATTTATATGAATAAAACCATTTCAAAATTAAAAAATAAAATTTACATTTTAAGAAAAATGCCGTTAAAAATTGCAATTTGATGAAAATTAAAAAAAATTGACATGAAAAACGATTATTCAATTTGGGTTAATTTGAACCTCAAATTGGATAATCGTTTTTCATGTCAATTTTTTTTAATTTTCATCAAATTGCAATTTTTAACGGCTCATTTTGTAAAAACTACAAGTGTCCACACTTCCCCTGAAAAAAATCACACTAACTTATGTGTTTTCTACATCAAAAATCAAAATTATTCATTTGGACTAACTTTTGTTCCGATTGTTTGTCCGATTCCTCCTTAACAACGTAATTGAAAATTGAAGAAATTAATTTAAAAATTAGTTAAATAATTAAAGAAATTGAACAGCATAGATAGAAATTTAAGAAAATAATTGAAATTTAAGGAAAGTAATTGAAAAATTTAAGAATATATTTGGAATAGAAGAAAATCATTAAAAATCTAAGAACGTCATTGAAAAAATTAACAAAAACATTTGACATTCCAAAAAAATAAAATAAAACAATTACAACAAAATAAAAATTGAATATTAATGACATCAATTAAAAATATAGAAAAATATAATTGAAATTGAAAGAAAAGAATTTATAATTTTAAAAAATAATTTAAAAAATTAAAAAACACACTTATGATTTTCTAAAAAAAATTAAAAATCAGAAAATCAATTTAAAACAATGAAAATAATTAATAATATAAGAAAATAATCAAAAAAATTCTTCATTCAATTCAAATTTAGTCTGCCTGCTGAAGCTTAAATCAACTGGATTTTTAATCAGTTCAAATTCTAATCGATTGCAGTTTGAATAAATTAAAATTTTTCTAAATATAAAAAAAAAGGTGACAAAATTTTAAATAGGTGGAAAAAGTTTAATTACTGATAAACTGTGATGCCTATTGTAATTCAAGGATTTGTTTTAAAATTCAAAGTGATTTCAAGGTTTTCAAGGTAAAAAAAAGTTCAAGGAGAATTCAAGATTTTTTTTAAGGTTTTCAAGGTCGACGTACGCCCTGGCAGTTTTTCTCGCGTCAAGTAATTGTTGCAAAAAATAATAAATAAAATGATAAATAATTTTTTGCTTACCCTGTGTCGAAAACTGAATAATGCGAGGCCCAAATACGCGAAAACACAAGTTTCCGCTATAAAGGCTAATGTTCTCATAGTTTGTTGCATAGTTATTTGTGTTACTGTTGATAAATTGAAATGTGTGTAATGTGACATCACGATTCCATTAAACAAAATTGCCATGATTCCTGAAAAAAGAAAGATCATTAGGATCGAGATTAAATTATATTTTAAAAAAAGAATTGGTACATTTTTAAAATTTCCATAAAATAATTACCTGACAATTGTATTCCTTCAGAAAGTACATATGGAGCGTAAGTGAACACTAACATAATTCCAAATTCCAAAGAGGGATTTTTTCTGAGATCCACGTGTTTTAATAATAAAGCGCTAATGAGAGCAAAACCGACTCCGATACCAGCAGAAGCAAAAAACATGAAGAAAAATCTGTTAAAACCTAAAATAATAGCTTCGCTAGTAGTAGCTGCATTGTTTGATTCCAACACTGAAGTAGTCAAGACAATTGAAATAGCATCATTTAAAATAGATTCTCCAAAAACCAACATGTTCAAAACTGGATCAACATCCAAAGCATGAAAAATTGCAACTGTTGCTACAGGATCCACAGCAGATATTAAAGATCCAAAAGCAAAACTTTCGACAAAACTTAATTTATACGCGACATCAGCTAGACCCAATAAATAAATTCCAGCTCCAATTACAAAAGCGGAAATGGTTGTTCCAATTATGGCGAAAACCATGATACTCCCAATATTTTGGAAGAAATTACCCTTGTGCAAATTGTAACCAGATTCGAATATAATTGGAGGAAGAAGCACGAGAAAGAAGGCAGTTGGAGAAAAGGCCTCCTCCTTTCTCCAATTTGCAATATTTTTGTAGGACATTAAATTAATTATCATACCAATTGCACCTCCCAAAAATACAATCACTACAGATTCGGGTACGTATTGGAAGTTGGTTTGTAGCATTAAATGAATTAATAAAATTCCTAGAGCTAATACACACAGTACGAAAAATATCGACATTGAACTGTTGTGTTCCTCTTCTGCGGAACCTTTTGCAGGTAAAATTGGTTCTGCAGGTGTAACAGTTGTAGTACTTGCATTTGTCGAATTTGTTACATCAACAATTCGAGTTGTATTGTCAACAGGATGTTTTTGAGGTGTTTCAACAGTAGAATTCGGTGCTGAAATTGATGTTGTTTTATCTGTCGCTGGAACTTTGACACTTTGATTTTCATGTTTTGAATCTACAGTTGATCCTTGTCCAGTTGTAACTGTTGCTACAGTTGACTTCAGGTCACTTTCTTTTGATCCATTTTGGAGTTTTTCCTTATTTGCGTTTTGAATCAATAAAGAGGAATTTGTAATATTCAAAGTATTATTCACTTTTTCCGATACATTGTTGTCGGAATTTAATGCCAAAACACATGTTGTTTCAAAAAGTAACAGTGTAACAAATGTCAAAAATAAATGCCTTTTTGTTCCGGTTAATTTGGTGAAAGAAACCATTTTTATTCCGGATGAATATACCGAAAGAAAACAATTTTCTGGTTACATTTAAGAAACACGTTAATACATGCCTGTATTGTCAGTTTGACACGTCGCTGGAAACGAAACTGCTGATCGTTATCAAGATTATCACGTTCAGATCACGAGGTTAAAATATTGTTATAAAAGGAAGATTTTTATGCTGTGATTCCATTTAGCACCAATGTAAAGTAGAATTATGTTTAATTAAATACTGATTATTCTCAATCATTTGTTAATGTTAATAATACAGATGAAAATAAAATTAATGAGGTTAGGAAAAATGACATAGAGGGCACATATGTTTAGGAAGCATGCGCGGTAGTGGACATTGATGAGCGCAGTTTATGAAGTTTGTTTTGATTGTGACGTGTTTTTTATAAAAAAAAATTAATTTAAAGATAATATCAATTTCCAAAATTTAATGTACGCTTTTTGAAGATCATTGTCTTCAATATAGTATTCAGTTCATACGAAATCGAATTACTCGATTTTAAAACTATTTTGTAACAAAATTTGCTATATATCATTATTATAACGCATCATCATCATCATAGATTCTAAATTAAGTCTGATCAAGCCTGTGAACAAAAATACTCTCACTTTTGATTTCAATGTTGACGTTTCACTAACAAATAAGATAAATTAGCAAATATCGATGCATTAGAAATAAAAGAGCGGCACAAGTGGGGTGATTATAATTTTTTTAATATAAAAAAGAGATAATATTATTTAGTAATTTTTTTCGAAATCTAGAAAATTTCAATGTAAATAATATTGATAGGACATTTTTGTATCAAAAGCTTAACTTATTGTGACATTCTATTATTTTTAATAAATTTACATTTGCTAACAATTTATTTTGTCTGTGATTTTTTAGGTTTATTCTTGAAAACGAAATTTGTAATTAGAAAAGGTTAATTTACAAAAGATTTAAATTTCGTAATGAATCCAAAACTAATTTAACTATATAAATCTATCAATTTATTTCTCTTCTTTTTGTAAAGTAAATATCAAAAATTTTATATGCAAAAGGTATCGGAGATGAATTTGAAAAGTCAAATTAGTTTTGGATTCCTTAATATCAAATTCAAATAATGGGTAAATTAATTAAATTCAAAAAAACAGAAAGAATAAAAAAATTTTTAATTTCGAAAGAAAACGAATTTTTAAGTGCGAATAAAAAATAGTTAGAATTAATTAATCAGGTTCAAACGTATGTAATTAATTTGTCTTCCTGAGAACCCTATAAATTCGTAAAAAAAATTTGGTTTCAGATATATTATTATGGGTCTCGAAAAAAGAAATGTTAATAAAACATAAAATTTCATCAAATTGAAAGTTTTCATTGATGTCGACTCTGCCTTGTATAAAAACGCAAAATTTGGTTAATGTTTTATTCTATCCATTGATATACAAATTTATAAAAATATTTAACTTTTTATTCATTAAAAATATATATTTGCCGATAGTAATTCCATAATAAAAATACATACAATCATAATTGTATCTCTTTGTTCATATGTGTTTATACTTTTTCAGTGTAGCTTATTATTATAATATAGATTTGTCACAGAATCACTTTCGAAAAGACGAGAAAAGAGTAAAATATGAGAACGATGATTTAAGAATCTTTAAAAAAATTTATTATTTTACTGAGGTTATCATATCCAGATAAAAAATGCTAATAATCATATACTTATTATAACTATATAAATTATCCTTAAATTAGAAATCCTTATCCTAATACATATTTATATCATAACATAGAATATATAAAATATTAAGAAGTTAATATCACAAGTAGTCGTTTCAGTCGTAGTTTTCAATAAAAAATAATGTGTTAGTTCTTACCGAAGAAAACGTTATAAAATTCACTGAATAAAATCCAAGAGCTGTTAATGTACAGGGTGTTCTAGCCTGCATTAATATCATTTTGTAAAATTTTTTGATTTTCAGAGGTAATAGATACCAGCTTCCATTGTATCTAAAAATTTATAAATATACATTACTTAGTTATTTATTACATACTTAATAAACTGAGGATATTGATAAGAGACAAACTATATATAATACATTTAAAATTAAATTCAAATTATGTCTTTAAAATTAATTGACTTTCTATTCACTTTTTGTAATAATGTTTAAATAATATCCTTGATATTTTATAGAAAAATAATTGTTTTTTTAACTAAAAAAAATTCCCCTGACTAGAAACCAAAAATTTTCAAATTTTCCTGACTATCATGAAATAATCATGATTAAATTAAATTATACTATTATGTATTATTATTTCTTATCAATTTTAAATTTAATTCGAAAAAAATTGCTGAGCAAATATTTGAGGAGCACTTTTTCAAAACTTGGTAAATCCATTTTCAAAAAAAGTTAAGATAAAGAAAAATTTTTTTTTTTTGATCTTACAAATCAATCTACCATTAATTATGATAAACTTTAATTAAATATATGTATATATATATTTTATATTACATAAAAACATGTATATGGGTGATTCTTCTGAAAGGGACCTGTTTTTGTTTGAAAAAGTAAAAAATGAAATTTTAAAATTTTTTGAATTATTCTTTGTTAAATAAGTTCCAAAGAGGTTCAAAAAGAAAAACATAAGTTGCGCAAAATTAATTTGTAAATCTACGGCCTGCAAAAGCATTTTATTGTCACATACCTTAAAGGTTAAAAAGACTAACTCCAAGTCTGGTTCCTAATTTTTTTATTTTAATTTTCTAGATTTATAAATTATAAATCTTTGGCAATTTTATTTTTCCCGAAATTGAGTGGCAAAAATCTTCTCTTCATTATTTTATAAACAAATATCACATTTGACTAAAGGTTAGATTTTTCAAAACAATTAATTTTAAATCAAAAACAAAACAAGATCGTCTCATAAATTTGAAAAAGGCTTCGGAGATGAAAAGTTTCGTAAAAGAAAAATGCACATTTTTTAATATTTAAAAATATTAAGACACGATGAAATAATATTTTCGGGTTACATTTTCTTTTATTTAGAAATAGCTTACATATAATGTTTCAAACGTTCAAAAATATGCTTTTATTAACGAGAAAAGAAGGCTTCGGAGATGAATCTGAATTTTTACTCGCACTGATAATACAACTTTAACTAATAATTTAAACAACATTTTCAATCTTATATGGAACGAATAATAGTGAAAAATAAATGTTAGATTCTGACCTTTAATTTCTTATATAATAATACTAAATTAAAATTTTTTAAATAAGGTTAAAATAGAATCATAAAATGCTTAGTAGTTTTAACCAACACCAAACGACAAAATACAAAAATTTTTTTTAATAAGAATAACTTGTAATAGAATTCTTAGAACAACACGTAAAGATACATAAATCTACACAGATAAATAATAATTTTTTTAAAAATTGCAAATTGAAGAAAATTTTAATAAAAAACTATTGTAAATGTTGAAACTCATGTTGGAGACACGTGAAGTGATCCCTTTCAGGAGAATCACCCATATGTTATTCTCGAAATAACAAAATGTGGATTTATCAACTTTTGAAAAAGTGCTCCTCATTTAAACTGATTGCTATAATTTATAATGTTAAAATTTTGTTATTCTTACAAATCTTGTCCAACGGCGGTACTATGATCCACCAGTCGTTGTCCTGGCAAACTAACAAGGAACATGTGAGTAATTACTCCAAGCGTGAAAGAAGCATATTTGATCATTTTATCCATGTTTCCCAGTGCAAGAAGAGTCTAGAATTAAACAAATTTTGATAAATATTGATCTCAATGTAGTCGAAATTTAAGAATAAACTTACTTGTAACAAAGTTATGCTTGTTTCAAGCATGTTAAACGTCATCGAAGAAAAAAGTAAAGGAGAGTAACATGCTTCAAGGGTGTTAACAAATCTAGTTTAAAAAATGTTAATATAATAGTAATCATAATATTAATAACAATAGTTTGAAAATCAGGCAATATTATTACCCTTCCGTTAATTAATTAAAATGCAATTTTTATTTTTTAATAGTGCTAACTCTTCATAAACATAATACGAAGATGGACAATTGGTTGAAACATCGTTATATAATTTTTTTTTTAATTTAATACATTTTTCAATAACTTTTAAGGGGCTATACCAGTGTGACACTTTAAAAAATCGATTTTTTATTTTTTGCATTTTTTAAAGTCAATATCTTTAAAAATTTAGTGGATATTTCGCTTCAACGTAAGCAAAAAAAAAAAAAAAATTTTCTTCATAGAGGAATTAATAAATTAATAATATAAAAGTTGATTGAAAAAGTTAATTAAAAACAAAAAAATTTTTTTTTATACAAAAAAATGAAAAAATTATTAGTAAATTATATATAGGTCAATCAATTCGTTTTGACTTTTGGGACAAGGAATATGGTTTTTGTATTTATTAAATATAGTATTTCCAGGGTGTCTACTAATTTCGGTCAAAGAAATTTCCAGTTATTTCCCGGTTTATATTCTTTTGTCAAATTTAAATTTATTTTATTTATTAAGGTCGAACATAAGAATCCAGAAGATTTCGCATTATTCTATAATTACTCTCTAACTCTGAATTAGTCAAAAATCACTAATTTTTAGTAAAAAACTACAAATTCATAGTAAAAAAATACTAATACACATTTGTAAGTGTTATTAATGTGAATTTGTATTTTTTACTATAAATTTGTAGTTTTTTAATGACAATTGGTAATTTTTCACTAATTCTTAACACCAGCTTTTACTATACTTCATTTTGTGGACGACTTTTCATCGTTTCGTTAGTAGTTTTTTACTGATTCAGATTTAGAGAAAATATTCTAGAAAATATGAGAATTTCTCAGTTTTTCTATTAACAAGTTAACATTCAAAAATTCTTTCATATCAAGAATCTTTCATTTTTAATATAAGTTTTTATATTTTTACGCTAAAAATCAAAAGAGTTTTTACATTAAATGAAATTGAAGTCGAAATATTTAGGTATTCTTTTGAAAGACTTGATTTGCTTAACTTATAAAAAAATTATTAAAAATGACAAACATTTTTGCTTAAAAAAATGTGATTGGGTGTTTTCAAAAATTCTTGTGTCCAAATTTAGATAATTATGAGCTTAATAAGCCATCCAAATGTTATTGAAATCCGTTGAAGCGTTCTTGAGATATTCTGGCGACAAAAAAGCTATACACACATACATACATACTGAAATATAATACATACAGCAATCTGAACACATGATTTAAAATGAAATTTTAAGCTTTTTAGATGAAAATGAGTCGATTTAGACTATTTTTTGGAAAATCAAAAATCTTAAGCTTCCTCTGTGAGGAAGCAAAATAAATTAAAAAAGTTAGTTTAGTTTTACGAGTATTTTTTTGCATAAATCGAAATGTTGAAACAGAAAATTCTTCGAAATAACCAAGAATAAACGATTAACGTAGTTTAAAGTATAATTTTATTATTAAGAAATCGATAATTAAAACTTTAAATGCATTTTTCTCAAAATACTCTCTAAATCTGAATTAGTGGTTTTTTACTAATGAATTAGCGAGAAATCGATTACTATTAAATAGTGTAAAATAGTAGAAAAATTTTAAATAAAAATAATATAAAATTATAAAAAAATTAAATAGTAGAAAACTGCTAATTATTAGTTGAAAACTACTAATTTGAAAGTAAAATAATTGAAAAAGTAAACTTTCACTATTACAATTAATAGATATTTCACTTTAAAATTAATATAGTTTCCTACTTAAAAATAGTAAAATTTTCCACTATTTAATAGTAACCGATTTCTGGATAATTCCTTAGTGGAAAATCACTAATTCAGATTTAGAAAGGGCCATTTTTCAAATTTGCTGAACTCATAACTCAAAGATTAATCAACCGATTGATTTGCCGTTTGGACACAATGTTTTAGACATATTTTGCCATACCCCAAACTAGGATATTTTTGATCGCATCAAAATTGTCAGTTTGGTATCCAGAAATAGTCATTTTTTTTAGAAGCTTCAAAACACCGAATCAGTTCAGCAGTGGAGGCGCTTTTTTTTAAATTTCGAGAGACAGGCGATAAGTCCCTTATATTTTAATATTTTTAAATAAACTTTATATTTTATATTCTTCAATCATAGTCAAATATATCTACAAAGTTTAAAAACATTCTATGAAATACTTTTCATTAAAAAAAAAACCAAAAATCACTTAAATTTTCACCCGTCACACTGGAATAGCTCTTTAAGAAGATGTTTATCATAGGGACAATTTTTTTTTCAAATACAAAATTTTAACGATTTGAAAAATGCTTTAAAAATGTTTAGGTTGAAAATAAAAATGTATCTCTGTGGTCAAAAGATATCCAACATATTGTACTCTCAATTCAGTATAAAACATTTTAATATATCTTATTCAATTTGGATTGTAGAGCATTAAATCAAACCCAAGTCCATCTTGGGGCCTTCTACCCCATAAATTACTCTGGACACTTGTATGGACATTGAACAGCCAATTAAGATCAGTCACTTTTTTAAATGAACGATTTTAAATTCTATATATGCTCCCAATAAAAAGAAACGAAAGACTTTTGTATTTTAGAATGAAAATTGTTACTTACTCAATGGCATAATTGTGCCTTTCGATAGAAAAAGTAATATATTCATAAAGTGCTTCTGCCCTGGCCTGTTTTTTGTCATTCATAATAATCTCGACTTCCTCTATTGCATTCCGATATCGATGCCTGAAGAGATTATGAAGGTTATGCAAAAATGAATAATAAATAGAAAATAATTGATATAGTGAAATAGATTTTTCATACCCAACAATGGCAAATAATCCGCAGGCATGTTGTGTGTTGACGGCATACATTGATTCGCAGGCCACTGTATACGTCATTGTAATGAAACCAGTTACAACTCCATAAATGAAAATCCAAGTGAAATATTTATCGTGATCAATAAACATCTCCACGGGATATATCATGAGCTTGGGTCGAGCTTCTTCCAAAGGCGTTATCTTGTCTAGAATTATTGGTGAAAGTGACATTGATATGCACAAAAATACTGTCACATATATGTCTCCTAAGGAAAAATAATTTTTAAAAATTATTAAATCAATTTTTAAACATGTTTATAAGTAGTGTTGGACACTTAAACGAGAAATCCGAGAAAAGAGAGGAAATGAGAAAATTTGTGTGTTCTTTTATTTTAAATCTTATCTCATCTTGTCTCATTCAAATGAAATTCTCAAAATATCGTTTTTGGTCGAGCAACTGTCGCCTATCGCACCAACAAATAATTGAAATTGTGTTGCGATAAGTTTCAAAGAGACTGACCCAAACTGACAGTAAATAGAATAATATAAACAGTGTATTCTTTTTTTTTTATGAAATCGTATTTTATTAATTTAATATTAACTATTATTATTAATTTTTAATTATTAAATAATAATAATCTCCGTAAACTCCTGAAGTTAGTTACTATATTTATATTTATTCATTTTTTCTGACAGCGTTTTAAAACTTGAAGTGAACTTGGTTAGTTTTTATATTTATTCATCTTTTTCTATCCACGTTTTAAAGAAGAATGAAACAGACAGTCTGAAAAAAAGTTAGTCCAAATGCATTTTTTTTTATTTTTGAACTAGAAAACTCATATTTTCTTGTAATATTTTTCACTGGAAGTGTGAACAATTATATTTTTAACATAATGAGTAATTAAAAATTGCAATTTGATGAAAATTAAAAAAAATTCTATGTAGTAGAAATTTGGAATGATCTAACGTTTTTTTTCCTAAATTTCTAGCACATAGAATTTTTTTTAATTTTCATCAAATTGCAATTTTTAATTACTCATTATGTTAAAAATATAATTGTTCACATTTCCCCTGAAAAATATAACAAGAAAATTTGAGTTTTCTAGTTCAAAAATAAAAAAAATGCATTTGGACTAACTTTTATTGAGACTGTCTGTTTCATTCCTTCTTAAAATCCAAAGTGAAGTTAGTCCCTGCCTTTTTTTCAATTAATTTTGATTCTCTTTATCGGGAAATTTTAAAATTGTTTTAGTTTACAGACAAAATATGCAGATGAGGAATGATGAGATATTGATCATGACTAACAATAATTTATATATTACACACTTAAATGACTTTTAATAATAATTTAGATTAATTTAAAGTGTCAAATAGTCGAATTTATTAAAAATTCAAATAACGTTATTTTACTTTATTGGAAAAAATTAAATACAGTTTAAATTATTCTGTAATTTTTTTAACCATTTTGAAGTTCCGAAACTTTTATAAAATTTGCTGCAAGTTTGGAAACTTCCGGAAAGGTTGCAATTCTGAATTTAACTTTTACAAATATCAATTATTCTCTTCAGTCTTTAAATTATTGTCATGAATATTTAAATTTATTACACAAGTTTTCATTTACTTCTGACATTTTTCAATTATTTTCTTAACATTTCAATTATTTTTTACTATCTTTAAATTATTGCCAGCAATATTTAAATAGTCAACACTAATTTCTATTCTACTTTTGTTAATTTTCAATAATTTTCTTCAAATTTCAATTACTTTTGTCATTATTCAAGTATTTTTGTCATTTTACGATTATTTTCTTCATATTTCTATTATTTTTGCCATTTTAGAATTATTTTCTACAAATTTCAATTATTATTTCATTCAAATTAGTGAATGCGACCTATTAATATTTAATATAGTAATTATTATTGTTATATCAAATTTTAATTTTATTGTTACTTGAAATACATTTTAAAATTTTATATTGTAATGAGCTTTTGCCTGTAAATAAATAAATAAATTCAATGTTTTTTATTGCCATGAATTTTTAAATTTATTGTATTAGTATTCAGTTATTTTCTACAAATCTAAATCATTTTCTTCATTATTTTTATTATTGTCATGAGTTTATCAAATTTGCACATTTTTTTTCAATTAATTTCAACAAATTTCAATTATTTTCTTCAAACTTAAATTATTCTCTATACAATTTTTTTTTATACTTTCAATTATTTATGCCATTATTCAATCAGTTTCTTAAAATTTCAATTGTTTGGTCAATTTTTCAAGTATTGTCTTTAAATTTTTAATTTTATGCAGCAGTTATCAATTGTTTTTTTCAAATTACAATCCCAAAAAGCACGTAATACGTTCTTCTGTAATGTTGCTGCAACGTTTCCCTGCAATGTTGCCGCAACGTTGCACTGCAATATTGACGCAACGTTGCAATAATATAGTTGCTCAATACAACGCTCAAATACAACGTTGATTATACAAAAAAATAAACAATTAACGTAATTTGCATTGGTTGAACTTTCCTTTTATTCCGTAATTGTCATCTTTACTAAGTACCATTTTTAAAAGTTCATAAAGCCTTTATAAAATTTTGAACTGCTATATTTTAAAAGTTGCTGCAACGTTGCGGCAACATTGCAGGGAAACGTTGCAGCAATGTGTACATGGACAACATTGAGGCAACGTTGCAGCAACATTGCGCGGCAATATTGCCAAAATTGCACTGCAATGTATCTGCAACATTGCTGCAATATTACGTGCTATTTGGGATTATTTTTGTTATTGTTCAATTATCGTTAATAATTCGTTTACTGTTCAAATTATGTAATTGTTCAATTATAATTTAAATTATTTTTAAAACTTTTCAATTATTTTTTTAAATTTCAATTATGTTCTTCAATTTTCAAATTATTGTCAGGAATATCGAAATTTTCTACACAATTTCAATTTACTTTCGTTATTTTTCAATTATTTTCTTCAAATTTCAATTACTTTTGTCATTAATTGATTATTTTTGTTATTTGCCGATTATTTTTTTTTCATATTTTTGTTCTTTTTGACATTTTAGAATTATTTTTTAAAAATTGCAATTATTTTATTCAATTTTTTTTATTTTCATGAACTTTTAAATTTCTGACACCAGTTTTCAATTATTTTCATTATTATTTTTATTATTGTTACGAATTTATTAATTTTTTTACACCTTTTTCAATTATTTTCTTCAAACTTCAATTATTTTTTTCATATTTGACTTTTTTTTGTTATTTTTGAATTATTCTTTTCAAATTTCAATTATTATCTTCAAACTTTAATTCGATGCCTCCCTTCAATAAAATTTTATTATGAACGCGTCAATTCAATACAATTCTATGTCAAAACAAATGCACTATGAAGTGAACTCGGAAATTTTTGCAAAATAATTCTTAATCAATCGTCGGTTCAAGATAAATATGATAAATATGATTCTAAAGGAATCATATTGAATAATAATAATTATTATTTTGCAAAAATTTTCGAGTTCACTTCATATTGAATTTGTTTTGACATAGAATTATATTGAATTGACGTTCGAAACAAAATGTTATCGAAGGAAGGCGTCGAATTAATTTCTTCAACTTTTAATTATTTTTTCAAACTTATAAAATTTTTTTTAACTTTACAATTGAGGCAAATTGTGCAGAAACCGCACAAGTCCATGAATCGAAATTGTTCAGGAATCAATAAAAACTGCTTTTCTTGTAAATGTGGGAATTTTTTTTAATTCTGCGTTTTGTATTATTGTCTACTAACCTATAAGTTTAAAAATTTAATATGATTGATTTATATTTTAATTAATATAGGGTATAAAAAAAAAATAAATTAACTTTTGGACTTGTGCGGTTTCTGCACAAAATGAAATGGAAAACACAGAAAATGTATTGAATTAAGTGAAGTATCAAAGTTTTATTACATTTTTAGTAACAATTATTAAAAATTTTTAATTTGGATACATTTTATTGGCGTTTTATAAATTATAAACATTTTTTAAAAAGCACTTTTCAACATTTTCTGAACAATTATCACATAATATTCACTATTATTGCTTTCTGCCTCGCTTTGAGTGCATTTTATTTATAATATAAACTGTTTAATATAAATTATTTAATAACTAATTGTTTTGTCAAGTTTTCAAGTATTTTCTTCAAATTTTTAATTTTTTAAAGTTATCAATTACTTTTGTCATTGCTTAATTATTTTTTCAAATTACAACTATTTTTGTCAATATTCAAATATTTTTGATACTTTGGAATTATTTTCTGTAAATGTCATTTTCTTCAATCTTTTTATTATTGTCATAAATTTATTAACTTTTAAAGATCAGTTTTCAATTATTTATATCATTATTCAATTTGTTTCTTCACATTTTAATTATATCGTTAATTTTTCAATTATTTTATACAATTTTTAAATTAATGTATCAAATTTTTTATTTTTTTACTTCATTTTCGAATACATTTCTCATTTTTCATTATTTTTTTTCTAAATTTCAGTTATTTTTGTCATTATTTAAATATTTTCTACACATATACATTTCTTTGGTTTTTTTTTTGATTATTTTTTTCAAGTTTCAATTATTTTCTTGAAAATTCTATTATTTTTTGCAATTTTAGAACTATTGTCTAAAAAGTATAATTTTTACACCAGCTTTTATAATTATTTATGTCATTATTCAATTAGTTTCGTTATATTTTACTTATTTCTTCAATACCTCAATTATTGTGCGAAAACTTAAATTTTTTACACAAGTCTCAAACTTTTGTTTCAAATTTTAATTATTTTTGTCATTCTTTAATTATTTTTTTGTAACTTCAATTATTTTTGAAATTTTTTTATTATTTACTTCAAATTCCAATGTTATTTCGTTTTAATTTTTGTCATCATTTTTTTATTTTTAATCAATTTTTTAATTAGTTTTGTCATTTACAACTTTTTTTTTCAAATTGAATTATTTTTGTCATTATTTAATTATTTTCTACATATTTCAATTATTTTTGCTATTTTCGAATTGTTTTTTCAAATTTGTATGGCTTTTCCTGCTAGCGCCCCTCAATTTAATATCTGTAATATCAAACTCTATATTGCTTATTCACATTTTTTATTTAAGGCTCACTATTTACTCATTTTTTTAAATTAAAAAGTCTTTTTTCACTATTTTTAATCTGCAAGTCCACTGGCAGCCCTCCTTATTGGATAAATATTATTTATCGATTTGTTTTATTTATTATTATAGTTTAATTTCTAAAATGTATGGAAAACTAATCGCGCGCTTGCGCGCGTTATATTTTGCTAGTGTTTTAAATAAACAAGAATAAACAAGAAACTATTTTTAATCTGCAAGTCCACTGGCAGACCTCCTTATTGGATAAATATTATTTATCGATTATTTTTATTTATTATTATAGTTTAATTTCTAAAATGCAGGGAAAACTAATTATATTTTGCTAGTATGTATAGAATTGTATTGCGAAGAAAATTTAAATTAGAAAAGAATTAAAATAAGATGAATTAAAAATAGATGTTTACT
The DNA here is from genome assembly GCA_037103525.1 of Ganaspis brasiliensis. NCBI lineage: Eukaryota > Metazoa > Arthropoda > Insecta > Hymenoptera > Figitidae > Ganaspis > Ganaspis brasiliensis. Next base: position 1,246,731 of record JAZKLR010000256.1, on the reverse strand, counting down.
CATTATAGACTTCCTATATCAGTAATGAGAAATATTTTTATTATCTTGAATCTAACCCTAACATTTTTTTGTGTGACGCAGCTAAAAATGTTTCGTCAGATCGGTCAGATTAATTAAGTAAACATTAAAGAAATTTTACTACTTATTAAATTGTTAATAAATTGTTTCTAGTCAATTATAAATTAAAATATTATATCTATAGGTAAAAGTGGTAGAGATATGTGAAATTCTTCCCTGACAATTTAAAGAATAGTTTTCAAAAAATTTTCACTCCTACAAGAAGATGAAACGATGTTCATAATGGATATGTAGAAATGAGAAATTAATTATACAATGTCTGATAATATTAATTACTAAAATCAATGCAAAACAATATTGGTCATTCAAGAATTTTAGGATTAAGCTTGATACAAATTTAATATTTTCCATTCCTAATACAATATTTATTAAATGTTCATTTATATACTTGCTTCTTTTTTTCCATAGAATATCTTTGCAACAAAATTTTGTTTAAATTAGTAGATTTATAAATTGCAATAAAAAATAACATCCTGTTTACACTATTAACTTTACGGTTATACAGTTTCTATTAATTTCTTTGACATTACATATTTTCTCTGACAGAAAAAAATGAGAATTGGCACAAGACTGAGACGAGATGAAACGATCAAAACAAATGAAAAATTGAGATTCTTATTTTCGAGCACACTTCTAATAAAACAAAAATGATTGAGATTACTGAGATTCTCGTATCGTCGTCCATCACTATTTATAAGGTGAGGTTCAATTATAAAAGTTAAAAAATAATCAACATCTGAAAAGAAAAATAACGAAACAATCATTTTAAAGAGTAATAAAACGTGAAAAGTCGACAGTCGTAAAATAACAGAAAAATAATTTAACTTGCGAAAAAAATCGATCAGTTGGATCCATTTTAACAAAAATGGAGAGCAATCAAACTTTATCTAAGAAAAATAATTTATAAAAGGAAATATATAATGGAATAGGAATGAAAAAAATAATAATTACCAGTAAATAATACGGAAAGAAACCTTCCACTTTCTGCATAGGTTTGTAAAATTTCGAATTCAGTTCCAGAAGACCACATCTGCCAGTCATTTTTGATGCATTCAAGAAGCTTTTTTAACTATTAAGTGGTCATTCAAGGATTTACAATTCTATTTGAAAATAATGATAAATTAACTGCACAATTTTTTAAAGTAAATTCAGCTTACCTTTTCTTCTCTGCGAATGCACATAGCAGATTTGCAAATTGCCGATATTATAAGCAAAAAAGTTGGTAGACTTTCTAAAGTGTCATCCAAGTCTCCCCAATAAGTAATAATGTGGAGAAGCTACAAATAATTATCATAAATAAACATCATAAAAAGAAGACGTGTAGCAGAAATAAATGCAAGTATTCGAACGCCTGATACATTCACTTAAAATTTAGAACCATAAAATTTTGTAAAAATTTACGGTTTTATAAAGTCGACCAAAAAAAACACGCAGATCCTAAAAAGAGTGCATTTCCGGTTAAAAGAAAACAATTCAGTTAACTTTAAATGAAACAAACTTTCAGTTGATCGAAATTTTGAATAAATATAAAAATTATAGTTGATTGGAATTTCCATCAGTTATCAGAATTAAGTTTCAAAAGGTTTCCCATCCCGATTGGTTCAAACATTAATTTAACCAAATTATAATCAATTTAAAGCTTGTTATAAAATGATAAACTGAAGATAAAGTAGTTCCAAACAATTTAGAACTGGTTATAAAAAGCATTAAACCAGATCTCATCAGTTTTTAATTAGTTCTAAACAGTTTTAAAAAAGTTCAAAACAGTTATGGGTAGTTCTAAACAGTTATCAGTTTTGAACCGGTTCTAAACAGTTTTAAACTAGTTCTAAGTAGTCTAAAACAAGTTTTAAACAGTTTTAAATAGTTCGAAACGTAATTTAACAATATTTAAAAAGAATTATGAACAATTTTCATAAAATATTTGAAAAATAGGAGTCACTGAAGGTAGAAAAAGTGATTTTTTCTCTAGTCGTTAACTTGGGGGCCATCCATAAATTACGTAAGACTTTTAGGGGGGAGGGGGGGGGTCCAGGAAATCTTACGACCAATAGAAAAAATGGCGCTAATGTATGTAAAAAATCTTACGTGGGGGAGGGGGGGGGGTCAAATTACCGAAAAAACGTCTTACGTAATTTATGGATGGCCCCTAATCACAGTGAATCTTAAAGATAAAAATTAACATTTAATATTATCTAACAATGTTATAAACAGTTTTAAAAACAAATTGCGAACAAAGAACCTCTGAATTTACTTAAAAAAATCGTTTGCTGATATTAATTTGCAATGATTGTTGAAGGTGAAAATATTTACTCTCTAAATCCGAATTAGTGATTTTTTACTAATAATTAGCGAAAAATTGGTTACTATTCAATAGTAAAAATTTACTAATTTTTAGTAGAAAATTACTAAATTGAAAACGAAATAACTACTAATTGAAAAAGTGAATTTCACTATTCAAATAGTATAGATATTTCAATTTCAAATTAGTAGTTTTCTACTAAATATTAGTAAATTTTTTACTATTTAATAGTAACCAATTTTTCGCTAATTCATTACTAGAAAATCACTAATTCAGATTTAGAAAGTAATAATGGAAAAGTTGGTCTTAGTTATGACCAGATAATAATTATTTAATTATGTTAGATGTAAATTTTCAGTAATCCTGTTAAAGAAAAATTTAACAATATTTAAGATTTAAGAATCATTCTAGGTACAAAAAAAATACATTTTTAACGATCCTTTTTGTGTACCCATGAATAGAATATACAATAGGATTTGAAGATAAAAATTCATTTTTTTAACAATAGTATAAATAAATAATTTTCATACAAATTTTAGTGCATTTGCTATACGAGTCAAAAAATAATAATACTTCGTTTTTACATTCTTTATAAAAAATGTTTACATTTCTTTTTACAACAATAGATTAGTTATACAATTCATTAATGTTGGATGAGAATTTTCACCTCTGTGATCCATTGCAATTACAGGGGAAAAAGTTACAGAAAAAGTACGATTTTTTCTTGCTTGTAGAAAAATTATTTATAATAGTTGTTAAATAATATTGGATGACAATTTTTATCTTCAAGGTCGGATCTCAATACAAAAGAAAGACCGATTGATAAGGAGGATTTTTTTTATTTTCAGTGGTTCCTTATAATTTTCAAGTTATTTATAAACATTATTTATAATATTGTTAAATAACATGGAATAACAAAATTTTATTATCGCCTGTTGATTTTTTAGTTCATGCATTTACAAAAAAACAAATTAACTAAAATCAAATTCAGCGTTTTCAAAAATTTTTAAAAATCTTGAATTTGGAAAATTCGTTATTGGTCAGAAACTCAACTAACATTTTGTCCTACCCAATTGTTACACTGAAATAATTTTGATTTAAAAACCTACTTTAAAACAGAAAATAAAATTAACGTATTTTTTTTTTAAATAATCATAACTTTTTTTCTCAAGTTGAAAATTAAAATTTCTTTCGGATTTTAAAATAAATTGATTAAAAGTAATTTAAACCTCAATCTATTGAAATTTCGAAATTAGTTTCGATAATTATCAATTTTCTTTTATATAATTATTATTAATATTTTTGTTTTTTAATCCACAATCAAAAATTAAAATTGATAAAAATTTACTTGGCTAAATACGTGCAGTGTTCGATCAAAATTAAGTTAACTAAAAAATCTAAATATAACTTAATATTTTCCACTCATGCATAATTGTTCTAAAACATTAAAAAAATGTAAATACCACTAAAACCAAATTCGATAACATAATAGGAAATAATATAATTCTAATTAAACGATTTTTAACAGTCGATTGGTAAGGCCATTGACCTGTTATTTTTAAGAAAAAAGTATTGAGTTTATAGTAATAATTCTCGAATAAACTCATTGTGTAAGGACAGTCTTGCCACTGACAATGAAGTTTTGGTCAAAAGTCATCAAACTCTACAATATCACATAGGGTATTCCACCCTATATAGATTCTCAAAGAATATTCTACTCCATAAAATCGCATAAAGCATTCTCCCATAAAAAATTAATAATGATTAGAATTTCATTCCAGGAACTTTATCATGTAAAAGACAAGTTTCGAAGAATACTTGATTCGCGGAGAATGCAAATAACTCTATTTCGTGGATATTATAGCCTTGAACTCTAATATTACACATGAATAATTTTTGATTCAAGGTAATGCTATTTTCTTATGGAAGAAAGTTAAGATGGGCTAGTGTGTAATACTCACTTTACAGTGGATTTAACTTGTTAAAAATTCAGAAATAATTTGCCTTTATTCCATGAAATCGCACATGAATGTGTCTCACGTTATAGGTAAAAATCAAGTTTATTTTCTGATCAATATTCTACTATCAAGAAGGGTTGAATTGACTCAGTCTGTCTTCACTCGCCGCTGGAAGAACAACGTAATTTTCTGATTTATACTATAAAATCAAGAAGGGCTGAATTGGTTCAGTCTGTCTTAACTCGTCGTTGGAAAAACAACACTTTGATTAAGATAAAAAGTATATACAATTTTTTTTTCAAAAGATTTATTCATTGAAAGAAAAAATGTTCAATTTCGTAAAAATATATTTCATGTTGCTTCCTCATAGAGGAAGCTTTGCGATCGTTAAGATTTTCGATTTTTCAAAAATAGTCAACACTACCGTCGGGAATTGTCAGTACGGACCCTTTTTCTTGACCACAAAAAATCGGTAATTTTTTAAAATATATAAATTTTAAAAAAAATTTAACTTTAAGTAGTTAATACCTTTTAAAATTCTGCAAATAATTATCCCTAAACGAAAGGATTGGTTTAATTTTTCAATAAAATATCACAAAAATAGTTAAATTTTTAATGTTTTCTTAAAATTAATATTATTTCTGTTGTAATAAATATTTTTTTTTACTTTCTTGGGTCATTTTAAAGACAATTCTATATACAATTAAAATAACTTATTAACATTAATGTGAATTTTTTTCCCTTAAAAATGGAGACTAAAAAACAAAGTTTATAATTATACTTATTCATTATATAAATATTTTATAATATTTTAACACAATTTAATTAAAAAACATATTCTTAAATTTTAAATGAATATTTTACACGTTCAAATATTCATTAGAATTTTTAAGACTTTTGTGCACTTTGTTTTACAGTCTGCATTTTCAAGGAAAAAAGTTTCACATTAATCGCAATAAGTTATTTTTATTGTATACAGAATTACTTTTAAAATAAGCCCAAGAACATAAAAAAATATTTATTACTACAGAAATAATATTAATTTTAAGAAAACATTGAAAATTAAACTATTTTTGTGACATTTTATTTAAAAATTAAACCAATCCTTTCATTTAGGGATAATAATTTGCAGAATTTTAAAAAGTATTAACTACTTAAAGAGGAAAAATTTTAATAATTTATATATTTTAAAATATATAATTAATGCAATGTTCAAAAAATTCCATGAATTTGTAGTGAAAGTTTTGATATTAATTTATTCATTAAATTTTCTATCTCTGTTTTGCTAATTAAATATCCCTTATTAACATCTGAATAATTTAATGACAATCTGTAGGTACTCGAATTGTAATTCAGAAAATAAAAATTATGTTTTATTTCATAAAATTATTCATTTAAGTCTCTAATTCCCTGAGATTAAAATTTTTATAGAAGCATAATAAATTCAATTTAATAATTAAATTCGAAAGGTTTGTTGTCCTCATTTCTCAAAAATGCTTAAATGCGAACCACTTTTAAAGTAAATTTTAATTCTTTTCCTATACACGTGGACGAGGGTCAATGAAACGAAATTTGAATAAGTAATAAGAAATATACCTGGATTTTAAGGAACAAATAGTCAAGATGTTCTCATAAATTTTATAAATTAATACCAAAAAAATGTTTTTTGTTAATAGTTCGTAGACCATAGCAAAATTTAAAATTGCTTCCGACATGAATCTTAATATTGATAAATTAATGTTGAATGCATAATTAACAGTATTTTATTGAATTGACAAATACTATTTGATTTTATTAATAAAAAATGCAGGTAATTTAGATTTTTATATTGAAAGTTTATTCTTAATATTTTTTAATTTTGGTAATTTACTGTGTATTAGATTAATTTTAAAAGGCAGATTTTAAAAACTGTAATTTTACCGATTTTTTTAAAATCTCGATTATCTCAAATTTCAAAATCTGAATTTTTAATATCTCAGATATAATTTAAAAACTATAAACAAACATAAAGAATTTATTCTTGTTCTATTAACAGAAAATTGGCATAATTAGATGAATAATCCAATTTTTAATTAGGCCAATAAAGTAACATCAATATTTGATGTATTTGTAAAAATTTTGCAATCAATCAAACGATATTATCAAGACAAACACTTTGCTAATAAGTGTGGAATAATTTGTAATTTTCACACGGAATTTTTCAAGATTTTGACCTAAATAATTACCTTGGCAATTTTTAACCTAAATGTAAAACTTCTAATTTCAATTATTTTATTTTTAATTATAATTAACTGCTCTATTTTAATTGTTTAAAATCACTAATTTTCGAATAGTTTATCTACAATTTACAAGACTTTTACAAATGATGAATTTAACGGTGCTATAGGTATAAGAAAAAGAGAGATTATTGAGAATAATTTAAGAAATGATCATGTGTTCCAGTGACTGACCGAAATCATTTATATCGATTTCCCAGCCTTGATCCTCCCTTAGCCTTGTCTCTCTTTTTTTCTTTCTGTCTCTCTTATTTATTTATCGAATAATTTAACCTTTTTACATATTAAGACCCGCCTCGAATTATCCTTCCTTTCACCCAGGAATTTTCCAGCAGAAAAATGGACGAAACAAAAATTGATTATTGATTTCTTGTAAAAGAAAAGGAGCTATACTAAAAAAATACACTTGCAAAGTTACACATAAATTTACGTATATAGACAGCCTTGGACATTAAAAAAAAAAAAAATATCAAGTGTCTGATGCACATTTTTCCAGTATTCTTATTATTACCTACGCATCATTGCGCGGAATTTTAGTTTAAAAAAAGAAGTTGTAGGCAACGGAAATATAAATCATATAAATTTATCGCAAATCGATGAATCGTTCTGTCTTGAACAATTACACATATAGATTATAAATTGCATATACATAATTCAATGAACTAAAAAAAAATACGATTGTTCTTTCACGTTAACCGACACGTGTTTTTGCAATAAATAATTTGCTAGACCGCAATGTAACAATTTTTAAAATACTTTTAAGAACATTAATTAATAATGATAACTAATGATGAATAATAATACAAAACTTAATTTTGAAATGATTACAAAATAAATTGTCTTTATAACATTTTTAAAAAAAATTCAATATCCCTGACAAAAGTATTGGATTGAATTCCAATCAGTTTGAATAAGTTTTAATCAATATTCTTCCGGGGCATTCCGAAATTTGTTTCCGAGCCAATCAGTTTTTATCCGAATCTAAAAATGGATGTAACTTGGCGAAAAATTCTTTTCGAATCATTCCGAATTAATCCGTTTTATTCTGAAGCTAAATTTTAATCCGTTTGAATCCCGTTATTTCATTCCGAATCATTCCGAATCAATCCGTTCAAATTTTAGTCGGGTTTATTCGGATATGAAACGGATTGATTCGGAATGACTCGGAATGAAACAACGTGATTCAAACGGATTAAAATTTAGCTTCGGAATGAAACGGATTGAAATTTAATCCAATACTTTTGTCAGGGATCCTAGGAGCTTATAAACATAATTAAATTATATTAATTATTAGGATTTAAAATAACTATCTAGGTCTATCTACTGAAATTTTTATTACAAAAATATTAATTAAAAATTGTATTAAGAATAAGTATTGAAGTTTGAATTGTTTAGTTGAATAATTTTGAATTCAAAGAAATTCGAATCGATTAAACTTTTGATCACATTGAAAATTCGATAAATTAAAGTTTTGATCGATTGAAATTTGAACGAATAAAAATGTTTATAATTTAGATCCTTCGAAATTGAAATTAGTTAAAAGTTTTAATTCAAATTTGAATCAACTCAGATTTAGATTAATATTGGGACGGGTTAAAATTTTGATAAATTACAATTTGGATCTATTTAAAATTAAATTGAGATTATCAAAATCTGAATCAATTAAAATTTAAACAGATTGTAAGTTTGATAAATTGTAGTTCAGATAAATTTAAATTTGGATTCAGTAGAAGTTGCGTGCCAAAAACTGTTAATTTAACCTTAAATTCAATATAGAATATTTTTTAAAACAAATTAATTTATTTGTTTTCTTAAACATTGTTTAAAATTTAACATTTTATTAACATTATTAAGAATATTATTAACATTTTATAATCCGCAAGTTTATTGCTTTCGAATAAACATTTTATCATCGGGAAGCGTTGAAATGAATCAGTTTAGATTATAGAAACATTGACCTTTTATAATAATATACTCCAATTTAATATTAAAACAAATAAATGTTTGTAATATCAATAATAGTAATAATAATAATAATAATCTGCTTATCTAAATAATTATGAATTACACTTAATTATAGTATTTATATATAATTAAATTTAAATAAATAGATTCACACAAAAATATTACAAAAAAATTTTTATTTCACTGCAAAAAATTTGCTGCTTTTACGTATACTTTGTAAGGAAATTTTCCTATAAAATGGGGACAAAAGGAAAAAAATAGTTTACAAGAAGATAACGAGTGAAGAAATTCATTGCTCAGCAAGTTTGATGGTCACGTTCAAGAAATAAAAGCGTGTAAAATAAATACTGTGTCAATTTTATGAACGCAATTATCTAACATGACTTATTGAAACGAAAGTTTCAGATTGAGCGCGATATTCCAAAATTAGAAGAACTTGAGAAGATTAAGCAATAAAAAATGATAACCAAGAGAATAACTTTTATTATACAAGATTGCGAAATTGAAGCACGCAGTGAAAATATTCGATTAATGTTGAGTCTACCATTTATTACTTAATTTGTAGCCTTGAACTTCGTTTACAAACCCACTTGCAATATGTCAAGAATCACATGATGCATCTTGCCAACAGAATCGTAATTAAAATAAATTACACTAGTTAAAATGCTTCTAATTGCCCCGTGTCTTTGACACAGAAAGTCAAACACTATTTACCAATATATGTAAATTTCAAAATTTATTTTATCAGTTTTAGATTTAATAAACAATTTTATATCATTTTTTTCTTCTTTAGTTCTAAACATTGTAGTTTTTTTTTTATTCTAATAAATAATATACCACTAATCCAGTCTTTTAATTATTTTATTTTTGAACGTCTTTGTAAACTTTTGTATAATTTAATTATAATTATCTGAAACACAAGAATTAAAAGAAAATTTACATAGTTAAAGTAATTCATTTCAATTCTATATGAAAAGTGAAATAATTCTAAAATTAAACTAAATTATCAGGAAAGGGAATAAAAGATAGACAAAAAATGTAACAATCACAAATAAATATTTATTTATGCCAAACATAGTTGTTGTCCAGAAAATGAAATAAATATAAAAATGAACAATAGTCAGAAATGTGCGTAATTTTTCAGTGAAAAATTGAACATTCGAAGCACAAATAATACTGTATGTTTGACTAGCAGCTTAAACACTATTGAAGCCGGAAACTCGACTATCGTTTAACAACAAACCAAGTTTCCAAAAAAAAATCTCATTTTGCAAAATTCTGACTCTAGAAAAAGTTACACTGACAAGTGAAAAGATGAATAACAATAAAACTAACAAAAACAGTGTTTTTATAAACGTAAAGTATTCTTGATAAAAAGAAAAAAAATCCTAATGTAGTCGAGTTTGATATTATTATAAATAAATGATAAAACATGAAAATGAGAACATAAAAATTATCATGAAATCTTTACGAAAAATGGGACAATCTTTACGAAAATGAGACATTCTTTACAAAAATAATGAAAATGAATGAATCTACAAATTGATGAACTCCGTCAGTAGACATCACGTTTGAAATGTTTCCGTATATGATGATCTGGTGACTCTTGCAGCAGGTTGCATTTTTTTGCAGAAATGGCAGTTGGTCCACTATCAGCTAAGAATTTGTTGCCAAATTATTAAGACCGAGTTCTAGCGCTGGTCCCATCCAGAGGATCTCCTTTGGTATTGAAATAAATCCAGTCTCTTTCATATTAGTGACGAAAGAGTGTCTGGGGTCATTCACTTTCTGCCCCACTGCAGAATTCCCCGGTGGTTGGAGGATCCTTCAAAAGAACGGTTGCTGCCCTTGGAACTGTTACTTCCAGAACTGGAAACACTCTCTGACCTTCTGATTGGTTTTTTGGTCGGATCCAGCAAACGATCCAGCACCTGACGGATCGTGCTGTGTTTTCGATTGAAAGGGTTGGTATACATCTCGTCTCTTCCCTTCAAAACTGACAATTTAATTCAAAAAATTTCTTTTTGAAAAATGCGCCTCAAAATCGTCCAAGAAAAGCTCCAGAAAGACGTTTTTCAAAAAACTCTTCAGATGCACTCTTTGGATCTTGAATCCCTTTTTGTGTTTAGTTTGAAGATTTTTTGTTTGATTTGAGCACTTGAAACTTTTGTCACTGGCACTAAATAAGCTCAACTATTTTGTTTCGATGAGCTTAAGAAACTTATATTCACAGTTAAGTTCACGTGATGAGCTTGTTGCGACGAATGACCGGCACATGGTTGAGACCGCTCTTATAAAGCTGCGAACCCCTCGACCTTCGCTCGATATCGGTTTGCGTCCGTTGTATTGAATTTTTTACTCCTGAGACGCATTCCTACTACAGACGTACGTTAGGGAAAAAAATTTGGATGCTGTGTTTATCTTTCTTTTTCGCGTAGATAGGTAATGATCTTTAGTAGAAGAAATTGAAAAAAAAATCGTAAACTGAACTTTTGATGAAGTAAACAAGTAGATTTATTAGGTAATAATTACACTGACAAAATTTTTGAGAGAAATTATAAATTGACTATTATGAAATAAAATTTGAACCAGTTAAACCTGAATAAAATAAATATTTACTTCTCCCGAATAATAATTATTCGATTCTAATCCAATTCAATTTATTAATATTTAGTTAATTTAAGAATTTAAATTGTTCAATATTTTTCATTATAAAAAAATACCGTTCTAAAAAAACTAGTTGTTATAAGCTAATGGCTTTAATCGTGTTCCTGATAAAAGAAATTATCAAATTATATTTTTAATCTATTTTTTGAATAAAACTTTAAATTTTAAAAATCTTAAAAAGAACGAAAGAAGCATCTATATCTGTTTAAAACAAGGTCTTCGATCTTGTCGCAAAAAAGCCAATATTTGATCAACATACAATTTAAGCATAATGTTAATTAATTAATGAGTTCCTGATAATTGCACATGTTTATAATTATGTGCATTTAAACGTAAAACAATACCAGTTTTGCAACTGACGTTCTTTACCGTCGTAATAATTTTTGCAAAAACCCATTTTTTGCTCGTGTTTCCCTATCACAAGAACTCGCATTTCCTTTTTTGAGAATTTCAGTTCTTGGTAATAATCATGATTGGTTACTTTCTGGTTTTTAATCGAAAATACCTAAATTGACAAAAAACTTAACCCTCTCTAGAAAAGTATTCACAACAGAAAACAAACGATTCCAATTCTTAGAAGTACATTTCAGTCAACTTAGAATTATTTTTAAATGCGTGAGCTAAAATCTTGAAAATCGGAAAAAACTGAGCATTATTTCATACATAAAAGAATAATTATAGGGAAGGAGAGGAGACAGTGGGTCAAATCTAAAAGTTTTCCTCTCTTACAAAAGGAAAGTATGACTATTAGATCTGTATCACTATGTGTCCCACTCCCCTCACAAAATGAAAAATATATTCAAAAGTATAAATATAAAATTAATTTAACTCATAAAATGGTTTAGAGTATCAATTTATTTTAAAAATTTAGTTTTAAATTTACAATATAGAGTTTATTTAAACCATGAAAATAAATTAGAGTAGAAGGATCAGTTTCCTGAATAGAAAAAAGTAATTTGAATAATTCTGATTCAGGTGTCAATTTTAGAAGAAATTTTGCATAAATATGTAAAAGCCTAAATTCCATTGAAGTGAAACTTTGATCTCTTCGTTTGTAGAAAATAAACAATGCCCTTCAATCCTATTGGGATTCCCACCGCCCGCTAAGCAGGGAATCCTCGTCACAGCCACCATGAATTGTTAATTTGAAACCGGTTTTCTTACACCTTCCACAATCACTTTTATGTCAATTGACGGCATGTTAGTTTGCATACATTAATCGATTCACAAGGTCTAGACGAGATGGTACTTGTCTTAAACAACGGAAATTCCAGAATCAATGAATTGATTTAATTGAATTATAATTGAAACGAAAAGCTAATACGGAAGTTTTCATTGAGACTGAAAAGATAAAATAATAATGTTAAAAAATTTATTTAAATTCATCTTTGAGTAGAGTAAACAATAAATTATTAATATTCTAACATAATAGGATTAAATTTAGATTCAAGTTTATACTCTTAAATAACTTTTTCTCTAATAAAAGAAATAATTATTCTAAGAAAAAGAAGAATTCCTTCAAATAACGGAAAATGGCCATCTATTTCAATTGTGATCTTGAACTTCAAACAACTGAGATCATTGAAGTCTGTATAGAAAAAGTTTTAATTTGTAAATGAGTATAGATTGGAAGAAATAATTCAAATAATATTCTGCGAACTAAATTATTACATTGTTAAAATGTCGTAAAAATCAAGTGTTTATGACATTAAAAGAGTATAAAAAGTGATATGTATCTTTCGAATGCAACTTTAATTAATATCAATTTTCGTTAAATGTGTTGCAGTTTGTTTCCGTTAACATCTGCCAAGTTCTGATGACATTGACTCTGGCAGGTCAATTAAAGTACTATTTTAAAATGTTAATTTACTTTTAATTAGCAATGTACAAATAAAAAACTAATGTTGGAATATTTCAATGTATGTTTCTTTCTAATTTAAAGGAGAGCTAATGAGACATTACAATTTTTTGAAAAATTATTTTAAAAAATATCAAATCAAAATTTTAATTTGTGGACCAAGTGTAAATTTAAATTATATCTAGAGTTTGGTAAAGTTTTTTAAAATAATTTTTTAGAAAATCGACTCTCTCGATACCAATTTTTAAAAAATTTCCAGTTGTTTATTTTTATGAAAGATTTTGAAAAGATCACAGGAATATTTCATAAAATTCATTAGTTAGAATTTTTATTCAATAGAATTTAAATTCATCCGAATTTTTACTGAACAGAATTTTTAGATAACCGAATTCTCATATAACAGCCTCTTTATTTTCCAAAATTTCTCTTTAACCAACTTGTTATTCAAGAGAATTCTAACTTCACCGAATTTTAATTTATCTCAGCTCTAATTGAACAGAATTTTCTTTTGATCGAATAATGAAAGAATTTTTAAAGCACTGAATATTCATTTGACCAACATTGCAAGTGACAGAATAAATTAAAAATTTTGTTAAATGATAACTTTGTTGAATTGAGATTCGGTTTAATTAGAATTCTTTTAAAAGGAAGGTAGAAAGAAAAATTCTATAAAATGAAAATTAAGTTGAATTAAAATTCAGTGATCTGAAAACTCTGTTTAGTAAAAACTCGAGTTAATTTAAATTTTATTAAAAAATTCGAAAAATGTCATTCGGCTATAAAGAAATTCTATAAAAGGAAACTTCCAACTAGTAAATTTTATGAAAAATTCAGCAGCCTCGAAAAAGCGTTTCAATCATATTGTCTTCTCCCTATACGAATCTAAAAAAAAATTTAATTATTTAATTTCCATGAAGAATTTTTTAAGATAGATGAAATTTTCAATTTTTATTTTAATATATTTTTTAATATTCTTCAAATTATATTAAAAATTAAAAACTTGGTATTTTTCAAAATTGCTAATTTGAAGAATATTTCATATTAAAAATAGGAAATTATGTCTGTCTTAAAAATCCTGGAAAGTCTAGTAAAATTGCCAAAGAAAATTTTTTTTGGAATTTTAATTATAAAACTCACTAAAACGTAAGTTTCGTTCAAACCGAAAATTAAAAAAAAATGTATTCGTATGATATAAATAATCCCGTTTTGAGCGAGTGAAAAAAATTTCCTTTGATTAATGTTATTAATCTAAAAGTGATGTAAATAGCAGAAATAAAGACCAATGCTCACATAAAACTGTAGAAAAACGGTAATAATTTTCAATCAAGATTGTACCGAAGTAACGAATTAAAAAAAGAAAAATTAACCAAATGACGTCAATGGTGAGCAAAAAATTAAACTTTGGACCCGTCTTATGAAGAAAAATTGGGACTAGATACTGTTAAAATCAAGGTGGCTAAATAAAGAATGAATGACTTTTGGATATTTGCATGTGAACCTATTTAAAATCATAGTATATTAAAATGCCATGTAGGTACAGATCAAGATAACAAGCACATCGCGAGTAATTCATATAGTATGACGTAGAAGGAATCACGTGATTAAATAAACGAATACAAAAATGAAATTTTAGAATGCCGTCTCGTGCAGAAAAATCGTCACGTGTTTCTACCAAATTATTGACCTCTAAAAATGTATTCCTAATTTTTTTCATGAAGACTTTCTTTTTACATTCTTGCATTAAAAATTTGTTTACATCTCGTCTATATTATTGCAGTTTTTAAAGGTTTTCTTTTTCAAATTTAAAATTTTCTCGAAAATTAATCCTTTTGTATAAGCACGATAATAATTCATCAACCTTTCTAAGTAACGGATCATAAAATTTAAATATAACTTTGTACTCAAAATTAACTTTCTCTGAACATTTCTAGAAAAAATTTCTCGCTAATTTTGAATATATTTCATCAAAGATAAACAGTGAGTGTATGGAAAGATTCTCACAAGGAAATTTTTGGCTAAAATCTTTCTATACATTTTTTTTCGTCTTTCGTTGGATACGAAACAATTTGGCACGTTTATTGTTTATAAATAAGTAATTTAAAACTGAGAATATAATTTCACGATTTGTAATAGGGAAGTGGAGCAAAAAAGTTTTGTTTTTTCAAAACACTACATTTATATCTAGGAAGATAGGGGAAGGTGGGGCAAAACCGCTAGGTTTAAATTTACTGATGCACAAATTTTTAACTATACATTCAATTGGAGTCATTTTTGTTTGTTACACGACTAAAACTAACCAGTAACAGATTTTAATAGTCGTTATTACATTTATCATAATCATAATTACATTATTTAATTGTATTTAAAAAGATTCAAATTAGCGGCTTTGCCCCAACTGTTGGGGCAAAGACGTTTTTGCTAATATTATTATTGCAAATATAATTAATGATCTAAAATATACTCTAAATAACATTTATTGGTGCAATAATTATAAAACATAAATATTTTACAGATTTTAAAAGAGATTTAATCGATTTTATTGAAAATAATGACGACTTGTATTTTTAACCTCATATTTTCAATTTAATTGTTTTTTATTTTGTTTCAAAATCTACTTTATCGACTTTTCAAAAATAGAATGTTTTTTAAATAACCATGCGAAAATATGATTAAATAATAATGCTTATTTAATGTTCAAAATTCATAATTTTTTTTCAAATTAGTAGTAAACGCTAATAAATAATTTAATGATTAGATAATAATAATAATAACAATAAATTTAACAGACAAAAATACTTATTTGTTTTGATGAAAAAATGCAGGTTAACAGTTGATTAGCATGAAGTTTCCATCATTTAAAATTACATGCTAATGCAGTTTTTAATATTCAATTGTTTTTTATGAAATATTTTCCAAGCGTCTTTGCCCCAAACGACAAACCTTTTTTTAATTTAAAATTTTATATATTTAGATTGAAAATTAAACCTGGATTCCACAAAGATTGTGTAGATAAATGATTACTCTATTAGAACGTGACATTTAAAATCTTTTAAAATTCACATTTAGATTCAAAATTTACTAGTTTTGATCAATAAAATTTTCATCTTATACTTGTAAAAACGATTTTTTTGGTATATTTGCCAAAGCATTTTATATTTTTAAGATTTTTTTTTATAAAACAATGCTCCAGTTACAATTGTGATAAACTTTAAACATAAGTTGAAACGGTCTAGAAATAAGGGAGATATTTTGAAAAACGTCTTTGCCCCGCTTAGCGGTTTTGCCCCACTTTCCCCTATATTAAAATTTTTTTTTTTTAAATAATCAGAATTGGATTTTTTCAGCTTCTTGGATTTCTGAGCAACTATAATAAATTTTAAATTATAATTTGCTAATTCAACGTTAATTGTTCCCGTTAAAAGGAGCATACAAAACAGATGATAAAAAATGCTGATATACTGGTTTTTTTTAAACAGAAAACCTCATAATTTAAAAACCATTAATTTGTACCCTTCACACCAAAAATAGATTTTCACTGAACAATCATACCAAAATAAAATCTTCATTGAATTAATACGATAGAATTTAAAAAACAGAATACCTATAGTTAAAAGTTAAAAAATTGAATATCTAATTTTTTAAAATAGAATTTATAATTTTACAAAATCTCAAATTCATTTCAGTCACATTGTTTGTTTATTTTATAATTATTTCTACCAGCTGCCAATTAGTAGGAAATAGCTATTTTCAAATCAGTTCAACTTTAAAATATCTCTTCCCGACTCGACGTCAGAGTTATGACTTATTAAGATTATCTATGCACATGCCAATTGTGACCGCTAGAATTTATCTTTGTAAGCCGATGACCCTTGCAAGTACTTACATCTGTGTAAAAGTACTATCTTAAACTAGTACTTTCAATTTTCAAAGTCACAATTTTATTTTAATTTATGTATTGATTCCACTGACTAAACATTTATTTACTTTCACTGATGAACAATATTTAAAGACTCACCAAATCTTGAGAGTTCTGTTATGCTTTCATCCTTTTTAACAAGTATTCTAGTCTTCTTGATCCTTTTAAATACATGTCCAAATATTTGAATATTCAAATTTTTCTCTCCAGTGCGTCTTTGAAATCCTTTCATAGTATCTCCAAATATTTGAATTTTTCTTGAATCTTCTGAATCCTTTTCCGAATTTTTAAATTTTTCTCCCATACCTTGAATCCTTTTTCAATTGCCTTCACCTGTAAAGAACAAATATACTATAATTATATACAAACATTGTTTTTTGTCTTAAAAATGGAAAATTTTATAAACTGAAAACTGCGAATAGTGTTTTTCTGTTGATTAAAGACAATTAGTCGAATTAAAAGCGCATTAAAAAAAAGATATATATTCAGAAAGTCGTTTTCTTAAGCAATAAAATGCAGCCTTGATCCTAGCAACTCTTGTTAATTTAGATTTCTAAATGGGAAAATACATCCTTTTTTTAATTTTTATATTTTCAAAAAATTAAATAAATTATTATCTAAGAACATTTAATACATTTTACATTAATAATAATTTTATTAATTTTCTACTTTTAAATAAATAAAATCAAAGATAAATTGAAAACAAGTATTAGACTAAATATTGCTCTCAAGTGCAAAAAGTGCACAAGGTTAAACACAGATATTTAAAACATTATTCTTTTATCTTTCACGATATCAGAAAATTATAAACTAAGAAAGTCGACCCGACATAAAAATGATTGAAAAGTCGAAAAGTCGTGTCTATTTGAAGAGGTTGATGGAAAAAAATAAGTTTTATCATAAAACTACATTTATAATTTCTTGTAATATATTTCAAGTCTCATTAAAGTTCAACTGATAAATAAATAATCTTAGAAAGATATATTTAGTCGAGGCAACAAATTATTGAAAAAAATCATTATCAATACCTTGACCTCTAACTGAAAGATTTCGCCTTAACTATTGAACTTATGTACTTGAATTTTTTAATCTATTCTAAGATTTTAACAAGAAATTATTCATTAAAAAAAAAACTTAATAAACAAAAAAAGATTCTTTTGAAAGAAATTTTTGAAATTCATTAACGCAATATTATTCTATGGATGATGAAATTTTTCAGCCTGGTTAAAGTAACATTATGAAGTCAATTTGTGAAGTTAATCAAAACATTGTTTGCCTATTGACTCTTATCAAAACGTTTATTGGTTTAATAGAGTTGATGATCTATATATTTTCAAGCCGAGTTCCTTCCTCAATTACGTAGACATCTTTATAAATTAGGTTTTTTTAAACCACACAAACAACCACAAGTCAACAACTTACTATCTAACCCACAATTATCAGTTAAAAAAGAGTTTAAAAATTAATCAGAAATATAACTTCTTAAATTAGGATAATTTAAAATTAATTTATTTTTTAAATTTTTGTTAACTAGAGTTATAAATTAATTATTATTCCCATATATTCAATATTCTCGATTATTACTTACACAATTGAAAAAAATAAATTAAAAAATTATACAATAAATATTAAATTCAAACAAAATAATTTAAAAATTAAGAGAAAATTATAGGAATAACTGTTGAGAATAATTGGAAATTGAAAGACTGGATTGAAAATCAGAAAAAAAAATTAAAATTCAAGAAAGTAATAAAAAAATGAAGAAATAAATTGAAAATTTTAAATTTAAAAATTAAAATGAAATTTAAAACTATTTAGTAATTGGGAAAAAATTACAAAAACAAAGGCAAAAATAATTGACAATTGAAAATAAAATTCGAAAAATGGCTAGATTAATACACAAATACCAAAATTTTAAAAATAAAACAATAAAAATTAAATTTCAAGAAAGTATATGTAAAAAGAAAAATTAAAAAAATTATAGGAATAATTGTTGAAAAAAATTTGAAATTGAACAACTGAATTGAAAGTAGGAAAAAACTGAAATTAAAGAAAATAATTGAAAATTAAAGAATACACTTAAAAATTTAAGAAAATAATTAAAAATTGAAGAATGGAATCGAAATTAAAAAAAAATTGAGGATTGCAGACAATATTTGAACAATTGAATTTAAAATCAAAGAAACTTGTTAATTATCGAAAACAAATTAACCAAATACGAGAATTTAAAAATATTAATGAAAATAATTAAAAATTGAAGAAAGTTATTTAAAATTTTAGAAAAATAATTAAAAAAAACATTTCAAAATTACAAGAATAATTGACAATTGAAAAACAATCGCAAACTGGCAAAAATAATCGACAAGAGATAAAAATAACAACAACAAAAAATGAAAGAATAATTCTAAAATTTTAAGAAAATAAATAAAAATTGAAAAAATTGTAGGATATAATTGAAATAAAAAATTGAAAAATAACGAGAGCAATTACAAAATGAAAGAAAGTATCTGAAAAATGACGAAAATATTTGACAATTGAAAACAAAATTCAAAAAATGGCTAGAATAATAAACAATTTAAAAAAAAAAGTTTTTATATTAAACAATAAACATTAAATTTAAACTAAATAATTTCAAAATTAGGAAAACTATAGGAATAAATATAAATAGCTATAAATATAAATAAATTATATGAAATATATAAATAAATAAATAATTGTAAATTGAACAACTGAATTGAAAAAGGAAAAAAATAAAATTTATGAAAATAATTGATAATTGAATAATGTAATTGAAATTTAAAAAATATATAAAAAAATTTAAAAAAGTAATTTAAAAGTGCAAAACATAATCATTAAAAATATAGAAAGACATAATTAAAACTGATGAATTGAACTGAAAATTTAAAAAAAAATAGTTATAAAATTTAACAATTGATTGAAAATTGAAAAAGAATAATTGAAAATTGAAAAAAAAAATTGAAAATTGAAGAAAAGAATTTAAATTTGAAGAATGAAATCAAAATTTATAGAATATAATTGAACAATTGCATCTTAAATTAAAGAAATTTATTGATGTAGATTAAAATAACTGATATGTGGAGAATTTTTTATTATTAAAGAAAATAATTGAAAATTGAAAATTAGAATTGAAATTTGAAGAAAATAATGAGAAATTGAAGAAAATAGTTGTAAAAAAATGGAGAAAGAAGAAAATTTAAGAAAATTGTTGAAACGACATTTTAAAACAATTTTATGATTGAAAAAATTAATTGAAAAAAGTCGAGAATTTTTTAATATTGAAGAGTTCGTTGAAAATCGTACAAATAATTGAAAATTGAAGAATGTAATTGAAATTAGAAGAACATAATTAAAAATTGAAAAAGTTATTAATAAAACCCGAGAATTATTGATTGTAGATAAAAAAGTTAAAAACTGAAAAATGGAATTAAATTTAAAAAAAAATTGATAATTGAAGGAAATATTTGAACAATTGAATTTAATATTAAATAAACTTATTAATAACTTTAAAAAATAATTGATCAAAGGCGGAAAATGTTTAATATTAAAGTAATAATTGAAAATTAAAAAATGGAATAGAAATTTGAAGAAAGTCATTGAGAATTGAAGAAAATAGTTGTAGAATTGAACAATTGAATTGAAATTTTAAAACAATTTTTATGAGTAAAAAAATAATTGAAAACATCCGAGAATTATTAAATATTGTGGAATTAATTGATAATCGATCAAAATAATTGAAAAAAATGAAATAATTAAAAATTGAGGAAAATAATTAAAATTGTAAGTAAATTGAAAATTAAACAATTAAATTGAAGCTTTATGGTAATAATTAATAATTGTAGGAAAAATTACAAAATGACGAAAATAATTAAATATTATGGAAAATAATTGTCAATATAAAAAATTCATTAAATGGTGAGATTAATGGGCATCTGAAAGAAATAATTTTAAAGATTAAAGAACTACTATGTAATTAAGGGATAATAATAAATTATCAATTAAAAACTGTAGATAGTTAAAGAAAAAATTGTAGGAAGATTAATTTCTTAATTTCTCTCCAAAAAAATTGAGAGAGAATATTTTTAAAAATCTATTAAACATTGAAAGCAAACTAAGAAAAGTCTTTGAAAAGCTAGACAGATTAATGAGTTATGAAAAAATGAAAAAAGAAAATACCCTACAATTTTTTTTTTTTTTTTTAATAAGAAACTATAAAAACAAAAATTAAACTTTCTCGAGAAAGTAGGAAAATAAGACTTAGAAGATATATTAAAGGTTGAAGAGAATTAAAAAAAACTAACTAAAGGACTAATGGAACTACGAAAAAATGAGAAAAAAGTCGGTAAATTTTAAGATATCCTTAGCATAAAAAAATGTGTATTAAAATAAATGTAAATGGTTAAATAAATCATTTTTTATTATTACTAAGATGACAAGTAACTTTTTCTCTTAAAATAGGTGAAAAGGTGAATAAATCTGTAAAAGTAAGTGACAAAAAAATATTAAATAAAATTTTAATTAAACAAAAAATATTTATTTAATATAAAATAAAAAAGTGTATATAAAAAATTTGCAAATTTTTATTATTACTTGATACTGAAACTAAGTTCAAATCAATAACTTTTTTTTTTAATTTCAAGACGCAATAATGGAACACATAATACCGTTTTTTATTTATTTGAAAAAAAAGACCGCGTCTGAACTGAATAAAAATTATATGTTAGTCTGTTGAATTTGCATGTAATGTAGACAATTCTTTTGTTATAAGTGGATTATGCAGTTTTTTTCAAATAGAATAGACTGAAGATAAATTTCTAAGACACCAAATGACGTGATCGTTAGCACTTTCGTCTGTTGAAAGGAATTCGCGTGATTCTTTAGAGGAAGGAACTTAAACCTGATGTCCTTTTACTTTCTGCTTTTCTGTTTTTAACACAGTCCACAGGAACCGACTCGACTTTTTCAATATTGCCAGGAGCAATTCTTACTCTTGACATTTGTTCATGACATTTCCAATGGACATTCATCTTTCAAGACGAGCCGATAAGTTGAACAAGTCTTTAATGATAATTTTGAACCATTTATACTCATTTCCACGTTTATATTATAGATTGATAATCAATTAAAAAGTCAGTTTGATTTCCTTGTGATTAATGATTCCAGTACTACAGAACAGGTTTATGAAAAAGTGCTACATTTGAATTACATTATTGCAATTAATTGTGCATTTAAAAATATCTACAACATCTGACAATAGACTTTTAATTTTAATTTCAATCATGAAATTCCATACCAAGTTTTGTATTTTTTGATTATTCGGAAATAAATGAGTATTTTTGTTCCATTATATCTGCTTTAGACTTGTGAAAGAAATAATTAGATTTATAACAAGATTGAGAAACAGAAAGAAAACGAGAAACAGAATTTTATCAATTGAGAAAATTAAGAAAAAACAAAGTCGCGTGAATGACAAAATGAATGAAAATAATAGCGTAAGTGTTTACTTATAAATTAAATTCAATAATTAAAATGACGATAAAAAAGATGAGGAAAAATATTATACATTTTCTTGTAGAATACGTAACTATTTTGTAGTTTAATAAGCATGCATGAATAGCACATTTTTCTTCTATAAGCCTAAACACGTGCTACTGTTTCATTTAAATAAAATTTTATCCCGCCTTCATTCTCATCTAAGTGTCAATTTGTCGTGGAAAATACAAATATTATAAATCTGAATTATTGGAAAATGAAGATAACTACACTTTATGCAAATATAGGTAAAGTATATATAAAATGTATCTTAAATAATTATAGATCGTGTGTGAATTTAATCTCATGAGAGACTTTAATCCGACCGTGATATATAAAATGTAACAAGTTTATCTGCGACAGAAAACTTATCAGAGAACAGAATCAAAAGAACCTTCATTCATTTTTATCTTATTACATTGAGACCAATTGCGTTCCTGAAAAAAGAACAATGTCTCAAATCCTTGCGTCCAAGAAAAAATTATGTCCTCGACTTCCGCAAGGAAATCTACTTTTGACATTTCTCGTCAATAAATATCAAACTGCAAGGCAGTCACGTGTCTAATTAAACTTAGTCTTGATCTAATACTGTAAAGTAAATGGTGATCAATTAATTCAGAAGTAAATCAAGTTCAAATATTGAAGGTCAATTGTTTCCTGAGTGCTGGACATTATTTATCGACCACGTCAGTCACTTTAACTGAAAAATAATCAATTTCAAAAATTAGAAAAATTCAATTATCCTAATTGAGAAACAAGAGATAATATTGTGTATATACAAAAATTAATACACAGTCATTTACTGCAATGACAAGTTATTCAAGAAGTCATTTCAGTAATCGCATATCAATTTTTCATCAGGCATTAATGTTCAATTAGTAGTTAAAGATATTAACACGCAGTTGAGTGATAATAATCATATTCAAAGAATGTGAATTTAAAAATTTAAAGGACATTTTAAATTTTAAATAGAAAACAAATTATATAACAATTTCAATCAACGGGTTATAAAAAAAACAGTTACGTTGTAAAGAAAACTTTATTTCTTCAAAACTGAGCTGTATTCCCTAAATAAATATTCCCGATTTCAAATGCTTATCTTGAAACAAAAAATGTTCATATTAGTTTTAAAGAAAAATAAAATATTAATGATAGGAAAATTAAGATTTTTTAAAAGTGATAATTTTCATTTCTCTTGACGACACATTTCTAAAAGTAATAAAAAATTATTTTCTTATGTGTAAAAAATATACGCCTCAAATTGTTAAATAAGATATGTAATGATAAATCAAGGAACACATGTAAATTAGAGAATCGGAACAACAAAATTATGATATTTAGTTATTCGTTAACTTGATTTTCGGTTAAATGGAATTTCTGTTGAATGGGATTTCTGTCAGATGAATTGGTGAATATTTAAACGCCTAATCTAAGAACATAAACAAAAGAGTTAAAAATACCTGTTAAGAGTTCAAATCAATAAAAAGTTGAAGCTCTAATCACTTGAATGGCAGCTTAAATTTTCCAGTTACTTAATGACCAGTCATTTAGCCTCGAGTCCTGAAAAAAAATTAAAAAATATTAATAACCTTATAAACACCTATCTCAGAATTATTCTTTGTTTTTATTATTTCATTCTTTAATACTTAAGATAAAAAAAATTGCTACAGAAGTCTGGATTAAAATTTTTATGATATTTCCAGGTTTTCCAGAACAGATTTTGGGAAAATTCCAGGACAATTTTCAGAAAAAATCCATTGTTTTCGTATAAATCTTAAAATCGATATTAATAATAATAATAATCGCAAACTTCATTCTTTCATTCTGTCCACACCTGAAGTTTGGCACAATAGATGTTTTTTGTTTTAAGGAGGTTTATCCAAAAAACCAATTTCTACAGATTCTTATAAAATTTTAATGACATAATTAATACATTACTTTACATGTACTGTTATAATTTTATTGAATTTTACCGTTCTGTTTTTAAGATATAAAGGGTACCCAGTGGGCACACATGTCCAAAAGACGTCCCTATGTCGGCTTTTATGTCCAAAAGACGTCTTAAGGACGTCTTTTGTTTTTTTTTTGCCCACTGGGTAGTAATCCTATACTTTTTTGAAATAATCAGGAAGAAAAAATTTTAATAAGTTGGAATTTTCAACAGAAAAATTTTTTTTTAATAAAATTTGTTTGTGTAATGATTTTAACTACAAAATACTATTTAGAAACCAAATTATAAAACGAAATAAAATTAAAAAAATATTGACTATCATGGTCCGATAGAATGAGAACCGCTTGAGGGTATAAGCGCCCTTAAATTAATAACTTTTGAAAAAATGTATTTTTATGTCAATTATAAGATTTCTAATTTTATTTATTTATTTATTTATTTTCCTGAATCTAAATTTGAAATCAATTGACAAATTTATGTATTTTATTTTTAATAATAATAATAATAATGTATTACAATACAAACGTGTCTTATTTAAAACTACTTTACAGATTTTAATAATGATTCAAAACACTTTAAACATAATATGAAAATTAATGTATATTTTATATTATAATTTATAATAATATATGAATCATTTTCATAATAATATTTTGTTCTTTTAATTACTTCTAAAAAAATATAATATAAATAAGAATAAAGAAGGAAATATCATGATAAAATTTGAAAAAAGCGAGCACTGTTTTCAAATATTTTTTTTAGACTTTTAAATATGCCTTTTTTATAATTTATTCCTCTTTTAATCATTTTTTTTTAATTTAAAACTTTCTTCCCTATTTTAAATAAAAATACGTACCAAATTAAATTTCTCCAAATAAATGTTAGATTTTTTATCTCAAAATGCTTATTTTTTATTGGTAAATTAAGAAGCTTATTTAATTTCTAATTTTATTATAGGTTTCAAATTAGGATCAATTATAATTTTAATTAGTTCAATTGGAAGAACAAAAAATAAGATTGACTGAAATATACTTTTCCCTATATTACAGATTATGAATTTTAAAACTTTAGTTATATTTTAATTTTGATTAATTTAAGTATGAAATAATTTCAATTTGAATAGATAGAAGTTGGAAATTTTTTAATTTGGAAAAATGAAAAATATTGATAGAAATTTTGAAGAATGGTTTATTATCAATTGAATTTTGTAAAGAAATTTTAAGACTAAGGAATTCTTATTATCAAAAGATGTTTGGAGTAAATTAAGTTTGCATAATAGTTTAAATATATTTTGTTCAAAAAACTATTGAAAAAGAAATATTTTTACTTTGTGTAACATACAATAAATTTTTTTATTTTTAACTAGGGAAGAAAATCTGATTTATTTTTTAAAATTTCTTTCTATTTAATAATTTGCAACAAATTTTAATAGATCAAAATTAATTCACACCTATAAATGTTTTGTTTTTGTTTTAAATCAATACCTTTTAAAAAAATGTATGTTTATTGTAGAATTTCTAATTTTACCTATTTATTTATTAATTCTCTGTAATTTAAAACTTGAATTAAGTAATAAATTTATATTTTATTTATACAATAGTATATTAAAATATAAACGCGTATTTTACTGTAATCTACTTTACAGTTCTTAATAAAGATTTACAACACTTTAAACATAATATGTAAATTCATGAAAAAATATGTATAAACAATTCGAAATAATTTAATGTTTCCAATATATTCGACAATTTAATTATAATTTCATGGAATATAACATAAATGCCGTCTTTATAATTTATTCCTATTTTTTGGTAGACTTATGTTTGTTAAATTAAATATATTTAATTCGGTTGATGTAAATTGAATGATATTTAGATTTTTGGAAATTAAGAATTTAAATTGTTTCAAATAATTCTTAGAAAAAGAAGTCTGCATCAATAATACAATTTAGAATCGGTAAATTTAAGTATTAATTGATCAAAGTTTGAATTAAATATAAGTTTGAATCGATTTGAAATTTCCAATTTCTAGAAGTTGAAATTAATAGTTTTTAAATTTCTAAATTTCTAGAAGTTGAAATTAATAGTTTTAAAATTTGCAAATGATTTCAGGTTACATTGTTTCCAACATTTTAAAATATTTTTAGATAAAGATTGAAATAAAAGAAAATGAACTCAGTTTTATTTTAATTCCTGTTGTAGGGAATCCAAATTATTTCAATTTTTCACTTTTACAAATTACATTAAATTAAAAATATTAAAACTTTGGTTATATTGTAATTTTGATTATAATTGAAGTTTGAAATAATTTAAATTTAAATTAATAGAAGTTTGGAATTTTTTAATTTGGAAAAATTAAATTTTATATTAATAGAAATTTTTGAGAATGGTTTGTTATAAATCGAATTTCGTATTGTTTAAAGAAAAATTAAAACTAAAGATTTCATTTCAATAGGGGTTTGGAATAAATAAAATTTGTATAGAAAATTGTATTAATTTTATTATTAAAACATATTTTGTTCAAAGAACTATTTAAAAATATCTTTTTGTAACGCACTATAAAAACCTTTTTATTTTCAACTTAGAAAGAGAATCAGAGTTATTCTCTAAAATTTCTTTGTATTTAATTATTTATAACACATTTTAATAAATAAAAATTAATTTACAAAATTTGATTTGATAGTATAATTAATTTAATATAAATAAGTTCAGTTTGTTTTTTGTATTGAAATTATACCTGTCAATGAAAAATGCAATTCTCGCGCGCTTTAGCGCGCGTATTTTTGGCTAGTAATAATAATAATCTACAAGATTCATTCATTCTTTCATTCTGTCCACACCTGAAGTTTGGCATTTAGATATTTTTTGTTTTAAAAGAGATGCTTTTAAACAATGTATTTAAATTGATTAAAAATTAAAATTATAAATATCACTGAAAACAATTTTAATTTCATGAATAAATAAATCTATAATTTTTTCTATAAATCTCAACAGTTTTCAATATACAATTATTTTCTTTAAATTTAATATTTATTCTTTAATTATTATTTAAGAATTTATTTAATTTCATTGATGCTACATATTTATGTTTTACACCGAAAAATGCCCATTTCGTAAAACACATATTATATATAGAATTTAAGACTAAGATATTTACACAATATAAACATATTAAACGACCAACACTTTAGTTTTCAAAATTGTTTCTATCTCTAAAAGTCTTTTGCTCATCTCTTATTTAATTATTATTTAATTATTAATAAAAATATTCAATTTTTTTTTAATTATATTTTGCTCTGATGTCGATTATATTCTCGTCAGTTTTTTGAATTTTTCTTTTGATTGTCAATTATTTTCCTCATTTCTCAATTATTTTCTTTAATATTTGATTATTTTAGTCATTTTGTAATTTTTCTTTCAATTACCAAACATTTTCTTAAATTTTCAATTTAAATTCTTTAATCTTTAATTTATTTATTTAATTTTTAATAATTTTCTTCAATTCTCCATTATTTCCTTTAATTTTCAATTTCATTTTTCGTTTTTCAATTATTTTATTCATTATTCAATCATTCTCGCATTTTTTCAATTATCAATTATTTTCTTGAAATTTCAATACAATTCTTCAATTTACAATTGATTTCTTCAATTTTCATTTATTTTCTACAACTTTTCCCATAATTTTCATCAGTTTTCAATTGACAATTTATTATTTTCCTTCAATTTTATGATTATTCATTAATGTTAAAAAATTTTTTGTTCAATTAACGATTATTCTCACCATTTTTAGAACTTTTTTTTCAATTATTAATTTTTTTTTAATAGTTAATTATTTTCCTTATATTGTAAGTTTTCTTTTCATTATCAATTATTTTCTTGAAATTTCTATTTAATTCTAAGATTTCCAATGTATTTCTTCAATTTTTAATTATCTTCTTCAATTCTCAAATATTTTCTTTAATTTTTAATTATTTTTATGGATTTTCAATTAATTCCTCAATATTAAATGATTCTCGGATTTTTTCAATTTTTTTTTCACTCATAAAAATTGTTTTAAAATTTCAATTCAATTATTTAATTCTACAAATATTTTCTTCAATTCTCAATGACTTTCTTCAAATTTCTATTCCATTTTTTAATCTTCAATTATTTTCTTTAATATTAAAAAATTATCGCCTTTTTTCCAGTATTTTTTTCGATTATCAATAAGTTTCTTTAATTTTAAATACAATTGTTCAATTATTTCCTACAATTTTTTTCAATTTTTAATTATTATCTCAAAATTATTTAATTATTGTTTGAATTTTTAAATTATTTTGTAATTCTTTTTCTCAATATGTAATCAATTATTTTTTAAATTTTAATTTAATTCTTAAATTTTTAATTTATTTCCTAAATTTTTTTATTATTTTCTTCAAATTTAATTATTTTTCTCGATTTTTAATCCAGTTGCTCAATTTGCAATGTTTTCCAAAACAGCTATTTCTTTAACTTATCAACTATTTTGTTTAAATTTAATATTTATTCTTAAATTTTTTAAACTATTCTTTTTAGTTGTGTAATTACGTATAGCCATTTTTCGAATTTTATTCTCAACGGTCAATTATTTTCGTAATTTTTCAGATATATTTTGCAAAAATGTATAGTTTTAGATGACCAACAATGCAAATTTTTTTTTTAATATTGCTAGTAGCATAATAAAATTTAGTAGAAGATTATCAAATTCGCAGAATTCGAGATTTGGTAAAAAAAATTTAGAGGGTAACTTTTAAACTGTTAAATAGGAGAAAAGTGACAACCATCTCCTCATTTTAATCATTCTTATTACTACTAAAATAACAATTATTTTCTAATCAGGATTTTTAAAAATTTGCATTCGAGAAGCATAAAGCAAAAATTTGTATAAACATGTATCAGAGGTCAATCGTTTCGAATGTCCCAGATGCAGAAGAAATACGATAATTATTATCATGAACAAAAGTATGCTTGCGTCTAAGGCTAGACTTGCAAAAAACAATAATAATGTATACCTTCGATCCTTCGCGAATGATCATTCATCGATCTTAAAATCCACTCTATATATCTTAGAGAAATAATTGTCGTAATCAATTTTAGATTACGTTTCTGAACAACGTTTTAAAAAGCCTTTAACCACTTAATACAGCAATTTGAAATGAAACATTAGGGCACTTGTTTTAACTATGTATTCGCAAAGGATTAATTTTTTGTCAGACTATAGTTCATTTGCAATTTAAATTACCCTCATAGTAACCTGTTATTTCGTCTGTGCAATGTCTATGCTTCTAATTAATAAAAATAATAAAAAAAAGCTAGCCATTTTGTGTGATAATAAACTATCTCGAACATTATTCATGACTCGACATAAGTAAAAGTGATTTACATTTTTAACCGATCAAAATCTAAACATTAGAATAAGACAGAATTATATTTCTAAAAGCTTTGATTCTTGGAGAATTTTCTTTTCTTTCAGTTTAATAATATCTTTAAACACAATTGAAGAAAAATAATTAAATATTGATAATAATTCAATAAATTCTCATTTTTTTAAAAAACACTATTAGATTGAATTTAAAAGAAACTTATCAAAAGCGAAGAACCGGGGTGTCAAAATTAAATTGCCTTACTAAGAATGATGGTACGCAGAATATTTTTAAACAAAAAATCGCCAAAAAAATTCTCTTACGCACGTTTGTGACGCACATGGTGTGTTGATTTAAAGACCAATGTACTGTTCATTTGGAAAAATACAAAAATAATAATCAATCAATGTCTTCATTCTCATCTCGTCTGAACAATTAGCAAATATGATTAGCGCGGAATTAGAAGAAATAGAAAATAAAAACCATTAATAATCGTGATTCTTTATAGCAAATAAACAGAAAAAAATGTTTATTTACAGAAGAAATTAGCATATCATTGTTTTCCACTAATAGAACTCTACTTGTTTCAAAATAAGTCTTTATTGTACAATACAAAAAATAAAGATCTAATCTGATAAACTGTAGCAATAAATCATCAACAGTTTTTACAGAAGAAATACAAATTTATTACGATTATAGGATATTTTTAACTGTTTTTAAATCTCTTTACATACCTATATGCTTTAAATCTGAAATGAATCTATCTTAGTTCCGCGATAAAAAATTGTAATAAATTTCATAAAAAAATAAGATGGCAATTTTTATTTATAATCGCATTTAATAATAATCTACGGTTTATTATTCATTTCGATTTTTATATATGACAGATTGACTGAAAAAGATCTTTGACTAGATGTGTTTTTATAGAACGAGGCACGATTATCAAAATAAAAAAAAGCTTTCGCAAGAATTTCAGCACAAAATGGTTAAAATACATTTTTTTAGGTGGAGAAAGTAGGACGGTAAAACTTTGGAGGACACCCTATTGATAAACCTAATAAACATTTATGATTTTTTCGATTTTGTAAACATTTATAAATATTAACCTCAAAAAACAAAAACAAATGAAATCGCGACAATCATCAATCATGAAAACAATAAAAATCAAAATTTTAAATAAAACATTTGACATTCGATCACTTACATCACTTAAAGACACTTAAAGATTCGAGAACGCCTTTTTCATTTTTTATCAATTCTGATGAAGAAAAAGTACGACACGATTCTTCAATATTTATTTATAAAGTTAAATAAACTCGTTGGAATAAGCAAAATCATGTTTAACGGTTTTTATCCCCGAATCAAAGATACTTGAAAAATAATTCCTCTGTATGTTTTATTAAACACTTATCACTTTCCTGAAACATTATATTTTTAATATTTAATAATACTTTAGCAGTAGTATTTTGAATTTTTTAAAATTTCAGTTGAATTTAACACAGACACTTTTTTCATGTTGCGATACAAACTTTTGCATGTTGCAGTATGTGATGATCGCACGCATGTTTTATTTCTACGCATGCGCTCATTTTTATTTTTATAAGAGCGGAAAGTTTGAATATATAATTTTATTCGCGGGTTTTAATACGTGGCAGAATAAAATATATAAATAAGAGACTTTTAGACTAAGAAAATAATATTTGGAAACTAAGCTTGGTCTAATGTATTATTTTCAGGTTATGTTGAATTATGAATACTGAGGTTATGTCTTTATGTTTAATTGTTGAAATTGATTATTTGTTATAATTTTATTGTACAACTGTACTTAGTAGAGGTTTTCCGTAGTTTCCCGATACTCTGATTGAAAAATCAGGCGAATGCAAGTACTTTTAATAAAGACGTCTACGGAACGCGATTGAGACCACGGAAAGTAGAATTAAATCATTTGTGTAATAAATTAGCTTATATTTTTGGAAATACTTCGGAAATTCCGGAATTAATTTGTTATTTCAGGCTTTACATTTTATCACTTTTATTTATGGACCGGAAAATTCCAGTAATCCTCTGAAATTTGAAGGTTGCTAAATAATTATATGTAATCCTTTCAACATGATCTTTATAGTTTTATTACGGTCAAGGTTCTTCCAGAAATCGGAAGCGGCCTACTACTCCACGTGGAGTTATGCGTGCGCCCGCCCCTTTGGGCCTGTTTTTGCATAGGGAAGGGCTAAAACGATTTTTGGGGCAGCGTGCATTTTTCCCTGTCGACGCACTTGGCAGATTTTGCTCGTCCTTCGAAGCGTTAACTTCATTCTTCTAATTTTCGTGGTCTCAATTTCTTTTTTGGAAATTAAAGTTATTTATTGAAAAGTTAAATTTTGTGTTATTTCCTTGTCAACCTATCTTCATAGGACAGATAAAAAGTACCCATAAAAATATAATTTTTATTAATTAAAAAGCAAAGTTTTAAATTCGCCGCTTCTAAAAAAAAGTAATTTCAGAAGTTAAAACTAGACGGCCCTGAGTTCAGGACGTCACAAGTAGCGACTAGTAGCGCCACGGCTGGTTGGGCGCCGAACTTTACATTTTACACGTATTAATACCTATTTTACGTAGATAAATTTTTACCTAACAAAACTGAATAACGCGCAACACAACCCTGAAAAATGACATGTTTTGTTAAGATTTAAGCTTTGAGAAGCCGGTTGTGGATTTTGTTAATCTAAAAATGTCAAATACGAAATGAATACTTAACATTTTACACAAAGCAGTTTGTTTATTGGCTTCAGTAAAATAATGAAAAATGTGCCAAAATGTGACACCAAATTTTTTTCTTTTTATGCGACATTATTTGTTATACGATGTTTCTAAAATTTTACCAAAGTTGTATTTAACTAAATATTAATTTAATGAAGTATTTAATGCTTTGAAAGTAACAAGTGAGAATTTAATGAAGAGCCGAGAAAGTTTTTTCAATGTGTTCAACGAATAATCTCCGTCTTTAAAAAAGAAAAAAGTTAATCTGAAAGTAGACCAACGAAACACAACCTCAAAACCACTCAGATGAATAATGAGCTTGCAAGCTTCCTTACATAGGTATGAGTTATATTTTATCATAAAAAATTAATTTTTTTCCAACGTCTTTTGTTCATTTGTCACCATTCCTTGATCAGATTGTAATTACTATGTTTTCAAATTCTTTACTCAATTCATTTAACACAAGAAACTCATTTGATTATTAACTCTTAAAGATACTTCCTTTTTAATGATTTACTCAATTAGCTTTTAAATTAATTATATATAAAAGAATATCTCAGAATATAATATTTATAATAGATTTAATATGTCTTTTATATTTCATTATTTTATGGTCTATCATATAATTTTATGTCACTAGTCTATAAATAATTTAAGCAATTTGTAAAAGCTTGAGTATATTTGGAACTTAGGTCTCTACTATTTTGGAGCACGAAAGGAATAGCAATGGCTGATGAGATCGAGTTCAAAAATAAATATAAAAAAAAAACAAAATTCTGCCTGGCTATGTAACTGGAAGATTTCCATCTAAACCTAATATTGGATTCTAGTACAGAAACTCATGAATTTAAAGCTTAATTAAGATCATGTTCAAGAAGATTCTGTACGTTAACTTTGCCACTATAGGCTCTAAAATTGTGGGTTTTATAGCACCTCTACTTATTCCACCTTTGCATATTGCTTTTCTATACTATTTCTGGCAAGATTTTGCTCGAGATGTTGATAAGCAGTATTGCTCATGTTCCTGTTGGGATACAGTTTTTAAAGGTAACCATATCTTAACAAATCATTTTTTTAATTTTTATCATCATCTTATTCAGTATTTTAAATTTTACCAAAAAAAGTAATGAACAGAAATTTTCTTCTCGTATTTATTGATAGAATCAAGTTTTTTTATAAAATCTTTTTATTTCTAGAAATAAAACTAGAAAAAGTATTATTTTTTTAATAGCAATATACGTAATAGTTATTAAAATTAAATATTCTTTTATTTAAAACAACAATATAAGCTTTTAAATTTTGATAAAATAGTCAGGATTTCACCATTAAATTTTTATTAAAAGAAATAAGTAATGCTTTAAATATGAATTGATTAAAAATTAAGCAAATTTAAATTTAAAACGATTTGATTTGAGTTTGATTCGCATTAGAATTTTGATGAATGGAGCTGATTAAATTTATATCAAATTAAAAATTGTATTGAATTAAGTGTAAAAATGATTCAAATTTTGTTATTTTAAATTTTGTAACTGTTTAAATTAATAATAAATTAAAATTGAATAAACTGAATTTAGAATCTATTGAAAATGATAATTTAATTTTAAATCGATTAAAAATGAATAAATTAAATTTTGGATATATTGAGAGCTTAGAGCTAATTTAATTTATAAAGAATTAAAATTCGAATTTCAGTGCGAGTCAGATTTGTCTTATTTTAAAACTTGTCTAGATTTTAATTTACAAATTAAAAACTAAAATTGTATTGTTTTTAACTTATCAAAAAGAAACAAAGTTAAGCAAAATAACAAATTTTAGACGTTAATGTAAAAGATTTGAAAATATTATTGGTATTTAAATTTTCAGGTTCGTATGAATCGGGAATTGCTTCCTACAAACACATGTACTTTAATGCAACCTCGAATACCTTAAAAATATGGACATCAATAGTCTTTGGAGTGATCTTATTTTATGAAACAGTAAAGTATTTAACATGGCTAGCATTCCAAAACCGACTCCGATTGAGTATGTTAATTCTCTTTCTATCTGCTGTCTTCTCCCATTACTACTCGTGGTGGGTTTATATTAATTATTGGAACGACGATTTCTACTCTCAATGGTACCATCAATTATTTTTCTCTTTAACGGAGCTGGTATCGACCATTCTCGTGATACATTTGGCAGACGATAAAAATGCAATAACGCATCGAATCGCTTTTGGAATTAGTGCTATTGCACTTATGCATATTCTTGCCGGAGGATGGGACCAATTCGTTACCAACGTCGTTAGAGGAGAAGGATACGCGCACCAGGTAAAAAAATTTATTGGGATCAGGGGCGGCGAATTGTGTATGGTATATCTGCAATATTCCATAGGGCAAAAATTATCCCTGTGGAATTCCTTATGACAAAATTACGGAAAAAAATAAATTTCTCAATAAGAATGGAGACAAATGAATTTACAATTATATATTATAATTTACAAGTTTCTTTCCCTCATTCAGTCTGTCCACGCCTGCAGTTTGTTACAAGATGTTTTTTTTTAAATTTAAATCATTTACCACTTACTTAAAATTTTGTCAAGTTTATAATTTATAACAATTTTAATTTCTATAAGCTTCAATTAATTTAAAATTTCATTGATTAAAAATTTAATTAATCCACGCTTTGAGAATAGTAAATTTAAGATTGTTTAAAAATTTCTTCAAATTTTAACAATTCTTTTCTATCATGATTTAAATTAATTGCTACAATTTTAAACTATTTTGATCATTTTTCAAACATTTTCTTTAATTTCTAATTATTTTTCAATTTTTCCCCTAAATTTTAAATTCAATTTCTGCAAGTTTCAATTATTTTCTTTAATTTTTTTAAGGGGGGAGGCTGGTCTAGAGCGCAAAAAAATGGGCATTTTTTATGAATTTATTCTGACTTAACAAAGAAATCAATCAAAAATTTGTGAAATAGGTTTAATAATATGTGTTTCCAGGTACAAATACAAAAAATTTTGAGTGAATTAATTTCAAAATGGCCGCTGTACACTACTTCTCCGAACAGGCCTTTTTTTTAATAGGTCCATTGGCGAAAATGTATCGTCCTTAATTTTTGTCCTAGATCAAAAAATAAATTTTTTTTAGTTTCTATATAACAACAGCAAGGGCGGGACGTAGGATTTTTTTGATATTTTGTTTTTTCGCGAAATGGTGCATGTTTGAACAAAAAATTACAATTTTCACTATAAAAAACGACATAAAATTGTTGATTAAAAATAAAGTATGTAATATAAAAAAAAATCCTACTTGACGCTCCGGAGAATGGTATCTAGAATGTACTGTCAAAATTTCATAAGAATCGGTAAAGATTTGTTCGAGTTATGTTTTCGCCCAGTTTAAAAAAAGTGATTTCGAGAAAAACGCGTTTAAAGTTTTACGTATTGTAAAATCATATTAAATACCTGCGAGGCACTGCCGTAGAATGAAAAATTTGGGCATTTAGGAAATTAGGCCGGCATCCACCTTTTGGTATGTTATTTCTAAGACCCTAAAGCACCTTTTAAGACAAAAAAATTTTTTCGATTTTTTCAAAATTCTAGACCAGCCTCCCCCCTTAAAATAAAACTGTTTCAGTTTTAATTATTTCCTTCAATATCAAATTAGTTCCATTATTTATTAATTAATTTTCAATTTCTTTCGTCATTTTTCAATTATTTTTATAAAATTATGATTTTTGTTTTTCAAATTGTAATTTTTTTCTTCAAATTACAACTAATGTCTTCAATATCAAATTATTAATATCAATTTGTAATGTCAATTAAATAATGGAAGGACGTAACTAATCAAATTTGTTAATTTAATTATTAGTTTCACTATTTTCATCGTTTTCCATAATCAGTTTCCAAATAGTTTTCAATATTAAAAAACCTGTTTCATACTTCATCAATTTTTATTTAAAAAAAACTAAATTATTAAATTGTTATTTATTGTTTTCAAATTTTAGTTGTATTTTTCATACATTTACATGATGTTCTTCGATTTTCAATCACTTTCTTTTATATCAAATAAATTCTGTAATTTTCTCAATTTTTATTCTTAAATTTCCATAATTATCTTTAACTTCCAATTATTTTTATAATTTTTCAAGTAGTCTTGTTTATCTCAAATATATTCGGTAATTTTTTTCAACTATTTGTGAACATTTTTTATTATATTTTCTTCAGATTCAACTATTTCTGTAATTTTTTTAATTACTTTTTCTCATTTTCAATTACTTTTACATTAATTTTCTAATTTTTTTTTATTTATCTCAAAATCCAGTTATTTTTTCAAATTAACATTATTTTTATTCTTCTGCAATTATTATTTTTTATTACGAATATGTTATTTTTTCAATTATTTTTCACAAATGAAAATTATTTTCTTTCATTTTTAATTATGAAATTGAATGCAAATGAATGAATGCAAATATTTTCTCGAATGTTTTATTATTTTCATTATTTCTTAATTAATTTCCAAGATTTTAAAATATTTTTCTCAAATTCTAATAATAATTATCTTCAATTTTTAATTATTATTGTTATTATTTTGCAATCTATTTTATTTATTTATATCATTTTTCAATTATTCGTTCAATTTTTATTATTTTCTTTAATTTCCAATTATTTCTATTATTTTTTCATTGCTTTTTGTCATTTTAGATTATTTTTTAATTAATTTTCTAATTTTTTTAATTATTTATCTCAAAATCCAGTTATTTTTTCAATTTAAATTTTTTTTAACATTCTGCTATTTTTTTTTTAATTTACAAATGTAGGTATGTTGTCTTTTTTTTAAATATCTTTCACAAATTAAAGTTATTTTCTTCAATTTTTAATTTTTTTATTACTTTGCAAATATTTTCTCGAATTTTTTATTTTTTTCATTATTCTTCAATTAATTTCCTAGATTTTAAAATATTTTTCTCAAATTCTAATTATTTTCTTCAATTTTCAATTATTATTGTTACCTTTTTGCAATCAATGTCTTCATTTTTTAATTATTTTTACTACTTCTCAATTAAATTCTTAAATTTTCAATTATTCAATTATTCAATTTTGCTCAATATTTTGTAACCCATTTATGGCCCTTTTGGGCCGCGGGAAGGATTGTGTGAATAAATAAATAAATTATTTATTTCAATTTTCATTTTCTTCTATCTTTTTGCAATTATTTTCTCCACCTTTTAATTAGATATAATAATAATTTTTTAATTAATTTCTTAAATTTTAATTTATTATCTCAAATCTTAATTATTGTATCCACTTTTCAATGTTTTAATCATTCTTCAGTTATTTTTCTCAAATTTCAATTACGTTCATCAAATTTTATATTTTTTTTATTATTTATTGATTAATTCTCAAAATGTACCTATATTATTTATCTAAAATTTCAATTATTTTCTTCAATTTTTACTTATTTTTATAATTTTTAAGTACATTTTGTCATATTCAATTACTTTTTAATTGATTTTCTATTTTTTATATTATTTATCTCAAAATCAAATTAATTTTTCAATTTAAAATTATTTTTATCATTCCGCAATTATTATTTTTTATTACGAATATATGTTATTTTTTCAATTATTTTTCACAAATTAAAATTATTTTCTTTAATTTTTGATTATTTCTATTACCTTGCAAATATTTTCTCGAATTTTTTATTATTTTCATTATTCTTCAATTAATTTCCTAGATTTTAAAATATTTTTCTTAATTTATAATAGTTTTCGTCAATTTTCAATTATTATTGTTATCATTTTGCAATAAATTTCTTCATTTTTTTAATAAAAATTGAAAAAAATAATTGAAAAATGAGGTAAATAATTGAAATTTTTCAATTATTTTTTTCAATTTTTATTTTCTTCTATCTTTCTGCAATTATTTTCTCCACCTTTTAATTAGATATATTAATAATTTTTCAATTAATTTCCTAAATTTGCATTTATTACCTCAAATTTAAGTTACTGTATGCACTTTTCAATGTTTCAATGTCATTCTTCAATTATTTTTCTCAAATTTCAATTACGTTCGTCAATTTTTAATTATTTTTCTTAATTTGCAATGATTTTCACAAATTTTATATCATTATGATTATTTGTTGATTAATTCCGAAAATTTCAATTATTTATCTCAACTTTCCATTATTTTCTTCAATTTTCTATTATTTCTATAATGTTTTAATTATTTTTCTCAATTTAAAATTCTTGAAATCATTTTGTAATTAGGTACTTTTTTTTACTTCACATATATAATTTATATATTTTTCATTTATTTTTCTAAAATTGCAATATTGCAAATGGAAAAAATTTACAAGTCGCCGACCCTGATTGGGATTTTAAATACAGAACCTGAGATGCGTGAATATTTTCTAAAACTCATTAGGATCAATTTCTAGACGATCAACATTTTCATTTTTGAATTTTTTATTTATCTGAATAGTTATTTAGATGAATTTTTATTTAACTAAATGTCTACTTGGACGAATTTATTTATAAAAAAATTTTTTACTAAGCAAATTGTCTTTTAAAAAACATTATTGCTTTAATTATTTATATTGTACTATTTTCTTTTTAATTTAGGTCGTTCGTGATTTGGGCTTCATGATTCCCGATATTCTACATGTTATCATACCCTTGTGGTCATTGCGATGGAGATCCATTTACAGTCTTCCCGGAGCTGGTTTAAGAGATCCTAATATAAAACGCGATCTTACTTTCATGCTAGGGATGATTCTGATTGGTTTATTTATCTGTGCCATTTTATAATGTTTGAGCAAAAACATTTTTGATAAAATTTTATTGCTTCCGCTACTGTTATTTATAATAATTTTAAACACATGTTCCTCAAGTTCTAAACGTTCACGTGAAAGATCTTTTTATAAACTACTTGTGCAACTGAAAAGTAACATTCAATTTTTTAGCATAATATTTATTAAAATAGTATTTATTAAACAAATAAATACTGGTTAAAAATATCAGAAATTTGACAAATAGAATTCATATTTAATTTTACAAACAAACAAAAAAATATTCGGACTATGGGAAATTAAATCTAAAAAGAATTGAAAATGAAAAAGTCAAGTAAAAATTATTTGATCGTTTAGAACTTAAAACACGTTTAAAATTTGTAAATCTAGTCATAAAGTGTAAAGAAGCTTTAAGTGCGATTTGTAGTTAATTAGCTCAATTTCTTAAAGTAGTTTTTTTCTGCTTTTTATACAAGAAAGTTTTACCTGAGAACTTTTTATAAGTAAACATTTAATTAATTAGATGTCACTCTAGTCTTCAAGTATTGAATAACTTAGGAAAAGGTGTATTTAAAAAATCGTAGGATGAACTCAAGACAACGTACAGTATTTTTAGGAATATAGTTATTCGTATAATTGTTAAGAAAGTAGGATCCCTATAGAAATATCAAAATGTTAGTATCAGTAATTGTTAACATTTAATCCATCATATCATTTCTACTTTCACTAGTGATGTAAAAATTTTTATAACAAGCTTTTTACCTGTTAAGGCAGGCACGACTTCTTCGATTATTATTATAATTGAAGTATAAAATTGTTCTATACTTGAGGTATAATTTCATAAGACTGAAAATTACATTTTAAAACTTATCGAATAGGAAGCAACCTGACTCAAACAGGAGCTTAATCTAATACTTTTAATCAAAAACTTTTTTATAAATCAAACTGATGAATTTACTTTGTAAGTTTTAATCAAATATGAAAAATGAACATGTGATTATAAAGTGTAAAGTGCCTATAAATGTTTCAATTTTTAACTAATCCGAATGATTATTATTATTTTGATATATGATAATAACAATTGATGAACAGTGTAGGCACTATTAAAATTTAATGTGTTAATAATTGAGTATTTAAATTTTATTTTGTTAATTATCTTATTTGTCAAAATAGTATTTTTGTTTTCTAAAACGTTGTCTTTTAAATTGTCTTTTTTTTCATTAGTTTATTATTTATTTTTTATTACTATATTTATTTTTATAATTTTCTTAAATTATTATAGATTATTATTATTATTATTTATTATAGTCGTTTTGATTTCTACATTTATGAATTTTAAAGATATTTACTTATTACCATTTTAATGTCAATCGAGTTAATTTGCAATCCAATCACAAGAATATCAAATTACGTCCATTTATTGCAAATATATACATATATTCAACGAAATAATTTACAAAAATACGTAATCGAATTAATAAGAAAACAATATAAAAACCAACAGAAAGTAACAAAAAGTTAATAACATTTTTTACTTTAATTTACTTTCTTTAATTGCCATTGAAAAAATTTCTGTTAATTGAAATTAACAATAAATTAAAATTCGAAATAAGTGTAGGAATATAGAATAGCCTGAACTTTCGACAAATAATAGTTATATTTAATCGAACAAAATTGGAATCGCGATTCGTCGAAATTAATATACTATTGTTAATCTTCCGATTTTCAGTTATTATTGTGAGAAATGAGGAAGAATAAATCAGCAAGTGTATGATAGAAAAATAAAATGGAAAATATGCAAATAATAATTTTCTTCTTTTAAATTGTTCACATTGTAAATTTCTTATTTTTAGAATTTGTTAAATTTTGCTGTTTATTAATTTATTGTAAAAAAAGAGAGAAATAATTTAAGTAAGTTTATCGTGAAGGGCGCAGGCTTCAAATCGATCCTTTCATCACCCATCCACCCCCAAGAAACCTACTGAGTACGTACCCCCGGCCGTCGACTCGGGGTGATCCGAGGACAGTTCAAAAGCGTGATCAAAGCAAACATGGCGCTAGATTTTGCAGCCACTTACAAAGTTCTTGTTCTCGGAGATTCTAATGTTGGAAAAACTTGTATTGTACACCGATATTGTGATGAACGTTATTATGATACCTACATATCCACAATTGGTGAGATTTTCTAATAAATTATTTATTTTTTAATGCACTTTTTCCTACTCGTGAATTTAAAAAGCATAATAACTTAGCTGCGTCCATTTAATCATTGTTGATGATTTTTAAGTACAGTCGAATTAACATTAATTCAAACAATTTTTTAATTTATATTTAATTTTTTTTAAATAATTGAGCATTCGATTTCAATTGTAGTACAATTTTATTTTGTGCAAATAATTTAATAACACGTCTGTTACTAAGAGTTAGAATATGAGACTAATATTCGATTTTCTGGTTCTAATGTCGATATTTATAGTTTTATATTATTATTGATGTTTTTATGATATAATTTATGCTTTAATATTGACTTTTTACACGCTTAAATTATTAATTACACTATCATTAATGCGGTTTTATGATCTAATTGTATTATTTTTTACAATTAGTAA
Source organism: Ganaspis brasiliensis (assembly GCA_037103525.1). Taxonomy (NCBI): domain Eukaryota; kingdom Metazoa; phylum Arthropoda; class Insecta; order Hymenoptera; family Figitidae; genus Ganaspis; species Ganaspis brasiliensis. Next base: position 1,204,688 of record JAZKLR010000256.1, on the reverse strand, counting down.
TATTGATACATTTTTATATTAATTATTCAAGATTTTATACTTTTATAAATATTTTATAAACAAAAACAATGTATTTTTTATTCTGCGTTTGAAAAAGTTGGTAGATATATTTATTTTAAGAAAGTTCAGAGGTAGTTATTAATGAAGTTTGTGATTAAAAATAGATGAACTATGATTCAAGTCAAAAGGTTATTGTACACTGTGAATTTATTTATAAATTAAATTACGAATTTTTTAATTATAAAATAAGTTTTACACTTATTAATAATTAGATTTCCATTACAAATCAAGTTTGTTGTTAATATTTTCATGTTTCTTTTGTTAAATAATTTTTACCATTCTTAATTGAAATTTGTTGGAATAGGTATAATAATTTTTTTTAAAAAGAGGATTATTTGTAAACTTTTCGTTATAAGCTATAATAGGCCTCGTTAAAATTTTTGAACACATTTTTAGGTTTTGTTTTAAAATATTTATAAATAACGCTTGAATTTTTTTATTATTTTATTAATACTTTATATATTTATTTTTATTCGACAGGTATCGACTTTAAGCAAAAAATTATCAACCTCGATGGAACTCCAATAAAACTTCAAATTTGGTAAGTGACATATTTTTATTCCCGTATTTGTGTTTATAAAGTTTAAATTTTTATGATAGAAAATTATATTTTAATGTTTTTTGCGTGTATTTCATTTTCGAAAAAGATAGAGTAAATTTTCTTATAAAATGCAATTGAAATATGTTTTAAAACAATGAAATTATTAAAAATATTATGTAAGCATAAAAATAGGTAATTTGAACTGAAAAGCGGGTAAGTAATAGATGCAAATTACACCACTAGATCGCGTAGGGTAGGCCTATTGAAATAGGTTTCCCAAAAGTGGTGAAAAATAATGCACTTCAGTATATAAGGACATGAAAATCGCAAATACTTACGAGTCCGATAACTACTCAGGGAACTGTCAGCTGATTCTCGATTCAAGTTGCGTTCTGCGTTTACTGTTGATTGAGATAAGTTCTCCTCTGGGATCCGCTCACTGAGTTGTTGGCAGGAACTTCAATTAATATCCTTAATATAAGGATATGAAGTTCCGCACACGTGTTCATTCATTAGAATACGATTATTAACCTGATAACAAGGTGTTTGTGATCACTTAGGAAATCGAAGTCTAATAGCTAAACAAGGTTTGTAGCTCGAGTAGTTAACTGACAAAAACAAACGAGTAAAGTGTTACTTCGTTTACTGTAGTAGTAAAATTGACTCATTTTTTAGGTTTTTTAGCAGCATCTGTAAAAATCTAAAAAACACATTTTATAAATTTATGAGACTTGAAATCACATTCTAATATAAAAGCGATTCAAGAATATTCATAATGAGTTTCTACGACACTTTTTATATTTAATAAGCAAATTGTTTGAAATTCTAACCAAAAAAATTAACTTTTGGGCTAAAACAATTTATTTGTGGAAAAATTAATGAATCTCTGTTTTGTATCCGCTTTTAGGCCCCGTAAGAAGCTGCTTTTAACGAATTTGATAGGTTTTTTCTTCGTTATCATAATTAATTCACAGAACAGAAAACAAGTTCCAGTAGGTTGCAAATTACTCGTCGCTTTGTGCACTTTTCGCGCCAAATCCCAGCGTTTATCGATTCCGTAAATCGAGATCTCAAAATTCTGTTTTTGGATTGGCTGGGAATATTTCTGTCGTCCAGATATTAAACCAATTAGAAAGCTTAATTTCGAGATAAAATCGATACATTTTTAAAAAAACGAATAAGGTAAATTAAATGTATATTTTCAATTTAAAACCTAATAACCCTAATATTTATATAATTCCGTATAATGTATCCAATAGAATATTTAGAACACAAGTTTTTGTAAAATATTTCATATTCTATTAATCTGGTCGAGAACTAACAAATGAAAAGTGTTTTTTGATTTATTATTTTATCAAAAATCTAAAATTGAATTAAAAATTTTGTATTAAAAATTCTCCAAAAATTGAAATAAAAAGCTACAAAATTAAGCTTTACGAAAAATATATGCAGTGTTTTCTAAAGAGTAAAGGACATTTTATTCAAAGATTTATTTTATTTAAAATTAAAATAAAATAAAGATAATAAATCTATTTTTAATTTTTTAAAGGGATACTGCTGGTCAAGAACGATTCAGAACTTTAACAACAGCTTATTATCGAGGCGCAATGGGGATTCTTTTAATGTACGATGTCACCAGCCTTGAAAGTTTTAATCATTTATCCTATTGGCTGCGTAATATTCAAGAGGTAGTTTTTTTTTAGAATATATTCAGTATATAAAATTCTATTTCATAATAATATATTACAAAAAAAAAAAATCAATTAAAAATACTTTATTTATTTTAACGATTTTTATTTCAACAGAATGCCTCTCCAGATGTGGTAAAAGTGCTAGCTGCCAATAAATGCGATGCAACATTACAAAGAACAATTGAATCGGAAAGAGGACAAAAAATAGCGGAAAATTTTGATATGCCTTTTTTTGAAGTTTCCTGTAAAGAAAATATTAATATTGAAGAAGCATTCCTCACACTAGCTAGAAGAATACGGGAACAACGGGGACGAAGGGTAATTTGAATAAATTCTGATTTACAAATAATAATTCTTAATTAACTATAATTAATAATTTTTTTTTAATCAGGCGAGTTTATTCGAAGCTTCTGAGAGGGAAGACGCCAACAGCATAATAAAAGCACAATCACCATCGCAACAAAGTGATTCCTGGAAATGTGGTTCTTGTTAGCCTAAGTAAAAATTTGAGAATTTAAAAGGAATCCCCCTGTCATTACAAAAAATCATCGAAGCTCACGAAAAGTCGATCTGGATCAAGAATGCTTGATCTTCTATGTCTGGAAAAGATAGAAAATGAATTTTTATATTATTCTCTAAGGTGTTTTTAAAAATCGTCATAAACGTTTTACAAAAAGTACACAATTTAAAATCATATCCTAAAATTCACATTTTGAAAAAAAAATCCTCTAATCTGTTTTTTATCCCAAAATGTGAATGTTCTTACAATTATTAAAATATGTCAAAACAAAACCTGAGGAATCGAGAATTAAATCATTTTTAATGTGGTTGATTAAAAATGTAGTAAATTCTCACGCACAAAGAAATTTTTAATCTTTAAAATTGTCGTAAGGAAATATGGCTTTTGATATTTGCCTTTTCATGTCTAAAAAATTTGTAATTAAAATGTTTGAATAGTATTTCAAACACAGAAACTTTTTACAAAACAAAATGTTATTGTAGATGACTTTTAAGGCCTAAAAAAGCGAAAAGCTCCAGAGGCACGTCTAAGTTACATTGTTTTCGAGTATCTAATCGAAAGACTTCATCAAGCGCATTGTGATTTCCGTCAGAATTGAGACTATTCAGAGATTAAGCCACTATTATTCTTCAAAATATCCAATTTATCCATTAAAGAAATTTTAATCTGTTTTCTTTATTTTAAACGAATAAAAAGTTTCACAGCTTTTTCTTTGTTTAAAAAGATGACTGAAAAAAAAAATGTTTTATGAACAAATAATAGATATCGTTGGATATTTTCAATGAAAAACATCTCTTTATCGAGGACCATTCTTTGATTCTTTAAAAATAAGCCGTGTGTGATTATAGAAAATGTTAACACATTTGTTAAGCGAGAACATAAGAAATATTATTTCTTAACGGAAAAATTCGACCACAGAGTTAAAGTAAATTTCAAAAAGTTTCTAAGGAATTTTCCATTTGGAATTTTATCTTTCATTAAACAAACGAGTCAAAAAAAAATTCTTGCAATGCACTAATGCAATGCGCTAATTAAGATCATCCAAAATATTTAATTGTCGCTTAGGAAGAACGTGCATTAATAAATTGCACGATCGCACAACGTAAATTCATAGGCAGCATTGTTGTTCTATTAGTAAAAATATAGAGTCGCATTTCGTATCTTCGTTTATGCTGGCAGAAACACAAAGCCTTTATTGTGCCTATAAACGAATGTAAAAAATATATTAATCTGCTTTTTATAATTAATCCCATCACATGCTAAACTCTATGATAGCAGACACAATTGGCCCAACAAAAATTAGATATTTACCTACTTTTAAAAATAATTCAAAATCTCCCACTTTTACTTTCGTCTGACAATGAATTCAATTTATTAAAATTAACCAGTTAAATTCAAAAACCTAGAAAACACCAATCTATTTGATTTTATGAATTATTAAGCAAATTAGAATAGCGATAGATTTAAGTTTTTATAAGCGTAGATATTAATCAAGAGTTTAGACTGATAATTTCAAATACCTAAATTTTATTGCACTTTCGTGTACTTTATAATTATTTTCGTGATTAAAATCATTTTGTAGAAAATTATGTATATTATTATCGCATTTATTACAATCTCATGTATTATATCGTAGTAGTACAAAGACTTACAAATATTAAAATTCCTATTTGTAGATTGGTATAAACGAAAATTGAAATTTGACAACCATAAAAATTATCTTATTTTTTATTAACTTTTTTTTAACCAAAGCAGGACTTTGGCAAAGATGACAAAATTTTTGTATTTTGTTATTTTATTATTTAATGTGTTTTTTTTTTGTTTTTTACACAATTTTTCCAGTTTAGCAAGTTTTGTATTGGAACTATTTGGAAAATTGTAACTAAAATACAATTTTGATACGTTATATTTATATAAAATAGAAATTAAGTTTGTAGATAAATTGTATAATTTCATAACTTGTCAACAATAAAAATGCACACTTTTCACTCAATTTGTATAAATATAATTCTCTACATTGTATATTCTACCTTATATATAATAAATATCACACAATAAAATTTATCATTATAAAACTAATTGTCACAAAAATCAGGAAATAAAACTAGTTACCTTTTTCTTTGATTTTTTAATAGGCTTTGTAAATGTAGCGGTAATACCTTTTACTCTTCTCTTTGTTGCCAACAAATTTTCTCCTGAATTATTTTTTAAAGATTCTTTTGGGATATTTTTTAAAAATTCTTCTGAATTATTTTTGGAAGTTTCTCCTGCATTTATTCTTAAATTTCCTTCTATATTGTTGCTTGTGGATACGCTGGTATTTACGTTTTCAATCTTAACTTCTTGAGAAAGATGGGATCTATAAAAGAACCGTTAAATTTAATTCTGTAATTATTAATTTTTTAAAAAAAAGACCAATTCTTAATTATTCAATTATCTATTTAAAATATAAAAATACCTTTCATTATTTTGAAAACACCTAAAATCCAAACTTTCAGCTTCATTACAAAAATTGACTAGAGATTTAACTGTATTTTCACAAGTTTCATTCAAAGTATTTTGGATTAAATTTAAGGAATCTTCAGTAAAAGGTTTGGTTTCAATATTTTCTGAAAAATAAATAACAAATATGAGAAACATAGAAATAAATGAAAATATAGAAATTTAGAAATAAAATAGAATAAAAAATAAAAATACATTTGCTTTAAAAATATTGTTTTAAAGAATCTTAATATTTACTTCGTTTAAGTTGTGTGCCTTCTGCTTTATAATCTGCTATTTCTGCGTCCTTTTGCTTAACAATTTTTAGTAAAGCAGAATATTTACGATTTAAATTTATCGTCATTGAACAAATCGACTTTGTGACTATTTCGAAAAATTCTTGATCACTTCCTTTGTGCAGTTTTAATTGTAACTTGAATTTGCCACCTTTAATATTTTTGAATAATGTCATTTTATAACTATTTGGCTCTTCAGTCACAATTTCTGGAACCTCCGGAATTTCAGATAAGATTTCTTCAACCGTTTCTTCTACATTTAAAAGCTCGATTTTCAGCAGAGGATTTAGTACCTAAAAAAAGAAATATAATTATTTTAAAGAAAAGAATAATAAATACGTGAAATAAATCTGAAGAAAATACCTTGCATCTTTCTACAAGTGTTTCGGTGATTAATTTTTCACTCCATATATTTATAAAATCAGTTAGAAAGATGTTAAAAATGTTACTGTCTTTTTGTAATGAAATCGCGTAACTTTTATTGTTAACTTCGATACACTTCCACATTTTTAAATAAAAGATTTATATCACAAAAGAAAAATAATATTCACTATTTTTAGGTTAGGATAGTTAAATTATTTATTTAATATATTCAAACTACTATTTGCATAATTAAATCATAATTATTTTATGACACTAAAACACGTGTTTAATCTTTACACTTTCTAACTTCAAATTCAATCGATTGTGAGGAATAAATGTTAAATTGGAAGATATTTCAGTTTGTGGTTTGTTGACATTTGTCGTACATACCTGAAGTCTGAACAGAACACAAAAACAGAATTGCCAATATGAAGTTTAAAACAGTTTTAATGGTTACGTTTTTTAAATACTTACACAATTTTTTATTTACCTTTAAGAAATCAGCAAACGTGATATAATTTACAAGTTTTTCAGCTTTGATATTAACTGATCGCATTTTCTTATCAGGAACATCGAAATAATAAGCTGATGATATAGATTAAGTTTTTCACATTTCTTGGTTGGCTATTCTTCGATAATTTGTCATTTTGAATCGAAAAATCCTTAATTTATTATTTGTCTCGAATAAATGTCCCAAATAATTCGAATATTCTCAAAAAAATAAAAGTTTTATAGCTGTAATCTAAATTTATGATAACAAGAACACGTTTCTGTTCTTATTATATATTTTTGCTAAAGTATTTCATGCTTATTTGCGTGAGCACAAAGAGAATTTCTTGGATGACAACCTACAAAAGTATTTTTTGATAAGAAACAAAATTGAATATTTACGTTTATAATCAAGTAAAAACATTACAATAACTCACCTCTTTTATTTTCCGTTTTTTGTTGTAAAGGAAACAAAAACTTCCAGGACTTGAGAAAAGAAGTAATAAACTTTTTTATGACGTTTTCTTCCTTCATTCCATTAGAATTTACAACTTTTAATCGTAATTTTAGATAAATATTTCCATCCTTGTTTATGTATTCCGTTGCTACTGGTTTTGGTAAAATTTTTACCTGTAGAAAATTATGTAATTCCATTTTTGAAATAAAAAGATTATGTAAAATTAGAAAAATTATTCACATTTGACGATCTTTTGTAGTTTTTGGAGAAATTTTGTAAATATTTCGAAAAGCCTTCATATTCGTTTTTAATTTGTTTAAACAAATATTTGTCTATTAATGACGTTAAAATATTCTGATTAGATTTTAATTTTAATAAACTGCACGATACTGCAACATCTTTCAACAAAACGTGGTCCTGTGAGGAATTTTTACTTCTGCAACAATTATATTGTTGAGTTAGAATTGTTTTTTTTGCTGCGTTAATAAGAATATGTTTTTTTTAATCATAATACTATTAAATACAATTTTGACTCCCTTATGTTATTTAAAATAGAAAGGTAACAAATATTATAAATTGCCATTGAAGAACATTTAATTTTTTAAACATCTTCGAATATCTTTTAAAATACTATAAAATATTTTAATAATTACATATTCGATTCCAAACATTATTCAAATTTTTTTCTATACGTATATTTAAAAAAAAAACACCGTGATCCCTGAAGTTTTTTTACGTCAAATTATTATAATTAAAATGCGTCAAATTATGACAGCTGTAACTTGCGCTTCCTCAATTTCGAAATATTTTGAAATATCCTGACATATGTATCTTGAAATAACTTGAAATGCATTGAATTATTAAAATGCTATATTTATGCTAACTTATTTTGAAATATTTGGAAATTGAAACATCGAAAGTATCGTGAAATCATATTATGAATTATTTTTGAACAAATGCATTTGATTTTTTAAATTATAAACTCCTCGACTACTTCGTAAATGTATTTTAAATCTAGTACTGAAAAATAATTATATTGTGTATAAATATCTACTATATAAAACAAAACCTGTAATATGAAAATCCACTGTAATCAGTCGGACAAGAACCATCAGTTACATCATTTTCCATGTAAATAACATTGTTTTGAATCAAGGCCACGTAATTACAGATGGGTGAAGCTCCATTCGATAGATTTGTCGTCAGCGGATGGGTACGGCAATTTAGTTTTTTATACTCCTTTTTGTAATTTCCTTTCTTGCTTTTCTCTTTTGAAATTATTGATGAATGATCCTCTGCACAGTCAGTCTGAAGTGAATTGTCCACAAAATCCATGTCTTAAACACGTTTCATCTAAGTAAATTGCATTTCAAGTTAATTATAAATTATGACTTTCCAAATTCAGTTTTTTATTATATTAGAATTTTTTTTTTCAAAAACAGCAAAACCGGTATATAGCGAAATGTCAAATATTTAAAGGTTATGCCGCATGAAAATGGTTACAGAAACCCCAGAAAACGAAATTATACTTAATTTTTAATTTAATTGCAATAAAAATGCAGGTATTTTAATCATTATTGACTAACAATGCACACAAAGAGTAATTGCTAGGATGACCAAGTAAATTTGTGAAAAATTACTGAACTGGTCTATTTTTAATAATAAAGAGATAAAGAGGTAACTTACCCTGATAATAGGCAAACAGACTTACAGAAATGTTTACATCTGATTTTGATGTGTGACGTAATAACACGTTTTAAAAAATATATTTTGTGAGTTATTTTTTTCTTGATTTACAGTAATTGATGGAATGGTGCATTAAGATTTGAAAATTGTTTTATTTTTATAAGACAAGTCGAAAGAGAATGGGAATATTAACTAAAAGGTAAGCTAAAAGTCAGGTGAAAAGTAGCCATGACAGTCGACAAATCGCTGTATGTCAGTTCAGTCACTTCACGACATTCACCGTGGTATGTGTTTGTATGTAGATTAACTTTATTTTTACTGTGTCCTCGCGGAAAAATGTAATTAATTCTTAAAAATTGTTGTGGTACCAATTGTTTTTAACCCTTCTGAAGTGTTTGCAAGCCTAAAGTTTAACCTGCTAAGCAACAGGTTGTTGCAACAATTAGAGAGCTCGATGCGTGTCAAGTTGATTATTCGAAGAAATCACAAAGCCGGTTTATTACGTCTGTTTTCAAGATCAATTAAATGCCTTCATTCGTTCTACTAAAATTTCAGTGTAAATTAAGTGTCGAACAAACTAAGAAGCAAGTGAGTAGATGATTTTAGTGTCTTGAAAAATTGTGATTTTTCGTCAAATTCTTTACAAGAATTGCCTTCAAGTTTCGCGATTTTAAAAGAGAATGTCTGAATTGAAATTTAAATAAGATAATTCTCAATTATCTGATTAATAAGTCAGATATTCAGATAATATATTATTAATAATCAAGTATTAGGGGGCAAATATAAAATTGAAATTCAGTGAAAGTTTTTATTTTTTTTGTCAAAGTGGGAAAATCCAAACTGTTAATCATCAGTGAAAAGATAAATAACTATCAGAGATTTCGAGGAGCTGTAAAAGTGGAAAATCGTGTCGATCTCGACAAAGTGGCTCGCGAGACGAATGACGATGAATCTTCGGACTTGAAGCTCCGCGTGATGAGAAAACAAGTGTTTCCGCAGCAGATCTCTTCACGTTTTTTTCTATAATTATAATAAAACGATTGAAAAAGTTGCAAGCGAGTTAGTTAAGTGACATGTTATTAATATAACAAGTTTTATTATCGTCAAGTTTAATTGGAATCTCAGTGCGAAGGTGATGAGTACAGTTCAGATCATGGTTGTCGAAGTTGGATGATAGGTATTTTAAATTTACGACGAACGTCGTATTTGCAAATGGTGCTGTCAACTCGGAAAAACTGTGATTTGTGCAACGATTTAAAATATTCTCGTCAGGAGGAGTGAAGATTGCTGCCCATTTTTCAACAAATGTGGAGCGATGTACCTCAGATGGATTTTCTTGACGTGCCTGCTCATCGGTACCGGTAAATATTTTTCTGGATACAGATAAAAACGTTCTTTAGAAAAGAACTTGACAATAACATTCCAAAGTACTTTGGTGCGATAAATAATAAAGTGGAGTTTTGGTTTTGAAAAATATATATGGAAGTTGATTTATTTGAACGTTATCTTCCAAGAATATAAGATTGACTCTTCCTGAATATCAAGTGCTCCGAAATTTATTTTTTTTAACCTTTTAAGATATTCCAATTTTAATTTATCGAAAGTTATTAATCGACACAAATTCCATCATATCCATATTTTATACGAATTATAATTTTCAACAATTAAATTTGCAGGCAGTCATTTTTTTATTTATGTAAATATTAATTAGGTACTTCAAATTTTTATTGTTTTTAAATTCAATTCATCCAATTTTAAACGCATAATCTAAATTTTAATTAATTTTAAACACAATTAAATTAAAATTCAATTTATCTAAATTTAAATCAATTGGAATTTTGATTTCAACAAAATTAAATCCGCCCCAATTTCAATTATATCCAAATTTAATCGATTTAAGTTTTAAAATGTTTCCAAAATCAATTTATCTAAATTTTAATCTTTACAATAATATAAATCGATTAAATTATAAAATTATCCGACTTTCAATTCATCTTTTCCAATGGTTTAAATTCCAATTTGTCCAAAACCCAAAATAACTAATGATTAATCAAAATTTTAGTCGACATTTAAATCTAAATTTCAAACTATCCTAGTTTTTAATCAGTCCAAATTTAATTAACATTTTATTCGATTTTAAAATTAATTCTTTAAAATTGAAATAGTTTTAATTATAATTATATAGTAAATGCAATCGATAAAAATTTAAATTTATTCAAATTGTACCTATTTAGTTGAAATTTCGTTGCTCCAAAATTCTGTTAATTGAAATTTTAATTTACCAAAATTTCACTAGATTAAAGTTTCAAATACTCCAAAAGTTTTATTCGATTCAAATTTTAATTGATTTAAATTTCAATTACATATTCCAAATTTTAAATAAATTAAGCTTCAATTTTTCCAAAATCAATTTATCAAAATTTTAATCTATTAAATTATTTATTTTTTTTTTTAAATACATAAACGAGTCAACAAGAACCCATTAGAAAAATACATATAAGTTGAAATACAGTTATTAGGCCACATTATTATTGTTTTATTTATAAAATAAGTCGAATCGATTATAAATCGATTCAACTACAAAATTATCCAAATTTCAATTTATCTACTTTTTCAATGATTGCAATTTGTTTGAAACTCAGAATAATTAAATTTTAATAAATTGAAACTTTAGTCCATCTAAATTTTTTTATTTTCATAATTTTAAGCTATTCAATTTTTACCATTCCAAATTTTAATTGATCAATTTAATAATTACAGTTTTAATTTTTTTTTTCAATTCAGCTATACATTTTTTATCAATTCAAATTTCATCGCTCCAAAATTCAGTTTATTAAAATTTTTATTCATTTGACTCTTTTATGCTTTGATCTCTTAAAAATCTAATTTATCCAAATTTCCATCAATTCAAATTTCAATCTTCTAAAATTTCATTTAATTTAAATTTTAATGAATTAAAATTTCAATTCATTCTAATTTTAAGCGACTTTTGTGTAAATTTCTTCAAATTCCATTTATAAAAATTTAAATTTATTCAAATTTTTGTCTACATACTTTTATTTACAATCCCCGGTGTAATTTATAAATAGGTTTTATAAAAAAAAATTATATCAAACAAAAATAAATCGGTTTTTATCGATATAAATAATTTAGCATCTATCTCAACTTCATTTAACTTTACGAAGTATGTACTCGCAATCATTATCCCAGAAAATTTGCAAAATAAAAGTTAATATCGTCATAAAAAGTAGCAATTTCTCACAAAATTGCGAAAAATTGCTACAATTACTCTAGGTACTATAAAATAATTGTAACGTGAAAATCCAGTCTTCATTTCGTATATTATATAATTTCATAAACCTAAAAGGTGTGTGATTTATTTTTGTTTTATATTTAAAAGTAAAACGAGGAAATATGAATTTTAGAAAATTCAATTTACAGTTTCTGTTTCTTGGTATAATTATATTATGCTGAAAGATGATTTCAGAATAATTGAGAGAACGAAGACTGTCATTAAAAAAAAAATTGAATAAAGTAAATTCAGTTAGACTCGCAGATAAAACAGGCTTCATACCATCAGTCTGGCCTTATACGTGTTTACTGTCTCATTAATCCAAAGAATAAAAGCTAAGACTACCGTTAAATTATATTTACTCCCTGTATATATTGAGTATAGAAGATCGATTAAATCTTTTTTACCGCCTACTGTAGAATACAACATATATTTTAAAGGATCATCCGATGATGATAGCAAAGCGTGAGAGAGCATTTTTACAAGAGATTCAACTCTTCAATATTTATAAATTTAATTATTTTTCAAACTACCTGCTTTTATATTAAGAAACTAATCCAAAAATATTTTTTCACTTTTTTTCTACACTAATATTAATAAAAGAAGGTACTGTTTTAGAACTGCTTGAAAATAAAAAAGAAAAGTTATTTAATCTTTAAATTAAAAACCAAAATGCGATAAGACTGTTTTGACGTCATCAATTGAATAAACGCTATAACAATAGCTCTTATCTACTCTATTTTATTATTTTTAAGATTTGATTGTACGCTAATATTGAATTTGTTTATACTGTAAACTCTGTAGTTATTTGAAATTCCTTTTCAATTGTATATAAATGTAAAATTGCATTCACCAGAAAGCATTCCAAATATATAAAATAACAAATTAAAAATAAATTTTATTGTCAAGAGTAAATACAATGCTGAATGTTTATTACTGAGTGGAAAATAAAATCGAAGGCTGTCAAAGAAATGGGAATTCTTTGTAATCAAGTCAGTAACATACATCTTTTTATAAACATAAATTATTGTTATGTAATTTTTTGCTACAATTACGTTGAAGATGAATTTGAAGTTAGGCAACATCTCCTATCAGATTCTATATAATGTAACATGCAAAATGCTAATTACTTCAAATTGCAGTGCAATTAAAACCCTGAGATTAAAATGGCATAGGAAGATAAAATATGGGACTGTATTAATCGCTGGATTAGAAAGGAAAAACCTTTCGATTTTTATTTTGCTCTAAAGTTCCGAACGTTTCTGTGAGAGAAACTCTTTTGTTTTAGATTTTATTTTATAATCTATATTTAAATTGTTTCCTGCCACTGAAAATGAAAAGATACATTCAATTCTCAGGATATATTTACTTATTTATACTTGAGACTTGTATTGAATGTATCAATTTTATTGAATTCATTAATTTATTACCCAATATACATTGAAACGTGATTGAAGTGCTGAACTTTCATGTGAAAGAAAATTTTATCTTTCTAATTAATTACCCAATAAAATTTAATTTTTAATTTAAGAAATTGTATAAAGTATATTATAAACATTGAATAATGATACAAATTAAATAGTTTATTAGATATATATATTTTTTGAAAATAATGGGACATTTATTATCAAACATAATTTTGTTTTTAAAAAAAAATTTTTTACCTTGATTTTTAGGTCAGGTTAGGGCATTTAAGCATATAGAATTGTCGACACCTGTTATATTAAAGAAAACGAATTTCTACGTAAACACTGAAAATTTATGTTCTTTTGAACAGATGTAACCTCAACCACAGAAAAACCAGTTAGTTTATAATTTTTGCTTTGAAATATAACTGCCAGGAAGACAACTGTCTTTAATTTTTTTAAAGAATACAATAAAAATTCTAATTATAGTTTTAAAAAATAAATACTATTTTATAGAAAAAAACTGATTTTATTATAATCTTACAAACAGAGCTGTTATTGATTTAAATCATTGGGTCATTTGAATGAAAATCATGATTTAAATAAAAAAAAATTTATAATTCTCCGGATTTTAAATACTGCATTTAAAAAATCGCAAACCATAAAAAAAACACTAATTTGTGAATAAATCTGGAAATTTTCAATTTTAATATTTTTTTCTTTATAAAATTAAAAAAATTGTGCTAATACTGATGATCAAAATACCGACAATCTAAAAATTTTTGTATGAAGATAGCAAAAAATAGTAAAAACCATTTTTATATCTTTAAGTCATTATAATTTAAATAAATTCCAAACGGCAATTAACTCATATTCCAATTTGTTCAAACTTTAAAATTTTAATAAATTTAATTTTAAATGCAAAATAATTAAATAATATTAATTATTCTTCAAATTCACAATAATCCTTTCTTTAATTCTTACCATTTTTCGAATTTTTATCTTATAATTTCTTAATTTTACAAAATTTTAACATTTTTTCTCCTTTTACTTTTGATACATATTTTTGTTGTATTCGTCATTTATTTTAGGATTTTCTAAAATTTTCGTCTTTTCATGCAAATTATTTAATATTATTCACAATTTTGTTATTATCAAATTCACTAAACTTTTTATTTCATTGATTTTCATAACTCTTTCCTTGTTTTTAAAAGTAAAGACGGTCATTTTTTTGTAAATGTATTCAATTTGTTTTAACATCTTGTCTATTTTTTGCGAGATTTTTTACAAACTTACTTATTCTTTTATACAATTTTTAGATTTTCTTTATTTTTCTAAATTTATTGTCAAACTTGTTTTAATTGTAATATCTAAAAAAAATTTGGTTTAATTTGCCTAAACTTTTTTATTTTTCAATGATTTTTAAATTTCTTTTGTAACCTTTTTATTTATTTTATCTTTAAACATTTTTTACAGTTTGTTAGATTAAGAAAATAAAATTTTCTCCCTTTTCTTGCTATTTATTTAATTTTCTTAATGTTTCACTATTTTTTTTAGTCCTTCCTTTCAGTTGTTTCGTTAATTCTTTAATTTTTGTCATAATTTTTCCATTTTTTAGAAACATTGTTCCTTTATTTAAATGTTTTAGTTTTTATCTTGCAATTACGAATTTTTGAAAACATTTGTTCTATGCTTTTATCATTTTTTAAATTTCCTGATTTTCTACTTTTTTTGCAGACTTTTATTCTTTTATTTTATATTTTGAAAATCTTTTGTACTAAATATTCTCATTTTAACTTCGTTCTTCTATTTAATAGCATTTTTTTCTTTTAATTTTTTTTTTAATTTTCCACAATTTTGTTCATTCTTGTTTTTTTGAATTTGTGAAATAATTCTCTAAATTTTCTAATTTTAAAATTTTGTGCTCTTTAGTAATATATTTTAACGTTTCTTTAAAAATTATTTTGTAATTTTTTATATTTTTTATTTAAGAACAAATATCTTCATTATTTTTTATTAAATTTTCTCAGTTTAAAAAATAATCTACTTACAAATAAACATTTGGAAATTTTGTATACTGATTGTATTTAAAAAAAAAAATCAATTTTTCATTTTTTTAAACAATGACTTTTATCAGCCCTGCCTACAAATATATAAAATTATTTACTATAAACATAAACTAGGTGAAAATTATGTTCATTTCATGAATTCTTTGCTTCCTCATAGAAAAAGCTAAACAATTAAAATATTTAATAAATTTCAATTTCGTTAAAAAAGAAACATCTCCATTAATTATATTAATTTTTGATAGTCCCCCCTCACTCAGTCAGTCATTTAGTTTTTCAGTGTTAAATGTTTTTTATAAATCCTTATTATCGGACCTAGTATAATTATTCTTCAATCAAGAATATGTACTTGGATCAAGGATAATTATACTTGATCCAAGGATAATTTTTATTGCTCTAAGAATCGTTATTCTTGGTCCAAGAATAATTTTTCTTTATTCAGGCATATATAGTTCAAGCACCCTTTTCTTCTTGGTAAAAGAATTTTTTTCTCTCAGTGTAAGTTGTATTAAAAAAATAAAAATGAAAATTTCATTAACAATTAAGAATCTTCATTGTTTTTTTAAATTTCAGATAAAATCTGTACTTCATATTATTGATTTGATTTATTTTTTCATATAGAATACTTTTTCTAAAGAAACTATGTATTGTTAAAAAATAAACATTGGAGAAGTTGTCGAAGGAAAAAAATTATAAATTTAGAAAAAATGAATAATCATGAATTATACGAATTTTTGGTAAATTATATACTATTTATAGGTCAATCGATTCTTTTTGAGACAAGAAATATAATTTTTGGATTCATTAAGTTGTATTTTAGCGTAAATTTTTTTTTGTCAAAAAATAATATTTTGATAAAAAATAATGTTTAAAAAAATTTGGTTGGGTATTTTCAAAAATCACTTTGTCCAAATTTAGAAATTCATGAGCTTAATTAGACATCCAAATTTTATTAAAATCCATTGAGGCGTTTTCCAGATATCCAAGCGACAAAAAAAATTATCACACACACACACACACACACACACACATATGGACTTTTGCTTAGGAAGGAAAATTTATGCTTCTTGAAAATAATTTAGACTATTTTTTGGAAAATCGAAAAGCAAAATATTATTTAACATGTTTAAGAGTCTGTAAAAACCCAAATTAATTGCAAGCGAAGATAAAATTTAAAAAAAATATATAAAAATTTGTAATTAATTTAAATTTATTTTACAGCGAATGAGATAAGATAATAATATAAGATTCTCTTTCGTGTATAAAAAATTGGTTAAACGTTTTAATTAAATGTTAATTCGTATATTTATATATATATTTTTTACGTGGCTACTTATGCTAATGAAAATAAATACATTTATGTATCCGTATAAAAGTAATTAAAGTAAATTGTAAGAGGAGTTTTATTATAGTATAAAAAATATTATCTTGTCTGTAATATCACGATTAATTTTTTTATTTATACTGTGTAGTTGTTATTCTCGAATGATGGGAAACAGGATTTCCGCAGCGACCAGGAGTTTACGCTTGAAAATGGTAGGTATAGGAGTGGTGTGCATGAAAGTGAACTGTTCCAGTCTCAGTGAATATTTAAACTGGCCTTACCGAAGTGAAAGTCTTCTCTATTCGGTTCTTGGGCCTTCAAGTTCCCCGTTTCTCGATCTTCTTCTAATTCTGTTACCAAGAGACACGCACACAGATTCCCGGAAATATACATATCTTCACGATCCAAACATTATGAGATCTTTGACATCACACTAGGAAATTACATATTTCGTAAGGGTCCGCTTCAAGATCCGCTTTTTTTTTCTTCAAAGATTCCAGCTTATAAAGAAAGTGACCCACTTATAAAAAGTCAAAGACATTTTTGCACAAATTATTATATCATAAATATATTATATTCTTGTTAATTGAACACAATTTTGTATAAACTTTTTAAATTCGATTTTTTAAAAGCGTTTTCAATTTATTTTAAATAAAAGATAGCTGAGTATGATTTGATTTTTAATTAGTCTGAAAATAAGAAATAGATATACAACTGCGGTTGAATGTAGACTCTTGTTTCTACAATTGAAGAATTTAAGTTCTATGAAATAATTTTTGCGGTTTTATGAGTTTTTTGAGTCAGGTGCTTGATTACGAAAAGAGTAGGATTTCACTAGGAGAAGAACGTTCTTTAATCTTTATCCCCTTCGCCTATCAAATTTCTCGACCACTAACAGAAATCAACTTGTTCACTTTCAGATCCTGAAGTTTACACGCCACTTCCAACAGTATATACTTGTTCATACTTGTTTGGCTGACTTATTCTTGGAATAATATTCTTCTTCTCATCTCGTGCTTACACAAATGTATACAGTTAACGTTCATTCAAAAAATGATGAGGTTGCGACATCTTCCCACGATGCATAGTCAAAAATTATCGTACACGTTAAGTAATCTTCAATCTTCATACTTTCTTCCCAAGGAAAGCTTGGTTTCTATCTAGTAAGTGACTTCAATGCCCAAGGAGCGTTGATTTGAAAAAGATGTGTAGATTCGAACACGTATACATTCATCACGTTACTGTAGGGTCTATATAATTTTTTTTCGACCTTTTGATGAAAAAAGAATTATTATAGTTTTTTGACAAGACGCTGATAATGATTGAGATCAGATGACATGTTTATAATTTATTTAAAATTTTTTTTTTATTTTCCAGCTTAGAATAGATCATTTTTACTCTTAAACGAATCATAGCGAATGATTTTGGGTCGTATGCATTTCTTCCAAAACCCAATTGACCGAACTTGCAATTGCCCGAAATTTAATTGTCCGAATTTGTAATTCTCCGAACTTGCATTATAACCAGAATTTGTAATCCCCCGAACTAGCATTTGTCCGAACTTCCCAAAATTGCATTTATAGTTTAAAATCACCGAACTCGAATTCGACAAAACATTTAAATCGATGAAATTGGATTTATTAAAATTTTTAATTCCCGGACTCGTATTTGTTCGAACTTCTAAATCCCCGAGTTTGCATTTTGCCGAACTATGAAATCGTCGAATTCGCATTTAGCAGAATATTCAACTGCCCAAATTTGCAATTGTCAGAACTTTGGGCCGCCATTATTTTCTACAAAACTCAATTGACAGAATCTCCAATAAACAGAGATTTATTTGTCAGAATTATTAAATTTCCCAAAACTCCATTTGTTAAAAATTTTAATTTCCAGAATCATCAATTGCCAGAATATTGAACTTTCCAAAACTCCATTTATCAGAATTTTTAACTTCCCGAACCTCCAATTTTCAAAATATTGAATCACCCCCCTCCCCCAGATAAGTTTTTTTATAATCATTGGAGTAAAATACTTTGAGTAGATTGTAATCAAGATTTATTTTTGTTTCAAATAGATATGACTATAACAAACTTCTGTTTACAAATTTTTAAAATATAAATAACGGTGATAAATATATATATTAGGGCGGTCCAAATTCCAAAAACAAAAAGTTTAAAATGTTATGCTCTCACCCACTAGGATTGTTCTATATCGAAAAAAATATCCCATTTTTTTTAAACCAAAAATACCTAGAGATCGCTCAAAATTAAAAATCGCTCCAACTATCCCATGTATTTTAAATGTGAAAAAAACCATTTCTCCTAGACATAGCATAAAATCTTAGAAAATCAATTATTTTCAATCGGCAAACTTTATTTCTCTTCAGGAAAATTCAAAGAATAATGCAAAATTGTTTATTTAACTAATTTTTAATATTAACTATTTTTTATGGGTCCTCCAATAGTTCCTAAAAAAGAAAAAATACAAAAAATGCGTTAAAAAAATTTTCTTACAATTCTCTTGACAATTTTTTGCAATATTTTAAGTATAAATAGCATAAATACAGACATAACAATTGTTTCATGTAATTGCTAATTTATTTTAAAAAATTATTATTGTTTATTTACAATTATTTATTAGATTAAGCTACAGAGTTTCAGCTTTTTCTTAATTTTGCAACTTTTTAATCTTAATGATCCCAATTACTAACAACAACAAAAAAAAGAACAATTTTACGAATTGTTTAAACAAATTATTATTGTACAATTTCAACTTTTTATCAAATTAAACTAGAGTTGCAACTTTTCTACATTTTGTAACTTTTCAAGATGAATGATAAATTACTAACAACAAACTAATAATAACATTTCAATTTTTTGTTCAGTTGTTATTTTGTTTGAATTGTAAAAATTGTTTTGTTTTTGTTTTTTTTAAAAATCCATATTTATTTATATTGAACAAATTGCGATACCGCAACTCATTATTATTTTATTAAATTTTCTAGTTTAATTGCAACGTTTTCTCAATTTTGCATCTTTTTATATTTGGAAAGGTAAGATTTGACTGTTATTAGACCTAATTAACGAGTAAAAACAAATAAAAATTATCAGGAGTAATGATTGTAATAAACAAATTTTATCAGAAATAATGATGTACAGACTAAAACCTGTATTGAAAATTTGATAATAATAAATTGTTGAAAGTTTTAACACGTTAATTACTTCTTATATAGTCAGTGATACACCCAGAGAAGTGATGTATTTGACACAAAGATAAGTTATCTGTGCCAAATAAAAATATCTTTGTCTCACAGCCAATTAACCTTTTATTTGTTTCAAATAAAGAAATTTATTTGAATCAAATAAAATTTTATTTTACAAGAATAAAAATTTATTCGATTCAATAAAACTTTATTTGAAATTTATTTATTTTTCAAATAAAAAAGTTAGTAGGCTGTGAGTTAATATATTTTTTCTCTGAGTGTGCCTCTCCAAAAATAAAAAGATGTTTAATTGAGAAAAAATTGCTACTCTATAGCTTAATTTGATAGAAAGTTGAAATTAAACAAAAATGATTTGTTTAAAAAATTGATTCAATTGTTATTTTTAGTTTGTTGTTAGTAACTGGTTATATAATATTCGTCTTGAAAAGTAGAAAATTGAAAAAAAGTTACTTTATATATATTTTTGTGATGTCTTTATAAAACTTAATCTAATTCTCTCTTATTGTTTTAGGGTTCATTTTTCCAGAATTTTAGTAAAAAAAAGTTTTTTTTTTATAAGATTCAATTTTATAATCGATTATATGGAAAAGGGTATTATGTATAGGATAGACTTTTGTCGTAACTGGTGTTTATCGTTCCCATGGAGTGTAGGTCAGAATAACATTTGCAAGTAGATCTTGATATTTTAATAGAAAAATTCTGATTCATGGTGTAAAATTGTAATTAACCAATCCCTCCGTTTGACCCTAACCTACTTTTCTTCGCTCTATTTTGCAAATTGTTTTATTCAAGATTCAAAAGCACTGTCTGCAAAACAAATGGGATTAAAGCCTTTTTAAATTTTGAATAATTACAAGAAACAAGAAAAGTTCCAGACATATTCTGAAATTGAAGCCGGCTGTTAACTATTTTTAAAATAGTTTTTTAAGCGCTAATAAATAATGGTATAGATAATAGTTGCGGTATCATTGATTGTTGAATGAAATTTTGTTGTTACCTTATCAATTAAGATTATCGTATTAACAAAAACAATTTAATATTAAAAAATATTAAATATTAAAAATTGTGTTAACGTGTTAAGGACACGTTCACATTTTTCAATTATCATTTTTCTTCCTTTTTTACATTTTTCAATTTACTTTTCTTGTTTATAATCCTTTTTCTACTTTTCCTGAAGAGAGTTTTTTGTCTCATGTAAATTGTAAATTTTCACTAACTTTCTTGACAACTTATCATCTTTGTCCTTGAGACAGAAAAACTTGGGTAAACTGCAAGTATCGAAGAACTAAACGCAGATTGCTTTCTAATCATTAGTGACGGCTGACATACTTCGTTCTGTGCTCTACAATTATATTTGCAAGTAATAGCAGTATTTTCTGCTTGTGACATCTTTTTAAATCCCTCCTTCTTGAAATTACTGAATATTCTTTACAGACAGAAGACAGCTTTTGCAATTTCAGTTTTCAGTACACATATCCAAAATTTGTAGATTTATCGTAAAAAGTTCAAATTCTCTTCAATTTTGTTCAATTTTAATTGTTCATTCATTTTCTATAGTCACTTTATAAAATGTCTATAGCTGTTTCCTTATATCTTTTACAGGGTTGCTACGGTTCTGGAAAACCTGGAGAACCTGGAATTCTCATGGATTTTTTTTTATTCAGGGAAAATCTGGAAAAGTCATAGAATTTTATAAAATGTTGTTTTAAAAAATTAATTTCATTAAACTTGTCTTTTTTTACTCATTTTTGGTTTTTTTTTGTCAATTATTTTTGTCATTTCTAAATTATTTTCTTTACTATTTACTTATTTTCGTCATTTTGTAATTTTTCTTTCAATTATCAATTATTCTCTTCACATTTCAATTGCATTTGTCAATTTTCAATTATATTTCCTCCATTTTTCATTAATTTCTTCAATTTTTAATTATTTTCTTTAACTTTCAATTATTTTCTTCAAATTCTTTAATTTTAAATTCAATTGTTCACTTATTTTCGTTACAAATCAATTTCCTTAAAAATTCAATTTAATTCTTTAATTTTCAATTTATTTCTTCAATTTTAGTTATTTTCTTTAATTTTAAATTATTTTCTTTGATTTTCAATTACTTTGTTCAAACATAAAAATTGTTTTAAAATTTCTATTCAATTCTTTAATTCTACAACTAAATTATTTTCTTCAAACTTCAATTCCATTTTTCAATTTTCAATTATTTTTTTTAATATTAAAAAATGTTCGCCTTTTGTCAATTATTTTATCCATTATTAAATATTTTCTTCAATTTTCAATTATTTTCTCGAATTTTGTAAATTCTCATTTATTCTTTTTAAATTTTATAATTATTCTTTAACTTTTCAATCATTTCGTCTTGTTCAAAATAGTCTCGACTGTTCTCGAATTTTCAATTGAAAATTATTTTCTTCAATATTTAATTATTTTTGTCATTTTGTAATTTTTTTTATTTTCTTAAAATTTCCATTTAATTTTTTAATTCTCCATTTATTTCTTCAATTTTTAATTATTTTCTTTAACTTTCAATTATTTTCTTCAAATTCCAATCCCATTTGTCAATTTACAATTATTTTTTTTAATATTAAAAAGTTGTCACTTTTTTAAAATTATTTTTTTCAACTATCAATAAGTTTCTTTTATTTTAAATTCAATTGTTCACTTATTTTCGTTACAAATTAATTTTTTCAAATTTGTATTCCATTTTTCAGTTTTCAATTATTTTCTTCTGTATTCAATAATTCTCGCCATTTTTCAATTACTCCTTTCAATTTTTAATTATATTCATTAAATTTCAATTCCATTCGTCAATTTTCAATTATTTTCTTTATTTTTAATTATTTTTTTCGATTTTCAATCCAATTTTCAAATGTGCAAGTATTCCCAACAATTATTCCTATAATTTTCTAAATTTTTCAGTATGCAATTATTTTCTTTAAATTTAATATTTCATATTGTTTAATTTTTTCAATTATTTGTTCCAGTTGTCTATTAATCTAGTCATTTTTCGATTTTTTTTCAATTATCAATTATTTTCGTCATTTTTTGAATATTTTCTTCCATTTTTCATTTATTCTCATTTTTTTCAATTATTTCTTTTAATTATTCATTTTCTCCCTAAAGTTTCTATTATTTTCTACAATTTTTTCAATTTACAATTATTTTTCTTAAATTTTATAGTTATTTTTTAATTTTTTTCAATTACTTTGCTCTGTTGTCGATTATTCTTGCCAATTTTCGAATTTTTCTTCAATTGTCAATTATTTTCTTAAAATTTTTATTTAATTCTTAAATCTTCAATTTATTTATTTACTTCTCAATTATTTTTTTCGATTTTAAATTCCATTTTTCAGTTATCTATTATTTTCTTCTATACCCAATAAATCTCGGCCTTTTTCAATTACTTTTTTCAATATTTAGTTCTATTTTTCAAATTTCAATTCTACTCTTCAATTTTAATTATTTTTTTCGATTTTCAATCCAGTTGTTCAATTTTCATTTAATTACAATTATTCCTATAATTTTCTTAATTTTTCAATTTGTAATTATTTTCTTTAAATAAAATTTTTCTTGTTTAATTTTTTCAATTGTTTTTTTCAATTGTCTATTGAATTTATTTTTTCTGTTATTTTTCGAATTTTGTTTTCAATATTGTAAAATATTTTCGTCATTTTTTAGATATTTCCTTCAATTTTCCAATTATATTTGTCATTATTCAATTATTTCTTTAAATTATTAATTATTTTCCGAAATTTTTCAATTATATCTTGCAATTTTTTTAAATTTTCAGTTATTCTCTTAAAATTTTATGATTATTCTTTAATTTTTCCAAAATTTTTCATTATTTTAATCATTTTTTAGATATTTTCAGATATTTTCTTCAATTTTTTAATTATTCTCGTAATCTTCATTATTTCAATTTGCAAAAGTTTTAAAATGACCAACAACAATGCAAAATTTCTCGCGCCCTTAGGCGTTCGTTAATATTGCTAGTTATTTTATATTTGGTCATGAAATTTGAAGAAAAATTGTCTGGAAAACCTGGAAAAGTTATGGAATTTTGAAATTTTAAAAACGTAGCAACCCTGATTTAATACTATATTTTCTCGTAAAAAATGTTTATTCATCAGTAATATTTAAAGAAAAATTTGTAAAATTTACCGAAAAACTATGTTGTCACTATTGGTTATTTGAAAACTCGTTTTTCAACAGTAAGTTTAGGAATTTCTATAATTTTTTGAAAAATCTGTATTTTAGGTCAAATTTAAATTAAAGAAAAGTACCTATATTAAAGGTCTCGTTCTGGTTTAAAACTTCACGTAACAACTGAGCTAGAGCGAAATTTGTCGTTAAATTAACTAATTTGTTTTTACGGTGATTTAATTTTAGCTCAATCTCGATAATAGAGAGAAGTGACAGAGAGATTTATTTTCTCAATTCTTTTTTTTTTTTTTTTAATTCTAAACGAATTTCACGGTCGTAGAGTTGAGAAGATAAAAGATTTTCCATTAGATAGGAGTTTCTATAACGGGATTCAACATTTCCCTGCTTCCTTGCTTGTTTCCAAATTGTCTCGGTTCAACGAACCGATGAAAACTTGGCGTGCAGGAAAATTTCAGTCACTAATGTTTTGCAAATTAACTCATTGAAATACCTATTTTTCCTTTTATATTTCGTACACTTTGCCTTGAAACTGCAATATACGTCAAATAATGTGTAGCAACTTACGAGTCATATTTAATTTTATTCATTAGGCTTTTCCGTTCTTATAAAATAGCATGACGTTTATTTTTCTCACGATTTATTTGTCCTTTTATTATAGTTATTTTTATACAGCTTTTGTGTAACTAAGTATAGGCGTCTTGTATTGCGATGAGGCTGCAAACCTTCTTGTTAAATACATTATATGTTTTTTTTTCTTTTGTTGATTGTTTATCCAACATATTGATCAAAGACGCGAGAAAACAGGAATTTAAAAATTCTTCATTATTCATCCTCGTGTTCAATCACTTTAATTATTGAAGAAAATTACTGCCTTGGACTTAATTCAGCAAAATGTAATTGTGCAAATAAATAACTGCTCTGTTGCAGGTTAATTTCATAACTCTTATTATGAGCAATAGATTAGAAAATATAATTCTCAACTATGACCTTTCGAGGATTTCAGTTTTCTCAACAGGGGAACTTTTATCAAGCGTCGGCAATATAAATTTATGGAGATCTCAGTTTTATTGTTGATTTTCTTTAAATTATTGTTGAATAATTGATTTCTGGGAAGAAGACGAAAATATTTTTTCTTCGAAACAAAAAGTGAGGGAATATTTTAGAAATTTTATTGGAATAAATAAGTTTCTCCCCAATTTATTTCAGAGAAAAAGTTTACATATTTTATTTCCTTGATGAATTTTCTATTTTGCAGGGTTCGTTTTTTGCATACGTGATTAAAATGCGATGTTTTGTTAGTAAGATTATTTCTTTTGTCAGTTTATTTACTCGATTTTGCATTTTATTAGCATTAGGTTGAAAGAGTGATAGGAGTGTAGGTTCATGTAAACTTGAGAATAGTCTTCCGTTTGGTCGCACTTTCATTGTCCCACTTTCTCTGCCAAGCTCTAACATCAATGTCGGGTTTATTGCTACCTCTTGAAAAGAGAAGCTCCTCTTTAAGAAAACAAAAAAAAAACATAATAATAATAAACGAAGAATTTGCGTCCAAGTGAATTGTTATTTAAAAAATGTTAATTGTTACTAAAACACACATGTTTTGAAGAAATTTAGTCTTACGCAAATTATTTTAGTATAATTATTATGCAAAAGTGAAAAATTAACACATTTTTTATCCTCTCCCGCTTGCACCTATATAATTTAAGATCTTTTCCTTTGGAATTTTAATAAATGTTTAAAAGAAAATTTTAGTAATTAGAGGTCATAAAATATACATTATAGGCAATTATCTTCAAAAAAAGAAGCGCTCATCCTTAGATTTTTTCAAATAATTAACTTTTTATTTTATTCAGCCTTATATTTGTGTATTTTAATTGTCGGTGTAATTATTAAAAAATAATGATGATGTGTAATAAAAGAATAAGAATTAATAGTAATCACAAATGATTTTAAAGAGGAGAACAATAGTTTTTGAATTGCGTAACTTTTGTTTAGAAATTCTTGAAAAGCCTTTTAATTGCGGCAGGTAAATTCTTGAATTTTTCAATGTAAATAAGTAATTTTTTCTGGAAAAAAATTATATGTCTTTAGTTGGCATAAATGGCGTGTGCACAATACACCGTATACACATTATAGCGGTTTTAAAGTCATCGTACTTTAAGAAACAGTTATCTAGTAAGTATTCTCATGAATGCATTTATGAATTCTGTGGTTTTAAAAGAAACGTGACAAATCTTTATTTCCTGATTTTGTAGATTTAAATTTAAAGAGTCAAAATCACCGGGATTACGAATTCAATATCGTGTATCTGAACACTTGGTGATGAAAAATTGATATCAAATTTGCTAGAATTTCAGTTAGATTTACTAAATTTATACAGTTTATTTCAAGTAAAACGTTAGTAAGACTTACCAAAAGTCTGTTAGTTAATTTAGAATTTAATTTAAATTTTATTTAAGTATATATATGTAATAATTTGTTTAGTGAGGGTCATTTTTTTATTTTCTGTTTATTTCAATTAAATATTAAAAATAATTTTCTTATTCTATGAAAAAATCTTGAGTTGGAAGAAATACAATTTCTAATAATTACAATGACAGACTTTCTCTCTTTCATGGGAAAACTCGTTAATATTCATTTCGTATCGACGGCTTACTCCCTTTTAACCAACTGTATTATTGTACGTGTAAAAATATGTCGTAGGAGTTTTTCATGACACGCTCTCTCATAAAATTCATTCACACTTGATTGCGTACTTTGTATGTACGTTTGTATTCTTACGTCTCTGCGAAAGTAACGAGGCCTTGGCATATGTAATAAACTGAAATAATATAAGGTGAAAAATGTCTGTTTTTACGTATTGTACTCACCACTTTCCTGAAATTAACACTCGGTACATTTATATTAATGTAGAAATGTATTTGGAAACATTCTAATTTTCCTCTTATATTCTTTACAGAAGTTGATGTTAATAATAATATTTATATGCAATTTTTCACATAAACCAAATGTACTCTAGCCTAAAACCTAATTTGGACTTATTTGTTGCGTCAAAGAATGTATTTTTGGAATGTTTAGATAAGCATTTGATTAAACGTAGAGGAGATTACTAGAATATATTTTTTAATAACTTTATATATTGCAAGTTACTTAGTGCGTAATTTTTGTTACCTGTTTATGGTCCAATTTTGGACTGCAGGGATGTATATAAATAAATAAATAAATAAATTTGGGGCGCAGATTATCCCATAAAATTTATTACAGAATTTTTATTTCATAGAACTTTATAGGCTGATAAAAAATCATGAATTTTAAAAAAAAATCCGATTTAAATAAAAAAAATCGGATTTTTTTGATTTAAATCAAAAATTGTTTTTTTTTTTAAAGATAATCAGTTTATAAAATTCCCAAATGTTTATTTGGAAGTAGTTTATTTTTTAAACTGAGAACATTTAAGAAGAAATAGTGAAGAATAAAACATTCAATAAAAATCAAATAAATGAAAAAATTTCAAAACAATTTTTTTAAATTCATATGATTGTAAAATTAAAAAAATCAGGTAAAAGCAACGAAAAAATAATAAATTCCAAAAAAAAGAAGTAACAGAAAAATGTAAAAAGATAAGAAAAATGAAGAAATAAAGAAAAAATTTAAAAAACAACACAAGAATGAAACAGTGACTTAAAAATATGTAAAAGAGTGGACACTCTTTTCAATAAATTATACTATTTACGAACATTTTTTTAAATTAAAAAAAAAAATAAGAAAATAATTTAAAAAACGCTAAATGGTATATTAGGTAATAAAGAAAAAAAATTTTTAAAATTAGAAAAATTAAAGAATTATTTTACAAATTAAAGAAAAAAAGAATAAATACAATTTTGGAAAATTTTGGAAAATTTTAAAAGAAAAAAATTCTATGAAATAGAAGAACGATATTATGATGAGAGTTAGTACTTAGTACATGATTAAATTTACATAATATAAAATAAAAAAATAAAAGTAGAAAATTGAGAAATTTAAAAAATGTACATAAAAGCATTGAATAAATGATTTCAAAAATTCGTAGTTACAAGATAAAAACAAAACAATTTAAAAGAAGGAAAAATGTTTCTAAGAAATAGAAAAATGATGACAAAAATGAAAGAATTAATTAAAATATTTTTTGTCATCCCGTTCACTGTATAGTAAATAAATAAATAAAAAAAATCCAAGGAAGAACTAAAAAAATTGTAAAACAAGAAAATTAAATAAATAGGAAGAAAATTGAGAAATGTTTTTTCCTTAATCTAACAAACTGTAAAAAATGTAAAAGGTACACAAAATAAAAATATTTGGTAAGAATCTACTGACAATTTAGATTTAATAAAAATAAAATAAAATATGTATTTAAAGATGAATAAAAACTTCAGAAAAGAAATTTAAAAATCCTTTAAAAATAAAACAGTTTAAGAAAATTAAACCAACAATATTTCTATAATATTACTCTTAAAAAAACAAATCCAACAATAAATTTAGATAAATAAAGTAAATCTAAAAATTTTATGAAAAAATAAGTAAGTTTGCAAAAAAATAGACACGATTTGAAAACCAATTAAATAAATTTATTAAAAAATGAGCGTATTTATTTTCAGAAATATGGAAATAATTAAGAAAAGCAACTAAATAAAAAATTTAAGTGAATGTTATAATAACAAAATTATGCAAAATAATATTAGATAATTTGTATAAAAAGAATAAAATTAAAGAAAATCCTTTAATAAAAAGACAAATACAAAAAAATATCAAAAGCAAAGGTAGAAAACATCTTAAAATTTTGTAATAATAAGAAATTATAAGATAAAAATTAAACAGTTCCGAAAAAGTAAAATCTCTTAAAAATATTGTAAGAATTAAAAAAAGGATTATTGTGACTATGGAAAATAATTAATATTATTTAAATATGCATTTAAATTTGAAATAATTGAAATTTAAAAGTTTAAACAAATTGGAATATGAGTTAATTGGAATTTGGAAATTTATTTAAATTATAATGACTTAAAGATATCAAAATTAAATACTAGGTATGTATTTTATGTATTTTTTGTTATCTTCAAAAAAAAATTTGTAGATCGTAGGTATTTTTATGATCTGTATCACAATTTTTTAAATTTTATAAAAATAAAAATATTAAAATTGAATTTTTCGAGATTTATCGAAAAATTTGTGGATTTTTTTTTAATCTTTGCAATTTCTTACATGCAATATTAGACATCCGGGGAAATGTGAAGTTTTTTTTAATCGAATTTAAATTAATCCAAATCTTTAATTAGCAGAATTTTTAGATCACAGAATTCTTATTTAATAGAATTTTTAATTTACGTTGTTTCTCTTTAACCGATTTTTTAATGAAAAGAAATTTAATTTAACCGAATTTTCATTTTCCAGAATTTTGATTTAATAGAATTTTTAGTAAGTTAAATCTTTGAATTCCAAGATTTTCATTTTGCGAAATCTTTATTCGTCCGAATTTTTATTTGCAAGAATTCAATCAAATATCAATTCATAAAAATGAAATACGGATAAATGAAGGTTCCCTGAAAGGAAGATAAATTCTGGCATTTAAAAATTCGTTTCACTTATGAAAATCTAAATTTCAAAAATTCTTTTACAATTTAAGAAATATTTATTTACAAATTATAAGGAATTGTTTCATCCATAGTTTCTAAAAATGTGCTAAATAATTAATAATAATAATCGCAAACTTCATTCTTTCATTCTTTCATTCTTTCATTCTGTCCACACCTGAAGTTTGGCACAATGGATGTTTTTTGTTTTAAATTAATAACTTTTGAAAAAATGTATTTTTATGTCAATTATAAGATTTCTAATTTTATTTATTTATTTATTAATTCTCCTGAATCTAAATTTGAAATCAATTGACAAATTTATGTATTTTATTTTCAATAATAATAATAATAATGTATTACAATACAAACGTGTCTTATTTAAAACTACTTTACAGATTTTAATAATGATTCAAAATACTTTAAACATAATATGAAAATTAATGTATATTTTATATTATAATTTATAATAATATATGAATCATTTTCATAATAATATTTTGTTCTTTTAATTACTTCTAAAAAATATAATATAAATAAGAATAAAGAAGGAAATATCATGATAAAATTTGAAAAAAGCGAGCACTGTTTTCAAATATTTTTTTTAGACTTTTAAATATGCCTTTTTTATAATTTATTCCTCTTTTAATCATTTTTTTTTAATTTAAAACTTTCTTCCCTATTTTAAATAAAAATACGTACCAAATTAAATTTCTCCAAATAAATGCTGTATTTTTTATCTCAAAATGCTTATTTTTTATTGGTAAATTAATAAGCTTATTTAATTTCTAATTTTATTATAGGTTTCAAATTAGGATCAATTAGAATTTTAATTAGTTCAATTGGAAGAACAAAAAATAAGATTGACTGAAATATACTTTTCCCTATATTACAGATTATGAATTTTAAAACTTTAGTTATATTTCAATTTTGATTACTTTAAGTTTGAAATAATTTGAATTTGAATAGATAGAAATTAGAAATTTTTTAATTTGGAAAAATGAGAAATATTGATAGAAATTTTGAAGAAAATTTTTTAAAATTTCTTTCTATTTAATAATTTGCAACAAATTTTAATAGATCAAAATTAATTCACACCTATAAATGTTTTTTTTTTTTTTTAAATCAATACCTTTTAAAAAAATGTATTTTTATTGTAGAATTTCTAATTTTACCTATTTATTTATTAATTCTCTGTAATTTAAAACTTGAATTAAGAAATAAATGTATATTTTATTTATACAATAGTGTATTAAAATATAAACGCGTATTTTACTATAATCTACTTTACAGTTCTTAATAAAGATTTACAACACTTTAAACATAATATGTAAATTCATGAAAAAATATGTATAAATAATTCAAAATAATTTAATGTTTCCAATATATTCGACAATTTAATTATAATTTTTTGGAATATAACATAAATGCCGTCTTTATAATTTATTCCTATTTTTTGGTAGACTTATGTTTGTTAAATTAAATATATTTAATTCGGTTGATGTAAATTGAATGATATTTAGATTTTTGGAAATTAAGAATTTAAATTGTCTCAAATAATTCTTATGAAAAGAAGTCTGCATCAATTATAAAATTTAGAATCCGTAAATTTAAGTATTAATTGATCAAAGTTTGAATTAAATATAAGTTTGAATCGATTTGAAATTTCCAATTTCTAGAAGTTGAAATTAATAGTTTTTAAATTTCTAAATTTCTAGAAGTTGAAATTAATAGTTTTTAAATTTGCAAATGATTTCAGGTTACATTGTTTCCAACATTTTAAAATATTTTTAGATAAAGATGGAAATAAAAGAAAATGAACTCATTTTTATTTTAATTCCTAATGTAGGGAATTCAAATTATTTCAATTTTTCACTTTTCCAAATTACATTAAATTAAAAATCATAAAACTTTGGTTATATTGTAATTTTGATTATAATTGAAGTTTGAAATAATTTAAATTTAAATTAATAGATTTAATTTAATTTAATTTGGAAAAATTAAATTTTATGTTAATAGAAATTTTTGAGAATGGTTTGTTATAAATCGAATTTCGTATTGTTCAAAGAAAAATTAAAAATAAAGATTTCATATCAATAGAGGTTTGTAATAAATAAAATTTGTATAGAAAATTGTATTAATTTTATTATTAAAAAATGTTTTGTTCAAAAAACTATTTAAATAAATCTTTTTGTAACGCACTATAAGAACTTTTTATTTTCAACTTAGAAAGAGAAGCAGAGTTATTCTCTAAAATTTCTTTGTATTTAATTATTTATAACACATTTTAATAAATAACAATTAATTTACAAAATTTAATTTGATAGTATAATTAATTTAATATAAATAAGTTCAGTTTGTTTTTTGTATTCAAATTATACCTATCAATGAAAAATGCAATTCTCGCGCGCTTTAGCGCGCGTATTTTTGGCTAGTCACTAGTAGAATTAATAATAATAATCGCAAACTTCATTCTTTCATTCTTTCATTCTGTCCACACCTGAAGTTTGGCACCATAGATGTTTTTTTGTTTTAAATCAATAACTTTTGAAAAAATGTATTTTTATATTAATTATAAGATTTGTAATTTTATTTATTTAATTATTGATTCTCCTGAATCTAAATTTTAAATCAATTGACAAATTTATATAGTTTATTTTCAATAATAATAATTTATTACAATACAAACGTGTCTAATTTAAAGCAACTTTACAGATTTTAATAAAGATTCAAAAAATTTCAAATTTTATATAAAAATTAATGAATCCTTTATGTTATAATTTATAATAATATATGAGTAATTTTCATAATAATATTTCGTTTTTTTAATTGCTTTTAAAAAAGACAATATAAATAAGAATAAAGAATGAAATATTATGATATAGTTGGAAGAAAACGAGCACTGTTTTCAAATATTTATTAAGATTTTTAATTTTTTAAATTTTTTTATTTCTCAAAATAAATGTTGTATTTTTTATCTCAAAATGCTTATTTTTTACTGGTAAATTATTAAACTTATTTAATTTCTTATTTTATTATAGGTTTCAAATTAGAATCAATTATAATTTTAATCAGTTCAATTGTAAAAACAAAAAATAAGATTGACTGAAATATAGTTTTCACTATATTATAGATTTGCCAAGCCCATCAGGCTAAAAATTCATTAAAATCAAGATCAAGATCCCAAAATTTTCACAAAATTAAAGTTTGAACCAATTAAAATTCGTATTAATAAAATCAAGTTTAAAATTTTTAATCTAATTTAATTTGTAAAGGTAAAAGATTGGAATAATTGTTCCCGTGCATTAAATTAAAAATAAGTTATAAATTTTTAAACTTTAGTTATATTTCAATTTTTATTAATTAAGGTTTGAAATATTTTCAATTTGAATCGATAGAAGTTGGGAATTTTTTAATTTGGAAGAATAAAAAAATATTGATAAAAATTTTGAAGAATGGTTTGTTATTAATTGAATTTCGTAAAAAAAAGATAAAAATAAAGAATTCTTATTATCAAAAGATGTTTGGAATAAATTAGGTTTGCATAGAAGTTTAAATATATTTTGTTCATAACACTATTGAAAGAGAAATATTCTTATTTTTTGTAACATACAATAAATTTTTTTTATTTTTAACTGGGGAAGAAAATCTGCTTTATTTTTTAAATTTTCTTTCTATTTATTAATTTGTAACAAGTTTTAATAAATCAAAATTAATTCACAAAATTTAATCTAATAATATATAATTAATTTTATCTAAATAAGTTTATAGTTTATTTTTTGTATTTAAACTATATATTAGCCAATAAAAAATGCAATTCTTACGCGCATTTGCGCGCGTTTTTTTGCTTAGTAATAACAATAATCGCAAACTTTATTCATTCATTCTTTCATTCTACTATAGATGTTTTCAAGTTTTAAATCAATAAATATTGAAAAAATGTATTTTTATAAATGATTTCTAAGTTTACTTATTTATTTATTAATTCTCCTGAATTTTAAATTTAAATTAAGTAATAAATTTATATTTTATTTTTAACAAATATAAATTAAATATCATTTAAAATATAAATAAGTGTTTTACTTTAATCTACTTTACAGTTTTTAATAAAGATTGACAACACTTTAAACATAATATGAAAATTAATGAAAAAATATGTATAAATAATTTAAAATTAATTAATGTTTTCAATATATTTGACGATTTAATTATAATTTTATTGAATACAACATAAATAAGAATAGAAATTAATATCATAAAATTAAATTGAAGAAAGCAAGCACAGTTTTTCAATATTTTTTAAGGCTTTTAAATTCCGTCTTTATAATTTATTGATTTTTTTTGGTAGACTTACATTTGTTAAACTAAATATATTTCCAGTTGATATAAAAATTCCTTAAAATTTTAAGCGTAGAAGTTTAAATTGAATGATATTTATAGATTTTTGGAAATTAAGATTTTAAATTGTTTCAAATAATTCTTAGAAAATGAAGTTTGCATCAATAAAAAAATTTAGAATCTGTAAATTCAAGTATTAATTTATTTGCAAATAAATTCAGGTTCCATTGTTTCCAATTTTTTAAAATATTTTTAGACTTAAATAGTAGAAAATGTAATCATAAAGTTTGGATTAATCTAAGTTTTAATGGTATAATACACATTTTTTATTATTTGAAGTTTTTAATATTAGTTGAAGTTTGAAATTTCTAATTTAAATATGCATTGTTAAAATTAAAAAAATATTTATAAGTTTATAATAATTTTAACATGAATTGATTAAAGCTTAGACCATTAAAAGTTTTAAATAATAATTGTAGTTTATTATTATTCAAATTTGAATAATTCATAATTCCTACATATCTTATTTTAATACACTTTCAAGACACTTGTTTTTAGAGTAAACTAATTAAAATTGGAAACAATTTGAATTAATATTATTAAAATCAAGTTTAAAATTTTTAATATAATTTAATTTGTAAAAGTTAAAGATTGAAATAAAATAAAATGAACTCATTTTTATTTTAATTTCTAAGAAAACACAAATTATTTCAATCTTTTACTTTTGCAAATTGAATTAAATTAAAAATTTTAAACTTGAGTTATAAATCTTGAAACTTTGGTTATATTGCAATTTTGATTATAATTGAAGTTTGAAATAATTTAAAGTTAAATTAATAGATGTTGAGAATTTTTTAATTTGGAAAAATTAAAATTTATATCCATAGAAATTTTTGAGAATGATTTGTTACTAATCGAATTTCGTATTGTTTCGTATATTTAATTTCGTATATTTAAAAAAGTATTCTAATTTTTTGTAACGTACTATAAAAACTGTTTAATTTTAACTTAGGAAGAAAATCGAACTTATTCTCCAAAATTTCTTTGTATTTATTAATTTATAACACATTTAATAAATAAAAAATAATTCACAAAATTTAATTTGATAGTATAATTAATTTAATCTAAATAAGTTCAGTTTATTTTTTGTATTGAAGCCATACTAGTAAATTGTAAAATGTAATTCTCGCGCGCTTAGCGCGCGTATTTTTGGCTAGTGTTTAAATAAACAAAAGTTTGGTTTTTGATATTTCGCAATGGGAAAAAATTTGAGTATCATCTTAGAATCTCGTTGAATGAAAATTCTACTAAGTAAAAAGTCTGTTATATAGCTAAAAGAATTCAATGACCGAAAATTCTGGTGGGAAAAAATTTGGGTCAATTTATATTAAATTGAAAACAAATTCGAAAAATGATTTCAGAGGTATATATAAAATATAAAATATAAAATATAAAAAATATAAAATATTTATATAAAATAATGATTCGGAAAAATTATAATTCTGTTGAATGATCAAAATTATTATTAAATTTATCATATTTTGATCTTATAATTATATCAGATTAAAAGCATTTTAGAATAAGACAATACTGAGAAAATTGTTCAGCTTTTGTAATTGAAAAATTTGATGAGTATTATCTGTTACGACACAATCGTTATATTTCATTATTGCTATTAACACACAATTCCTGGATATAAAGTTTGTTTTTTGCTGTCAAGTTGTGTTTTAACCTCTTCCTCAAATGACTCAATTCCTGTAAAAGGTGCACAATGTGCGATTATTTTTCACGACTTCTCAGTTTGTAATAATAAGGGTCAAGAATTCCTATAAACAAGTTCACACAAACAGTGCAAGCCAGCTCTTCGATTATGTCTTAATTTTCAGATATTTATCTCTCAATATAACTACTTTCACATTCAGATCAATACATTTCCTGACTATCATTATTGTACGATTTTTAACCTGCCCAAATATCTTGAATTGTTGTACCTACTTCAATTTTTTTTTCACCCAAGTCTTTGAAACTTTCATTTCTTGAGCAACTTAAAATTATTCTAATGTTGATTCATATTTCAGATAAACGAATTCCGCATATTGTGCTTCATTCAGATTTTATATTTGAAATTTATTTGATTGATACTTAGAAAACTGCAATCGTTTAAGATTTGAAATTACTTACTAAACGGATCAATAAATGATTTACTTAAAATTCTGAATGCTTGGATAAGTGGTGCTTTTATTTAGTTCTTTTTTAGATACAAATTTATATAAATCTATTATTTATGAATTTATAAATTAAAATTTAAAAAACGAAAATATAAAAATTGATAAATATATTATTTATCATAAATTCATGGATTTATTTGATAGTTTAATTAATGTTATTATTCGAGTATTAAGTAAGAAGAATTTAGTAAGGTGCAGTAAATTTTAATAAGAATGTATTTCTGCGGGTTTATATTTATATTTATCGTTTTAGAAAATAATTTATACAGAAAATTAGTTTTCACTGCTAGAAATAGTTGAATTGAAATCTTTAAATAAAAATTAGTAGAAGAACGGAAATTTAAAGTTTTTATAATGGAAACAAAATAAGAAATAAAAAATGAAAAATACACATGTAATAAAATAAAATTTTTAAAAATGAAATGCAATGAAAATACTTGTTCTTGATCAAGTTGAACTTTCGACGACAATTTTTATTTAAAATAAAAATTTTCTATACCTCTAATTGATATAATAAAATATTTAGAAACGGACACTTTCACTAATTATTTTACTGTCCGGTTATTTAATGAAATAATTTCGAATTGAAGATTCAGGTTAAAAATCATTTTAATCACTTGCTCAATTTATTCGATTACAAAAAGTTTTCTCTTATAATTTAGTTTTAATAAATGCAAAATATGAAAAAATAAATATTAACGTCCAAGAGAATTTAAATTAAAATATAAAAGTTTTTGTTTAAAAGATTACAAAAGATTTCTGATTAAAATTAACCCAAATCTTCATCTGTCCAAATTTTTTTGCTCGAATTGATATTTGATAAAAATTTTAAAATGCCGAATTTTTAATTGACCAAAATTGCAAGTGGGTATAAAACAGTACCACAAAAAAAATCGGCGCAAATTTTTGAACAGTCCAATTAAAACTTTCCTGATAATTTCTGATTTGTCAGTTTTAAAATTCGTACCGAAATATTTCTATCGGATTTTTATTTGGACATTTTTTTATTTTTAAATAAAAAGTTAGTTACAAAGAAATTTTTTTAAATAAAAATTAATTCCGTGATCTAAAAGAGATGTTCAATTATGGTTAATTTAAAATCGAAAAATAAGAATTCGCCTAATAAAGAAATTCTATTTCCATTTGATTCTAGATTGGAAAATTGTATTAAGCGATTTAGATATAAAGATTTTCATCAAATTAAAAAAACAGCTATACTATTGAGATATTTAAATATTTCAAAATAATTGAAAACTGGAAAGTTATAAATAAATTTAATAATATATAAAACAGTCTTAATAATTTTCTCCTTTTAAAATTTTTAATAGTCTGCAAGTGAAATATAAGTCAAACTTCAGTTTCGTTAAATTTTCATTTTTAAAATCGCGCAAAGCGTCGATTCAAAAGATCTACAGATTCACACTCTACTTGATCTGAACTCGAAATTCAGGAACGTGCGTGAGCTACATTTTCTTCCAACGGATTCTTGCTTGCCTCTCTCTAATTACGAAGAATTAATTAGAACTTATTCAAGTCTAAGAAGTAATTCAGAATCATTAATCAAAAATCTTAAAGCCCCTTTTCTTAAACTTTACATTTAAATACAAACTTTATACTCATATTAGTAAAATTCTTTCAACTTCTGCAATATTTGGATGATCGTAATTTCAGATCCACTAAAATATATGAATTAATTATGAATAAAATTATCAAAATTTCTGTATTATATTCTATAATAATAATCGATATGCGAATCTGAAAGTTATTATAATTTAAATAAATTGCAAAAGTCAAATAACTCATATTCTAATTTGTTCTTTTTATCTTATAATTTCTTGTTTTTACAAATAGTTTTAGGATTTTCTCAAATTTTCTTCAATTTTCTTCTTTTTATGCAAATTATTTAATATTATTTTACACAATTTTGTTATTATAACATTCACTAAATTTTTTATTTCGTTGATTTTCATAATTATTTCTATATTTTTAAAAATAAATATGCTCATTTTTTTGTAAATTTATTCAATTTGTTTTCACATCTTGTCCTTTTTTTGCAAACTTACCTATTCGTTCATAAAATTTTTAGATTTTCTTTATTTTTTTAAATTTATTGTTGGACTTCTAACAACTGCTAAAAACTATCTTCTAACTTCTAAAAATGGTTCAATTTGCTTAAACTCGTTTATTTTTAATTTTCTTTTGTGGACTTTTTATTTATCTGGATATACACATTTTTTATTTTATTTTTATTAATTCTAAGTTTTTAGCAGATTTTATCCAAAATTTATTATTTTCTGTATTTTTTACATTTTTTACAGTTTGTTAGATTAAGGAAAAT
The DNA here is from genome assembly GCA_037103525.1 of Ganaspis brasiliensis. Taxonomy (NCBI): domain Eukaryota; kingdom Metazoa; phylum Arthropoda; class Insecta; order Hymenoptera; family Figitidae; genus Ganaspis; species Ganaspis brasiliensis. Next base: position 1,166,110 of record JAZKLR010000256.1, on the reverse strand, counting down.
ACATTTCTCCATTTTCTTCCTATTTATTATTATTTATTTATTTAACTACTAATTTTTAGTAGAAAACTACTAATTGTATTAGTGAAACTTTACTTTAAAAAAAAAGTCGATTTTTTTACTAATTTAATTAGTAGTTTTCTACTAAAAAATTAGTAGTTTTCTACTAAGAATTAGTAAAATTCTTACTATTTTAATCAGGGCTGATAAAAATCATGATTTTTTTAAAAAAATCAAAAAATCTGAATTATTTTATTTAAATCGGATTTTTTTGATTTAAATCAAGAATTGGTTTTTTAAAAATATAACCAGTATTTAAAATCTCCAAATGTTTATTTGTAAGTAGTTTATTAAAGAAATGAAGAAAAAATTAAAAAAACAACACAAGAATGAAACAGTGGCATAATTATATATAAAAAAGTAGAAACTCTTTTCAAAAAATTCAACTATTTACGGACATTTTTTTAAATTAAAATAATCAATAAGAAGATAATAAAAAATATTGTTAAAATATACTACTAAAGAGAAAAAAATTTTAAAATTAGAAAAATTAGAGAATTATTTTACAAATTGAATAAAAAAAGAGTCAATTGAATTTTGGGAAATTTAAAAAGAAAATTTAAAGAAAAGAAATTCTATGAAGTACAAGAACGATGTTTAAATGAGAATATTTAGTACAAGATGTTCGGGTATAGAAATAAAAACACGAACATTGTTACATTTACAATGAGTAATAACTGTTTATTAAATCAAGGCAATTAATTATTACAATGTAAAAGATAAACAGAAATATATTGCGCGAATTCTAATATTTTTAAAATGATCAACCGGAGGGCTCGGTAGTTTCTAAGTTAATGCTAAAGAGGTAGGTTTAGAACCTGGTGCCTGTACATCGAAATTTGGCAATCCAGCAATTTTAGCCTAAGTGGGGTAAAACTGTATAATGTTGAATAGTGGGAGAAAATTGGAAAAATGGCGATGTCCAATTCAGGTACTTTTCGTAGACTCGGTACAAAAAAGGGTCCCAGGAAAAGAGTAATAAACTACTTAAGAGTCGTCGGGGCGTTATCCAGCCAGAAGATCTCGTGTTGCCAATCTGTTCGTAATTTTCCTAAGTTTTCAAGGTTTAAGGGAGTAGAATAGTATAAATTGAGTCTCTAAATTTACAATGTTCTGTTGTCAGTTTAACACTACGCAGAATTTTACAAAGAAATTGGAATTTGTTAAGTAGTCTATGTCCAGCTGCAGCACGAAAGAGAAGGACCCATACGAAATTTATATTTTTATTACAAAAGTATAGGTTCAAATGTTGAATTTATGTATTAGACTTTGAATTTATAATAAACATTAAAATATGCTAACTAAACTATTGTTACGATGTAACATACCGGCCCCCTTGAACGGCTTAGTTCAACAAATTTAAAATCGACTGTAAGTAATTAAAGTCTTAAATAAAAACACTAAGCTATTAAGTGAAAAGCTTATATAAACGAAGAACTTACAAAATACCTTGAGAACAATTTCGAAGTAACAATCGTTGTATTTAGTATAATAAAAAATACACAAAAAGTACTTTTGACAATGATTAAAATAATAACATTTTCCTTGTTATCCGAATTTATTCTACTGGCAAAGGGTATACATTTTTTAGCGCTCGTTTAAATGTACCACTTGCTGTGCGTATTGTGACTGTCCGAATAATACCATCTTTTCCTGGATGGGTTTCTACAATACGCGCTAAAAGCCATGACATTGGCGGAAGATTGTCTTCTTTGACAATTACGAGCCGTCCAATAGTGATTTCCTTTTGATCAGTAGTTGATTGCCATTTCGTTCGGGATATTAGCTCATTCAAATACTCCTTATGCCATCGGTCCCAGAAGTGTTGACGCATTTGTTGAGCGAATTGCCAGGAGCTCAATCGAGCTGCAGGTAGGTTGCGTAAATCACCTTGTGGCAAGCTAGTCATTGAACTACCCGTTATAAAATGACCTGGAGTCAAGGGAAGCAAGTCGTTGGGATCGGAAGACAAAGGAGTTAAAGGGCGAGAATTAAGGAGAGCTTCGACCGACACAACGTAAGTGTGCAGTTGTTCATAAGTCAACAAAGAGTTTCCCGCTATTCTTGTGAAATGGTATTTAAAAGCCTTGACACCAGCTTCCCAAAGGCCTCCAAAGTGAGGAGCTCGTGGAGGTATAAAATGCCAATCAACTTCTTTATTTGAAAAAAATTGTTTGATTCTGTCGCTTGTTTCAATAGAATGGATGTGCTCTAATAATTCTTTTAACTCTCTTCTTGCTCCTACAAAATTCTTACCGTTGTCTGAATGGATTGAAGAAGCCAATCCACGACGAGAAAAGAAGCGCTCTAAACATGCAAGAAACGCTTCTGTTGACAAATCATTTGCCAATTCTAAATGAATTGCTTTTGTAGACAAGCACACAAAAACCGAAACATAAGTTTTTATTTTTGTTCTGTTTCTAAGACGATATTCTTTTGTATAAAAAGGTCCACAATAGTCTATGCCCACATGTAAAAAAGGTCTTACGAACGTCGCTCTTTTTTCAGGTAAATCTCCCATTAAGTATGTTATTTCGCGAGGTTTAGCTTTAAAACATTTCACGCATTGTCGGATAATGTGCCTTGTAGTATTTCGCCCATCTAGTGGCCAATAAATTTCCCGAACTTTATATAGTGTGGCGTTAGTCCCTGCATGAAAACTATCGAGATGTACGTCACGAATTATCATCTTTGTAATAAAATGATTTTTGGGAAGAACTATAGGATATTTTTGTGACTCGGGAAGAATCGATCGAGATAGCCGTCCTCCTACTTTAATTATACCTTTATCCAAAAAGGGATTAAGACATAAAAGACTACTTTTTTTATCAAGATTTACTTTTTTAAATAATGCATTTAGTTCTTTAGGAAATGATTCTGATTGAATTTTTTTAATAATAACATCCTGTGCCGAGCCCAATTCTTCTCGTGAAAGAGAGTCTTGAGCTCTAATAGCTTGATCTTTAATTTTACAATTTTTTATAAACCTCAGGCAATAAGCAACAATTCTCTGAAGCTTTTGAAAAGTGCTATATTTATTCCACAATGAAATTTCTTCATGAGTGGCTTTTAAAATTACCTTTGATTTAATCGAATCGGAGTCTAAATTTTCTGACGATCGAAAATTAAATTGCGGCCAATGTTCCTCATCTTTGCTCAACCATTCAGGACCCTGGACCCAAAGCTTGTTAGATAAAAAGTCTTGCGGATTTTGACCGCGAGAAATAAAATCTGCTGGATTGTCTAATGTGCGAACGTGATGCCAAGCTTGGGGTTCAGTTACTGCTTGAATTTCGGCAACTCTGTTAGCCACAAAAGTAGGAAGAGTATGTGGTGGAGTATTAATCCAATTTAAGACGATAGTGGAATCAGACCAAAACATCGTCTTGGCAAATGTAAGATGAAGAGAGCTTATTGTTGTTTTGTATAATTTTACTAACAGATTTGCAGCACACAATTCTAATCTTGGTAGCGTTTGCGTTTTAATGGGAGCGACGCGAGATTTCGAACATATGAGAGTACAGAAATGTTTTCCGAGTTGATTAGTCGATCGTAAATAAAGACATGCTCCATAGGCTTTCTCGCTTGCGTCACAGAAAGCATGAAGCTGAATTTCTTTGGCATTTTCAAGAATTATGCACCGAGGATAACTGATATTGTTTAAAGCTTTTAATTGATTTTTGTAATCGAACCACGTTTTTTGAATTTCTACGGGAATTATGTCATCCCATCCTAATTGAAGTTTCCATAATTCTTGAATCAGGATTTTGCCTATAAGAATAACAGGGCCATTTAGACCAAGTGGATCGAAGAGTTTGGCGCATTGAGATAAAATGATTCGCTTAGTGACGCCACTATTAGTATCGTTTTCCGATAAATGATTTAGCGTATAAAGAATACAATCTTTTTTGGGGTCCCAATATATTCCCAATGCTTTAATGGTTTCTGATGGGTCAAGAAAAAAATAGGCATCGGATGACTCGTTAGAAAGCTCACGACATAAGTCAGGACAATTTGAAGCCCATTTTCTTAGATTAAATCCCCCTTTACCTAGAATTTGTATTAAATCATCTCTTAGTTGACATGCTTGCTGAATGTTTTGCGCTCCACTCAGAAGGTCATCGACATAAAAGTCTCGCTTTAAAATTTCAGCCGCAGCCGAAAATGACTCTTTTTCATCGTCTGCTAACTGATGTAATGTGCGAATAGCTAAAAAGGGTGCACAGGACGTTCCAAATGTAACTGTTTTTAGAGCGTATGTTTTAATAGGCTCGTTCGTGTTTTCGCGCCAGAGAATTTTTTGATAGTAACTATCTTCTGGAAAAACTCGAATTTGGCGATACATTTGTTGTATATCGGCTGAAAAAGCGATCGGAAATGACCTAAAACGTATTACTATTGAAAATAAATCTTCCTGAATTGTTGGACCAACCAAGAGTGTATCGTTTAAGGATATTCCGGATGTAGTTTTAGCGGAACCGTCAAACACAACTCTGGTTTTAGTTGTCAAACTATCAGCTTTAAAAACTGATTGATGCGGAAGATAAAAGCCTGATTTGGCATTCTCTTCATTGCTAAGTAAAGTTAAATGACCTTCCTTGAAATAACTTGAAAGGCATTCTACGTACTGTGATTTGAGATTGGCATCTTTTGAAAATCGTCGTTCTAAGGAATAGAAACGTTGGTAAGCGGCATTTCGAGAATCCCCTAATGATTCTTTTTTATTATTAAAAGGTAATTTAACGAGGTAGCGGCCAGTTTCATCCCGTTTTGTGTTACTAACATAATGTGCTTCTGCTGCTATTTCTTGTTCAGAAAGCACTTTATTAGTATTTTCTTGACCCAACTCCCATAAAATAGGTAAATCATAAAATTTTATTAAATTGCACGAAATCTGCGAATTTAAATTATATTTCGAAGGATGACCTTGAATGCTCTGGAAGCGTCCAGCAAAAATCCAACCAAAATCGGTTTCTTGAAATATGGCAGATTGGCCCTTGACCTTTATTTGACCTGCTCGAAGGAGATTATAAAAATATTCGGCACCTATCAGAATGTCAATCTCTGATGATTTATAAAACGTAGGATCGGCCAAAAAAATATCCTCTGGAATTCGGATAGTATTTTTATTAATAGATAATGCTGGCATAGGATCCGAAATTTGTTTAAAAATAAGAAACGATAGGTCAAGGGATTTATCGTCATATCTGGATTTAATTTTACTAGAAGTAGTATATTTTATTCTGGATTGAATATTTTCAACTCCTCTTAGTTGGATATTTACATCTTTTTTAAGTAAACCTAGACGATCCGCAAATTTTTCAGTGATAGAGTTACACTGAGAGCAGGAATCTAACAACGCACGACACGGTTGATATTGACCATTATTGTCTAAAATATCAATAATGGCCGTGCCTAAGACAACTTGAGTTTGCTGTTGTGCCTGAAAACTAGCTAATGTTGCTGCATTTACTACAATTGTGTCTTTTGAGGTCGAACCTGACTCATCAGGTTGCTCTCGATTAAAATGTAACAAATCATGATGACGTTTATGACACTTACTACAACCAGACCGACGACAATCTATAGTTCTGTGATTTGACAGAAAGCAATTATGGCAAATCGACGCATGTTTTACCACATCATATCTTTCTTGTGGTGTTAACTTTTTAAATTCGGAACAAGAATCCAACTTATGCGCATTTTTACACGCCGGACATGTAATTTGTGATTTTAATGAACCCGTCTTTACTGCAGTTGTCATGCACGCCTGCGAAGTTCGAACTTGAGATTTACCATTTGGATTTTTTTGAGAACCTTTAAATTTAATAGAACCTTGCGCATTTTCAATAAGCGCTCTTCGCTCTAAAAATGAGATCATTTCTTCTAATGTTGGAAGTTCTTTACTCCCGGCCGATTCTTCCCATCTTTCCCGAGTATAAGTATTTAACTTTTCACGAATTATAAAAATGAGAATAGTGTCCCAATGTTCTACCGGCTGCTTAAGAGCCCGTAGTGCTCTAATTCTTTTTTGAATATTATCTAACAATGCTCGAACTGAGAATTCTTTTGAAACGTTTGGAATATCAAAAAGTGCTTGAATGTGGCTTTCGACTATATATTTACGGTTATCGTAGCGCGATTTTAAAAGTTCCCACGCGACTTCATAATTTTGAGAAGTTATTTCAAGTGAAGCTATAACTTCCGCTGCTTCATCTCTTAGACACGCCTTTAAATAATGAAACTTTTGTATAGAAGAAATAGAAGGATTGTCATGACACATTGACTTAAACGAATCGTGAAAAGTTAGCCAAGTGTCAATCGTTCCATGAAAGGTCGGAGCTTGAAGCTTTGGAAGCTCAAATCTCGCGTTAAAATTAACTGAACTCATATTTTGTGTTACCGTGCCTTGATTTTCGTTAGTCGATGGACCTGGAGTTTCTGTATCGTTAGAACCTGAATTAGAAGTTGATGACTCTAAGGACACATTTGCAGAACATTGTGGACCTTTAATATACTGTTTAAAGAGAGCACTGATCTTATAAAATCGGTTTTCGAATGATATTCTTTCGGGATCAGGATTTGAGATTTCATTTTCATCAACAATGTGTTCTTCTAATTGAACCTGAATTGTTTCAAACTCGTCCCAAAGTTTTAAATGTTTTTCTAATCTATCTTGTAAATTTAGAGTCGCGAGATCTGTTGTTTCATTTATAGAAGCAAGAAGATTTTCAGCAGTAGTTAATTTGGCTTTCACCCTACCACGAGATACCTTTAAATGAGGAATTTGGAGAAGTGATAGATCGTCTTGTGACATTTTGAGTTATTATTTGGAATTATTTGTTAACTATAATTTTTTAACGTATAAACAACTATTATTCGCACAAACGTTAGCTCACAGAAAATTGGATTGGTAACCGGGTAGAGCAAAAACTTACTTGAGTCCGATTAATTATGAAGATGGCGGACGTAGAGTTTACTCCATTCGTTGATTTAAGTAAAAGATGGCCTGGCTGCTGCTTGATGAGATTTAGAAAGAACAAGATTCACAGTCCAGTGGATTCTGAAGATTTTTGGAATGATGAAAACAAATAGCACAAACTGTTTATTGTTTTTTAATTGTTTCTTTTGAACGTGAAAGTTCAGTGTCTAGGAAATATCGCGCAGTATAATTTTTCTTCAGAATGAAACTGAATTACCCTCAATGATCTATTTTATGAAGTGCATCGAATTAAAATTCGACAAGTGCTTTCAAGTCATAGATACTGAAGTAATATTGAAACTTCACTGACTTGCAAAAGGTTTAATACAAAGAATAGGAATTTCAACTTCACTATGTCACACTTAATGATGTAAAGTTGACGTCCACTATGATCACAAATTTTTGATGAAGTGTCACCAATGAAATCTCGTTGAGATTTTCAACTTTGTAAAAATTCACAAGTACCGACTCACAAGTGTCTGTATAAGAACTTTAACTTCACTCGATCACACGTGTTGATTTGAAGATTGAAACTTCACTGTCGTCACGAAATCTTGATGATATCACAAAATGTCAAATGTTCAAATGAAGATTAAAGAGTTCACAAATTCTTGCTGCATATTGAAGAATGAAACTTCACACAATTGCAATTGTTTACTTTGAGTTCTTAAAACCAGTCACTTATTCACAAGGTACGTTTTGAAAAACCACGGATAATTAGAAATAATCCGGCTCGAAGGACCAAAAAATGTTCGGGTATAGAAATAAAAACACGAACATTGTTACATTTACAATGAGTAATAACTGTTTATTAAATCAAGGCAATTAATTATTACAATGTAAAAGATAAACAGAAATATATTGCGCGAATTCTAATATTTTTAAAATGATCAACCGGAGGGCTCGGTAGTTTCTAAGTTAATGCTAAAGAGGTAGGTTTAGAACCTGGTGCCTGTACATCGAAATTTGGCAATCCAGCAATTTTAGCCTAAGTGGGGTAAAACTGTATAATGTTGAATAGTGGGAGAAAATTGGAAAAATGGCGATGTCCAATTCAGGTACTTTTCGTAGACTCGGTACAAAAAAGGGTCCCAGGAAAAGAGTAATAAACTACTTAAGAGTCGTCGGGGCGTTATCCAGCCAGAAGATCTCGTGTTGCCAATCTGTTCGTAATTTTCCTAAGTTTTCAAGGTTTAAGGGAGTAGAATAGTATAAATTGAGTCTCTAAATTTACAATGTTCTGTTGTCAGTTTAACACTACGCAGAATTTTACAAAGAAATTGGAATTTGTTAAGTAGTCTATGTCCAGCTGCAGCACGAAAGAGAAGGACCCATACGAAATTTATATTTTTATTACAAAAGTATAGGTTCAAATGTTGAATTTATGTATTAGACTTTGAATTTATAATAAACATTAAAATATGCTAACTAAACTATTGTTACGATGTAACACAAGATTAAAAATTAAATTCACATAATATAATTAATAAAGGAATAAAAGCTTTCAAAAAAGTATAAATTTGGGAAATTTTAAAAATATAGATAAAAGCACCAAGTCAATGTTTTCAAAAATTCGTAATTATAAGATAAAAACTAAGCAATTGAAAAGAAGGAAAAATGCTTTTTTCTTAGAAATGAAAAAATTATGACAAAAATTAAAGAATATTAATTAAAACGCAAGGAAGAACTAAAAAAATAATGAAACATCAAGAAAATTAAATAAATTTAATTTATCCTTAATCTAACAAACTAAAAAAATTTAAAAAGTACAACAACAAAAAATTAAAAAATGCATATATCAAGATAAATAAAACGAAAGTCCACAAAAGAAACTTAAAATCATATAAAAATAAAAAAGTTTAGGCAAATTAAACTAAACACATTTTTATAATACTTATTACACTTAAAATAAGTTTAACAATAAATTTAGAAAAATAAAGAAAGCTTAAAAACTTGATGGAAGAATAAGTAAATTTGCGAAAAATCTCGCAAAAGATAGACAACATGTGAAAAAATTGAATAAATTTCAAAAAAAAAAAAAAAAAAAAAATGGGAGTATTTATTTTTAATAATATGGAAACAATTATGAAAATCAATGAAATAAAAAGTTTAGTGAATGTTATAATAACGAAACTGTGTAAAATAATATTAAATAATTTGCACAAAAAGCGAAAAATTAAAAAAAATCCAAAAATAAAAAGATAAATAAAAAAAAAAAAATATATCAAAAGTAAAAGAAGAAAAAAACTTAAAATTTTGTAAAAATAAGAAATTATAAGATAAAAATTAAACAGTTTCGAAAAATTGAAATCTCTTAGAAATCTTGTAAGAATATTTAAAAAAAAGGATTATTATGAATATGAAAAATATTTAATATTATTTGTATTAATTACATTCCTATAAATTTGAATTAGGGGAGAGTGGGGCAAAGGTGCTACCTTTATATATTTTGCTTCATAAAAATGTAACTAAACATGATACTTAAGTAAACTTTTATTATTATAAAACTCTAATTATCACTCTACATTTCTCCACAATCATTAAATATTTTAGAAAAGCCTTGATTGAATAAAAATATAATTTGTAAAAGAGTACAAATTATCACCATTACCCTAGGTACCGGGGTAATGGTAATAAGGCTATTTTTTCTAAAAGTGCAAATATTTCGGAGAATATTTTTTTATATTACAATTCTTTATTATCTAAAGCAGTATAAAAATATCTTCAGAACATATTTTGGGGTATATTTACGGTAATTTTTATAAAAAATACTGATATGTGTGATTTAACCTTGCATTTGTTAAAAACAGCTGAAAACAGTTGAAAGCTGCTTGGCGTTTGAATATTTTCATTACGTTATTATCTTTACCCCAAACGTCAAGTCTTTTTAATATTGTAAATTTAATATATTTCAACCTTGAATCTAAGCTCAAATCTATAGCACTATGAATATTATGACTTAATTGACGTTTGGAATTTATATAATTATAATGACTTGAAGATATAAAAATGTAATACTATTTTTTGACATCTTCATACCAAAAATTTGTGAATCGTAGGTATTTTGATCATCTGTATTAGCACAATTTTAAAAATTTTTTAAAGATTAAAATATTAAAATTGAAATTTTTAACATTTATCTACAAATTTGTGGGTTGTGCTTAAGGTTTGCGACGTTTTACATGTAGTATTAGACTTCTGGAGAATTGTAAAGTTTTTTTGATTTAAATCGTGATTTTAATGCAAATTTTCCAATGATTTAAATCAAAGTGATTTAAATCAATAACAGCCCAGATTTTAATAGTAGCTCACTTTTCGCTAATTCATTAATAGAAAACCACTAATTCAGATTTAGAGAGCATCATCAGCCCTGGTTTTTACGTATCTCTTACACTTTAAAATCTAATTTTAAGATTAATAAAGTACATTTTAACATAATTCTTTTCATTCATACTTTAGAAACCATTAAGAATCATTTGTGAAAGTTTCAATTTTTTTTTAAATTCATTCGCATCGACTTTGGTCGAAATAAAATCGCCTAACCAATTATAGGTTTAATTTATATTTAAATAATATATATCTAACATTTTAAATTAATTTAATAAAGTGAAAAAACTATCTGCGTTTTTCGTGCTAATTAAAGTTGATAATTTTTGTTTTTCAGATGGTCAATATAGCAACAGTGATAGCAATACACCTCCAGTAATGTGGTTCGATAGGAATATTCGACTTTGGGACACAGATCCAATTGGACAGCAAGTTATCAAAGTAACAGCCGAAGATTCCGAGGATGATGATTTGAGTTTCAGTCTGGAAAAGAAAGACCCTGATTCTCAAGAGCCGCTGCCTTTTTCAATCAACAACATGACTGGAATCGTCGTTTTAAATGAGACGCTTCAAGGAAGAGTAAGTAGGATGAGTCACATGGCTAGGTACCTTTAGAAAACCTACACAGCCTCAGGAGCAAAAACTGGCTTCGGTTCGACCTGAAATTCTTCTTCGTCTTCAACCTGTATGACTCAAACTTCTACGAATCTGCTTTAAAACACGATTCTTAAAGCCCTTGAGCGATTGCACAATGTTTTCGCTGGGCTTTTCTACAACAAGTATTTTTCACATTAAACACACAATATACTTTAATGAAGAAATTAAAAATCAAATAAAATATTCTCAGAATATTTACGGTTGACGGGAATTTTCTTTCTGAGCTAATAAATTTGACTAATATATCAATTTGTTTTATAAATAAAGATGGCAACTTTATGCACTTTGAACCAATTTGATTATGCGTTTAAATTTTGTGTAATTATGCGACAAGTATGCAATTGAAAAATAAAAAATATACATTAAAAATTGAAAAATAATATAATATATTCTCATGAAATATAGATGTTTGTCTAATATCTTTTTTCTTAACGCTAACAATACCGCAGAAACAATGAACGACATTAAACATGAAAAAATGTAGATAGATAATTTTTTATATGTTTCTTCAATTATAAACAATTTTTTTATTCATTTTTAGCTAAAATGACGTTATCTGAATCAGCGAAACATTTTAAAAATAGTTTTTAAAGAATGGTTTGTGAAATTTTTGAAAAATTGACTATAACTAAAGCAGCGACAATAACTAGTGCATTTACATCATATTTCAATTATTTTCTTCGATATTCAATAATTCTCGGCTTTTTTCAATATATTTTTTTCAATTATCGATTTACGTTCTTCAAGCTTCAATTCAATTCTTCAATTATTCAACTATTTTCAGAAATTCACAATTATTTTCTTCAATTATTCAACTATTTTCAGAAATTCACAATTATTTGATTCAATTTTCAATTATTTTCTTCAATTTTCAATTATTTTCATCAATTTTTAATTATTTTCTTCAGATCTCAATTATTTCTTTCAATTTTTAATTATTTAATTCAATATTCAATAATTCTCGACTTTTTTCAACTATTTTTTTCAATTATCATTTATTTATTTCAGATCTCAATAACTCCTTCAATTTTCAATTATTTTCTTCTATAATCAATAATTCTCGGCTTTTTTCAATATTTTTTTTCAATTATCAATTATGTTTTTGAAACTTCAATTCAATTCATCAATTATTATTCAACAATTTTCATAAAATCCCATTTTCTTCAATTTCAAATTATTTTCTACAATTTTTAATTAATTTCTTTAAATTACAATTACATTCTTAATTTTTTATTGTTTTTTTCAAATTCTATAATTCCTGGGTTGTTCAATTTCTTTTTTCTTCAATTATCACTTATTTTCTTCTACTTTCAATGCAATTCTTCAATTCTTGAATTATTTTCTTTAATTCTCAATTATAATTTTTGACATTCAATTCCATTCTTCAATTTTCAGTTCTTTTTTTCAATATTCATTAACTCTAGGTTTTTTGCAATGATTTTTTTTTTAAATTCTCAATTATTTTCTTCAATTTCCAATTTTTTTCTTAAATTTCAATTATTTTCTTCAATTTCCAATTATTTTTTCATATTTCTTTCAATTTCTTAATTTCTTTCAATTTTAAATTTCTCCTCAATTTTCTTCAATATTCAACAATTCTCAGCTTTTTTAAATTATGTTTTTCTTTCAACTTTAATTTAAATTGATAAATTTTTTAATTATTTTCACCAATTCGCAATTATTTCCGTCGATTTCTAAATTTTTCTGCTGTTTTCAAATATTGTCTTCAATTTTTAAGTACTTTCTTCAATTTTTAATTATTTTCTTCAATTTTCAATTATTTTCTTTAATTTTTAATTATTTTGTTCAATTTTCAATTATTTGTTTTATTTAATGTAAGATTTGGTTGATCTTGGGAAGGTCAGTGAAATAAAAATTAAGCAATTTTTATCTTTGCGCTACGTTTCGTTGGCCGGGTTTGCCAACCTCATCAGGCTCATTTTTTAATATATATTAGACCATAGTAACTTTTTTAATGCGTCATATTTTTTAATATTGTTAACATTACAAACATAAAAATAAATAAATAAATAAATAATACATATCATAATTTAAAATTGTGTCTTGAGCCATCGACGGCCAAGTCAAAAACTATTAAAAAAAAAAAACTGTATTATTTATTTATTTATTTATTTTTATGTTTGTAATGTTAACAATTTTAAAAAATATGACGCATTAAAAAAGTTACTATGGTCTAATATATATTAAAAAATGAGCCTGATGAGGTTGGCAAACCCGGCCAACGAAACGTAGCGCAAAGATAAAAATTGCTTAATTTTTATTTCACTGACCTTCCCAAGATCAACCAAATCTTACATTAAATATAACTGGAAGGAAGAAAAATCTTTTATCTTATTTTTTTTTAATATTCAGTAATCTCGACTTTTTTCAATTATTTTTTTTTAATTATCAGTTATTTATTACATGTTTCAAAACCTCCTTCAATTTTCAATAATTTTTTTTATTTTCAATTTAATTGTTCAGTTGTTCAATTATTTTTTCAATTCTCAATTAATTTCTTTAAATAACAATTCTATTCTTAAATTTTTAATGTTTTTTCCAATATTAAACAATTCCTGGCATTTTCCATTTTTTTTTTAATTATAAATTATTTTATTTTTTTTTCAATCCAATTGTTCAGTAATTTTCTTTAATTCCCAATTATTGTATTCGAAGTTCAATTTTATTTCTCAATTTTCAATTGTTTTTTTTAATATTCAATAATTCTGTGTTTTTCCGATTTCAATTTCAGCATTTAATTTTCAATTTATTTCTTTAATTTTGAATTATTAACTTAAATTTTAAATTATTTTTTTTTATTTTCTATCTAGTTGACCAATTTTTAATTGTATTCTTTGAATTTAATAACCATTTTTCAATTTTTTCAATTATTGTTCAATTGTCGATTAATATTTTCTTTTTTTTAAATTTTGTTTCTAATTATCAAATATCTTTGTTATTGTTCAATTATTTGTTTCCAATATTAATTATTTCTTTTCATTATTAATTGTTTCCTTAAATTCTTAATTATTATTTTTTGTAAAGTTTAATATTTAATTCTTCAATTCTCAATTATTTTCTTTGAATTCGACAAAATTTATTGGTTAGAATTTTCATTCTTTTAGAATATTTCATTAGATAGAATTTCTTTGTTGCTGGAATTTCATTTTTCGAATTCGTTTTTCATCGAATTTAAGTTAATGAGAATTTTTACTGAACAATATTTTTAGACCAAGGAATTTTTGTTTAATATAGAAGTTTCATTTTATAAAATTTCTCTTTTAACCAACTTTTTATTTGAAAGATAATTTTAATTAAACCGAGCTTTAATTGAGCAGATTTCTCTTTTAACAGAATTTTAAGTGAGTGGAATTTTTAAATATTCTATCCAATATTAATTCGGGTAAATAAGATTCGTGTAAATAGAAAGTCTGACATTTAGAAATTCGACTCACTTGAAATTCTGTTGAAAAAGAATTCTACAAAATTAAAATTCGGTTCATTTAAGATTTTTTTTTAGATAAAAAGTCAGTTATAGAAAAATTCTACAAAATGAGGATTCTGTTAAATTAGAATTTGTGGTTTATAAAACTGATTTTCAATAAAGATTCGTATTATTTTAAATTCGATTAATTACAAATTCGAAAAACGAGAATTCTTTTGCAAAGAAATTTTATTTTTGTTCTTAAAAACTTCCAATTTTGCAAACTGAATAATAATTTCTAGACCCAAAGTTATAATAGAAAAAAATTAGAACCAAGATTAAAGTGTTAAAATATATTTATTTTTAAAATATTTAATTTTTAACCGAAATTAAAAATTTGTAAGAAGTCACAAAAATTATTTGACCTTTATGATTTGTTGATTCTTGAATTTCTTGAGAAAAATAACAACAAAAATTTATTGACCTATTTTAAGTAATTATTCCATATAGCTGAAAAAGTGTGCGAGACCCCCAATTGATTTTAATAATTTTAACTCATTATAATTTAAATATATACCGAAATTCAATTATTATTTCAAATTTCTATTTATTTTAATTTTAAAATTGCAAAATACAAAATTACAAATTTTGTTCATTTCTTAGAGGATTCATCCTTTTGTACATTTTCTTGATTTTCTGGAAATTTCTATTCTCCTTGTTTTACAAATTTATTAATTTTTCATAAAATTTCTAGTGTTTATTTTATTTTTCTTTATTTTTTTGTAATTCAAGTCGTTAAGATTTTTTTTTTTGATAGTGCTTAAAAATTATTTCGTTCCTTCAAAATAATTTTCAGTTTTTTAAATTTTTTCTCATTTTTTCAATAATTTCCTTTTTTTTCTTTCCATAAAAAGTTTTCCGATTGGTTTTTCTAGTTTCTTAATTATCTTTTAATATTTTCTTATTGTAAAGATTGTTACATTCTTTCATGGTTTTCTTCGTTCTTTATTAATATTATTATTATTATTTCTTATTTTTATCTTTTTTGACGTTTTAATAAATTTTTTATTTCTGAGAAAATTATTTTCATTTTTCTAAAATGCTACTTCTTTTTTAACTACATATATAATTTCTTCTTTTTTATGTAGTCCGTTTTTTTTAAAGATTGTGTTTTTTGTTTTGTTAATTTTTTTATTTATTTATATAATATTATTTAAAATATCTTTCCGTCAATCTTTTTTTTTAAGAATATTTTCATTTTTTTCATGCGTTTTTTATTATTCTTTTCTTCGTTTTCAACATTTTCCCATACTTTCGTGGGATTTTTTTTTAATATTACCATTTGTTCAATGATTAACGCATGATTTTTTTTCATTTGGGATTCCCTAATATTTTTGTTTTATCTCAAATTTTTTTACTTTTTCTTTAATTTTGTAATTTTTTTTTAGATTTTATATTTTGTTCCGAGACTTTCTAGTATTTTCAGATCTGTAACTGGAAAATTAACTCAAAAGTTGAAGTTTATTTTAAAATCTACCTATAAATCTTAAATCTCTTAAAAAATAAAATCTCTTTTATCCCAGAATTTTAATATTTGTTAATGCCAATTGAATATTTTTTTTAAAATAAACACTCTATTGAAAAGGGTCAATATTTGAGTCGTATGAAAAAAATCATTTCTTATTTATGGATCATACAGCCACAAATACTTCTCTCTTTCAAGTTAATATTAATTTTAATGGAGAGAAATTTAATTTATTTATGAAATTCTATAGTTTTTTTCATTTTTGAGGATGCAAAGGTTAAAAGAAAAAGGTGATTGTTAGTGTAGGATTAGAGACATTGTAATTTAACAACAGAAATATTCAATTTTAGATTGAATTGATAGAATTTAGAATAAAAAAGATATTGTCTTGAAAATTGCAAAAATGAATTGTATCTTATCGGTGCCAGGCATTGTTTTAAGAGTAGTAATTTTCCCTTTAGCTGATGATTAAATCTCTTAAGACTTATCTTTATTAACTGTTTCTAGGGAGGACAAGAACTATTCTTCTACGTAACTGTGTCTGATGGAAAAGTAGCACTGAAGTCAGAGGCCTACGCTTTGATACAAAAAAACGAGACAGAGTCCAACTCAGGCCACATTAGGTAAATATTTCTTTAATAGTTTAAGTTAACCGTAAATCGGAAAAAAAACTCCAAAAATAAAAGAATTCTTTAAACGAGAAAAAAGTCAAGGATTTTATTAGAAAAAAGAGGTTACTAATATTAAGAATTCAACAAAAGAGAAAAAGAAAAAGAAGAAAAAATAACTATCAAGAAATACTTTTTAACTTTACCCAAAATAATTTTTGAATGATTAAAGAAATTTTACCATAGAAAGTATTGAGAAAGTGTTCCAGTTCTTGTTTTAATTTATACCTAGAATTTAAAAATTTCATACGAAAAGACACGATATCTTTATTAATAATTTAGTACACACAAAACTTTCTTTCCTTCTCGAAATTAATTTGAAATCGGTACGGAATCGTTTCGTTTTAAAAAAGTGAAATGTGACCTAGACCACTTTCTCTTTCACTCCCTCGTTTATCGGTGTCAGCAGTTTCTAATTTGAAGAATATTTTCTTCCCTCTTACGTAATTTACCTCAGAATCTTGAATAACGGATATCAATAATTTCATATTAAGATTATCCTCAATATAGTTCAATACATAATTTAGATTATTTAATTTAAACCGTTTCATTTATTAAGATTATGATTCCATAATTATTGAATATACTTAATGATATAATAATATTCTTTTTTTAGACCACCGTTTCAACCTGGATCTGGAGGACGAATAAGGCAGCCAATTTTGAAGCTGCCACCAACCTTGACAGGTTACCCTCGACCTTCGATATCACAACTTCCGACTCTGCAGCCATCATCTATAGAATTTCCTCAGACAGTCACAAAACCAAGGACGACGAAATTACAACCACAGGGTTCCAAATCAGAAGAAAATGAAGACCGAAGCAGTACCATACTTCCTGCGGAAACTCCCGAGGCCAATGAGGTTGAAGGTCAAACTCTGAGTACAAAAGTTGCACCCAGTGAAGCACCTCAATCGCAATTTATCGCGATGACCTTCATACCCGTTGCGGCTGTCTGTATACTTCTTCTCATATTTGGTGCGGGGATGTGGTTCCTTCGAAACAGGTTTTGTGGAAGTCGAAAGTCCAAGGAGGACACGGTGAGTTTGTTTCATTGAATCGGATTATTACTTTTCAATTGAGAGATCAACCCACATCTCCATGTCATCCTTTCTCCTTTCCCTCTTTTTTTTCACTTTTCTCTGTTTATATTTCTCTCTTCCTTTTTTTTCACTTTTCTCCGTTCATATTCAAGTGAAAGTCAAAAGGCATTTTGTAATTTGACGGTTAATTAATTTGTTTTCAGGAGCTTCTTTTTCTTAACGTTCATAATTTTGTAATGAAAAATGATCAAGGGGTAAAATAATTTTACTGGTACCTTTTCAACTTTCTTTTATATCGATTCAATTGATCAATGCTTTCACTTATCAAATTTATAATCTATTCACATTTTCATTGATTTAAACTTGAATTAATCAATTGTTGATTTATTCTATTTTTTGAGATATTTACACTTTTTTGATTCAATGAAATTCAGTTTGAAGTGATTTAAATTTAACTCTGGTCAAATTTCAATTAGTGGGAATTTTTATTTAAAATTCCTACTCCGAATTTCAACTGATATTAATCCAATTTTTAATCCACCTAAATTTTAGCCGGTCAAATTTCAATCAATACAAATTTTAGTTTATCACAATTTATTTCAATCTATTCAAATTGCCACCGAGTCGAAATCCAATTCACAACTATCAATTTAAAATTCAATTACTTCTTATTTAAAATGGAAACTTCAATTTACCCAATAAGCAATTAATCGTATTTTCAATCTATTTAAATTTTAATCAGATCGAATTCCAATTAATCAACATTTCGATCAATCCAATTAAGATTTAAAGCTTTATTTATTTAAGGAAATATACGGGTTAAATCCATTACAAAAAAAGAATTAGAATTAAATACTAAGATATAATCTAAAATACTAGGCCGTTTCAATTTACAGTAATTATTCTTAAAAATTACCACATAAAATATGTGAACTCATAGACATTGTTGTTACTAAAGTAAACTAGAGTGTATCACATAAAACAAAGAATCATAATAATATCAAAAAATACAATCGGTTTTATTAGTTTAAAGTAGGGTAACAAAATATTTAATCAATATAAAAGTTTGGTAATGACGATATAAATTTCAACATGACTTTAAAAATTAACAATTATTTGTACGAATTATAATCAACTCATAAAAAATAAACTTACAAATAACCTTTCAAATTTGGTTTTTTTTATCGAATGCTACCCAGCAATTTTCCAAATCTTGTAGCTTAGTAGTTTTTTCAGCATATAAATAAATAAATAAAAAGCTATTAAAATTGTCACCAAGTCGAAATTCAATTAATTTAATTTTAATTAAAAGAAACTTTAATTTTAAAAATTTTTAATTTATTTAGATTTTACTTGTTTCAAATTTCAACTAATCTAATTTTGAAATGACTCAAATTTAATTAAATTAAAGTTTCAAATAATCCTAGTTTAAAAGATTCTAATTTCAATTATGTAATACAAATTTCTATCTGTTCAAATACCAATTACTTCAAATTTCAATTGATACAAACTTCAATTTAACCATAATTCTATTAATCCAATTTTCCATCTATCCACATTTTAATACAATCAAATTTCAATTAATAAAAATTTCAAACGATCCAAACTTTAATTTGTCAAAATTTTAATCTATTTGAATTGGCATAAATTCAAAATTTAATTCACCCAATTCATCTAATTTCAATAACCCAAACTTCAAATTTACAATCTATTGAGAGTTTAATCTATTCGAATTCCAATTACTATCAATTTAAAAGATTCAAATTTTACTCAACTCAAATTCGATTTATTAGAATTTTAACTACATAATTAATAAAAATTTTCCATCGATTCAAAATTCAATTAATTTGATATAAATGAAATCCAATTAATCGAATTTCAATTTATCTACTTTTTAATTATTTGAATTTTTATTTTATCCAATTTTTATCAATTCAAGTTTTAATCGAACTAAACTTCAAATTAATCGATTTTTTCCCATTTAAATTTAAATTTATTGAAATTTCATCTAATTTAAATTTTCATTCATACAAATTTTAATTTAACTAACAATAAAATGTATTCGTGAAAATGTTGGCCGATTCTAAATTTTATTTATTAAATTAGAAGTAATTTTAGTGCGAATTCATCCAAATTTTAAAAGATCTAAATTTTAATTCACCTTAATTTTAATTAATCTCAAATTGTATTCTTCCAAACTTAATTTATCGAAAACATCTAAGTTTTATTGATCTACGCGATAATTAATCTTAATTTCAATTAATTGTAAAATGAATATTGGCCCAATTTTTTTCATTTAACCAAACTTCAATCGTTTATATATTTAATTTATCAAAATTTTACACATAATAGAAATGTTCAATTATTCTAATCTTAATGAATTCAAGTTTAATCGTCCCAAACTTTAATTTATCAAATTTTTTATCGATTTAAAGTTAAATTAATCCGAATTTCAATCAATTTTGATTTTTATAAAACTTCTATAGGTGAAAATCGCAATGAATTAAAAATTTAATTAGCCCAAATCATAATCGATTTTAATTTTAATTCACTTTAAATTGAATCAGTCCCAATCTTAATTCATATTTTTCAATTTATCCATATTTCAATTGATTCAAACTTTAAATAATAAAAATTTAAATAAATAATTCAAAATGTCAGTTGTTCAGATTTTAATTTATTTTCTCGAATAATTCTCTTACCTTTTCTCACTTAATTCCAAAGGATTAATTCACCTCTTCACCTCTTTTCCGAAAAAAAAAACGTAACATAATCCCTATATTTATCACATTTCCTGAATGATGTCATATTTCAATCTTACATAAAATCCTTAACTTTAATGAACTTTAACATTAACTTTCTTGTTAATTTTTAGAAAGAGCAGGCCAGTGTCAGTGTTTCAAATATATCGGACGATCCATCTCTAGTTTTGAAGAGATGGGGAGGACCAAAAGCTCGTAATAATCGCTATGAGGCTTGGGAAAAGGAAAGTCGTCTAGGAATTCAAAACAAATCGCACAAAGATAAATGGGAGTTTCCAAGACACAGGCTAAAGGTTAGTTGATATTCAAATCATCATATTGTCTTTAAAACTCAATCTTGTGATATTATCTGTGAAAAAGATTTTTTAAAAAAATGTCCATTTATTTGAAATGCAGGTCTTTAATATTCTTGGAGAAGGATGCTTTGGCCAGGTGTGGAAATATGAAGCCATAGACATTGATGGTATTCCAGGACCAACAATTGTTGCGGTGAAAACTTTGAAAGAGAATGTAACGGAGAGAGAGAGACTGGACTTTGCGCAGGAACTCAAAGTAATGAAAAGCCTAGAGCCACATCCAAATGTGGTGAGATTACTTGGATGCTGCACTGAACGTGAACCCATGTTTATCATTTTGGAGTACATTAGTGGCGGGAAACTACAAAGTTTCCTGAGAGCCTCCAGAGAAGAGAGAAATCACGGAAAACCTGGTCTCACCTCCAGAGATTTAACAGGGTTTGTTTATCAGGTGAGGTACAGGATTAACAGGCGTCCCTATTTTGCACAAAAATCTATTTAAAGTCAAGGTATCTAGTGATTCGAGAAATTGCTGTCAAGATAAAAACTAAGAATTTGTAAAACCCTTACAAAAAATTAAAACATGTGAACCACGTAATGACACAGAAAAATTGCTGAACAAAAACGTCACTGTTCAGAAATTGTTTGCTTTAAAGAAATACAACTTTTAGGTTAATGTAAATTATTTAAATTAAATTCAAAAAGAATAAATCATCTGCTTTTTCGCACCAAATTCTATATTTGACTTACACTGAGAAAAATAAAAATCCAAACTTAATATCTTAGTCATTAAAATTAATATTTTCAATATCTAAGATATTACGTTTGAATATCTAGATACTAAATTTTAATATTCGTGAATATCCATTTTTCTCATAGTGTAAGTTAAAAAGTTATAATTTTAGTAATACTAATTCATTAATCAATTATTATTATTATCGAAACGTTTAATAATTTAATTTTTGCAATTTAAATTAAGTTAACAACCCCTAAAAACTACCAGTAAGAAGAATAATCGAAAAAAATTTTTTTACTTACCAATTTCAATAAAAAAATTCTAATCAACTTCTAAAATGTCGAAACATACTCAGGAATATACCCTTAATTTTTCAAATTAATAACAAGAATTAAATTTTTTTAAAAACAACCCTTAAAAACAATGGGAAAAAAAGTAATTAATTCGTCAATAATAATCAATTTCCATAAAGGTGGAACATACTCAGGAATATGCTCCTTACTCTCTCAAATTGATATCAAACATTATCAACCATTAACCCGTCAGCGGTCGCGCCGTGAGAGAAATGCTCACGCAACACTACTCAACCTGTAGGGCGCTCGTGTAGTGCGAGAGAGACACTAAAAACAGCGCGACCGCTGACGGGTTAAAATCCACCCCCAAATAAACTAATCGAAAATAATTAAAAAAAAAAATTATCAATTCCTACAAAAAAATTCTATTTAAGTTCCAAAATGGTGAAACACTTAGGAATACACCATCTCATTTTTTTAAATAATTAACAAGAATTAAAAACCCTTAAAAAAATAATGGGAATAAAATTTGAAACTAAAAAAAAAAAAATTATAAACGAATTTCAAAGGGGTTGGACATACTTAGAAATATGACCCTCAATTTTTCTAAGTGTTAGCAAGAATTAACAACCCATAAAAACCACATCTAAGTAAACTATTCGAAAATAATTCTGAAAAAAGTTATCAATTCCTACAAAAAAATTCTACTCAAGTTCCAAAATGGTGAAACATACTCAGGAATACACCACCTTATTTTTCAAATTAATAACAAGAATTAACAACTCCTAAAAATTACTCCTAAGTAAAATAATAGAAAAAAAAAATTTGATATAAATTATTCATTTTTACAAAGAAATACTAATCATGTTCCAAAATGGTGAAACACACTCAGGAGACACATAAAAACCACACCTAAGTAAAATAATCAAAATTAATTTTGACAAAAATTGTCAATTTCTACAAAAAAAATTCTATTCTAGTTCTGAAACGGTGGAGCATGCTACGAAATAATCCCTCTAATTTTTTTTTACAATTTTAGAACTTGAATAGAATTTTTTTTCAAATTATTTTCGATTACTTTACTTAAGGTTTATTTTTGGGGGTTTTTAATCCATGTTATACATTTGAAAAATTAAAGGGTATATTAATGAGTATGTTTCACAATTTTAGAACTTATTTATATTTTTTTGTATAAATTAATTTTTTTTTCAAACTTATATTCGACTATTTTACTTAGGGGTCGATTTTAGCGGTTATTAATTCATACTATTATTTAGAAAAAGTAGGGGGGATATTCCTGAGTAGGTTTCACAATTTTAGAACTTATTTATATTTGTTTTGTATAAATTAATTTTTTTTTCAAATTTATATTCGATTATTTTACTTAGGGGTCGTTTTTGGGGGTTATTAATTCATACTGTTATTTAGAAAAAGTAGGGGGGATATTCCTGAGTAGGTTTCACAATTTTAGAACTTATTTATATTTATTTTGTATAAATTAATTTTTTTTCAAACTTATATTCGATTATTTTATTTAGGGATTGTTAATTCATGCTATTATTTAAAAAAAGTAGGGGGCATACTCTTGAGTAGGTTTTACCATTTTACAACTTATATTTGTTTTGTATAAATTGATTTGTTTTTTTCAAAATTATATTCGATTATTTTACTAAAGGGTTGTTTTTAGGGATATTCCTAAGTAGGTTTCACCATTTTAGAACTTATTTATATTTGTTTTGTATAAATTAATTTTTTTTTCAAAGTTATATTCGATTATTTTACTTAGGGGTTGTTTTTAGGGGTTATTAATTCATGCTATTATTTAGAAAAAGTAGGGGGCATACTCTTGAGTAGGTTTTACCATTTTACAACTTGCTTATATTTGTTTTGTATAAATTGATTTTTTTTCAAAATTATATTCGATTATTTTGCTTATGGGTTGTTTTTAGGGGTTGTTAATTTTTGTTATTATTTAGAAAAAGTAGGAGGCATATTCCTGAATAGGCTTCACTATTTTAGAACTTGATTAGAATTTTTTTGTAGAAATTGATAATTTTTTCAAATCTGTTTTTGATTATTTTTCTTAAGTGTAGTTTTTAAGGGTTGTTAGTTGTCTTTCCCGATTTCAAAACTTGAATAAAATTTCTTTCTTGGAATTGATAATTTTTTTTCATATTTATTGTCTGTTATTTCATGTTTTGCTCAGGTGTGATTGTTAGGATTTATTAACTTTCGGTCTTAAGAAATTAAATTAATTGAAACAGCACGTGACTTATTCTTTTTGAATTTAATTTAAATAATTTACTTTAACTTACAAAGTTTTTTTTATTTTTTGGAGATTTTTCTGTCGCGATATTCTGACATTTTATGTATGGCGCCGCGAAAAAATGTCACGTAAAGTAAGACAAATAAGACAAATTTAAAGGTTAAACCTTTTTCAATTTAAATATAAGTATTATATTAAAACTAACTTGACATTTTTTACATGGGAAAAAAGTGGAATTATTAGTTTTATGCTAATAGTTTTATTTCAATGAATTACCTCTCACATTCAAAATCCACATGAAATTGTTTAGTACAAAATCCTTTCAATTAAATCTATTTCAGGTGCATCTTGATAGATTTATGTAAATGTTTACAGTGATAGTACACAAGGGCGGATCCAGCGGGGGGCGATCGCCCCTCCCAAAAGCCTTAGATTATCCTATGAGAAAGAAAGAGATAGCACTATATTGTTGTCTCTTTCTATCTCATATATCGCCCCCTCCAAAACCCTAATCTGGATCCGCCTTTGATAGTACACAATGTATTTCATAAAAGACAAAAAATTTAATCTTTCAACCTAAAGAAATCGATTATCACAAAAACAGTTTGATGAAATGTATTAGATTTTTTTGCAAAATACTTGTAAAGTATCCAGAATCGAGATATGGATAAAAGTTTACAGTGACGGCATCTTTGGGGTAAAATATGTTAGGGATTCTCGTGCCGTTTTTGAGAAAATCGATTTTTTTATGTTGAAAAATTAAATTTGTCGTTTTTTATGAGAAACATTTTGTAGTATCACTGTACAAATTTATATAAATTCATCATCGTGCGCCTGAAATAGATTTAATTAAAAGGTTTTTGCACTAACAATTTTTTTGAATCTGTGAGGTTATTAATTAAAATAAAATTAAATTCCACTTTTTAACCATGTAAAAAATATTAAAACAGCTTTAGTAATAATCCAAAACTCAAGTTGAATCAAATTTTAATTTATTCAAGCTTTTAAAACACAATTATTTCAAAATTCAATAGTCAAATATTAATTATTTTATATTTCATTTTGACTTATTTTAAATATTTATGGCACTTGTGAAATTTTTTAACTTTATTATACATTTTTTCTTTCTTAACAATTTTTTTATATCATTCTTTAATTTTATAATGAATTTTGTAATGTAATAATCATATTTCTAGTTCTTTGAAAAATTTAAAAACTAGGTATCATTTTTTCTTATAATTTTTTATTCTTCAAAAAATGTTTTCAGTGCTTATTTTGTTTTTTTTTCTCGGTATTTTTACACAGTTTCTTAATTCTTTTCACTTTTTGAAGCTTTTTATTTCTTTTGCTTCTAATTCTTTTTTTATTAAAGATTTTCTTCTATTTACGCAAATTATCTCAGTTTATTTTATATAATTTTGTTTTTATTTCGAAAAAATAATTTATTTTTTCATTGAATTTCTTAAATCTTTTTTTATAATTTAAGGAAACGGGGAAGTTCAATTTTTTTCATTTATCTGATTGTTTTTACATTAGCTCTTTTTTTTGTAAATTTATTTAATTTGTTTTACCTTTGGTCTATTTGTTGACTTATATTCATTTACTCTTTGACAAAAATTCATAGATTCTATGACATTATTTTTTTATAATAATATTTGTTTTTAAAATTGTTTCAAAAGTATATCTAATATTAAAAAAAAAAGAATTTCTTTTATTTTGTTCAGTTATTTACATATTCTGTTTAAATTTTCGTCATTTTGTGAATAATTTCCGGAACTTTTTTTAAATGAATTTGTCATTTCTTTAATATAATTTTTACACATCCTTTTACATTTTATTATTTTATATAATTGTTTTTTATTTTGTAATTTATTTTCCACTATTTTTATATTTTTTAATACTTTTTGTAATATTTTTACAATTTAGTGAACATTTGTTTGGAGATTTTCTGCATTTTTTCATCAATTTTTTAATATATTTTCCAATTTTTCAATGTATTACTTTCTTTTTATTCTATTTTATCTCATAAAATATTAATTGGTTCCAATTTACATACTAATAATTCAAACTTAAATTTATTCAATTTTTATTCTATTCAAATTTCAATCTATCCAAGATCCCATTCTTTTTGAGAATTTTGTTTCGCTTTTATGAAATAAGAAAAAAAATTAAGTTTTCATACTATTACTTTTAAATATGTTTTTTTATTTATTTTAAAATAACTAGTTCCACAATTCTGACTGCAGTATTTATAAATAAAATATTTTTTATCAATTAATAATTTAATAATATTAGAAGAAATACTGGAATTCTTTTAAAATTTGGACTACAAAATGTTTGATCCTGCAAATCAATTATGATACATAATTTATTTTTCTTTATTTATAAACTTTTTCAAGTATCCTAAAATGTATTTACGTATTTAATCCCCTATTCTCCGTAATATAATCTTCATTGTCACTGTAAAGCCTAGAGGTATCTTTTTCCATTTCTTTAACCCAAATTAATTATTTTTTGTATTTTTAAATAACAGAAATTAAAATTATCATCAATTAATAAAATTATTATTTTTTAAATTAGGTTTCTAAGGGTATGGAGTATTTAGCATCGAAGGGCATCATTCACAGAGATCTTGCTGCTAGAAATATTTTAATAGATGAAAACAGAGCGTGTAAAGTTGCTGATTTTGGATTCGCGAGAGACGTTGCAGCAAATCAAATTTATGAAAGAAAATCAGAAGGACGTCTGCCAATTAGGTGGATGGCACCAGAAAGTCTTTACGATAATATTTTCTCCGTAAAGTCAGACATTTGGAGTTTTGGAGTTCTTATTTGGGAAATTGTCACTCTCGGATCAACACCGTATCCTGGATTAGGTGCTGCTGAGGTAAAATCACTAGTAACCATGTTCACAATTATTGTTTTATTAAGGAGAAAATTATTTAAGAACAGAATTAGAATTTAAATTAAAAATTAAATTTGACTAAAATTAAAAACTTAAGACTTTCTGGTTCTAAAATAAAGAAAAAATCCACAGAATTTTTATCGGTATTGTTTTTTTTTAATTCATTGACATTAATATTCATTGTTTAAAGAAATTTTAAATATTTATTTTCAGGTGATGAGGCGGATAAAAGAAGGTTACAGACTTGATAGACCAGAACATTGTAAGCGCGAACTTTATAATATAATGTATTATTGCTGGGATAAGGATGCGGCATGCAGACCTTCATTTAATGAATTGGTGAATTTAACGGAAGGACTTTTACTAGATGAAACTGATTACATTGAGCTAGACAGGTTTCCAGATCATTCGTACTATAATGTACTTAATTTAAGTGGTGAAAAGCTGTGAATAGTGACATTTTTTTGTCGGACTTTAATAATTTTATTGATTTTATAAATATCGATCGATTGTGTAATAATACTCTTTTTATGTAAATATTTTTTATAGTCCCTAATATTATTATAAATATACATAGTTGTTGAATTTTTTTCTTTTTTTAAGAAGTTGTATACAACTATTCAGCTAAAATATGACAAATTCACGTTCATATTGACTCATGCATGCATATAAACATATGTGTGATCTACTTTTAAACAATAAATTAAGAATAATTTAACTATTTAATTTGACGAATGTGAGATTGTTAGGGTATTTCTAAAAGCGATAAAATACGTCGAAAAAACATTTTTCTTTTGTTTCCTCTATTTTTTAATTATTGATGTTAATATAACTTTTTTACGATTTTAAAATTAAAATTTTTAATATTTTTTAATGTTTTTACATTATTTTGTTTTTATTATCAAAGAATTTTTGAATATATTATTGAATTAATTATGTAAAATAAATTTTAAAAAATGAATAAAAACAATAAATATAAATTTAGAAAAAAAATATAGATAAATATACAAATAAATAATTAAATGTGAACAAAAATCACAAGTGAGTTTTAGAATTCAGAAAAGATTTTGTTACCAAATTGAGATGTATATATATTATATATGTACTAAGTCATTTTTATCGAGAAATTACACTGTAATTGTAATAAGATCTTGCAATAAATGTTATAATTTAAAGCAAAAAATGTGTACCTACTTTACTTATTTTGTTAATCCTGATGTACAGAAATCCAGAAAGTAATAAATCGAGTTAAAACTGTAAACATTAATCTTGTAAAAAATTCTTTTATTTAATCAATTTTTTTCATTAAGGATTAAAGATTAAGATTACATAATATTGCAAATAAATAATAAATTTTAATAATTACAATTGTGCAAAAGTTGAATAAAAACAATTTTAATTCCCAGAAACAAAATATATAATTTTAATTATATATTTAAATATTCAGATTGACAGGAAAACTAATAATTTATGCTTATAAATATTTATGATTTTTTAATTTTTCCGCCTTATCCCCTCCAAGCAATGTTTGAACATTGGCGCCATTTCTAGTTTAGACGCATGCGGTAAATACATGGTAAATATATCAGCTGGATCAGCTGTTAAAGTCGGCTTGTTAATTTGTTGTAAAAACATAATTAAAATTTATGAATTTAACAAAAACAAAAAATTTTACGAGATAAGGAGGTGAAAAGTAACATATTTTATTCATTCTACATCATGGACTCAGAAAAGAACGGCGTTCCATACTCTAAAAGTGGTATCAAAGAAGAAGATGAGGTTAGTTTTTTGACAGTCATATTCTTTTGTTATTAATTCTATTAATAAACACAGAAAAGAATCTTTCTACAATTAATTAATATTATTATGGAAAATTGCATTCTAAATGGATACATTTATTTAAAATTTTTAAAAACATCTTATGTTATCTTTTCCTTTTATTGTTTAATCTTGTACTTGAATTATACTATTTAATTTCCATGAAGTTAGTTTCTTACAGTTTGAATAACATAATTAATGCAGAATGACTCTTGCTTTTGCAAATTTTATCTTAGTTGTTTCCTAATGATCTAATTAACAATTTATTTTTTTCATACGAATAACTCGTCATTTGAGTTTTGGGTAGATTTTAAGATTTTTCAAAATGTATTTTTAAATTTGAAAATGTTTTCAGAAATTACTTAAGCCATTCACTTATATTCTTCAAGTTCCTGGTAAACAAATTAGAGGGAAATTGGCTCATGCTTTTAATTTTTGGCTGAAAATTCCAATTGAAAAAATCCAAGTCGTGGGTAATATAACACAAATGCTTCACAATTCCAGTCTTTTGTAAGTTTTTTTTAAAATGATTTATTTATAACTAGTTTATAATTTCATTTATTACTCATGTTTACTTATTTAACAGCAGTAAACAAACTTATTTGAATTTCTAAATATTCTCATTCATGAATAATTTATTTATCTTTATCTTTTTTCGTATCTTTACTCCAATTCCACTTTGTAAAAACCAATGAATTTTTCATAATATTTTTTTGAAAATAAACTATAAAAAAACAAATTTCAAATTTACAAATGACCTTAAGTTTATAGTTAGTTTTTCATAATTTTTTCGAGTAAAGCAAACTATAAAATACAAATTAGAACATCTAAATGCTTACATTAATAAATAATGTCAATTTTTTGTAATTAGTTAATTTGTTTTTATTTTTGTTTCAAATTTTTCGTTGAAAATTATTTTTTAAAATAATAATAAACTTCTTAAATTTATAAATGATTTTTAATTTCTAGTTAACTTTTTAGGATAGATGATATTGAGGATAACTCAATTTTAAGAAGAGGAATTCCTGTAGCACATTCAATTTATGGCGTTGCGAGCACTATAAATGCTGCAAATTATGTTCTTTTTATCGCCTTGGAAAATGTTTTGTCTCTTAATCATCCAGAGGTTCGTTGACTCAACGTTAAAAAAAATAATAAAGACAATAATTTTACTTTATACTTCAAAAAAAGTCCCTGAGGTTATCAATTTCATGCACTGAAGAATATTCCATATTCATCAATAGAAGAAATTTATATTGATTTTAGAAAATTACTCTTGCTTTTTATTCCATAATATTTCAAATCTGTCAAAAATATCAATTTTGAAAGTACTTGCATACAAGAAAACAGGAAAAGATTTCTTTATTTTATTTTTTTAGTTTATTTATTTCTATAATTAAAAATGTCTAAAAATGCAAAAGTTACAGCTTCAATAGTTGCTTCTTTCTCAAATATTTTTCTCCCAGTGTTTAAAATTAAAACTGAAATTGTTTCATTTAAACTAGGCAACTCAAGTGTACACTGAACAGTTACTAGAATTGCATCGAGGACAGGGAATGGAGATTTATTGGAGAGATAACTTTATTTGTCCCTCTGAAGAAGAGTACAGAACTATGACAATTAGAAGTGAGTAAGGTTTAAAGTATTTGATATTATGAGAATTTGATTCAGTGCAGATTAGCAAGAATATTCGTTTTTCTAGAGACCGGAGGTCTTTTTAATCTCGCAGTTAGACTTATGCAGCTTTTTTCCGACTGCAAAGAAGACTTTACACCATTAGCCGGAATTTTAGGTCTCTATTTTCAAATTCGAGATGATTACTGCAATTTATCTCTTCAAGAGGTAGTTATAAAAATGAATACTTTTTTAAATTTATGAATCAATTTTACAAAAATCTTTTTTAGTACACTGAAAACAAAAGCTATTGCGAGGATCTTTCCGAGGGAAAATTTAGTTTTCCTGTCATACATGCGATTCTAAATCACCCAGAAGATGATCAGGTACTAAGTATCCTTTAAGAAAAAATTAATTAGTATAAATAAATTAAAGATTTTTTTTTTCAGTTTTCGTTCAGCGTATAAACAATATTTTAGATGGAATTATACAATTTTTTTTTAATTAATCTGAATTGTGAAGAAAATCCTTTTATTTGTTTTGTGCTAATTTTTAGTATAATTCTTTTTATATTATTATTTAAAAATGTTAGTAGATGAAATATTGATAAAATAAATTGGAATACATTTTAAGATATTTAAAAAGTTAGCATTAAAGTTGGATTCTAATCTTTTTTATTTAATTTTGAGTGTTTATAACACCTGGGGAATTTTTAAAACCTGTGAATTTCAGGGAAATTAAAAGTACCCTGGAAAACCTAAAGATAAAAAAAGATTATAATTTCTAGAATTATTTGCATAGATGTTCACTTTTAAAAATCATTGCAATAATATTTTTAAAGTCCGCCAAATAATTCAATAAAAATAAGTCTCCTTTTTCATCTAATCATTTTTTTGTCTTATTTTCCCCTTTTCTTTCCCTTTAATTCTAAGAAAACCTCTTTTTCTCCCTTTCTGTTTTTTATTTCAAACTTTAATAAATTTATTTAAAAGTAGGCTTTATTAATTTATTTTAGATTCGCTCACATTTCTGCAAATTTTCTCAAATACTTTTTACGTTTTTCCTTTTTTTTCGTAAATGTATTTAACTCTACGATAAAATAAAATCATAAAATTTCTAGTGCTCTGTGATTAAAAAAAATGTTCAAGTTGTTACGATTTTTTTTTTATAAATTTCTAATTCAAGAAATTTTTCCATTTTTAAATACTTTTCTCATTATTTTCTATTAAATGTTTTCGCGCTTTCAAGTTTGTCTCTTTTTTTTAATTCCTAACATTTTTAAACATTAAAAATCTTTTCATAGACTTTCTAATACACTTCGATATTTTAATAATTATAAAATTTTCTTTATGGTTCTTTTAAACACGTTTTTATTAATTTTATAATTTTTTAGAAAATTTTAATGTATCTTCCACATTCTTTTTATTCTTTTTCTCATTTTGTCTTCGACCTTCCAATTTTCCAAATTTTTTCACAAATCTTACAATATTACAATATTTTGAGATTTATTAGTAAAATTCCTTCTTAAAAAATCCCTTTTCTAAATATCATAAAATATTTTAAAATGTCTGTAATACCTGGGAATATCAGAGACTTTTTTTAGGTTGTTTGTAGACATTTTAAATTTATTTATTTCCATTGGGGTTTTTAAAAAAAAAAAAAAAACAATTATAATTAATCTGATAATTTTAATTACTCTTTATTAAATTTACCAATTGTTTTATTTCAAGTATTATTCCTTATTTAAAAACCAAAGATATTCTTCGACAAAGGACGAAAAATGTCGAAGTAAAAAGGTATTGTGTCAACCTACTTGAAAAGTATGGTTCCTTCAAATACACAAGGAATGTTCTTGCAGAACTTAATGAAAAAGCTCGAAAAGAAGTAGAACGGTTAGGAGGGAATCCTTATCTAATTGCGGTTTTGGATGAACTACTTACCTGGGTTTGAGGAAGTATCATTTGAAGATCCAGCACAAAAGTTTTAAAATCTAAATTTTTTCTTTTTTTTTTTTCTTAATAGCTTGAGATTTTTATTATAAAATTGTTATAATTAATTATTCTTTGTGATTATTTAAAACTTTGATTCTCTCAATAACGGATACAAGTCTGGTTATTAGATACGGGTATTAAAGGAGCTTTTTTCTTCTGCTACTTAGACAATAATAGTTTTTTTACTTCGTTTTAAATGCAGGAAATAGAGGCTCCTAGTTAGATTCAGGGTTATTGATTTGTTGATTCATATTTTTGATATTGTTTATTACGAGAACTTATTTTTAGGTTTAATTTGGGCTAGTTATTATTTATTTAATATAATATATATTATGAGGATTATGAGAAATAAACCTGAATATTCTGCCAAATCTAGAAAAATTGCGCTTAGTCCAGTTTTGTATTAAATAGTAACAGGGATCAAATATAAGGCGACAAAGAGAAAGCACTCTTTAACTTAATTTTATTGTAAATTAATTTATAATTGTACAACAACGTATTTAATGTTTAATAATACAATAAACGTAATGAATTAAAGCTCATGAGATGTTGATCATTATTTTTCCTTTACCCATTTTGTTATTTATTCATTCTTTCGAATTTAATATAATATGTTAATTATTCAAAAACTATTTATTTCATTTTTTGATTTGACAAATTTATTATTTATTAATAGAAATTATTTAAATTCTGTTTTTCCCAGAGTTTGGTTAAAAAGTTGTTGCGTTTGGAGCTTTTTTAATCCTAAGTGCAATAAAATCTATAAAACACCGGCTTGTAATTTATAAAAACGATATTAAAATGTATTACTATTGAATGAATTAATACATTTACATGAGATAACGAAATGAGAATTTATTCTACATCATGGATTTGGAGAAGTACGTTCTAGATATTCGAAAACTGGAGTCAAGGAGGAAGATGAAAATAATTTTATTATTATCTTCTTGAAATTATTATTTTTGAAAGTTGCTGTGTAAAAAAATGTCTCTTTTATAGATTTTAAAAATCTCTTATGTTACACATCATTTTGTTTTTTTTTGTTGTTGTTGGTCATTTAAAACTATAAATTTTTGCAAATTCAAATAATGGAAATTACAAAATTGAATAATATATCTAAAAAATTACGAAAATAATTGACAGTTGCAAAAAATTCAAATAAACCTACATTATTACACAAATGAAAGGAATAGTTTAAAAAATTAAACAGTGAATATTAACATTTAAACAAAATAGTTGAAATATTATAGGAATAACTGTTCGAAATAATTTCAAATTGAACAACTGGATTGGAAATAAAAAAAAAATAATTGAAATTGAAAAAAATAATAAAAAGTTGAGGAAATAAATTAAAAATTTAAGAATTAAATTAAAATTTGAAAAAATAATTGATAACTTGAACAAAAATTACAAAATCACTAAAATATTCGACAATTGAAAACAAAATTAAAAAAATGTTTAGATTAATACACAACCGAACAAAATAATTTAGAAAATCAAAGAATAATTATAAAATTTTAAGATAATAATTGAACAATGAAAAAATTGTAGAAAATAATTGAAAACTGCGGAAAACAATTAACAATGGAAAGGAATAGTTGAAAAATGATGAGAATAATTAAAAAATTGATAAAAATATTTGAAAAATAACCAAAATAACTGTCATTTAAAATCAAAATTCAAAACAGTGGCGTAGGAACCGGTGGGGCAGAGGGGGCAGTTGCCCCTCCCCCAGTATGAACAGTGGGGGGGGGCAAATATCATGTTTTGCCCCCCCCCCCCCCCCAGAAAAAAATTCGCTCCTACGCGCCTGATTCGAAAAATGACTAGATAAATAACTGATAAATATAATTGAAAAAATTAAACAAGGAATATTAAATTTAAAGAAAATAATTGCAAATTGAAAAAATCGGGCAAGTTCGAGTTACACTCGCACTAAAATCGAGGGTTCCGTACACAAAACAAAATAATTTTTACTATATTTGATACTATTAAATATATAATATATAAATATATTATACATATTATAGATAATATAATATATAAAATATAATATATAATGAATTTTTTATACAAAATGTACCACCCCCCCCCCCCCCCCTATCTTCCAAAATATTTTATTTAGAGAGTTCAAATTTTGTACAGGAATGTATTTTCAGGTGTAAATTACATAAAAATTATAGAGAACGTGATGGTGATTGCGCTGTCAACGAAAAATCCAGAGATTTTAGCAAATATCCATAAAAAATACTCAAAAATCATTTTATTTCCTTAACAACGCTATGATCAACTTCTACAATCATGTTATCTACAATTTTTTTATAATCTACACGTGAAAATACATTTGGATACCAAATTTGAACTCTTAAAGTCAAATTGTTTGGAAGTCATGGGAGGGGGGATACGGCAATTTTTAAGCATTTTTTTTAAATCGTTGGTTTTTGCTTAAAAACACTATGATATCGATCTGCAACAAAGTTCTCTATAGTTTTTCTGAAATCTATATGGCAAACAACATATGTATACCAAATTTCAGCACTCTAAGTACAATAGTTTGGCAGATATGGAGGTGGCATTGTACACTTTTAATGCATTTTTGCTAAAAAAATGACCGTATCCCCCCCCCCCCCTTATCTTCCAAACTATTTGACTTAGGATTCTGAAATTTGGTACACATATGTAGATTTACGTGTAGATGACAGGAAAATTATAGAGAAAGTGATGATTATAGCACTGTCAAAGTTATAACACTAAACTATGGCCCATATGTTAAAAAAATGCTCAAAAATATTGTTATTTCCTTGACAACGCTATGTTCAACACATACAATCATGTTCTCTATAATTTTCCTGTAATCTATACGTGAAAATACATTTGTGTACCAAATTTGAACTCTCTAAGTCCAATAGTTTGGAAGTTCAAGGGGGGGGGGGGATACGACCATTTTTTAGCATTTTTTAAAAAAAATCTTTTTTTTAGCTCAAAAACGATATGATAACAGCCTGCAACAAGGTTTTTTATAGTTTTTCTGTAATCTACACATCAAACTACATATGTGTACCTACCAAATTTTAGCACTCAAAGTACAATAGTTTGGCAGATAGAGGGCAAGAATGGTACAAATTAAACGAATTTTTGCTAAAAAATGACTTTATCCCCCCCTTACCTGCCAAACTATTTGACTTAAAGAGTTCAAATTTGGTACAAAAATGTAGTATCATATGTAGATTACAAAAAAAATATAGAGACCGTTGTGGTGATAGCGCTGCAAAAGAAAAGGCAAGAGATTTCAGCCAAAAAATATCAAAATTTCTCAAAAATCTTGTTATTTTCTTGACAACGCTATGTTCAACCCCTAGAATCATGTTCTCTATAATTTCCCTTTCATCTACACGTGAAAATACATATGTGGGCCAAATTTGAACTTTCTAAGTCAAATAGTTTGGTGGCTAGGGGGGGGGGGGGGGATACGATTTTCGACAAAGTCTTGCCAATAGGGTTCCGTGCGTACACTTGTGGTGTACGGAACCCTAAAAATTAAGAAAATTGAAGGAATAATTGTTGGAAATAATTGCACATTTAACAACTGGATTCAAAATCGAAAAAAATAGGGTAAATGCGGGGGTAGTCGGACACTTAAGGATTTGATCTTAAATAATGATATTTTTCTTAAAATAGAAAAGTATTTTAACATATTGCTTTGCATGAACCGTTAAAGGACTCATTCAGGATTAATTTTCACATAAATTTGCAACAAACAATTCAATATTTAATAAAATATAGCAATTTTAATAAAAAATCAGGATATCAGCAGTAGTCGGACACTTGCTTGTAAAGTCGGACAAAACTGTATCAGTAGTCGGACATTTTTCTATTTTAAGATAATAAAATATTTCATTTTTTTATACTATAAAACCTATTAAATTAAATTACAGAAATAATGCTCAGGAAGCATGATTTTAATTTGTTAACCCATGTTGTGAATCTTAAATAAAAAAAGATAGTTTTTTAGTTTTAAAATTTTATACTTCTCTATGGCATTTTAAAGACAATCTGTCAAGTTCTGTTGTGATCATTCGGTGAAAAGGAGGAATTCGTATAAAATCAAATTTTAGGTTATTTTTCTGTTGATACAGAAAATGTTTGAAAGTTAACAAATTTATAGGCTATTAGTAATTGTTTTTATGGTATTTACTTTTTCAGCATCTAAAATATTACGAGATATAATACAAGTAATATATGTGTCCGACTTCACAAGCAATCTAAAATCTGACATGTTAGGTCGGACACGTCAATTATTTGTAAATTTAAAGTCATTTTAAGGTTATTTTCACTTTTAAACATAAAATTAGAGTTTTTATAATCACTTTGTAATATTTTCAAACATAAACACGACCTAAAAAAACCTTATTTCGTACTAATAAAAATCTCTACCTCCTTGACGGCCGGAACAAGGAATCAAACAAAATATCAAAACAACGCGGTTGAGTAAATAACTGTTGCATTTTAACTAATTTAAAAATCATGAGAGGGCGCTGCAGGTAGTTTTTACGTTCTATAATTTTGACAAATTTGATAAAATAATTTTGTAAGAAGATTCCAATAGTAAATAATTATTTATTTAACTTTTAAACTGAAAGTGTCCGACTATCGGTACTGTCCGGACTTACCGGCATTTACCCTATAATGAATAATGATAATAATAATAATAATAATAAAATCAATTTAAAGTTGATCAAAAGGCTGTCACTTTTTACAATTTTTAAGAGTCTATTTTTTAGAAACCTACAAATATTATTGAAACTTACCATAATTATTAATTTATACACTTTAATATTTTTTCATTAGATTCAAAACAAATATTTATTTTATTACTAAATAATACCATCTTAAAATTTCGGAAGTAACCCCAAAACACAAAATTTTTAATCTTAGATAAGTTTTTCTGGATGCAATTAAAAAATTGTTACTTTTCACATATCTAAGTTTTTATAAAATCTTCAACATATTAAATTTTAGCGAGGGTAATTTGCTCAGTTTATGAATTATTATTAAAGTTTAAAAATGTACTGAAAAAAAATTAATTTTCATTGAACAAAATACACTCTAAAGTTTGACAATCTGTTATTTATTTTAAATTCAAAACTATTTTCGTCAATAATTTAAACGACAAATTTCTGAGTGTTTTTTGTACAATGAAAAATAAGGTTTTTTCATTACATTTTTAAACTTGAATAATTCATAAACTGAGCAAATTACCCCTCGCGAAAGTTTAATATGTTGAATATTTTATAAAAACTTAGATATGTAAAGTGTTAATTTTTTAATATCATCCAGAAAAAACTTATATAAGATTAAACATGTGTGTTTTGAGGTTAATTCCGGAATTTTAAGGTGGTATTATTTAGTAATAAAATAAATATTTGCCTTGAATCTAATGAAAATATGATTAAAGTGCATAAATTAATAATTATGGAAAGCGACCACCTTTGGTCGAAAGTCAGTGGTTTGACCCTTAAACTATAAAGAAAAAAAAGTTCTTAAAAGAAACAAATAATCAAAAAGGTACTTGAAACCCTTAAGAAATGTTTAAAAACTGTGAATAGCTTATTTTTCAATGATATAATTCATAATATTTCATTCTATATTATTATTTTTATTGTATTTTTTAGAAATAATTAAAAGCTCGAAATAGGTGTAAACAGAATCAAAGACTGAATGAATGAATAAATGATAATAAAATTTTATTATTTCATATCTTCAAATCATTTATAATATTTCATAGAAATATTAAATTTTCTGAATTAAAAAAAAAACAATATTCAATTTACTTAAAATAATTTGACGAAAGACAATGGACTTAGCTTATTGACACAAACGAAAAACGTAACCTATTTTCAACTACATAACAAATTTCAAAACCAAGAAGCAAAACATTATTAAAAAACAATTGAATAGAAAAACGACCAACTTCAGGTGTGGACAGAATGAAAGAATGAATGAATGAATGAATGAAGTTGCGGATTATTATTATAGATAGATTCTTAGAGTTTTTGAGCACAATTAAAAAGTTGACATATTTATGAAATTCACATTATTAGGTTTCGATTAGATTATTATCGATTATTTTCTTGGAATTTCCATTTATTTCTTTAATAACCAATTTATTTATGTCTTTTTAAATTTATTTTCAGTTATTTTTATAGATTTTTAACTAATTCCTCAATATTAAATAATTCTCTAATTTTTTAAAATTATTTGTTTTACTCATAAAAATTGTTTTAAAATTGCAATTCAATTATTCAATTCCAGAAATATTCTCTTCAATTCTCAGTTATTTTTTTCAAACTTAAATTCTACTTTTCAATTATTTTCTTTAATTTTCAATTTCATTTTTGAATTTTTATTTCCATTCTTCATTTTTCAATCCAGTTGTTTAATTTGCA
This sequence comes from Ganaspis brasiliensis, assembly GCA_037103525.1. NCBI lineage: Eukaryota > Metazoa > Arthropoda > Insecta > Hymenoptera > Figitidae > Ganaspis > Ganaspis brasiliensis. The sequence goes on along the minus strand of JAZKLR010000256.1, from coordinate 1,127,301 downwards.
ATTATTTCCAACAGTTTTTCCTATAATTTTTTAACATTTTTGTTTAAATTTAATATTTATTGTTTAATTTTTTAAACTATTTTTTTTGGTTGTGTAATTATGTAGCCATTTTTCGTATTCTGTTTTCAACTGTCAATTATTTTCTTCAATTTTTAGGGTTCCGTACCGTAAAACGGAACCCTATTAAAATCACTATGTGTTTCCGTTTTCGCACACCATCTAACTTCTAAACTATATGAGCTAGAGACTTCCAATTTGGTACACATATATGTAATTTCACCTTGGATTTACGAAAATGATATGGAAAACGCGATTCGAGCTCATGAACATGCCGAAATCCAGCAAAAACCACTTTTTTGCCCTAAAATGCAAAAAATTGACCATGTCCCCCCCTAATCTTCCAAACTATTTTACTTAGGATGCTGCAATTTGGTACACGTATGTAGATTTACGTGTAGATTACAGGAAAATTATAGAGAACTTTCGTAAAGGCGGTCTTCATAGTGTTTACTAGCCCAAAAAATTCGTGTTTTTTTAAAAAAAAGTTTTAGTTAAATCCTTATTTTTTGAAAACATATTTAAAAAACGGCCCTGAACCTTCAGCTTCAAAATTCTTGGCTTATAGTGCTAAAAATTTGTACCAATAAAGTTTTATTTAGTGTATAATAAAAAATATTTTTAAAATGGTTTCCTGGTGGAAAATTTTTAATCTCTGTCTCATATAATTGAAAAAAATTAGAGCGGTACGGAACCCTTTGACTTGGTACGAGTGTAACTCGTACTTGTCCGATTTTTCAGATATACATATTCTACAATTTTGCAAAAATTTACAAAAAGTAAATTACACGTGTACTAGGCGACCTTTTGCGTTTATTTTTAACTTTTTTATAGTATATAAGAAATAAGACATAAAATCAAATTGCCAATTAGTTACACGTGCGGCACTATTTTGTATTCAACCAATAAATTAATACATTTTTATAAGCTATATAAAAAGATGAGAAGTTCTAGTTTAATAATTTCTAATCTCTGTACATTGAATGGATTCAGAGAAGATGGACTTTCTATATTCAAAAAGTGGAGCTAAAGAAGAAGATGAGGTTCGTTTTTTAAAAGTCATTAATTATATTGTATTAAATACAAAAAGTACTGTTTGCAACATTATTATTAGAAGTATGAATCTTTTTTTGCTCATATTGACAATCTGAAAAAAAACTACTTTTACTGCACTTTGAATAGAACTCAATGTCATGTTATAATTTTTTCTCAGTCACCTATAAACTTCAGTTTTTTTTATCGACTTGGAAAATTATATATATTACAATAATATTTAATATAAGTATTTATAATATTTTATAAACAATAATAATGTTTTCAGATATTACTGAGGCCGGTTGCTTACACCTTTAATTTCCATGACAATAAAATCGGATCCTCAATTGTTTCTGCTTTAAATTTTTGGTTTAAAATTCCAAGCGAGAAAATGCAGGTCGTGGACAATATTATTCAATTGTTTTGCAGTAGCACTTTTATGTAAGTATTTTTAAATATGATTTTTGAAAATAAAGTATTTTTATTTTTAGGCAAATTTTTAAAGTAATTTATTTGAATCTCTCAGTGGGTCAAACGTGGGGTCAAATTACACAGGACCACCAAATTTTTTTTGTTTTTGTTTGACTCATTAAACAGGACCATGAGTTCCTAAAGCACCTTTGGTCCTGTTTCTTGATTTAAAAAAAAAGGATTATCCTATGCTATTATTTATTTTTAACTTTTCATTTATTTTATTTAAATAATTATATTTATTTTATTATTTGATTTAACTTTCCTTCACCCCTAGATTCGCTACTGCCGTATACTATTTTAAATTAAAAAATTTAGATCTTCTGATTGGGTTTTTTATTTTTAGAATCGATGATATTCAAGACAACTCAGATTTAAGAAATGGATTTCCCGTTGCTCATTCAGTTCATGGAATATCCAGTTCCATAAATGCTGCCAGTTATCTTTCTTGCATCTATTTAGAAAATGTTTTGTCTCTCAATCATCCTCAGGTTCGTTAGTATAGTACTTTAAAAAATAATTTTACTTAATACTTCGAAAAAAAAAAATAAAATTGTTAGATTTTTAACATAATTTTTAATGTGTTTTCTCTTACACACGGAGAAAATGTTTCAGATAAAGTTTACCATGTTAGCATGATACACCTCGGATCAAAGTGATTTTTAGAAAACTTTACCATTCAATTTATAATAGAAATTATTCAAGAATTAGAAATGTTTTATACAAAAATATGGATACACATCACTCTCCAGCATGGTAATTTGATGGTCGGAGGGCGATTCCTCGATTGCCAGAAAGTTGAGTAGTATTATACACACCACGTGGGAAAACTTTACCATGCTGGATGACAAGGCGCTGAGCTCGAATTCTTGAGCTCAGCGCGCCTCGACAATGTTCTTGTCAAGGCTCCTGCTCACCAGTATGGTAAAGTTTTGCCAACTAGATGATCTTTTCTATTCAACCAAAAAATAAAAAGATTTCCTTCATATTAATTACAGATTTATTTCCTATAGAGATTACTTATTTCGCTAATTATAATTACATTTAACGATACAATCACGATCATAGTTTTAACCTTAAGGTTAATTTAATATTCTTTTGAACTATATACAAGACGCGATTTACCTAAACTAAACTTACGCCGCAATATACAAATATCTAAATACACATTCACGCACACCGAACACGCTCGAATACATTTGGAATTAGAGATTCAAACTTTCCTTATATACTAACTGAGTAGAATTGTATCCCTTTATGAGAAACGGTTTTAATTCTTATATCTTTAGACTGAATAATTTTAATTTAAAACAATGATGTGTTAATTATTGCTTCCTTCCTTGATCAATTTTTTATATAAATCAAGTTTCAAAATTTTGGTAATTTCTATTAAATCTTTCTTTTTTGTCTTGCAATAATCTGTGAATCAAATTCAAAATGTTAATTTAGAACTTATTTTGTATTTTTAATTCTAAAAAGTACGACCAAAATATTATATTAATGTCAAATAGTTTTTTAATTTAAAAAAAAGTTTTATTTAATGTATAAAGTTATAATTATGCAGTTCATTAATTAAATAAAACTTAAAGGTCTTGTTATAAAAATAACTTGTAGATATTTTAAAAAATATTTTTTATAATGTGTACAAATTTAACAATTATCTAAATATTAAAAATAGGTGTAATTAACAAAATCTTTGACTTTATCTTTTATTCACTTTAGATCAATTTCACTTATGTTAATTTCGATTTCCGAGACTCCTGTATTATATAATTTTTAAATAAAGTAATTTAATAATTAGACAGAAAATTCTTATTTATTAAAATTTTAATTCTTACAATGTTTAAAAAACCAAATATTCATTTATTAAAAATATATTATATGTATTATATATAAAAATATTAATATAAATGTTATTTAATATAATAATTTTTATAGAAACAAATTTGTATTTTCTGCATTAAAAGTTTAATAACCAAGAAAATCCTATCTGTTCTTTTAATCTGAATTAGTTAAAAATAATTAATTATTAATAATAATCAGAATTTTACTAAAATATTATCTATTTTGATATAACTTAAAAATAAACTAAACTAATAATTATTTATTTTTTACTAAATGATTAGTAGAAATATAGCTATTTGAATTAATAGCTAACTTTTTGATTTCAAGCTAGTTATTTTTAACTAACTCAGATTTAGAGAATTTGTTAAACGTTATTTACGAAAATAAATATTATTTTGAATAAGAATTTGAATAAATAAAAGTTATTACAACTAAAAATTGAAAGTAATGAATTAAATAGATCTTATAAAGGTATAATAAATGAAAAGTAAGAAAAATAATAATTTTAAAAAATGACATTTAGCTATTTAAAAATAGTAAAGAGTAAAAATTACCATAATTGAAAATTTTCAAAGCAAGAAAGAAACTTTAAAATATAAAAAATCTGCCTTTAAATTACAAGAAATTTTTATTTAAAAAAATTTACAAACATAGAAGTTTAGAAGTTGTAAAATATATGTTTGATAGTTTAATTTTACAATGATAAAAAAACCAAGAAAAGCATCATATCTGAAATATTTTAGGTAATTTTCTTTTTAATTAATGTAAAATACAAATATTGTTTAATTTATTATAAAATTTATTATTTTAGTATTAAATGTAAATAAATATTAAGAATTAAACTATTTACAGAAATACACAATTAAAGAATCAAAATATTATAAGAATTTAAAAAATAAACTAATTAAAAGAGTAGTCAGTAAAATATGAAATATCTAACAAGTTTTCGTTTAAAATTTGTTTGTCATAGTTGCATGTTATATAATTCAACGTAAGCTAGGCTAGCCTCTAATATAAGTATTAAAATTAATAATTTAAAGATCATTCTTTTTCCTTTTAATAGAAAGAGTTCTTGTGGAATTAACAGACAAATAATATGTGATCGCATCTGCAAATTAAAAATGGAAAAAGAGGAAGAAAGTTTGATTTATCATGCGATAGGAATAAATTGCGAGTTTTGAGGAGAGTTTACCATGCTGGAGAGTCATTGGACTTGACGCTGAGCCCGAACTCCGATTACCCGTAGCATGGTAAACTTCTGCACATTTCTCGGCAAACTCTTTTCAACTTTAATGCACATTTTACAGCTTTAAGCGAGTAGTCTTTTTCAGTCTACTTTTGACTCTCAAGTACCACGTATATGGGAAAATTTTTCTTATTTTTTGAAAATAACTATCAGAATTTTGAACACAATATCTCAATTGTAACTTTGATCCGAGGTCCTGCATATAATATGGGAAAGATTACCTCAAACGTTTTCCCCGTGTGCACATTTGTCATGTGATGTGATTTTTTATGTTTTTTTTAATCTAGGCAACACAAGTGTATGTTGAAGAAATGTTGAAATTCCATCGTGGACAAGGATTAGATATTTATTGGAGGGAAAATTGTATTTGTCCTACTGAAGAAGAATACAGAAACATGACAATTAAAAGTGCGTACATATAAGATCCAAAGTAATTATTATGCGTAATTTACTCTCGCGTTTATTAAAAATATAAATCGAGTTTTTGAGAAAATGGATAATAATATACGAATATATTACCTTCTTCAGAAACCGGACCTTATTTGAATATCTTAATCAGATTAATGCAGCTTTTTTCCGACTGCGAAGAAGATTTTACAACATTAGCTGGAATAATGCATGTTTATTTTCAAATTAGGAATGATTACATTAATTTAACTCTCCCAGAGGTAAGTGTACAATAAAAAACGCTTTTTTTATAAATAAAATAAATTTACAAAAATCATTTTAGTACATAGAGAAAAAAGGTTATTGTGACGATATTTCTGAGGGTAAATTCAGCTTTCCTATCATACATGCAATTCAAAATCACCCTGAAGATGATCAGGTATTAAGTATCCTTTATAAATATTATTTAATCTAAACAACTTTATGCTTTAATCTTATAATAAACAAGTCTCAAAGGGACGCATTAATATAAATTCCCTATAACCGATTTGTTCCAAAAACAACTTGGCCTAATACCATTTGGGATAAATCCCATTTCACATAAATTTACTGTTATAAATTAATCCAAATGGACTAATTTCTTTCAACTAATAATGTAACAATTTTTCTATTTTGAATAATAGGCTACTATCAATTACACTATTTTCTAGGGCTCATGATTATCCAAATTTCTAATTGACAGAATAATAATTTAACCCAATTTTCGTTTATTAAAATTATCATTTAATACAATTTTAAGTGAATAGAATTTTTTAATGTCACATGCAAAACATCTATTTGACGAATATATTCATTTGATAGAATTGTTATTAGCACGATTTGATATTTAAAAAATGCTTAATTGCAAAAAGCCAAACATTTGACAGAAAGATTTTGGCCCCAATTTTAAGATTAATCTATCTGATTTATTTTTTATTTATTTATTTATTTATTATTAATCTATCTGATTTATTTTTTATTTATTTATTTAACGAATATATTCATTTGATAGAATTGTTATTAGCACGATTTGATATTTAAAAAATTCTTAATTGCAAAAAGCCAAACATTTTAAGATTAATTTTAAGATTAATCTATCTGATTTATTTTTTGTTTATTTATTTATTTATTTATTATTAATCTGTCTGATTTCTTATTTATTTATTTATTTATTTATTTGACGAATATATTCATTTGATAGAATTGTTATTAGCACGATTTGATATTTAAAAAATTCTTAATTGCAAAAAGCCAAACATTTTAAGATTAATTTTAAGATTAATCTATCTGATTTATTTTTTGTTTATTTATTATTAATCTGTCTGATTTTTTATTTATTTATTTATTTATTTGACGAATATATTCATTTGATAGAATTGTTATTAGCACGATTTGATATTTAAAAAATTCTTAATTGCAAAAAGCCAAACATTTGACAGAAACGTGTAGTTTACATGGAATCTCGAATAGAACGAGAATGCTATAGACAGGCAGATTTTATATCCCCCCCCACTTGCACAGTAGCGCCATCATATGGGCAAATATGTTACTATATTACATTCCTTCCCATTTAAGTTAAAAAGCAAATACTTTTAATATCCTAAACGATTTACAGGTTTAATTACTCTTTTCGGTCTTTGATTGACATTAAGAGAAGTTTTTTTTATTGTCCTAAGTCTCTTTTGGATTTTCGTCTAGCACTTTAGTTGTAGAAATAAAACTTTTTCTTGAAACCGATTTAGGCGAATGATAAACCGAATCACTACCGGAATACACGTTATGATCATTTACATTTTCTGAACACAACACTGGAGAATCGAAATTCGCGGATGATTCATTAGGCTGAACACTTTGATGATCTTCTTCCTCCTCAGGTTGGATGACGTCATCTTCTTCAAGACTCGTAGGTCTCACTGGTTCCAGTTGATCAGGTTTAAGTGAATCATGTTTGATGATTTGATCAGTGTGCCTCATCCACATGAGTGACGGATCAGCTGATTCAGGATGGCAAAGAAAGGTTTTATCACCCAAGGCTTTTTTTATCGTTGCTGTTAACCATGATGGTTTTAAGGGATTTTTGTAATTTTTTACCCAAACTTTTTCGCCTTCTTCAAACGAAATGTCTCTTTTACCTCGAAAAGATTTGATTTGATTTTCCGATGCTGCGTCTACTCTTCTTAATCTGAGTAAGTCGATTTCGTAATTCTCTTCCCAAGAATCTCTTAGCTGGTGAAATCCCAGATGTACAGTGTGGAGCATTTCTGTAGGCGAATAGATACTTTGTGACAGCAGTTTTCAGATTTAATGGAGTGATTTCGTGATTATGAAGTGCCTTGCTGATTCCTTGTTTGAAACTGCCTACCGCATTCTCAGCCAAACCATTTGTTGATGGATGATATGGAGCCGTTGTCCTGTGAATGATTCCGTTCAATTTGCAAAATCTTTCAAATTCCTCGGAGACTAGTTGTCGACCATTATCGGAGATTAGAAGTTTTGGAATTCCAAATCTAGAGAAGATTTCTCGAAGCACATCGATAGTTGGACTGGCATCAGTGTTTTTCATTTGGATCACCTCCGGCCATCTTGAAAAACCGTCAATCAATAACAAGTACATTTTACTATGGAATGGACCCAAAAAATCCAAATGTACTCGTTCAAAAGGGTATTCCGCTTCTTTGAATTTGATTAATTCGGCCTTTTTTGGATTCTTTGCTTGGAATTTGCACGAAGAACAACTCCTACCAAAATTTTCGATGTCTGCATCCAAATTTGGCCACCAGAAATACTGCCGAGCCAACGATTTCATCTTAGCAATTCCGATGTGGCCATCGTGAATTTCCTCCAAGAGACTAGATCTAAATTTGGTTGGAATGATTACACGATATCCCCACATGAGAAGATCTTCGTCTATGCTGAGTTCATTTGCTCTGACAGCAAAAGGCTTTAATTCGGGCTCAACCTTGACAGGCCAACCATTTCGAACGAAGAGAAACACTTTACTCAATTCTGGATCTCTGCGAAGTTGAATCCTTAAATCCTTGGCGTTGATGGGAAGTTTGTCCTCTACAATGAAGTTGAAGTTATCCTTTGATTCTTCTACTGGTGAAATCACAGATCTCGGCAATCTTGATAACCCGTCGGCAGCTCCGTTGTCCTCTCCTTTCAAATGTTGAAGAGTGTAATTGAAGCAAGATAAAAACAATGCCCATCGTTGTAATCTTCCTGCAGCCATCTGAGGAATTCCCTTCTGCTCGTCGAATAGCGCAAGTAAAGGTTTGTGATCCGAGCACAATATGAATTTATTTCCCATTAAATACTGGTAACATTTTTGCACTGACCAGTATATTGCGATGGCTTCTTTGTGAATTACTGAATAATTCCTTTCAGAGTTTCTCAAAACTCGAGAAGCAAAAGCTACGGGTTTTTCTAGATCTGGATTAAAATAAACTAAACATTGATCAGAAGCGATTTTTATTTTCGCTTGATTGAAGATTTCCTCTTCTTTTTTAGTCCAGGAAAATTTGGGTTGATTTGCCAAATCGTAGAGTGGTTTAAGCAGCTGACTGCTGTTCGGAACGAATTTAGCGTAGTAGTTGAACATGCCTAGGAAAGGTTTCAATTCCGTTGCATTCTCAGGTGCTCTGGCTTCCGTGATAGCAGCAACCTTCTCTGGATCCTTGCGTAGACCGTAGCAATCAATAATATGTCCCAAATATCGGACTTCGTCCTGGAAAAACTTGCACTTTTTTAAGTTTAATTTAAAACCTGCGTTCAATAATCTTTTAAAAACTTCCTGAAGATTACGTAAATGCTCCTTGGTTGTCTTTCCCGTTACGACAACATCATTGCAGAAGGTAGCAGTTCCAGGAATTCCTTGCAGAGTTTTATCGATGGTCCTTTGAAATATTGCAGTGGCAGTTTTCGGACCAAAAGGGATTCTTTTCACTTTGTAAATTCCTTTGTGTGTGCTCCAAGCTAAAAGTCTTGATGTTTCCTCGGTGACTTCTAATTGGTTGAAAGCCTTTGCCATATCCAATTTCGTGAATTTCTTTCCGCCAGATAACAAGGCAAAAAGCTCTTCGATTCTCGGCGTAGGATATTTCACATCCTCCAAGGCTTTGTTAATTGTGACCTTGTTATCTGCGCAGATTCGAAGTCCACCGTCTTTTTGTAGAACAGGTACTAAAGGTGTTCTCCACTCCGCATTATCGATTGGTTCGATTTTTCCTTGAGTCTCCATTTCATCCAGCTGACGATCCATCTCCGGTCTAAAGGCGATGGGAACAGGTCGAGGTTTATGAAAAATGGGTTTGAAGTCTGGATTGACTTTCATTTCAACTTTTTCATATTTATATTTACCTGGAGTTTCTTCGAAAAGTACTTTATATCGTTGTAGTAACTTTTGTAAATCATCAACTGTGTCGATCGTGTTCAATTGAGTCACCTGGTATCCAAGTTGAGGCATTAAGTCTCTGCCGATTAACATTCTGCATCCTCCTTTGACAACCAGAAGATAGGCAGAAACACATTTGTCTCCAGCTGTGATTTTAACAGAAATTTCACCAAGTGGGTGAATCACTGTGCCATTGTACAGTTTAAGCGTTGTCTTGGCTGGATTCAGTTTATGCTTGGACAGCTGACTTTGAAATACCGTTTCAGGAATGACGGACCTACCAGCGCCGGTATCAATCTCCGCCCTGATTTTTTCTCCACCAATGAAAACGTCGATTAGAAACGGCTGACTGCTCCCCTTCAGTGAGTAAAGATTTTCACAATCGAGCGTGGAAGTTGTTTCATTATTTTCGACCAAATAATTTTGATCTTCACGTCTATCGTTCGATCTGCAAATTTTTGATAAATGTCCTGTTTTACCACATTTATTGCATGTAAAACTCCGATATTTACACTTTTGAAAATGATGATTGTTTCCGCCACAATGTTTACATGATACGTTGCTAGTATTGTTTTTGTTGATCACTTTTTCTCCGGTATTATCTTTATTTTTTGCATTGTCTTTTTTATAAAAAACTTTGTTTCCTCTTGCATTAACACTAAACACTGTATTTTCGTTTTTCGAATTTAAAACTGAAGCTTCTTTCTGCCTAGCGATCTCTAAAATTTCCGTTAAGCTTTTGGTGTGATCTTCTTCGCACACTCTATCCAATACAGAACCTTTCCGAAGACCCGTCACTAATTTATCTTTAATGACACTATCCAATAAAGCACCAAATTCACATGTCGCGGCTTTATTTTTGATACGAAGAAACCATCCGTTTACCGATTCTTGCTCGTTTTGTTTAAGCTCGTAAAACTGTGTCCTTTCGCGTAGTACCGATACACGTTTTAAAAATTGACTTTTTAAAATGGCACAAAGCTCATCGTAAGTTTTACTAGACGGCAATTCAGGATCACATAGGTCTTTTAAGGGTTTATACGCGTCTTGACCGATAAGCGTTACCAAAACCGCCACTTTGCGCTTCGGTTGTGTCACATTGTTCGCGATAAAATATTGATTTAGACGATCTTGATAAATTGTCCAATCCTCGCCGATCATGTGCCCGATCGTCGACATGAATGTTACACTCGGCGTCGCGTTAGCTGGAATTGGCGGCAAAGTCGCAGCGTCTCCCGCCATTTGTGGCGTCATGGCGTCCCGATTACCCGAGCCCGAGGTTCCCGGTGGTCTTTCTTGAGCAATCTGAGATTCCAACCGATTTGCTTTGTCTCGGTGATCGTTTCTTTCGGCTCTAAGTCTGTTGATGATTTCCTGCTGTTCAGCGAATCTTGTGGTAGCTTCCGCGAGCTTTGCTTTGTACTCCTCCGACGACATGTTGTCCACCATTTTGTGTGTGAAACACGCTCAATAAATTTAGTTTTAAGAGTATATTTTTCCCGAAAATACGAAATTTTTGTAAAATAAAACTGTTTATCCTCGTCGCCAATATGTGGTGTCGTGAGAAAGCACAAGAACATTTATATAAAGTAATAATGCGTTTAATGAACAAGCTTAATAAGAAACGCGTAGTTTACATGGAATCTCGAATAGAACTAGAATGCTATATAGACAGGCAGATATAATATCCCCCCCACTTGCACAGTAGCGCCATCATATGGGCAAATATGTTACTATATTACACTTTCTTTTTGGTTATTTCTCAAATCCGTGCAAAATTTTTCTGATATATGTTTTTTTCCGAATGTTTATTCTACTATTTGCAATTTTGGACGAATGAACAGTCAGCATTTTAAGAATTCTATTGAATATAAATTCTTGCTAATACAAATCCAGACAAATAGAGAAAGGATTTTTAAATTTCTTTTCTGAACTTTTTATTTATCTTGATACATAAATTTTTTAATTTTATTTTTATTAATTTTAATTTTTTAGTAGATTCTAACCAAATTTTATTGTTTTTTGTACTTTTTACATTTTTTTAGTTTGTTAGATTAAGAAAAAACATTTCTCCATTTTCTTCCTATCTATTTATTAAATTGTCTTGATTTTTCACTATTTTTTTAGTCCTTTCTTGCGTTTCTCATTTTTTTACTTTTTGAAATCTTTTATTCTTTTATATTATATTATTTATGTAACTTAATCTTGTACTAAATATTCACATTTTAAAATCGTTCTTCTATTTTATAGGATTTCTTTTTTTTTAAATTTTCTAAAATTGCATTTATTCTTTTTTTATTTAATTTGTAAAATATTCCTCTAATTTTTATAATTTTAAAATTTTGTTCTCGTTAGAAATATATTTCAACGTTTTTTTAATTATCTTCTTATTTATTATTTTAATTTCAAAAAAATGACCGTAAAAGAGTTTCTACTTTTTTTATATATTCTTATGTCACTTTTTCATTCTTGTGTTGTTTTTTTTTTAATTTTTTCTTCATTTCTTTAATAAACTACTCACAAACGAACATTTGGAGATTTCGTATATTGATTATATTTTTAAAAAATCAATTTGTGATTTAAATAAAAAAATCGGATTTTTTTGACTTTTTTAAAAAGATCTTTTTCTTTGATTTCCTTACACTTTTAAAACTGAAATTTCTTTTCATAGACATTTTAATATATTTTGATATTTTAAGAATTTAAAACATTTTTCTTTATGCTTCTTTTTAACACGTTTTTATTAATTTTATTTTCTTTTAGAAGACTTTATTGTCTCTTCCTCATTCTCTTTGTCCTTTTTTCCATTTTGTCTTCAACTTTCCTATTTTTCAAATTTTCCAACAAACCTACTTACAATATATTTAAATTTTTTAGTAAAATTACTTCTTAAAAAATTCCTTTTCAAAAACTCCTAACAATATTTTAAATATCTGTAATACCTGGAAACATCAGATAATTTTTTCAGGTTGTTTGTAGACACTACAAACATTTATTTGTTCCCATTGGGTTTTTTGTTGAAAAGAAAAAACAATTTTAATTAATCTATTAATTTTAATTACTCTTTATTAAATTTACCAATTGTCTTATTTCAAGTATTATTCCTTATTTAAAAACCGAAGACATTCTTCGACAAAGGACAAAAAATGTCGAAGTAAAAAAGTATTGCGTCAACCTACTTGAAAAGTATGGTTCCTTCAAATACACAAGGAATGTTCTTGCGGAACTAAATAAAAAAGCTCGAAAAGAAGTAGAACGGTTAGGAGGGAATCCTTATCTAATTGCGGTTTTGGATGAAATATTTACCTTGAATTGAGGAAATGTCATATGAAGATCCAGCACAGTAGTTTTAAAATATACTTTTTTTCTATTTTTTTTTAGCTTGAGACTCTTATTATAAAACTGTTATAATTAATTATTCTTTGTAATTGTTTAAAACTTTGATTCTCTCAATAACGGATACAAGTCTGGTTATTAGATACGGGTATTAAGGTATTAGTCGCGTAAAATGATTTTTGTCAGATTTTTTTAAAACTTTGTATCTGTATTCATGAGGTATTTATCTATGAAATGAGATCTATCCTATTAATTTTGACCACTTCTGAGGTTCAAAATATTAATTCAAAGTTTATACCTTTTACATGCAATAGCACAAAATGCATGTAAAAAATGTCTCTTATATTCAATCATAAAAAAACAAGTCGTCAGTTTTTCAAATAAAACTACTAAGTTACACAATGAGATAAAATAAATCCTTTAAAAAAAAATTAATTTTATTGACCACGCCGTATAAAAAATACAATAATTTAAAAATTCATAATTTTTCATTTTCACGTGGTTTCATTGAAAAATGTCGAAAACGTGTAAGCAATACATCACGATAACTTATAGTACCTGACTCAAAATCGTGAAAATTTCCATATATTACATTAGAAGAGGTCACAAGGAAGCAAGTGAGTTGATATAAAAGTTTATTTTTTGTTCTTTTTATTTTGCGGGAGTTTTGCGGGAGCATTTACGCGACTAATACCTTAAAGGAGCTTTTTTCTTATACTACTTTGACAAAAATAGTTTTTTTACTTTGTTTTAAATGCAGAAAACAGAGGCTCCTAGTTAGATTCAGGGTTATTGATTTGTTGATTCCTATTTTTGATATTGTTTATTACGAGAACTTATTTTTAGGTTCAATTTGGGCTAGTTATTATTATTTTAATATAATATATATTATGAGAAATGAACCTGAATATTCTGCCAAATCTAGAAAAATTGCGCTTAGTCCAGTTTTGTATTAAATAGTAACAGGGATCAAATATAAGGCGACAAAGAGAAAGCACTCTTTAACTTAATTTTATTGTAAATTAATTTATAATTGTACAACAACGTATTTAATGTTTAATAATACAATAATCGTAATAAATTAAAGCTCATGAGATGTTGATCATTATTTTTCCTTTACCTATTTATTATTTATTCATTTTTTTGTATTTAATATAATATGTTAATTATTCAAAAACTATTTATTGCATTTTTTAATTTGATAAATTTATTATTTATTAATAGAAATTATTTAAACTCTGTTTTTTTCCAGAGTTTGGTTAAAAAATTGTTGCATTTGGAGCTTTTTTAATCCTAAGTGCCATAAAATCTATAAAACACCGGCTTGTAATTTATAAAAACGATATTAAAATGTATTACTATTAAATAAATTAATAAATTTACATGAGATAACGAAATGAGAATTTATTCAAGAAAGTTTCACGCTAAACATTTAATTAATCGGGACATTTAAATCTTTACAAAATTTTCACTAAATTTTGCAATCACGTATTTCGAATATTGCAAGTAAATATTTAATAAATTTTCAGGAGATTTTCGGTACTGTGGTGGGTAGTAGTTTTGTATTAAATAGTATTAAAATTTTGTATCAAATAATATAATGCGACAAAGAGAAAGCACTCTTTAACTTAATTTTATTGTAAATTAATTTATAATTGTACAACATCGTATTTAATGTTTAATAATATAATAACATAATCTGTAGAAGCATATTAGATGCTGATTATTATTTTCCCTTGACGCATTTATTATTTTTTTTTTTTTTTGTTCTTAGTATAATATACTAATTATTCAAAAACTATTTATTGCAATTTTTTATTTGACTAATGTATTATTTATTAATCGAAATTATTCCAATTCTGTTTTTCTTTCAGGGGTTTTTTTTTATTGAAAGGCTATTAAAATTTATTGTTATTGAATAAATTAATACAATTACATGAGATAACAAAATGAAAATTTATTCTTCATCATGGATTTAGAAAAGTACGTTCTATATTCAAAAAGTGGAGTCAAGCAGAATGATGAGGTACGTCTTATTTTAAAAAAATCTTTTTTAAATTATTAATTTCGAAAGTTGCTATTTAAAAAAAATGTCTCTTTTATATATATATATATGTGACGCTCCGCGAGAGAAGGGACCTATCGCTGAGAAAGCAAACTTTAAAGGACGGACAGGCAAAGAGAAGGAAGAAAAATCGAAACGCTTAACATATCTTTGTTTGAATCTTCATAACAATAAAACTAATTGCAGGAATTAAATTTTAATTTTTGGAACTGAAAAAGCAACTCAAAAACTATCAATTACCATAAAAAAAATGAAATCAATAAAAGCCAATTTCAAGAGACGGTCTTTCAAAGAAAATCCAAAAAATGCGATACACTTAGCACGCCTAGGTTTGAAGCATTATAACAAAAAGTGTACTTAATAAATATTTTTTTTGAAACATGGAAATGAAAGAACAACTCAAAACCAGCTTTTAGCACCAAAAAATGAAAATTGATTTTTCCCGCGATAGGTCCCTTCTCTCGCGGAGCGTCACATATATATATTTTTTTTTTTTAAAATCTCTTATGTTACACAACTTTTTATTTTTTTATAATGTCTTATTTCCCTGAGGACTTGTTAACATATAGAATTATAGATGATCAAAATATTCTTACAATATTTCTAAAAGATATTATATTTTTGAAACTGTTTAATTTTTATCTTTTAATTTATTATTTTTGCAAAATTTTAAGATTTTTTTGTCCTTTTACTTATTGATATATTTTTTTTTTTGTATTTGTCTTTTTATTTTATCGTTTTCTTTAATTTTCTTCTTTTTATGCAAATTTATTGTTGGATTTGTTGTAAGTGTAATATTTTTAAAAAAAATTTTGGTTTAATTTGCCTAACCTTTTTTATTTTTAAAGGGTTTTTAAATTTCTTTTTTGGAATTTTTGTTTATCTAAATACATACATTTTTTTAATTTTATTTTTATTAACTCTAATTTTTTGTAGATTGTGACTAAATTTTATTATTTTTTGTAATTTTTACATTTTTTACAGTTTTTTAAATTAAGGAAAAGAAAATTTCTCCAATTTCTTCCTATTCATTTAATTTTCTTGATGTTTCAATATTCTTCTAGTCTTTCCTTGCGTTTTAATTAATTCTTTAATTTTTGTTATCATTTTTCCTTCATTTAAATTGTTTAATTTTTATTTTATAATTACGTATTTTTGAATACATTTATTTGATGCTTTTATCTTCATCTTTTAAATTTCTCAGTTTTCTACTTTTTTTGAAAGTTTTTTATTGTTTTATTTTATATTATGTAAATTTAATCTTGTACTAAATATTCTCAGTTTAACATCGTTCTTCTATTTTATAGAATTTCTTTTCTTTTTTAATTTTTTTTAAATTTTCCAAAATTGCATTCATTCTTTTTTTATTCAATTTGTAAAATAATTCTTTAATTTTTTTAATTTTTAAATTTTGTTCTCTTTAGTAATATATTTTACCGTTTTTTTTAATTATCTTCTTATTTATCATTTTAATTTTAAAAAAATGTCCGTAAATAATTTAATTTTTTAAAAGAGTTTCTACTTTTTTATATTTATATATATTTATGTCACTGTTTTATTCTTGTGTTGTTTTTTAAATTTTTTCTTCATTTCTTTAATAAACTCTTTACAAATAAACATTTGGAGATTTTACTAATTAGATATATTTTAAAAAAATCAATTTTTGATTTATATAAAAAAAATCAGATTTAAATATAAAAAATCTGATTTTTTAATTTTTTTTTTTTAAAGATCATTATTGTTATCATCCATGCTTTTAAGAATAATTTATTTTATTTCAGCTGTTTGTTTATTGTTTATAATAAAAATTTTATGTCAGGGAAAAGTCAGGAAAATTTGTAAATTGATTTTTGTGTCCACCCTGTAAAATATTTATTTAAAATATAAGAATATGTTTTTTAATTAAATTGTGTTAAAATGTTATATAAAATATTTGATTATAATTAATTTTTTACGGTAAAATGATTAAAAATTACTTTAAGAATTGTTACACGATGTTTATTTTTTTAATACTAAATTTTTCAGAGAATTTTAAGAAGGTGTCCATCTTGGGCCACTTTTTTAGATCGAAAATTTTAACAATTAGAAAAAATGCTTTCAAAAATGTTTATGTTTAAAATAAAATTTTATCTCTGTGGCCATAAGTTACCTTATATATTGTACTTTCATTCGGTATAAAACATTTTAATATATTTTATTCGGTTTGGATTCTAGAGCAATAAATCGAAATGTGTCCATCTTGGGGCCCCTCTCCCTTATATAAAAATAACCTATTTTTTGCAGTCAAGAAAAAGAAGTCATAGGTACCTACAATATTCTTGACGGTATAGTGTATGTTATTTTGTTATTAGACACGGATTCTTTCATTGGGCTGATTGATTTATAATTAATACTTTTTATTTTTTGATTGTATAAATACATTGTCTTCTATTAAACAAAACTGACTTTTATTTTTGATAAATTTTTTTTTTTCAGATTTCTGTTATCTAAGAGAATTATTCTATAGTTTAAAACAAAATTTATAAACAGTAAGTTACATCTGCACTATACTAGTCGACCTTTTGCATGCATTTGAACTTTTTTTATAACATATGAGTAATAAAACATAAAATCGACATTGTCAATTAGTTACACTTGCGTCACTAATTTGTATTCAATCAATAAGTAAATGCAATTTTGTAAGAAAACGGTATGAGAAGTTCTTGCTTAATAATTCCCAATCTATTCATTGAGTGGATGCAGAGAAGATGGATGTTCCGTATTCAAAAAGTGGAGTTAAAGAAGAAGATGAGGTTTGTGTTTTCAAAGTCATTAATTATATTTTATTACAAAAAGTACTGCTTGCCATATTATTATTAGAAGCATGAAAATTTATCTCATTCACAATCTGAAAAAATTACTTTTACTGCACTTTGAATAGAACTCAATGTCATGATCTAATTTTTTTCTCAGTCACCTTTTTAAACTTCACAGTTTCTTTTATTGACTTGGAAGATTATATATAATTTACAATAATATTTAATATACGTATATATTATTTTGTAAATAAAAATAATGCTTTCAGATATTACTGAGGCCGGTTACTTACTTCTTTAAGTTCCATGACAAAAAAATCGGATCCACAATTATTTCTGCTTTAAATTTTTGGTTTAAAATTCCAAGCGAGAAAATGCAAGTTGTGGATAATATTTTCCAATTGTTTTGCAGTAGCACTCTTATGTAAGTCTTTTTAGATATGTTTTTTGAAAATAAAGTAGATATTTTTACTTTTAGGTAAATTATTAAAGTAAACTAAACTCCACTCCACTCCTGCATCCGTTAAGCTGACTTACAATATTTTAAATTAAAAAATTTAATTTTCTGATTAATTTTTTTATTTTTAGAATTGATGATATTCAAGACAATTCAGATTTAAGAAATGGATTTCCCGTTGCTCATTCAGTTTATGGAATATCCAGTTCAATAAATGCTGCCAATTATCTTTCTTGCATCAATTTAGAAAATGTTTTGTCTCTCAATCATCCTCAGGTTCGTTAGTAGTACTTTAAAAAATAATTTTACTTAATACTTCGAAAAAAAAGTATAAAATTGATAGTTTTTTAAAATAATTTTTAATGTGTTTTCTCTTACACATTTGTCATGTGATGTGATTTTTTATGTTTTTTTTTTTTAATCTAGGCAGCACAAGTGTATGTTGAAGAAATGTTGAAATTCCATCGTGGACAAGGATTAGATATTTATTGGAGGGAAAATTGTATTTGTCCTACTGAAGAAGAATACAGAAACATGACAATTAAAAGTGCGTACATATAAGATCCAAATAATTATTATGCGTAATTTACTCTTGCGTTTCTTAAAAATATAAATCGAGTTTTTGAGAAAATGAATAATAATATACGAATGTATTATCTTCTTCAGAAACCGGACCTTTTTTGAATATCTTAATCAGATTAATGCAGCTTTTTACCGACTGCGAAAAAGATTTTACAACATTAGTTGAAAGAATAACTGTTTATTTTCAAATTCGGGATGATTACATTAATTTAACTCTTCCAGAGGTAAGTTTATAATTAAAAAACGCTTTTTAAAAAAATTTATTAATAAATTATATTTACAATAATAATTTTAGTATATGGAAAAAAAAGGCTATTGTGAGGATCTTACTGAGGGTAAATTCAGCTTTCCTATCATACATGCAATTCAAAATCACCCTAAAGATGATCAGGTACTAAGTATCCTTTAAAAATATTATTTAATCTAAACAACTTTTTTTTAATCTTTAAATGTACATAAACAAGCCAAATTCATATTTAACAGAATTTTAATTTTACTTAATTAAGTTTAAACTAATTTCTAATTAAAAGAATTAGAATTTAACCGAATTTCCATTTATTAGTATTCTCATTTAACCGAATTTTAAGTGAATAGAATTTTTTAATGTCTTCAACCGATAGCGGAGTTTTGTGTTGACTTGTGTTTTCTTAATATTCTCTTAACTTGGTAATTTATTTATTAATTCAATGTTAAAAAAACAATTTGGAAAATATTGTAATTTGAAATTCAAGAAGGAATTTGGAAATAAGAATGAACAATTTATTGACAAGAAAATTGCCATAAATTGAATCTTTTTATAATGTTTTATTTGATTAATATTTTGTTTTCATTAATTTATTTATTTGTTTATTACCCAAAAAATTTAATGAGCATTTGTTATTTTAAGCATTTTTTTATTTTAAGTATTATTCCTTATTTAATTATTAAAGATATTATTCGGCAACGAACGAAGAAGATTGAAGTAAAAAAGTATTGTGTCGAACTTCTTGAGAAGTTTGGTTCCCTCGACTACACGAGAAAAATTCTTTTTGAGTTTGATAAAAAAGCTAGAAAGGAAATAGAACGATTAGGTGGTAATCCTTATATGATTTCAATTTTGGATAATTTACTTACCTGGAATTAAGAGTGTAAAATATTATTTAGTTGAGCTCTAGATTTTTAATATCTTTTATGAAACAATATGAGGTCAAGCTTTAAAAAAACACTTTTTAATGTAATTTTATTATTAAATAATTAATTAATTGTACAACGTCGTTTTTAATATTTAAACATATTTTACTAATACAATAGACATATTCAACCAAAGTTCATGAAATGTCTATAATTATTTTACAGTTAGCACATTTATATTTTATCATCTCTAACATTTCTAGACTATTAAATACATAAAAAAGTCAGATATTCTTATTATTTCTTATTTACAACTGTATGCAAATGCACACTTTGGCACCAGATAATGACGCAAAAGCTAAGTTTATTTTTTCTTTTAGTCAATACTGAATTTTACATTATTTTTATCACTACATATCAAACAAATGAGTCTATTAAATAAAATCACTATTATATCGAACATTGTTTAAACGTTCAATATTTTTCGTTTAGAAAAGAAAAGAAAGAAATAATTAGAAAGTAAAATAAAATATTGAAATAAAAATAATAAAATAAATAAAAAATACAACTTTCAAATAATTGAAAATAAGTGAATCCAAATAAGTAAATAATAGACATTGACAAGTTTTGAACATTTTTAAAAAACTTTAGAGCCAAGCTTTAATTACATTTATGTACAAAAAGCGATATTCTTTGATGAGAAAAATTAAAGAAAAGTAAGCAAAGTTCGATTTGCATTTTGAAATTGTAATTTATATTAAGGCAACATTTTTTGTTTTTGAAAATTAAGATAATGTGGCAATTTGACAAATCCTTTGTTCTGGTTCACTGTCTTCGTCGGTTTCACTTGCCCACGAAGACTGTCTTTCTTGTCATATTTCTCCATCGCTGTCAATATAACGACCTTGTTGACCCGAAACATCGTCCAAGACTTCAGTCACCTATTTTTAAAGTTTATTAATTCAGATCTTGAAGAAAATTAAGATAAATTATAAAAATGGCTTATTTTAATTAAATATTAATTTAGAAATTTAAATTAACACATGTATAAAATAAAATAAAATGTTTTCTACTATAGTAATAAAATTTCAATCAATTTTTACAACAGACAATAATTTTCAATTCTATCTACTCGTAAAATACAGTTTTTACCACATTTGAAATTTGAAATTTTACCGCGCCTTAAATTAAAAAATATTTTTCTT
This sequence comes from Ganaspis brasiliensis, assembly GCA_037103525.1. Classification (NCBI taxonomy): domain Eukaryota; kingdom Metazoa; phylum Arthropoda; class Insecta; order Hymenoptera; family Figitidae; genus Ganaspis; species Ganaspis brasiliensis. The sequence continues at coordinate 1,106,278 of JAZKLR010000256.1, read as the reverse complement.
AAAAGTGCTTTTAAAAGTTTTAGGCAATTGCTAATTGCACCTTTCAATAAAGTCAAGCAAATTGATTATTGAAATATTAAAACATATATACAATTTAGAGTTGTATTAATAATATTTCTATCAATTATTAAAAGTTCAAAAGTAGTCGTTTTGATTCGCGGAGTAGCGAGTTTAGTTTCCCGGCTTTTTTCCCCGCGTGGACACAAAGCGTCGTCGGTTTTCAAATTTCGACGAATTTTCGGATTTTGACGGTATGGCACGTTGTGTATTATCAAAATTAGTAATCTCATATTGATAAACTGCAACTCTGTGGTATAATTTAATAAACTAAAAGAAAAAATTGGTGAAAAATCTTAACTTTGTGTGTACTACCGGCACTTTGTAACTTTGTTTTGCTCAAGTTTCGTTGAGAAACTTCGTGTACACCGATGCTTTTCATCAATTTTGTTGCATTTTGAACCTAAGACACCGTATTACAAGACAGGTGAGTGAATTAATATGATATAGTTTCAATTTTTCTTATGGAATAAATAATATCGCGCAAATTAGGAAATTTGTCTCTGGGCCATAACCTCGAAAAAAAAAAAACAAAAGTGCGTTTTCTCTTTTCTTTGCCGAAATCTGCGAGAACTGATTGTCAGATTGTGACAATAATAAATAAGTAACAACAAAGTGACTGGAACACAACAGGTAGACAGACGTTGTTATTTACTTTATTTTTCATGATTAAAATCTTTATGACTTATTATTGAATTTTTCTGGCGATTTTTTCTATCTTCATTTTTATTTATCACTTCAGGGTTGCCACGGTTCTGAAAAACCTGGAATTGTCATGGAATTTTTTAGAAGTCTTGGAATACTTGGAAAAGTCAGGGAATTTTATAAAATTTTGTTTTATAAAATTAATTTAATTAATTTCTCTTTTTATGATTCCAATCAGTGATATTTTATTTAAAATAAGTTGAAAACTGCTGAATTGTCGGTGACTTTTACCTGATTAATCAATAGAAAATAATTGAAATTTTCAATGCTGTTACTAAAAATGAAAATTATTTCCATCTATCAATCAAAAAAAAATTAATAACAATTTAGTCATTTTCAACTGATTTCCTGTGAAACTTCATTGATTGAAATCATGAATAGAGAGTGATATTCAATATAAAATTATTCTCCTTCAATTTTATAATTATTCTTTAATTTTTTAAATTATTTTGTTCTGTTGTCGATTATTCTTGACAGCTTTCAAATTTTTTTGCAATTGTCAATTATTTTCCTCATTACTCAATTATTTTCTTTAATATTTAATTATTTTCGACATTTTGTAATTTTTCTTTCTATTATCAATTATTTTCTTCACATTTCAACTTAATTTCTTTAATTTTCAATTTATTCTCTTCATTTTCAATTATTTTCTTCAATTCTCAATTATTTTCTTCAATTTTCAATTATTATTATTATTTTTTTTTTGCCAAAAACACAGCCCACAATTAAAACATTTTATTCAATGTTCAATAATTCTCGACTTTTTGCAATTATCAATCATTTTTTTGAAATTTCAATACAAATCTTTAATTATCTTCTTCAATTTTCATTTATTTTCTACAATTTTTTCTATAATTTTCTTCAATTTTAATTGACAACTTAATATTCTCCTACAATTTTATAATTATTATTTAATTTTTTCAATAATTTTGTTCTATTGTCGATTATTCTCGCCATTTTTCGAACTTTCTTTACTTTTTTTTTCAATTGTCAAGTATTTTTTTTAATATTTAATTATTTTAATCATTTACTAATTTTCTTTTAATTATATTATTTTCTTAGAATTTAAATTTAATATTTTAATCTTCAATTTATTTCTTCAATTTTTAATATTTTCTCCAATTATTATTCTCGCCATTTCTCAATTATTTCTTTCAATGATTAATTATTTTCTACAATTTATAATTATTTCCCACAATTTTTTCAATTATTCTCTTAAAATTTTATAATTATTCTTTAATTTTTTCAATTTTTGTTGTTGTCTATATTAATCTTGCCATTTGTCGAAATTTGTTTTAAATTGTCAATTATTTTCGTCATTTTTTAAATATTTTTTTCAATTTTTCATTTATTCTACTCATTTTTCAATTATTTCTTTCAGTTATTAATTTTTTTCTGTAATTTTCAATTATTTTCTACAAATTTTTCAATGTGCAATTATTTTTCTTAAATTTTATAATTATCCTTCAATTTTTAAAATTATTTTATTCTGTTGTCGATTATTCTCGATAGTTTTCTTTTTTTTTACGTTGTCAATTATTTTCTAAAATTTTAATTTCATTCCTTAATCTTTCATTTAATTCTTAAAGTTTGAATTATTTTCTTCACTTCTCAATTAGTATTTTCAATTTGAAATTGCAGTCTTAAATTTTCAATTATTTTATTCAATATTCAATAATCCTTACCTTTTTTTTAATTATGAACTATTTTTTCAAATTTGAACTTAATTCTTAAATTTTTAATTTCTTCATTTTTTTATTATTTTCTTCAAATTTCAATTCCATTCTTCAGTTTTTAATTATTTTCTTCCATATTTCATTATTCTCAGCTTTCTTAATTACATTTTTCAATTTTTAATTGTATTCTTTAAATTTAAATTTCATTATTCAATTTTCAATTTTTTTCGATTTTCAATCCAGTCGTTCAATTAATAATAATTATTTACAACAATTATTCCTATAATTTTCTTAATTTTTCTTGTTTCCTAATTTCTTAATTTAATATTTTTTGTTTAATTTTTCAATTATTTTTTTCAGTTGCCTATTAATCTAATCATTTTTCAAATTTTGTTTTTAATTGTCAATTTTTTTTTGTCATTTTCAGATATTTTCATTAATTTCTTTTTGCGTTTTTAGTACGAAATTGTTGATCAACTTTAATCTCAAAATGAAAAATATTACATCAGAAGTAAACTTAAAAAAAAAATTATTTTTGACCTTGAAACCTTTTTAAAATCTGTTCAATTTTCATTAACATTCACTCGATACCCTAATTGATATTATATTATTAATTTAATTTGAATCTTTTATATTTTTTTTATTGTAACTACCAAAAAAGTTAATAAAATAATTTTATATTTGGACCTGGAATTTTTGTGAAAATGGTCTGGAAAACTGGAAAAGTCGTGGAATTATGAAATCATGTTTTTGTGGCAACCCTGTAAATGACCTTTTAATTTTTCTTAATTTAATAATATTTTTTATAATTGGGTCAGGCTTCGCCAAGCGGATCGGCTAAAATTGTAAATATTCTATTTCTAATAAGACATCATTTTTGTTATCCTTAAATTATGTAAATTAAGCTCTAAAATTATTAGAACAAAAAAAAAATTTTTTTCGAAGTTATTAGTGATTGAAATTTTTAATAGTGCAAAATGAAAACATACTTTTCTCGAGATCTTCTTAACCGATTTTAAAAGTTAAAAAAGCATTTTAATTGTCTTGAAACGTAGTTTTTAAAAATATTTTTTGTTCTTAAGAATTTAAAATTTTTATCGTTTTTTACATTATTTATTTAATAAATGTTAATAAAAAACAGCTTTCTGCGTGCATTACGTGAAATTTTAAAATACTGTTGTATTCTTCACACTTTTTTGAAAATAAAATCGTTAAGAAAAAAAATGGCCCGCGATTAGGAACAAAGATATTACATTTTTTTTGGCGTTCAAAATTTTTTTGCATAGGTAGTGAATAAAAGTTTAAAAATTATGTATGTTTAAGTTTTCTTTTGTTTTTATTGTCAACGGATTTATGTAATTAAGTTTAAAATGTTTTTTGCACGTCGAAAAAAAAATTTAATATATTTGTCTCTAATAGCGGGCCATTTTTTTTCTTAACGGTTTTACTATCAAAAAAGTGTAAAGAATACAACAGTATTTTAAAATTATACGTAATGCACGCAGAAAGATGTTTTTTATTAACATTTATTAAATGAATAATTTAAAAAACGATGGAAATTAAAAATTCTTGAAACAAACAATATTTTTAAAAACTACGTTTCAAGACAATCAATCACTAATAACTTCTAAAAAAAATTTTTTTGTTCTAATAATTTTGGAGCCTAATTTACATAGTTTAAGGATAACAAAAATGATGTCTCATTAGAAACAGAATTTTTATAATTAATTTTAGCCGATCCGCTTGGCAAAGCCTGACCCTATTTCTTCTTAGAAATGTTTTTCCGTGAAATAATTGAATCCTTGTAATTTATGCTGTTTTAAAAAATTTATAAATTTTGTGCTACTTAGTGGACGCATCCTAAAAAATAATTCCTTTATTTTCTGAGTTTCTTTCATTGCCAAAATAGTACAAAACACATTATAATTGAAGGTAATTATTTCAGTTCATTGTTTTAAGATATAAAAGGCGCTTATTTAAAGCATTTCTTTAACCGTAAATAATTAAATATAAAGAAAAAAGTCTTACTAAAACCTCTTCGAAGTGATCATAGCATTCTGGTCTCGTATGCAGGAGACTTTCTCCCATTTGATCAATTCCTGTATTCGTCTGGGTAGAACTTCCACGATCTATAGCACTAGTTGCAATATAAGCTAGAGACAAAACAGCTAAAAGTCCAGCTGAAAGGTTAGAAATTAGGTAAGTCAAATAATAGTGTTAAAAATAGAACATGATAAAAAAATTTTCTTTATTATCTATAGTTCCAAAATAGTGCCTAACACGGAAAATTTGTCTTAGATTTTTAAGTTTTTCTAAAATACAAGTAGAAAAAGTAGCTTCTTTGATTTTTCGAAATTTAATAATTGGTTCCCATTTGTACAGGAAGGATGAATAGGACTGTGGAAACGTATTTCCGGATATTCTGCTTTTCAACTCTTGCTTTAGAAGATTTCAAAAACAGAAGAGTGTTCTGTTTTCATGTTTTTTGTTATCGCATCGTCGTCAAGGGATGAGCATACTTACCGGCAACAAAAGAGAGCCAAAGCCTGTATGGTTTCCAAGCCAAAATGCAGGACACAGGGAGGTAAAACAAAGACTTTCGCCAGCCCCTCGTTATCATCAGAACGCTCGACCAGCAATTCCAACAAAGGGACTCGTCGTTTCTGGAACAAAGTTCACTTTCAGTTCACTCTTGTGAAAAGCCAATTGATTCTTCTCACGTTTCATTTAATCTTATATTCAACTCTTTGAGAAATTTAAATGTATCGAATTTCTTTCTCGTTTTTTACTACTCTCTCCTCTCAAAAGAACCATTTTCGGAAACTAATCTCCTCAAGCCAAAGAGACTATATCTTGTTTCAAATTCAATTTGAATTTCGTACCGCTTGTACTAAACAGAAATTTTATTATTAACAGTATTCAATTTTACAGAGTTTTTTTTTTCTTTTAAACCGTTGTTTCAAAATTAATTTTAAAATCTAATATTGAATTTATTTTAATTGGTAAAAAGATTGATTGATTAGAATTTTAAATAAATTTAACTTATCCAAATCTTAAATGAATTAAACTTTCATCAATTCTTGTTTTAATCAAACTCAAATTTAATCGACCCGAATTTCAATTTGTCCAAATTTTAATCCTTAAAAATTTCGAATACAGAATCAAAATTAAAATATTAGAGGAATATCCCCCCGGAGTAAAAATCTAAAAGTCCATAATATTTATATTTTTATAGTTATACACTAAATAGTTATAAAATAAACAGGACTGTAATTGATTTAAATTTTAAATCATGATTTAAATCGTTGGGGCATTTGCATTAAAATCATGATTTAAATAAAAAAAAACTTCAGAATTCTCCGGATGTCTAATATTGCATGTAAAAAATCGCAAACATTAAAAAAATCCACAAATTTGTGGATAAATCTTGAAAATTTGAATTTTAATAGGTATTTTATTCCTTATAAAATTTAAAAAAAGTGTGCTAATACAGATGATGAAAATATTCACGATCTACAAATTTTTGGTATGAAGATAACAAACAATAGTATCAAATTTTTATATCTTTAAGTCATTATAATTTAAATAAATTCCAAACGTCAATTAACTCATATTCCAATTTGATTAAACTTTTAAATTTCAATTAATTTAAATTTAAATTCATATTAATTAATGCATAGTATTTAAATAATATTAATTATTTTCCACAGTCGCAATAATCCTTTTTTTTTAATTCTTACAATATTTCTAAGAGATTTCACTTTTTCGAAAGTGTTTATTTTTTATCATCTAATAATTTCCTACTTTTACAAAATTTAAAGATTTTCTAATTCTTTTGCTTTAGCTATTTTTTTGTATTTGTCTTTTTATTTTAGGATTTTATTTAATTTTCTTCTTTTTATGCAAATTGTTTAATATTATTTTACACAATTTTGTTATTATAACATTCACTAAACTTTTTATTTCGTTGATTTTCTTAGTTATTTCCATATTTTTGATAATAAATAGGTACTCTCATTTTTATATAAATTTATTTAATTTGTTTTCACTTCTTGTGCAAACTTACTTATTTCTTCATAAAATTTTTAGATTTACTTTATTTTTCTATATTTATTGTTGTACTTCTTTTAAGTGTAATATTATAAAAAATATTTTTAGTTTAGTTTTCCTAAACTTTTTTATTATTAAAAGATTTTTTAATTTCTTTTCTGAAGTTTTTATTACTTTTTATGTATATTTTTTTATTCTATTTTTATTAAATTTAATTTTTTAGTAGATTTTTATCAAATTTATTTATTTTTTGTTCTTTTTACATTTTTTTACAGTTTATTAAGTATATTAAGGAAAAAGCATTTTTCTATTTGTTTCCTATTTATTAAATTTTCTTGATGTTTCGCAATTTTTTTAGCATTCTATTTTTTTAATTTTTTTTGCGCTTTTTCTCAATTTTCTATTTTTTTGAAGACTTTTATTTTATATTGTGTAAATTTAATCTTGTACTAAATATTCTCATCTTAACATCGTTCTTCTATTTCATAGAATTTTCTTTCTTTTAAAATTTTCCAAAATTGTATTCATTTTTTTTCTGCTATTTGTAAAATAATTCTCTAATTTTCCTAATTTTAAAAGTTTGGTGTCTTTAGTAATACAATTTAACGTTTTCAATTTTTAAATTATCTTCTTATTTATTTTCTTAATTTAAAAAAAAAAATTCGTAAATAGTTTTATTTCTGGAAAAGAGTTTCTATCTCTTTCTATCTCTTATCTATTTAGGTCTTTCTATTTTTTTTTTTAATTTATTATTTTTTTGTTGCTTTTACCTAATTTTCTTAATTTTGCGATACTATGAATTTAAAGATATTTTTTTGAAATTTTCTCATTTATTCCACATAATTTATTTGATTTTGATTTGGAAATTTTATATACTGATTATCTTTTTAAAAAATCAATGTTTGATTTAAATCAAAAAAATCCAATTTACATAAATAAAAAAAATCATGATTTTTATCAGCCCTGAAAATAAAGTTAAATAATTGAAAATTGTTCATGTAAATATTTAAATAAGAATGTTAAATTTTCACTAATTGTTAAATCGAATAACTTTTTTCCTTGGAGTTTTAATGGCATCTCACCTGATTACAAAATATCTCTTAAAATTTAAAAAAAATATAAAAGTCTAACTTGTATTTGTTTTTTAGTTTTCACTTTAAAAAATGTTTTTTTTTAAATCTAAAAATACATTTTTTGATGTAAAGTCTAAAAAATAATTTTAGTTAAATAAAAAAATTGTTAATCTAAATAAACCGGTCGCTCTTAAATGTTAACAAGGTTTAAAACATATTTTAAAATCAAATACATTTTTTAAATGAAATATAATTTCCTTTAGACCATTTGTGAATGAAACATTTTTTTATTTAAACAAAATTTTTCCCAGTATTATTTAAATTTAAATCAGTCAAGATGTCAAAATAAAATTGAATGTAAATATAGATGAAATTTGTGTGCTTTTTAAAGTGAAATAAATTTATAACTGGACGAGGTAACATCAAAATTCGACTGAAAATATTGCATTTAAAATATGTATTTTGTTATCGTATGGATTAAACTCAAAATGCTTTATTTTTCTCCACAGAAGATATTAAAAAGAAAATTGCAATTTAACAGATTTATGAAAAAGTCCTTTATGTAAATACTTACATTATACAGAAAGATAATTAGTTATAAATTTTATTCAAATGTTTTACAATTGAGGGAAAAGGTGTCAAAAATGGAAAATTTTAAAAAATAAGCAATATCAATATTTAAAAAAATTATAATTTTTTACAAATTATATTAAAGTTAAAAATTACTTAGTAATGCTTTCAATGTTTTTGCTAAAGCTTAAAATTTCTCTTTTTGGCACTTTTCCCCTACATTGTAAAACATTTAAGTAAAATTTGTAACTTATTTTCTTACAGTGTATGTATTTAATAGTTTTATGTATTAAAGTCTTGATTAAAGTTTGGATGGACTTGTAAGTATATTAAAATTAAGATAAATAAAAATTTACATTGTTTAAATTTCGATTAAAATAAATTTAGAAACCACAATATAAATATCATTAAACTTTCTTTGTTGTATAATTAAAATTTTATCATTTGGAAAAGAAATATTAATTTTATCATTCAACAAAATTCCGGATTTTCTGTGGCACAAAATTAACGGAAGCTCACGTATATCCTTTCGCCTGTCGTCGACAAATTTGCTCCGGAAATTAGAGAAAATTACAGGTTCACACTGATTACGACAATTGGCAGACAGATGTAGGAAATTCTGCTTGAAATAATCAATTTAGGATTTTGTTTTCTCTTCGAAAAGAAAGTCTTGCCTTGAGAAGAATTTGTACTATTAATTCTAATCAGATCAAATTGATCATTTTGTCCTCGTCTAAGCATAATAAATTAGGAAAATCCTTGTCCAAATTGACATCTCTTTCTGAAAGGGATTCATGTAAATTTGTTTTTGAATTTATTCAGCCGCCGTATATTTCGTATAGAAGAAAGATGAAGAATTTCGTATAATATTATTTACGTCTATTTAGTTGGATTTATTTTTAGTACGAACAAAATAATTAGAACACTGATACAGGATTTTGCTCTTAATTAATACCTGCAATTAAAGTAATGATAAAATTGAATGTAAACGAGCATTCTATAGACAGATATTTGAAATGTTTGATTTGATCTGCTATATAGTTAATTCACAGAGAAACAATGGTATTCATTGGAATTTAAAGGAAAACGAATATTTAACGAACAGTTCCATTCGTTCCTTTCACAAACAAATTTACATTCAAAACAAAACTTTAGAAATGTTTTGATTAATATTCATCAAGTTGTTGAAAAGTTATTTCATCGTGTTTAATATGCAATTTTCTCTTTCCTGAACTCTATTAAATTCTATAGAGTTGTACATAGTCACCTATTCATGGAAAATCTGTGAATAAATAAATTGGCAAACTTGAATACCTATACAGGTGGACAAAATACTCTTCAAAGTAAAAACTAAAAATTTTCTGTTTTATGCTCATTGTACTACATTTAGTTTGTTATTTTTGTGACAATAGGTGTGCACATTGTACATGGTAATAATCGTTGTATTCTGTGGATTTATTTTAACGATTTTGCTATTCTCTTCACTTGAAAACCTTTCTGTTTTTGTTTTCTTTTTTTACAAAGAAGCAAACATGATAAAATATATAAAAGGGTTTGAAATTTTTTCCAAGTTCTTCAATTATTGAAAAACAATAAAATGCTCAATAAAAGTTAGGGATCAGATTTTAGGAAAATTAAACTTTGGATTATTAAATTTTTAATCTGCTCATATTTGAATCGACATAAAATTTAATTACATAATTTAAATTTACGTTTTTTAAAGGTTTTAGATTGAATGATATTCGTTTTAAATATTTATGATAGAAGAAATTGAAGTAGAATTATTATTTAAATAATTTGTACCTATAAAAATTAGGGTTCATTGAAATTGATAACAGTGATAAAAGTCTAATTTAATTCGATAAAAAATTGAATAAATTGAAGTTTGAATTTATCAAAGTCAAAATCCACACAGCTTTTTATTCCAATAAAATATTAGGGTCTCTTGTAATATAGGATCAAATGAAATTGAATTCGATTTATACCAAGATCTCTAGAAATTCTTATCAATTGTAGTTTGGTTCGATTGAATTTTAAAACTGATTGATATTTAAATTAAAATCAGTTTAGTAGATTTAATAATATTTAACTATTCTAATCTATTCTTTGGTAAATCATTTTTTTCCCCAATGCAGTCTTGAAATTTACATCGAAAACGTTTTGATTATTTGGATCGATTGCATAGGGCTGATTGAAATGAGAATCAATTGTAATCTAAATTAATAATGGAACTTTTGACCAATCTGTAGTAACCAATAGAATTCAAATTTAGATTTATTGGAACCTGTGTTAATTAAAATTTGGTTAGACGCTCATGAATCTTAATTGAATAGAAATCAAATTTTATTCAACCTTTGATCACTGCAAACTCGTTATATTAAATTTCGAATTAATGGGAGTTTTAAACGAATGATTTTTTTTTATCAGAAATAAAAAGTTATTTAAAGAGAAAAAATCGCTAAGATGGAAATTAATGTTTTTTTTTTAATTCGTGCTGAAGCTGATAAAAATAATTTTTAAAAATGAACGATTTGTGAAAACATTTATTTCCAAGAAGATATAGAAATTTATTATAGGCTTACTGGAAAAAAATAAAAATGTGCTAGACGTTGATAAAATTCGTTCTTAACACGAAGTGTATAGAAGATGGAGAGACGTTATTGTAGTTCGTAAACGATATTAATTCTCATATAACTTTAGTTCTTGTAACACAATTGGTCGTTCTTTCCAATATAATTTACGTGCACTTTGGGAGTTCATTTTACTACCCTAGGAATTTTCCTCATTCCTTGTAACGCTCTGAGTCGCAAATTTTCAATTAAAAAAAAGTATACTCTGTGGGAAAATTAACAAACTGGGGATTTTTTGTAGTTGAATGTTTCTCATTTGAAACTATTTAAAACTTTAAGTGATTTATCAAAAGGGTGATTCTACGTCAGAAATATCACAATTTGCAAGTGGTTCACAAAATTTAATGATACTTTGTAAAATTGTAGTATAAAATGAGACAAATCAGTCAGAAAAAGGAATTTTTAAAATATCATAAATTGTAGGAGTTATAATACTTTGAATTTTGATGCTACATTTTCTTAATTATTTTATATCTCGGTCAATTTTTAACCGATTTTGATGAGTCACCCACCAATTTCTTCATAAAATTGTGTATTTTTAGAAAATCATAAAGCAAAAAATAAAATTTTTATTTAGATAGTAAAAAAGAAAAAAATAAAACTTTATTTATTTTATTTTTTTTTCAATTTTGACCCAACTCTTTAATTTTTTAATAATATTCCCCTTTATTTCACCTTTATTTTAAAATAAAGATCATCCTGGAGACTTTATTAGATCTTGTGATATCGTCCTTTTAGTATCATCATTTTTAGAAAGATACTACGTAAATTTATGTTTTTACCTTCATTTGTTTTTTGACATTTTTTTTAAATTAGAAACTATTTACTGTGAAGATTTCTTTTCAATTTCTCTATTAAATAAAGTAAAAATCCAATAAAATTGTTATTCTATTAAGAGAATTGGAAATAATTATTAATTTTAAGTAAAAATAAAAACATTTAGTTAAATTATGAAAATAAAACAATTTAATGCAGAAAATATTTTGCTGCCAGAGGAACCTTCAAGTTTTAAGTCCAAGTATCATAAAAACGAAAGCGATAGATTTCGACAATTTAGGACATTTATGTGAATTTTTATACTATTAAATCAGTTATAATTGTTTTTTAAAATTTTTTAATATTTAAATTTTGTATTTAAGTAAAATTTCTTACTAAATAAATCATTGTATAAATATTTATTATATTATATTATAATTATATTGTTGTCACATTAATAATGATTTAACTACCTAATTTATTTACTTATATTAAAATTACCTTCTAATTAAATGATTTTATTTTTACTTACAATTAATCATTATTTCCAAATCTATTAATAGAATAACAATTTTATTTGATTTTCACTGTATTTAATTGAGAAATTGAAAAGAAATCTTCACAGTAAATAGTTTCTAATTTAAAAAAAAATGTCGAAAAACAAAAGAAGGTAAAAACATAAATTAACGTAGTATTTTTCTTTTAGATTATGATACTAAAAGGACGATATCACAAGATCTAAAAAAGTCTCCAGGATGATCTTTATTTTAAAATAAAGATGAAACAAAGGGGAATATTATTAAAAAATTAAAGAGTTGGGTCAAAATTGAAAAAAAAAATAAATAAATAAAGTTTTATTTTTTTCTTTTTTACTATCTAAATAATAAATTTTGTTTTTTGCTTTATGATTTTCTGAAAATACACAATTTTATGAAGAAATTGGTGGGTAACTCATCAAAATCGGTTAAAAATTAATCGAGATATAAAATAATTAAGAAAATGTAGCATCAAAATTCAAAGTATTATAACTCCTACAATTTATGATATTTTAAAAATTCCTTTTGCTGACTAATTTCTCTCATTTTATACTACAATTTCACCAAGTATTATTAAATTCTGTGAACCACTTGCAGATTGTGATATTTCTGACGTAGAATCACCCAAAAGGTAATCTAGAATAATTGTTTTGTGTAGACTGCATGATTATTTAGTTTGTGTATACATCATTAGGTGTATTTTAACTGTTTTCGATTCTTTTCAATGTCAAGATGCAATTCTATTTCCTTCTATTTGCTCTGTGAATTTGTTTCTTATACTTTTCTTTTTCTTTTGAGAGAGTCACTCCAAGAAAATACGTGGCTAAAGAAAAACAACGACGAATGCCGGAAGCAAGGTTTTGTCGAAATAACTAAGACACACGTTCGTCTCTGTCTATTTTTACCCTTTTTTGCTTTATCTTCTAAAGAACAGTTTTCAAAAAGACAAACGTAAAACAATCTAGTTTTGTGAAATTTAATCAATAATGTACAATTTCTATTGACATTTTTTGAAATGACAAATGTTTCTTTGAAACGTGCCCAGGTGGAAAAATTCTCTTATAGTTTATCTATAATGAATTCTCGATACTGTCACTTCTAAATTTAAAAAAAGTTGTACGAAACCAAGAGAATTTTTATTTATGAATTTTAAGGCAATTGTATAAATTTAGACATTATAATATAGTTATTTATACTTTCTTGTTTTTTCTATATATTTATTGAAAGAATATTTATTTAAAGAAAAACGATGTTTTTGGAATTTTTAAAACTGCAAAAGTACATTAAAATTTTATCAAACTCTTTTATTTTGAAAAAATACTGGCATGACTTTTTCCAAAAACAGAGTTAGGGATTTTAATTACTTAAAATAAATAATTATGTAAATGATTATATAGAAAAACTTAAAAATCAATTGTTTATTCGAAATACTTACTTTATAAAGACTTGTAAAAAAAGAGTGATGGCCCATGTGACTTCGAAAAAAAATATGACAACTGATGCTGCCCTGAAAATTAATACAGAAACTTTACTTTTTTATATAGAACATATATATTATGTACATTTTATATGATTTCTAAACATGAAAACTATGAGCTTTTAAAAAACATTTTACATAAATCTTTTAAAGTAATTTTTACACAATATTTTTTGTTTGGGTTTTTTTTATTACGATACATGTTTTTAAACAGATAAGTAGAAAACTAAAATTAAAATAAATATAAAATTATTAGTCAATAATGCTGTAAAAGTGACTTTTTTCAAAATATAGAAGTTTATTCGAGCTTAAACGTGTGATCTCATTTAGCAGTATTAGTTTATAAAGTCTTTAATTTGATCTCGTCTTTAAGGAGGTTTAGTAGACGAAGACACGCTAAAGTTATCAACTATTGATTTGCTCGACCCCGTCATCGGCTGCACAAATTTATTGCATTTGCTTTGTCTAGAGAGATGGTTACCATTTCCACCGAATCAAATTTTGTTGCTTTTAATTGTACAACTCGATCAAGCGCCCTAGAAACATAAAGTATTTACCCAATTACCAGTTCTTAACAAAACAAAACAAAACAAAACAAAACATCTCTTGCTTTTGTTTTATTTCAATTGTATTGTTTGCTTTGAAAATATATACCAAACTCAAGTACTTGTAAATCAGTCCTTTGTTCCAGAAAATGCTTATTTGAAAAATAAAAGTTAATTTGCATTGCTTATTTGTTTAAGAATTTCAATTTAGATATTTAACATTTTAATTTTCGTGATATATTAATATCACGTTTCAATATTATTGTATTCTGTAATTTTTTGTTTCTTATAATATAAAGATAAATAAATTCTAATACAGCATTGTTTTATTTGAAGTATTAAAATTGCAAACAACCTTGATGAGATCATTATTTTGTTTCAAAAACTTGAAAAATTCTGATACGCTAATATAAAAAGTTTTTTCATGTAAATTCTTGTGATAGTTAATTACAATTTGAATTTTATATTTCTCTGATCCTCGACAAGTTTTAATAAACAAGCATCCTGTAATTCATGTCAGTGATGTTTTTGCAACGTTTCTTAATTAACAAGAAAATAATTACTTTTACCGTTACATTTATTTGTAAACATTTTTATTTTGATCTACTTTTCAAAAATCTATTATAATAGGTAATTGCGGAAAAAAAATTTTCTCAAAAAATACGGGAAGTTTTTCATAAATCTTGGATAATGGAAAAAATGCACTGATTCTTGAAGAATTTTCATGAATGATTTATAAACTTTCAGAAGAAATCGAAGAACTCTATATAGACTTAAGTAATGGTTCTTAACTTTTTCTTTTCCAGTAATTACTTAAAAATAGTTAAAAAGCAGTTTTCAAACTAGTCTATAGATTTTTTAAAAGGTTCCGAATGAGTATTAATGCTATACAGTGTTCTATAAATTTATCATTTTTGTCCAGATTGAAAATCTCAAGCTCTCAGAAGTAGAAACTCAAGTAAAAGTTCCTGACTCTAACGCCCTACAATTTATTATATGGAATTTTTTCCGTGTAAGACAAGTTATTTGCTTTTTTTTATTATTTCGCTAAATAATATTGTAAATGTCACCAATCATATTTTAGATTCGGTTATTTTTGGTGAGCAGAAGAATATTTTATGTAAAATTTGAATTTAAAATTGTAGAAATAAATAAAACATTCTGTTCTTTTGAACATTCAGAACTTGAAGTTAATTTGAAATGTAATTTAGAGCGTTTTATGCGAGAATAAGTAATAAAGTTTGAAAATAAGAGTCCAGCCTCCCTTCACGTTGTGAGTCTAGATAGAAATGAATTACGGTATATGTATATGGATGTTGTATTATCCTCACGTAACGTAAAACCCCATGACATGTCCGTGATAAGCCACATCTACTCCAACGCCAGAGACAACTGGAACAAAAATATAAAAATAATAATTTCAGTCTTCCATTATATTACAATAATTTTCATATAAATCCGCATATTGTGATTATAATGCAATTATCGCGTGCGTGCTTAAAATCTTATGAAAATTCCAATTGTATTTTCAATTTTTAAAACTTTGCGTAATAATAATTGTTTATTTAATAAGGAGTACACTGAGTAATTCGCTTTATCATAAAATATAAATTTTCTCTACCTTGGATGAAATACAATACTTGGGCGAGAATTTCTGTAAAATGCTCAACATTTTCGGCATTCTGTACAGACTAACAACATATGTCTAATACTTCGATTAACCACAGGGCTTTAGGAAACTTCCTCAACCTCGAATTTCACTCGACCCACCAGAAATTACGAACTTTAATAGAAAATTTCAGTTTTCTCTTTAGAATAAACAACTTAGTGTTTTATCATTTTGGACTATAATAAATAGAAAGCCAGGTATTAATTGTTTTAATTCTTTTTTATTTAATTTACACAGTAGAATTTCTTCTACATCTTAAAAATGATATTGAAACCTGATGGTTTCATTTTTTGGTAATATTATTAGTTTTATGAATTTCGACGATATTTTTAGTACTTTTTACATCTCTTTATTAAAAATAATTAGAAAATCGTTTCACAAAGAATCTACCTTATGCTTAAATTTAGAAGTTCCTTTCTTTCTAGAATTCTGAACGTTTACATAAACCTCTATATTCGTTTTAATTAAAATAGTCGCATATAATGCTTTTCAAAATAAGAAACTTAATTAAATTCTTATTGTTTGTTGAATATTATATACTTACCGCATAAGGTTTTTTAATAAATCTCATAATATTTAACATGTGTTTTTCAGTTGTTAATTTATTTTCAGGACACAAGAAATTCAGATTCATAATAATTGAGGGTCCTTAAATCTTCTAGTTACGGATTTATGAATAAAGACAAATAATTTCTAAAAAACAAAATTGTCTACCTACACTGAAAAAAAAAATTATTTGGATCAAATAAAAATTATTTGATCCAATTATATTATTTACTTGTCTATTATCCAATAAACCTGTATTTGGACCAAATAACTATTTATTAGACCTAAGTATTTTATTTGATTGTATTAAGTAAAGACTAATTTGTATCAAATACAAAGTACTTGAGTCAAATAAATGGAATAATTGGAGCTAGTACATAATGTTTTAAATCAATTATGAAAATTATTTCATACAAATAATATTTTATTCAACCTGAGTATTTTATTTTATCGCATTAAATAAATAGTAATTTGTGTCAAATAAATTAAATATTTGGAGCTAGTAACTAATGTTTTAAGTCAATTATGAAAATTATTCCATTCAAATAATATTTTATTCGACCTGAGTATTTTATTTTATCGCATTAAATAAACAGTAATTTGTGTCAAATAAATTAAATATTTGGAGCTAATAACTGATAATTTAAATCAATTATAAAAATTATTTCATTTATATTGTTAAAGCAAATAAATATTAGTTTGCATGAATAAAATGTAACCCCTCTTTTGTTGTTCAGTTTACTCTTATTTAATGTTATTATGAGTATGGTGATTTTCATTCATAACATTCTTATTATTTATTATTTATTTAAATACTGATTATTTTACACTTATTTATTTATATTTAGTTAACACGTATTATAACCTAACATATAAACTATTAAATAAAATTTCGCACGGATGGTGGGATTGAGCCCACGACGCACGCAATACGAGACTTTTACGCTACCCACGAAGCCACGCTGACTTGACTTCAAAATTACAAAAACACCTATTTAGCCTTAGACATTAGTTACAATAAATTATTTACTTGATCCAAATACTTTTTATTTGTTTTTAAAAAAGAAAATATTAGCATTAAATAATTTGGTTTACTATGACTTCTAACATAATTTAATTGTGTTACATAATTTTTATTAACGTTAAAAACTCAAATATTTGAGTGAAATAAATAAATGAATAGTTTTAAATAACTCACAAATTTCGTTACAATAAATTATTTATTTGACTGAAATACTTTTTATTTGTTTTTATAAAATAATATATTAGCATTAAATAATATATTATTTATATTAAACAATTTGGTTTACTTTCATACATAAAATAAATTAATTGTTTTAAATAATTTTTATTTGTCTCAAAAACCCAAATACTTGAGTGAAATAATTAAATGAATAGTTTTAAATAACTCACAAATTTCGTTTTAATAAATTATTTATTTGACTGAAATACTTTTTATTTGTTTTTATAAAATAATATATTAGCATTAAATAATTCGGTTTACTTTAATCCATAAAATAAATTAATTGTGTCAAATAATTTTTATTTGTGTCCAAAAACCCAAATACTTGAGTGAAATAAATAAATGAATAGTTTCATATAATTTAGCATTTGTATTAAATATATTCGTTTATTAGATTAAAATAATTATTTACTTGATCCAAAGAAGATTTATTTGGTTTAAATAAACGTGATTCAAATAATTCAAGTTATTTGAATCAAATAAATATTTTTTAGATCCAACTAAAAAATGTTTGAACGAAGTAAATATTTATCAAATAATTTAAATTAATTGAGTCAAATAATTTTTTTTTTCAGTGTATAGTGGTGGATGAGTTGGTAACATAATTGAGAATTGAGAGATGCCTATTCTGCCATACAATATTTTGTAATTTGGTCTCTGAGCACTTTACATTCTGTTATATTTGTAACATAGAAGAATAAAAGCATTTTACATTCTGCCGTAAAAATTTTTGTAATTTTGTAATCTGATTTCTGAGCCCTTAGTATTCTGTTATGTTGGTAGCATAATTGAGGAAACTCCAATTCTGTCATAAAAGTTTTTGTAATTTGGTCTCTGAGCACTTATATAGTTATGGATTAGCGAAGTAGACTTACTTTTATTAATGAAAGAAATGTATGTTACATTTCACATTATGTAAAAAAAATTTTAATTTGGTCTCTGAGCACTTAGTAGCATTTTTTTTATAATGGTAACATAATTGAAAAATTTCCCATGTTGCCATAACATTTTTTTGTTTTGGTTCATGAGCATTTATAATATTCTCTTGTAATGGTTATTTTAATAGAGGAAATGGAAAAGCATGATACATTTTGACACTAAAGTGTTTGTAATTTGGTCTCCGAGTTATGTTTTATATTTGTAACATAAAAGAATAAAAGCATTTTACATTCTGCTACATAATTGTGTTGGTAACATAATTGAGGAAACTTCAATATTCTGTCATAAAAGTTTTTGTAATTTGGTCTCTGAGCACTTACAGTTATGGATTAGCGGAGTAGACTTACTTTTATTAATAAAAGAAATGTATATGTTACATTTTTGTAATTTGGACTCTGAGCACTTAGTAGCATTTTTTAAGTTGAATTAAACATAATAGAAAAACTTTCCATGCTGCCATAAAGTTTTTGTTTGGCCTATGAACACTTAATATTCTGTTATAATGGTTATTTTAATGGATGGAATGGAAAAGCATGTTATATTTTGACACAAACGTGTTTGTAATTTGGTCTCTGAGCACTTGGCTTTTTGTTATATTTGTAACATAGAAGAATAAAAGAATTTTACATTCTGTTACATAATTGTGTTGGTATAACATAATTGAGGAAACTCCAATTCTGTCATAAAAGTTTTTGTAATTTGGTCTCTGAGCACTTACAGTTATGGATCACCGGAGTAGACATACTTTTATTAATAATGGAAATGTATATGTTACATTTCACAATATGCAAACATTTTTGTAATTTGGACTCTAAGCACTTAGTAGCATTTTCTATGTTAAATTAAACGTAATAGAAAAACTTCCCATGTTGCTATAAAAGTTTTTGTTTGGTCTATGAACACTTAATATTCTGTTATAATGGTTATTTTAATGGATGAAATGGAAAAGCATGTTACATTTTGTCACAAAAGTGTTTGTAATTTGGTCCCTGAGCACTTAGCATTTTGTTATGTCGGTAACATAATTATGAACTTTAAAGTTCTGAACGCTCAAATGAACGAAATTATTGTTTTGACGTTTTTTAAATTCAAATTTGACCAAAAATAATGTTATAAATACCAAAAAATTAATTGGGATATTTTAAGAATTGAATTCCCTTTTTATATTTCGAGTTGCAAAAGTTATTTTTAAAAATATACAACAAGAAAAAAAGCTTCGTTTAAATGAACGTTCAAAACTTGAGGAACATATACACGATTAAAAGGAATTTCCTATTCTGCCATAAAATTTTTTGTATTTTGGTCTCTGGGCATTTAGTATTCTGTTATGTTGGTCATGCGCGTGTTTAGGGGAAGGGTTTATTGGGGTTCATGCCTCCTCCCTTAAGAGCTTCGAATTTATAGGCAAATTACTTCATTTCTTGAGACCTCCCTATCAAAACAGAAGCCATAACTTTTGACTCACCTCCCCAAACCATAGTTCTATAATAATTTCCATAATTTTTCTCTATTCGTCTGCCATATTGAATTTACCATTTTTAATTTTGTAGTAACCTGACTTTAAATTCATCATCAGTGTCTCTAGTATAATTCTTCTAGATACAAATTTATATAAAAAGTCAATTTTTTAAAAACTCATCTTCGAATTTGAAGCAGCCATTTTATATTTTCAAATTATAACTTTAAATTTATGATCTGCAACTCATAAAAACCTCCAAATTCCAATTTAAATACGAAACTATTTTATACAGCGACACAAAAAAAATAAATTCACAAATACCTCGCTATATTTATAACGTATCTTATATTTTTTGTTATAGGAATGCATTATTCAAGAAATAAAATAAAACTGCTGTTTAATAAAAGTCTAAGAAATGAGAACACTTGTGACTATATTCATGTCAACGTTCTCCAGATATCTCGGGTTACTAGAATTTATCCGTTTTCTTTCCTTCATTTCTATTTTTATTACATCTCCCTTTGGTGTTAAGTTTATAGCAGGGGGTTATAAATAAAATAGATTTGAATTTTATTCTTAATAACATTTTCTGAAATATGTACACATATGAAGTACATAGATTATCCTTACTAACCCTTTAGATTGAAATATGAGTATTATTATTTATTATTATTATCAAAAAATGTAATTAAACTTTTACTTTGAGCTCAACAATATAAATACGTTAAATTTCATGATGAATGCTAGTATATTATTTTATTTCTCATCTTCTCTCGTCAATCCAATATTTTACAAAATGGCAACCTTTAAATTATTCATTTTGATCGATTATTGCAAATTGTATCGACTTGTAAATTCTTAATGCACATAATTTCAAGTACATTGAATTTAAAAATCTGCGTATAATCAACTATTGATTTGTTAGTTCCGGTGATAAAATTACGTAATTTGAATTTGACCGTTCATGCATTGAATTGCGATTGATATTGCGCTAGAAAATGACAGGTTGCAAGTTGTGTATTTTATCCCTTTGTGTTGATTGAGTGTCTCTTGTTCAAAGTTTGAGTACACATCTCAATTCAGGCGTTTCATTGCGGTTTTATCACTGTTCATTGTTTTTCAAAAGCATTTGTTCTTCTGATTAGTCCATCAGTCAGTAAACAAAAACATAAAATTGCAACAAAGCATAAAAATGAAATTGAATAGCGTGAAATACGAAGACAGAATATACGTCATGAAATTCTCGTTTCATACGTTGAATTGCAAAAGGAAGTGCTATATCTTTTGCGGATTAAACTCTCTTCACTTGCTTTAGATTTAAGTTCAACTTTCCTGTGTACTCAAGAAATTGATTTCAGAATAGAAATTCGATTTCAGTTTCTCTACTAGAATTGATCTAATTCTCACCTTATTTAATCTTATCAAATTTTTATTCCTTAATCATTCCTATTTTTTATTCAATAAAAAACGAAAATCTCAGAATTCTTTTCCCTGTATCAGTTCCAGGCTTCACAGGATTTTTCCTAAATGTCCCCTATTTAAAAATTTTTTCCCTAACACCCCCTATTTTTCACAAAAATCTATTTAAAGTCTTAATATCTAGTGATTTGATAAATTGCTGGTAATTTAGTACATTAAGATAAAAACTGGGAACTTTAGAAACGGTTAGAAAATTTTTAAAGTGATCCGGAGATTTTTAGAAAATTCTAGGAATTCGTAGATAAATAAAGAAAAATTTAATTTTAATCTTGTATTCTTTAATAACTTGAAAAAATGAATTTCAAATGGTTGAGAGTACGATCTAAAAATTTTGGTTGAAAGGTCAAAAATATTAGATTTTAATAATTCCATGAATAATTTAAGTAATTCTTTATAATTTAAATACCTAAATCACAAACTTCAGTTGAATCAAAAATCAATTTATTAAAACTTTTAAATTACTATTAGTTCGAAATTCCACAGTCAAAATTAACTACTTTATTTCCATTTTCATATATTGTGCTTAAACACTGTTTTTTCCTGAGTTTTTTACTTTATGTTTCATTTTGACTTAATTTGAATATTTACCACATTTTTTAAATTTTCTAACATTAATATAAATTTTTTCCTTCCTTGATAATTTTCTTTTATCATTCTTTGATTTTTAAAATGAATTTTCCATTATAATAATCATGTTTCTATTTCTTTGAAATTTTTAGGAACTATCATTTTTTCGAAAAATTTAATTTTTTTCTTACAATTTTTTATTCTTTAAAAAATGTTTTCAGAATTTCCTTTATTTTTCGGTATTTTTACACAATTTCTTAAATTTGATCACTTTTTGAAGATTTTCATTTCTTTTGCTTCTAATTTTGTGTTATAGATTTTCTTTTTTTTTACGCAAATTATTAGAATTTCAATATAATCCAATTTCGTTTGTAAAAACAAAGACAAAAAATGTTCTAAATTCAAATTTTTGGGCGTTTATTTTGTATTATTATTTTTTCACAGTATTTATCAATATCATCTAAAACTACTATTAATTTCAAGGGTTCATCAAAACCACCCCTTTTAAAAAAACTTGTTTTCCCTTTGTTTTTTTTTTTTTTTGCCAACGTTGCCATGATTTAATTTTCTCACTAATTTTGATAAAAATTAAGTGAGCGGAGAAGTACAATTTTTTCCTCATTTATCCGATTGTTTTTACATTAGCTCTTTTTTTGTACATTTATTTTTTTTTACATATTTTGTCTATTTGATCGAAAATTTATTTACTCTTTGATATGTCTAATTTTGTAATTCTTTATAATTTAAGTAAATCTCAAACTCAAGTTGAATTAAATTATAATTTATTCAAGCTTTTAAAATACAATTATTTCAAAATTCAACAATCAAATATTAATTATTTTATGTTTCACTTTGGCCTAATTAAAATATTTACGACACTTTTGAAAATTTTTAAATTTATTATAATTTTTTTTTCCTTAGCAATTTTTTTTCATCATTCTTTGATTTTAAAATGAATTTTCTAATGTAATAATCATGTTTCTATTTCTTTGAAAAATTTAAAAACTAGGTATCATTTTTTCGAATATTTACATTTTTTCTTATAATTTTTTATTCTTCAAATAATGTTTTCAGTGCCTATTTTGATTTTTTTTCTCGATGTTTTTACACAATTTCTTAATTTTTTTTCACTTTTTGAAGCTTTTTGTTTCTTTTGCTTCTAATTCTTTTTATATTAAAGGTTTTCTTCCATTTACGCAAATTATTTCAGTTTGTTTTATATAATTTTCTTTTCATTTCGAAAAAATTATTTATTTTCTAATTGATTTTTTTTATCTATTTTAATAATTTAAGAAAGCGGGGGAGTATAATTTGTTTTCATTTATCTGATTGTTTTTACATTAGCTCGTTTTTTATACATCTATTTAATTGTTTTTTTACATTTTGTCTATTCGTTCGCAAATTTATTTACTCTTTGATAAAATTTCTAAATTCTATAACTTTTTAACAATATTTGTTTTTAAAATTTTTTTAAAGATGTATATCATCTATAAAAAATTTTGTTCTTTTATTTTGTTAATTTATTTACAAACACTGTTTAAATTTTTGTCATTTTGTAAATAACTTCCAGAACTTGTTCATTTTTAAATGAATTTGCCATTTCTTTTACATGATTTTTACTTATCTTTTTATATTTTCTTATTTTATTCTAATTGTTTTTTAATTTGTAATTTATTTTCTACTATTTTTCTAATTTGTAAAACTTTTTGTAATATTTTTACAGTTTAGTTAACTTTTTTTAGAGATTTTCTGCATTTTTCAATGTTATTTATATTTTATTTTATTATATGGTTATCTCTTTAAATATAAATTGGTTTCAATTTACTAATAATCCGGACTTAAATTAGTCCAATTTTCTGTCTATTCATATTTCAGTCGATCCAAATTCCCATTCTTTTGCAGATTTTTTTTAGCTTTTATAAAATAAAAAAATAAAATTAAGTTTTCATGTTTATTACGTTTAAAGATGTTTTTTATTCATTTCAAAAAAAAGTTGTCCCACAATTTTGACTATGTAGTGTTTTGTTACATTTACATACGTATTTTTAATAAAATGTTTTTTATCATAAAAGTTAATAATTTATTAACATTAAAAGACATATTACAACTTTTCTAAAATTTGGACTACAAAATGTTTGGTCCAGCAAATCAGTTATGATATATAATTTATTTATCTTTATTTATAAATTTTGTAAAGTAGCCTAAAAGTCCGCTTTTTTTATGTATTCAATCCCCTATTTCCTTTAAAATATTCTTCATTGTCACTGTGAAGCCTGCAGTTTTTAAAACAAAATTTTTGATTCGATTAATTTTTTTTAACTCTGATTTAAAATAAGAAACGTTTTTAAAACAAAAAAAAAACCCCGATTTACTTCAAGTTGTAAAGTATTTTAATGAAAATTCTTTAACAGATTTCTATCACAGCGTGTTACTTTAAGAAAACTTCTGAAAGTTTCATTCTCTTTATTGGAGAACAGTTTCTCGCACGCAGAATGCAATTGAAATTAAATTCAAGTCAATTTTATTTCCTCCTTCACAGCAGAATTTGTAATAACGATTTAGAGTAACTGTCAAATTACGAGAGGAATTCGGGGTTAGAAACTGAGAATCACTGAGAATAGTTGCAGAGACATAGCGATTGTGGTTTGTTCTCAAAGGTGGTTCTTCGGTGATCTGACAGTCAATCGGACTCAAAGAGATTATGTTCTCCACAAAGCTAACAGCCTCTCTTAATTATAAGGAACAGGCTTTGTTTGTGGTTATATTCTCTCTGGCATCAAGTTTATAAACTAATTCCCTCCCGCAAACCAGTGATGTCATCCGATATTTAAGCAAACACAATTTCAGACCAAGGTTATTAAAAGAATTAGTATTGGTCTTTTAGACAAAATATAATTTTATTAAAATATACATTTTTATAAAAATACTTTTTATTTTATTTTTATAATAAATAATAATAATAATTTTTTTAAGGAATAAATTTATTTAAATTTGATTTGAATATTTAAAGAAATACATTTCTCTCCGCCTGCGGTATAACGTCTGATCGCATATTGACTTTAACTTCTCAAGTTTAAAAAGAGCCGGAAATTATTCAATGATTTCTTTTATGTTTGATAAAATTACGCAGAACTTTATAAATTTCATGTATCACAAGAATATATATTTATATACTTACAGTTATGAATATTAAATGAACCGAATTTTTATGTCGACCTTCTATTTTATATTCAAATTTTTTCTACAATATTTGCGTTTCAAATTGTGAATCATTTTTTATTGTTAAAAATCACAGAAGCTTGAGGGACGTTATAAATTTGAAATTTAAAGTTTAACGATTAAAATTTAAATAACTGAAATTAATTTTGTTTGTCTATTATAATTGCTATATTATTTATGATTCATTTTATTTTTTTCTAGAAATTATTTAGATTTGTAAAATTTGTTATTTGATAATGCACTTTTGCAGAAGTAAAGAAAATTTCAATAAGAGTGCTTCTTTGGTCCTGTTTTATCAGTTCAGTCACTTCCTGCTTCTTTCTGCCTTAACATAAAAGGGTTGCTCCATATTTTGCAGACTTCCTGTGGTTTCCACGTTTTTAAAAGCTGCACTACAACTTTATGGTTTCATACACTTCGTAAATCTTACTCATTCTCCATAACTTTTCCAAATCTCCCGGTATGAAAGTTGAAAATGTTTAAATTTAGGACATAAATATTAAAGCTTTATGGAGCATTTTACGATTTTTTTAAGTTTGACAAAAAAACACGGTTTTTTGCACCTTTCTCGGATATTTATTTATCAGATTTATCTTATTATTAAAATTTATCCTCGCACGGATAAAAGGAAATTCATTTTCACATTTGGCCCCGCGTTGGGTGCCATTTAGATAAAAGGCTCGCCATATAATTAATGACGAATAATGAACTTTTACAGATAAATTTTATATGTTGGAAAATAAATTATACTTTGCTTTAAGTTCTAAAGAGAAGTATAGAATGGATTCTAGAAAGTTTAGGTGGAAATCCTGCACCAACATCAGTGAATACTTGACGGCAAATTGAATTTTCAAGTGCAAGGTACGAGAAAATGTAGATTGTAGACTGTTGAGGTTTCACAAGACTCTCGAATGAAAGGATACATGATTTTCTTCTTTTTTTTACCCTCCCTTGTCAACATCTGTAGACAGTCTGAACAAGCTCTTTTATGTATGAACTTAACTGTTTTCAGTCTTCAAGATCCCTTTCTCCCTTCGAATTACTGTGGAAAGAAACCTCAGGCTATCATATTCTCAACGGTACTCTATAATATTACATATCGTTTTTTAAATGACACATAAAACATTGTCATTTTAAATTCTAAAACAAAACTCAAATTGTCTTCTTAGACAACATTTTTCACGAGAAAAATAATTTTAAAAAATCAAAGAATAATTATACAATTTTAAGATAATAATTGAAAACTAAAAAATTGTAGGAAATAATTGAAAATTGCGGAAAACAACTAATAATTAAAGGAAATAGTTGAAAAATGACGAGATTAATTGAAAAATTGAAGAAAATATGTGAAAAATGATGAAAATAATTGTTAATTGAAAACAAAATTCGAAAAACGACTAGATTAATAGACAACTCAAAAAAATAATTGAAAAAAAACGGAGAATTAATAAATATTGAACAATTGGTTTTAAAATTACAGAAACTTAATAATAATCGAAAAAAATAATAGAAAAAAGGCGATAATTTTTTAATATTAAAGAAAATAATTGAAAATTAAACAGTGGAATTTAAATTTGAAGAAAATAACTGAGAATTGAAGAGAATAATTCTAGAATTGAATAATTGAATTAAAATTTTAAAACAATCTTTATGAGTGGAAATAATAATTGAAAAAATCCGACAATTATAGGACTGCGGGGAATGTACTTACTAAATAAATAAATAAGTTTTGAGGAATTAATTGAAAATCGATAAAAATAATTGAAAATTAAAGATAATATTTCAGATTTAAGAAATAATTCGAAATTAAAGAATTACCTAAATGGAAATTTCAAGAAAATATATGCCAATTAGAAGAAAAATTACAATATGACGAAAATAATTTACTAACTAACTAATTAACTATTAAAAAAAATAATCAATGATTGAAAAAAAAAAAATCGAAAAATGGTGAGAATAATCGGCATGTGAACAAAAAAATGTTTAAAAATAATGCATAAAAAGAAAATTGACGCAGAATAATGAATTGTCAATTGAATAATATACACAACCAAACAAAATAATTTAAAAAATCAAAGAATAATTATAAAATTTTAAGATAATAATTGAAAATTAAAAAAAGTGTAAAAAATAATTGGAAATTGCGAAAAATAATTAATAATTGTAGGAAATAGTTTAAAAACTATGTAGATTTAACATCAAAAAAATAATTAAAATTGAAAAAAATAATTGAAAATTGAAGAAAGTAATTAAAAATTAAATAATGAAATTAGAATTTAAAGAATATATTTAAAAATTAGAAAAAAAATAATTAAAAAAGCCGAGAATTAAATAATATAGATGAAAAAAATTAAAAACTTAAGCTTTGAAATAAAAATTTAATAATGAAATTTAAAAATTAAAGAAAATAATTGAACAATTGTATTTAAAATTAAAGAAACTTAATGATAATCAAAACAAATAATAGAAAAAGTACAATAATTTTTTAATGTTAAAGAAAATAATCGAAAATTGAAAAGTGGAATTTAAATTTGAAGAAAATAACTGAGAATTGAAGAGATTTGTTCTGAAACTGAATAATTAAATTGAAAATTTAAGATAATTTCTATGAGTGAAAAAAATTAAAAAAATCCAAGAAACATGGAATATTGAAG
The DNA here is from genome assembly GCA_037103525.1 of Ganaspis brasiliensis. Taxonomy (NCBI): domain Eukaryota; kingdom Metazoa; phylum Arthropoda; class Insecta; order Hymenoptera; family Figitidae; genus Ganaspis; species Ganaspis brasiliensis. Next base: position 1,078,428 of record JAZKLR010000256.1, on the reverse strand, counting down.
AATCAATTGAAAATCGATGAAAATAATTAAAAATTTAAGAAAATATTGAGGAATGTAATTAAAAATTTAAGAAATAAATTGGAAATTAATGTATTAAATGGAATTTTTAAGAAAATAGTTAAAAATTAAAAGAAAAATTACAATATAAAGAAAATAATTAAATAATAACGAAAATAGTTAACTATTAAAAAAAATAATTAACAATTTAAACAAATTCAAGAAATGGTGAGAATAATTGGCATTTGAACAAAAAAATGTTTAAAATTAAATAAAATTATTAAATTATTATTATTAAATATAATTATTAAATAAATCAATTGGAAATTAAAGAATTGTATTGAAATTTCAAGACAATAATAATTGATAATTGAGAAAATGCTAGAATTATTGAATATTGAATAAAATAATTGAGAATTGAATACAATAATTATTAATATTCAGAAATAAGGGATATAATTGACAAATGAAAGAAAAATTCGAAATCTGTGGAGAATAATTGACAACAGACCAAAATAATTAAACAAAATTGAAGAATAATTATAAAATTTAAAGAAAATAATAATAATAATTTTTAGAAAAAATTATAGATTTATTTATTAATGAAATTAAAATTATTTGAACTGTTATTTATACAGCGCCGCTCAAAAGGATTTGCCCACTCTACGGCATACAAGGGCATTACAAAAAATTCTGTATCTTCATTAATAATAAAGATAAAACCTTCATCAAATATTTATTTTAAAATGATACCTAAAAAAATAATTTTTTTTTATTGTTTAATTGCTTAAAATAAAAGAAAAAAATTTTCACTTTTTTTGAAAAATGTGAAGTTGATACAATTTTTTAAAAAATCATTACATTTCAATTCTATAAATGGGATTTGAAAGCATTCTTTGTCACCTTTAAAACGATTATTTGAAGTTTGCTCTACGATAATTTTTAAGGAAGATATGATCATTTGTTTATAAAAATAGCTTTTTTTCAATTGCTGGTAACTTGAGAACAACTGACTTTTGGAAAAATTTGTTAAGAATAAAATGTGCCCTTTTGTGCGTAGAGTTAGGAAAAAAGGATTTTAACAATTTTTTCCAAAATTCAGTTGTTCTCAAGTTACCAACAATTGAAAAAAGGCTATTTTTATAAACAAATGATTATATCTTCCTTAAAAATTATTGTAGAGCAATTTTTAAAAAATCGTTTTAAAGGTAACAAAAAATGCTTTCAAATGCCATTTATATAATCAAAATGTGATGATTTCTTCAAAAACTGTATCAATTTGAAATTGTTCAAAAAAAGTGAAAAAATTTTATTTTTATTTTAAGCAATTAAACAATAAAAAAAAATGTTAAAAAATTTTTTTTAGGTATCGTTTCAAGACAAATATTTAAGTTTTAAAATAAATATTTGATGAAGGCTTTATCTTTATTATTAATGAAGATACAAAAATTTTTGTAATGCCCTTGCATGAAGAAAAAGTGGGCAAATCCTTTTGAGCGGCACTGTAAATTTAAATTTTAATATGCATTTTTTAAAAAGTATCTGATTTAAAATAAAAAAATATCTAGGTGCCAAATTTCATGTGTGGACAGAATAAAAGAAGGAATGAGAGAATGAATGAATCTTGCTCTCTAAATCTGAATTAGTTAAAAATAACTAATAATTAGTAAAATCGTGCCTGAGTTTTTATTTCAGCAATTAGTTAAAAATGACTAATTTTTAGTTAAAACATAACTAAAAAATAGTTAAAATTCGACTAATTGAATTGGTAAATAGAATTTTATTAAAATATTAGTTATTTTTTACTAAATGATTAGTAGAAATACAACTATGTATTTCAATTAGTGACTGAGTTTTTGCTTTCAAATTAGTTATTTTTAACTAATTCAGATTTAGAGGGTGTGAAATATTATTATATAGATTATTTCAGAAAACCTGAAACTTTTTCTAGAAAATGTCTCTCTAACAGTTTCTGAATTGATTCCTATTTTAAATAAATGCAACGCGATGGAAATTTTCACCAAATGCTCAATGAAAAATCGACATTATTTCATTTCATGTTTATTTATGAATCCGGCTATTGATAGATTTTATGGACCATTAAATTCAACAAGATTATCACTCCAAATTTAAATTTTCAATTTCACAATGTTTAACAATATAGTTTAAATATAAAAAAGAAAATTTGTTTTAAAACGTTTGTTCTCTCTAAATTTGAAAAAGTGAATATTCTCTTATTTCGATGTCAAAAGTCTTCCACTTTTTCAATAAGTTCATATATGCACAAGTATTGAAAAAGTGGAAGACTTTGGACTTTTTCAGATTTAGAGATCAAAGCTGCTTTTCTTTGTGCAAGTTTTTTTGCGAAAAATGTTCTGTATAGGTTTAAATATAATAATAATGTGACATTATCTTGTTAATTATTTCTAAGGTTACTGGTTTAATTTGATATATTAATTAAAGTTAGCCAATTACACCAGTGTGAATTTTACTGTTGGAAGCATTTGGAAGATATATTCACTGGCCGTTGTATTAGATTTGTCTGTCTGTCTTATTTTCAAGATTGTTGTCATCCGGTGGCTTTCCTGAGTCAAGTCACGGAAAATCGAAATTCTACCCGGCGGTTTCAATTAGATAGTCACGGTCTTCTCTCTTCCTTTGCGACTATATGCAATTAGGCACGAAATCAGGCGCCGACACTTGAAACGAGTGCTGTGAAACTTGAGTGCCATATTTTCCAACAATTCTTCATGTTCATTTGCTCGATATCTGCTACTCTTTTATTTTCATGTCAAGTGTTAACCTTTTTAACTGCAATTTTAAACAGTGACAGCATTGAGAAAAATTTTAAATTTAAAACGATAACAATTTCATGGTTGCTACAGAACCTGGAAAACCTGAAAAACCTGGAAATGTCAGGAAATTTACAAATTCAACCTGGAATTTCATTTATTTTAGTACTTTTTCTAAATTCCAGACATAATCAAATAGTAGTAAATAATTTACACTTTAACAATTTAAAAATAAGCAGTATAATAAAACAGTTTAATGAATAGCTTAGGTAAACCATATAATATATATCAAACAATCTAAAAATTAATTTGCGATTATTAAAGAACTAGCAAACTTTGCATTGTTGTTGGTCATTTAAAACTATACATTTTTGCAAAATCAAATAATGAAAATTACAAAATTGAAGAATGTATCTGAAAAATGTCGAAAATAATTGACAGTTGAAAACAAAATTTGAAAAATGGCTACGTAATTACACAACTAAACAGAATAGTTTAAAAAATTAAAGAATAAATATTAATTTTAAACAAAATAGTTGAAAAATTATAGAAATAGCTGTTGGAAATAGAAAAATAATTGAATTTGAAGAACATAATAAAAAATTGAGGAAATAAATTGAAAACTTAAGAAATAAATTAAAATTTGAAAAAATAATTGATAATACTACGAAAAAATAATTAATTATTGAGAAAAAAAATTACAAAATGAAGAAAACAATTGACAATTGGAAACAAAATTCAAAAAATGGATAGATTAATTATACACAACCGAACAAAATAATTAAAAAAATTAAAGAATAATTATATAACTTTCAATAGACTTTTAAATAGAGCTAACTCCTTGAGTGACGAGATTGACTTTTTTAATAATAATTTATCCTTGTTTATCGCACATCTCTAAAGAATGTAATTTTTTCAACAAGGACTATTCATTAGATTTAAATTTACCTGTATTAACTCATATATGGCTATTCCTTCTTTTCTACATTATGTATTAAGTAATGGGTTCCCACCCGTGTATTTTTCTCTAAATAAATAAATAAATAAATATAATTTTAAGATAATAATTAAAAATTGAAAAAAATGTAGGAAATAATTGAAAATTGCAGAAAATAATTAATAATTGAAGGAAATAGTTACTGGAAAATAATAATTGGAAAAGTTAAACAAGAAATATTAAATTTAAAGAAAATAATTGTAAATTGAAAAATTAAGAAAATTATAGGAACAATTGTTGGAAATAATTACACATTTAACAACTGGATGGAAAATCGAAAAAATATAATTGAAATTGAAGAAAGTATTAAAAAATTAAGGAAATAAATTGAAAATTTAAGAATGGAATTAGAATTTAAAGAATATACTTAAAAATTGAAAAAGTGTAATGGAAAAAAGTCGAGAATTAATGAATATAGTAAAAACAATTGTAAACTGAAGAATGGAAATAAAAATTGAAGAATGAAATGAAAAATGAAAGGAAATAATTAAACAATTGTATTTAAAATTAAAGAAAATAGTTGAAAAGTGGAATTTAAATATAAAGAAAATAACTGAAAATTGAAGAGACTTGTTCTAGAATTGAATAATTGAATTGAAAATTGAAAATAATTTCTGTGAAAAATTTTAATTTTCTATGTATAAAAAAATAATTGAAAAAATTCAAAAATTATTGAAGATTGAGGAATTAATTGAAAATCAATAAAAATAATTGAAAATTAAAGAAAATATTGAATTGAAAAAAAAATAATTTAAAGTTGTAGAAATAAATTGGAAATTAAAGAATTAAATAGAAATTTCAAGAAAATAATTGTTAATAAAACGAAAAATTACAATATGACGAACATACTTAACTATTGACGAAAATAATTAACTATTAAAAAAACAATTAATAATTGACAAAAAAACTCAAAAAATGGTGAGAATAAAAAAAATTTTGGTTTTCGACCAAAAAAAAGTTTAAAATTAATGAAGAATCATAAAATTAAAGGAAAATAATAAATTGTTAATTGAGAACTGATGAAAATTATGGAAAAAGTTGTAGAAAATAAATGAAAATTGTAGAAATCAATTGGAAATTGAAGAATTGTATTCAAATATCCAGAAAATAATTCGACGCCTCCCGTTGATAAAATGCTTATTCAATTGTCAAAAATATATAATTCTAATTCGAAGCTCAGTTCAATATGAAGCTAGTTCGTGGTCCATGTAATCTAATTTCTATTCAATGTTTAGAATAATATAATGCTAACTCAAAGTTTAGTTTAAAATAATTAAAATTCAAGTTTTAAATATAAAATTTAAAAATAATTCAAATTCTCCTGTTATAATTACGTGAAATTAAGTTCTTAAACTTCTATTATTCATTCACTAGATTAAATTTAATTTAAGATTTAAAACAAAGCTTACTAATTTTTAAATATTTTAACCAATTTTAAAATATTAAGATTTTAGACAAATCTTTAGGAATTATTATTCAAGATTATTATAAACATTCTCAATGTTTGTTATCATAATGCTAACTTAAAATTGCATGTAATATAATCCAAATTCAAGTTTAAGTACAATAAATAATAAAATTCTAATTCAATCATGATATTATTTCCCGATTTTTCGTCTTTAGTTATAAAAATAATTTACTTTTTCCTGTTATTATTATGAATAATTTAATGTAAGAAACTTAGTTTATAAACAAAAAATATGAAATTTAGAACTTAAACTTTTAAATTTAAAATTTAAAACCAAGTTAACTAATTTTTAAATCTTTCTATTAAAAATATCAACTATTTAAATCCTAAATCTTAGTATTATTATTTTAGATTATTAAAAGTATTTTAAATGCTTGATATTTAATAAAATAATTGTTATAATTAATACAATTTATTATTTAACTTATATTTGTTTACCATTCAAAAAGAATTACTAAAAATTATTTTTTAATATCAAAGATTTAAGATACTTATAATAATCTAAAATTAATTATACTAAGATTTGTCTAAAATGATGATATTTTTAATTAAAAGAATAAAAAATTAGTTTGTTTTTTTAAAAATCCTAAATCTAAATGTTTCAGATAAATAAATATAAATGTTTCATGTAATTTGTTTAAAAACTAGAAATATCATTAACTAAATTATTGATAATAATTGGAAAATTTTTATTGCTTTTATATCTAAAAATGAAAAAGTGAAAAATAATATTATAGTTTAATTGGCATTTTAATATTTATTGCATTTAAACTTGAATTTTAATTATTTTAAACGAAACTTTGAATTAGCATTATATTATTCTGAACATTGAATACGAATCATATTACACGGACCACTAACTAGCTTCTTATTGAACTCAGTTTCGAATATTTTTGACAATTGAATAACTCAGACCTCTGTAGCAACCATGAACAAGAATATTATACTCTTTCAATTTAAATAAGGTATAATATTCACTTATGGAGACATAACAATATATCCATATTTGACATTCCAAAAATAAAATTTTGAGTTTTTAGGGATTGCTAATTTTTTAAGGTTTGTTTATGGAATAATTATTTCTGAGCAAAAAAAAAGATTGAAATAACTTCTACAGCAAAAGAAACTATTTTATTTAATCATTTTTGTAATTTAATTATGTAACAAAGTACAATCACTTTAGTTCCTTCAGTGTGCAAACAAAACCACATTGATCAATAACAAAAAGTTGAAAACTTATTAAAAGAAAATAATACACCTTTTTTTTATATACTTCCGTGTATTAGGATTATTTGTACCAAACTTTCTTAGTTCTTGAAATTAGTTGGAAGAATGGAGACTCCAAGTTTTTAATGGATATTAAGTTTTCAGGAAAAAAACTTGTTGTCCCAGAAACGTTGAAAAAAATTGTTTCCAAGAACACAGAAGCGAGGTTTGAGAAAAAGGCAAGGTGTTAAAAAATTCAATTAACTTTTATAAATTTATGATCTTATATCCATAATTGTTGTGTATGAAAACTGATAAATGAAAATTAAATTGAGTTCTTTTTACCAGAAAGAGGTATAATTTGAAAAGTTTTCCAATAGAGATAAATTGAAAACGTCGATCTCTATATACTTATACATATACATATATATATAAACAGTTTTTCACAGCATTCGAAACACATCGATTTCCAGCTTTCAAAATTCGATATACAACACCGCAATGTAATAAAAATCTTGGTATAAAAATTCCGACAGAGACGCGAAGACGTGCTAGAAAGGAAATAGAATTTTCCAAGTTTTTCCGCGGCGACAATTAGATTTGTCTCAAGAAGCTATGTACATCAAAAGTCTCTGATGAAATCTTCCTGAATGTGTCCTATATAGAAGTGTGGAACTTAAAAAATACCTCACGAAAATGCAAGCATTTGACTTAATCGAGTTTTTTATTCGCAATTTATTCAAATGAATTTATATGCAAATCAAATGTAATAGTAAAAATTAGTACTGACTAAAAATAATCTATATATAAAATTACCTGAAACTTTGTACATTTTTTGAAAAAATGAATGAAATTTAATAAAAAAAAAAAAAAACGATGTTGTAAAATTTTCCGACTTCACGCATATAGTTTCTTATGAGTTTTTTCTGAGATCAAATAAGTTCGTGAACCTATGACCTTATGCAAAAAAGAGAAACAAAGTAACAGGCGTCATTTTGCACACCGAAGTATTGCAATGAAATTGGAAATTTCAACTATAAACTTTTCTTGGAATATGGGGCAATAATATGCATAACACTCGGTTACGTGTCCTCATCCATTTCTCTAGATTAAGTTTTTAGATTACTGAAACTTTTACAACTGATGATATAACAATAAAGTGCCATTGTATAATAACAGAATACTAAAAGGGAATGAAAACAGTATAGTCGTAATCACTGTAATAATATCAAATATTTTCTTACGTGAATTTTAACTAATTGTAAGGTTATTATTATTAAATTTATTGTTTTAAACTTATTATTCTTGAATAGGTAATTGTTTTCATCGCAGCGCAGTATTCGCAAACAATCTAGCTTGGCAAGCTTCTTCTTATCAAACAATTTTCAGATTTACTTCCACTTAATGTTATTCTATAGTAGAAAAGCGAATTCGAAAATTGTGTTTGCTAAGAGTTCCAGAGTTTACTTTCAAAAGTGACGGATTCGGCATAGAGCACTTAAAGCGGGCGTGATAATAAAAAATAAAAGATCCCAAAGAAGTCGCACCTGTCACTTCCTATTTTAAGAATATCCCGGCTTTTGAAATCAGACTTTCCTTTCAATTTGTCTTCTTATCTTCTTCAAGTTGAAAAAAGAAATTCTTTAGAAATTTATTTTAGAACCCTTTTCACCGCGTAATTTATTGCAAATATTTAAATTAACGTTCTTTGCACAGAATTTAAATCAGCTTTATGAAAACGTTTATAGAATTAATGAAAAGCTGGGATTTACTTTATGTACTAAATTCTAAATAGCTTGCTTTATTATTGATATAATTATATTGCTATATATATTATATTGATAATTTTATTTTGTATAAATAATTGTTGAATTTTGTTGATCGAAAGAAGTTTAATGGCATTAAAAGGGAAATTCAAGGAGTTAGAAAGAATAAATTGCTTGTCAAAAACTGTGACCATCATAATCATTATGTAAATCGAGCTTCCAAAATTGACGGCCACTATACTTTGCTCATTTCTATGCTAATGAAACACGTCCGTGCCCTTCTAATTAATTGCTTTAGACGTCTTCGAGTTCCTAATCCTTAAAGTACATTAAACTCATAATCCGTTTTTTGTTACATAATTATTTTGATCAATTACAGTGAAAACTAAAGTGATTTAAACTTTAGAGAAATTAACTTACATAAGTGTGGTAAAATTAACCAACTTCTTAAGTTCATTTAACCAAGAAATTAGTACAGCTAGAATAATTTTTGTTAGTTAATTTATAAGTGCATTAATGAAAAATTTGTCGGCATTCTTTATTCTTAAACTAGCAAAATAAGTAAGTTAATAAAATTTCTATTATTCCTTTAATTATATTTAATAATAAAAATAAATTTAATGATAGATTTATAAAATATTTTTTAATTCAAAGAATTAGATCTTCAATAATATTCTTTTATTCAATTAGATTAATAATAAATAAAATACATTTTATATGGTTTATAATATTAATTATATTAATAAAGTTAGGAATATTTCCTTTTTATTTTTGATATATTAATGTATTATTAAATTTATCATGCATTAATTGTTTTTTATTAATAAGAGTTCAGAAAATTTTAATTTTTTTTATAATAAGAAATTTAGTAATATATGAATTTTATATTAATGTATATTAATTAAATTTAGTAATTGTAATAAGGTCATTAATAAGAATAATATTATTATTTAAGAATAAAATATTACAAATTTTAATAGGCTGTTCTTCTTTAAATCAAATAAGATGAATAGTTTTTAGAATTTTTATAAGTGTAAAAGTTTGAATTTATTATTATGTTTTTTATGTAATTATTTTAATAAATTTAATTTTAATTTTTGAAAGAAATAAAATTGAGAGATTAAAAAATTTATTTATACTGAGAAAGAAAAATAAATTATTATAGTTTAGGGTCGTTATAATAAGAATAATAAGGATTCCTCCTATAATTAGATTTTATATAAAAAGATTTATATTGTTATATTTATTAATGGATTTAATATTTATATTAGGATATATATTAATTATATCTTCTGTAGGATTTATATTATATTGATTATATTATATATTATATTATAATTATATTATATTTTTATATAAAAAATTTTTTAACTTCAATAATTTTTAGTAGGGATATTAATTATCTAAATATAAAACTTATAAATTTTATTAATATTAAATTGATAAATTTAATAATTTTAATAACTTTATTAATTAGGGGGATTTTAATTTATTGGGTAATTATGTTATATATAAGTGTAAATTGCACAAAAGATTTTGAATTTTCCATACATTTTAGAAATTAAACTATAATAATAAATAAAACAGATCGATGAATAATATTTTTCCAATAAGAAGGGCTGCCAGTGGATTTGCAGATTAAAAATAGTTGAAAAAAAGACTTTTTAATTTAAAAAAGTAAGTAAATAGTGAGTTTTTATATAAAAAAATGATTAAATAGTAAGTTTTTAAATAAAAAAATGTGAATAAGCAATATAGAGTTTGATATTACTGATATTAAATTGGGGAGGGCGCCAGCAGGAAAAGCCATTCAAATTTAAAAAAAAAACGATTCGAAAATCGCAAAAATACTTGAAATATGTAGAAAATAATTAAATAAGGACAAAGATAATTCAATTTAAAAAAAAAGTTGTAAATGACAAAACTAATTGAAAAATTGATTATAAATTAAAAAATGATGACAAAAATTGAAACGAAATAATTGGAATTTGAAGTAAAGAATCGAAAAGTTTCAAAAATAATTGAAGTCACAAAAAAATAATTAAAGAATGACAAAAATAATTAAAATTTGAAACAAAAGTTTGAGACTGGTGTAAAAAATTTAAATTTTCGCACAATAATTGAGATATTGAAGAAATAAGTAAAATGTGAAAAAACTAATTGAATAATGACTTAAATAATTGAAAACAGATCTTCAAAAGTTAATAAATTCATGACAATAATAAAAAGATTGAAGAATATGGCATTTATAAAGAAAATAATTCCAAAATATCAAAAATATATGAATATTGACAAAAATAGTTGTAATTTGAAAAACAAATTGAGAAATGACAGAAATAATTGATAACTTTAAAAAAAATAAAAATTTGAAGAAAATACTTGAAAACTTGACAAAACAATTAAAATATTGAAATAAATAATTCAAAACTAGTGTAAAATTTAAAAAATTATAGACAATAATTGTAAAGTTAAAAAAAATATTATAAGTTTGAGGAAAATAATTGACAGTTGAAGAAATTAATTGATTTTGAAGACAATAATTGTAATTTGAAGAGAATAATTCGAAAATGGCAAAAAAAATTCAGATATGAAAAAAATAATTAAAGTTTGAAGAAAATAATTGAAAAAGATGTAAAAAAATTAATACATTCGTGACAATAATACAAATAATGATAAAAATAATTGAAAACAGGGTAAGAAATTTAAAAGTTTATGGCAATAAAAAAAATTAAATAAAATAATTGCAATTTGTAAAAAATAATTTTAAAATGTCAAAAATATGAAAAAAATAATTGAAAAATGACAAAAGTGATTGATTAATGACAAAAGTAATTGAAATTTGAAGAAAATAATTGAAAAATAACAAAAGTGAATGGAACTTGTGTAAAAAATTTGGATATTCCTGACGATAATTTAAAGATTAAAAAACACAATTGAAATTTAAAAAATAATTTAAAAGTTTCAGAAATAATTGAAATTACAAGAAGATAATTGAACAATAACAAAAATAATTGTAATTTAAAAAAAATAATTGGTAACTGGTGCATAAAATTAAAAATTTAAAGACAGTACTTGAAAAATTGACCAAATAATTGTAATTTTAGTAAACTGATTATTATAATAACTGATTATCTATAATAATGTCATAAATAATTGAGAGCTGGTGTATTAATAAACAATTTATAGAGAATAATTGAAGTTTAAAGAAAGTAATTAAAATTTGTTGAAATTAATTGAAACTAAATATGTACAAATTTAATAAACTCATGACAATAATAAAAATAATGAAGAAAACGATTGAAATTTGTAGAAAATAATTGAAAACTAATATAATAAATTGAAAAATTCATGGCAATAAAAAACATTGAATTTATTTATTTATTTAAAGGCAAAAGTCCATTGCAAATATAACATTTAAAAATTTGTTTCAAGTAACAATATAGTTAAAATTTGATATAACAATAATAATTACTATATCAAATATTAATAGGTCGCATTCAATAATTTGAATAAAATAATAATTGAAATTTGTAGAAAATAATTCTAAAATTGCAAAAATAATAGAAATATGAAGAAAATAATCGCAAAATGACAAAAATTTGAAGAAAATTATTCAAAATTAACAGAAGTAAAATAGAAACTGGTATTGAAAATTTAAATATTCCTGGCAATAATTTAAAGATAGAAAAAATTAGTTGAAATGTTTAGAAAATAATTGAAAAATTACAGAAGTAAATGAAAACTTGTGTAATAAATTTAAATATACATGACAATAATTTAAAGGCTGAAGAGAATAATTGATATTTGAAAAAATTAAATTCAGAATCGCAAAAATATTTGAAAATTGACAATAGTACTTTAGAGTTGACAAAAGAAAGTACTTTAAAAATGACAAAAATAATTGAAAAGAGGTGTTGAAATTACTTATTTGTAAATTGTAATTAAAAAATTGACGATTGAATAATTGATAATTGATAATTGGAGTATGAACAAATTTATTGATTTATAAGGTAAATTTTTAATCAGGCACCTGATATCAGAAGACTCCCCCCCCCCCCCTCCGAGGTTGGAATAGACATTTTACTAAAAAAGTGAGAAAAGTGAGTTTTTTTTAAAAGTGAATAAGCTGCTACATCTTTGCAACAACCTTTCCTGAAGTTTCCAAACTTCCAAACTTGCAGCAAACTTAATAAAAGTTTCGGAACTTTAAAAATGGTTAAAAAAAGTTACAGAATAATTTAAACTATATTTATTTATTTAATTTTAATTTTTTCCAATAAAGTAAAGTAACGTCATTTGAATTTTTAATAAATTCGACTATTCGACACTTTAAATTAATCTAAATTATTATTAAAATTCATATAAGTATTATTTATATAAATATATAATTTATTGTTAGTCATAATCAATATCTCGTCATTAAGGCTACCTCATCTACGTATTTTGTCTGTAAACTAAAACAATTTTAAAATTTCCTGATGAAACGAATCAAAATAATGAAAAAAATAGGCAGGGAATAACTTCACTTTGAATTTTAAAACGTGGACAGAAAAAGATGAATAAATAGAAACACTAACCAACTTCACTTCAAGTTGTAAAACGTGGACAGAAAAAAATGAATAAATATAAATAGTAACTAACTTCAGGAGTTTACGGAGATTATTATTATTTAATGAATAATAATAATTTATTAATAATAATACTGCATATTTTGTAACAATACTTTCTAGCCTTCATTATTAGAAAGGTTTTTTGGCCCGAGTTTATTTGGATTTTGCCTTAAAATAAATTTTGCAAAATTTCCAAGGAACAAAAAATGTTTCCAACAAAATTTCAATAAAGGTTTGTCATTTCACAAGCGATTCGTTAAAAGGCATACCTAATTTGATTTTTTATATTCATTTTTTTAATATATAAAAAAGCCTTTTTTCTCAAAACTCACTTCATTTTATTTTAAAATCATATTTAGAACGTTTCAGCTTGCTCTTTTGTAATTATAAATTGCACTCGCCTCAATTAAATTACACTAATTTTATATAATCTAACATTTTTTGCCTTAAATATATGATTTAAAATTTATAATTTATTTAAAATTTAATGTATATAGAATTAAAAATTATTTAAAATTTAGCCGTTATCTATTTTTATTGTAATAATTTTTAATATTTGGCATTATTGCCTAGAATGCATATATATAATGTTTTTAAAATGTGTTCTAGTCACCTAGTTTTAAATTTTGAAAAAATACCTATACAGCTTGCCCACAATAAAACTGTGTATGAAAGTTTTATTTGTTTTTTAAATCCCCATATGTCCACATTTGATAAAAAACAAATCCAATTAAATTCCAGAGATAGGATCGTGTTTATGAGAGTGAAATGGCATTGGATTAGAGAGATGCAGTCCCAAAGGTTTCAAGGGTTGGTTAAAGCATACGAAAGCCTCAATATATATTGAAATTGTTTTTATATATATATATATATATATATATATAAACAAAAAAATAACTTATCTGGCGAATTGCGTACATCAGTTGCAAGTAAAATCTCAGTTTCATTTTCTAAAAAATGCAATTAACTTCTATCACTTCTCAAGAAGCAATACAAATGAATAACATAATATACTTGTAATTAAAAAGCACATTTGTCACAAAAATTATTAAAATAAAAAACAAAGGTTTGATTGCCAGTAGAAAATTTTTTTTTAAATGTCTTATTATAACGAACAAATTAATTTTGAAATTATTATACATATCTACAAAATGAGATTTAGGTAACGTGTAACGTTTAAATGATAACGAAGTATCCTGTACACATGAACAATTACATATATGCATGTACATATATGTATAGTTTGTGATGATATATCACCCCTGTGTACATGCATATATATACATATATATACATATATATACATATAGGAAGCGATAGCTGAGTTAGATAGGAAAGGGCAGACTTTGAATAAGTGCATTCAGCCTATACATATGTATATATATGCATATATACACATAGTGGATATATGTGGAATGGAAATGTGGAAACTGTGGTCCTCAAGAGATTTTACTGCCATTGATCTGATCTGAAACTCATATACTGAGAAGAAGTACTCTATTGAATCAAGTACATACATATATATAGAATCGATGCAACAATTCGCTTTCATAACACAATTACACATTTCTATGCACAGAATTCTTTATTTAACTTTATGACCTAATAAAATTCATCCACTGAAAAACAAATTTCATTCACATAATTGGTACTAGACTTTTTATCAGATAATTATTATTTGAGTCAATTAAATTATATTATGTTAGCTTTAAGAAGAAGAATTATTTATTAAAATAATTGGTTATTATTTACCAATCAAAACCTTTTTCATATTAAATATGTTAATAGTAATTTGAAATGGTTCAAAATATTTTAATAATCAAAAATATATTTTTCTCGAAAAGAAGAGAGATATCATGCTTATAAATTAAATTTAATTATTTTAAATTCAAAAGAAACCAGTTTTTTTATCATAAAATCGATTAATGTTTAATGATGATGCAGCTCATAAAGTTTCCGAAAAAGTTACTTTTTCCTTCGTAAAATGAATGTCAAACTATTTGGGTTTTATGACACCATTAAACATTAACTGCTTTCAAAATAAAAAAAATGCTCTTTTTTCAATGTAGAAAAATATTATGCGGGGGTAGTGTGATATAAATTTGAAACTATTTTTTTTTTCGGTATTCGGTACATTTTTCAATCACATCGTAACCTTTTATTAATTTATTTTATAATTTTACAAAATGAAAGCTGGAGAGATTTTTATTCGTTACTTTTCAATTGAGTTTTATTTTTAAAAAAATGTATAGAAATATTTTATAAAAAATTTTGAAATTTAATATTTTAAATGTCGAATATACTGTATAAAGTGATTTAAAAAAAAAAACAATATAATTTTCACTATATTTAATTAAACAAGAAAATGTATTTTAAAGCGGAAAAAATTTTATCCTATTAAGTACTCTTTTTCATGAAACATACTTAGCATTCCTCCCTTTCATCTCGTAAGAGAATTTCATTTAATAGCATCTGCTTTTGACAGATTCAGATAAGCCGTTTGTTGTAACCAATGGAAAGAGTTCTCAATTTAAAAAAGCATTTTATTAATTCATAAACTCTATTTTTGGAAAACAAATATAATATAAAATGTCAAAAGGTTTGTCAGAAAAAATTATTTTTAACTCAGAAAACAATTTCTGTGATTCAATGAAATGCATTACTTTAGAGTATATTGCTATACGGCCAAAGAAATATTTCTTCGATTTAAAAAATCTCGATTTTTTTTATATTTAGAGATACACTTAGATCAAAGCAGATTTTCTATTTTTCTATATATTTTCTTTGAACTTGAAACGTTTTGTTTAAAAAATAAGTAAGAAACTATACTTGTCGATTCAAAGAAATCTTTTCTGTTATGTGATTCAACAAATTTTTTTCTCAATTCTGTATTTAGCAAATTTTATTAGGAAATTATCAACTTTTATATTTTAAAAT
Organism: Ganaspis brasiliensis; assembly: GCA_037103525.1. Taxonomy (NCBI): domain Eukaryota; kingdom Metazoa; phylum Arthropoda; class Insecta; order Hymenoptera; family Figitidae; genus Ganaspis; species Ganaspis brasiliensis. Next base: position 1,062,655 of record JAZKLR010000256.1, on the reverse strand, counting down.
TACTTTCGTCCATTTTTCACAACTGGGGTTTTTGTTTTATTGTTTAAAAGTTTAAAGAAAGACCTCTTTTTATGCTATTCCATTTCTGTTGTTTGAAAACAATTCTAAAGAAAATGTACCTTCTGCACAGTGAGAATGCTTTTTTATAAAAAATACTCACCTTAGATATAGTTTTCTTTTCTACTTTTCTTTGTTTGCGTTTTCTTGAAGCACTAATATAAATAAAATACTCTTGATTGAAATATCTTTAATTTAAATATTAAGCTTTTTTTTTTATTTTCTTAATTTGAATTATGAATCTTTAATAAAAATCTCTGGATTTAAATTTATTCCATTGATTTAAACATAGCAGTTGAGAATTCCTTCATAATTTTTTTGCTCGAAAATTTATAGATCTCATAAAAGTAAATGGGATGTCTTTTACTACCACAATATTTTTTCAGCGCGAGAAAAAAAAATTATTTTCTGTTCATACAGAACGCACAAAAAAACAATTTACGATTCATTACTTATACATGCGAACATATATTAAAACTTTAAACATTTTTTCACACCTATAGGTATGTGCTTTGCAATCTAGAGAGATTGTTCCTAAAAATAAAATAGACTAAAAGCTTTCTAAAACAGGTATACATATGCATATGTATATATGTATAATTGTGTGAGAGGAAGAAAGGGTTTGAATTTTTTATTTTGACGTGATATTTTTCATGTGCTAGTGTTATATATGAAAAAACACGATTGTTGAACTTTGTAATTTGCCCTTGATTGACTTTAAATGGCTTTTTTCGATGTTATCGAATATTGAACACATATCTCGTTTATTATTAGTTTCGATTCTTCTCAATAGCTACACGTTAAATGTATAAAAGAATAGAATCGAATTATATCTCATTTATATTTCCGAAACTAAAAAAAGATGTCTTTTATCATCGAATGGAAAAACTATTTACCTGTGCCAATTTTTGTACACACTTTTTTTAAAAAATGTCGCTTCTTTGTATAATATATTGAACAAAACAAACTTTATCAAATCAAAGAAAACTATTTATGGAATGGATAAAACGATCTGAAAAGATTAGAAAAGTTCCCTGTAAGTGGTTTATATATTTTCATAAAAAATTAGAAGTCCCTTTTTCTGGAATTGAAGTATTTCTTTAAGTAGTGGTTTTAGATTAGAAATGAGTCATAGTTTTTGATCTCATAAAACATCACGTTTTGCTCTACTCAGTCAGAATGAAGCAAGCATTAGGTATTAGGTTCATTGGGATGTTAGAGCTTCCAAGGGGTAGAAAGTTTTTCTAACGATTTATATACCCACTTACTCTTCCAGTCGTGTTCTTTTCGTAACATCTTGGTATTGGTTCTCTCCCATAAAGTAGCTTATACCGACCTCTTTTCCGCATTATCCAAGCAGATCGTGCATTGTTATTCGACTCACTGGGGCGGTTTGCCATGTTCTGTAAATAAGGCAGTGAGAGTTTTCCTCCTCTGAGGACTTTCCTTCCTCTCATATTATAGGTTCTTCTTTTACGACGATATTTGCATTTTTATGTACCAACTCTCTGATATTATAGTAATATATATAAATAATCTCAAGCCAAAGCTGCGAAAATTCTAGACTTCTTTCAATCATTTGATATGCCTTATTTATTCCTAATTTACTAACAAAGAAGCAATAGGAATCCATACGAAACAAAATCTTTTAAAATTGAGTTAAAAAAATTTGTTTTAAATTAAATTTTTGTAATTTTAGATATTCTGCTACTACTCTCTAAATTAGTAGATATTTCACTTTCAAATTAGTAAATTTCTACTAAAAATTACTGGAATTTTTCACTATTTAATAGTAACCCATTTCTCGCTAATCCATTAGTAGAAAATCACTAATTCAGACTTAGAGACTAATAGCTTCATAAGAAATTAATAATTCAATTAGTTAAGGCAATTTTGAAGTTGTGTTAAGGGGTCTACCCAATTTAGATGCGCTAAAAAAAGGTCTTTTTTAAAAAAAATTTTTGATAGGTTTATGTTATAAATATTTATATATAGATTGTTACAATTAACAAATATGCTCCCGAAATACATAAAAAAAAATTTTAATCCATTTTAGTGAGTTTCTATCCATTAAAATAGTAGTTGCGGAAAAAAAAAAAGATGGGTCTGATGTGTTGATCAAATATCTGAATTAAATTGTCTGAAACAAAAAAATCGAACGGTTTTAGATTCAGTGTGTTAATAGCAGGCTGCGCAGTGACACACTTTTTTACTTTTTTGATACTTTTTTTTGGTCAAAGCTACTTTTTTACTACCAATTTTTGACAAACTTACTAAAGGCTACTATTTTTTAAGATTAACAGAATTCAAGAATTTCAGTTTTTTAGTCAATTTTTTAGTTTCTAAAAGCCCGCCAAGGGTCACATAGACCGAGAATATTCTCCTTCCGGAGAATTATGAACAGCGTTTTATATAAATTATAAAAATTGTAATTTCTTATATCCAAGTTATCAACAATTTTAAATATTTTAACTATAATATTTAAAAAAAAATAATGGCAAATTTGACAAATTAATTGAAAAAAAAATAATGAAAACGATTGATATTGTCAAAAGTAATTTAAAAAATCATAGAAATGATTAAAAACTAAAGAAAATAATTTAAATTTGAGAAAGAAACTGCAAAATCTTAGAAATAAATTTAAAAAATTGGAATAATGAAAAATTGGAGAAAATAATTGTAAATTAAAAAAAATTATTGAAATTGAGATAAATCATTAAAAGTTAAAGAAAATAAATAAAAAAAATTACATAACTTAAAATTGAAAAAAAACGATTTTTAATTTAAGGGAACTAATTACAAATTAAATAATTAATCATTATTAATTAATAATTGAAAATTAAAGGAAATAATTGAAATTTGAGAAAAATACTTAAAAACCTTTAAAAATTTGGAAAAAATCATTGAAATATGGTGAAAATAATTAAAATTTCAGATAAATAACTATAATTATTGAAAATTATGCAAAAAGGCTGAAAATAATTAGAAAATAAAGAAGATAATAGAAAAATTACAGAATTTATTTTTAAGCAAAAAAAAAAAATTGAAATATTGGTTAAAAAATTAAAAGTTGAAGACAATAATCTAAATTTAAGATAAAAACTGAAAATGTAGGAAATTTATTTAAAAATAATTAAAATAATTGAGAGATGGAGAAAATAATTGCAAAAGGATGAAAAGAAATGAATATTGAACAAAATAATTCAAAATATTGTGATATGTAAGTGAAAGTTCAGGATATTAATTTAGAAATAATGAAAATGATTAGAAATTGAAGATGACAATTAAAGATTTTATAATAATTAAGAATGGTAAATTAAGAAAATTAATTTAAAATTGCGATAAATAACATAACATTTAGCAAAAAAATAATGGAATTGTTTTATTTTCAAAGAGATAATAATGTAAATTGTAAAAGTTATTGAGAAAATTAAAAAAAATAGTTGAAATTTTAGAAAAATACTTGAAAATCTGGAAAATTAATTAAAAAAATTAAAATAATCAAAAATTGAAGAAAAGAATTGAAGAAGACTTAAAATAATTGACATTAAGATAATTAATAAATATTTTTGGAAATTATAAAAACAAATTAAAATAAATAAAAATTGAAGAAAATAATTAAAATTTGAGAAACATACTTAAAAATTTTAAAAAATAATTTTACAAAATTGGAATAATATTTAAAAATTAAGGGAAACAGTTGAAAAATATGATGATAACAACTAAAAATTCAGATAAATAATTGAAATTTTTGAAAATTATGACAAAAGAATGACAGTAATTAGAAACTGAATAAAATAATTATAGACATAGGTAATAATTACAGAATTTATTTAAAAAAAAGTAGAAAAGAAAATTGAAAAACTGAAGACAATAATCTAAATATGCAATAACTGAAAATTTATGAAATTAATTGAAAAATAATTAAAATAATTAAATGATAAAGAAAAAATTGTAGAATGATTAAAAGAAATTAATATTAAACAAAATAATTTAAAATTTTTAAAAATAATTGTAATAGAATAAAATGGATTAAAAATTTTCTTTTATGTATCTCAGGAGTATATTTGTTAAGTGTAACAATTTGTAGGTATATAAATATTTATAACATAAACCTAGAAAAAAAATTCTTAAAAAAGGCCTTTTTTATCGCATCTAAATTGGGTAGATCCCTTAAAAGACTAAATAAATTAACAGATTTCTATATGCTAATTATTAGTTAAATTTGACTACTGAATTAGTAGTTTTCTAGCAAATAATTAGCTATTTTTGACTAATTAGAATAGATAAAACTCGTCCACAATTCTACTATATTAAATTATAATCTTAGGTAAAAAATTTAAAAATTATGTTTTGAGACAATAGAGCAGAATTTTTAAAATGTCATTAATATAATTAATTGTAATAAAAACTTAAGGACTTATAGAATTAAACAATATATTTGAATATTTGATGTTATATTGTAAAATTTTAAATGAAAGTAAAATTGTCTTTAAAAGTAACATTACACTGTTGTTCTTTTTCACAAAACAGTTGAAAGCATTATTATTTTACGAAAAAAAATCTATTAAAAAAATATTACGTAAAAAACACGAGGAGGGGGTAATATATAAGAATATTTTTTAAAAAGACATCATTATCAGCAATATCATAAAAATAGAAATTTTCTTGTAAAATATATCGAAAATTTCTATAAAATATTTACAAAGAAATATTTTATGTAAGGAAGTTTCATGGAAACATTTACATTGGAAAATTTAATAAACAATTATTTTTTATGCAACATTTTAAATAAAACTCTTTTACTGAAAATTGTTAATATAGAATATTTTTAATACATTCTAATTGGACATTTGAATAAAAAATGAAAATGAAAAAAGTTACTTTGATGTAAACATATAGGTCATCCCAAAAATTAAAAATATTTATATACCGTTTACTATTTGTTAAACCCATATTTTGATCCAAACAAAGGAATTCTCAGTTTAGTAAACATTTTTTTAAAATTTGTTATAAATTAATAAATACGTATATTTTTATGAATATAAAATGTTTCATATAAAAAGGAAATATGTTTTAGAAATAGGAGATAACATATAAAGCATTAATTCTGAATAATCAAAAGTGAAAATGAACTTTCCACTTGGTGGTATTGCAATATCAAGAGAGAGCGAAGTTCCACGTTTTCAAATTTAAACGCTTCTCAAACTAAAATCGAATTAATTTGTTTGCTCTCTGCGGAAATGCAAATATGATTAAAATATTTTCCAGCTGAAGCTAATATAAATTATAACATTCTGCCTTAAGAGATTTTCTCTTTTACCCTAATTTTGCAGAATTAAAAATAAATGATGGTTTAAAGCTTTAATAAACAACAAAAGTAATTGCTTGCGAATGAAAGCTTGTAAAGAAGATTTTCCGGATATTATTTTTTAAAACACTTTTATTTTTTAATATTACTGTATATTGAATAAATTTTACATTAAACTTGTTTGATAATATTATTATAATCGTCTCTTTTAATGACTTTCATTATTTATGAGAAGAATATCGACTAAAAATAAATAAGGGCAACAATTATCATAAATAATTAAACAAAATTGAATTTAGAAAGAATTAAAAAACAAAAAATTATGTTGTAATTTAAAGTAATACTTTTTAAAAATTTAAAAGGTTCCCTGTCTATTTTATTGTGCACTCAAAAGTTGGCTGACCGATATTGACTTTAACTACTTAATTCCAATAGCTTAGTCACAGTGGTTCGGAATAAGACGATTCAAATGTAAAAATGTAGAGAAAATCTGCGTTAACATATTTCATTGTATTCAGCTTTTTTAAACTTGGATTCTTAATCACATTATCAGGGATCACAGACTGTCCCCTATTCCCATTTTTTCCCCTATTTTGAAGTTTTGTCCCTATTTCCCCTATTTTAAACATTTGTCCCCTAATTCCCCTATTTCTAATTTTCAAATTTAAATATATAATTTATCAAAGTTATTTTTTACTTAATTCTGAATTTGTATCATTTAATAATAGCGCTGAGCTATTTGGGAGAAAGGGAGATTGACCACAGTTTATTTTTTTTTTGTTTACCATTTTTAAAAGACTGCGGGTAATTTAAAATCCTAATGAAAAAGGCAGAGATAGCCGCTTTTTAAAAGAAAATTATAAACAATGGTTTAAGAATATATTTATTTTTAGATTTAGAATTATTAGCTTTGTTGATTTTAAACGCTTCTGTAATGCAGAGAACACAAAATTTTATTCAGATAATTTGACTGTGATATAATTGACTTTCTTGAAATTCGACAATAGTTACATATGCCGTCGAAATGCGTTTTGAAAAAAAATTATGTAACACATAGTGTGGGGGGGGGGGAATTAGCGTAAAACTACTTTGGTTTTTCAGATATTTGTTCAATTATAATTTATTTTCCGCAATTTTTAATTAATTTAAACAATTTTTTCAATTTTCACTTATTCTCTCAAAATTTTAGAACTATTTTTTAACTTTTTAAATTGATTCGTTATTCTCTTCTTAATTATTCTCAACATTTTCCAAGATTTTTTTCATTCGTCAATTATTTTCTTTAATATTTAATAATTTTATTATTTTGTAATTTTACTTTCAATTATCTATCTGTATTCTTAAAAATGTAATTTAATTCTTTAATTTTGAATTATTTTTCAAAAATTTAAATAATGTTTTCAGTTTAAAATTTTCTTTAATTCTCGACTTTTTTCAATAATTTTTTTCAATTATAAAAACTGTTTTAAATTTAAATTCAGTTGTTCAATTCTACAACTATTTTCTTCAATTCTCAAATGCTTTTTTTAATTTTAAATATTTCATTTTAATTTTATTTCCATTTTTTAAATATATTTAATGATTCTCGCCTTTTTTTAAAATACGTTCTTTAATTTTTAATTATATTCTTTAAATTTCAATTTAATTTTTAACTTTTCAGTTTAATTAAATTTTCCATTCTTTTTCCAGTCACAAAAATTGTTTCAAAATTTGAATTCAAATGTTAAATTCTACAACTATTTTCTTTAAATTTCAAATTCCACTTTTTTAAATTTTAAATTAATGTCTTTAATATTAAAAGATTCTGGCTTTTTTTCAATTATTTTCTTCTATATTCAATAAATTATCGTTTTTTTTCAATTACTTTTTTTTTAATTTTTAAGTTTATTCTTTAAATTTCAATTTCTTCTTACAATGTTGAATTATTTTCTTAATTTTTAAATTTTTTCCTCTTTTTTTAATTATTTTCTTTAATTTTAATTATTTTTTTCAATTTGCAATCTAGTTGTTCAATGTTCAGTTATTTCCAACAATTAGGTATTCCTATAATTTCCATAGTTTTTGAATTATTTTGTTCAAATTTTAATATTGTTTGATTTTTTGAATTATTTTTTCTAATTGTAAATTAATCTACTTTTAAACTATTTCTTTCAATTATTATTTATTTCCCTCAATTTTCAATTGTTTGCAACAATTTTTTTAATTATTCTCTTAAAATTTTATAATTATTCTTTAATTTTTTCAATAATTATTTTGTTCGATTTTGGATTAACCTGGCCAATGTTAAAGTTTTGTTTTCAATTTTAATTTATTTTTTCAAATTGCAATTCAATTCTTCAATTTTCAATTTATTTCTTCAAGTTTTTATTATTTTCTTGAATTTCAATTATTTTTGTCGATTTTCAATTCAGTTTTTCAATTCGCAATCATTTCCAACAAATATTTATTTTTCGAGTTTTATTTTCAATTGTCAATTATTTTCGTTATTTTTCAGTTACTTTAAAAAAATGTTTAATTCTCCTAATTTTCATTATTTAAAATTCCAAAAATTTATAGTTTTGAATGACAAATAACAATGCAAAGTTTCTTGCGCGCCATAGCGCACTTTAATGTTTCTAGTATACATAATATTTTAATGTTTATATGAATAACGCTATTTGTTTAAAAAATATTAATTTGACATTTTAGTAAACACTAAAAATTTTCTTCTATTTAAAAAGTAAAAACTATTAAGACCATATTTAACATCTTCAATTTTTCAATGGAAGTCGCCATCATAGACTTTAAAGTGAATTTTGTGTCCCCTTTTTGTCCCCTATTTTAAAAAGAAATTGCCCCTATTCCCCATTTTTACTAACAATAGGGGTTGTGATCCCTGCATTATGATATTTTTTATTTAAACGGTAGTTCGATATAATCATAAAATTTGTCAATTAATATTATTTAAAATTTAATTAATTCAGCTCATTCAAATATTGATATTCGCAGGAAAATGTAATTGGAAAAGCAATAATACAATTAAGGTTGTAAATTTACTTGACATTTTCGGCATTAACACTTTCTCATTTAACAAACAGTCAATCAAGAAGCTTCTCTTGGCTGATCGAATGACCGCAATTTACACTTGTTATGCTGTGTGCACAAGGCATGTGCTTTGAATAACGCTCATTTCACCACCTTCACTCAAAGCATACATAAATTGAGAATTTCATTCTGAATGAAATTCTGTTGCATACCAAATCTGCGATGAATATATGTTAAACACGAACTTTAACTAAAATACCTAATTATGGCCTAGCTATATTCTCATTTATTCTTTATATTACAATAAAGTTTCGATTTTAAATACCTACGCTAATATTTGATTTCGCATTTTAATTTAATTATTCTCTGCAAAATTTTTTTATTATTAAAAAACAGTTGGTTCTTTTGAAAAATCTATTATAAAGCTTTACTTTCACATAAACATGCAGCTTTTGCTTGATAATTATATAGTACCAACTTTATTAAATTCTTTATTAAAAAGTGTTTTATTCTTTTTAAAAAATCTAAATTCCAAAACCTATTTTCAACAGTCTGTTAACATGATTTTATTTTTTATCTCTATTTCATTGCCTGTTTGAATTAAAGTCTTCTATTAATATAAATTTTATTCGAGAAAAAGTTTGTTCTTGCAAAAGAAGTAATAAGGGGGTTTTGTTCATAAAAAGAAATTTAATATCTTCTGAAAAGAAGAAATTACTTTTGTCTTTATCTAGAGAATATTGTCCAGAATTTTCTCCCTTAATGAAAATTTTTTCCCAGAAATGTCTTGACACGATGTATAAGATTACACTTCTATAAATATTTGAATTCTCTGTTAATTAAAATTAATCAATTCAATTAATTTTAATTATCTTATTTCGCATTTTATTCAAATTTTTCAATAAAAATATTTGAATTTTAAATAAAAAAAATCTATTTAAAAATCAAATTTCTTTTGTGACATTGAATTTATTTTAAATTGATATTTTACATCTAATTATTTTAAATTTGATTTCTTTGATCAGAAATTGAAGATCAAAGTCATCATAAATGTATAAGAATATAAAGTAAATACACTCTCGTTCCAATGCTGGAAAGCTCATAATACTGTGTAACTTGTAGGTTTTCTCCCTCAATATAAAAACTTTTTCACGACTCGACAACTTTTTTCAATTTAAAAGTTTGCTAAGTTTAATGTTGAAATGACGAAGAGTGAGATCGTTATGGAAATATCATTAAGTGTTGTCGTTTCAGTAATCAATTTTCTATAACCGATAAGTTAATATGATTACGCCAATAAGTCAACTGATTGAACTAATAAGTCAACTGATTGAACAAATAAATCAATTGAACAACTAAAACAGCTGAATAAACAAATAGTTCAAACGAATGCATTAATAAAACAAATAATTGGGTTTTAATGTCACAGATAAAAATGTAGGATGTAAAAATTTCACTATTACTAAAAATAATTTTTTTAATTACATCCTCTGGTTTATTATATGACATATTGAAAATTTAACATGTGTAACTGACAGTTAATTAGAAAGAGATAAAGATATATATATATATATATATTATATAGATCGATTTTCAATATATTGAGAGAAAAGTTTTAAAATAATTTTTAAAATAAATACTGACCGATGGCAGTACAAATTCCAATTATCCTGGTGAAGAGCGTCAGATGATCCTCGATTGGTTTGGCATATTCGGGTAAAGCAGCTGACTTTTTTGTCGCGCCAAAATCATTCACGTGGCTCACCATTATAATTACGTCGAATGTCGTTTGAATATAGATAATCAATAAGACAAGGGTGACTACTGATCACCCAAGCAGAATCAAACCACGTACAATTTTATGGTCATAAAGTGCACTGACATGAGAAAAATTCAAGTCCGAGTTGCAAACATAGACGCAAGCTTTATAGCTGCAAAGGCAATCTCAGCACAGACAAAATTGATGTTGTGTTCTTCCTTGAAATTTATTCAAGTCAAGAAAACCCTTCCTTTAAAAGTAAAACAATCTTTAAAAAAGCATGCAAATTCCTTTCCAAAGCTATTTTTAAATTAAATTGAATAATTCCAAGTCCTTTTTTCAGTTCAAGTAATTTAACTTGATAGAAACTAATCTGTTATATTATCTATGTAACTTTCGAAAAACTGAGAGTCATTTTAACAATTTTTTTTGCGGAAAAATCCACTGTCAAAAAAATTGTAACTGTAAAACGTTTTGTAAAAGTTTTCAAAATTTTTTTATCAATATTCGAGATTTGGTGTTTATTTTAGACTGTTAAATTGAAACAGTGGAAATTCAATAGTATTTAAATTTTAAGTATAGACGGAGAAAATTTTTCCGCAATATCTGCATAAGTTATAGTAAATTTGCCAACATATTTATTAAAATGAATCTGAAGCAGGCTGCTATTTTCTAGCCATTACTTTTTGCAATTTTATTGAAATATATTTTAATTTCTAAGTTATTTAATACATTTTCCAAATCTAGATTTAAAATAATTGACGAAATTCACACAAAAGAAAATTGTTTAACTACTTTTCAAATAATTAATTAACAAAAAATAGCGGCCAGCTTCATTTCCGTTTTATAAAATTAAAAAAAAATTAATTAGTAGCAAATAATATTTTAAAATCCTCCATTTTATAAAAATATAAAGTTAAGCTCTAATTAATAAACAAAAAATATATTAAACATTAAAAATCATATTGAATGGACCTTTAAAAAACCTAATTAGTTACAAATATTTTTAAAAAAGTATATGTAAAAGTCAATTATTTAAAATGTTTTTCTTAAAGTTTCAAAATAGTTTTTGCGCAATTGTTCGAATCCAAAATTTTGAATTTTTCTCATTTGCAATCAAACAATTTTTTTTTAATAAGACTTTATAAAACCGAATCTGGTCCAAAGATGTTTTTATTTTGATACATTTTGGATTTTTATAATTTATAACCTACTGTTTTTTCACTCTGAACAAAAAAAACTTTTAAAAGTATTCTTTGAAAGAACTAAAATTAAAAGTATGCTGCACTTGACGTGCAGAATATTTTTTTCCAGTTTTTTTACATCGACGAAGTTCACAACGTTCATGACCAGCGTTTTAAAAGAAAAAATATTTTTCCGTGCACATTATTATGAATTTTGGCCTGAGGAGTTTTTTAAAATATTTATCGATCAAGAATTTTTAAAAGAAAAATTTTAGGCAGAGAATTTTATTATTTTTTGATTGAAAACATTTTTTTTACAATGACCGATGTATTTTCTTTTTTATATTCGTTCTTTTATTTTCTCTGGAAAAAGTTTATACAAATATTTGAATAATAGCGAAAAATAATAAAACGTAAATATAAATTTAATGAAAAACATAAATTAACATAAAACGATTAATTTAACGAATTCGAATAATAAATAAATTCCGAATTAGTAAAAAAATTTGATACTAATTCGAACTATTGCTAATTTTTAATCACATTTCACTTTAGGAAATTTAAAAATTACTTTTTTTAATCATTTTCTTTAAAGAATATTTTCAAAAGTTTTGAGTCTTCATATCGAAAAAAGTGGATTGTTAATTATGAAAATTAAAAAAAGTATCCAAAATAGAAACAAATTCGGTTTTTTGTTAATTAATAAGGTCTCAAGTAAAATTGTTTTTAAAATAAATTATTAAATTTTACTAAAAGTAACAGTGGACATTTTTGCTAATTTAATTTAGTAAAAACTAGATTAGTTAAATTAGTAAAAATTTTCGTTTAAATCAGACTTAAATCTAGAATTTAGTGCAAAAAATAATTCAGAATGAAATTATACTAATTAATGTTAAACTATTTATTTTAAAAATAGATATTTAGAAATTTTGAAAAAATTATGTTATCTATTTTGTTATAAATAAAGAAAAAAAAAATAATTTTTTTTATAATTGAAAAATGTAAAATACTTTTAAGGGATATTTTTCTGAGAAAATAAATGTTAAATTCACATCACTGTCATTTGAAATCATTCGCAATAAGAAATGCGATTTTTTCGTTTAAAGCTCGTAAATACGTTTAGTTCTGATGCTCGCGCAACGCAAACTGAAAGCTTCAAGAGCTTTTAGACAGATTCTCTCTCCTAAGCTTTGATCCTTTTATAGAGTTCGCGCGTTACAAGGAGCGCGTGCGCGTTTTTTCAAGTTTAAATTAATTTACCGTAAATTCAAATTAAATGGCACTGAAGTAGAATAAATTAAAAATTAATTTTTTTTAGAAATTAAATTAGAAATTAGCGTAACTAAATTGATAATAGATTTTTTTGGTAAAAATAATACGAGACAAATTTATATAGTAATTTCAATGTATTTACAGAAGTTATGAACAAATGCTACAAAAATATATTTCTTCATTTTAAGATTCATTTACATACATTGATGATATGTGAGGTAGATTGATTCATATAAAAACATGTAAAGATCTTACACTTCAGGTTCTGAACTCTCAAATAAAGGAAATTATTGTTAACCTTATTAATTAAATTTAAAGATCTGAAATAATTTTCTTGATCTGCTATAATTTTATTGTAATAATTTCACTGTTATAATTTTACTCCTTTAATTTTAGAATTCTTATTAAATAACAAGGTTTTATGTTTTCATTTTTTGTTTTTTTTTTAATTTAAAAACAAATTGGAATGTAAGTCAAAAATTAAATTTAAATAAGAGTTAAGAACTTGAGGAATATTAAAGATGATGATTACAATTAAGTTGACGAACACTGTGGCCCCTTTAAATAACAATTTGACTCATTTATGATTTTAAAATAGATATTTTCACTTAATGCTTGATAAGCGTTTGCTTTTGTTGATTGTTTTGATGATCACAAGATTGTTTACATGCGATAATTATTACTAGATTATTTAAATTGAATAATCAACGTAAGGGGTGTGATATTGATTTTTACATGTGATATTGAGCATAAGAGTTTTTGATGTGCCATTGATCACAAGATTTTTAGATGACGTTGATCACGCGATTTTTAAACACGACATTAATCACGAGATTTTTTAGATATGACAATGGCCACAAGAATAATTAACATTGATCAAGATCACAAGATTATTCTTACAAGATAATAGTTATAAAATCGTTGAAAAATTATAATAATCACAAGATTATTTTGACAAAATAATAATCACATTTCTTTGATTTTTATACAAATTTTTTGAATAGTCTTAAAATTTCTTAAATCACGCGTTCTCAATCTTATGACGCGCCTTTTTGCTTCCAGTGCTTTTTATTTTTGAAATTTGATTCAAATTTGACAAGAGTTCGTCACCTTTTTGAGATTGTCCAGCAATATGAGTACCGTGTATTTCCAAAATACCTTTCGGTTCATTATTTGAAGTCTGCGCCATCGCGTGAGAAATCGGACTTAAAGGACCTCGTCCACGTTGTGGTGCACAAGTTGATATTGTCCTACAATCAAGGAAATAGATAATAATCATGATTAAGTTGGATAAAAAAAATTAATCAATTAAAAATTGTTCAGATGGGGCTTTTTAGCCCTAAGAACTTACTTTGAATAAATCTAAATCTAAATCTAAATCTAAAAATTACATGATTGAATTAAATTTACCTCTGTTTACTACTTGGCAGTCTGGTGGAATCAATTGGAGCCAGTCTCACATTTTTTGGCCATATCGTAGGGCAAACTGGGGGCTGCCAAGCTGAATGAACTTGAGGTGCTCGCATTAGATTAGTTTTTCTCCCGGAAGCTATTCTGCGTCCAGAGTTAATATGTCTGTTTGCTCCTGAACGTCAAATAAACGTAAAATTTATTATTAAGCATTAAATTGATTAAAACTAGGGGGGAGTAGGAAGCAGTGGATCATTCCAGTTTTCTGAGAAATTATTGGAAAAAATCTTTCAAACTCTAGATATAAATGAGGTTTGCTTAATATCACTAAATTTATACAGAAATCACAGACTGTTTTTACCTTTTCAGATGTTTTTTTAAATTTTTGTCAGTTTTTACACCTGTTTCGTTAATTCATAACCTTTTTTTTTAAACTTTTTATATAGTTTTTTAATCTAAACTTTAATTTATAAAAGTTTTAACTAATTCAAATTTTAATAAAACTTTATTCTACATTGTCAAAAAATTCGTTTTATACAATTTTAATATAGTCTAAATTAAATTCATACAAATGGTCCAAATTAATTATTTAATTAATTTTATTCTGTTTTTAATCAACCGCGAAATTTCAATATATCCCAATTTCAATAGTGTCTACTTTAATTACAATTGTAATAATCTCTAAATTTAATTCAATTAAATTTCAAGCAAACGAAATTAATTTCGTTCAAATAAACGATATAAATTTTGGTTTAAGGTAACATTACCTATACTCCATCAGTACCAATAGTCGATTAGTGATAATTTAATTGGATAAAATTAATTAATAGTTTAATAATATTGATGTTAAATACTACTTCGAATATTACAAGATTTATTTTTACCAATGTAATAAAACTATTAATTAATTTTGTCTAATTAAATCGTCACTGATCGACTATAGGTATTAGTCGAGTATTGGTGCCGTTACCTTATTCTATTTTTAATCAGTCTTAAAATAATCCAATTCAAATTTCAATTTATCCAAATTTTAATCTATTCATATTTTAATTCATCCAGAAATTTCCACCTTTTCTTTTTATTTTCCCCTTTTTTAGAAAAAAAAATTACCTAAAATCAAGATTATTCCCCCGTTTCCCCTTAATTTCACTTTAAAAAAAAAATCACCAAAAACACATATAAAATCAAGATTTTTCTCCCCTTTGACCTTACTTTTCAATGTGTTAGTTTTTCCAATTTTTATGTTTTTTATTACATTTTAATAACAAATATGTATATTAAAAACGAAAATTCGTTGTGAAATTGTTTTTCAAATTTTTCTGAACATTATATTTTTTCATAGATTTTGAATGTCAGAATATAGACTATGTTCCTGAAGTTTTGAACGTTCATTTAAAAGAAATTTTTTTCTCATAGAAATATTTTTAAAAATTTGTAGACTAAAATATAAAATAGGAATTCAATTCTTAAAATATCCAAATCAATTTTTTGGTATGCAGAATATCATTTGAGTTCAAATTTGAATTTGAAAAATGTTAAAATAATAATTTTTTTTATTTTGCTTAAAATTTGACGAACGCTTCAAATAAAATAAAATATTACAATGACTTGAAGTTTATTAAAGTATATTATATATCTACTTGTTCTTCTCGAAACAATTTTTTCCCTCATTTCTTTTAAATAAAAATGTCATAATTTTCAAAAATTAATTTAAAAGATTTTTCGCTTTCAAAGGTAAAAAGAGGTAATTTAAAACAAATTTCTATTCATGGTAAATTCTTCACGAGAACTCAAGGAAGAAAACTCAAAAACAAACCTTTAAACCATAAATTTGTAAAAAACCTTCAAACAATTGATTGACAAGAAATTTTGGAAAAACTGGTTTTTTTTTAAATTTGTTACCCATTTATTTCATTTTAGGCTTAAAATTTTCTAAATTAATCAGTAAAGTAAAGTTTTTTGATGTATGTCAAGAAACTTTTATTTAGAGGACTTTTGAGTTAAACTTCATAAAGCCTCACCGTGATCTGTGCTTTAAACTTCTAAAGAAGCAATTAAATTTCATAAAAAAGACCTTAAAATATTAATATAATAATTTTCTTATAATCCCCCTTTTATGAAACAAAATCCGTTTTTTTTAAAAAGAAAAATCTCCCTTTTTACCTAAAATTGAACAAAGAAACCGCTGATGTGATCTCTGAAATTTCATTTGTTCCAAATTTTGATCAATTCTAATTTTTATTTGTAAAAATTGCAATCGATTCTAAATTTAATTCATTTAATGAAAAACTAGAACGATATAATTACAAATTTTCAATTATTTTAATTTTAGAGAATTTTAGATTTATTGAATCTTAATTTTTAGTGATAAAAACTTTCAAAGGTGTACATTGAGAAAAAGTTCGTTTGATTCAAACATAATATATTTCTTTTAACTACAGAATATATTTAATTTAAACTTATTTTTTGGTTGACCAATATTATGTTAAAATCAAACAAACTTGTTTTTCAGTGTACATTTCAATCTGAATTGATGCATACTTAAAATAACTTTAATACAGGGCAGATAAAAATCATGATTTTTTTTAAATATAATCAGTATTTAAAATCTCTAAATGTTTATTTGTTAGTAGTTTATTAAAGAAATTAAGAAAAATTTTTTAAAAACAACAGAAGAATGAAGCAGTGACATAATTATATATAAAAAAGTAGAAACTCTTTTCAAAAAATTAAACTTTTCACAAACATTTTTTTAAATTAAAATAATAAATATTCGTATTTATTATAAATTATATAAATTATAAAAAAACGTTAAAATATATTATTAAAGAGAACAAACTTTTAAAATTAGAAAAATTAGAGAATTATTTTACAAATTGAATAAAAAAAGAATCAATAAAATTTTATTAAATTTAAAAGAAAGAAATTTTATGAATTACAAGAACGATGTTCAAATAAGAATATTTAGTACAAGATTAAATTTACATAATATAAAATAAAAGAATAAAAGCTTTTAAAAAAGTAGAAAATTGTGTAGTTTAAAAAATGTAGATAAAAGCACCAAATAAATGTTTTCAAAAATTCGTAATTATAAGATAAAAACTAAACAATTTAAACGAAGGAAAAATGCTTCTTAGAAATGGAAAAATGATAACAAAAATGAAAGAATTAATAAAAACGCAAGGAAGAACTAAAAAATAGTGAAACATCAAAAAAGTTAAATAAATATGAAGAAAATAGAGAAATGTTTTTTCCTTATTCTAACATACTAAAAAATGTAAAAAGTACAAAAAATAAAATTAAAAAATGTATATATCAAGATAAATAAACAGAAAGCCTACAAAAGAAACTTAAAAATACTTTAAAAATAAAAAAGTTTAAGCAAATTAAACCAAACACATTTTTATAATATTACACTTAAAATAAGTCCAACATTAAATTTAGAAAAATAAAGAAAATCTAAAAACTTTATGGAAGAATAAGTAAGTTTGCAAAAAAATCTTGCAAAAAATAGACAAGATGTGAAAAAAATTGAATAAACTTACAAAAAGAAATGGAAGTATTTATTTTTAAAAATATGGAAATCATTATGAAAATCAACGAAATAAAAAGTTTAGTGAATGTTATAATAACGAAATTGTGTAAAATAATATTAAATAATTTGCATAAAAAGAGGAAAATCAAAGAAAATCCAAAAAGAAAAAGTAAAAGTAAGAAAAAACTTAAAATATTGTAAAAGTAAGAAATTATAAGATAAAAATTAAACAGTTTCGAAAAATTGAAATCTCTTAGAAACCTTGTAAGAATATTAAAAAAAAGGATTATTGTGAATATGAAAAATAATTAATGTTATTTAATTATTTTGCATTAATTAATATGCAATTTAAATTTGAATTAATTGAAATTTAAAAGTTGGAACAAATTGGAATATGTCTTGATTAAGGTTTGGAATTTATATATAATTATAATAACTTGAAGATATAAAAATGTAATACTATTTTTTGCTATCTTCATACCATTAATTTGTAAATCGTAGGTATTTTGATTATCTGTATTAGCAGAATTTTAAAAATTTTATAAAGATTAAAATCTTAAAATTGAAATTTTTAAGATTTATCCACAAATTCGTGGGTTTTGTTTATGTTTTGCAATGTTTTACATGCAGTATTAGACATCCTGAGAATTGAAAAGTTTTTTTAATTTAAATCATGCTTTTAATGCAAATTTTTCAATGATTTAAATCAATAACAGCCCTGCTTTAATATCAATTCATTATGAGATGAATTAAACAATATTTTATGGAAAAAGGTTTTTCCGTATCTAAAAGTTGCAGGATTATTTTTAATAATTTCACAGAAAATTGAAATGATCCATTTATCCGTTGTTTCCCACTTTTAAATTAAATGATTAAATGGAATAAATTGGTATTCTGTTTGAATTAACTTCACAAAGAATCACCTCGATTCCAGGTGGTACTTGTTGCTTGTCCTAAAATTTGAATAGGAGTAGTTTTTAAAGTACAAAAGCTTTCTCTCGTCGAGCGGACAAATGGAACTGGGCTGACGACAACTTTTTCGTTAAAAACCGTACCAGCTTTGTTCCTACTAATTTGTGGAGTGATGGGTCTTTCACTCTCGAAATTTGTTTCATCTTCTACAGGATATCTAGCAGATATAGCACTTCGACGATTCCTAAAAAGACAATTTAAACATGTTAATATAATTGTTTTAATTAAATCTTAATCTTTAATTGAATTTAATTTTAATCTTATAAATATTGTTAATTATAAATATACTCTGGATGATACAAAATTAACGAATTTAATTCTTAATATAACATACCAAATTGATTTATCCGTTTCAAGCTCAGCTTTAGCTTTAGAGGACATTTTATTACTCCCGGAATTACATCTCTGAATATCGCCATCTCGATGACTGTACTTATACGAACTAGTAGAGCTACGAAAATTACTTGTTGGCGCTGGAGTTATTGTCAAAAGTTGTTCTAAATCGCAACTCAACATATTCTCCTCTTCAATATCTTCTCGAAGAACTAAACTCGAATTAACATATTCCACAAGTTCGTCAACAACGTCCTCTCGAGCACGTTTATGACTTTCAGATGTCGATTCGTCAGAGTCCTGTTAATAGGAATAAATTATTAATGCGCTTCTTTACATTCTCATCTTTACTGAGTGCCTCAAACTTGATTACATTTGAAAATATTAAATTTAGAAGATTGAAAAGAATAGGATCTAGAAACGCACCTCTAGCAGGAAATTATTATTTAAAGCAATTTCGTCGATCTCGTCAATCTCAAAAAATTGCTGCTTCCTCTTTAAACTTGAATTGGGCTTGCTTACTGGCTCTTCTGTTTCGTTTTTAAGAGTTTTTCCTACGGCTCTCAAGTGCGGCAATTGATTTTTCCATTGTAAGCATTCGTCGAAAGCAGGACCAAGTGGAAGCTGATCAGTCTCATCGTAGAGAGTTCTTTCCACAGCCTCCCATTGTTGAGTGACTTTTTTAGTAGCCACTTCTTCCATATCATCTGGCCATAAGTGTGTTGTAGCCCCACTCGGCTCAGTCCAACTCTCAGATTCATTATGAATTGAAAATGAAGAACTCTTTCGAGAAACTGAAGTTAAAGTTTTAATACTGTTCTCGCTACCTTCTGTTGTCGTTTCTTGCAACACATGCTGAGGTAATTTCACTTTTTTCTTAAAGGAACTAGAAAATAATATTAATGGAATCCAGTAAAATAGTGTAAATGACTAATTATTAATTATAATTATAGTATAGAATAATGTAATTTGATTTTGATCCAGGGTGTCTACTAATTTCGTCACACAAAATTCCCGGTTTTTTCTCTTGTTAACTTAAAATTTATTTTAAGTATAAATAGACCTACAAATGGCTACAAAAATTGAAGACAACAGTTGATAATTGAAGAAAATAATTGAAATTCAAAAAAAATAATTGAGAATTGAAGAATTAAATATTAAACTTTACAAAAAATAATAATTAAGAATTAAAAGAAACAATTAATAATGAAAAGAAATAATTGAACAATGTCGAAGATATCTGACAATTAGAAACAAAATTCAAAAAAAAAGGAAATATTAATCTACAATTAAACAATAATTGAAAAAATTGAACAATTGTTATTAAATTCAAAGAATATAATTAAAAATTGGTCAACTAGATAGAAAATAAAAAAAAATAATTCAAAATTTAAGTTAATAATTGAAAAATGAGAAATAAAATTGAAATTTGAATACAATAATTGAGAATTAAAGAAAATTACTGAACAATTGGATTAAAAAAAGAAGAAAATAATTTATAATTAAAAAAAATGGAAAATGCTAGGAATTATTTAATATTGAAGAAAACATTAAAAATTGAAGAATAGAACTGTTATTTAAAGAAATTAATTGAGAATTGAAAAACATAATTGAACAATTAAATTGAAAATAGAAGAAAATTATTGAAAATTGAAGGAGGTTTTGAAACATGATATAAATAACTGATAATTGAAAAAAAAATTGAAAAAAGTCGAGATTACTGAATATTGAAACAAACAATTGAAAATTGAACAAAATAATTAAAAATTAAAGAAAATAATTAAAAATTGAAGAAAGTACTTAAAAATTGAAGACAATACTTGAAAACAGCAGAAAAATTTAGAGGTCTGCGGAATAATTGCAAATTGATGAAAATAATTTAAAAATTATCATTTTTAATAAAAATTGAAGGATTTAAAAAAGCTGAGAATTGTTAAATATTGAAGAAAATTGAGAAGAAATTGAAAATTGAGAGAAATATGAAAAAATAATTCGAAATTGAAGAAAATAATTGAAATTTAAGAAAAAATTCCAGCAACAAAGAAATTCTATCTAATGAAATATTCTAAAAGAATGAAAATTCTAACCAATAAATTTTGTCGAATTCAAAGAAAATAATTGAGAATTAAATATTAAACTTTACAAAAAATAATAATTAAGAATTAAAAGAAACAATTAATAATGAAAAGAAATAATTAATAACGAAAAGAAATAATTGAACAATGACGAAGATATTTACCAATTCGAAGCAAAATTCAAAAAAAGGAAATATTAATCGACAATTGAACAATAATTGAAAAAATTGAACAATTGTTATTAAATTCAAAGAATATAATTAAAAATTGGTCAACTAGATAGAAAATAAAAAAAAAATTCAAAATTTAAGTTAATAATTCAAAATTGAAGAAGTAAAATTGAAATTTGAATACAATAATTGAGAATTAAAGAAAATTACTGAACAATTGGATTAAAAAAAGAAGAAAATAATTTATAATTAAAAAAAATGGAAAATGCTAGGAATTATTTAATATTGAAGAAAACATTAAAAATTGAAGAATAGAACTGTTATTTAAAGAAATTAATTGAGAATTGAAAAACATAATTGAACAATTAAATTGAAAATAGAAGAAAATTATTGAAAATTGAAGGAGGTTTTGAAACATGATATAAATAACTGATAATTGAAAAAAAAATTGAAAAAAGTCGAGATTACTGAATATTGAAACAAACAATTGAAAATTGAACAAAATAATTAAAAATTAAAGAAAATAATTAAAAATTGAAGAAAGTACTTAAAAATTGAAGACAATACTTGAAAACAGCAGAAAAATTTAGAGGTCTGCGGAATAATTGCAAATTGATGAAAATAATTTAAAAATTATCATTTTTAATAAAAATTGAAGGATTTAAAAAAGCTGAGAATTGTTAAATATTGAAGAAAATTGAGAAGAAATTGAAAATTGAGAGAAATATGAAAAAATAATTCGAAATTGAAGAAAATGTGATTTTATGAAAATTGTTGAATAATAATTGATGAATTGAATTGAAGTTTCAAAAACATAATTGATAATTGAAAAAAAATATTGAAAAAAGCCGAGAATTATTGATTATAGAAGAAAATAATTGAAAATTGGAGGAGTTATTGAGATGTGAAATAAATAAATGATAATTGAAAAAAATAGTTGAAACAAGTCGAGAATTATTGAATATTAAATTAAATAATTTAAAATTGAAGGACATAATTGAGATCTGAAGAAAATAATTGAAAATTGAATCAAATAATTGGCATTTAAAAAAAATAATTTAGAGTTGAAGAACATAATTAAAAATTGATTAAAATAATTTAAAATCGTAGAAAATATTTCAGAATTAAAGAAATTAATTAGAAATTAATGAAAATAATTAAAAATAATTAAAAATTGAAGAAAATAATTGACAATGGAAGAAAATAGTAGAAAATCAAAGAAAATAATTGAGAAATGAAGAAATAATTTGAAATTAATGAAAATAATTCAAAATGGATAAAAATAATTGAGAATTGTAGAAAATAATTGGAAATTGAAGAAAATAATTGAAAAGTGAAAAGAATAATTATCAGTTGAAGAAAAAAATTGTGAATTTCTGAAAATAGTTGAATAGTTGAATAATTGAATTGAAGCTTCAAGAACGTAATCGATAATTGAAAAAAAATATTGAAAAAAGCCGAGAATTATTGAATATCGAAGAAAATAATTGAAATATGATGAAAATAATTGGTAATCGAAAGCACACAATAGAATTGCCCATAACTATATAAACTATTATGCAATGTACGGTCTAATAAATAAACTGAAGTTCTAGGGTAGATGTACCTATTACTGTAAATGCATCAATTACTGCGATTTTTTTAAAAACGTTATTATGCACTTTTTAAGAGTTTAAAATTAGTTTAAATTAATTGAAAAAATTATTTAAAACCTTATTCAACACAATTGCCAATAAAGATGTACATTTTAATCATTAATTATTTAATTATTCAAATTTAAATTCTAACCTATGGCAGTAATTGGAACATGCACGTGTTTCTATTACTGCGAACAACCTAACCTTCAAATACACATTATTCTCATCGCAGTAATTAAGACACAGTAATTGGTGCAGACTCGTAGTAATATTTTATCGGACTTGGATTTCACATCGCAGTAATTGGTACTTTTACTCTATCTAATAGGAAGCAAAAACTCTTTAAAACTAGTTCAAGATTGTTTGGAACTATTTTAAACTATTTGAAAGTGGGTTTTAACTGTTCTAAAGTTCAAAACTGTTCAGAACTGTTTATAACTACTTAAAATTATCTACAACTTCTTTAAAAACATTTTAGGAATTGTTTGCATATCTTTGAAACGACGGATTGAAAAATCCTAAAATTAATAGATCAGAACTTTTTATAATTAGTTTGAAACTGTTTCGAACTAATTTAAAATTGTTTTGAAGTGGTTCGAAACTGTTGAGAACTGTTTAGAACTACTTAAAACTGTTTAGAACTTGCTTAAAACAGTTTAGAACTAGTTTAAAACTAGTTTAGAACTGCTTTTAGAGCTGAAATCCTAAAACAAGAAAAACGCATGATTAAACATATGTATTAATACATTTTTTTAAAAAGTTAATACATGTTTCATGTTTTTTAATTTCTTTAATTAAATTATTGTTTTTTTTCAACTTTTTATTAAATAAGGCTCAAGAATTGCAATTTCTCTCAGTCATGCAACTTTCTAAATCTAAAAACTACAAACACGAAAAACAATTCTTTTTTAAATACATGGAAACATTAATAAACGACATCAAACTATTTTTCGATTTCAGAAAAAATAATGCGTCTTTTTATTTTCTATAAGTATGTATAGAATATATATATATATATATAGGTACATATAAATTTTATTTTCCTATATATTTTTTAACCTAGCTATTATAATTAAACTTACCTACTTTTTATCATTTGAATCATTATTTGAAAACTTTTAAATATCTAAATCATTAAGGAAACTTTTTAAATCAAGATTTAAAATAATACACATAAATTTGAGTTATTTAAATATTTTTTACATTAAATTAATGAATTATCAGCTTTAGCTTAATTATTGAAACAAAGAGTAGAATAAATGTCACTATCGGCCTAATGACAATACAAATAAAAATTTTAAAAACCCAAGAATTAATATGAAAAAGTTTAAAAATATACTTTAAACGATAATAATAAAACTATTTAGAAAGTTCAGAATTTTTTAACATATATTTTCAGGAAGATAATAATTAATAATAATAATATATCCAGAAGTTTCGAAATTCCATATCTAATTTATTATACTCTGCAATATAAATAATTTATTTTTAAACTTGCTTCTAGTTTAGTTCATTTTAAAACAGTTTAATATAAACAAAACTTTTATCAATGAATTTCTAAATTTATTTTTCCTTGTGTTATATATATGTACAGTTTTCTATGACTCCACATTTATGCGATGTAAATATTTATAACAAAAAAAAGTCACATCAATGAAATCATAATTAAATCAGAATTGTGAACAATGTATAAATCAGTTCAAAAGCGATATGAAGAAATACACATAAATCTAGTGTTTTAAAGATAAAATTATGGTAATTAAGCTATTATGGAAATTTTACTCTCTCATCTAAATGAACATGTAACAATATATAGTTATAATCGACTTACGTGCTTCTTTTTGTCAGCTTACGCATTTCATGCTTTCTTCTATAAAATTCACTCCCCGTTAATTAAATATTGGTAGAAAATTGTAAAAAAACATGCGTTCCTGTTGACTGTCGGTTTTGCCAGGTGTTCATTGTGGCAAGGTAGATAATCGATTTTTTTTTCTTTCGGAATAGACCTTCAGAATGAGCATTGTATAAAAGGTTATTTGAGGTTAAGTTCTTTCAGTTCATAAAACTGCTATTTTGTCTCGTTTTAATTGATAAAATGTCAGTTATCCTTTGTGTTTATTTTCGAAATTTAAAGCCCAGCTGATGGTGTCTTCCCCAAACGAAGTAGGGTGACCGTCTATTTTACTTTTCGAGAAATTTGAGCTTGCGCGCGCTATCAAAACTTTAACAAGGCCATCTACAATCCAAACTTAATCAGCTGATTTCACTATCGCACGTTCGTTTTCGTTCATACTTTTCACTATATAAGTTTTAGAAATTCGCTTTGAGAAGTAGAATTTTAAGCACGCGAAAACACGCAAGCCGGATTTGATTACGTGGGACTTTACATGGATTGCATGTTTAATTTTGTCGTCCAATCTTGATTTGACCAGAAGCTCTTGACTTGACGTTTGTTGATTTGCTATTATGGCCGCAGAAGAGGGCTTCGAACAAGTGAGTATAAACCAGGCTTTCCTTCTTCCATCGATCCTTTCTGCCTATCTAGACATTTTTATCGTTTTTTGCAATCCAAACAACCATCCCCACAAACATATAATTAAACTTCCCGCGAGCTGCCGTTGAGGTTAGGTTTCACCGTCATAACCTCTAATCTTCAATCAATTCTAAAATTATTGCTGATTTAACAGCGATTATTAGCCAAATTACTTTTAACAATACCCTTATTACGTTAGTTTAATATCTCAGAAAGTTTGAAAACAAGTGCTTTGAAAGTGACGTGATCTTTTTAAAATGCAAGCAGGAAGTTATGACATTGTTTACGTTCTAGAATTTGTTTTTGTTTAATATAATATTGAAAACGAGGGATCGTCAACTCTGGTATTCCTCGTACACCCTCCAGATATTCTCATATATTTCATGACATTCCCATCTTTCCCAGCAAATATTCAATATTCTCGATTATTACTGATATTCCGAAGTATTCTTTAGTATTCCTAAATAATCTTCAAACTTCTGATAAATTTTAAGGTTTTTCGATATTTTTTAAAATACTAACAGTCTAGGCAGTACTATAAAATAATTCTACATTCATGAATTTCAATTTCCAGTATTTTTTTTTTTTTATTAATAAACATCGCGTTTTTGTCATTTATAGTGGTTTTATTTATTCATTAAATAAACAATTATATAAATAAGTGAAAACATTTTTTTAATTAATAAAAAAATTGTTGGATTCAAAATTCAAAAAATTCGCAAAATAAAAGAAAATTGACAATTTTAAACGAATTTCAAAAGATGGCTAGAAAATTACACAATTGAAAAAAAATAAATTAAAAAATTAAACAATAAATATTAAATTCAAACAAAATAATTTAAAAATTAAGAAAGTTATAGGAATAACTATTGTAAATAATTGAATATTGAAAGACTGGATTGAAAATCAAAGAAAATAATTGTCATTGAAGAAAATAATAAAAAAATGAAGAAATAAATTAAAAACTTAAAAATTAACTTGAAATTTGAAAAAAAATTACAAAAACAAAGGCGAAAATAATTGACAATTGAAAACAAAATTTGAAAAATGGCTAGATTAATACACAACCAAAAATTTTTTAAATAAAACAATAAAAATTAAATTTCAAGAAAATAATTCCAAACAGAAAAATTAAAAAAATTATAGGAATACTAGTTGAAAATAATTGTAAATTGAATAACTGGATTGAAAGGAGAAAAAAAACTAAAGTTGAAAAAATAATTGAAAATTAAAGAAAACTATCTATTAAAAATTTAAGAATGGAATTGAAATTTAAAGAATATAATAAAAGACTGAAAAAAATAACTGAAAAAAGCGAGAATTACATATTGCAAACTGAAAAATGGAATTAAAATTTTAAAAAAATTTAGAATTGCAGAAAATATTTGAAGAATTAAATTTAAAATTAAAGAAACTTATTATTAATCGAAAAAGAAATTAACCAAATACGAGAATTTAACAATATTGATGAAAATAATTAAAAATTGAAGAAAGTAATTTAAAATTTTAGAAAAATAATTGAAAAAACATTTCAAAATGACGAAAATAATTGCCAGCTGAGAAAAAATCACAAACTGGCAAGAATAATTAACAAGAGAGAAAAATAACAAAACAAAAATTAAAGAATAATTTTAATATTTTAAGAGAATAAATGAACAAATTGTGGGAAGTAATTGAAATAAATAATTGGAAAATAACAAGAGCAATTGCAAAATTTAAAAAAATATCTGAAAAGTGACGAAAATAATGGACAATTGAAAACAAAATTTGAAAAATGTCTAGAAAAATAAACAATTTGAAAAAATAATTTAAAAATTAAACATTAAATTTGAACTAAATAAGTGAAAAATTAAGAAAATTACAGGAATAATTGTAACTTGAATAACTGAATTGAAAAAGGGGAATAATTTGAAATTGATAAAATAATTGATAATTGAAGGAAGTAATTGAAATTTAAATTTCAATTGAATTGAAAAATAAAAAAATAATTAAGAATTTAACAAAATAGTTGTAGAATTAAACCATTAAATCGATAATTTAAAACAAATTTTATGATTGTTAAGAAAATGTTTAAAGTCAGAGAACTATTTAATATTGAAGAAATGATTGAAAATTAACAAAAATAATTGAAAATTGAAGAAAAAAATATAAATTTGAAGAATGGAATTAAAATTTGTAGAATATAATTGAACAAGAAATTTATTGATGTAGAGAAAAATAATTTATGTAAGTCGAGAATCTTTTATTATTTAAGAAAATAATTGAAAATTACCTATTCAGGTGTACATGGAATGAATAAATAAAATAAAAAAAAAAGTAATTAAAAATTTAAAAATTAAATTAAATTATGTTGTTAATTAATTATTGTATTCATTTTATAGCCATGTTTTCATTACATTTTTGTTACCTATGTATAACTTTATTATGAAATTTATATCTTTCTATTGTATTATTCGATTTATTGCTTACTGTTAATTTAATTTTTCTTCTATTGTATGTATTGCCCTTTAACGATCTTATGATTATGGGCTCAAATTCATGCTCAAATAATAAAAAAAAAAATGGAATTGAAATTTGAAGAAAATAATGAGAAGCTGAAGAAAATAGTTGTAGAAAGTTGAAGAAAGAAGAAAATTAGAGAAAAGTATTCAAACGAAAATATCAAACAATTTTATAATTGAAAAAGCCGAAAATTTTTTAATATTGAAGAGTTAGTTGAAAATCGTTCAAATAATTGAAAATCGAAAAAGTTATTGTTAAAACCCGAAAGTTATTGAATTTAGAAGAAAAAGTTAAAAACTGAAAAATTAAATTAAATTTTTTAAACAAATTGAGAATATTTGAACAATTAAATTTAAGATTAAAGAAACTTATTGATAATTGAAAAAAAAATAATTGACCAAAGGCGGAATTTTTTTAATATTAAAGTAATAATTAAAAATTAAAAAATTGAATGGAAATTTGAGGAAAGTAATTTAGAATTGAGGAAAATACTTGTAGAATTAAACAAATGAATTGAAATTTTCAAACAATTTTCATGAGTAAAAAAAATAATTGAGAACATCCGAGAATTATTAAATATTGGAGAATTAATTGATAACCGATGAAAATAATTGAAAAAAAGAACATAATTAAAAATTGAGGGAAATAATTAAAATTTTAGAAATAAATTGAAAATTAAATTATTAAATTGAAGCTGTTTTTTAATAAGTGATAATTGAAGGAAAAATTACAAAATGACGAAAATAATGAAATATTATGGAAAATAATTGTCAATTGATAAAAAAAATTCGATAAATGGTGAGATTAATGAGCATCAGAAAAAAATAATTTTAAAGTTTAAAGAACGACTATAAAATTGAGGGATAATTATAAATTATCAGTTGAGAACTGTAAATAATCAAAGAAAAAATTGTAGGAAATAAATCAAAATTGAAGAAATCAATTGGAAATTTTAGAAATGTATTGAAATTTCAAGGAAATAATTAATAATTGAAAAGAGGCGAGAATTTTTGAAAATTGAATAAAATAATTAAAAATTAAGGAAAATAATTACTCTACAAAATAGGTAATGGATAATTTTCGACATAAAATAATTGAATATTAAAAATTAAAGAAGATAATTGAGAAATGAGGCAGATATTTGAAAATATTGAAAAAAAATTCTAAAACTTAATTTGAAAACTCTTGACTGTTTTTATAGAAAAAATTATAGATTTACTAATAATAAAATTAAAATATTTTCAATTGATATTTTTAAATTAAAATTGTAATGACTGTAAATACATTTTTTAAAAAGTAGCTGGTTTAAAAAAAATATCTTAGTTCCAAACTTCAGGTGTGAACAGATAAAATGAATGAAGGAATGGAAGAATTTTCGCATTTTTAGTTTATAGATTCCCCTACATATTAGCTAATATTCTCTTATTTTCAAGTATATTTACATATTTTGCCTTCTATTTTGAATATTCCCTATTCCTAAGTATTCCCACATTTTCAGAAGTATTTCTTTGAGAATATATTCTTCGTATGCTCTAAAATGGAGTAGACAACCCCTCGATTGACAGAAAATGTATTCAGTTTTTCTTAAAATTGCTTATTTGGTTTTATTCTTTCATCATATTATAGTCATTATATCAATTTTAATATATCCTCAACTGCTAGACTGGGTCTGACAGACCCGGGTTTTAGAGACTCTTTTTTCACTATTTTCAATCTAGGGTAAAAGTACCAATTACTGCGATGTGAAATCGAAGTCCGATAAAATATTGGAAAAGAAGATAAATATAAATGAAAGATAATTATTTGACTGATTGTAAAAACACTCTTGTTATCTATTAAAGTAGAAACCACTAATTAAAATATTAAAAGAAATAATGTATGATTAAAAATAACAAATTTATAAATAATACTCTGTGCTGGTATTACTACGAGTCTGCACCAATTACTGTGTCCCAATTACTGCGACGAGATTAACGTGTATTTGGATGTTAAGTTGTTCGCAGTAACAGAAACACGTGCATGTTCCAATTACTGCGATATGTTGTAATTTAAACTTGAATAATTAAATAATTAATGATTTAAAAGTACATCTTAATTGGCAATTGTGTTGAGTAAGGTTTTCAATAATTTTTTCAATTAATTTAGATTAATTTTTAACTCTTAAAAAGTGCATAATAACGTTTTTCAAAACAATTGCAGTAATTGCTGCATTTACAGTAATAGGTACATCTACCTTACAGTCCGCTGTAGGCGAGAGCGAAACTGGGTCTGTCAGACCCAGTCTAGCAGTTGAGGGTTAACAAATTTAGATGCTTTTCCTTTAATATTTATCTACAATTTATTGTTACAGTTTGAAGATGAAGAGACCGAAATAACAATTGGAGGAAGTCTGCCCGGAGGACGAAAACGACTTTTTTCAAAAGAATTAAGATGCATGATGTACGGATTTGGAGATGATCAAAATCCTTACACTGAAAGTGTGGATTTTTTGGAAGATCTTGTTATAGAATTCATCACAGAAACGACACATCGAGCTATGGAAATCGGTCGAACTGGTAGAGTTCAGGTTGAAGATATCGTATTTTTGGGTGAGCCTTAATTAAAAATATATTTATATCCGTTTATTTGTTGACTATTTTTATTATTTTCTTGGAATTGTCTTAGATTTGGTATAAATTTTTAATATCTAGTTTTTTAGAATAAAATATTTTAAATAAGAAAAAGCGAATAACTACTTCTAAGAAACCAAATTTCATGAAATTATTGCGTTTCAGTTAGGAAAGACGCTCGTAAATATGCCAGGGTGAAAGATTTACTTACGATGAATGAAGAACTTAAGAAAGCGCGAAAAGCTTTCGATGAAGTTAAATATGCAGGTACTGTCAATCAGTGAAAAATGCTCTCGTATTGCTTGAATTTTAAGCACTTTTTGCAGTGGTTAAGCAATATCATTCCTACCTGTCTTTTGAATGGATTTTTCTTTATCAAAACGTCTAGTACCTTGAATATTTCGATAACTTATCAAGAAATTATTTCTTTTTTAATTGCGTTTGACATGTGATATTTCTGCGCATGAACTTTTTTACAAGTTTGACTTTAGATGATTGATATGATATGCATCACTAGTTGAATTGTTCTGTTAAAAATTCCAAGAATTGCAAATAAGTTGAGTAAATAATCTTAATCTTTATGGTTGAGTAGTAAAAAAACTGTGTTAATTAACATAAAATGAGAATCTTGGAATGTATTAAAAAAAAACTTAAGATCTAGAAAATATTTAATTCTGACAGATAATTTATCGTAGAAGATAAGGTGATGGGTTTTTGAAATTTTTGTTTAGTAAAGAGCAGATATGTCTACAGTTAGTTGCCTCATTTCGTGAGGTTTAATTTTATAAATCAAAGACTGCTTGAAATATGTTCTAAACTTTAAACTGGATTCTATTCCTAATTTATCTGTTTGAGATCTTAATTTATTTTAAGTTTATGAGTATTGATTGCAATAACAACCTAAATAAGTTATTCGAGTACCTTTGAAGGTCGAATCAAGGCTGAAACTTTGTACAAATAAAAATATATAAGAATTGATAAATTATCATAAATATATCTAAACACTCTCTAAATCTCTGTTACAATTTTCACTAATTTAGATTTAGAGATTATGAAAATTTCCGAGTAAAACAAAATAATTTTATAGTTATGTATTCTTATTCTCACTTTTTGTTCACTGACTTTTTTCATGCACTTTCATGCAACTTGTTTTTTTCTTTGATTATTGATAATGTGTACCAAGTTGTTACTGGTTCGTATTTTATTTAGTTCTTATGATTTATTTCTCGACATTTCAAGTAGAATACTTTATTATTAGTTTACAAATAATCGATTTATGGTAGCGTTGTGCCTATGAGTAAATAGATATATGTTGCTGAAATAAAATTCTAATGCCTTTGGCATGTAGAACACGCATTATTTCTGACCTGTTACACAATTAATCGATTGAATTTTGAGTGTTTAATCCTGAAAGCTTTAATCACTTGAAACAGAATGTAACTTTTTTTTTTCTTTGATTATTGGCATTTTAAACTCTCGAGAAACAATCTTTAATTGTTCCTAAACTGCCTAGTTATTGAATTAAATTATTTTTTTCAAATTTAGAACTTTTTTTCACAGTGCAGCATGTGGATGTTTGCACTATTATGATTGATTGAAATGCATTGAGTTGATGAAGTTAAATTATTTGGATATTTAGACAGTTTTTTTTTTCTTTAACAGAATAAGCTCTGCTGCAATCATCAACTGAAGATCGTCATGGTCATTTTTACGTCTACGTTTGGCCAATTTGTCTTTTCTCTGAACTTTTCCTAAGCGCAGAAATTTGTGAATTTAATACTCAATCGAATTTTTTATAATCACGATGTCAATTAGTACCTGCTTAAAAATAGAGCTCTTAGATAATAATTTTACTAAGTCAATAAAGTACAAAGAATTTCTTGCTTTTGATTAAAAATATTATAAATTAAGGTTGTATAATTTTATTATATTTTTTTATAAATCTCGTTTTTTTTATGATCATCAAGTGTACAAAAGTTTTGCAATAAAAATAATCATACTTTTTATTCGAAAGGGTCTTTATCGAGGTTTTTATTTATAATATTTTTTTAATTTATGATTATTAATATTTGTTTGAGACTTTAAATGTAAGTAAGTATGCCTACTGATATGTCCGGCAATTGGTAATAAAATCCTAAAATTTTTTAAACAATCCGGGATTTTTCACAAAAGTACAGGGGATTTATAGATAAATCTCGAAAATTTCAGTATTGAGTGATTTTAAATTTTCAAAAATTGAACTAGAAATGGTCAAACAAGATCTAAAACTTTTTTTTAAAAGTAAGGTAAAAAGTAATATTAGTAAATTGTAAAATTCCGCAAGTCGTAATAATTTAAATAATTCAAAAATTCAATTAACTCATATTTTAATTTATTCAAACTCTCAAATTTCAAAAATCAAAACTTAACTACATTGCTTATTAAAGTTATTTATACTTTTTCTATTTCTCAGTCTTCAAGTTTTGTCTAATAATTTCTTACTTTGTCAAAAACTCTATTCATTATTTTGTATTTTTTTATAATTATTTCATTTTTCTCGTATTTAAGAGAATCTTATATTTGCTTTTAATTTTTTTCCTTTCCTTCTTTTTTTTAAATTGTCTCTAATTTTCCTCTCTTTAGCAAATTATTTACCATTTAAATTTCATTCAATTTTGTTTTTAAAACATTTAATAAATTTTTCTTTTCGTTGATTTTCTTATTTATTTTTATATTTTTCAAAAAATGTTTTGGTAATTATTTCATTTTTCTCGTTTTTAAAAGAATCTTTTATATTTGCTTTTAATTTTTTTCCTTTCCTTCTTTTTTTTAAATTGTCTCTAATTTTCCTCTCTTTATCAAATTATTTACCATTTACATTTCATTCAATTTTGTTTTTAAAACATTTAATAAATTTCTCTTTTCGTTGATTTTCTTATTTATTTTTATATTTTTCAAAAAAATGTTTAGGTAATTCTTATACGTAGTTTTAATTCTTTATTTTTTAGTTTCTGATATAACTATTTTTTCGTAAATTAAAATATGGTTTTTTTTCTTTTTATTTATTTGGGTGGGGGAGGGAGAGAAGTACGATATTTTCTTCAAGTTTCTGATTTCCTTTATTTTGTGTATTGTTTGTCAAGCTTTTTTACTCTTTAATAGTATTTTTAGATTTCCTTGATTTTTCGACAGTTATTGTTTTTGGGATTGATTTTAAAAAATTTTTGTTTAGTTCTTCTACACCTTTTTATTTTTAAAAGACTTTTTCATTTCTTTTGTAGGCTTTTAATTTCTCTTTTTACATTTTTTAATTTTTGTCATCTTTTTATTTTTTATAAATTGTCCGATTCATACGTATATTTTGACATTTTTCTCTTTTTTTAACTAATATTTATCAATTTTGTAATTAAAATTTCTTTTCTTATTTCTTTTGTACAATTTTCGTTTATTATGCTTTTACATTTTCTTATTTTTTCCTTTTTTCTCCAATGTTTTTAAATTTTGCGTGGTTTTTTTTTTTAATTTTCTCCTATATTTATAATTTGTTTGATTTTGATTAAAGGTTCTCCCCATTTTGTATTATTTCTTATAAAATGCAGTTATTTGTTATTAAATTCTCAAGACTTTTTAAATTATTGTGAAACAAAACTTTTTGTTTGAAATTTTTTTTTATGTTTTAAACTAAGTTTATATCTTTTTCTGAAAATAATGACGTGTATTGAATGCTTCAAACAGCTGTTTTTAATGTTTAATTTAAACCAATTAATATTTGAGTAATCAGTTATTAATCACTGTAAGAACAAATCTGGGAAAATAATAGTTTGCGATCCGAGAATTTTAAAATGATCATTCGCTAGATACCATGTAGTTTGAATTTATAATTGAAGTTTATTTAAAAATTACAAATACATGGAAGAAATTTACTTACTTAATCGTAAACGTATTAAAGTTAACCTTTTAAAAATATTTAAGAAAATGATTAAATTATTTAATAAATAAATTTTTTTTTAATATTGACATAGATTAAGATATAAGAAATTAGAACAAAGAACTTTAACATTTAACTACTTAATCTATGTTTATTAAGAATAATTGATACTAAATGCATCTATACACATATTTTAAAAATTACTTACAATCGCGAAAAATGCACTATTTATACTTTCAGTGTAATTTAAAATGCATCAACTACTCCATATCAGATACAGCCTTTTTTCCTGATGAAATAACATCATTAACACCTATACCTTCATAGGAAGCACCACATAATCGTAATGGAAGATTATGCTTCGAAATATAATCACGAATTCGATTAATTCGTTGAGTGTGACCCACAATATGCTGCGGAATACAGTCTTTTAGAATTGATACGTTTGTGGCAAGTGGTTCTTCCTTGATATTTAAAATTGTTTTTACGTTTTCTAAAGCTACTGACAATAAATATTCTTCTGATGAATCGGCTCCGAAATATTTTTCAAACCATGCTCCACCCATCATGACTGTCATTACCTGTTTAGAAATTAAATAGTTATATAAATTAATATTATTATTACCTGCTACCATTATAAAGTGATTATTTATTCAGAATTTCAAGCAAATAAATTCAAATTTACCGTATTTGGATTTGGAACAACGCACGAGTCAAAAATAACTCCCAAAATTGGTAATTCCTCAATTGGCGGTACCAAAAATCCAAAACCCTTAACAGATAAAACTTGTCCAGGAAATTCAAGATTAACTAAACCCACAGTAACTGACGGAATTGCTTCTAATTCTTCTGCTAGTTCCGGATGTTGATTTTTGACTAATGGGGCAAGATCTTTTGCTGGTAAACTCGAAATAATTTGTTGGTATTTTTTTGTATCAGCCCCTGCTCTTAATTCGACACAGTCTGAATGAAAAGTAAGCTCGTTACACTTAGTTCCTAGGCGAATGTGAGTGTTTCTAGAATGTAAATTACTCGCTAAAGCTTGAGGTAATTGTTCTAATCCTCCTTCCAATGTCCAAACTGCCCAATTGGATCCCGCGGAACGTTCCATAGAACTCATCTCACGAGCATTTTTTATAGAGTCTTTATTTATTTCAGGAGGTCCTAGCTTAGAAAATAATTTTTCATTGACGATTCCTCTACCAATTGATCCATACTTTTGCTCTGCTGCGAATACAGAAGGCATTAAAAATTTGACACTAATTTCTTTGGCATCTCCAGCACAAATTCCACATAATAAAGGACTAATTACATAGTCAGCTATATCTCTTCCTACTCTTCTCTCTATAAAACTGTACACACTTTCATCTTCGATTTGTTTCGAGGCCGTTCTTAACTCATCAAAAATGACTTTATATAAAGGCCGTTTAAAAGGTGGACACGTTAGAAACAAGGGTTTTAATGAAATTGGCATAGCATGCAAATTTTGATCCATGTAAATAAATCTATTAATTGCAGCTTCATGATTAACCGCTATAGGCAAAATTTTGTTATCTAATCTTAAGGAATCGATTAATTTTAAAGTATTTTTTCCAGCATTGCCTCGAGGTCTGATAGTTCTAGGTCCTTGTTCGAAAATTGCGCCACTTGGTGATTTCTTTGTGGATATCCATCCTCCTAATCTATTTGAGGCCTCAAATAAAACTATAGGTCCCAACTTCGGATTTTCAAGGGCATAATAAGCGGCACTTAATCCTGATAAACCTCCACCTAATATTGCTGTCATTTTGTCGCTTTATCTGTAAAAATTAAATATATTAATAATACCAAAGTTTACAAAGTTCATTTAATTTATTATTTATTTATTTGAAACATCAACGGGAAAAATCCTTTTATTACATAAAAAGAAAAAAAAAAGTTAACAAATAATATAAAAAGAGAAAATCTAAGTGTTGCAAAAAATCATAAATTATAAGTATAAACATAATTATAATTATAATTGGCGGTGACATAAAAAAGAAAAGAATAAAGAGGAGATATAAAAAAATACCACAAAAAAAAATTATACGAAAAAAAGTAAAAAAAAAAAATAAATTTTTAAAATATTTGTTTTTAAATTTTTGGAACAGTTTTATTGAATGACAATAAAACGAAAAAGAAATTTTTTTATTGTTTAAATTTCTGATTTGGACGTTAAGGATTTATAGAACTAGTTTAATATAAAATAAACAAACTATAGCTACTTATTTGTGGCATTAATATTATACTAAAAATTATTATTTTATTAGGAAAATATGGAAAATATTACATACATAACCTAAAAATTATATGAAGTTTTGAAGGTTTCAAAAGGCCCAAAGTAATTCGTAATTTCCTATTTTCTCTTTCTTCAATATTTAAAAGTACTTTTAGTAACTAATAGTTTTATTAAAATAGAAATAAATTCTTGCTATTTAGTAAAAATGAAAAAATATTACTACTGTACACATTTCTTTAAACTTTCGATATTTTCATTAATCACTCATAAAATATATAATACATTACGTTACTTATTTTAATTTTATGCAAATTACAAAGTGAGAACTTGGATGAAATTAATTTTACATGGAATTTTAAGATTCATGATATGATTGTATAATCAGAAGTTTAGTTCAACATATAACACATACAATAGAGGTTAGGCACTGTTTCTGGCTTTTAAGAAATTTCAGACAATTAAATTATTTAATTTAGGTTATTGCAACTGTAAATATAATTTAAATATATTTATTAACTTTAGAGAATGACAAAATAAATTTTAAAGAGCCATTTGATTGATAATTCAATTTAACTAATTATAATTTTAATCAAATCACGTGATTTATATAAATTTTATTATAACCTACTCTTAACATATTTTAACATATAATATAATTTATTTATTCTCTATGCTTTCTTTCTTTAATTTAAATAAAAAAGTATTTATTTTGTTATAAAATTGTTATAAAATCTCAAATGAAATTCTTTCCTATTTTTTAAAAGTGCCGCTTCAATTTGATTGGTTGTTATTATAAAGCCTGGTTCATTGTTCATTCGTTGAACGCTTGAACGCATAAACAACTCACTTCACTTCGTCGATCGTTTAGAATCGAAAAAAAAAGAAATTGTTTTATAAATAAATCATCTTTAATTATAAATTATTTAACAATATCGTATTATTGATTGTTACAAAAAAATGGTTTTCGTAATTGACAATGTATCTGCTTTTGTTCATTATTGGTACTTCAGATACTTACTTGTTACAGAATTGTACATGGTGGAAAAATGGGAAAGATATTTTGTCAGTATCCTTTTTTATTTTATTAACAACTCTTGTGCTTATTAAAAGCAATATTTCCAAAAAATAAAGTTATTATGCAAAGTGATTGAATTAAATTTTACATTAAATTAGGAACAATATATATTGTTGACAGAAACATGATTATTGTTTAAATATATAACCTCAAAAACGTTTTCTATTGTCTCTATGCGTTTTAAATTGTGCAAATCAATTATTTAAGTTTGTTTTATTTAATTTATTTAAGTGTTTGCATTTGTTTAGAATATTTCTAATTCAAAATTATAAATTGCAGTAAATCGTGATGGAAGTAGTTTAAAATTTAATTAATTTGCAATCTTAACCTTTTTTCTTAACAAATTTTTTAGATTTCTTTCTTCTAACACTTTTCGTCGCGTTCCTTTTTTTTAACTACAAGGCAGTATTACCAGCGACATCATATTTTCTTTCTCGAAATGACGGAATAATTCTTCAGTAGATGAAAATCAATTTTTGATAAATAACACGATCAGAATTATTTGCTGATTTACCAAGAAGCCTGTTACAAAAATGGACAAACATATTTATCTTTGCACATAAAAATATCGACTAATCTAATTTTAGCGAAAATGTTATTTCATTGTAGATATTTAAGACACTTGGTCCTAACGATCAATATAGGGATTATTGTAAATATTTTTCCAGTT
Organism: Ganaspis brasiliensis; assembly: GCA_037103525.1. NCBI lineage: Eukaryota > Metazoa > Arthropoda > Insecta > Hymenoptera > Figitidae > Ganaspis > Ganaspis brasiliensis. The sequence goes on along the minus strand of JAZKLR010000256.1, from coordinate 1,024,363 downwards.
AAAAGAAAATAATAAATATTAAAAATCGAATTGCTATTTAACTTTAATTGATTAATTCTTGCTTGAAATTAAATAAGTTAAGTAAAATATTAAAAAATATCCAAATGTGCATGCGCGCAAACTTAATATCGAATTAACAAACGAGGCCTAATTTTTGGTTTCTCATTTATCATTAGTTTGACAGAAAAATAAAAAATGCAAAACCTGGCATTAAAAAAGGAATCGGAAGAAGAACTCATACCTTTGGATAAAATGTTTGAAGGTGATATTTTTAATCTACCTTTTACACATTATTTGATTTTTATTTTATATAGTTCCGTAAAAATTGATTTTAATATTACTCAAAAGCTTATTGCCAAACGGACCCAATTTCAAATGCATTAGGAGAAAATCTACTTCCCCTTTCACAAAGTGACAAGTGGTTAACAAAAGCTGGAATTTTAGACATGAATAAATTGACCACAACTGATACAGGTTTATGTTTCTTCAAATTTCGAAAAAGAGCTATCTCTTTCGAAGAGTATCTTACTTATTTAGAAGATCTAGCGAGCACTAAAAATCTAAGTTTAGAAGACATGAAATTAAAAATGCAAAGTGTAGTACATCAGTTTTTTCTAGATAAGAAAAAAAAGGGTGACAAAATTAAAGCAAATTAATTATTTGCAAGTTGTATGTACAGCTTTTTATTCAGTAGAACGGTTTTTAAAAGGCATTCTAAATATTACAAATTTTTTATAACCAATATTACCAACTGTTTATAAATTTCTATAAAAAACGAAAACCATGTTATGATACTTGTACAATTATACGAAAATAAGATCTTTGTGTGAAAATAAATATTTAAATTCTTAAATATTTGTAAAAGAAATGATTACATATGTAATTTAATTAATTATAATGCCATATCTTGGCAACATTTTTCAGTGTTTTCTTTCCACAAACGTTTGGTTTAATTTATCACGCACAAAAACAAATTCACAGGAAATGAGAAATATACAATTATGAAAATATTCTCGTAAATAAACATTTTCTTAATTATTTAAGTTAAGGCTCCTGAACCACAAAAGAGTAAATAAATCTAAATTATTGATTTATTTTGAATTTTCATTATAATTTCAGCCTGTTTATTTCTTTACATTAAAAGATATCTCTTTTGTGATTCCATAAGTATAAAAATAAAGTTGATAACAAATTTATGAGAAACTCTTTCGTGAAGCATGTAGTAGTTTTTTTTTTTCAAATTTACTTTTTCTTTCTAGAAAAAAAGCTTTATCGATGCTCTACAAAAAATTCAATTCTTCAGTTTCTTCGAAGTACTTTCAATTTTTCATTACTACTATTTATTAATTTAGCAATTATTACGCATGCTTTTGAATCCATTTCAGACCTTGTCTGATATTTCCAAGACTAACTCGTCCAAGAAAGCTTGCGATAAGTTGATATTCAGGCATCGTTCTACGACCACTGTTTTGCGTTGATAGACTTCGTTGAAAATTGCTTCTTCGTTCGAAATATAGTTCATTCTCTTCTGTTTCTCCCGTAATTTCTTCTGATACTCTACGACCTTCACAAAGTACTTTTGTTGTCAAACACAAAAGCCATTGTAAAATCTGTCAAAATTAAAAATAACTCTTAATTTAAGAAATATAATCATAAGATTTTTAAGCCATAAAAATACAACAGTTAACACTAATTTTTGTGAATTCTTCAGTTTTAAATACCTCGTTACTCGATGGAATTTTTCCTTCTTTTTGTAACCAAGAACTTGGTGCCCAAAGGTATAATTGAATTATCGTCGCTGCCATTTCCGTACTTAATCTCTGTAAAAATCAATTGTTTATATAAAAGTACAAATAACCGTAAATTAAAATTATTTTCTTAAATTTAAACCTTCTTTTTCTTACTTTATGTAAGCTTCGAGAAAGGATATTTTTCACCAAAGCAGAAATAATAACTGGAACATTTTCCGGAAGGGAAGGAAGAGCTTCTTCTACGTAGTTATGATTTTTTAAACTTTCTGTTTCACTGTTATAACCGTAAAACGGATTTCTCGCTCCAAAAATCTCGTACGCGATTGTTCCTGCAGTCCAAAGATCAGCTTTTGTATAATTAATATTTGTAAAAGGTCCTGGGACCGCATTAACAACTTCAGGAGCCATTAATGCGACATTTCCTCCTTTATCGATATCAAGAGAATTAAAAGGAAGATATAATCCATGACTTTTATCGGCCAAACAACATCCAAAATCTGTTATTACTAATGACGGACAATTGTCGCATTCCTCTGATAAATCAAGTAAAATATTATCACTCTTCAAATCTCTGGAAAAATATTATGTGATTAAATCAATTTCCAGTCCAGAATAATTAATTATATTTTGATAATTACATACTCGCAATAATTAGAATACCTGTGTGCAATTCCATGAGCATTCATGTGAGCGATTCCTTCCAATAATTGCGCGAATAATAAAATTGATTCTCGTGTTCGAATATTTCGATCGGTAAAATACTGTTTCAAAGTAGTATCGTATCTGAAAAAAATTTAGGTACGATATTTTGTAAAATTAATTCAACAGAATATTACTTTTATCAACAAAAGATGATCCTTGTTAGAGAAATGAGAAACAATACCTTTTCATAAGAAGAAAAAGACTCATATTTCTTCCAGAACCATCAGGATAAATTCTCGAGGGCAAAGCATCCGGATACGCTTTTAAAGATCCTGGCAAATAAGGTACTCTGTCTGCAAAAACAGAATACATAGCCACAATATTAGGATGAGCCGGAAGAATTCTTTTATTATCAATCATTAATTGCTCCCAATTAGCCAAATCCTCGTTTTGATAATGCTTTCTTGCTGGAACGGTTTCTCGGTACATTGATCTTAATATCGAAATGGCGTTTGATTCCGCGTCATAATTAAACATCATTTTAATTGCCATGGGGAAAGTTGAAATTTGACTAGTGTTATCGACAACGAGTTTGTTATTTTCTTCTTTCTCTGTTGGTGTCTGCAAACGTGCTGCATTAACAACAGCAGAACATCCTTTCGCAATTAGAGGACCAATCACGAAATCTTGTAAATTTATTAAGTTGTCTTGTGTTAACATAGTTTCGTAATTTTGATCGTTTTCCGGCTTGTTCCATTGTAATTTTGATACCGCTTCCTGAAATTTAAATCAAAGTTCTGTCAGTGATAAATTCTAATAATATAAGATTTCAGTCACCGAAAAATATTATAGGCTTCACAGGCACTAATTCTGCAATAAGTCCCTAAAAGTCCCCTATTTTTCACAAAAACTGGGAATTTGTATTTAAAAAAAAACTTTAAAAAACTTTTGAACCCAAACTTTAATTTCTCCAATGTTTCAAATTACAATTATTTCAAAATTTAAAAGTTAAAATTAAAAAATTAATTATTTTATAATTCGTTTTAACTTAAAGACAAATAAATAGCTCATTTTTTTCATTGACACATTCTCTAAAATTTTATTTGTTAGATTTTGTTAAATAATGTTCTGTTTAAAAAATACGTAAACACTAAATTTTATTTGTTTAATAACATTTAAACAAAATATTATTTATCAAAACCCAACAAATAAAATTGTAGAGGTCGTTTCCATTTCAATTCAGACAGGCTATGTATGTTAAAGTCAGGGAATCATTTCTCATTGAAATATAATGTTTTTCAGACAATTTTAGACGACACGTATTTTCCCGATTTGGTGACAAAAATTTTTTAAGTTGAAAAGTGAAATTACAAGAAAATAACATTAAATTTTTTTTAAATTATTAAATCTTTTTTGCTATTGTATATATTAAAATGATCCTTTCTGTGTCTAATTAAGGCTTTCATGTTCTTTTAAATTCCATAAGAGAATTAAGAATATTTTCAAATTTAACAAAATGGCGGCGTTTTTTCGAAAAAAAATAAAAATTAGATTTTCTCAAAAACCCCACTGTTTTTTTCTCTCTCGATTTTTGTACTACTTTCCGGAAGTATAATGATTATTTTCTATAAGAATTTATTGGAGTCCCGCTTCCTGGGAAAGAATAAAAAAAAATTTCTTTTTAAGAAAAGAAAATTAAAATTTTTTTTTTAAACCCTCTACTAGATACAACAAAAGTCCAAATAGACAAAATGTTCCTATTAAAAAATAGAGTAAAAAAGTCTGATGGCTTTTACCTCTTTCTTGCAAATCTGTCGAATTATTAAAAATTTTGCATGTTTACAAGTAAAAATTATACTTGCAGAAATGCAAAAATTTTTTTTTGAAATTATATAACTATAAAAACCAGAAAGTAGTAAAAAAATGGAAAGAAAATGTTTTGAAATTTTTGTAAGTATAAATTATACTTGCCAAAATGCAAAATTTATGGATTTAATTCGTGTTATAATTAATAATTTGAAAGATTCGCAAGTTAGAGGTAAAAGCCATAAGACTTCTTTACTCTACTTTTTAAGAGGAACATTTTTTCTATTTGGACTTTTGTTGTATCTAGTAGAGGGTTTAAAAAAACTTTAAATTTTCTTTTCTTGAAAAGAAATTGTTTTTTTATTTTTCCCCAGAAAGCGGGACTCCAATAAATTCTTATAGAAAATAATCATTATACTTCTAGAAAGTAGTAAACTCACAAAAAACGGTGGGGTTTTTGAGAAAATCTGATTTTTATTTTTTTCGAAAAAACGCCGCCATTTTGTTAAATATGAAAATATTTTAAATTCTCTTCTGGAATTTAAAAGAACATGAAAGCCTTAATTAGACAAAGAAAGGATCATTTTAATATATACAATAGCAAAAAAGATATAATAATTTAAAAAAATTTTAATGTTATTTTCTTGTAATCTCACTTTTTAACTTAAAAAATTGAAATCCGCATAACTTCATTAAAAAATTTTTTTCACCAAATCGGGAAAATACGTGTCGTCTAAAATTGTCTGAAAAACAATATATTTCAATGAGAAATGATTTCCTGACTTTAACATACATAGCCTGTCTGAATTGAAATGGAAACGACCTAGAGAATGTTTCAACGTGAAACTATAAGCTATTATTAATCAGAATTGAATGAAAATTGCAGTTAACATAAAATGTTAAAAAATTATTATTTGACAGCAAATTTTAGCTAAATCTAATTTTTTCTGGTAAATGTACAACTGGATCTTTTAAAATTTGGTGGAGAACCTCCTTAATTTAAATCTTTCCGATATTTTAAAAATTTTCTAACTTTATTTTAAATTCTTTCCTTCTTTCATCATTGTTATTATAATAATAACAATATTATAATTCTTTATTCTTAAAAAATAAATGTCAGTATTTTATTATTATTATTTCTTTTGTATTTTTATACAATCTCTTAATGCTAATCACTTTTTGAAGATTTTTATTTTTTTTGTGTTGTAGATTTTGTTCTTTTTACGCAAAGTATTTTAATTTATATAATTTTTAATTTTACAATATTTCTAATTTTTTCTAAATATTGTGGTTTTCTTCTTTTTACGCAAATTATTTTAGGTTAATTTATATAATTTTTGGTTTTTCAATATTTCGAAAAATGTATTAATTTTTTTTATTGATATTCTTATTTAATTTAATAATTTAAAGGAAGAGGGGAGAACATTTTTTCCATTTATTTGATTATTTTTAGATTAACTCGTTTTTATTTAATTTTTTTTACATTTTGTCTATTTTTTCACAAAATTTTTAGATTGTAAAATTTTTTAAACAAATTTTTGTTTTTAATTTTTAAATTTATTTACACAGGTATTCCTTATAAATTTTCTTCAATTTGTGAAGTTTCTAAAAACTTTCCACTTTTAAAGGAATTTGTCCTTCTGTTTATACAATTTTTATATTTCCTTATTTTATTCTTACTAATACTATTTTTTATCTTGTAGTTCATTTTTCGCTATTTTTTCTAATTTTTTCATAGCTTTCTTTTTTAAAGATTTCCTTCTATTTTACAATATATTGCTTTGTTTATTTTTCTCTTTTTTTTATTTTATTTCTTTAAATATTATTTGATTCAAACTGACTAATAATCAAATAGTAATTTATTAGTATTTCAGTCGATTCTAATTCTCATTCTTTTGAGAATTATTTAACTTTTTAAAAATAAAAATTAGTTTTCCTACTTCTTACGTTTAAAGATGTTTTTATTCATTTAATAATATTTTTAATTCTCTTTTAAAATTTGGACTAGGAAATGTTATTGTCTTGCAAATTAATTAGGATATATAATTTATTTGTCTTTATTTCTTAACTTTTTAAACTACCCTAAAAGTGCCCTATTTTTTATATATTGTCCCCTACTTCCCCTAAAATATTCTTCATTGTCACTGTGAAGCCTGATATTAATAATAATAATAATAATAATTTACCCTTATTTCCCAACAAACGCCTTCCAATTCATCCTCTTTTGTTAAAATCCCAGTTCCAGAAGCTAGCGAGACACCGACTAAGGCGAAAAATGGTCTTGAATCTCCGAAAAGTAAACGACTTGCAGCTCTTCTACGTAAATTTGCGGCTAAACTGTTTGTTACTCTTTTTAAAATATTATCAACGAATAATTGTCGAGCTTGAGTCCCCAGAAATCCGAGATGCCAACCAGTAGTCGAAGGAACACCGGCACCCTGAGGCACCTGGCCCTGGGATTTCCCTAAAAAAAGACAGTAATTTGAAGAAAAGAGAAGAGGAATCCAATATTTTGTTCTCTTTAAAAAATTTACGTTTAATACAACTTTCGAATAAATAGAAAACTACGAACTGGGCTTTTTAAATACGTGAATATATTTCAACTCAACGCTCTAATTATAGTTTAGCGTTATTAAATTGAAGATTACAATAATTATAAAATAATGATATACAATTATAAAATTGAAGATTACAAAATTCGAATTGATAATTATTAAAGTTGAATTCATCAGGCCCTCTGAGTCAACCATTATTATTAAACCTTAACGTCATAGTGTTGTATATATCTAACATTCTTGTTTTCATCAGTAAAACTTTGTTTTTAATTTTTGAATTCTATATTTTTTTTATTTTCTGTAAGACAATTTCTCAATCTGTGATTTTTAAATTTAAAAAAACCTTTAAAGATCAATATAAATATCAAAAAATTAAGAGGATAGAGTATTCAATAAAATAATAGAATATTAATATAGAATTATTATACATTAATTAAATATGAATGATTCCGGAGAATCATTCATTTTTAAAATGTTTTCCCAAGATTTGATTGTCGTTTTTACTGTTTATTCTAACCTCTTTTAAGGTAATGTTACATTGTTTTTCAACATTGACATTGACTTCTGACTACAGATATATAATTTTGATAATGTTTATACAAGGCTATTATTACATTGTAAAAATAAAACTCATCCTGGTGACCTTCTGAAGTAGGTAAATAGAGGATAAAAACAGATTGACAAGATGACAACTCACCTACTTGTGCGACGTGTATCTTGTTAAGCTGTCCTTTATAATAGCAGCGATGTTCCGGATTTCTAAGGGTTCGTAAAACAACCCGACCATTTTGAATGAGACGATAAGCTGCAGAACGAAAAGACATCTCCTCGACCTGGGCCGAGACGGCCCAACGGGCTAGTCCCTGGCCCAAGAAGTAAGCCTTCAACGCGGAAGGCAAATTCGCGAAAAGCAACTCAATTTTTAACTATTTTTTCCCCCTTATTTATTGTTTAACAATTTTGCGTTTAACACGCATTAAAAAACAATTTGACGATACTACGACTGAATAAAATATACATTCAATACTCGTGAAGTTAGCAAAACAAGGGCACCATATTTTTTTATTTTATTTACACATGTTGGCATTTAAATATTAAATCCAGTACACAGGGTACTTGAGTAAAAATACGCCGTTCTTATTGGTTGTTAGTGATGGCGCAATATTAAAAAATCAGAAGAATAATATACGATAAATTTAGTTTTTTCAATCATTATTCAATCTAATAATAATTTTTAAATGAATTTCAAGAATAACTTGAATATTATTTGAGATAATACGACAGTCAGTTCATCATGATTTTTAGAAATAATGGAAATTAAATTCTTTTAAAAAATGCCAACCAATGTGCGATGAACATGCGCATGTGTATTGCGCTAAAGTAAAGCACGTGTATTTTTGACGTTTTTGTTAATGTTGTTGTACATAACCTGAAAAACAATACAGAAACAAAAGTTTAGAGTGCCGAGTGCGGTAATTAAATTACGAAATTTAAACATGTTTTTTATTTAAAATTTTATGTCTTTTTTATAAAATAGTTTAGTCATGTTTGTTCTGACTGAGTTCAAAGACACTGTAAAAATTCCACCATGGAAATTCAAGAGAAAGTTAAATGAAGCAGTCACTGATGAATTGAATAGGAAACTTGCTAATAAGGTAAAACTATTGTTTAAAATATTTTTTGTTTATCTTGTACCAATTAACTAATTAATAACAAATTAAATAAATATAAAGAATCTATAAAATAGTAATGTTTAGATAATATTATTAAATAAAAAAAAAAGTCTTCAATTTTTATGCTTACCGCAGTTTTGAACCATTTTAAAGCTTGAATAAAATGTATTTAAAACCTTATTTTTACATTTCAGGTTTATCCAAATGTAGGACTTTGTATCGCTTTACATGATATAGAAAAAATAGAAGAATCGTACGTATTTCCAGGAGACGGTTCTTCTCACACTACAGTATCATTTCGTTTTATAGTCTTCCGACCTTTCATGGAAGAAATTTTAATTGGTAAAATACGAAATTGCAGCATAGAAGGAGTTCACGGTAATTGTTATTAATTATTTTATAAAGAAAATACATTAAATCCCAATTAGAAGTTAAAACTTGATTAAAACTAATAATTTTAATTAGTAGTTAACATTTGATTGTCAGTTCCAGCCCTAGGAACTTTAATTTTTTCAAATAATTATATAAATAATAACTTAATTATAAGAACAATAAAATAAAACATAATATATTTATTTTAAAATATTTCAGTGACTTTAGGGTTTTTTGAAGATATTATTATTCCACCGAATAAATTGCAGCACCCATCGCGTTTTGATGAAACCGAACGTGTTTGGGTTTGGGAATATGAAGTTGAAGGAGGAGATAAACACGATCTATTTATGGACGAACGTAAATAATTATATTAAATTTGTTCTTTTCGAAATAGTGACAAATAATTGTAATGTTTGTGATTTTTTTACAGATGAAATTATTCGGTTTAGAGTAGTCAACGAGGTTTTTAGCGAAACTTCACCAACGGGTCCGCTTGCAGCTGGAGAGACAGAAAAATCCGAAACAAAAAACATCTCACCTTACACTTTATGGGTTTGTAAAATAATCACTTCGTTTCTTCCAAAAGTTTCAGGGCTGATAAAAACCATGATTTTTTAAAAAAAAATTTTAAAATCCGATTTTTTAATTATGTATAAAACATTTAATTAAAATCAAGTAAATTATGTCCAATAAATGAGGAACTTTCAAAAAATATCTTCAAATTCATATGATCGCAAAATTAAGAAAATTAGGTAAAAGCATCGAAAAATAATAAATTATTTTAAAAAACAAGAATGTAAAAATATAAGAAAACAATCTATTAAAAAAATTAGAAAATTCTTTTAAATAAAAGATGTCATGGGCATTAATAAAGATATGAAAAAGTAGAAACTCTTTACAAAAAATTAAACTTTTTACGGACATATTTTTTAAATTAAAAAAATAAATAAGAAGAAAATTTGGTTGGAGGCAATGGAGAAAAAGTACCAAAAAAATGATTGGATGTTTGAGATGCTGAAAGGTGATGTTGTAAAAGGTGCTTGCTGGTTTAGCAGGGAATATTTCAAAATATGCCAAAAGCAGGAGGGCAGGGAAATTAGAGTGTACAGTAGTTAATATAAAGAGTAACAAAGTGTCTACCAAATTCAAGTGATAAAGTGTGATATGATAACTATATATTTACTGTTGATGCATAAGTTAAAGAGTTTATCAATGTGTAGAGTCAGATCTAATAAAAATTAGACCATAAAGATATATTAGATTTGTATTAAAAGAATATTAGATTGCATACATCGAAGTTAAGTAGATATTTTATAAAGTAGATTTAAATAGATTTAAGAAACACGAAGATACTATGTATATGTTGGTATTTCTAAAACCTCAATCGAGGTAATTAAATTTTGAGAAATTATGAGTAAAATTTGATTATTAATAAGAAGAAAATTAAACAAAAGTTAAAATATTTTACAAAAAGAATAAAATTTTAAAATTAGAAAAATTAGAGAATTATTTTACAAATTGAATAAGAAAAGAATAAAAAACGATGTTGAAATGAGAATATTTAGAACAATTTACATACTTTAAAATAAAAAAAATATTGTTTTCAAAAAAGTAGAAAATTGAGAAATTTAAAATATGCAGATAAAAGCATCGAATAAATGTTTTCAAAAATTGGTAATTATAAAAGATAAAAACTAAATAATTTAAAAGAAGAAAAAATGTTTCTAAGAATTAGAAAAATGATGACAAACTTTAAAGAATTAACTAAAACGAAAGGAAGGAATAAAAAAATAGTGAAACATCAAGAAAATTAAAGAAATAGGAAGAAAATGGAGAAATGTTCTTTTTCTTCATCTGACAAACTGTAAAAAAATCTAAAGAAAACAAAAAAAATTAGATAAAATAATTACTAAAAATTAGAATTAATAAAAATAAAAGAATGATAAAGATGATTATAAAGATGATATTTATATTCAAAATAAAAGAAACAAATGTATATATATACACTACCGTCGAAAATTGTTGGTCCGATCGATTGGAGCTGATCAAAAAAATACAGCTCAAATAAGACCACGATATCTTGGTTAAAAATTAAGATAGAAACTTGACATTTAAAATTTTGGAAATCTTATTAAATTCTGCCTTAGAATACCTATTAGTTAAAATTTTTTAAAATTCCAAAGTGACTATATTAGTTGATGTGTTAGAAAAAAAAATTCTCGATTTTTCAATTATCGTTCCATATGTTCAGTTCGTTGCCTGATTTAGAAAAATTGAATAAAAAAATTGAATGTTATATTGTTCTTTTCGTTGAATTGCCAGCTTTAATTTGAGCTAAGGGAACTTGAAAAATATTGAATGGTTCACGAGATATGACTAAATATGTCCGAGCATGTTTTTCTCGAAAATCAATCAAAAACGTGGTTTTTTCCTAAAAATGAAGGTTTTTGAGAAAAATATGCTCGGACGTTTTTAGTCATATCTCGTGAACCATTCAATATTTTTCAAGTTCCCTCAGCTCAAATTAAAGCTAGCAATTCAACGAAGAGAACAATATAAAATTCAATTTTTTTATTCAATTTTTCTACATCAGGCAACGAACTGAACATATGGAACGATAATTGAAAAATTTGAGAATTTTTTTTTCTAACACATCAACTAATATAATCACTTTAGAATTTTAAAATATTTTAACTAATAGGTATTCTAACGCAGAATTTAATAATCTTTTCAAATTTTTAAACGTTAAGTTTCTATCTTAATTTTTAACCAAGATATCGTGGTCTTATTTGAGCTGTATTTTTTTGATCCGCTCCAATCGATCGGACCAACAATTTCCGACGGTAGTGTATATATACATATATATATATAATATATAAATAAATAAAAAAACCACAAAATAAATTAAAAAACTTTTTAAAAATAAAAAAATTTAGACAAATTAAACCAAAAATATTTTTACAATATTACACTTAAAACAAGTCCAACAATAAATTTAGAAAAATAAAGAAAATCTAAAAAATTCATGATTGAATAAGTAAATTTGTAAAAAAATCTCGCAAAAAATAGACAAGATGTGAAAGCAAATTGAATAAATGTAAAAAAAATGAGAGTATTTATTTTAAAAAATGGAGAAAATAAAGTATTATTATTATTATTTATTAATAGTCCACACCTTTCGATTTTGGACGAACTTCCGGTTTTTACATTCTTTTACATTTTCCTTAATTCATTATGAATTAAAATTTGATTCAATATTTAAATCTAAATTCAGAGTTATTGAGCAAAACACTCCGATTAAACAGTTTAAGGAAATGAAGTATGAAAATCAACAAAATAAAAAGTTTAATGAATGATATAATAACGAAATTGTGTAAAATAATATTAAATAACTTGCATAAAAAGAAGAAAATTAAAGAAAATCCTAAAATAAAAAGACAAATACAACAACAAAAATATATCAGTTAAGTAAACGACGAAATAATCTTTAAAGTTTGTAAAAATAAGAAATTATAAAGATAAAAATTAAACATTTTTGAAAAAGTGAAATCTCTTAGAAATCTTGTAAGAATTAAGAAAATGATTATTGTGAATATGGAAAATAATTAGTATTATTTAATTAGTATTATGCATTATGAATTTAAATTTGAATTAATTGAAAGTTTAAAGTTTGAATAAATTGGAATACGAGTTAATTTTGATGTTTGGAATTTATTTAACTTATAATATTATAATGATTTCAAGATATAAAAATTAAGTATATTTTTTTGCTGTTTTCATACCAAAAATTTGTTGATTGTGGGTATTTTGATCACCTGTATTAGCACATTTTTTTAATTTTATAAAGAATATAATATTAAATTTTCAAGATTTATCCATAAATTTCTGAGGTATTTTAATAGTTTTTTTTATTTTTTACATGCAGTATTAGAAATTCGGAGAATTGTTAAAATTTTTTTTTTAAATCATGATTTTAATGCAAATTCCTCAATGATTTAAATCATGATTTAAATCGAAGTGAGTTAAATCAATAACAGCCCTGAAAAGTTTATTTTCATTTTATAATTTGATTATTCACTTCAATTTCAAAACTTTTTATTAATTAGCATTAGGTCCTAATTTGCTATATGGAAGGAAATATTTTTCAAAAATATTCTAATTAGTTTGTTTAATATACAGGGAGCAATAGATGAACCAGGACTAGGATGTCTCACTTGGTGGGAAAACACATGAATGGGTTTCAAAGAAATTCTAATAATTCATTAATCACGTCTTTATTTCGTACGTATTTCTGTCTCATAACTGCTCGTTCTTAAAATTATTTTACTCTTCAAATAGAGTCACAATGCGGCATGATATCCCGTACAATGAAAACGATGTGTACACGGGTGTAACATTATCAATAAACGAAATGTGTTCGGCAATGTTTTATACAATATTTACAAGGACATTGTTTTTTTTGTACCCTCGAAAATTGCAACCGCGCGCCCGAACACGTCTGACACTATAAATTGTCAAAATTTCTTCGTGAAATTTGACGCGAAGTTTTGCGCAATAGTCTCTTTATCCCATTTTTTTCTGGATGTAAAGTCTCATTAGGATGACAAACTTACAAAGAAACACCTTGAAGTTTTAACATTCATCGACTGCATGATTTATTAAAATTATTAACAACTTTCACACACAAAATAATTTATCGATATATATTTATATATATAACCTCGCGTGTTTCGCTAATGCCTAAATGGTTTAGTGGAAAAACTCAGTACGAAATATCTTAAGATTACAGAACACTAAGAAGATAGAAATTTAAATTTATGGGAATTCAAATTTCATAATGCGTTTTCTCAAAAATCCACACTTATTTGATTATTTGCAATCAAAAATATTTTAAAGCAATCGATTATGAATTTAAATTACAGCATGAAATTTAAGTACAATAAGTAAGGTGATTATTTTTGTAATGATCGATTGTTTGATTAGAGAAAAAAGAAAAAATTTACCGCAGTCAATCAAGACTAAAAATAGAAAAAAGTCTCTTTTTTAGTTTTAACAATATTATGCTGCCTTTTTAGAATAGAAAAATAAAAAATTTGTAATTAGAATTCGTTGGAAAATTAAACTATTTGTTTTCGTTTATTTTTTATGTTTTTATTTATATTTCCTTTATTTGTTTAAATATACAACAGTGTAGTGAAAATTTAAATGTCAAAAGAACTCTTTCTAATATTTACTTGTTTTATTGATGAAAGTCTCTTTTCAATTAAGTAAAAGAAAAACAAAATCACAAATTGTTTTACATGTTTACTTGAAAAATGATGATTGACAAGGATAAATTAATAGTTTTTCTTTTTTTAGAGTAAAAATTGCGTATTGTTAAAATTTTGAATCCCCATGTCAATTTACATATCAAATGACAATGTAAATATAATAAGCATCAATCTCAAGTCATTTTTTAATACAAGTCGTGTATTGTCAGATCGACCATGTAAAACATCTAGGATTAAGGCGGTCCTTATTTTCAACGTCTTACGAGTCAGTGCGTCTACATGTTTCTAAAATTAAGCATATATGTATAAAGTTGGTACAGAACGCCGTTTAAATTTGTACAAATATATGAAACGCAGGCAACAGAAGTTATTGTTAGATTCATTCTACATCTATTATAACAAACGTGAAGTTTAAAACGGCGATAAAAACAAAGACCGCTTTAGAGATTAAATTTAACATGCTTTGGAATGTTTCTTTCTCGGTATTACGTTCCTAGATTGCCGCTTAGAAGCAAGCTACTTGACTAGCATGATTAAATGATGCACACTGTCGTTTAGAATTTTCTGAGCACTTGCTTTTTCACCTTTTCTCTTTTTACTTTGCATCAATATAAAAAAGTTGAAAAAACTAGTATTCAAAAAGTTGCTAGCGGCAGTGTAACATTAATGGAGGGATGAGCAGTAACGTACAACAAATTAAATTAATTAATAAACAATAATCGAGAAATAAAATCTAAAGTAAATAATATTCGAAAACTAGATTTATCACAGTTCTAATTGGTGGTTATTTCATGTCCACTGCATAATAAATCATTAAATAAAAATATTTATATAAATGTTCTGATAAAATACGATTAATACTTGGGAGCTTTTTCACACGGGAAGTGATAAATTCTTCTATAAAATAAAAAAAAAAGCTATAATGGTAAAAAGAATCAAATAATTGCACGTTTGTGAAAAAGAACTACAGACTATCATTTAAAATCGTGTTACTTCACACTGTCAAAAGCTAGATTTTTTTTTTTTTTTTTAATGAACAGTTTTCATTGGATTCTCGTGTGGACGTTTTTTTTCTGTCACGGCAAATCATTTTTGTTTTCTAACTGCTATATGCGTTAAAATTGTCTCGAAGCTTTTGCACTTTTGTACTTTTCTTTTTTTATTTCTGCCAAATCAGCAACTCCTTTAGAAGAAAAGAGAAGCTTAAAAAACGTAAAATCGAAGTCTTTTCTTGAGTCCAGTTACTTTTTTGTTGTTCACTCGATTATCAAACAACGAGGCAGATGCTCTCGTAAATAGTCGAACAGTTCTCTTGAAGTTCCTGGACAGTTGGTCAGTTCTAGTTCATGGAGATGCCTTAATTGAATCAGACTTGACAAACCACTGCTTGTTAATAATGGGCAGCCTGAAACAAAAGAATTAAAAAACATCAAAAGGGAGGTCTTAATTATATTTTTGGTTTTATTTTATTTTTTTTAATTGTTTGAAAACTCACCAGCTACTGACAGAACTTGGAGAGATCGCATTCCACACAAATGCTGAAGTCCAAAATCTCTAAGCTGTGAACACCATCTCAAGAATAATGCGCTTAATGAACCCATTGTAGAAATATAGCCAACGCCAATATCCGTCACATGAACGCACCTAAGAAAAAAATGTTTTTTTTTTAAGTACAAAAAAATAACCAATACAAATTAGAAATAAGTCAAAATTTGTCTATTTAGTTGTTTAATTTATTTTTTATTGTTTTATTATTACTTTATTTATTTAAGATTTTATTTCATTATGATTAATATAAATGAAAATAGATTTAAATATTTCTATGCGCCCACCAGAATACATTTTAGTTGTAGTTATTTTTGCAAATAAACACAAGATACAAAAATTCCAGACACCAAATTTTCGAAAATATGTGACTTTGCACTTTAGTTTGCATTAAAATTAGAATTTATCGTTTCGTATTATTATTTAAGATTCGTTTTACTCATTCTTTGCTCTTTAAATAACTCTCAACACATTTAATGCAAAGGGGAATTGTAAATTCAACTAACTAGATTCTCTGCACATAATAAATTTACACACTATGGGTGTGAAAAGTTAATTGAATTTCATGCGTTCACTAACGTGGCATAGACTCAATTGGCTTCGACGAATTGCAGTATTTCTCTGTAGCAAAACAATTTACACATTGTGCAACACAGCCTTAAATAGAAACACTTGGCATTTTTTTTCTCATATGTGTAACTCGGACGTCACAAAAAAAGGCGGAAGTTTGCTAAATTTGTTTAACATCATTTGGAATGTAAATTTTAAATGTCAATTTGGACACAAAAATTATTTCTCACCTATTTTACCTACTTCATTTATTTTTCAGTATTTATATTTTTTTGTTATTCAATTAATCCAAATTGTAGTTTATCAAAATTTTAATCGCTTTAAAATTTAATTGATCCAACTTTTTGTTAATTTTAATTTTAATCAGTCAAATAATTTTTTTATTAGAATTTTAATCAAATTTAATTGATTCAATTTTGATAAATTGAATTTTGATAAAGTCAATCGGTTCAAATATGAATATATTCAAACTCAAATCGATTTATCTTTCAGTTGTTTCAAATTTTAATTACCTAGACCTAATTTTTATTGCTCAAGTCTTTTGTTAGTGTAGATTTCAATCAAATTTAAATTTATCCAAATTAAAATATGACGCTGAAGTGCGCAACGTTTCTAAGAAACGAACAAAATTTTTGTCAATTATACTTAAAATGTTATGGGTAAATATGATTAATTATTCATTGAATTAGCTATATAATAAAACTAAAAACAATTTTAAAAGTATATTTGGACAGAAAAATTTAAAAAATATTTTTTTTCTAATTTATTCTTATTGTTCGTTTCTCAGAAACGTTGCGCACTTCAGCGACATATTAAAATTGCAATCAGACATTAATATATTCAAATTTTAATGAATCAAAATTTTAACCGAACTGAATTTTAATCAATCCTAAATTTTATTATTAAAAAATTTTGTTAATGGAAATTTTTATCGATTGTAAATTTATTTTATGCCAGTTGATTTTAATTGTTTATTAAACAGTTGCTATAAAACAAAGTAGAAATAAAACAAAATTTCTTAAAATATTTGTATCGAAATTTTAAAAAATATTTATTTTTTTTTTTAATAGAAAAACTATGAAAAACATAAATTTTTCACAAAATGTCAATTTTATTAAAATATTTCACAAACTGGCATTAAAATGTTTTATAAATTGGCAAATGATCAAAATTAGTTCTAAATTGGCAAGTAAATTAAATGTTAATAGTAGTGAAAATAATAAAGGAGAGAATATCGATCGATGGTAAAAATAGCACATCTTGATGAATAAAAAAATATATTAATTGTTGGAAAATTTATAAAGCTTGAAATTTGATTTCAATTCATTTTAATAATTACACTTTTCGAGAAATGGATAAAAAATAATTGGTAATGGCAAGATTGTTTTTTGAAATAGAAAAAAAAGATCTTACCAAAATGATAACAAAAAATATGACTTTTTTAGATTATAAATTATTTGATAAAGATTGACTATTTGGGCATCGAGGCTTATTTTTTGGCGATTATTTTCTTTTTTTGGACAAAGTATTTCTATATATTATACATAAATTTCTTTATCTCTAAAACAATACATTTTTATAACAATACCTGTCTAATGTAAGTTCTTCTAAATGATTCAAGTCACAGGCAATGTACTCTAAAGCCGCATCTGTTATTCTAGAACACCAACTCAAATCTAGCGAACGAAGTCTTGGCAAGTTTTCCGCTATTAATTCAACTCCATCATCCGTTACTTTGCTGCATCCCGAAAGTGACAGAACAGTCAAATTGGGCAACGAATGCACTATAACAGAATTAATTTTTTAAAAGTTGAATAATTATAATCACTAATAATAATTGATAATAATTAATAAATTAATATTTATTGTTTAATAATAAATTGATTATCAATTATTAACACTTGACAATTAATAAACTAGTTATTAATAATTTATAATTAATCAAATAATTATCTTTTAAAAATTGATGAAATTTGGAAAAATTGTGGAAGAAAGGAAAATAATTTCTGTTATTTAGTAAACAAATAATTATTACCGATATTAACGACACCGTGATTAGTTAGTTCCCAGCAACTCTGGAGCCTCAGAATATTAAGTGATGTGCTTTGCTTGGAGCTGAAATATCCGAGTGCAGCATCCGTTACGTGATAAGCTTGCAGGGAAAATTCATAGAGACTTGGCAGAAGCTGAGCCACAGCTCCAACCGCTTCATCTGCTACATTAATGCAATCCGATAAAGATAATGAAACTATCCTAGGTGTGAGACAAGCCCACAAACCAGCTTCAGTAATTTCGTTGCATCCGGCTAATTCCAACTCAAATAATGCCTGAAATCAATTTACAAATTAAAATCTTTCTTTAATCTTTTATTTAAAATAATGTTTATTATTTTTGCCTCTTTATGGAGGAAGCTATGTATTTCTTTGAATTTACAAATTGCTTCAAATGATTATTCTTATTACCGAGATAAAATCATACAGGAAAAAATATATGTTTTTAAAATTATAAAAACTTGCCATTTTTTATTTTTGAAAATGTTTGATCTGTATTTTTGGTCACTTAAAATATATACCAAAGATGAATTTAATGGATGAATTTTTACTCAAGTTATCCGATTTCAAAATTTTTCACACAGACAGACAGACACTTTCCTAAAACCCATTTTTTTCGGAATCAGATCTCAAAACGTTGAGAAATTTCGATATTATAGCAAAAGTTCAAAATTGCACAAATTTAATACCTTCTCATTTGAGATGAGAATGTAAAAAATCTGGTTCTTATATTAAGAAGAATTTGTTTACTAATATAAAGTTTACATTTTGGCAAAATTTTGTAAATTGAATCATAATTTTCAAATTTTTAAAAACTCAATTTTTCATTTTTTAGCTTAAACTTGTTTTAAAGTTGCCTTTTCAATTATTTTATACTTTCATATTTATGCTTCCTCCGTAAGGAAGTAAAATGTTCATGAAATGAACATAATTTTCAGCTAGTTTTTATTTATTATTTCTAAAAGTGTACAGGCAGGGTTTTATTCCCCCGGCGCCTAGCGATCTGGGGAATTTAAAAAATTGAACCAGAGGTAGTCAGAATACGATCTAAAAATTCTAGTTAGAAATAAAGAAAAAAAATAATATGAAATTTTAATATTTTTGAGTCACTGTAATTAAAATAAATATCAAACGTCAATTAACAATTTTATGTTTTATTCAAACCTTCAATCTTCAACTAATCCAAATCTTAAAAGTAAAAAATTAGTTATTTTGTTTATTAACAGTAAACTTTTTTCTATTTCTTAGAAAGTTCCAAGAAAATCCACTTTTTTTAATTTTTTGCCTCCAATTTTTTTCTCTTCACACAAACTATTTATTATTATTTTGTACAATTTTTTTTTCTTACATTCATTAAATTTTTCTTTGCTTTCTTTTTATTTTCATATTAAAAAAAAAATTTTTCGGTAAATCTTTTCATTTCTTTAAAGATTTTATTGTTTTCTTGACATTTATCTTTTATTTACCTCCTTTTTTAAAACAGTTCTTTTAATTCTTTCGTAGTATTTAAGTCTTTATTTTTTCTTTTTTAATGTAATAATAATTTTTTTGTAAATTCAAATATGGCTTTTTCAATTTTTCCTCCCTTGATATGGGGATGAGAAAAGTAAAATTATCATTTTTCTATTTCTTGAAAAGTTTTCCCTTCTACAGTTTCTAATGTTTTTTTTTTTTTGCAATTTCTAATTTTTTAAAAACATTTATTCGGTATTTTTATCCACATTTTTTCATAATTTCTTAATTTTTGCAATTTTCTAAAGATTTTTCTATTTTTATTTTACTTCTTATCTTTTTACATTTATTTTTGTTTCTACATTTCCTTATCTTTTAATAGTAGCTTTTCCCTAATTTTATTATTTTTGCGTTAATAAGGTTTTAATTATTTCCTTGTAATTTTGTTATTCGTAATTTGCTTGATTTTTCTTAAAGGTTTTTTCCCTTTCTCATTATCTTTTAATAATAATTATTAATAATTTTAACTATGCAAGTTTATATTTTTTCTAAACAAAAATGACGTTTATATTAAATATTTTAAACTACTCTTCCTAATATTTCTTTTAAACCAATATTTAAATAATCATTTATTAATAATTGAAGGAACAAATCCGAAAAAAACCGTAGTTTACAATCCGGGAACTTCAGGTTTAGAAATTAAAAACCTCCAGTTTATTTTATATAAATACTTCCTCTTTAAGAGAGCAAAAATTTTCTTTAATATATTTTAAATACTTACTTTTACTTTTATTAAATTAAAACTTCAATTTATTTTAAGAAATACATTTTATTTAAAAATAAATAGAAAAATTAAATAAAATTTTCTAGTTACCTGCAGGTGATCGAGGAGAGCTTCTAAACCTCTATCAGTGACTGCGCAACAACGCAAGGATAACGAGTGAACGTGTCTTTGTGCTAATGGAAAACCGTGCGTTAATTCTGGAATATCCTCGTCGGAGGCTCCTAATAAAACGAGGGAATGGAAGCCTCTTCTAACTAAAGATGCGTAAAGTCGAGCACGTGAACTTGAAGCCATTGCCCGGGCTTCCCGACACCTTACGACTGGCACCAATCCGGCCCAAAGTCTCGGTCTCGCATACAAAACATCTCTCCATCGTGTACAAACCTGCAATAATATTTTTCATTTATTAACTTATAAATTATTACCAAATTAACCATATAAAAATCATTTTAAAAAATAATAACCCACTTTTTTTATGCAGAAGTAAAAAGAAAATCAAAAATTTAAAAAACTGCATTTTGTATCGAATAAAAATTTGTTTAATTTAAAAACGAAAGATTCTAAGCAATTACTTATTTGATTCTTACATAATTGTTTTGGAAATAAAAATCAGAATTAAAATTTATCAAAAGTTTACTCAATTCAAATTTGAATCAATTCTAATTTTTTTTTCTTTTTGGTGAAAATTTTTATTATTTAGAAATTCAGATCGATTCTAAATTCAATTTAACCTAGTTTCGTTTGATTTAAATTTACATATAATTATAATAAAAAGGAAATTGATAAAACTTTAATTAATCGGAATTCAGAACTAATGAGATTTTTCATTTGATTTTGATTTAAATTTACATAATTATAATATGAATAAAAAGGAAATCGATCAAACTTTAATTAATCGGAATTCAGAGCTATTCATATTTTTAACTAATAAACATTTAATACACTTTTCATTTCTATTTATTCAAGAATTTTTTTGAAAATTATATTTTAATTCATTTTAATCCAAATTTTAATTTTAAGTAAATTAAAATTTAATCAATACAAAATTTTATTTATTCAAATGTAAATTTCTCCTACTTTTTAATAGTTTCATTTCAAAAGTATGTATTAAAATGAATTTTGTGTTCTTAAGAAGGTTTAATAAATAAAAATTTCATTATAATTTTATTTATTAACATTTTTAAGATCACATTTTTTTTTTAATATCCTACTTTTGCTAAAAACTTGTTTTTATGGGAACTCCAATAGATTCTCGATTTTTAATTCATTCATAAAAATTAAAATTTTTTTGCTTTTCGCTTTCTCTATAATTTTAATTAACTTCAAATTCAATCCATCCAAACTTTTATTTATTCAAAGTATAATCTTTTACTTTTCATTGCTCAAAATTTTTTTAGTATAATTTAATTCAATTATAAATTTAATTTATCCAAATTTTGTTTGATATTTGTTTAAACTTTGAATTAAATTTGAATCAACAACAGAATTAATCAATTCAAAACTCAATTTATCTGACTTTTAATCAATTGAGAATTTTAATTAGGTAATCAAAATTTAAATGCGATTGTCAATTTAATTAATTCGTACATTTTTAAAAATATTATTTGGATTCATTGTAAATTTAATAAAAGTGAAATTCAATCGATCCAAACTTTTACATTTTCAAAGTTTAATCCATTATTTTTTGTAGTTCAAAAAATATTATTTGTAAATATATTCATTGAATTTTAAATTTAATGTATCCAAATTTTATTTGATGCTTGTTTCAACTCCTTATTAAATTTAAATCAAGAGCACAATTAATCGATTCAAAACTCAATTTATCTGGCTTTTAATCAATTGAATTTTTTAATTAATCAAGATTTAAACATGATTGTCAATTTAATATATATATTTTTACATTTTTTAAAGTATTATTTTGAATCATTTTAATTCGAATTAAAGTGTAATTCAATTGTTCAAACTTTTATTTATTCGAATTTTAATTCTTTACTTTTTATTACTCAAATATTTTGTTGATAGAAATTTAATACAATTTTAAATTTAATTTATCCAAATTTTATTTGATGTTTGTTTCAACTTTAAATAAAATTTGAATCAAAAGCAGAAATTATCAATTCGAAACTAAATTTATTTGCCTTTAATCAATTGAGATTTATAATTAATCAAAATTGCCAACAAAAACAATTAATCAACACCATTGTTGTCAATTTAATTAATTCGTACATTCTTAAACATATTTTTTTGATTCATTTTAAATTTAATAAAAGTGAAATGCAATCCAAACTTTTAAATTTTCAAATTTGAATCCATTATTTTTGGTAGTTCAAAAAATATTATTTGTAAATATATTCATTAAATTTTAAATTTAATTTATCCAAATTTTATTTAAAGTTTGTTTCTATTTAGAATTAATTTTGAATCAAGAGCAGAATTATCAATTCAAAACTCAATTTATCTGACTTTTAATCTATTGAGATTTTTAATTAATCTTTATTGCTCAAAAATTTTGTTGGTAGAAAATTAATTCAGTTTTAAATTTAATTTATCTAAATTTTATATGATGTTTAATTCAACTTTAAATAAAATTTGAATCAAGAGCAGAATTAATTAATTCAAAACTCAATTTATCTGACTTTTAATCAATTGAGATTTTTAATTAATCTTTAATTCTCATAAATTTTTTTGGTAGAAATTTAATTCAATTTTAAATTTAATTTATTCAAATTTTATTTGATGTTTATTTCAACTTTAAATAAAATTTGAATCAAGAGCAGAATTAATCAATTCAAAACTCAATTTATCTGACTTTTAATCAAAAGAGATTTTTAATTAATCAAAATTTAAATAGCATTGTTGCCAATTTAATTAATTCGTACATTTTTAAAAATATTATTTGGATTCATTGTAAATTTAATAAAAGTGAAATTCAATCGATACAAGCTTTTACATTTTCAAAGTTTAATCCATTATTTTTTGTAGTTCAAAAAATATTATTTGTAAATATATTCATTGAATTTTAAATTTAATGTATCCAAATTTTATTTGATGCTTGTTTCAACTTTGAATTAAATTTGCATTAAGAGCAGAATTAATCAATTCAGATTTTTAATAAATAAAATTTTAAATGTCACGAATAAGCAAAGCAAATAGCATTATTGTCAATTTAATTAATTCGTACATTTTTAAAAATATTATTTGGATTCATTGTAAATTTAATAAAAGTGAAATTCAATCGATACAAACTTTTACATTTTCAAAGTTTAATCCATTATTTTTTGTAGTTCAAAAAATATTATTTGTAAATATATTCATTGAATTTTAAATTTAATGTATCCAAATTTTATTTGATGCTTGTTTCAACTTTGAATTAAATTTGCATTAAGAGCAGAATTAATCAATTCAGATTTTTAATAAATAAAATTTTAAATGTCACGAATAAAATATATATTTTTTGCTTGTTAATTTTTTATAATTTATATTAATTGGAGGGGGGGGGGGGGTCCCTGATACAGAAAACTACCTTATTGGCATAAAGTCGTTTAAAAATGAAAAAAGTGTTCTATTATGACGAAATATTAATTTTTTAAATTAAAATTTTACCTGAGCTAGGATTCTTCTTTCGGTGGCATTGAAGTATAGGAAAAATCGACTCAAAAAATGGTCATCGTGAATTAATTGTTCCCAAGTGCAAGGTGGCGTGTATCCTCCTGTTCCTCCACCTGCAAGTGGAACAGTTTTTGTCCGATTTCTCGTAACTCTCATTCGATTGGAAGCCGACTCATTTCGATTGTTTGTTAAAGCTTTATTATTTCCCATATTGCTTGTACTATTCACAGGTATTGGTACACTTCTGCTCGGCTTTTCTGGCGGTGTATTCGCATTATTTGCACTTTGTAGACTTGTATAAGCCACCGCTCCTCCTCCACAAAAAACATTTGTGACCCTTTCCATGACGCTTGTTTTTCCACCACCTACAGTTTAAAAACAATCAATAAATTTGCTCCACGTATGTAAAAAAAATGTCATTAAATATAATCGTTTAAAATTGTGAAAAAGAAATTGTGTGATATTGCAAAAATTAAATTCGAAACTTTTGTAATATATTGTAAATATAAAAAAAACTGTGCATATTTCGAAATTCGAGTTATCAAACCTCTTTTTCTGTTGAAGGACTCGTTATTTTTTTTTTTGACAGAGAGATAGAGAGATAAAAGCGAGGAAAGAGAAAAATCCAAACGAAAATAATTTCAGCTTTTGTTGACGTTTTCTCTAGCTTTTTATGGATTTCAAGTTTTAATTGTCATCATTAAGTCTGTGAAATAAAATTTTTTTTTCAGTTTCTTTTTGTTCTATGTATATTGAATACAAAACTTTTTTCAATTTGTGAATTTGAAATAAAAACTAGAGAAGCTTTCAATTAGTGAGTTTCAATGAACAAGAGAAGATTTCAGTTAGTGATTTTTAATGAATTAGAAAATATTATTTTTAATTGATGATTTTTAATGAACTATAGAAGCTTTGTTTTATCAGTGTTGTCTTTTGTGAATTAAAATAAATTGAAGATAAAGGAATAAAAATGATTAATTATAGATATCACTTTTTTTTCGAAATAATTAAATTCAAATCATTGTTTCAATTTAGGATTTATAAAAAGCGATCCCCCTAAAGTTGAAATTAATTGTTCTGCAACAATTCATTATACACGACGTGGCGAAACAGTCGAAATTCCTGCTGATTTTATCAGCGGCTCTTCGTTTGGCATGTTGCCAAATATTTTTACTGGCTGGATTCTATTCAAGCTACTTATCTAGCCTTGGAGGAAGTAGTGCGAACAGCGTATTTGAATCCTTCAATAAACAAGATCAAAAAGACATTTTCAAATGCGATAGCCCATCCAAAGTAATTGAAACTCTTATCGATTTGACTGCGGCTATTACACACAACACTAAATTTAACAATGAAATCTAAATCAATCTTCTATTAAGAATCACACATGATAAAAATATTTTAAATTCAATAATGAGCTCTTTAATTAAAAATTTAACTCGGGGAATCATGCTCAGACTTTGCGCTCTAATAATAATTAATTACAGTTTTGCCTAGTCGATCTGATAACTGGAAATTAGAGCCAAGACCTAAATTCAGAATTAACTTTGTATATTATCGAAAAACACTGATAATAAGAAGAAAAATTTAAAAAACAAGAGATAAAGAAAGAAAAAATCAAAATTAAGAAGGTTGTACAAATTTATATAATTTTTTCAGGGTGTCTACTAATTTCGTCCCACAAAATTCCCGGTCATTTCCCGGTTTTTCCCGGTTTTTGTTCCTATTTTTCCCGGTTTTTTCGCTTGTTAACTTAAAATTTATTTTAAGTATAAATAGACCTACAAATGGCTATAAAAATTGAATATAACAGTTGATAATTGAAGAAAATAATTGAAATTCAAAGAAAATAATTGAGAATTGAAGAATTAAATATTAAACTTTACAAAAAATAATAATTAAGAATTAAAAGAAACAATTAATAATGAAAAGAAATAATTAATAATGGAAATAAATAATTGAACAATGACAAAGATACTTGACAATTAGAAACAAAATTAAAAAAAAAAAGTAAATATTAATCTACAATTGAACAATAATTAAAAAAATTGAACAATGGTTATTAAATACAAAGAATATAATTGAAAATTGGTCAACTTAATAGAAAATCAAAAAAAAATAATTTAAAATTAAAGTTAATAATTCAAAATTGAAGAAATAAATTGAAAATTAAATAAGCAAATTGAAATCAGAAAAACACAGAATTATTGAATATTAAAAAAAAAACAATTGAAAATTGAGAAATAAAATTGAAATTCGAATACAATAATTAAGAATTAAAGAAAATTACTGAACAATTGGATTGAAAAAAGAAGAAAATAATTTACATTAAAAAAAAAATGGAAAATGACAGGAATTATTTAATATTGAAGAAAACATTAAAAATTGAAGAATAGAATTGTTATTTAAAGAAATTAATTGAGAATTGAAAAAAATAATTGAAAATAGAAGAAAATTATTGAAAATTGAAGGAGGTTTTGAAACATGAAATAAATAACTGATAATTGAAAAAAGTCGAGATTACTGAATATTGAAACAAACAATTGAAAATTGAACAAAATAATTAAAAATTAAAGAAAATAATTGAAAATTGAAGAAAATAATTAAAAATGGAAGAAAGTACTTAAAAATTAAATACAATATTTGGAAACAGAAGAAAAATTTAGAAATCGACGGAAATAATTGCGAATTTATGAAAATAATTTAAAAATTCTCAATTTAAATAAAAATTGAAAGAAAAACATAATTTAAAAAAGCTGAGAATTGTTAAATATTGAAGAAAATTGAGAAGAAATTGAAAATTGAAAGAAATATGAAAAAATATTTGGAAATTGAAGAAAATAGTTAAGAATTTAAAAAAATCATTGTAAAAAGCCTAGAGTTATTGAATATTGAAAAAAACTGAAATTGAAAAAAATTGAAGAATGGAATTAAATGTAGAAAATTATAATTGAGAATTAAAGAAAAAATTATAAATTATATATATAATATTATATTATAGAATTTGAAGAAAACAATAAAGAATGAAGAAAAATTTAAAGGAATTAATTAAAAATTGAAGAAAATAATTTGAAATTGCAGTAAATGTGATTTTATGAAAATTGTTGAATAATAATAATTGGCGAATTGAATTGAAGTTTCAAAAGCATAATTGATAATTGAAAAAAAAATGAAAAAAGCAGAGAATTATTGATTATAGAAGAAGATAATTGAAAATTGGAGGAGTTATTGAGATGTGAAATAAATAAATGATGATTGAAAAAAATAGTTGAAAAAGTCGAGAATTATTGAATATTGAATTAAATAATTAAAAATTGAAGGAAATAATTGAGATCTAAAGAAAATAATTAAAAATTGATTAAAATAATTGAAAATTGAAGAAAATAATTGAGATCTAAAGAAAATAATTAAAAATTGATTAAAATAATTGAAAATTGAAGAAAATAATTGAAAATTAAATTAAATAATTGTAAATTGAAGAAAATAATTGAGAGTTGAAGAAAATAATTGTGAATTTCTGAAAATAGTTGAATAATTGAAAAATTGAATTGAAACTTCAAGAGCGTAATCGATAATTGAAATAGCCGAGAATTATTGAATATCGAAGAAAATAATTGAAATATGATAAAAATAATTGATAATTGAAAGCACACAATAGAATTGCCCATAATTATATAAACTATTATGAAATAATTGCTAATTTATGAA
Source organism: Ganaspis brasiliensis (assembly GCA_037103525.1). Taxonomy (NCBI): domain Eukaryota; kingdom Metazoa; phylum Arthropoda; class Insecta; order Hymenoptera; family Figitidae; genus Ganaspis; species Ganaspis brasiliensis. The sequence goes on along the minus strand of JAZKLR010000256.1, from coordinate 996,572 downwards.
AATAATTAAAAAATTCTCAATTTAAATAAAAATTGAAAGAAAAACATAATTTAAAAAAGCTGAGAATTGTTAAATATTGAAGAAAATTGAGAAGAAATTGAAAATTGAAAGAAATTGAGAAACTAGAAGAAATATGAAAAAATAATAGGAAATTGAAGAAAATAATTGAAATTTAAGAAAAAAATTAGAATTTGAAGAAAATAATTGAGAAATAAAAAAAAATCATTGTAAAAAGCCTAGAGTTATTGAATATAAAAAAAATTGAAAATTTAAGAATGGAATTGAATGTCGAAAATTATAATTGAGAATTAAAGAAAATAATTCAAGAATTGAACAATGGGATTGAAAGTAGAAGAAAATAGGTGATAATTGAAGAAAATAGAAATTGAAGAACCCAGGAATTGAAGAAAATGATTTTATGGAAATCGTGGAACAATAATTGATGAATTCAATTCAAGTTTCAAAAACATAATTGATAATTGAAAAAAATATTGAAAAAAGCCGAGAATTATTGGTTATAGAAGAAAATAATTGAAAAATAGAGGAGTTATTGAGATGTGAAAAAAATAAATGATAATTGAAAAAAGTCGAGAATTATTGTATATTAAATTAAATAATTAAAAATTGAAGGAAATAGATGAGATCTGAAGAAAATAATTAAAAATTTATAAAAATAATTAAAAATTGAAAAAAATCATTGAAAATTGAATCAAGTAATTGGCAATTCAAAAAAAATAATTTATAGTTGAAGAAAATAAAATTGATAAAAATTGATAAAATTGATTAAAATGATTGAAAATCGTAGAAAATATTTCAGAATTGAATAAATTAATTAGAAATTGATGAAAATAATTGAGAATTGTAGAAAATAATTGGAAATTGAAGAAACTAATTGAAAATTGAAAAGAATTTATTATCCCAGAAAAAAATTCCCGGTTTTTCCCGGTCAATTTAAATTCCCGGTCATTTCCCGGTTAGTAGACACCCTGTTTTTTCTACAAATTGTTTTTTATAATTTCCTACACAAATTTTTGTTTTAACCTTTGATGTTTTAATCAAAGAAAAGTAAATATTGAAATAAAATTTGCTGCGAGAAATTGAACGTGTTTCCACCTGCTGGCTCAAATCCAGGATTTGTCGACTCCCTCAATTATCCCTGACCGGATTTATTTCCGTTTTGGAATAAACGGTTTATTCCAAAGTCCAATCTTGTTAGGGGAGAGAATTGGCGTTACCAATCCGCAAGGAAACCGAATTAAGTCGAAACATTAAATTGTGGATTTAGCAAAATACCAACTTTAATCTCGGCTCTTTAATAAATTACCTTTTTCCTTGGAGAAAACTCTGAGAATTTTCTCATCCGACAAATTATTTCTCTACGAATTCAGGTAAATCTAGAGACAAATTTCTCAAACTCATGATAAATTTAAACTGTTTTGCAAAACTTTTTTAAACTTCCTGAACTTTGTGTTTCACTTTAGCTTATTAACTATAAGTCAAATACCATATTAGTATCTATTTTCAGAAACTTAGATTATAGTAAATATAATGTCGCAACTGCATTTAAATTTTAAATTTCAATCCATTATCGAATTTTGAGTCAAGTTTAATCATTTTTCCCTTTTTTTTTGTCTCGATCGCCGCAACGACATTGAAAACGACTATTAGAAATAATAATAAATTATTTATTATTCAGGACACTCGTGCAAAGTAGCAACTCAATAACTCGATTCAAAAACAATTTTTCTAGGTAGAAATAAGGTAGGTTTGCTATTTACATTTTACAGTGTACTGCTTCCTTGAACTCTAGAATGAGTAATAACTTTAGTTTGTCAATAAATACAAAAAGGCTCTACTTTTTCCAACCATAGACGAATACAAATTCGCTTAAAGGAAAGTACTAAAATGTTGAAAGTGTGTGTGTAAAATGTAAAAAGTGGTAAAATGTTTTAAAAGTAATAAATACTAGAGAAAAGTACAGATTTTAAATAAAAGCTTTTATAAATTTTAATTTTTAACAATAGTTTAGTAAAATCAATATAGGTAGTTTATTAAAAATTAAAACAATATTTATAAACAGAAAGGACACGCATGAATATTCCATAAAATTCATAAATTAAAATACTCGTTCTATAAAATTTTTTTAAACCCAATTTTAATTTTTCTAATTCGATCTCAATCGAATTTAAATTAATACCAATTTTTACTGAAAAAACATTTTTAGATAATTACTCACTTAAAAGAATTATGATTATACCGAATTTTAATTTAGCAAAATTTTCATTTAAAGGAGTTTTATTTTAACAGAAGTTTAAAAGAGTTGAATTTTTAATTTCCTGAAATTCTATTAACCCGAATCTTCATTTGTCCAATTTTTCATATTCACGAATTGATATATTTGATAGAATTTTTAAGACATCAAATTTTCAAGTTACCTAAATTGTAAATGTCCGAACAAAAACCCATTAGAAAAATTTAGGGGCAATTTTTTTGTCGTATTTTTGTTCGGTTAATAACAATTTTGATCAATTAAAAATTCGGTGTTTTAAAAATTACAAAAAATTTCAATTCGTGTAAATAAAAATCCGGGAAAATAGAAAAAAAATTCGATTCATTTAAACTTCTAATTAAAAGAAAATAATTAATTAATTAATCAATGTCAATTTTGTTTAATTAAAATGCTTTAAAAGAGAAAATTATATTGTTAACTTTGATTAATTGAAATTCGGTTTCATTAAAATTTTCTAAAATAAAAAATTAGTTAAAGAGTAATTCTATAAAATGAAAATTCTGTTAAATAAAAATTCAGTGAACTAAAAATACTGTTTAGTGAAAATTCGAGTTAATTTAAATTCGGACATATTTAAAAAATGAAAAATCGGCTTCAAAGAAATTTTATAGAATAAAAATCCTAATTATTGAATTTTTCAGAATATTCATGAGCCCCTATGAAGAATTGGATTTCTAAAAACTATTAAATAATTAAAATTTTCAATTCACGTAAATAAAATTCGGAATAATAGAAAATCTGACATTTAAAAATGCAATTCATTTAAACTTCTAATTAAAAGAAGTTAGTTAATTAATTAATCAATGTCAATTTTGTTTAATTAAAGCACATTTTAATTAAAATTCTTTAAAAGCAAAAATTATATTGTTGACCTTGTTTAATTAAAATTCGGCTTCATTAAAATTTTCTAAAATAAGAAATTATTTGAAGAGAAATGTTATAAAATGAAAATTCTGCTAAATAAAATTTCAGTGAACTAAAAATGCTGTTTAGTGAAAATTCGAGTTAATTTAAATTCGGACAAATTTAAAAAATAAAAAATCGGCTTCAAAGAAATTTTATAAAAACCTAATTAATGAATTTTTGAAATAATCATGCGCCCCAATGAAGAAGTGGTTTTTTTTTCAATTACTAAATAATTCAAAAGTGGTACTTGTTCAGATCTACAGAGCAAATTAATTTGTAGTAAGAAAAGAGAATTTTTAAAAAAATATATTTTTAAAAAGTAAGAATCATTAAGAACAAAATAAAAAGTATTTTTAAAAATTTTGTTATAAAATTCGAGAAATTGAAAAAAAGTTAATTTTTTTCAAAATTTTGGTTATTAATTTGAAGTTTTTTTGAAAACAAAATAAAGGTCATTGAATTGCAATACTGCATTGCTACTGCGCTATTAACTGCATAGTATGTGGCCCATGACAAGGGTCGATTGCACCATCTGATTGAAATTCAAGAGACGTAGCTTTAAATCGACCCATTAAAATTCTATCTATATTTAAAATTTAAATCCAGCTTAAATCGATTTTTTAACTTCAAATTTGCACTAAATGCAAGTTCAAGCCTCTCTTGAGCAACAAAGTAAGCAGCCCTTGAAATTTATTAATTTCCAAGTATAGACCTTCAATCCTCCCTTCAGTTCAAATTTTCAAATATAAAATTCTACTTGCTGATCAATCGTTTACTGCATTTGATGGGAATCTACAGATTCTCATATTGATTAATCAAGTTTTTTGTGTTTAAAAAAAAAAATACTTTATCCTACAAGTTAGAAATATTATTTTTCAGTAAATTAAAAAATTTATAATTAGACGCTTGTTTAGAAAAAAAAATTTTTTTTTGGTTATTTTTCCTGTTTTTTTTTTGTATAATTAAACAATGAACTGGTTTTAAAAATTAGATAATTCTGTTTAATTTTTTTTTCAGTAGATTTAAATTTTTAGGCGCTTGTTTTAGAATTTTTTCTTCTTCTAATTATTGTTATTTATTTCTTACTTTCTATAACACTTTTATACAAGATTGGTATATTTTTCAAGAAGATTTTTAAAATATTCCTGTAATTAATGTTTTAAAATAGAATTATTTGAGTTTAAAAATTACAATTTCGAGTTTTAATTTATGAGTATCTAAAATTTAAAAACAAAACCAATATTTTGCAAATTATTAAACAAAAAATATTTTTAAAATACAAAACAGTATTGAAAATAAAAAACAGAGATGTATCGTATTTCAGTCTATTTAGCCACGTAATCCAATGAGATATATATTGACGTTTCATGAATGGAGGTGTCTTCCAAACCCATTTAAAAAATGTACCCTACCTAAAAAGTTTTTCTCAGCTTAAGATCGAAAAGTATTTTTTTTTAAATCAAGTCTCAAATTATTAACATTTTCTATTTTAATAAAATTTTTTCTGTAAACAAGAAGCAGTTGCTATGGTAATGGAAAACCTTGAAAACCTGGGAAACCAGAAATAGTCAGGGAATTTTTTTTCAGTCTTGGAAAACCTGAAAAAGTGTTGAAAGTTTTTCTTTCACGAAAAATTCAATATTTGAATATTTTAAGAATTTTGTTTATTGTTCAAAAATTACGAAAAACAATTTGTTAATAAGACATCCAATAATTGTTTAAAATTAATTAACAAATCAATTTGCAATGATACGCATTTTATAATTTATCTATTCGAATTTCAAGAATTTTTTCTTCACTGTTTAAAAATTCTAAAAGGCATAAAACTCGTTAATTGTGTCTCTAATAATTAAATTAATAAAAATGAGTAAATAAATAATAAAAAATGTCAATCATCTATGAAAATAATTGGTTCTTTGCCTATATTTGACAAAATTTTGGTTTTTTTAATTTATTGAAATAGTATTTATTTTGCTATGGAATTTCCAAAAAAGGTCAAAAAAAAATTTTAAATTCAATGAATTATTTTTAAATCACTGAAATTTTCTATCTGAATATATTACTTTTACAAATTTTAAAATAAATAAAAGTTGTTGGTATTTTAAAGATTTTAGCATGAAATATTTTAAATTTATAAATCTCAAACAATTGTTTCAAATTGTTGGAAAAATACTTTTTTAATTTCAATAGTCTATGAAAATAATTATTTTTTTGTCTTTATTAAGAAAATGTTAATATTTTGGGACTTATTAAACAAAAATACAATATTTTTTAAAAATATTGTGTACTTTGATATGGAATTTTTGATTTGATTTTGAAATCTAGAAAATTTCAAAAAATCGTGGAGTTTCTAATTTAAGTATTATTATAAATTCTGAATATTTAAAATATTTATCTTCAATTTTAGAAAATTGGAAAATAAATAAAAATCTTGAATATTCGAAGTTTCAAATAATTACTTGAAAATAGTTAAAAACTAAATATGGAATTTCAAATGAATATTTCCTTTGCTCGTGTATGTATGTTTAATTTCTTTTTTTAACATTACGTTTCAAAATAATCATACTTTGTCACGGAATTTTAAAAAAAAAGTCCACAGAACCTACAATAATCATGCATTTCTTTCTTCAAACCGCAGCAGCTCTACAATATGAAAAATTTGAATTATCGAAATAATTTTAAAACGAACTTTATTATAGAATACTGAATTGTAATTTCAATTTAAAAAAATTTAATGAACAGACGTAGATATATAATAACTTTTTAGGCGCTCGGATGGATGTTTTGAAGAGAGTCAAGTGTTATTATTGTTATAGCCTCAATTTTGCGAGAAAAAAATACTGTACAAATGAAAACTTTTGCTGGAAACAAACATTAAAAATGGAAAATTTTAAGTTTTGCATATTTAATTATATAAAAATACAATTTATGAATATATTGAAAATAATACTTAAATACAAAACGAGAAATTTATTAAATAAATAGTTTAAACAAAAATGATTTTTTAGAAAACGCCAATACAGTGAACGGCACTATATGTGTGATATTCGCACTGCATGGAGAATCTGGAGTTAAAAAAAATTACAATACACAAACCATGGTGTTTCGAAGCTCGAAGTCCCAAGCCGTTGATCCTCTTCGTCAGCTCAGCGCTGGCTCTCTCGACGACTCCTTGCGCAGATATCGACGACATCTCGACTTCTTTGTCTCTCGTTTCTTATCTTTCCCTCGAGAGTTATTTCACCCTATACTCAAGAGCTGCCATGAGCGTTTACTTCTAGGAAATCGAAGACTCCCCTCATAATTCACTCGAGGCTCTCGGGACAGAAAGCTTTCGACCAACTTCACTCCTCGTGTTCAATTCATATTCAAGGAAACTAGATTCTGCCCAGCGATATGAGCCCATCGATTTCCGTGGACACACTTTACTTCCTCTTCCACTAACCGGAAATAACACAGGATTTTAAGTATACAAATCCATTTCAATATAGCTCTTTTCCACTAGTATCGATCGTTAAAGGCCGCTCTTATTTCTATCAAAAAGAGAAAAACAACAATTTATAATCGACCCTTTAAATTTCCTCCCCCGAGAAAATCGTTTAAAGGAGGCCGGTTTTCACTCGCACATGAATTTAGTCCCCCCTCTTTTTTTTTTTCGGAACAAATCAATACAGAACAGTTCTTCTTTTGTCTGGGATTGTTGAATGGTTCGAGTTTGAAAGGAGTTACAGGAACCGAAAAAAAGTACTCTGTTTACAAGCAAGTGTTAAGCGTCTAGGTGCATAAAAACAAAAGGGAGTTGCGTCGAGATTCTATTCTGTGCGAGGCTCGACAATAGCACTCGGGGGTGGTTTGCGCGAGACTGAATCGATATTCGCACTGAACTTGTCGGGTTACCCCCCACTATTGACAAGCCAGTGGTTTCTAGAGCGAGCGTTGGGTAGATTTAAGGCACCCCAACTGTTAAAAACATGCGCGCAACTCGCCTTCACCTAGGCCACTCGATTCACCACAATTCACTTGGAGTTTTAGCTGCAGGCCAACCTCTTTACAACTAACCCTTGACAAGCTTTCTTTATGCTTTTTAAAATGCTGAAACAATTTTTTTTTCTAAAATAACGAATTGCTCCAAATTTTTTTTAACATTTTCTTCATAATGTTATTATTTATCAAAGTTTAAAAATAAAAGCATCAAACTCATAGGCTTTTTACACCAAATTACTCACGTTACAATCTGTCTGAGGCTATAAATATGCCCTTTATTCTTTGCTTCAATGATGACCAAAGAGTTTCAGGCCATTGACACTGGTAGGGTTCGTGTTCACGATTTTCGAAACAAAAATCAGCCAACAAACGTAAGATAATGAGATTTTGTGACAATTTCTCTACTCTTGGTTTTAAATGTTTTGAGGTTTAAATATGCATTTGGTAAAATGTGGTAAAATTCCCAAACAAACGAAAAAAAAAACCTTTAAAAATGTTTTGAATAATTTTGTACTTTCTCACATTTTACCAAACTGTTGTGTAAATTTAGAATTGTATTTTGTGAATTCTTGATTTAAGAAAGAGTTAAAAAATTATGAAAGAGTAGAAAATGTTTTTTACCTAAAGTAGATTTCAGACACTTATAAAATTTAAAGAATTTGTGCAAAAAATTATAACCTGGACTCAGAAGAGTTTTTATTGTTCTTTAGTGTAAATTATTATTTTGATTCATCCATCCATTCATTGTCCATCATAAACTTCATTTTGTTTAAATTTTATTTTCAACGTTAACTAGATAAAAACAATGGTTCAGTAGTAATTAATAAGTTTTAATTTAGTAACAATAATACTAATTAATGACCGGCCTGGTTTCAAACTTCGAAAGAATAATTACCATTTTAAGCGAATGAACCTAATTTTGAGAAAGTGGGTAACATTTATTATTACGTTTTTACATTATTGCACTCAGTGCAATGGTATTATTTTGGATATTGCATTAAAAATCATGAATTCAGACGATCTTCATTCCAGCCATTGAGTTCTCCACAAGCTTGAAAATTAAAGTAGATTTTGTTATTGATAATCCTGATCTGTATATAGTAATTATTATTTTACAATCAAACTTTGATGGAGTCTTAAATAATGTAAAGAAAAATTTATTACTATAATCCAAACTTGATTATGGAAAAATTTTATAAAAACAACAAATAATAGAAACAACCAGTTCTGTCGAAAATAAATTAATTTATGTTAGGGATTTTTTATACGAATTTTGCACCTTAAATAATTTAGTTAGTTTTTATTTATTTGACAAGTTTCGACATTTGATGTCCTCATCAGGTCATAACCAAAAATATATTACATTGAAATTTTTTCGATAAAGGATAAATAGAAATTTTCTAAAAGGAGATTTCTATGTAAGTAAACAATTATATGGCAAATATTGTAACAATTAATAAAATGTCATTCGCTTTTGCTTTATTAATTGTTACGACCTGATGATGACATAAAATGTCGAAACATGTTGTCAAATAAATAAAAACTAACCAAATTATTTGAGGTGCAAAATTCGTTATAAGGCCTCGTAAAAAAATCCCTAACAAACGAGAAAATGCGAATTGTAAAATTTAACTATAAAATAAATTTTACTTCAATGCCGTTTAGGTCAAAAAAAGAAAAATAAAATAAATTAATGTAATTTTGAACACAGGCCATCAATGTTTCCAGAAACAATTGATTCTTATATAACAGACTCTAATTAAAAAGTACGGAAAAAAGACTAATGAAAAATACGGAAAAAGGAAAGTAAAAAAGACAGAAAGGAGAGAAAAAAGTATTTTAAACAAGGGTGTAGAAGCACAAAAGGCTTTAAGAAAAAAAATATAGAAAAAGGTTTCAAGTAAAAGCATGTATAGAGAAAAGGCTATAAATAAAAAATAAAAACAAAACAAAACGACTTTAATTACAAAAATTATTATAAAACTTAGGGCAAATATAAATTCTGTTAAATGAAAATTATATCGTTTAAACATTAAAATAAATAGTGATTTCGTTTAATTAAACTTTGGTTAAATAGATATTCTGCCACATGGAAATTCCGTCTAGTAAAAATGTTTCTCAAATGACAAATCCAGTTGATTAAAAAGATTAAATGAAAATTCTATTAAATAGCTTTTCGAAAAAATAGAAATTCGATACCATAAGCTATAACTTATATTGTCTTCTATAACTTGTATATTTTTCTATTTTAAACAGTATTTTATCATCCGTTAAAAAAATTAATGATTAAAATAAGATTTTTAGAAACCAGTTAAATTGTAATAAAATTAACTCAAAACAATCAAAGTTTGATTGAATATTCGATATATTTTGAAATATTAAGATTAAATTTACCTTTAAATCCCAAACGACAAGCTGACCATCTAAACTGCTAGTGCTGAATCGCGAATTGGGTAATTTACGTACACACGTAATTGTTTTTTGGTGAATGCTATCCAGGGCACTGTCATTATTTTCCACTCTCGCTTGTCGATCCAACGACTGAAACTTTCTCATCGCTGATAGTCCAGCTGCACCCTTCTTTTGTGTATTGTCCAACTTCGATGCGAAGTAAATTTGACCATTATCATCAATTGAGTACAACATTGGCATACAATTATGACCCTGAAAATTGTTTAATCTAGTACAATTTCTTATAAAAAAGAGTAATAAATCCAAATTTATGTGTAATTAAAAATTATTTACCGCTGCGATAATGGAGTTAGACTCCATCCACATGCAACTTAAAAATGGAAGATGTTCCGTAAATAATCTCACAACAGCGTTTCCTTTCGTAGCATCTGCAACACATATTGAAGAATTGTGTCCAACCCAACAAATTTTATTTCCACACGGACTAAACGCTACGTCGTGAACCCATCCGCCTGAAAATTAATACATTTAGTAAGAAAATTAGTTCAATTTTTAGTTTTTTCAAATTAGGATTTATCCAAATTTTAACTTTTTTAAATTTAACATGATTGCTACAGAACCTAAAAACCTGGAAATGTCAGGGAATTTATAAATTCAACATGGAATTTCATTTATTTTAGTACTTTTTCTAAATTCCAGACATAATCAAATAGTACCTAGTAAATAATTTACATTTTAACAATTTAAAAAAAAGCAGTATCATAACATAGTTTAATTAATAGCTTTGATAAACCATATAATATATAGCAAACAATCTAAAAATTAATTTGCGATTATTAAAGAACTATCAAAATTTGCATTGTTGTTGGTCAATTAAAACTATAAATTTTAGCAAATTCAAATAATGAAAATTACGAAATTAAAGAATAAATCTGAAAAATGACGAAAATAATTGACAGTTGAAAACCAAATTCGAAAAATGGCTACATAATTACACAACTAAAGAGAAAAGTTTAAAAAAGTAAAGGATAAATATAAAATTTAAACAAAATAGTTGAAAAATTATAGGAATAACTGTTGGGAATAATTCCAAATTGAACTGGATTGAAAATCGAAAAAAATAATGATTGAAATTGAAGAAAGTAATAAAAAATTAAGGAAATAAATTGAAAATTAAAGAATTAAATTAAAATTTCAAAAAATAATTGACTATTGAGAAAAAAAATTACAAAATAACGAAATAACGAAAATAATTGACAATTGAAAACAAAATTCAAAAAATGGCTAGATTAATACACAATCGAACAAAATAATTTAAAAAATCAAAAAATAATTATATAATTTTCAGATAATATATGAAAATAATTGCAAATTGAAAAATTAAGAAAATTATAGGAATAACTGTTGGAAATAATTACACATTTAACAACTGGATTAAAATTCGAAAAATATAATTGAAATTGAAGAAAGTAATAAGAAATTGAGGAAATAAATTGAAAAAAGCCGAGAATTAATTAATATAGTAAAAAACATTTGGAAACTGAAGAATGGAAATAAAAGTTGAAGAATGGAATTAAAAATTTAAAAAAATAATAAAATAATTGTATTTACAATTAAAGAAACTTAATAATAATCGAAATAATAATAGAAACAAAAAGGAGATAATTTCTTAATATTAAAGAAAATAAATGAAAAGTGCAATTTAAATTTGAAGAAAATAACTGAGAATTAAAGAGAATTGTTCTGAAATTGAATAATTGAATTGAAATTTTAAAACAATTTTTATGAGTGAAAAAAAGAATTGAAAAAATCCGATAATTATTGAATATTGAGGAATTGATTGAAAATTAAAGTAAATATTTGAGAATTGGAAAAAATAATTAAAAATTGAAGAATTAAATTGTAGATTAAAAAATTAAATGACAATTTCAAGCAAATAGCTGATAATTAAACGAATAATTACAATATGACGAAAATAATTAACTATTGATAAAAACAAGGCTGATAAAAATCATGATTTTTTAAAAAAAATCAAAAAAATCTGATTTTTTTTATTTAAATCAAAAATTGATTTTTTTTTAAATATTATCAGTATATAAAATCTCCAAATGTTTATTTGTAAGTAGTTTATTAAAAAAATAAAGAAAAGATTAAAAAAGAACACAAGAAATGAAACAGTGACTTAAAAATTAACTAAACTATTTAATTTTTTTTTAATTTAAATAATAAATAAGATGATAATTAACAAAACGTTAAAATACATTACTAAAGAGAACAAAATTTTTTAAATTAGGAAAATTAGAGAATTATTTTTCAAACTGAATAAAAAAAGAATTAATATAATTTTGTAAAATTTAAAAAAATTTTAAAAGAAAAGAAATTCTATTAAATACAAGATCCATGTTCAAATAAGAATATTTAGTACAAAGATTAAATTTACATAATATACAATAAAAAAATAAAAGCTTTCAAAAAAGTAGAAAATTGGGAAATTTAAAAAATGTAGGTAAAAGCACCATAAAAATGTTTTCAAAAATTCGTAATTAAGGTAACGGTACCAATAGTCGATCGGGTACCAATAGTCGATCAGTTTGATACAGTTTGATATAAGTCGATTACTTTGCGCTTTACATGTAATTTTTATTTGTTTGTTGTTAATTTTATTTGTAAAACTTATAAATACATTAATTTTTAAGTACTACGACTCATTTTTCTAGTTAATTAACTATATAATTGTATTTCAAGTTGTGTGATCGACTATTGGTCCAAGATTGATCGACTACTGGTGCAAAAGGTTTTCAGCCATTTTTGCCGCTGATCGACTATTGGGTCCCTAACCCCCAAAAGAAGGTCCTTTTTAAATTTTAATTTTACAATAAATAACTTATACAAAATAATTCGATGTCAACGGTTACGCATTTGCAGAGCTTCCACTACATAATTTAAAAAAGAAAATTCAAAATGCATAGTTCGTTTTGAATTTATTGAGTTTTATTGAAAATCTTACTTTTTTATCTCAAGATGTTGATCGACTATTGGTTCCATTACCTTATAAGATAAAAACTAAACAATTGAAAAGAAGGAAAAATGCTTCTTAGAAATGGAAAAATGATGACAAAAACTAAAGAGCTAATTAAAACGCAAAAAACTAAAATAATTTCTCTATGAGGAGACAAAAATAGTGAAACATCAAGAAAATTAAAAAAATAGGAAGAAAATAGAAAAATGTTTTTTACCTACTTAAAAATCCTTTAAAAATAAACAAGTTTAAGCAAATTAAACCAAATACATTTTTATAATATTACACTTTAAATAAGGCCAACAATAAATTGAGAAAAATAAAGAAAATCTAATAACTTCATGGAAGAATAAGTAAGTTCGCAAGAAATCTCGTAAAAAATAGACAAGATGTGAAAAAATTGAATAAACTTACCAAAAAAAATGAGAGTATTTATTTTTAATAATATGAAAATAATTATGAAAATCAACGAAATAATAAGTTTAGTGAATGTTATAATAACGAAATTGTGTAAAATAATATTCAATAAATAATTTGCATAAAAAGAGGAAAATTAAAGAGAATCCTAAAATAAAAGGACAAATAACAAAATAGAAGAAAAAATATCAAAAGTAAAAACTGAAAAAAACTTAAAATTTTGTAAAAATAAGAAATTATAAGATAAAAATTAAACAGTTTCGACTAATTAAAATCTCTTAGAAATCTTGTAGGAATATTAAAAAAAAAAGGATTATTGTGAATAGAGAAAATAATTAATATTATTGAATTATTTTGCATTAATTAATATGCATTTAAATTTGAATTAATTAAAATTTAAAAGAAACAAATTGGAATTTGACTTAATTGATGTTTGAAATTTATATAATTATAATGACTTAAAGATATAAAAATGTAATACTATTTTTTGTTATCTTCATACCAAAAATTTGAAAATCGTAGGTATTTTGATCATCTGTATTAGCACAATGTTTTAAATTTTATAAAGATTAAAATATTAAAATTGAAATTTTGAAGATTTATCCACAAATTTTTGAGTTTTGTTTATGGTTTCCGATGTTTTACATGCAGTATTAAACATCCGGAGAATTTTTTAGTTTTTTTTATTTAAATCATGATTTTAATTCAAATTTTCAAATGATTTAAATCACGATTTAAATCAAAGTGATTTAAATCAGTAACAGCCCTGGATAAAAATAATTAATAATTGACATCAAAATAAAAAAATGGCTAGATTAATACACAACTGAATAAAATAATTTAAAAAGCTTAAAGAATAATTATAAATTTTTAAGATAATAATTGAAAATTGAAGGAATTAATTCGAAATTGCAAATACAATTCATTATTGAAGGAAATAATTGCAAAATGCCAAGAATAATTGAAAAACTGAAGAAAATATGTGAAAAATGACCAGATTAATAGGCAATTGAAAAAATTAAACAAGAAATATTAAATTTAAAGAAAATAATGTGAATTGAATAATTAAGAAAACTATAGGAATAATAGTTGGAAATAATTGCACATTTAACAACTGGATTAAAAATCGAAAAAAACTATTTAAATTGAAAAAAATAATTGAAAATTGAAGAATTAATTGAAAGTTATAAAGAATATACTTAAAAATTAGAAAAAAGTAATTGAAAAAAGTCAAGAAGTAAAGAGTATAGAAGAAAACAATTGAAAACTCAAGAATGAAATTAAAAATTAAAAAAAATAATTGAATAATTGTTATTAAAATTAAAGAAATTTAATGATAATCGAAAAAAATAACAGAAAACAGGCGGTAATTTTTTATATTAAATAAAATAATTAAAAATAGAAAAGTGCAATTTAAATTTGAAGAAAATAACTGAGAATTAAAGAGAATTGTTCTGAAATTGAATAATTGAATTGGAATTTTAAAACAATTTTTATGAGTGAAAAAAATAATTGAAAAAATCCGAAAATTATTGAATATTGAGGAATTAATTGAAAATCGATCAAAATAATTGAAAATTAAAGAAAATATTTGAGGATTGAAGAAAATAATTGGAAAATAATGGAAAAAAAACTCCAAAAGTGGTGAGAATAATCGTAATTTGAACAAAAAAAAATTTTAATTAAAGAATAATCATAAAATTGAAGAAAAATAATAATTTGTCAATTGAAAACTGAATTATAGGAAAAAGTTGTAGAAAATTAAATGAAAATTCATGAAATCAATTGTAAATTGAAGAATTGTTTTGAAATTTCAAGAAAATAATTGACAATTGAGAAAATGCGTGAATGATTGAATATTGAATATAATAATGTAAAAACAAAGAATGCAATTGAAAATTGAAGGAAATAATTGAGAAATGAAGAAAATAATTAAAAATTGAAGAAATAAATTGAAGATTAAAGAATCAAAATTGAATTTTTCAGAAAATAGTTGATATTTGAAAGAAAAATTCAAAACCTGGCGAGAATAATCGTCAACAGAGCAAAATAATTAAAAAACATTTAAGAATAATTATAAAATTTAAAGAGAATAATTGTATATTGAAAACCGTTGAAAATTATAGATTTTATTTATTAATGAAATTCAAATGATTTGAACTGATTTTTTTTTTTTATATTTATAAATATTTATAAATTTTAATTTTAATTAATTTAAATGTATTTTTTAAATATTTCTTTTAAAACAAAAAATATCTAAATGACAAACTTCAGGTGCGGATAGAATGAAAGAATGAATAAATTATGTACATTATTATTATAGATTTTAAGATGTATACGAAAACAGTGGGTTTTTTTTCTGAAAAATGTTTTGGAATTTTCTCAAAATCTGTTCTGGAAAACCTAGAAATGTCATGGAATTTTTAATCCAGACTTCTGTAGCAACCATGTTTAAAAACGTGAAACTTTTTAACTTGAATTTGTTTAAGTTTGTACGCTTTCAACTTTCAAAGTATTCGGTTAATTTCAATAATAGATTTTAAATAAAATTTACCTCCACTTAGAGAGTTAGGAAACTCTACAAACAATTTTCCTAGTTGAGAACTGCTTCCCCAAGCGCTTACATTCTCGGGATTTTCCATGTCCTTAATGCAAGCACTGAATACTCGAACTTTGTAATCTGTCGATCCGGCTACCAGGACTTTATTATTTGGATGCCAGTCGATTGCAGTGACCGTTGAACGCAAGGGACGTTTTATGTGTTTTGACACCCACCAATTATTCTCCGAGGCAAAATAACAAACTGAAATAATTCTATCTCCAGAACCAACTGCGAATTTGTTTTCTGCAATAATGACATTTTTCTTAATTTTTTTGTTTTTAAATTCCCGGTGATTTTCATGATTTTCCTAGCCAATAGCAGTAACTAATATTGCTTATAGTCAGGAAAATAGAAAGTTTCTAAATGGAAATTCGTACCTAAAGGCGACCACTTTACACAAGTAGCAGCTCGATTTGTTCGTAGCAAAACCCATGCAGGATTCCATTTACCACTTTCATCTTGTGTCCAAACAAAAGCGTTTTTATCAGCCGCACAAGTAACAATCCTATTTGTTTTTGGGGCCCAATCGACTCCAGTTACTCTCTGATCATGTTCTTGCATTACTTGTAATTGTTTCCATCCCATTGATTGATGTTTGTAAACATGAACCTCATTATTGTTTGGGCAAACGGCAACTTCTGCAATATTAAAAAAGAAAGTCAGAAAGATTTAATTGTAATTAGAATTCGTTTTAATATTATATCATAATTTATAAAATTAACATCAATTTTAAAAGAATAAATACATAATAAACAAATTAATGTGTCAGTATTAAAATATGAATGGATAACATTCAATTTACAATGGATTTGTAAAAAAATGTAGCATATAAAAAATGTTACAGCATTTCCAATTAACAAAAAAGTGACGAGGCAATTTTATCTAAAAATGATATCAATCTACGAACCAGTTCGATCTTTATTCCATGCGTGACATGAGACGGCCTCTAAGCCAAAATTATACACTTCCGTCATTTTTGAAGATACAACTCAAATATAAAAATTGCACTTAAACTAGGTGAATAATTATTAACAATACACTATATTTTAAAAACAATAAAAATGTATGAATCACACGAGGAATCGCTTGGGTGCGGCCAACGACCCGGTTCTTTTTTATACAAAATTAATCAAGGCGGATGATATTTTAGGGACTTTGGAAAATTCGTGGACTATGGTCAGTCTACACGAATCTCCTAATCCCTTCAAAACCTTTGTGTTTTTTATGTTTCCACCAAAAAGGGTGGATTTTAATTCTGACAGCTCGATTTCTCCCGTAAACAATAGGTTAGGTTACGGACATTACGGTAAGGTTAGGTTACCGGGTTACTTTGCGCATGCTTCAAATAAGTAGTTTTTATTGGTTCTCACCAAAACCGCTATTATTTCAAAATTTCAACATTTTTTAATGCAAAAATCGGGTATTGTTGTTTAACTTATCATAACCTTAAAATTTTGTACAATTTCGTACAAACTTTGTTCTTGTGGTAAAAAAATCTAATCTAAATCTATGTATGTAAGGTATATAATTACAAACCTAATCATAAACATTGTAATTAGAAATATAATGTAATTTACTTAAAAATCTTTAAAAAATTTAAACAATCAACAACATTGTAAAATTTTACGATACCTGCTTAAGATATTTTTTTGCTTTTATTTTTAAATGTTCATTGTTTGAATAAAAAGACAAAGAATACAGCAAGTGCTAAGACAAAAATCGAGTAGCCAGTAATCTATAATAATAATCCACAAGATTCTTTCATTCTTGACAGTTTTCGAATTTTTCTTTCAATTGTCAATTATTTTCCTCATTTCTCAATTATTTCTTTTAATATTGAATTATTTTAGTCATTTAATAATTTTTTTTTCGCAATTATCAACTATGTTCTTAAAATTTCAATTTAATTCTTTAATCTTCAATTTATTTTTTTAATTTTTAATTATTTTCTTAAATTTTCATTTATTTAATTCAATTTTAATTTATTTTCTACAATTTTTTGCATAATTTTCATCAGTTTTCAATCGACAATTAATTATTCTCATTCAATTTTATGATTATTCATTAATTTAAAAGATTTTTTTGTCCAAATGCCGATTATTCTCTCGATTTTTCGAATTTTTTTTCAATTGTCAATTGTTAAGTTTCTTTAATTTTAAATACAATTGTTTAATTCTTTTCTTTAATTTTTAATTTCATTATTCAAATTTTTTAATTTTTTTAATTTTTCAAATTGCAGTTATTTTTCTATTCTATTCTTTTCTTTCTATTCTATTCTATTCTACTATTTTCTATTCCAATACAATTATTCAATTTTCATTTATTTTCTACAACTTTTTCCATAATTTTTTTAATAGTTAATTATTTTCGTCAATATTTAATTATTTTCGTTTTTGAAAGTTTTCTTTTTATTAACAATATTATTTTCTTGAAATTTCTATTTAATTCCTTAATTTCCAATTTATTTCTTCAATTTTTAATTATTTTCTGCAATTCTTAAATTATTTTCCATAATTTTCACCCTAAAAATTGTTTTAAAATTTCAATTCAATTATTCAATTCTAGAACTATATTCTCTTCAATTCTCAGTTATTTTCTTTATATTTAAATTACACTTTTCAATTATTTTCTTTAAAATTAAAAAATTATCTTCTTTTTTCTATTATTTTTTCGATTATCATTAAATTTCTTTAATTTTAAATACACTTGTTTAATTATTTTCTTAAAGTTTTAATTCCATTCTTAAATTTTTAATTCCATTCTTTAAATTCCAATTCTATTGTTAAATTTTCAATTTATATCCTAAATTCTTTATTCCTTTCTTCAATTTCAGTTTTATTTTTCGAATTTCAATCCAGTTGTTCAATGTGTAATGATTTACAACAATGATTCCTATAATTTTCTTAATTTTTCAGTTTTCAAGTATTATCTTAAAATTTTATAATTATTCTTTGATTTTTAAATATATTTTGTTCGGTTGTTTATTAATCTAGCCATTGTTTGATTTTGATGACAATTGTAAATTATTTTTATTAATACTTAATAACATTATTTTCGTTAGATTGTAATTATTCTTTTAACTATCAATTATTTTCTTGAAATTTCCATTTAATTTTTTAATTTCCAATTTATTTCTTCAATTTTTTATTATGTTCTTCAATTCTTGAAGATTTCTTTAATTTTAAATTATTTTTATCGTTTTTCAATTAATTCTTCAATATTCAATAATTCTCGGATTTTTAAAATTTTTTTTACACTCATAAAAATTGTTGTAAAATTTCAATTCAATAATTCAATTCTAGAACAATTCTCTTCAATTCTCAGTTATTTTCTTAAAATTTAAATTCTACTTTTCTATTTTCAATTATTTTCGTTAATATTAATAAATTATCGGCTATTTTCTATTATTTTTTTCGATTATCATTATGTTTCTTTAATTTTAGATACATTTGTTCAATTATTTTCTTTAATTTTTTATTTCCATTCTTCAGTTTTCAATTGTTTTCTTCTATATTCATTAATTGTCGGCTTTTTTCAATTACTTTTTTTCAATTTTTAAGTATATTCTTTAAAATTTAATTCCATTCTTTAATTTTTAATTGCTTTTTTGCAATTTTCAATTATTTTTTTCAATTTAATATTTTTTTTTCGATTTTCAATCCAGTTGTTTAATGTACATTTAATTACAATTATTCCTATAATTTTTTTTAATTTTTCAATTTGTAATTATTTTCTTTAAATTTAATATTTCTTGTTTCATTTTTTCAATTGTCTATTAATCTAGTCATATTTCGAATTTTGTTTTGAATTGATAAATGACAATTATTTTCGTCATTTTTCACATATTTTCTTCAATTTTTTAATTATTCTTGGCATTTGTTTTAACTATTTCCTCAAATTATTAATTATTTTCCGCAATTTTTAATTATTTCCTGCAATTTTTTCAATTTTCAATTATTATCTTAAAAATTTATAATAATTATTCTTTAATTTTTTAATTTATTTTGTTCGATTGTCTATTGATCTAGACCTTTTTTGAATTTTTTTTTCAATTGTAAATTTTTTTTTCAAATATTAATTTATTTATTAAATTTTCAATTTATTTCCTCAATTTTTTTTTATTTTCTTCAATTTAAATAATTTTTTTTTATTTTCAAACCAGTTGTTTAATTTGCAATTATTTCCAACAGTTATGCCTATAATTTTTAAACTATTGTGTTTAAATTTAATATTTAGGTATTGTTTAATTTTTTAAACTATTCTTTTCAATTGTATACAAACTTGTGTAGCCATTTTTCGACTTTTGCTTTCAACTGTCAATTATTTTCGTAATTTTTCAGATATATTCTTCAATTTCATAATTTTCATTATTTGAATTTGCGCTCATTAATGTTGCTAGTTTAACATAATAATAATGATCATTTTTCATTTTTTTTTTATATTAAATACGAAAGTATTAGAAGTTAACTATCTTTATAAATAAGAATGAAGTAAATAAAATTAACAATTAATTAACTTATTTCTTTATTATTTTATACAAAGAGCCGGCTTTTCTGTGAACTATCAAAATATTAATTAATATATCAAATAATCTCGATCTCGTTAAACTGTCAGTTAAAAATTCAAAATAAAAAATAGATTTGAAGAACAAACACTTTACACTTTTGCACAAAATAAGTTCTCACAAAACTTATTTATAAACTTATTTGAATAATATTAAATATATAAATAATATTATTTAAATATAGTCTAAACTCAATCGTCAGTATATATATATATAATATCTACGCTATCTTGCGGACTTTAAATATATAAATATTTTTATAAAAAAATAATGCACTTAAATGTCATTTTGTGTATAAATACTATGTATAAAGCAATGACATTCACTTTTCTGTAGTCTTACAAATAGTCTATAACATGAATCAATTAATTACAGTTGTGTGAAGAATTATTTTTAATGTAATTAATTGTTAATTATTTTGTTCCAGGAATTAACAAGTAGGGCACGTGTGTGGAATCAATTTATCCAAATTTATAATTTCTCGATCGAGTGCCAACAATTGGATTGCACGTAACTACAGCGTCTCCTCGAGTTCCATCAGGACAAGTACAAACAGCAATATGATTTCTTGGTTCACAAATTGCAGAAACTGCACATTCGTGACCTCTGCAAGGATTTTGGCAGGTATTGTCGATACAAGCTTTGTTGTTGGGACATTCATTGTCTGTAAAACATTCTCCTCGATCGCATTTGATTAAAGCGTTACCAATATAGCCAGACATACAAGTACACACTGGTCTTTCTTTTCCAGTGTTATCGTGTCCAGGGGTACATTTTGCATTGATACCGCAAGGATTTGGTTCACAAAGATCCTCTGTTAACAAGTAAATATCAATATTAGTTTTCATTTTTTAAATTATATTGTTTATAACCGGTTCCATTTCAAAAATGTATGTGAAAAAGGCCCACTTTGGCACTATTGGACTTAACTACATAATCATAATTTTCATTCAATTTCAAACATTTTGAGAGGTCTTGGACCCTTTTAGATGAAAAATTCACAAAGTTACAAGTATTCAAATTTAGAAGAGTCAAAACTCTAGTTTTCAGAAAAAGGATTTTAAAGTTTAAGTTTACCATTAGCGCCTATGCATTTTAGAAATTAAAAATAAGATTATTTTGTATTTTTAATTATGATAAAGTTATGAAAAAAGCATACTTCGACGTGGGGCATTAAGTAGTTTGTATTTCAGCAATAAAAAAAAAAATCGAAAATCTGAACCCCCTTTAGAAAAATGAGAATATCTTGGAAAATAAAATCGACAAAGTGGGCCCTTTTCATGGTTACGTACACATATTAGAGAATTAACTTATAAAATGTGTTTTCGCTTAAAAAGTAAAAAAAAAAACATAAAAATAAAGTTCTTTAGAATTTTTATTACATTTCTTTGCATTTTTTATGAATTTTTATATATTTTGCGGGTAGCGATTCTACACGCAAATAAACCCTACGCAAAAAAATTCTACACGAGGAAACTCAATATTTTAACAAGAGGAATTAATTATTTTCCACAAATGAACTGTAAAAACCTTTATAGAAATAAATACAAATATAATTTTTAATAATTGTGCACAATTAAATTCTACGTATTTGAATTTATTCTCATACTAATTTTCAGTGATTAAACTCTACACAAGAAAATTCTACATTTTTAATTCAAGACAAACTCCAAACATTAAATTCGGATAAAGTAAAATGTATAATTTAATTTTTTTAATTCTATGTCAATTTAACACTACATTGTTAAATTCTACATAATTTAATTTTCACTACTTAGAAAATAGTTAATTTAGAATTAGGAGTGGTAAGATATTACTCAGCAAAAAAACAGTGTAAATAGCACAAGATATGGAAATTTAGAATTAAATTTAGTAGTCTTTTTCGATATAAGTAGCATTAAATATTATCAGGGTGTCTACTAATTTCGTCCCACAAAATTCTCAGTTTTTCCCGGTTTTTGTTCCTATTTTTCCCGGGTTTTTCTCTTGTTAACTTAAAATTTATTTTAAGTATAAATAGACCTTCAAAAAACTAAAAAAATTGAAGATAACAGTTGATAATTGAAGCAAATAATTGAAATTCAAAGAAATTAATGGAGAATTGAAGAATTAAATATTAAACTTTACAAAAAATAATAATTAAGAATTAAAAGAAACAATTAATAATGAAAAGAAATAATTAATAATGGAAAGAAATAATTGGACAATGACAAAAATATTTGACAATTAGAAACAAAATTAAAAAAACAGTAAATATTAATCTACAGCTGAACAATAATTGAAAAAATTGAACAATGGTTATTAAATTCAAAGAATATAATTGAAAATTGGTCAACTAAATAGAAAATCATAAAAAATAATTTAAAATTTAAGTTAATAATTCGAAATTAAAGAAATAAATTGGAAATTAAATAATGAAATTGAAATCAGAAAAACACAGAATTGTTGAATATTAAAAAAAAACAATTGAAAATTGAGAAATAAAATTGAATTTCGAATACAATAATTGAGAATTAAAGAAAATTGCTGAACAATTGGACTGCAAAAAGAAGAGAATAATTTACAATTAAAAAAAAAATGGAAAATGACAGAAATTATTTAAAATTTAAGAAAACATTAAAACTTGAAGAATAGAATTGTTATTTAAAGAAATTAATTGAGAATTGAAAAAAATAATTGAACAATTAAATTGAAAATAGAAGAAAATTATTGAAAATTGAAGGAGGTTTTAAAACATGAAATAAATAACTGATCATTGAAAAAAAAAGAATTGAAAAAAGTCGAGTTTACTGAATATTGAAACAAACAATTGAAAATGGAACAAAATAATTAAAAATTAAAGAAAATAATTGAAAATTGAAGAAAATAATTAAAAATTGAAGAAAGTACTTCAAAATTAAATACAATATAATTGGAAACAGCAGAAAAATTTAGAAATCGACGGAAATAATTGCGAATTGATGAAAATAATTTAAAAATTCTGAATTTAAATAAAAATTGAAAGAAAAACATAATTTAAAAAAGCTAAGATTTGTTAAATATTAAAGAAAATTAAGAAGAAATTAAAAATTGAAAGAAATTGAGAAACTGAAATAAATATGAAAAAATAATTGGAAATTGAAGAAAATAATTGAAATTTAAGAAAAAAATTGGAATTTGAAGAAAATAATTGATAATTTTAAAATAATCATTGTAAAAAGCCTAGAGTTATTGAATATTAAAAAAAATGAAAATTAAAGAATGGAATTGAATGTCAAAAATTATAATTAAGAATTAAAGAAAACAATTCAAGAATTGAACAATGGGATTGAAAGTAGAAGAAAATAAGTGATAATTGAAAGAAAAAGAAATTGAACAACCCAGGAATTATAGAATTTGAAAAAAACAATAAAAAATGAGGAATGTAATTGTAATTTAAAGAAATTAATTTAAAATTGTAGAATAGAATTTGAAATTGAAGAAAATGTGATTTTATGAAAATTGTTGATAATAATTGATGAATTGAATTCAAGTTTCAAAAACATTATTGATAATTGAAAAAAAATATTGAAAAAAGCCGAGAATTATTGATTATAGAAGAAAATAATTGAAAAATGGAGGAGTTATAGAGATGTGAAATAAATAAATGATAATTGAAAAAAATAGTTGAAAAAAGTCGAGAATTATTGATTATTAAATTAAATAATTAAAAACTGAAGGAAATAGTTGAGATCTGAAGAAAATAATTAAAAATTGATGAAAATAATTAAAAACTGAAGAAAATAATTTAAAATCGTAGAAAATATTTCAGAATTAAATAAATAATTTAGAAATTGATGAAAATGATTGAAAATTGAAGAAAATAATTGAGAAATGAAGAAATAATTTTAAATTAATGAAAATAATTCCAAATGGAAGAAAATAATTGACAATTGTAGATAATAATTGGAAATTGAAGAAAATAATTGGAAATTGAAAAGAATTTATTATCTTAGAAAAAAAATTCCCGGTTAATTCCCGGTTTTTCCCGGTCAATTTAAATTCCCGGTTATTTCCCGATTTTCCCGGTTAGTAGACACCCTGTATTATTAATTAAATATTTTTAAATATTATTCTTTCTTTTCTACATTATGTATTAAGTAATGGGTTCCCACCCGTGTATTTTTCTCTAAATAAATAAATGAATAAATAAATTAAATCGCACAGAATTTAAAAAAACAAATTACTTCTTATTTTATCCAAAACCAATGTATAAAGTTTATTTGTAGAATCTAAAATGTGAAATTTTCTTGCGTAGAGTTTAAATCGTCTAAAATTATAGTGAAAAAATTCAAATGCGTAGAAGTTTATTATGTAGAAAATTGTAGAAAATAAAGATTCACTGTAATATGCATATTAAATAATAGAAAAAATTATTAAAAATGTTATGTAATCGATATGTATTTAATTGTGTAAAGTTGTCTGATATTAGATGTGGGTAAAAATTAAATTAGAAAGATAATCACAATATTTTTTTGTTTACAATTAAAATGTGTAAAATTTTTTGGTGTAGTATTTAACCGTGAAGTATTAAATAAATAAATGAAATTTTCTTTTATCTAAATCTAATGTGTAGTTTTTTTTGTACAGTTTATTTGTTTCTTTTTCTATTGCTCTAGGTTTACTTTTTAATTCTTTTTAAAAATGTATCATGAAATTATTATAAAAAGATTGCAATGGAACCGGTCCTTTTTAAAAATAATTGAAATTAACATAATTAAATATTAAATTAATCATTTATTAATTATAATAAAATACATTTGAATAATTAAACTGCAAAATAAAAGAAAAGCGATTATATTATATAAATAAATAAACAAATATTATATAAATCTAAATTACATAATCAATACATTGTATTATTATATTTACAAAACAGTATTTTGCAAACTCAGTCCCAACTTTTTAAATCATAGATGCCCTTCAATTGTTAGAAAGCTCAGTCAATAATTTAATTTTCTTAAAGTATTAAAAACGTTATTTTTTATAACGAAGAGAATATTTCAATTTATCCAACTTGTTTTACTCCAGTTCTGGAATTTTTCACATGCCGTTATTTTCCACCTGTTAATGTTTCATGCATTAATTATTAAGTTTTAGTAAATTGTGTTAGTTTTGTTTAATTTATAACTAGATTATATTATTTATATTATGTATTTTAATTAATCTATTTTTTTAGGTTCCCTGGATTGAAAAATAAATACCTGGTGTGAATGGTCTGCAGGATTTAAATGGATCTCCTGTCATATCTCTGGGACAACTGCAAACTGGGGTTGTACCACGTAATTCGCAATTAGCATTTACTCCACAAGCACCCTCACAAGGATTCACACACTTTGAGTAATAGCAAACTGGTTTGCCTCTAGGACAATCTGAATCATAGGTACATTCTGCTCGACACGAGATAAAAGGATTTCCTTGGTAATTCTAAAAAAAAGAGTATTATTTTTAATTTAAACCTTCAGTTCAAACAAAAAAAGAAAACGCTTGTTTTCTCATTTATTTTCAAAAAATAAAATAAACTTATCCTTTGGAAAATTAAAACAATTTAGATTTTAAACAGAGAAACTCAATTTGTTATAATTATCAATTAAGAAAGATTAAGGGGAGACAACGACATTTATAACACATCAAAATTGACGTTGTTTAGGGGTGCCAATTTTTTTAGCACAATTTAAGACTTAAAATTAAGGTACAATGTCAGAAATTTAAAATTGTTGACTAAATTAAACATCTTTACTCGTGAAAAAATGTTAATTTTTTTATAACTGAACCTGATCTACAATTTTTAATATTATCCATCGCACTTTTCTAAAATTTTTCCACAATCTAGCGGATGGATTTTGCAAAATTTAAATTTAAAAAAAAATCAATTCTAGAAGGGTCAAAATTTTTTTTAATATTCGATAATTTAGGATAATTCTATATCCAAAACTAAACCAGGAAAAAAATTGGCAACCCTCAGCAATGATAGAAATTTCACATTTCTCTCCGATTAAATATTAAATCATTTTCATAATTTTCAATATTTTCAATATTTTCAATATTTCTCGTCAAACGTTCTTTTCCGTAAAAAAAAACATATTTTCTACAAATTTACGGATGAGTTTTGAAATATTTAATTTTTCACTGAAAATTAAAATTGATAAATAGTCAACAAATTTTTTGTCCTTTTTGAATTTTATGAGCATCGAATTCCTTGCAAAAAAATACTGTGAAATTAATTTTTCTGACAATTAAGAATAACTATTTAATATAACGTCGCTGTCTCCCCTTACGATTTAAGACTAAAGAGAGTTAAATTTAACTTTTTCCTATAAAAAATTTATCTCACTGATTAATTTTGCTTCGAAATTTCAAAATTTACGTTTAGAAATTTTCCAATCTTTTCTTTCAATTCTTTGAATTTGTTTGCGAAGATTACGAAGATTTAAGTTTGATTCAAATTACACAGCCCCACAAAAAAGATTGTCCAAGACTCTATCTAGTATATTTCTATGTATTTTTCTTCGATGAATCTGAATCCGAAGTCAGAATTGCTAGATTGGATCTGCTTTTTGAGATATTCTCAAAAGAATTTTCAAAAACACAAATTAAAACCAAAAAAATTTTCTTCTTTTCTACCGGGACACTATGCTAGTGTATTAATACACTAGTATTCCTGCGAATTTTTCTCTGATGAATCCAAATCCATAGTCAAAATGATAATATAAGCTAAAGTTTTTGAGATAATCTCAAAAAAGCGGTTTTTTCGTGTTTTTTGATATTATCTCAAAAAGTTGAACCAGTCTGGCAATTATAATTTCGGATTCGGATTCAGCGGAGAAAAATACGTAGGAATGCACTAGAATATTGTTCCGAAAAAAAATTAGTCTTTGATTTTTTGAGCAGTTTTGTGAGATTATCTATAAAAAATTTTAGCCAATTTGATTATTCTGACTTTGGATTCGAATTCAGCGGAAAGAAATACGTAAGATTATACTAGCGTAGTATCTTGAGAAAAAAAAAAAATTTTTTTTTTGTTTTGATTTGTGTTTTTAAATTTTTGTTGTGGTTATTTCAAAAAGTAGAACCAATATAACAATTCTGACTTCGAATTCGGATTCAGCGAAAAAAAAGTATAGGAATACGTTTTTATTAATAAAACTAAAATTATAAACCATATAAAATTTGTTTTATTTGTTATTAATCTAACAGAATAAAATAATATTATTGAAGATGACCTAACCCATTAAATTAAAAAATATTTTTATAAATCTATCATTAAATTTATTATTATTATTAAATATAATAAAAGGAATAAAAGCAATTATATTAACCTCAACTCTCTCAATGTAGTGTCTCGGTCAAAAAAATTTTTTTTTTGTGGGGCTGTGTTATTAAGCTTGGTTGAATTAAATTTAGAAAATGTTTTAAGTTTACATTTTCGTTATTTTTTAATACAAAAAATGTAATTCTGTGTTTAAAAAAATATTTGAGAAGAAAGATACCTCAGAAGCAAAAAATCGATTTTTGGATTATGATTAATTTAACTTAAACCGTTTTGCTACTAAGGTACATATAAATTTGTCACATATAAATTTGTAGAATATTGTAATTTTTTGAAAGTAAAATATTTGGTTGACTTACAGGGGGACAGGTGCATTTTGCTTGATGATTGATAACTTCGCAGTTGGCATTTTCACCACACTTGCATGGATTTTCGCAGCGGAAAGAAGCTGAGCAAGCTTTATTTTGAGGACATTCACTGTCATTTTCGCATTCATGTCTACAGCCACTCAAAGGCTGTCCAATGTATCCGGTCAAACAGGAACAAACCGGCACCGAATTAACTACTTCACATTTTGTATTTAATCCACAAGGGGATGTTTTGCAAGGATCTTCTATCTCACAACGCGAGAAAGGATCTCCTGCGTATCCTGGAGGACAATAACAAACGGGTACGTGATTTCTTGTTTCACAAAGTGCATTTGATGCACAAACACCGGCACAAGCATCAGCACACCTGTTGTTTATGCAAGCTCGGTTACTCTGGCAATCTTCGTTCACTAGAATTAAAAATAACATTTAACATTTTTTAAACAATTTGAAACAAATAAGAAGAGTTCCCGGCAAGAAGAGATTAATTAAAATGAATGAAAATGGTTACGAAAAATACCAAAAACTGCTTTGAATATAGAAAACGATATTGATAATATTTCCAAAAACTTTAATCCTTTTTAATTCCGTTTGATTAAAATGAATTAAACAGTTGCCAATTTTTACGTTCTAAACGGAATTCAATCGGTCCCACATTTTTTAGGGATAAAACTAGATAAATGCTGTCAAAAAGAATTAAAACGTCAAATACCAAAAACGAGATTAAATTGAATTGAAAAGGAATTCGGAAACGTTTTTATTTATTCCAATCAACCTTTTCTTACCGGATTTTTAAGAATGGAAAGAATTTAGTTTTCTACTTATTTGCAGCGTTTCGATAAATAAAAGTTTTTAATTTATTTTTACATACCTATACATTCAACTTTATGACATCGTACCAAGGGGTCTCCCATGTGCAAATTATTACAAGAACATACAGGTCGACCTTCACTCAACGTGCACTTTGCATTATAGCCGCATTTATAAGCATCACATCCACCTACATAAATTTTATAATTATCTAATTATGTATTATAATTTCCAAGATCTCAGGTATAATCTGAATAATAACTCATTTTTACCAAAGTTTAAAAAAACACTCGATTTACGTAATTAATAAATAATAATTGTTCACAAGATTGCACTGGATAAAAAGTTATTTCACTGTTTTTAAAAACTGATTTTGTTCCTTTATATTCGTATTCAGTTTTGCAAAATACCGACTATTTGTTTTTCACTTTTTTTCTATCAAATTGATATTTAACTCACCTGATGTTACCACTCGAGCGTACGTGTTGTATGCAAAACTGTCCTCAATTAAAGTACAAACTATCACCCCTAACAGCAGAACTGCTGTCTGCTTAATTGCCATTTTTCAAAATCTGCAATTGTTCAATATTAAAAGTTAGAGATGTCGTTAATTTCGAAAAAAATTAAATTGTATTATTTTGATTCAGAAAGAGTGATAATTATCCTTCTAAATTGTTTTAAATATATAGTTTATTGAGAGGTATTACGAAAGTTCGATTCAATTTAACTAGAAATTTTACCTCGTTTATCTCAACGAAGAATCCGAGTTGTGCGAAGGGTCAAAATAAACTGAAGACTTTGCGAAGCGAACTGAGATGATGAAAGCAAAACAACGTGAGAGCAGTAAAATCCCACCTTCTTCTTTATACAGCCTTCGATTCCCTACTTTGAAAAAAAAACCCACGCACAGCCTTGATTAATCAATCAGGAAATTGTAGAATTCGCCTACTTTGATTAAATCGGTAAGTGAATATCGGTTGAATCCCACTTGTTCATGATCATTCCTAATTTTTCTTCAAAGAAATCTTCGGAGACAAGGTGAGACAATAGTATCTCACCTTGTCTCCGAAGAGATTTCGAAGCAAGGTCAAGTGTAAGGTTCTGTTGTCTGTCAAGTCATCTGGTTCAGTTTTACATCAATATGAAAAAATTTGTTAATATTGATTAGGTCTCTTTCGAATTTATCAATATTTATCATTATTAACTATTCATCTTCCTAAATTGTTACAGAAATCATAGTATATTTTTTTTTTTCTTAAAAATAATAAGGAAATTAAACTCCAAAAATAAATAACAAACATGTATTGAAAAATTAAATTATTTAAAATTTAAATAGATTGGAATTTGACTACATGATAAAAAGTTTGATTCAAATTTGGATTTATTCAAATTTTAACGGACTAAAACTTCGATAAATTGAAGTTTAGATAAATTAAAATTGCCAATTATATAAAGGAAAAGTTTATAAAAATTTTCATTTTTATGAACTTTAATTCAATTAAACATTTTATAATTAACAGTTTGGACTGATTTGAAATTAGGATTAAATGGCATTTGAATAAATGAAAAAATTCATATTCGAATTGTAATAGATATTTAAAATTTAAATTAAACAAAATTTGATAAAATTAAAATTTTTCATAAATTAAAGTTTGTAAAAATTAAAATTTGAATCCTTATGAGTTTAGATTAATTAATGAATATAGTAGATTAAAATTTGGATAGATTGAAAATTGAAATAATTGAGAATTGGATAAATTTATAGAAATTTGGTGCAATTTAAATATATATTACGTAATTGAATTTTGAATCGATTTAAATTTGGGAAATTTTTGGTGAATTAAAATTTAAAAAAATGAATTGAGTGTAAAAATAAAATATAATTATATAATATAAAACAGGTAATAAAAAGTTCTATCTATTTAATTATGTGATATAGAATTAATTAAAAATAAATACAGAGCTGAGACATTTCCTTGAAACTCCTCCTTTTCCCCCTTACTTAAATCGTAACGTAATTCATGAACGATCCCAAATATTTTATTTTATCTTTTTTTTTAATTGAAATTTTATTTAGGTATTTTATATATTTATTTAAATTTTATATATTCAGGGATCACAGTGGTTTTTGTCCAATTTTAGATAAAAAAAGGTGATTTAGACTTTAAAAAAGAGATTACAAGTTTTTAACATATCCAAAAACTATTTACAAACAGAATCATCAGTATACACAATTTTTTTTACTAATGCAAAACTTCATCAACCGTAAATAAAAAAAAATTATATATATATATATATTTTGCTTTAATTTTAATTAAATTTTTAGAAAAATAATAACTAAAAGAAATAGAAGATTTAACATTGTCAAGTTTGTAATTTAAAAACTTCAGAATATTTTTATGCCATTTATTAAAGATATAAAAGTAATTTATAAGATTCAAATAAATGTCAGTTTAAAAAAATTGCCCGAAAATTATTAACAAGTTTCATAGTTCGATTTTGTAGAATATAAATTTTGAAATAAACCGAAGAACATAAAATGATGTTTATTATTTCAGAAATAATATGAATATTTCTGAATCTTTAAGAATTCCAGTTTTTTGAATATATATAGAAGTATTTCAATAAAGTGTTGGCAAACCCATTTCTTTCAAGTCTGGATTTTCTTAGAATTAAAATAACTTTTAGTAAATACCTATATTATAAAAAAACTTTTAAGAAATTCCAAAAAAAGTCTTCTAAAATTGCTACAAAATTTTCCCATAAATTTCTGTACGAAATTTCATAAAAAAAAAAAATTTCATGTTTTTCTGAAAATTTCGTAGAAATTTGTTCGAAAATTTGGTAACAATTTATTTTAAATTTTTTTCATAGAATTGTTTTATGTAGATTCTTAAAAGAAATTGTTACTAAATTGTCCAACAAATTTCTACGAAATTTTCAGAAAAACATGAACATTTTTTTTTATGGAATTTTGTATAGAAATTTATGGGAAAATTTTGTAGCAATTTTTGAAGACATTTTTTTGGAATTTCTTTAAAGTTTTTTTATAATATAGGTATTTACTAAAAGTTATTTTAATTGTAGATTAATGAGAAAAGAATTAACTATTATCTATACTTTGTACGTTTAAAGAAGTAAATTATTTATTAAACAATAAGTAGATTGTTATATAAAAGTTATAAAAAGGGTAGTTAAAAATTAATTAATAACTTTGATTTTCACTATGATTGTGAAAAAAAATAGAAATTTATTGGAAAAGGGTGAAAAGGGGACAAAATATAGGATTTTAGGCGTTTTAGGTAATTTTGTCTATACATTATTATCCTTATTTAGACATTAAAATATTTGTTTTTATTAATGCGTCTTTATAAGGAATTAATTTTTTTTTAAATTAACTTAATTCAATTTATTATTTTCTGAATATGTAAATGCTCGATTTTTTAAATTCGTGTTGAATTTTTGTAATTACTTACTATATTTCTCCTTTGTAGGTAATATATGCAGGAAAAAGGTTCATCCAACTTATCTAAAATTGGAGATCTCAAGTATATTTTCAAAATTTAGGAGAATTTGTGATTTATTCTGTTTCCACTTTTCGTAGGATATCAAGATTGTACTTGCTCATTTAAATATGTCAGACATATGACATCAGCGACGACGGCCTTAATATAATATGCTCAAGACTTTTGCAATCAACTTTAGTATTGATATCACCATTCAAGAATTTCGATTATTATAATTATTTAAAAAAAAAAAAAACACTAAAAATTGAAATCTACCATTTTTTGGCAGTCTACTAATTCAAGATTTTAAAACTTGACTATATTTTTTATGGGCTTTCCTAGAATGTGTAAACTCGAACTTCAAATGAATTTCTGCATTAATTATTTGGAATCGGCCACAAAAGACGTCATGTAAATATCTAAAAGAGGAAAAAAAACAGAGATATTGGAATGTGACAAGTTTGGTAAAGACGAGTTTTTTGACGTCACAACATCGATACATTTTATCTATTTGCCTATGAACTGGAAAAATGATAAAATATTACAAGTTGTTTTTATTTCTATACAATGTAACATTTCAATATTTTAAATGTTTCCAAAAAAATTCAATTTTTAATTTTAAAAACATTTTCAGTAAAATTTTTTTACACTTTTTCTCTAAAAACTAAATTCTTCGCTGTATAGCTGAAACTTTTTATTTTTTTTTAAGAACGGCAAATGTCAATGCTGTTCAATACCCTTTAAGTTTAAAAAAAATCTCGGTAAAAAACCTGTCGTAAAACTTACTTTGTAATAACGATTACAAATAGCATTTAAGTAATTAATAATAGTAAACTAATTCCTAGAATGAATTTATCAAATTTATTATTAGATTGTAAAGTCAGAATAATTAAAATGCGATTAAATTGATTCAACGAAACGCGTCATTGGAACTAAACTCAGATGGATGACCTTTACAGCAAGTTTATCCAAAAATGGATGCATACAAGTTTTAAATAACAAAAATATATATCAACTCAGTCAATGGGATACTCGAGAAAGTCATTCGGCCTTTTAGGGAATGCATTTATTACGCAAGGGCATTGTTTTCATGTTTCATCAAAGTCCTTCAAACGAGTTTGCTCCAATGACGTAGATTAATGTTCTTTTTGTTTTTTGTTTTTTTTTTTTGATAATTATTCCGAAACAGATATTAAAATTATACTTTGAAAATTATAATAAAGAATGTTTGAAATAATTGAAGATTTTAAATTCTTATCATACGTGTTTATTTTTAATTCAAGTTTATTATTTCTGATTTATTATCGTTGATTAAAATACAAAGAAAACAGTTAAAAATAGTATGAATGCAATTAATTAAAGTTTTTTGCTTTTCCTGAATTAAAATATGCTTTTTAAAAATTTTCTTTGCATTTCCAACTGTTACGAAATGATACTAAACCGGATAATCACTTGTTTGCTTAGAACAAGATATTTTGAAGTAGGAATTACATCAAACTCATCATGCAAATTAGAACTCAAAAATGTTAATTTCAATGTTAGTTTGTAAAAATCTTGAATTTTATTTGCATAAATATTATTTATTTGATGCATGTGTTATTTATAATTTTATTTAACTTTTATGTGGGAAATATTTTTTAAATTATTTTACAAACAGTTCCTGAGAAAGGAATAATTAAGGGTTTTAATAAAAACTCATATCTCAATTTACAATTCAATATATTTTTCCATTATTGTAACGTATATTTTGACAATAGAAATAAAATTATAATAGTTGATATATATGTGTATTAAAATCACAAGAAAAGAACTTGATATTTGTTCATCTCGACAATTAATTTTAATTCATTGAAAAGTTTTTTTCTATTGCTCTGTTAAACATAAAGGAAAAAAATAATGTAAATACTTCGGCAAGATAATCTTTATTACAAAAAATAAATTAATCTACACAAAAATACACAACTAACTAATTATTATGTAATAATACTCTCTATATAAGTAAAAATAATAATATTCATTAATAAGATACAATGCTTTATTATTTTTAAAATTTAATAATAATAATAATAAAACAAAATGTCTTATTAATCCATAGATGTCATAATATTATGAAAAATGAAAATAAAAGTCGCATATTTTTAAAAATAACAAAAATTTCGTCCATTATTATAATATTGCCAAAAATAAAAATCAATAAAAATGTTTTAAATGAGTTTCTTCAAAAACTTCTCATTGACTATTTTTTATGTAATATAAATATTTTGTTTATGTAAAGTCAATTTTACTGTAACATACATCGATAAATACTGCTAATAATAATTATTAAATTTAAAATGCACTTTTACTTAATGAAATTAATTTTTACATTTTGATCAGTTCATAAAAGTACGACTTTATACATTAATTTAATTGTTTAAAAAGCAATTTAACAATTTTGAAGAAATATCTTGATTTTTTAATGAATAATTAAATTTTCACAAGAAATGCAGTTCTCTATCAAACAAGATTTATAAAAATTTACAGTTTTTCTTAAATTATAAAAAGAAAATAATATGACTGCATAGATCAGAGAGCTTTTAAAATTTGTACAATTTTCTGAACGTACATGTACATATATATATAGATAGCTTACTCAGAATAATTATACTTTGTACAAATTACACAAAATTTACTTGTTCCTTTGAATACATGATATATTCTTCTAAATACTTTGATCACTCGACTATAATATACTTTTTAAATTATAAGAAAATTATTGCAAATAAAATCGCCTAGTTAGATCAAAGTATTCAGAAGTTAAATTGTTAAATTAATACTATATGTCACATCTACTATATTATATCAATCTTCTAGAAATGGAAGTTCTCTATAAAATTACAGATTAAAACGTAGAATATACTTATGACTGAAATGCCTTGAGTTTCTCATCTAGGGTCTTTAAAAGAATTTTTTCAAAATTAAAACAAAATTTAGAGCAAAATATCAATAGTGAGCTTTTTGTTATAACATAAAAATGAACAAGAATAATAAAATTAGTTATGTAGCAAATTAAAACAATTAAGATGAGAATTAAAATTGTTTTTTTAAATTCCTCTAAAAAATGTGAAACTTATAAAAAAAAGCGTATTTAAACGAATTAATAAAGGCTAGTTGAAAGATCTGTGACTATTTACAGAAATGTCTATTCTTTTTTTAAAAATCATCTAAATATTCACAAAAACACTAAATTTAAAAAATTAATTGAAATTTAAAAAAATTGAAAGTTCATTTTATTATGAAAATCTTAAAACGTCATTTAATAAAAATTTCAAGAAACTCACTAATGGTATTATTGATCTATTTACAAACGAAAACATTACATGTTTGCTAAAATTTCTTTTGTCAGAATTTATTTTTTGTTTTATCTCCACAAAATATTTTTTGCGAAATGTTTATCTCAGCTGAACTTTTTTTTAACAACTTTTATCTCCACGATAAAACTTTTTTTAGTTCTAAAATCTAATTTGTACTTGTTTTCCTTCTTTTTCCCCCTTCTAAATCGTAATTTTTGTACAAATATTATGAACAATTTCAGCTCCAAATCTCAAAGATAATTTTAGCAATGATGAGTATTTAAGCTCCGTTAGTTTAGAAATAATATAAATTAAGTTTTGTCGAGTATTTGCAGTAATTAGTTTAAAATTACATAATAGATGAGAATTATTATGTTTATGGTAATTATTTCTGTCAATTGACAGCTATTTCTTCGATGATCAGATGACACGTAAGTGATATATGTGTAACTATAAGTATAAAATACAAAATGGAGATCTTCGAGAGCCACATACTGTCAAATAGGTATGTATAAATAATGTTTGCTTCAATATTAATAGTAATGATTACAAATACTTAAAACATTGCCAGTTAGAAATTTGTTTAACTAAAAATTTATTTGTCTTACACTGTCAAGCAAAAGTTTATGAACAGTTTTAGTTAAAAAGAACCTCTTTTAAGATTCTTTTTTCAAATTTTTCAAAACCTTTTTTAGTTAATGGACTCTATATTTTCATAAATTAAATTTCAAATTAAATTAGGAGTGTTAAATCAAACAATTTATTAAATAAATTTCTTGATTTTTGAACTTAGTTGATTCTTGATTTAATAATTAAAGACAACATTTCTATTGAATATTCTGCCTTCAAATAAAATTTAGAATTTTAGAAAACAGGTATTTACAAATCTTTTGCAAGACAGTATAATTTTAAAATGTTCTTTTGATTTTTGTTTAAATAATATATATATATATATATATACACAAAATTAATAGCTTAAAAAGCCGCGTCAAATATTATACATTATAACATTTTTAAAAATCTAAGACTTGTTTTCAGCAACCTATTTTTTCAATTTGCTGAAAGTTCTAATTTCTTTCTCAAATGTCCGATTTCTACAATAACGTGTTGAGAAAAGTTACTTTTAATATGCAATTAGGATCATTTTTAACAAAACAAAAAATTGAGACATTGATATTAAAATAAACAAAATAAGCAAATACTTGTTTGATAAAAATGAATTTGTTTTAATAACTCTGTCTCACTTATCGATTGGTTCGAAATTATCCTAACTGCATATATATCTTCCTCAGATAAAATTCTAATTATACATTAACACCGAGTTTTACTTCTAC
Source organism: Ganaspis brasiliensis (assembly GCA_037103525.1). Classification (NCBI taxonomy): domain Eukaryota; kingdom Metazoa; phylum Arthropoda; class Insecta; order Hymenoptera; family Figitidae; genus Ganaspis; species Ganaspis brasiliensis. Next base: position 959,740 of record JAZKLR010000256.1, on the reverse strand, counting down.
TGGGTATTATACAGAAACTTGTACATTAAAATCTCACTTTCGATAATACCGCGAATGCTTGTTCGTCATTATCTACAAATTAGAGAGCTCATGGCAGTAGAATCGAAAGTATCTCTAGATTTTTCGATTCACTGGTCCCTTTGAGAATAAACCGCCTATTTCAAGTGTTGTACAATGAAGTGCTTTAAATTAATAACGTAACTAGCCTCAACAGCCTCTTCTAACTACAATTTATCCTAAACTACAGAAGCTATATTGCATGCTAATAGTTTTCATACATTATTTAACATTTATATTTGTACTTCATTTTAAGTTGTAATCTTTCTACTTGCTCTTCATATTGACTGTCGAGTTCTTTCATTTTTAACATTAACTGTTCCTGCTGCAAAGCCACTTTTATCTCAACTTGTCGCTCTACCTCATTTATAGCTTTCTTGTATCCTTCCTCCAATCTCTTGCATTCGTCATGAAAGTGTTTTTCTTTTTTTCCCACATATTCCTGAAAAAATCAATTACAAATTTACAAATTTGTAAATTACAACAAAAAATTATAAATTGACCAAATTCATTTCAAATCAGACAGATTGGGCATGGTCGAAACTGGAAATCAATTTTCTATCCAAAATGTTGCCTTTTAAAGAATTTTAGACGACACGTGTTTTTTTGTTTAGCTGCAATTTTTTTTCATAAAGTTATAAAAAAATACACTAGATCTCAAAAAATTTCCCAAATAAAAGTTGCTTCTCTTAAAAAAATATAAAAAAAGTTTCTCTTGATATTTTTTTCTATTTCTCGTTTTTTTTAACAAATTTTGTTAAAATTAAATTAAAAGATTATTTTTAGAAAATTTTACAGTGTTTTTGGGTGGAAATAAGCAAATAATTGTTAGAACAGGTGTAATTTACCAGAAGCGTTTATATTTCAAACATATCAGATTTTTAATTTAATTGAATTTTTTATACATATTTTTAAACTCTCTTCATTAGAAAATTCAAATTAAAAAGTGGTTTTTTACCTAAAGAAAAATAGTATTAAAATCAATTTCCCAAAATTTTGAAATGTCAAGTTTCACATTTCTCAGAAAAAATTGGATTGTGTCAAAATTAATTGTTAAATAATAATTATTTAACATTTTATGGTTTTTCTTTGAATCCAGTGGAAATTAGTAATTTTTTTAGAAATTTGTAGAAGACCTTGTAACGAATAAATAAACTTGAAATAATTTGGTAAGATGTTATTTTTAATTGATTGACAACATGTTTCGACAAATGATTGTCCTCATCAGGTCATAAGTTGATAAATAAAAATATGTTCTATTAATTTAAAGCGAAATTTTACATGATAAAAAATATCACATGATAAAAAAATTTCTAACAAAATTAAGAAAATGCGAATTGTAAAAATTATCTATAAAATTAGTCATTTTTATCCAATCTTGACAAATAATAGCTTATTTTTCTCTTTAAAACATTATTTACAATTTTATTTCTTGGCTTTTGTTAAATAATATTTTGTTTAAAAAATATATCAAAATCAAATTTTGTTTATTTAATAACTTTTGAATAAAATATTTTAAAAACTTTCAACAAATAAAATTGTAGAAAATGTTTCAACAAGATAAATTATTATTTGTCAAAATAGAACGAGATTTTAACTAGATTTAACAAAAAATCATAAATTGTTAAATAATTATTATTATTTGACAACAAATTTTAGCTCAACCTAATTTTTTTTGTTGAAAAATGTACACTTGTATCTTCCAAAATTTAGTAAAATTAAGTATAGTAACATTTTATTTCTAAAAAGCGTAAATCTTTATTTTTAAGCAAATGTCTAGATGTGAGTGTGTGTGTGTGTGTGTGTATAGCTGATCATAAATATCTAAAGTTGAACACAGGGATTTTTAAAAACATCCAATCAAATTTTTTAGGCCCCTTTTTTCATCGAAAAAATCGTTATTTGCCAAATTTTTTTCTCTGCTAAAAATATATCTTAATGAATACAAAAATTATATTCCTTATCTCATAACTAATCGATTGACCTATATAACCTATAAACAACATTTTGGATAGAAATTTAATTTTTCGTTCCGAAATGCAAAAATGCCCAGCATTTCTGTTTTAAAATAAATTTGGTCATTTATTTTTGTTTTGAAAAAATTTAACAGCATACCTTATAATTACTTGCACTTTGCTTAGCTGAATGGTACTTTTTATTCAAATTCTCTATACTGATCTGCATCTCGCTTTCTTTTTCCTTCAATTCTTTAATTTCTTTACTTAATCTCTCTTCTCTTTCTTTGACCCTGCTTAATTCTTCAGTTGTTTCTGTCTCCTTGGCTTTGATTTCTCGAATTTCTGCAGCCCACTCGGTCATAACTTGTGTCATGGCATTGCGTTCGTCTTCAACGTCGTTTTCTTTATATTTTAATTTTTCCTGCAACTCGTTAATTTTTAATTTCCGCGACAAAAGTTCCTGATGAAACTTGTCTAACTTTGCCTCAATCATTTGCGTTACTTTCTGTTCTTGAGCTTTGAAGGAAGCTTTTTCGGTAAGCATAACTTCTCTCATGGCTTCTGCTTCTTTCGATTTTTCTTTAACCTTCATTCGAAGATCTAGCAGAGAGCGGTTATATTTTTCCTCAATTTCCTTCTGTCTGAGTCGATTCTTTTCGTCAATCTCTCTTAACCTTTCTCGATGTTTCTCCTCAATTGCTTTTAATTCTTCTGCCACTCGCTGCTCCATTTCCTCTCGAACTTCCTTTGCCGTAATCTCTTTAATTTTCTGCATATCTGTATAATCATTGATACTGCGAGGCGAAAGATTCAGTTCCGCAGATACTTGCTTTTGATTTTTAATAAATTGCTCGAATTGATGAGCTTGATTTTTCAATTTCAGAATAAGATAATCTCTGTCTTCTTTAATCTTTTCTAAGTCTTTTAATCTCTGCAATTTTTGTTCTTTCGCTTCTAAGCTCTTCTCTAATTGTTTTATACGTTGTTCTAGCTCAGAATCTTCTTTCGAGTTGTTAGATTTACCCGTTAGTTGCGTAATCATTTCTTTATACCTAGCCAATTCCTTTTTCAAATCGTTCTTTGAAACATCGCTATTTCTTTTTAATTTTCCTTCCAAGTTGGAAATTACTTTTCTTGCCTCGGAAAGGTCCAATTCCAATTTTGATATATTTTCTTTACACGCGCTCTTTTCACTTGAAAGACTGTCACACTTATTTTTCAAAGTTTCGTTCTCATTTTGCAGTAGACTTGAAAGTAACTTATCGTTTGAGTCTTCCAAGACTGAATTCTTTTTTGAATTGGACAATGCACTTTCTAATTTTACAATTTTTGATCGATACTGACTTTGATCGGCTACTGCTTTTTCATACTTTTGTCTCCAAGATTCTTGGGAAATTTCCATCTGAGCGAGCTTCAGTCTTAAGTTCTCTAATTCGGTCTGTAAATTTGTCATTACTTTCTGCTCTTCCATGGCCGCGGATAATTTTTCCTCCAAGCGCTTGCAATCATCTTCAAGCTATATTTAAACACAAAATTAATTATAGATAATATATTTTTACGTTTTAGGTTTTTCTTTTAATTTACGTACCTGAGTTATTTTATCCAAATGCTCTGAACAATCAGGAAGAAAAAGACTTATTTGCTGATCAGGATGAGCACTTCGCAGTTCTTTTAACGCATCTTCTTTTGCTGTGGATGTATTTAAAACAGTGTTAATGAATAGTTGGAAAGTTTAATGATTTTTTTTTACTAATTTTCACCTAGCCTATAAACAAATATTCTTACCACGTTCGATTTCAACATGTATCTTTTTAACATGTTCATCCCTTCTCTTCCTTTCACAGGCCAAATCTTTTTCTAATTCGGTAACTCTATTTCTAAAGCTTTCACACTCCTTCGTTAATCTCTCGGTAACTTTAATTTGCGTTTCTAAATCTTTAACTGCCTTTTCAAATTCTTGTTTACGCGATTCTATACTGCTATATTCATCTCTAAGGGTTTCTATTTCATTTTTATGATCTGATATAAGTTGCTCTTTTGTTCCGCAAACATCTATGTACAGTTCTTTTACTCGATCTAATTCTTTCTGCGTTTGCTCCAATTGCACTCTGTATCAATTAAAAATAATAAGTTATTAAATATAAATGATAATTTTTAAATAAAAATACTAAATTTTAAATTAAATAAAAAGAAAATTCTCTTACGTTAATTGCACTATTTCGACTTGTGCCTCCTGTCTAACTCTTTCTACAGCTTTGTCGTGAATTTCAAGATACTCTCTGTTGTATTCGTTTACAACTTCTTTTTCACATTGCGCCAAAGTGTCTTGATGAATTCTAGAAACTATCTCCTCATTATCCTTCAATGCTTCAATTAATCTCTTATCCACTGCAAGTTTCTCTTCTCGTAAAGTTTCGTACTGCCTTCTAACGTCATTCAAATGGCTAGATAATTTTTTAATTTCAGCGTTTGCTTTTGTAGCTTGATCAGTGAGTAATGACTTTAATTCCGATTCGAGTTCACTGATTCTTTTGGCATAACGAGCAGCTTCTTGACGACAAGTTTCTGCTACTGTTGACGCTTTATTTAGTTCCTTTTCCTTCTGAGAAAGAGTATTTTCAAGACGATTAATCTCCTTTCTTTTCACTGCTTGACCAGCTATACATCTATAAAATAAGATTATAAAATTTAAGATTGGTCTGTAACATTTTATAAATTTATAAAAAATTTATAAAATAGAAAATTACCTCTGTAATTCACTTCTCAATTTATTTGTTACGTCGTCACAAGGTTTACTTTTCGATTTATTGAAAACCTCGCCTAATTTCAACTGTCTAATAGAATCAGTTTCATCTTCTGCTGTGAGACTAAGTAAAGAATCATACTGCACGGCATCACTTTTAGCTAATTCTAGTTTATGCTGAAATGAACAATTGTCAAACTGCATTTTAAGTAATTTAGTATTGAAACCTTAGATATTTGTTAATCAAAAAGGATAAAACCATTGTAAAAAGTTTTAATTTGAATAAAAATGATGTAATATTAATAAGTGTTTATTTGTATTTCCCAGATTTTATCAATTGATTTACTAATTCAATTTTAAAAGGTTATGGATTTTAAATCCATAATATAAAATTTTCAAATGTTTATTTGTAAGTATGTAGTTTATTTTTTAAACTGAGAACATTTAATAAGAAATAATGAAGAAACATTTAATCAAAATCAAATAAATTATGTCGAATAAATGAGAAAATTTTAGAAAAATATCTTCAAATTCATATGATTGCAAAATTAAGAAAATTAGGTAAAAGCAACGAAAAAATAATAAATTAAAAAAAGATACGAAAACGTTCTATTAAAAAAATGAGAAAATTCTTTTAAACAAAAAAAGTCAAGAACATTATTAAAGAAATAAAGAAAAATTAAAAAAAAACACAAGAATGAAACAGTGACAAAAAAAAACACATAAAAAAGTAGAAACTCTTTTCGAAAAATTAAACTATTTACCGACATCTTTTTAAATTAAAAATAAATAAATAAGAATGAAGTTAAAAAATCATTAAAATATATATCTAAAGAGGACAAAGTTTTTAAATTAAAAAAATTAGAGAATTATTTTACAAATTCAATAAAAAAAGAATGAATAAAATTTTGGAAAATTTAAAAAAAAATTTAAAGACACATAATATACATAATATAAAATAAAAAAAATAGAAGTCTTCGAAAAAGTAAAAAATTCTGAAATTTAAAAAATGTAGATAAAAGCATCAAATAAATGTTTTCAAAAATTCGTAATTACAAGATAAAAAATAAATAGTTAAAAAAGGAAAAATGTTTTTAAGAAATAGAAAAATGATGACAAAAATTAAAGAATTAATAATTGAAATGCAAGAAAGGTTTAATAAAATTATGGAACAACAAGAAAAAAAATAAATAGGAAAAAAATGTAGAAATGTCTTTTTTCTTTATCTAACAAACTGTAAAAAATGTAAAAAATATAAAAAATAAACAAATTTAGTAAGAATTTACTAAAAAAATTAGAATTAATAAAAATAAAATAAATGTATATAAAGATAAATAAAAAATCGACAAAAAAAATATAAAAATCCTGTAAAAATAAAAAACTTTAGGAAAATTAAACCAAACATATTTTTATAATATTAAACTTAAAAAAAGTCTAACATAAAATGTAGAAAAATAAAGGAAATCTAAAAATTTTATGCCAGAATAAGTAAGTTTGCAAAAAATAGACGAGATGTGAACAAAAATTGAGTAAATTTACACAAAAATGAGCGTATTTATTTTTAAAAATAAGGAGATAATTAAGAAAATCAATTAAATAAAAAGTTGAGTGAGTGTTCTAATAACAAAATTGTATACAATAATATTAAATAATTTTCATAAAAAGAAGAAAATTAAAGAAAATCCTAAAATAAACAGACAAATACAAAAAAAAATATCAAAAGTAAAAGAAGCAAAAAATCTTAAAATTTTGTAAAAATAAGAAATTATAAGATAAAAATTAAACAGTTTTGAAACAGTGTCTTAGAAATCTTGTATGAATTAAAAAAAGGATTATTGTGAATATGGAAACTATAATTACTATTATTTAATTATTAAATTCTTTCTTAAATTTTTTGAATTTTCTTTATTTTTCTAAATTTATTGTTAAACTTGCATTAAGTGTAATATTAAAAAAATATTTTTGGTTCAATTTCCCTAAACTTTTTTATTTTTAAAAGATTTTTAAATTTCTTTTGTGCACTTTTTATTTATCTTTAGGTACACATTTTTTTATTTTATTTTTATTACTTCTAATTTTTTCGTAGATTCTAACCGAAATTTATTATTTTCTGTACTTTTTACATTTTTTTACAGTTTGTTAGATTAAGAAAAAAAATATTTCTCCATTTTCATCCTACTTATTTAATTTTTTTGTTGTTTTACAATTTTTTTAGTTTAATTTTTGTAGTCATTTTTCTATTTTTTAGAAACATGTTTCCTTCTTTTAAATTGTTGGTAGTTTTTATATTGTAAGAACGAATTTTTGGAAAACATTATTTTATTCGATGCTTTTATGTACATATTTTAAATTTCTCATTTTTCTACATTATTGAAACATACTTTTATTTTCATCTAAATTTTTTTAAAATTTTCAAAAATTTTATTCATTTTTTTTTTATTCAAATTGTAAAATAATTCTCTAATTTATCTGATTTTAAAAATTTGTTCTCTTTAGTAAAATGTAATTTAACGTTTTTTTTAATTATCTTCTTATTTATTTTTATAATTTAAAAAAATGTTGGTAAATAGTTTAATTTTTTTAAAGGAGTTTCTACTTTTTTATATATTTTTATGTCACACATTCTTATTATTTTTTTGTTGCTTTTATCTAAGTTTTTTAATTTTGCGATCATATGAATTTGACGATATTTTTGAAATTTTCTCATTTATTCGACATAATTTAGTTGATTTTGATTAAATGTTTGATTCTTCATTATTTCTTATTAAATGTTCTCAGTTTAAAAAATAAACTACTCACAAATAAACATTTGGAAATTTTATATACTGAATATGTTTAAAAAAATCAATTTTTGATTTAAATAAAAAAAATCCGATTTAAATTAAACAAAATCGGATTTTTTTTAAAAAAAAAATCATAATTTTTATCAGCCCTGATAAAAATGATCAAATATTAATAAGTGGTTTTTTATATTTCTTAGATTTTATCAACTGATTTACTACTGTAATTTTAAAAGGTTATGGATTTTCAAAAATTAAAAATAAACTCCACTGAACAAGTTTATTACTGCTATTTTTCTAAACAAATACGTCAATGAAGTTCGTTTATGATGATCGATTTAAACGAAAAAAAAAAAATTTGTGTCTGAAATTTTTTTTTAACTTTTATCGATCAACAGTTGTTAAAAAGTAAACTTTTCAGGCAAATAATTTTATTATTTTCCGCTTGAAAAAATTTTTTTCTAAACGTTGATCATAAATGTTGTGAACTAAATTTACTACTATTGGTTTAATTAAACAAGTTTAATTTACTATGCAAAATCCTTAATTTTTGATAATTATTAATTTTGACAGAGGAGAAAAGTTTTGAGAAACTTTAGATTTTTTCTGTAAGTTGCTAGTTTACCTTTAAGTCTTCAATAACTTTCTCAAGTTGTTCTTTTTGTCGATTAACTAACTTTAATTCAGCTTGCAATTTAAGACTTTCTTGTCCTTTATTATTAGCCATAAGATTTTGACATTGAGCTTGACTATCTTCCAATGCATGAGTTAAACGATTCATTGTATCTGCTTTGTCGACTATAAGTGCTTCATGCGCTCTCCTCATGTCATCCAATTTGTATTCGATAGACTTGTATGCTTCTTCCTGTAAATTAATTATTATTCAATCAATTCACTTATTATTACTCATCAATTGATAAATTCATTTAGTAATCAATGCATTATTTAACACCTAATCGATTATTTACACAAAAGAATTGCTAATTTAAAAATTAAATAGTTTGAAAAAAATACCTTAGTCTTTAATTTTTCAGTAAGTACATTAATTTGAGTTAACATATTTTTCATCTCTATTGCATGTTTCTCTTGAGCTTGCTCCAGAAACTTGGCTTCTGTTTTATCATTCGCTTGAAATGACTGCATTCTCTCAAGAAGAGAGATCTTTTGCTGCAGGTCAAAAATCGAATTTCTCGCTTCTGACAATTCATCAGTTAGCTAAAAATATCAGAAAGTGTTTTAATTCTAGTGTTTTTGAGTTTAGAATGTTTACAACTTTTGTAATTTAATAAAAAAAAATATATTTATTACTTTTTCGTTGGTTTTCTCCAAAACTGCAGTGCTTTCCTTTAACGATTTAACCTGACCTTGAAGACTCGCAATTTCAGCTTTTGCATCCACTAAAATTTTTTAATAAACAAATTTGTTTTAAATTAATTCTGTTTGAATGCCTGCCAATTACCAAAAAAACGTAAATTTTTAATTCATTCAAATATTATAAATTATCTCACCAAGAGCATTTTGAGCCTGATTCCTTGATAAATTTGATCTCTCGGTCTCGGCTTGCGCAAGAGTTAATCTCCTACTCAGTTGATTTTTCTCGTCTTCTTTCTCTAAATGCAACTGCTGCAATTCTTCCGTCAGTCGCTGGACTTCCCTCATTCTAACAGAGTACAATACTTCAAGTTGCTCTTTACTATTGTACTCTGCAGTTTTGTAAGCATTGCGATCATCTAAGGGTCTTCCATTTGGACTGCTCTCATAGCAATGATTAAAATGATCAGAAGTCATTTCATTATCTCCACCGCCAAATTCTCTTACTTGATTTGACTGAATTATATCATCGTATCCATCGATATAACCATTATTCGGGAAATTATTGTCCTCGTCATAATGATTGGATGGTGTGTCATAATTATAAGGATAATTATTCCGAAAAGAATACTCATCATTAATTTGAGCTCTCCGTTCGTGATTAAATCCCACATTCACAGGAGGCGGTAAATCATAAGGAGAGTCCGTTGTATTCTTTTCTGTACTGTTAATCCGATTACTTTTTACAAAAGGAGTTCCTGACAAATCACGTAGGCCGAAGTCTTTTTTAATGTCCGGTGCATTTTTTCGAATTTCATCTGCTGTTTCGTGAAAAGAAGGCGATTCGTGATTGTAGCTGTTTCCATCGTCATTACGGGTGTAAACACCAAAGTCTCTTTGCAATTGCGAGACAGTTTTTCCTTTGTCAATTGAATTAGGTTGGTAAGATGAATTGACCATGGAATTTGTTATATCACTGTAGCGTGAATTGTCATGATAGTGGCTACTATTAATCGAACTAGCATCATCTTCTTCCAAATCGTCAAATGCACCCGTCAAAAGATCTTTGATCTGTTCATATTATTAGTTTTTAATTAATACTATTTAAGAGTGTTACTTTAAAGAAAGTTTACTAAAAATCTGCTACACTTATTGATTATAATCGTATAATTTGACAGAAACTGGTCTATTCGATTTTAAAATAACATATGCAAACAAATAATTTCTTTCCTCTCTTAATTATTTAATTTTTATCGTTATTTTTCATCAAGCTCTTTATACTTACAGGTTATTTTTGATCAAACATATAAATAAATATATCAAGCAGTTTTGTACAATCAATGCAACCAAATAATAAAAACAAGCTGCTAAGAAATTTAAGAAGTATTGCTTTCTCATTTAATTCGGATTTTTGTTAATTATTATAATTGAATTACGTAAAAAGTTGTAGCAAAACAAAGCAAAACGAATAAGTGTGCCATCTATGAAATAAATATAATTTTCAAACAGAAAAACTTGACAGGACTCAGTATTTTTATGTTCCTTAAGTTCTGTTAGTTATTTTATTTTCTTTTTCAACAAAAATTGACGCAGAAGCATAAAACTAAAAAATATCTAACAAAATACTTCAAAAAGAAAAAAATACAAAACTACATTTTAAGCAATATTACCATTCAGCAACAAATTCAGTTTCTACCATTATTACATATTTTAAGCCTTTTAGTTATCTAAAGCTACAATTATTAAAGTAAAAAACACGATTTTTCTCGGGTATTTGTCCCTTTTCAAGTGTGTTTTGACACATAAAAACATTGTCTAGAAGCCATCAAACCTGTTCAATAATTACTGTCAAATACAGGTTTTGACACGATTTAAAGCTTGTGTTGTTTGAATAAATGTAAAATAAATATAAAACAATAATTTCTAATGAGCAAATTTTACTATAAATCAACAAAATCTAAAAAATTGTTTCCTTTACCTCTTCATTACGTCGTTTGAGTTCTTCCTGTTCCTCGTCTTCTTCTTGCCCTGCGTTGCTGTTTGTACCTATTTGTATACTATCTGAAGCTTGGAAAAGGCTTAATCCAGGAGCCTCCATTCCTTTTTGATTAGAAAAACAATTTTACGAGGTGAAGAGTACATTTAGAAACATCGTAGCTTTGTTTATAACACCATAACCTAAACGCAACAAGTGGGTCAAGAAATTGTCTAATTACATCGTTTCCCGTTAAAAAACACATCAGGAAAAGCGAGTTTTTGCATTTTCACTAATTTGAACACAATTTCATTAACACAAAACGAGATAGGAATCACTAGAACGTAATTATTTGCTTTACAAACTGCTTGTAAACAATCTGAAAAGTCAAACACCATTATGCATAGTTCACATGACGGAAGTAATGCGGAAAGCAGTGTTACGACTATTCTGATTGGTTGATCAGAATTTTTCGAGCGTCTCTACCTTCAAGAACCAATCAGAAATTTACATTTCCTATAGGTTATGAGAGAGGTCAAGCGACTTTTTAATTTGTTAATTATACAATATATGTAGTAGTGAAAGTGATTATTTTTACAAAAATCTACTCCCACACTTTTTTAGATTTTTAAAATGAAAGCTATTATTCAACGCGTCACGAAAGCGAGTGTTTCAGGTAATTGAAGCAACATTTATGTTGAACATTGTTTGATTCATTGGTCAATTTGTTTGTTTTTTTCACTTTTTTTTCCTTAAACGATTTCTTGTCACGTGTTATATTCAATTTGCATAAATGTAATTAAAATTCTGTTCTTGTAAATTTTTGAAGAAAATTAATTGTATTTTCTATCAATATACCGGTTACAAAAATTAATTAAAAAATGTATATATTATATAAACCACTTTTCGAAGATATTTAATATATATCGATAAAAATAATTTGTTTATTGTGCTAATACATATAATAATGTTGGCTTTTTTATTAAAGTTTATTTTACGAAATAATTATTTAATTAATTAATAGAGTTATTTATGTAATGTAGAGATTTAAAAAGGAGTTTTATTCTATGAAATCTTATAAATCATTACAAATTATTTCTATTATGTTTTAGTTAATGGAGAAATTATTAGCCGTATTGAAAATGGCTTGTGTGTTCTAATTGGTATAAAAAAAGACGACACATTGAATGACATGGAATACATGTAATAAAAATTGTTATATTAGAGGGTTAAATATTTATTTTGTTATACTAGAGTAAATTTATAAATATTATTTTGCACAAGCCAACTGCATGAAGAGCTGTTCCTTTTGATTTACACTTTGTTATTTTCAACAAATAAAATCATAAACTTTAGTTCATGATCTTTAATACTGATTAAGTTAAACATAATGATAAATTTATTAATATACAATTATACTTTATGCTAACGTTTATAAATTAATCTTTATCACATAATAAATTGCAGAGTAAGGAAGATATTAAATACCAAAATATTTGAAGAAAATGGAAAAAAGTGGTCTGCCAGTGTAAAAGATAAACAATACGAAATACTCTGTATTAGTCAATTTACTCTGTATCATGTTTTAAAAGGAAATCGACTTGACTTTCACAAAGCAATGCATTCTCACGAAGCAGAAGTTTTCTACAATAAATTTCTGACTCAACTCGGAGAAGATTATAGTCCTGAAAAAATTAAAGGTACTTGTTTTAATTATATTATAAAAGAAGTTTTCATATACTATAAATTTATTATCCTCCTTTTATTTAAAATAAAATTAATCAATTTTTAGATGGTAAATTTGGGGCAATGATGGAAGTTGATATTCAAAATTCTGGACCTGTTACTCTGGAAATTGAATCTTCGGGTCTAACGGATTGAAATAAAATAAATATTATATTTGTCTGGATATTCCATATTGATTAGAATCTTTTTTACATGTTTAGATATTTAAATACATGTTTTTTTTAAGGAATTTGCCGTTAAAGTTATTTAGTTATTTTTAAGTAAACAAATTCTAATTAAAAATAAAATACAAGATAATATAAATTTGATATATATAATAAACTCATTCCCAATATAATTTTTAAGTTAGATTAAATTTTGTATTTTTTGGAGCGATTGCACCAAAACATTTCAAAAATATCGAGGTTAAGTAGTGAGAGATTCATTTAAAAAGACAGTTTTTATATTGAATTTCACAGTATATCAACAAATTGTAATTCAAGACAAACAATATTCTTAATTTTTGTTAATAATAATCTCTTACAAGACTGAAAATGTAATTAAAAGGTGACATTTATGTGTTATGACGTTGACATTGCAACAGTTGGCGCACTGACTTTTGACAGTTCTCAGCTGATGAATTCTAAACCAGAGGTAAAATTTTATAGGTTATAAAGGTTTATATTTACTTTTAATCCTTTTAATTTGTCTTGTGTTAGGGTACATTTAAAGTAATAAAAGATTTTTAATTTAAAATTATTAAGCAGAACCGACTTGAGTTCAATATATTCATTAAAAGAATTGACTTGAATAATAATACTATACTTCTAACACGGTTGACTGGAATTAAATATTAATTTAATTTGTTTACAGAGGTGCTCTTAACTTTTTCTTATGTTTTTAAAAGATTCATTACAAGTAGCTATAGTTTGTTACTTATTTTTGAGTGATTCTAACATGTTTATGGAAAAAAGAGGTAGAATATGAATACTAAACAAAACAAAGATAAAACTAAACCTCAAGAGGATTTAAATGATATTAACATAGAAAATCAAGGTATGTATAAAAAATATACATTTTTAACATGTAAAATTATTTAAAAAAATTTATTACCATTTTCAAATTAAAATTTTTGTAAAAATATTAATTTAGCATTATTAATTTTTTGCAATATAACAATAACTTCTGGTAAAAAACAAACAATTCTAACAATATGTTAGATTTTGCACACGTGGATTATTATATAAACCTTTGAACATGTAAAACGAGTGAATGTAATTCAATTTTAGAATTAGAATTTATTTTCTTTGAAGTTACATCAGTGTGATTTTAATTAAGCTATAGATTGATTAAATCTAAATTATATTTGAAATTTAAAACTAATTTAAAGAAACCAATTTTTAGATCATGATTCTGCAGAGGATGGGAAGAAAAATATTAAAGAGTCGGATAGAGAAACTCCAAAAACTCATTTATCTAAATCAAAAAATGTCGTTGGGCAAGAAAAAAATTCAACAAAACCATCACCGGTTCGTAAATTTTGTTATTTTTAACTTTTATTTAGAAACATTAATACAAAACGAAAATTTTAGAAAGAAATCAATTATTTGGTATTTAAAATTAAGTTCTAATTAATTAATTTTAATAACGTTTGTATTAACTTTTTAGTCCAAAACTCGTAAGGAGGAAAGAAAGTCTGAGACAGTTGATGATTTAAAATTACAGCTTAACACTTTGATGAACTCTTTAGCTACTCTTTCAGCTGAAAAATCAAAAATGGAAGCCCAATTTCAAATTGATCGAAAGCAATTGAGAAGTGATAGAGAGGAAGTAAGTTATTTTTAAATTTTTCGAAATGTTATTCCTAATTTTCAAATACAATCATGTAAAATTTTTACAAAGTTAATTAAAAATTAATGAATTTTACACATTATTAAAGAAATTGTTACTTCTGTTTTGTTTGTAGCAAGAAAAAGTAATAAAGGATTTAAAAGATAAGCTGAAATTATCACAGAATAATTCTCATTCGGAAATGGAGCATTTAAAATATAAACTTATCATGGAGAGACACGAGAGAGAAAAGGATCAAACTGATCATTCTGCTATAATGAAGTATGTTGTTGCAATTATATTTTATCAAAAAAGCTTAATAAAAAATAAGTTAAGATTTCATGGAAATATATTTTTTAGAGAACTTCAAAAGGTTGTCAATAATGAAAGAAGAGTTAGAGAACAGCTGGAAGGACAAATAAAAGAATTGAAAAGTCATGCGTCCAGTAAATCTCAAAGTAAAGTTTTAGAAGCCGAATTAGAAATAATGAAAAATAAATTGAAACAAGCAGAGGCAGCAGCTAAAGAAACTCCTCCTTTGCTTCTTTCCTTGCAGGCTGAGATGACTGCAATGAAAAAGCAACATCGTGCTGCAATACATGAAGTATTAATAAACATTAATTGAATGAAATTTAATTTAAAATAAATTAAATTGAATCGAAATTAAACTAAATTAAATTGTAATTAGAGAAATATTGATGCCAAAACATTTAATAAAATATATAATTGCCTTTTACAGGAACAAAAAAAAGCAGTGGCTGCTCAGCAACATGCTAGAGCTCTTGCAATGGTTCATGAAAAACGAGTAGCAGGTTTAGAAGCTCGACTAGCAGAACTTTCAGAAACAGTCGGTGGTTACGACAGAGCTAGACAACAAGATCAACAGGCGATTCAAAAATTAAAAGATCAGTTATCACATCTTGAAAATACTGATTATAGAAATCATTTGAGTTCCGATCTTTCGAGGGACCCAAAAAAAATAACGGAAAAGATACGTGAACTTTACAGTCATCTTGTGAATTTAGACAAAGAACATTCGTATGCCAATGTCAAAGGTAATTTACGTGTTCATAGTGAATATAAAAAATAATGATTAAAAATTATTTTCATCATTTTGTGATAATTTTCCTTTAATTTATAGATTTATTAAATAGTTTGAATCTTAGCGACGCTAATCAGGATTATGGAAATAAGTATGAGAGTCTCTTACAAGAATTTGAAGAACTAAAGCGCCAGTTGGCAGTTTCGAGCAGTAATTCTACAAAAAATGAACAGTCCAATTTTCAACGTAATTTTCAAAATTGTAGTGAAAACACAAATGAATTGGCGCAACTGCACCGTGTCAAAACTCACAATAAAAATTTAGAAGAAAGAATTCGACTGCTAAACGAAGAAATGTCAACACATGAAAAGGAGTGGAAGGTGAAATTTGAAAATCAGCATAAAGTGAGTACAAAAAATGAAAATTTTCGAATATCTTTTAAAGTCACACGGAAAGCGACTACAAATGAAAAAAAAAGATTACCCCTTTTTTTTTATATTTTTGATCTGACAATATTATGAAATTCAATTTCATCAATAGGATCAATTATTTCAATTTTAAGAATTAATTTATTTAACAAATAAACATTATTATCTGTTCTAAATAATAATAATGTACATTATAAATTTGTTTCTGAAAGAAATTCGTGATATTTCTTTAATGAATAAAACAAGAAACAAAATACTTCTATAGAAGAATGTAATGAAAAATTGTTTTAAAAAATTTAAATTGTTAAAACAAATCAACAAAATATTTAATGTAAAAATTTTATGTCAATTGTTACTAAAGAATCGACAGCTATAAAAAAATTATTTAAATTCGAAAATATAAAAAAAATAAATTGTTTAAACAATTGAATGTATATTGCGAATAATGAATAAATAACTTCTTTATAGTTCTTCAATGAAAATTGCAAAAAACCACAACATGGTTCTAGCTAAATTTAATAAAAAGTTGATTTTAAACCATTTTAATTGTTCAAACAATCAATTAAATTGTTTTTCTCTTCGCTATTGAAAAAGTTGTAAGCTTCTAAGATATTTAATTAAAACAGAAAATATGAAAAAAATTGTTTAATAATTATAGATACTTCAAGATGAACGAATTAAATACGAAAGAATTATGAATCAGAGGGATAACGAACATCGAGGAAAAATTTCAGCTTTAGAGCAGCAATTATTGCGACAACGAGAACGATCTTTAGCTGTTATTGACGAAAAGGACCAAGAAATTTTAACGTTAAAGTCATCTTTTCAAGCCTTATTACCTAATAAAGGTTCATCTTCCGATAATAAAAGTTACTTGACATTTGCTGAAGTAACCAGTGAGCCCTCAGCTGATTTAGTAACAGGATTGTTAACTTCTGACAATAATCCACCAATGTTGCATTATGCCCAAGAATTAGCTAGAAGAGAAATTGAAGTCTCGAGTTTGAGAAAACAGAATATCGAACTTGAAGCAATGTTACGAGAAAGGCAAAGAGATCTTTTTCACGAGGCGGAAAGGCACAAAGATGAATTGAAAAAATTACAATCAAATATAACAAGGTTCGTAAAATTATTAAAATTTTTAAATTCTGTTTATGTACATTAATTCGATTTTTCTGATAAATTACTTAACAAATTAATAATATGTATCCGTAAATTGTGAAATTTTAAATTTAATTAAACACTTTTTAGATTGGAAGCATGTAAATCGAGGGAAGGAGCAAATCTTGAATACCTTAAGAACGTGTTTGTTAATTATCTAATTACCAGCGATCCGCCAAGTAAACGGCACATGTTAAATGCTATTTCTACAGTATTACACTTTACACCTGAAGAAGCAGAAAAAATTAGGCATATCAAGTGATTTTTGAGAATTTGAACATATTTATAAAAAAAAAAGCTTAGTGTTTTTATATATTATAAGATAGTTTATTAAACAATAAAATTTTTTAAAAGGTAACTTTTGTAAGAAATTGGAGAAAAACATTTAAAGATGATGTCCTCGAACATTGAATATATTTTGCCTCCTTTACAATTTTTTTTTTTTTAAATAATCGTATAACATATTCGAAATGTACATTTTTTTAAACGAAGGAAAAGAAACAATTTTCAAATAACGATTTCAACCAAATCGTTCAGTCAGACACAATGGAAGAATTACGTATTGACTTTCTTGTATCTCTTGGCGATTATCGATCATATTAAATAGAGATTTCTGTTAATATTTTATTGAGTTTTCTTTTCTTTTTTTTTTATTATTAAAGTTGAGTGCATTCTATCTTACATATGTACGAAAATGTTTTGAAAATTTGTTTGAAACTAACAATTTAAAAATACTTTCTCATGGATCCAAGAAGTAGAATTTTCAACTCTTTTATTCTTATACTTCATAAATTAAATAATAACGAATTAAATTTTATTATTTGTAAAATAAATACTTTTATTTATCTAAATAAACTCAAGTTTATTTATTTGTGAAAAAATTCTTCTTTAAATTCCACTTCCTGCTAATCATTTCCTCAAAACATGGACACATTTAACATTTCTTTTATACACTTATAAATGAAAGTTCTCTATAATTTTTTCTATAATTTTTTCTATAAAATTATAGTGCACTCTTGTCTTCTGTTTTACAAAATTGACACCACAGGCTTTAGATCAATACATAATGAATGTTCAAAATGTACACTAAAAATTTGTTTAAATTTCTTTTTCTACTAATTTACATATTTCTAATTTAATTTAAAAGGCATACAATTTTTTATATTTTAATACGATCAGAAAGCGTGTAGTGTCACTGAATCGACTGTTGCTGATTAATTTCTTTCATGCACACATTTTGACAAGATTCTGTCATAATATTCAAAAACTAGAACATCTGCGTGCGCCAGAGGCAATTTGGTCCGACGAACTGGTTCTCTCTCTCTCTCTCTCACTCTCATTAAATTTTTGGCATTGGAGTTAAAACCTACCAATCGCGATCAAATTTTCAATCTAGAGATTTAAATGCGAAAATTGACATCAAGGCAAACTTTTTCTTTATTTCTTAAAAACCAAATTCTAACATCTAAACTTCTCTCTTATAGAATTTTTATAATAATTTTTATTAAAAATCATTCTTTTATAAAAACATTTTTCGCATTTACTTCTCTTTTTGAATTTAAGAGAAAATTGTTTACCTGTAGACTTAAGGGAAATCGATCCGTTTAAATAATCTCAAATTAAAAATGAACCTTAAAAGGAATTCTTTTCATGACAAAAGAGAATAAATCTTCTCCTAAAAGTTAAAACAGATTTAGTTTATTTTTTAATAATTATTTAAAACAATAATTATTCAAATTCACTTATTATAATTTTCTTTTCTTAAAACAATTTATCGAATTTAGTTTTAATAGATCGATTTTCCTTAAATTAATATGCGAAGTGGATGAGGAGGAAGCTATAAACTTTTACAACAGAAAGGCGAGCGGGTCTCTTTATTACATTGCCATTTCTTTCTAAGTTTTTGCTCATTTTAAGTACAATCGTAATAAAAAGGAAATAACACACTAATTTGTTTAAGACAACAAAAGAACAATGACTTTTCTTTCTGTATTTTTAAATAAAAGATGGTCCCGTCAGGTTTAACAAATGCACTTAAATTTTAGCAATCAATCGATAAAATAAGGAGAAACCTCTGGTTTTTTGTTGTTGCTTTTTTGTTGAAAAATGTTTAAATTGACTTTGAGACTCACAATGTAGTTTATATTCCGTTCAATTCCTTCGCGTTAAGAGATTACCTTGCAAATTTCGAGGAGATACAAGTGTATTTATGTACATGATTAGATAAAATCAGTTAAATCATCGCTGTTTAGTTGCTATCGTACTCAAATTAGAATCTTTAACAGATATTTGCTCCGAATGAATGGAGATTGTCGTTCGACTGCAATATTAAGCACTTTGTGGCATAATAAGAGGCACGAGATATTATACTTCCGCAAAGAACATCCTGTTCCGAGACAAAGTTTTTTTTCTTTTAATAATTTCTTTCTTTTTTTAATTTTTTGTACTTCCAAAAGTAGTTTTTCTTATACCCTTTTTACACATCAAGCGTCAACCTCTTAATCATCCCCACCAGCTTCTAAAATTTTTAGCAATATTTCCAAAATTGCCTCAACATTACCAATATTTCGGCAATATTAGTTGTCAACATTACTGCAAGTTTAGATGCTGCGAGGACAATAATTAATAATAATTAACGAGTTTTCGAAGTCCGAAACATTATAATGTAAAGAGAACTAAAAACCGGATTTTTCATTTCATGGAAAAACTCGTCTGGTTTAAAACAAAATTAAAACAGAAAATGGTTAAGTACAAGTAATATTAAGTAAATTGATAAAATTTTTGTATATTTATTAATTGTTTCAATACTATTATATTGTTTTGGAAAAATATTGAGTGAGAAGTCAAAAAAACAAAAACTTTCTAATTTTTGTAAAAGTCTCGATTTTTTTTATAAAGTTGGATAACTTTTTATTTACAGATTATTTACAAACTCGACGAGATTTTCAGAACTCGAAACCAAAGAAAATTCTAGAGTTTCCCCTACGAAAAATCCGGTTTGTTCCTGAATAGAGTTTTAAAATTTTACAAACTTTAAATTTAACTTTTTAAAACAACAATGTTTATTTGTTATTTAAATGTTTTCCGTGACTATTTAATTATATATATATTTTTTTTTTTAGAAGATGAATAAATCAATAAATAATGATTGTACATTTTAGAACTCTATTCTTTATTTTCTATGACATAGTCGTCTCTAAAATTCGAACTTGATCGGAAACAATGCGGTCGATTTCACGGAATTAATCGGATTGGTTAAGATTTTAATACCTCTGCCTGATATTTGTTAAAACGTCAAATATATTTATACATATCGAGGCATCTTTCCATATTGTTTAGTTTTTAAATAAAACATAAAATCTGTATTCTTCCTAGACTTTGAGAACTTGTGTTCAAAAGTTATAGTGACTGAATAATCCAAGTTTCTCTAAATGAAAAACAAGGATTCTGAAAAGAGTGCGTTGAACATTATGGGAAAATAGGCCTTATATGTACATAAACATGTCGACACATTTCTCAGAGTATCATAATTTTCGTATTTCTATGATTTATCGTTTACGTATGCGCGTATTTTATCTGCATATTCGTATTTTGTCAAATATATTATAATATATACAGAAGGATTTTACTGCACAGATGTGTGTATAAATATACATATATGAATGTACAATAAGGACGTATTAACGCAAATCAGTAGTAAGACTTCACTTTTCACTTCATTCACATACTTTGACTTCTACTTTGACTCAACTAATTAATAATTAACTGACTGATACAAAGACGTCTTTACTGCACACTGTATATGTATATTTATACCTATAGAGAGACTTTAGCACTTCTACACGTGACATTATTTTTGTATGCGTGTTACAATTGCATAACATTATATTCGATCGATATATATAATATTTATATAACAGTTTTTAAAAATATTTCAAAATTAAACAAGGGACAATAGAATAATAATTATTACAATCGATAATAGCAACTAATAGTATCGTACAGATATGATAACCCGATTCAGTGTAATAATATTCAGATTCGTGAGTTTTCTCTCAGAAAACTGATTCTTTTCCTAAAATTTCTTCTTCGCGGATTTCGTGTTTAAAAGTCACTTGCTTCAGCAAGTATTTGCCAGTGAATTGATAAAAGTAGCATGGAAGTCAGCTAGATATATGTAAAGCTCGAAGAAAAAGAAAAATATAAAGATTTTAAAGGAAAGTTTCAGGACAGGAAGAGAAGTTCTGGTGAAAAAATTGTCAGTGTCATAGCCGCCACTTTACTTTACTTCTGTTTTTCTAGATCACAGTCACTTGCATGGCTGCTAAATCATGGAACACATTTAATCACCTTGTTAAAAAAAAAAAAAAAAAAATACAAAACAAAACGGAAAAAAAACTGAAAAATATCAAAGCGTTCTCAAAAACCTTATCAATACTGGAAAGTAGCTTACACGCTTACACAAGTACAAAATATAGTAATTTTATCGTTTCTTTGAGCGGGGCAATCGAGAAGGACGCTCGATCCCTGTTTGAGACTCGATTCTTGACTCTAAATAAAGCATTTCAAATCGAAGACTTGTATTGATTTCTTATCAAAACGAGAAAAATTACATTTTTGTTTTACAAAATTGAATTAAATCAATAAAATAAATTCAATTAAACAGAATTCTACAAAACAACAATTGTTTTTTTTTATCCAAACACCAAAAAAAAATTTGTAAACGTGAAGTGTTTAGAAGTCAGACAGATTCGTTATAAAAATAAATTTCACGCATTAATTATATTTACAGAATAAAAAAATCTTAAACTGGCAATCAAATTGGTAAAAGAAAATCCTTTTACAATGAAAATAAAATAATTTTTGTTTAATTAAAACCAACTCTTGTCTTTTAAAAAAGAAATGCAAATAAAAAAAAGGGATTATTTGAATCTTAAAAATATGAATCTAAAATCTCTTGTCCATCGAGCAATAAACTTAAATCGCTAGTGTGAAAATGAAGAGTAATCAGTACAGGTTTAAAGCGTCCCTCCCTCGAGCAAAACTTGATTGTTGCCACCTTTACATTAAACGCTACATAAAAGAACTATAACATGATGAGTTATCTGAGAATAATATAATATTATGTACAATTAAAAGTGACTTAACACTTTAAGGAAAGGGCAACTTTGGAGGAGGGTGGGAACCGTCCAGAGCACAAAAGTCCACGACGTATCAAGGCCCATTATTCTATCATTTTAAACTACCCTAATCCTGCCTTTTTTTATATTCATTTCGTTACATTATGGATCGTAACGCTACCATAATTATCTACTTCAATTTACAACCTACGATTTATATAATTCAATTAATGTACTGTACGCATCTATTTACAAAATATATCGAAGAAATCTATCCTAACTAAGGTATGCGTGCTGTGGCGCGAGACCTCAAAATCTTTTCAAAGTGCGCTTTCGCCAAGTTCTTCCTAATTACATCCCCTATTTTACAGCCAAATTCAACAATCCTCGCTCAACTCCAACACACATTAATCACTGTGTACATAAAAAAGAACACATGAGAAAAAAAAACGAAATAAAAAGAAAACTTTTAGTATAAAATCAGATAAAAATGTTTAAAATATCAATTTTATTAGGCTTTTTTCTATTTACTGTTTAACTTTGATACTTCAATGTAAAAATTAAATTAGTGATCAAACTTTTAACTAAAATGTAAAGGAATATATCAAGTAAATTTTTGTATAGCAAGACAAAATATAATAAAACTCAGCAATTAATTAAGTGAAAATAAAGGAAAAATATCCAAATGTGAAACATTTGGGTTTAAAAATATATTAGTAACTTTTAAAAATTTAACTGTTTTTAAAATTCGCATATTTATGCAAATTTTAAAGAAGTTTTATTGAATGTAATACATTCAATCAAGATTGAAGTTTAATTCAATGCAATTAAATTGGAATCGCATCGAGATTTTCAAAAAATAATCTACTCAAACGTTATAAAATAATTATTTAAAATATTACAAGAAAACTATTAAAAAGTCGTAAAATTTCAAATAAAAACTGTTCTTCACACATTAGCAAAAAAGAAGTCTAAATTATAAATATTTTTATAAACATTAGTAAATGTTATCAAAATAGAATGTATATTGATTTTTAAAATGTTCTTCAAAATTGGCATCCTACTTTTTTGTTTAAATTTTACGACTTTTCTGTAACCAAAATTCCTGAGAAAATGTACTTTAAAGAAAAGTACTTCTAAAAAATCATGTTAATTTTTAATTTATACAATTTTCTTTATCGTTACACGGGAAAATAAATTCTAATAAATATTTTACATTAACTGTAAAATAGGTCAAAAAACCAAAGAGTATTTTTTCCTTGAACACTTTGTTCAAAACTAATAAATGTTTCGAATTTTAAGCATCAATTATTGAAAAATAATAATTTACATATCTAAAAGTAATATGTAATTATCATAGTAAACATATTTCAATTATACAAAAATAATGTTAAAAAAAATAACATTCATTTTAGTAATAAAAACTGATTAATAAAGCCAGATATTAAATTAACATTATAAAAACAATTATTATAAAAATAAATTTTTTTTAGTGAAGCACTAAGCGAAGCAAGTTAAACCGATGTTCAAACAAAAATTTGAATACAAAATTTTCATTCAAAACTAAAATTATTTAAATGCATAAAATAAAAAGAATAAAAATGATAAAATGAAAATAATAAAATGAAAATTTGAATAGAAAAAAAGTTGAATTAAAAAAATCATACAAGTAATAAAAATGTGTTGAATTTGAGCAAGGTTTTAAAAACAGTTGATAAGTACTTTCAAGAAACATTTTACAGATTAACTATATCGAGTAGCGTCTAACAGTTAATTTATTACTAACAAGGGAAACGCAACGATAGCATTTCCTATTTAGTCGCCGCACAATGGCACGTTATTATTTTTGTTTTATATACGATATAATCTACAAATCACCAAAATATACCTTGGTCTTGAGTCTTCAAAACTGGGTATAATAATAGACATTTTACCTCTTTCAGAATTACCTCTTTCAAGACTTACCAAAGTGTTTACGATAGCATAAATATGATTTGCTGATTGCGATACATAACTTTTTTTGTGCTATGGTTAATGCAGTTTTTTTAATCCATAGAGCTTTCTTTCAACTATAGTATATATGAAGTATAACTAAAGTATATAAACTCTGATTTCATTTTATAATTTCTCGTCATAATTCTAATACTCTCCGATTTTTCCTCAAGCATTCACGCACATTTTCTCTCATTCTCACTCTTTCTTTTTATCTCTCTCGTTTCCTTGTCTCATAGTATTTTCAACAATATTTAACAATGGCTTAGGCCTCTCTTAAATCATTCAAAGCGTGCCAATCTACAACGATCAGTTATAAAATTTAGTAGATAATTTACTTTATTCTCCAGTCTCATTTAGTACTAAAATAAATCATTTCACTTTAGAGTGAGAGAAATCATATTATAATTTAGAATAGAGATTCGTATTGTCTTCGTTTTTCGGAGACAGAAGCTTTCGAATATCAAGCTCATTAAAGCTGTCTAATTAGGTCAAACATTTGAGAAATTCAAATGAGAAGTTCAACTCACTTTAGTGAATAGTTTATAAAGTCGAGAAATTATTTCAGGAATTTTTTAAATAACTGATGTTTGTATGTTGGCACGCTGAAAAATCCTTATCCTACCTACAAGACATTAGATCAAGATTCGAATTGCACTGAAGCCTTAGCACAGTTTATGCAAGGAAACTGTACATTAACAATTCTTTTACCAAGTAAACAGCATCCTTATTAGAGGATAATGATGTATTCGTGTTTAGGAGTTAGGGGATGTAAATTATCACAGTTGACTCGTGGGTGCTAGCTACCACTGCTGCTTACAGGCAGTGATTGGGGAGCTCCCATTGATGTGGGAGGAGCAGTTAAGGGACCTGAAAAATAATTTATTTATTTACTAAAGATACATTTTTATAAATATGAATCAACCCATTGACAAAATCTCAAATTAGAATTAGCAGTTTGATGAGAAGAATACAAAATTAATATTTTTTGTTTTGGAATTTAGAATTTATTTTTCAATCGTGTTCAGAATAGAGAAAATATTTCTAAATAATTACAGTTTAATTAATCAATTTAAGAAATTAAGCAATATTTTATTAACCAAACTCACCATTTTTATTTATTTATTTTAAATGCACATTTAATTTGAGATTGTCATTTCCAAATTTTATGGATAAAAAAAAAAAAAATTTTTTTCATTCCCTGAAACATTGAAATATACTTGTTGTTTAAATTTTGTGTTGAAATTCGAAAACTGCTTTAAAATGAAGTCTTGGAGGATTAAAATATTGTAAAAAGATCACAATTATGTTTTGATGAGATTGATTTTAATGAGATTTGGTAAGTTGTAGTTTTGCATTTTGTCGAAATTTTCAGTGTAACTGTGTTTAAAGTTTTGTGTGAATCGCAAGTGATAAGAAAGTGTTTGAATAACAGTTCATACCTGTTTATAAAGCCTCCATTCTTTGGCGTCAATGGCCAAAAAAAAATTTACGAATGTAGTGGCGATATAAATGATATTTTTTAAAATCTCTATTGAAAATAACCATTAAAAGAACAATATTTAGAATAAATATAAATTTTATCATAATTTAAATAAAAACCTCAATAAAATAAACATTGAATATACATTAACAATAAATATAATCATAATAAATAAGCATTAAAAAAAATCAAATATAAAATTATAACAAAAAGGGAAAGCAATACACAAAACTGTAAACAATAAAGACAAAAAATAAAACTTGAAATAAAACTGAAAAAGCACAGCAATTGTTAAATTTCATACAATAGGGAGAAGTAAAACTAAATAAAAAAGAAAAAGAGCACGCTTTTTATAATACCTTTAGCAGTTATTACTTTCAAGCCACCATTGACGCCAATTGGATGAAGGTGTTCTTGAATCCATCGAAACTAAATGAAATGATAATGTTGTTAAATTTGGAAAAAAGGAAAAAAAACAAACAAAACAAATTGACATGTATGAGTGAAATGGGATATGAAAATTAATTTAAAATTGATAAACTAACTTACCGGAAATACTAGGTGAAGGATCAGCGGTTGGCAGCGGACTCACAAGACTGTTGGCGCTCATTGGAGTAGAATTGGATTTAAGTTTTTGTCTAACTTCTCTAATTTTCAGCTGCAGGCTTGTTTTGCTTGGAAATATATCAGAGTGTTTGGCCTGGAAAGCAGAGGTAGCTTGTGTTGATGGGAAGTATCCGTTCTCTTGAAACAACTGCATCACCAATTGTCTCCGTTGCTCTAAAATTTTCCTATGACCTCGTTCGTTGTCATTCCTACTGACTCCCACTGTATTAACCACACCACCGCCAGGAGTCTTTGGCGTTCGAGGAGAAGTGGCATCCACATCTGCCAAAATATCCGAATTTGCTCTATAAGCATCTACATTAAAATCTGGACCAAAGAAGGTATTCCCCGTCAATTTCACACTCGCTGTCGATTTCGGTGTAGCAGAAATTGATATATCCGATTCCATTTCTTCCTCAGTCACTGTTAAACAAAAATAGACGTAATATTAGGATAAAATCAATAACAACTAGTTAGTTTAGAAATAATATTAATTCTATAGTAATAACAGGCTTCACAGTGACAATGAACAATATTTTAGGGAAAATAAGGGATTAAATATTCTTAATTAATATTTTTTTATACGCCGAATGGTTATGTACTTATTTAGATTCTTGGAGGGCTATATATAGCCCTAGAAACTTGTATATAAATAAATAAATAAATAAAGTTAAAGGGCATGTCCCGTATATAAATAAATATATAAATACACAAAAATAGGGAACTTTTAGGGAACTTAAAAAAATTCATAAATAAAGATAAATAAAATATATATCATAACTGATTTGCTGGACCAAACATTTTCTAGTTCAAATTTTAAAAGAATTGTATTATTTTTTCTAATATTATATTAAATTATTAACTGTTATGATAAAAAATAGTTTATTCATAAATATGTACTCGATTAAAATTGTAGGATTGCTTAATGTGGAATGATTATGGTACGATTAAAATTCGAATAGATTGCAAAATTTAATCAATTTTAGTTCGGATTATTAGTAAATTGGAACCAATTAATATTTAAAGAGATTAAAAATAGTGAAAAATAAACTAGAAAAAAAACAATGAGAATAAAATAAGAAAATGTAAAAATATAAGAAAAATTATATATATAAAAAAAATAACAAATTCTTTAAAAAATGAAAAAATTTAGAAAATTATTCACAAAATGAAGAAAATTTAAAAATAATGTATAAATAATTTAAATAATAAAGGAAATCAAATTTTATTATATATTATATATTATATATTTTATTATAATTTTAAAGATTAGATACATTTTTAGAAGAATTTTAAATTTGTTTAAAAGTCATAGAATCTAGAAATTTTCTCAAAGGGTAAATAAATTTGCATAAAAATAGACAAAATATAAAAAAACTGAAGAAATTTAAAAAAAACCATTTAATGTAAAAACAATCAGTTAAATGAAGAAAAAATTCTGCTCTCCCGCCCTCTTAAATTATCGAAATAGGTAAGAAAATCTATGTCAAAATGAATAAATGTTTAGAAACGTTTTAAAAACAAAATTATATATAAAATAAACAGAAATAATTTGAGTAAAAAGAAGAAAATTTATAACACAAAAAAATTAGAAGCAAAAGAAATAAAAATCTTCCATAAAGTGATAAGAATTAAGAAATTGTATAAAAATACCAAGAAAAAAACAAAATACTGAAAACATTGTTTGAAGATTAAAAAATTATAAGAACAAAATTAAATTATTCGAAAAAATGATTGTTCTTAAAAATTTCAAAGAAATAGAAACACTAGTATTACTTTAGGAAATTCATAAAAAAATCGAAGAATGATAAAAGAAAATTGTCAAGGTTGGAAAAAATGCCTTAAATCTTTAAATTAAGGATGTTCAACCCATTGACATAACCCCAAACTAGAAAATGATTTTCCACATAAATTAAAAATATTAAAATTTATTTTATTTAATTTTGAAAGACCTAGTTATACATTTTTTAAAAAAAATGAGACGGAGACCAAATTTGTTATCAAATAATAATTATTTAACATTTTGTGTTTTTTCTTTAAAGTTTGTGAATAATTCTAATTTTCATCCAATTTTGACAAATAATAGCTCATTTTAATTTTTCAAACATTCTCTAGAAGTCTGTTTGTTGAATTTTGTTAAAACATGTTTGTTTAGAAAATATATAATAGTAACATTTATTAATTTAATAATTTTTTAACAAAATATTATTAACAAAATGCAACGAACTGACTTACGGAGAAAGTTTTAAAGAATAAAATGAGCCATTATATGTCAAAATTGGATAACAATTACAATTGTTTAAAAACTTTAAAGAAAAAACACAAAATTTTAAATAATTGTTTATTATTCAGTAACAAATTTTGGATCAATCTAATTTTTTTTTAAATCTACAACTGTTTCTTTCGAAATTGGGTGAAATTAATTTTAATATTTTTCTTTTATGTAAAAAACCATTTTATAGTTTGGCGTTATGTCAATGGGTTGAACATTCTTAAGTCAAAATGAAACATAAAATAATAATTAATTTTTGACTGTTGGATTTTGAAATAATTGTAATTTAAAAGTTTGAATAAATTCAAGTTTGTATTTAAAAATTCTGGGAAAAATTTGAAATTACAGTTCGATTCAACAGGAGTTTCGGATTTATTTAATTTATAAAGAATTACTAAATTGTACATGAAAGTATTAAAATCTATATTTTTGACTTTCTTTCTACTCAAAATTTTTAGATCTTACATTGAAAATTTTTCAATCAAATTTTTTAAGTTTTTGAAGAACAAAATTAAATTTTTCTGTATTTATCTACTAATTCCTGGAATTTCTTAAAAATTTCTAGATCACTTTAAAAATTTTCTAATCTTTTTACACATTACCAGTTTTTATCTTGATGTACTAAATTGACATCAATTTCCCGAATCACTAGATACTCTGACTTTAAATAGATTTTTGTGAAAAATAGAGGATAATAGGGAGAAATTTTCCAAATAGGGGACTTTTAGGGAAAATAGGGGACGCCTGTGAAGCCTGTAAAAAATTTATTTAGTATATTAAATCCGAAGAAAAAATTTATAAGCAAAGAAGCAGGAATTACTTGAAGGTCGATGAGTGCCTTGTCCAGGTTTTTTGCGATAACCTTGCAAGGATGACGAGATATTGGAAGTATGTAAACTAGAGGTTACAGAGCCATGGGTGGACGATCCTGCGGACGCATTCATGCTTATTGCACTTGGACTTTGAATATCTTCTGGTTTAAATTCTGGTAAGGACGAAAATTTTTCTTGGAAATTGACTTGCTCAAGGACCCTTAAACAATAAATTAGGCTATATTTAGAATTTAATCGAGATTCGATTTGAAAAGTATGAATAGGAAAAGTATGCAAATAATGCATGGAAAAATTTGATTTTCAAAATTTAGTAATACCTATCCATGCCATCTTCAAAGTTTTTCTTGAAGAAAGAACCTTTCTTCGCGGAAGGTGAAGGTGAAGCTAGAGATTCTGATAAACTTTGTGGCGTTGCTTGCTCTGAGTTTTGAGACGAACTATTCAGTACTCTATTGTCCGAACGTTGAGACGTTAGAGGCCCATGATCATTTGATGTGGGGGGCATTGCTTTTTGAAAAGAAATATGAATATAGAAATATAGATATTTAGAATATATAAATATTAAGTATATATTAAACCTCCAACAAATTAAACGGAGCTGACAAAACACAAGTTACCAACAGAAAAGATTTACGATTATCATTGTACTATTAACAAAAAGCTGAAATCTTACCCATTGATTGTCTCCTTTGTAAAGGTGCTCGACCAAGTTGTGCAGGTGTGGGCGCCAGCATGAAAGGTCCTTTATTCGACGCTGCATCGTTAGCAGTGCCCAGAGTTTCCTCCACATTGTAAGATTTATTGGACGAATGATCACCACTTCCGGAATTGCTGTGTGGAGTATGAGGCGTATGAGGTGTTGACGAGGGTTTCTGAATATCACTCATCATCAGACTATTTGCAAAATCCTTTCTATCTTCCTCTTTAATGTTATTTGCTGAAATAAATAAATCTTCAATTGTATTATAGTCAATCATGCTTGTTCATCTATACAGAAATGAGTTTTGAAAGAATTTATTATTCGCTTACCATACGTTTGATTATGATTTGTCGACATCTGTATATCATTCTTTTCAGGTTCTGCAAGTCGAGCTATTGAATGGCCGATTCCCCGATAACTTGGTGTACTGGGATTCGATGTTGAAATAGGATAGGATTTACTTACTATAACACCATGTGGCTCTACTTTACCGGGAATTAGATTCTGTACAGATATGTTACGACCACTGGCATCTAGAAAAAATAAATTAAAAATTATTTGACGTTATACAGTCAATTATTTTGTAATATTTATGACAATTTGATAAGTTAGATGATTACAAAATTCAAAAACTTGAAAGAATGGTGTTTGTAGAATTTAATAATTTTTAATAGTAATGAATTCAATAATGTTAGATTTTAGAAATATATAAATTACAAAATTTTATTAGACAGGAGTAGTTACCAGAAATTGGTATTTGAAATCCACAGTACATTCTGGAATGAGGCGTTGCTGGTCCGATGAATTGTGTAGTTTGTTGAGGTTTAGAAACGGCCGCCACTAAATCATGATCAACTAACGTCAAGGTGAGCGCTGATGGATAAGTTGCTGTTGTGATAGGAGCTCGATGAACATTTCCTAAAGGTTGTAATGGCTGCTGTTGTTTCAACAAAGCCATCATGGGTTTCGATCCAATCTGTTAGCGCAGTAAATAATTATTACATACCACAACAAACCAAGAGTGACTTGCATCCATTATTTCGAGAATTTAAAAACTTATTTTTTAAAATGTCCAACATTAGGGTCAAGTTGTTTTTTTTTTCTATCAATAAGAATTTTACAAAAAAAATTGTGTCAAACGAAAATTTTATCAAGTAAAATTATGTTAAACAGAAGTTTTATAAAAAAATCAATGTAATTGGTTATTTTGTTACATAATAAACAAATTTTGTCTCATAACAAAGTTCGAGAAAAATATATGCAAAATAATTAATTTGAACAATAATATTTATTTATTTACTTAAAAATACGTTAACTATGCCAAGGTGATGGTAATTTTTATGATTGTAAATTCACGGTCGTTTTTTTTTTTATTTCCCGGTCACATTTATTTAAATTTTTATTTTTAAAAATAAAAGAAATCAGGGCGCAAAAATACGTTCTAAAACTCATTAGTTTGTTATTATTTTCATTTTTTAGAATTTTATTAGATAGAATTTTCTTCTAGACGAATTATCATTTTTCGAATTTGTTTTTAATCGAATTTAAATAGCTTTAAATAAGCAGAATTTTCTTTTAGGATAATTTTAAGTAAAACGAATTACTAAATATGCTAGAATATAAATTTCACAAACTCTTTATTTACCGAATTGATATTTGATAGAATTCTGAAAACCTCGAATTTTTATTTCTTCAAAATTGCAAACGGCCAAACAAACATCCTACATCCAGGCATTTGTAATTATGACGAACAAATAAAGATTCTGTGAAATAGATATTCTAACATTTAAAAATTCGACTTACTTAAATTCTGTACATAATAAGAATTATGTTAAATACAAATTTGGTTAAATTTGAATTCCTTTAAACAAAAAATAGGTTAAAAATAAATTGAGTGGTTTTCTTATGTTTAAATGAATAAAAAATATGTGTGAACGTAATAAGTATGAAAATTTTATTTTTGTTATTATTTCATAAAAGTTAAAAAAATTCTCAAAAAGAATGGGAATTTGGATCGATTGAAATCTGATTCGATTGTAAATTGGATACATTTAAGTTCGGATTATTAGTAAATTGGAACCAATTAATATTCAAAGAGATAAAATAAAATAAAAATAAAGCAGTACATTGAAAATGGAGAAAATCTAAACAAAGAAGAAGAAATAGTGGAAAATAAACGACAAAATAACAAACAGTAAGAATAAAATAAGCAAATTTAAAAAGATGAGTAAAAGTTATATAAAGGAAGTGACAAATTCTTTTAAAAATGAAAAAGTTTAGAAAATTATTCACAAAATGAAGAAAAATTAAAAAGAAATGGTAAATAACTTAACAAAATAAAAGAAAAATTTTGTTTTTTAAAAACAAATTTATTTACCATCAGAAACATTTTTAAAACAATTTTAAAAACAAATATTGATAAAAAGTCATAGAATCTAGAAATTTTATCAAAGAGTAAATAAATTTGCGAAGAAATAGACAAAATGTAAAAAAAATTGAATAAATTTTCAAAAAAACAAAAAACAAGCTGATGTAACTAAAATTATTAAAATCTAATATTTTTGATTTTCTTTTTGCCAACAATTTTTAGATCTGAACCATTTTCAATTCAATTTTTCAAGTTTCTGAAGAATACAAGTTTAAAATTAAATTACTTTATATCTTTATCTACGAACTCCAGGAATTTCTTAAAAAATTTCGGATCACTTTAAACATTTTGTATTCTTTTTATAAATTCCCTGACATTTCTCTGATTTCCCTGACACTTGGCAACCCTATTATATTATTTCAAAAAGTCAACTCTTCAATTTATTAAATTCTTAAAATATTGATCAAATTAAATTGTCATTACTTTAAGAAGTCAATTTTTAAAAATAACTTTATCATTTAAAGTTAAACTTTCGAAATAAATATCTTAAGTAAAAAGAAACTCACAGAATGTAATACTGGTGCAGCTGTGAATTTATTTCTTCCATTTTCAGGATGAACATTCGCAACAAGATTGTTGACAGTGTATTGTGTGCTGTATTGTGGTTCGCTTTTCACAGCTTCCGGCTTGATGACTTTAGGTGATACGGGCATAGTTATAAAAGCTCCTCCGGTAGGTTGAAAGCCTGACACTCCTGTGGGATTGACTGGACTGTGATAAGGGTACGTTGTCGATAGAACCGAAACAGTGCCACCCTTATCCAGAGAAGCATGATGGTATTTAGCTGTTGTCTCTATACTAGTAGATGGTAGACGCGCTGTAATTGTATTTTTTGTATTAAATATTTCAACTAAATTTAACAATAGCTATTTAACATGTAAATAAATGTACGAATATCAAACTATACCTGACTATAATTATTATTATGTAAAACTATAAATGGGTGATTCTTCACTAAGTGGTTACTTTTACTTTCCCTCTTAATAACTTTATAAATTATTTCAAAATATATTTAGTACTTCGTACAGTTGTTCTTTGTTATCATTTTTATTAATATGTATCATGACTGAAGAACAATTTTTATTAATAACTTTTGCGAAAATCGTTTTTGAATACTTTTTCCACCTTCTCCTTATTTGAAATTGTTTGTTTTTCAGTAATTTTAATCATTTTTATAATAAATTTTCACTGAATGTTTATATTAGTAAGTTAAAAAATACGAGTTATGTCCAACTTACATAAAGAAATAGGATATTTAATTTTAAGGAGGTTCTACCGTATGACGATACTAGTCAAAACAGAGACCATTATTTTGTGGTTAGGTTTAAATTTAATTTTATTTATATACAATTAAACAATTGTGTTGATTAACTTTATTTACTTTTTAAATATGACTATTTTTCATGTGCGATCAAAATCAACATTTTAAAATATCAGAACGTCTGAACTGTATCGTGTAAAATGTGAAATATTTTTACAAATTAATTTATTGCAACTCTCACAGGAACCTATTGTCCTTTTTTAAATACAATATCGGTTCATTACATATCTGTGTTTAACTATACAAACTTTGATCACTATCTCGTCAATTAATAATTTTTAGTACGAAAATATATGTGACAGAGTAATGAATTCTCATAAGAATCAATGTTAAACAGGTTAAACAGTGAAAAAATAAATCGATCATAACTTTTTTCCCAAGAACCTACAGGTCTCAAAAATTTAACTACAAAATTGTAGAAACTTTATCTAGCAGTACACTAAGTTTTATCAAAATCTGTTTGATTAATCGATTTACGGTAAAACTTCCTTAAAATTACAAAAACTATTATTAATTTACTGCGTTACGTAATTATTTACGGTTATAATAATTTTTTTTCCTTGATTTGAAAACTCCTGTTTCTATATAAACTACTATTAAAAAATTCGAAGTAAAAATTTTCATTTTCAATAAATTTTTTAACCTTTAAAGCCTAAAACTTGACTTTTTTTTAAAGATATTAATTTAAGCTCAAATTTCTAAAAAATTAATTTTTTGAATAGTTGTTAGTAAGTTGTACTTAATAAATATTCAAGGAAAAAATGTTTAATTTAAAAATTTGCTGTTGGTAAAAGTTACCACTTTGTAAAGAACCACCCGAATATATAATTTTTACTAATTTCATAAAAAAATGGAATTTATTCACAGCCTTCCATTCTTTATTGACATTTGTTTATAGACTCGGCTTGATCAACTGATAAAAATATAATCTTCATTCATTAATTAATATTCACCTTTGATCGGCTTTGGCCTGCAAGTTATGTCTGTTTTTACACCTTGACCTTCCTGTTGTTGTCCTCCCGTCGTTGAGTACATTTGCATTTTCTTATCAGAATCTTCGTCTTGGCCCTCGTTGTCGCTATCGATAAGTTTATCTTTGCATTTTAAGTCTATTTCCGGCTGAGGATCCTCACAAATAACCATCTGATCATCATCAGAGGCATTTCCTTCTTCCTCTTGTTTAGGCTCCAATTCAGTTTTTTCAACTTGCAAAATAGTTTCGGGTACTCGATTTGAGGAATATGATTGACTAACCTATTGAATATATAAATTTGATTTAAATTAGACATCAATTTTGTTTACTTCATTCATTTATATAATCAAGTGTAAAAAAGAAGAACAATTAAAACTTAAATTAAATAATACAAATTAAAAATTTGTACCTCAACGGTAGGATTTTCGATATAAAGAGAATTAACAGGCATTGGAACGTCATCACTAGCTCTTGGAGTCAATGGAACATCATCGGATGGTGGCCCAGCGTCAGTTTCTTCACCAGTACTGTTCAGCTTTCCTCTCTGATCACCTCCCTTAAAACTTGTCGTAGATGATTTCCGTCTATCTTTACTGCACCACTTCCATTCCGGATGCGCTTTAAAATGCGCCTCCTTAACTTCAGACGCGAGATCGTGATACTTTTGCTTTTCTTCTGGACCCAGTGCATACCACCATTCTCCCAAGATCTTAGAAACCGTTCTGTTGTCTTGATTCGGATGCCTTTGATGTACTACTGCCCGATGCCGTTTAGAAAATATCATAAATGCGTTCATTGGCCTGCGAATTCTATCTTTCGTCTGAAACATTTCAATATTTTTTATGTTTTAATAATCAGATATAATAATCAACAAGTGTAATCAATTTTCAATTTTTTTTTACTTTTAAAAAATAAAATTAAACCAACTAAATAATACTTTTAACAAAAATAAAAAAATATGTCATCAATTATATCACTGAATAAAAAACAAGAATCGTAAGCAAGAATTTATAAGTGCTTTAAATGCCGTTTTAAAATATTCTTTTTTTAATTTTTTTAAATTTTAAACCTTCTTACTGCATTTCAAAGAAAAATTATATAATATATAATATAATTTTAAAAAAAATGAAACATAAATGTAAAAAATTTTTGACATATTAAAATTTGAATTTATTATCGATACAAGTTAGTGATAGTTTTATATTAGAAAAATTAAAATTTGGATTGATAAAACTTTTGAAGAATAGAAATTTGAATCATAAAAAATTGTAATAATTACAATTTGTATTGTTTGATTAAGAAATATGAATCAATAGAAGTTTGGAATTATTGAAATTTGTATAGATATTTCAAATACACTTTGTTTAAAAAAACTATTTCTTTAACTAAAATATTCCAACTTTATTATTTTTTAACTTTTATTTTTTATTTATTTGAAAGTATAATATTGTATATTAATTTCAAAAAATCAATATTGAACATTAATAATAACCAGTCATTTTAAATATCTATTTTATAAAATACCATTTTAAATACAATTTATATAAACTTCTAAATAAATCAATATTTTCTTTCAAATAAAGACATGAGCTAGTTGCCCCTCTTGCGCATTTTGCTAGTAAATATGGGTCAATCCACTGACTTTCGTCTGAGCGATGTTGCATCCATATTTTAAAAAATCTATTTTTAAAATATGGAAAACTCAAACATTTTATGCATCAAACAAGCATATTATTACGGTATAAATGTCATTTCTTTTGGTGTTATTACTAATCAAAAGTAAAAGGTTCACGACTTTATTTCTTAACCTTAAATCAGACACTTTTTTTCAAAGATGTTATAATTCTAAACCTATTTAATATAATATGTATCAGAACTTATTAAAAATATAAATTATTTTATTCTAAACGTAGAATAGATTGATTTATTATAAAATTTCATTATTTTAAAATGATACTATAATTTGAAAAATTTACTTTTGTAAAAAGTTTCACTATTTTTCGGGGCTTATAACTTTTTTGTGGAACCTCCTAAAAATTAAAGGTTTTAAATATTTTGAAAATATTACATTATTTAATTTTTTACTGAAGAAGGTTGATTTTGAAATTGAAAGTAAATACAACATTTTTACATTGCTCCATTTAAATTAAATTTGTTCTACAATAATAACATGATTTAAAATGGTATGTAAACTTAAAATTTCAAAATTAACCTTCCTGAGACAAAAATTTGCAATTTAATACTTCCTAAACGAAGCAAAACACGTTCGTCCAACTTTAAAGGCAAGTAGATTATAATAATATTAAATTACAGGGCTGATAAAAATCAGGTTTTTTTAATTTAAATCGGATTTATTTGATTTAAATCAAAAATTGATTTTTTTTTAATACAATCAGTGTATAAAATCTATAAATGTTTTTTTGTAAATAGTTTATTTTTCAAACTGAGAACATTTAATAAGAAATAATGAATGATAAAACATTTAATTAAAATCAAATAAATTATGTCGAATAAATGAGAAAATTTTAAAAAATCAAATTCATGTAATCGCAAAATTAAGAAAATTAAGTAAAAGCAAAAAAAAAATCTATTAAAAAATTGAGAAAATTCTTATAAATAAAAAAAGTCATGGACATTATTAAAGAAATAAAGAAAAAATTAAAAAACAACACAAGAATGAAACAGTGAGATAAAAATATATTTAAAAAAGTAGAAACTCTTTTTAAAAATTGAACTGTTTACGGAAATCTTTTTTTAAATTAAAAAAATAAATAAGAGGATAATTAAAAAAACGTTAAAATATATTACTAAAGAGAATAAAATTTTAAAATTAGGAAAATTAGAGACTTATTTCACAAATTAAAGAAAAAAAGAATTAATAAAATTTTTGAATTTAAAAAAAAAAAATTTATGAAATAGAAGAATTATGTTAAAATAAAAAATATTTAGTTTAAGCTTCAATTTACAAAACATAAAATACAGGTATAAAAGTCTGCAAAAAAAGTAGAAAATTGGTAAATTTAAAAAATGATAAAAGCATCGAACAAATATTTTCAAAAATTCGTAATTACAAGATAAAAACTAACAAATTTAAATAAAGGAAAAATGTTTCTAAGAAATGGAAAAATGATGACAAAAATTAAAAAATTAATTAAAACGTAAGGAAGGACTAAAAAGATAGTGAAACGTCAAGAAAATGAAATAAATAGGAAGAAATTGAGTAATAATATAATGATAATGATAATGATATAGTAATGAATGTATAATATAAAGAATTAAAGATAAATAAAAAGCCCACAAAAGAAATTAAAAAATCCTTTAAGAATAAGAAACTTTTAAGTAAATTAAACCAAAAATATTTTTTATAATATTACACTTAAAACAAGACCAACAATAAATTTAGAAAAATAAAGAAAAATTTTTTGAAAGAATAAGTAAGTTTGCAAAAAATCTCGCAAAAAATAGGCAAGATGTGAAAACAAATTGAATAAATTTATAAAAAAAATGAGCGTATTTATTTTTTTAAATATGGAATTACATAATATGAAAGTCAAGGAAATAAAAAATTGAGTGAATGTTATGACGACAAAATTGTATAAAAATAAGAAATTATAAGATAAAAATTAAATAGTTTCGAAAAAGTAAAATCTCTTTAAAAAAATTGTAAGAATTAAAAAAGGGATTATTGTGAATTTGAAAAATAATTAATATTATTTACTTATTTTGCATTAATTAATTAGCATTTAAATTTTAATTAATTGAAATTTAAAAGTTTAAACAAATTGGAATATGAGTTTATTAACGTTTGGAATTTATTTAAATTATAATGACTTACGGATATATTAAAACTTAATACTATTATCGGCTATATTTCCATAATAAAAAATTTTATATCTCAGGTATTTTGATCATCAGTATTAGCACAATTTTAAAATTTTATAAAGAATAAAATATTAAAATTTTTAAGATTTATCCACAAATTTCTGTTTTTTTGTATTTTTAATGTTTGCTTTTTCTTATATGTAGTATTAGACGTTCAGAGAATTGTAAAGTTTTTTTTTAAATTTAAATCATGATTTTAATGCATATATCCCTATAACAGCCATATAATAACAACCCTGTTAAATTATATTCAAAATTTTTAGGAGGTTCCAAAAAAGTTATAAGCTCCGAAAAATAGTGAAACTTGTTACAAGAATACATTTTTCAAATTAAAGTATCATTTTAAAATAATGAAATTTTATAATAAAGCCATCTTTTCTACGTTTAGAATAAAATAATTTATATTTTTAATAAATTCTCATCAAACAAAAGTCAGTGGATTGTATAATAAATACCAACTTAATCATCATTTACCATGTAAGATGACCTACAGATTGTAAATTTTAATTTTAAAAAATTGTTAAAGTTATAATTTTTTTTTAAATCTACCTTAAGTGGACTCTGAGGTTCTTTGGTGTGCAAAGAACTGAGGGACTGACTTCGTCGTTTATTGGCATTGGCCTCGATTTCAGAAGGAGTGATGGGCGTAGGTTCAAAAACGTCATCATCTTCTTCCTCAGCAGGTGTAATTGGTTCCGGTCCAGGTCCCTCTTCACCAGGATTTCCTATGTTCATTGGAATTGGCGGAGCACTTAGAGGTGGACTTAAAGCCGAAGGCGGTGGACTTACTTCCGGCTGGTCCAATACTGTCTGCCAGGAAAAAGCTGCAATGAAGTTTTGGAGTTAGTTGCAATGAATGTTGTTAGTATCGTACAGGGCAATAGCAGCCTATCAAATATTATTACTCGCGATTAAACGAAGACACCGCAACGCTGCTACAACCCTTAAGATTATGATGAGTTATTGTGCAAAGAATTTCTCATATTATGGCTCTCCACCAAGTTTTCCACAAATTATTTACATTTTTATGAATTATCTATATTATCTAAATTTATATCTCTTCTTTTTATAAAATTAGTTTTTTTATTCAATTTACATTTTATAAAGAATACAAAATTTATTTGAAAATAAGAATTAAATTAATATTTGTTTTTTGATAATAAATATTAATCGGTAGATATTTCAAAATGAGATAAGTAGCCGACTAAAAAATAAAAGAAATAATTTCTTAAAAAAAAAGAAATAAGTAATTAAATAATTGATAGATTGTAAAGTTTGAGATTGATTAAGCAAATTGAGAAAAGAATTTTAAACCAAGTTAAGATTATTGAGAGCCATAATTAGAAAGTAGTGGTTAGTAGAAACATGTATTTTCAACAGTCAAGCGATATTATACATTGCTTTGCTAGAAAGGGGAATGAGATGAGGATTAGATTAAGAGCATACACGAAGATCAGATAAATGCGTCGGTTGTAACATTAACAATGGTACTTTGACAAGAATTGAACAGAAAGTGTGGTGACTCAGGATACAAACTCATGCAAAGTATTTGTTTAATTTCAGTTAGAATATACTGGAAAATTTTCTAAAGCTACTGTCGACGCCAAATAGTAGGATACCATTGTACTCTTTTACAACATGCTATCATGGCCGTATGTTTTCTTTTCATTTGGAATTCCAAACCTTTTTTCCAGTTGCGTACTGCACTGTTGAGAAATGTTGGGGGATGGGGCTGGTATGCAGAAGTAACATCATGGCTGCCATCTGTGAAACCCTTACCATTTAGTTAAACTCGCAAAAAACATGCGGGTTTTGATTTGTTTAATTTCCGTCTTTATTAACATTGACACGACGCGAAGACAATAATTTTTTAAGATTGTTATTGCGTGAAATAGATTGTTCCTACTAGAAAATTTCATTTTTTTAAATCCCTTTTGTCCAGTTTAATGTGCACTGATTGCGGTGATATTTGTTAAAAACAAGATTAAAGCTGTTAATCACAAATTCTCCTATTTTAAATTGTTAATTGTTATTTTGTGAAATAAGACTAATCTAGGTGCGCTGTTAATATTACGAAGTGATTACCAACTAAAATTAAACAAGTTTTAAATTCAAATTATGTGTAATGTGTACAACAGTGGTGTGCTAATCAAGATTTCTCGTTTTTGAATTGGAACTAATCAAATTTTAACAATTTTGTTCAATCAAATCTTTTTGAAACATATTTCTT
The DNA here is from genome assembly GCA_037103525.1 of Ganaspis brasiliensis. Lineage (NCBI taxonomy): Eukaryota > Metazoa > Arthropoda > Insecta > Hymenoptera > Figitidae > Ganaspis > Ganaspis brasiliensis. Next base: position 918,890 of record JAZKLR010000256.1, on the reverse strand, counting down.
TGATATAGTTTTCAAACAAGATGGATTGAACAAAAATTAAAAACTGCAAATCTCTTGTGTAAACAAACAAACAAATTCTTCTCTATGAAAACTTTTCTAAAAATCAGTAACAATGCTGGAAAAATGATTCATGAAATAATATTTCGATCAACGAACAAACTACTAAAAAAGTCAATTCATATGCTAATTTAAATACTCTAGTTACATTCTTTTAAAAAAAAATTAATACAAACTGATCACATGCTTCTAGGTAACTATTAAACATCTCTAATATAAAGAAAATGTTCTTATTTCTCTTTAGCAAAGTTAATAATAAATGAAATAATAAATACATAAGTATCAAATTCTATAAATAACAAACGAAAAATAATGTGCAAAAACTTGATAAACATTAATTACGATCAAACTGTGAGACATATGCTTTTGAAAAAGAAATAGGAGAAAGGAAACTTACATAAGACTCCATTATTCTTCGTGCTTTCCTCACGGGTAAGTTGGCATACACTTTTGGGTACTTGAATTAAATGAGGTGTTGGCTGCACAATCACTTGCTGGTAGACACTTGTTGGAGTGGAAATATTGGTTGATGGCGTTGTTGTTGTTGCTATAACAACACTCGTTGGTGGAGGTTGACACCTTTGTATATCCGCATGTACAGGTACATGAGAAATTACTTTATTCACCTGAAAAATTCATGTTTTTAAATTAATTTAAATTAAAATTTAATTAAATTTCAATAAAATTCGATTAAAATGTAATTACGTTTCAATAAAATTAAATTGAAAAAAAAAATCCGTGATCTCCGCTTTTGGGAAATTACCAGGGTGTCTACTAATTTTGTTCAACTAAATTCGCGCTTTTTTCCTGGTTCTTTTCTGATTTTTCCCGATTTGTTTTTTCTTGTTAAATTTTAATTCATTTTATTATAAGCATAAATAAATCTACAAATGACTACGAAAATTGACCTTTTTTATAACCTTCTTCTTTTTAAACATTTAAAGATATTTCAAATAAAATGGAAATCATAATGTCATCTTTTCATCATTTAAAAAAAAGTTGTCACTTATTAAACTTACATTGTTAAATTTTCAAAACTACTTTTAATGTAGTCTCTAAATTTAAATCAGTTAAAAATAACCAATTCAATAGCAAGAAGTCAGTCACTAAATCCTGTAGTTTTTATTTATTGATCATTTAGTACAAAATAACTAATTGTCCATTAAAAATAACTTAAATTCCAGTAAACTTTCTGTTAACTGATTCAATCAGTTAAATGTTACAAATTTTTCTGTTACTTTTTAACTGATAATTAATCATTTAAAAATGGTAATTCATGTAAATTATCATTACATTAATCATTATCATTAAAATCATGTATATTTTGCTTTCACGTCAGCAAAAATATTTGCTTCACGGAGAAAGCAATAAGATAATATAATTTTGTTAAAATTGAAAATTTCAATTTTTAAAATATTTAAAAATTGCTATTTATTTTTTTGAATTTTGACAAAATATAAACTTTATATAGGTCAATCGATTTGTTTTGAAGCAAGGAATATAATCTTTTTATACATTAAGTTAAGTTTATAAGTTAAATTTTTTTTTTTTGCAAAATTTTCAAAAAGTTCAAATTTAATAAATTTCAATACATTTCTAGATAGAGGAAAGTTAATTTGAGGACAATTAAAAAATTTGTAAATATGAACAAATACAAAGCTTCCTCTATGAGAAAGCTGAATAAAATAAAAGATTATATATATTAAATAAATATATATATATATTATATATTATATATTATATATTATATTATATATTTAAAATAAACCGGTAAAAAATACCGGTATATAAAAAACCTAATTTACTTTAAAATACCGTTTAATTTCAAAAGAAAACCGGTTTTAAAAAATCTAGTTTATTACAAAAATCCAATTAAAAAAAACGGTTCTTTAAACAACTGATCAGTTAAAAAAATATTAATTATTGAATTCTATCTGATTTTAATTAAAAATTTTAATATAAATTTAATTTTTAGATCACAAATTTCTTTAAAAACTATATTCAAATTTTTAATATTAAATAAAAACGAAAAATGAACTAAATATGTGAAATAAATAGTTTTCCAAGGAATAATTAAATTATGAATAAGATTAAAATAGTTACTGAAATACTTTTTAGAAAAATTAACTTTTTATTATTTTGGTTTTGGAACAAATTTTTTATTCATGGATAAAAAAATCAGTTGATCAGCATGTTCTCTCGTTAAGTTAGATTCGGTACCGCGTTCGAATAATTGGTATTTATCGAAAAACCGGTTTAAAAAAAATACCGGTTTTAATCAAAATACCGGTTTAAAAAAATCTAAAACCGGGAGTTTATAACCAGAAACCGGTTTTTACAAATCCCTGAAAAAACCAGTATTCCGGTTTACCGCACAGGCCTAATTATATTATCAAACCTTTTCAAAAAAAAATAGAAAGCAAAAATCTAATTTCAAGTCTTAAAGGAATGAATCAATGAACAAATGAAAGAATACATCGATTATTATTGTTAATTAATAAAAATGAAGTTAAATATCTTTAGTGAAAACAAATTGAAGTAAAAAGCAATTAAAAAAGGGATTAAAAACCATGTATTATCTCAAAATGAGATATTACACTTCACTTATTTTAACCCTGTCTACGCAAATCCATGACAAAAGTCGCACTTATTTTAACTTCCATGTACTTATAGAGAACTTCTCTGATTGGCTGATCCAATTCGCAACAACCAATAAAAATGTTAGTTAGTTTTGATTGGTTGACAAGTTGAAATAAGTGAGACTTGGAGCTGTTAAAATAAATGCGACTTCAAATAAGCGAGACTTTAAATAAGTGAAGTTTCAGTGTAATAAAACTTGCTTTGAGTGTAGTTAAAAAATTCCCGAATTGACGTAAAATTCCCGACTTATTCCCGGTCAATTTAAAATTCTCGGCTATTTCCCGGTTAGTATAGACACCCTGCTACAACCAAAAGCCAGAAGTACTCGACGACGGTATTTTTGGAAAAAGAAATTAATCAAAGAAAATGTGTAAAATGACTTGGACTTGAAATAGTAAAATTGCTGGCATGGGGCCAAATATAAGCGGAAAAAGCCTCACCTGTTGTACAACTGACATTTTGTCATGAACGGACGAAGGAGCCGCTGGTGATTGTGGAGGTTGACATTGGATTTGATGCAACGATGGAAGAGAGCCAATGGGATTAATTAAAGGCTGCCTGTATTTTTCATCTTGACTGACTACGTGAATTGGTGGTGCAACTTCCATACTATTTTTTATAACAAAATACTTTTTTTCGTGTTGATGCTGCATAACGTAAAGCTGACTTTGTGGTTGTGTTTGAGGTTGAGCATAATCCACAGGCAGCTCTTGAGTTTTGTGAAGATGATTTAAAGACTGAGGTGGTGGAGCTGAAAGCGGGACATGAGGAGAGTGAGGCTGTTTAAGTTCTGAGATTTCGGGATGTATGGTAAAGCCGTTGTTGGAAGTGAGAGCTTGCTGCAGAATTATGCCTTGTTGTTGTTGCTGCTGTTGGAGTTGCTGTTGATGCTGTTGTTGATGATGTTGCTGCTGATGTTGTTGTTGTTGATGCTGCTGTTGTTGTTGGTGTTGTTGTTGATGCTGTTGTTGATGCTGTTGCTGATGCTGTTGTTGATGCTGCTGTTGTTGAGCAATGGAAGTAACAACAGATGGGTGCCTCGGTGGTGGACTTTGCTCCGACCACGAGAGTGACAAATTCTGATTAGGCATTCCACGTCCCACAGGAGAGATTCTTATAACACTGGTTCCTATACTAGCTGGGGCTGGAGCAGTCGGTGCCGGTCGATTCGGCCTCACCATTCGATTGGGCTCTGGCTTTATCACTTGCTGCTGGTATTGCACCAAAAAATTTGACTGAGTTGGCGAGTGTTTCCATTTTGCACTAGGGGATATTAATGGAGCTACGTGGTGTGCTGGACTCGAAATTGGCATAAACACGTTGTTCTGGTTAAGGCCTAAGGTTGGAACCGGAGACTGATTTATGCAAGGCGATATCGACGACTGCCCTGTTGGTGATGAGAACGCTGGGGTCGCTGATCTCGAACTTCCTAAAGATACTGAAAAGAATCCCACAAAATTAAATCTCACATGCATAACTGAACTGAAAAAGGAACTTTAAAGACTTTGGATTTTTATCTTCTTAATTTTAAAGTAATTTAAGGTATACAGTGGAAATTAAATTTTATTTAATGATAAAAATAGACTTACCGAGCATATTAGCAGCTTCAGTCTCATCTTGATCAAATCTACCAGCTATTCTTCTGTCTCCGTAATTTGGCGAAGTTTCTGAATCTCTTGAAGTCTCCTCTCCATCTACTCTTCCCCTGCAAGATTTAATTTGTGAATTAGAAGGAGAATAACAATTTATTTAAGGGAGAGTATAAAACGGAGAATTTACCCAGTAAATGTATTTGTTGGTCCTCTAAGACCCGATCCTTTAAGACTAAGATGACGAGAGCAGTAACCTCGACGTTGGCTCTCTTTCGAACATCCATCCCTTGAACAGAGCCTTCTCCACTGCTTACCATTATATTTTTTCTTAATTCCACTCGGAGTAACTACTATATCACCCTTTTTATATTTATGTGGCGTTGCCGCCTGAGATCTGCAAAAATACAAATTTAACTATTTTCTTATTTCGTTACAGAAGAATTGTTTGATTTAAAAATCCTCGATTTATTGCAAATATTGATTTCAAATTTTCACCTTAATATTTTGAAATAAATTACCTGGGTGTAGCAGCTTGAGAACGAGGAGTTATGCTTCGTTGCTCAACAAGACTACTGGTGCTACCTCGACTTTGCATGCTGCTCCTTTTACTGCTTCCTGACAATTTTGCATCTATAAAAATAAAAATGGGGAAAAAATTACCAAGATGAAAAAAACTACCAAAATAGAAATATAGTCTCGAAATAATTTCAAGTTTTAATTGAAACAAGATGATCTAACCTGCATCCGGAAAGGCAATATCTTCCCGATCTAAGTCATCTTCACTCTCAATATCATCATATGGCCTGCTACCATTACTGAGAGCAGCACTCGCAGAATGAACTGGCGTACTAGTCAGCGGCATCAGTGGACTGGTAGCAGTAGTTCGATAATAACTACTTGAATCACCATGAGTCGATATATGAGAGGTTTGCTGGTGCGAATGCAGTTGTAAAATTGCTCCCGAAGCTTCCAAGGAATTCCGATATTCTGCTTAAAACAAAACAAACAAAATGATTAGAATCTTAATTAATCTTGTGGCAATACATTCTTATTTATTCAATTTATATTATATTTTATACTCATTTACTTTTTCTGCAAATTAAGGATATTTAACCCTATGACATAACCTCAAACTAAAAATTAGCTTTTATCATGAAAATAAAGTAAAATAAAAATTGTTCTTAACAAATTTTGAAAGATCTACTTGTACAATTTTCAAATAAAATTATTTTGGGTTAAAATATTTTGCCATTCTCGAATCATTGAATATTTTGTGTTTTTTCTTCAAATCAAATGTAAAATTGCAGTTTTTAACCAATTATGACAAATAATAGCTTTTTTTATTCCTTGAAACATTCTCTATAATTCTACTCATAGAATTTCTTTAAAAATGTATTGTTTAGAAACAATATACAAAACATAAAAAATAAATTTCTTTTTGTTCGTTACTTTTTAACTAAACAGTTTTAATAAAATTCTATAAGTAGATTTATATAGAATGTTTCAAAGAACGAAATGAGCCATAATTTAATATAATTGGATACAATTTGCCATTTTTAATTAGATTTGAAGAAAAATTACAAAATGGTGGGTATAAATAAAGTGTATATGACAAAATATTTTTATCCAAAATAATTCCTTCTTGAAAACTAATCTTATCTAAAAATGCTGAATCTACTTTATTAGGTATTTCTTTCAAGAATAAAAGAGAGATTGATTAAAAAAGAAATTAAATGATATAATCTGAGAGATATTTGCTTAAACAAATAGAAAATTTGAATCAGGAAAATATCGCTGATTTTCAGCTGAAGAATCAGAGGACCAAATTCATTTCAAATCAGACAGGCTGAGCATGGTCAGAACTGAAAATCAATTTTCTATCCAAAATAGAATTATTTTTATTCTTTTTTTTGGGCCGAAAAGAGTTTTTAGTCCTTCTTAAAAATCCATTGAAAATTTTTAAAAATGTTATAAAATACCAAAATGGAGGCCGTTTTACTAATTTTGAATTGAAATTACTCCACCAGTTTTTTTGGTTAATTTTTTTTTAAATTGTCATAGTAAATATTACTTTCCATAAGAATTTAACTTGTGCCAGATTTTGGTAGAAGAGAAAAAAGTTATTCTTTATTCTTTTAAAGAAAATTTTATTTTCTTAAAAAAATACACTAAATATGAAAAAATCTCCTAAATAAAAATTGTTCCTCTTTAAAACATATAAAAAAAGTTTCTCTTGATATTTTTCTCTATTTCTTGTTTTTTCAACAAGTTTCGTCAAAATTCGATTAAAAGCTCATTTTTAGAAAACTTTACAGTGTTTTTGAATGCAAATAAGCAAATAATTGTTAGAAAATGTTTAATTTATTAAAATCGTTTATATTTTAAACAAATCACATATTTGTGAAAAAAAAATATAAATAAAAAATGACTTTTTCATTTCAAATAAAAATGTTATTATAATTAATTTCACTAAATTTTGAAGGATACAAGTGTACATTCTTCACAAGAAGTTAGGTTGAGCTAAAATTTGTTGTCAAATAATTATTAAATAATTGTGTTTTTTTTTTGTAAATCTAGTCAACCTTACCTATTTTGAAATAATCGATCACCTTACTCGTTGAAACATTTTCTACAATTTTATTTGTTGGATTTTTTAAAATATTTTATTCAAAACTTATTAAATAAACAAAATTTGATTTTGATGTGTTTTTTAAGCAAAATATTATTTAACAAAAGCCAACAAATAAAATTGTAAATATTGTTTTAAAGAGAAAAATGAGCTATTTTTTTATCAATCTTGAATAAAAAAACATATTTCCAGACTGGATTCAAGGAAAAAACATAAAATGTTAAACAATTATTATTTGACAACCAATTTTGACCCTACTTAGTTTTTTTTAAGAAATCTGAAACTTGATATTTCAAAATATGGTGAAATTAATTTTAATAATGCTTTTATTTAGGTAAAAAACCCTTTCTTAATTTGAATTTTCTAATGAAAAGAGTTTTAAATGTAAACGCTTTTGATAAATTACACCTTTTCTAACAATTATTTGCCTATTTCCATTCAAAAAAAAGTGTAAAATTTTCTAAAAATAAACTTTCAAATGGATTTTAACGAAATTTGTTGAAAAAACTAGAAATAGGGAAAAATATTAAGAGAAACTTTATTTATATTTTTTTTAATGGAAACAACTTTTATTTAGAAATTTGTTTAATATCTAGTGTATTTTTTGAGAAAAATGAAATTTTCCTTTAAAAGAATAAAAAAGAATTCTTTTTCTTCTACTAAAATCGGGAACAAGTTAAATTCTTATGGAAAATAATCTTTACTATGAAGACAATTTCCCAAAAAAAATTTTAAATAAAAAAACGTCCGACATTTTGTTATTTTAGAATATTTTAAAAAATTTTCAATGGATCTTTAAAGAGGACTAAATACACTTTCAGACTGTAAAAAAAGAATAAGATATCCCAATTACTTAAAAAGTTATTACACTTATAACAGGGATAACAGCGATTTCTTTGTTCAATTTTAGGTAAAAAAGGAGATCTTTAAAATTAGTAAAAAACTATTAATATTTCAATGTTTCTTTTATGAAATTTTATTTTTTCTTTAGAAGTTTAGAGCACAGATCACGGTGAGGCTTTATTAAGTTTAACTCAAAAGTCCTATCACTAAAAATTTCTTGACATACATCAGTTTACTGATTAATTTAGAAGATTTTAAGAATAAAAGAAAATAAATGGGTAAAGAATTAAAAAAAAACAATTTGCTGTCAGTTAATTGTTCTGACGTTTTCAAAAAATTATGCTTTAAAGGTTTGTTCTTGAGTTTTCTTTCTTGAAATAACTTTAATTAAAAGAAATGAGGGAGAAAATTGTTTCGAGATGAACAAGTAGATAATATACTTTAATACACTTCAAGTCAAGTCTAATATTTAGTTTTATTTAAAAAGTTCGTTAAATTTTAAGCAAAATAAAAGAAATCTTGTAGAAATCTGTTACGGAATCAATGATATTTAAAAATTAAGTTAGATCTCTCTGTATCCGCGAATTGTTAAGTCTGTACATTCTGACAATCAAAATCTATGAAAAATTATAATGTTTATAAAACTATAAAAAATAATTCCACATCCAATTTTCGTATTTAATTTTCATATCTGTTATTAAAATATAATAAATAAAACATGAAAAGTGGAAAAAACAGATACATAGGTATTGAAAAAGAAAGGTGAAAATGAAAAAGGAGAATAATCTTGATTTTATAGGTGTTTTAGTTGATTTTTTTATAAAAAAGGAAAAAATCTTGATTTTAGGTATTTTAGATGATTTCTTTTAAAAAAGACGGAAAAAGGAGATTAGGTGACAAAGGGGGCAACTGTGATCCCTTAATTAAAAATTAAGAAAAAAAACGAGAGTACTGACTTTAAGAATTAAAATCTCTATAACTCCTTGAAAAAAAATTGTTTAGCTAAACAAAAAAATACGTGTCGTCTAAAATTCTTAAAAAGAAAAAAACATTTTAGATAGAAAATTGATTTTCAGTTCCGACAATGGCCAGCCTGTTTGATTTGAAATGAATTTGATGAGCGCAATTTCGCTGAATAAATTTGAAATACAAGAATTGAGAAAAATGAATACCACTCGAAGATTCGCAGTCCTCCATCCCTTCTTCAAGTTCATCCCACCAAGGTGGTTGCACCAATCTCAAATCCGCACGTTTCACGATAAAACTGTCACTTTGATCGTCATCCCTCGGAATCTTAACAACAAAACCCTTTGGCTTTGTCAATATTTTGCACACAGTCCCTTTAACAAACACATTAGTCATTGCGTCAATGTGACTATTCGTGGTAGGACACCTGACGCACACCTTTGTATCTATTTTCACCTGGCCCACCGAGGGGCTAGCGTCGCTTATCACATCGTACTTTCCAACTCCGAACACATCACTGTAATGCACTACTTTTCCTTCGCCGTCAAACTCGATGCAAACCTCCCCGTGACTCGCGCTACGTATAACACCAGGAAAATAGCGAGAATCTCTTAAAGCTAACACTCGATGATTGCACCACTCGCTGAGATCAATTGCAACAGGGGGTGGTCGTGGACGAGAGCGAGGTGATTCCTCACGAAGTGAATAATCCACTGCTGTACTCTGTGGCGGCAAAACTACCACCGACTGGCCTGAAGACATCTGAAAGAAGAAAAAACAATTTATAAATATTTAATAAACTAGCAAAATAAAACGCGCTCCAGTTTTTCATACATTTTAGAAATTATAAAATACAATAATAAGTATCACAAATCGGTAAATAATATTTTAGAATTAAAAAGAATTGCAAAAAATAATTGAAATTAAACAAAATAATTGAAAATTTTGCAAATTAATTGAAAAAAAATAATGAAATCAATTAAAAATTGGGAAAATTAATTTAAACAATCAAAAAATGTTTTAAATATAAAGAAAATAATTGAAATTTGAGAAAAATACTTGAGAATCTTAAAAGTAAATTAAAACAAAATTGAATAATAAAAAATTAGAGAAAATAATTGAAAATTGAAAAAACAAGATTAAAAATTGAGATAAATAAATTAAAATTAAAAAAAATAATTGAAATTTGAGAAATTAATTAAACAAATTCCATAAAATATTTTAAATAAAGGAATGTTAAACAAATTTTGAGAAAAATACTGAAAACTTTCAGAAGTTCATTGAAAAAAGATAAACATAATTTAAAATTGAACAGAAAAAGTTTTAATTAAAGAGAAATAAATAAAAACTTTTTGACAATTATGAAAAAGAACGAGAAAAAGAACGAAAGTAATTGAAAATTGAAGAAAATAATATAAATAATATTATAAATATTTAAACTAAGAAATTCTGTGATAAAATATCGGACATTTAGCTCCACCGGGATTCGAACTCGGGTCTTTCAATTGGCGCTTGAATGCTCTAACCACAAAGATATAGAGGTCCATGTCAGATACCATGTCAGATACATGGACCTCTATAGCTTAGTGGTTAGAGCATTCAAGCGCCAATTGAACGACCCGAGTTCGAATCCCGGTGGAGCTAAATGTCCGATATTTTTTCACAGAATTTCTTAGTTTAAATAATTAATTCTTGGGAAAAGTGAAAAATTCGTTTGAATTTTCGCTTTCAATGTGATTTAAATATCGAAAAATCTTCCTGAATTTTCGAACTAAGAGTCGATATAGTAGGTTTCTTGAAGGCACGAATTGTGCAAGAGCTTGCTTATGATTGGTGAATTTAGTTCTACATCAAAATTCTGGGAAAATTTGAATTACTAATATTATAAATATAATGAAATAATTGAAAAGTCAGATAAATGGTAAAAAAATTTTGAAAATATGAAACAAATGTAAAGAATGGAAAATTGAAGGAAATAAATTTTGGAAAATAATTGAAAATTATTTTTAAATTTTATAACTTGCCGAAAATAATTAAAATATGATACAAACAAAGATAAGTTGTAAAAAAATAAATGACATTTAGGTAAGATAATTGAAAAAACTAAAGAATCTTTTTTAAATAAAGAAAAAATAATTGAAATTTGAAAAAAATACATAAATATCTTAGAAATCAATTAAAAAAAAAGAAAATAACTACAAAATTGAAGAAAAGAATTGAAGAAATAAGCTAAAAGTAATTGAAATTTATTTACGATAATTAATAAAAAAAATTTGAAATTCTGATAACAAATGAAAATAATTAGAAATTGAAGAAAATATTTGAATTTTTAGAAATATTCTTAAAAATCTTAGAAAATAATTTTAGAAAATGAGATTAACTAAAAATTGGAAAAAAAACTGGAAGAATGCTAAAAATAATTTAAATTTACGATAATTAATAAAATCTTTTGAAAATTATGAAAACAAAGAAAAATAATTAAAAATTGAAGAAAATAATAGAAATTTGAGAAAAATACTTAAAAATTTTTAGAAATTTATTTTATAAAATGAGAAAAACTAAAAATTGGAGAAAAGTCTGGAAGAAAGCCAAAAATAATTAAAATTTACGATAATTAATAAAAAAATTTGAAATTGAAACAGATAATTAGAAATTGAAGAAAATATTTGAATTTTCAGAAAAATACTTAAAAATCTTGGAAAATAATTTTAGAAAATGAGAATGATAATTAACAATCGAGAAAAATAATTGAAAAATGATCAAATTAATTAAAAAATGAAAAAAATAATTGAAACATGCTGAAAATAATTTAAGATTGAGAAAGAAAATTGAATTATGATGAAAATAAATTAAATATGAAAAATTGAAAACATTCAATAAAATTTGAGATAAATAACTGAAAAAATCATAGAATATATGTTTAAAAAAAAATAATAATTACAAAATTACTTAGAAAATTTTAATTAAAAAGAATAATTAAAAAATCACAGAAATAACGAAAATTGATGAAAATAATTGCAATATCGGATAAATAATTGACATTTTTAAAAGTAATGCAAAAATAATTAATATAATTATAAAATGATGAAAATCAAGAAAAATTGCAGAATTTATTTTTAAGCAAAAGAAAATAATTAAAAAATCGTTATATAATGGAAAATTGATGACAATAATCTAAATCTGAGATAATAACTGAAAATTTAGGAAATTAATTGCATGTGTATATATTTTAAACTTCTTCAAAAACCATAATAAACTTTTAAAGCATTTTTCGAAACTTTTTTTTTACACAAATGACAATTAAAAACCAGCATAACACAACACTAACGGAAAAGGTTACCTTATTCTTTCAATTCAAATTTCAAAATATTTCTTGATAAAGAAAGTCAAAATCAATAAAATAACAGGGACTAACTTCACTTCAGTTTTTAAAACGTGGACAAAAAAAGATGAATAAATATTAATACTAACTTCACTTCAGAGTTTAAAACGTGGACAGAAAAAATGAATAATTATAAATAGTAACTAACTTCAGGAGTTTACGGAGATTATTATTTAATAATTAATAATTCTTTTCTTACATATATTATTTTATTTAATGATTGACAGGGTTGCCACAAATATCTTATTACAATTTTCCCTGACTTTTCCCTGATTTCCAGACAAATTATTTCATTTTTCCCGGACCTTTTTTGAGTTCTTAAAACTAATTTTTTTGTATATTTACTTTACAGGGCTGCCAGCGGACTGGCAGATTAAAAATAGTGAAAAAATAACTTTTTAATTTAAAAAGTGAGTAAATAGTGAGCTTTTAATTAAAAAAAGTGAGTAAGCAATAATCAGTTTGAAATTACTAATATTAGTTTTTTGGGGCTTGTCATTAGAAAAAGTAATTCAAATTTAAAGAAAATAAATCGAAAATGGCAAAAATACATTAATTGAAAAATTGTATAAAATACTTGAAAAATTAACGATATAATTAAAATGTGAAGAACTAATTGAATAATAACATAAATAATTGAAAACTTGTGTTAATAAATTCATGACAATATTAAAAAGATTGAAGAAAATGACATTTAAAGAAAATAATTTGAAAATGTCAAAAATATTTGAAAATTGACAAAAATAATTGTAATTTGAAAAAAATAATTAAAAAATGATAAAAATAATTGGTAACTGGAATAAACCTTAAAAATTTAAAGAATACTTGAAAAATTGACGAAACAATTAAAATTTTAAGAAATTAATTGAATAATAACATAAATAATTGAAAGCTGTTGTAAAAATTAAAAACTTTTTGGATAATAATTGAAAAATTGAAAAAAATCTTATAAGTTTGAGGAGAATAATTGAAATTTGAAGAGAATAATTCAATAACGGCAAAAAAACTTAAATATGAAGAGAGTAAGTTTGAAAAAAATAATTGAAATTTGTAGAAAATAATTGAAATATGCCAAAAATAATTTATAACTGGTGTAAAAAATAAAAAATTTGAATACAATACTTGAAAAATTGACGAAACAATTAAAATGTTAAGAAAGTAATTGAATAATGACATAAATAATTTAAAGTTGGTGTAAAAACAAAAAATTTATAGACAATAATTGAAAAATTGAAAAAAAAATATTATAAGTTTGAGGAAAATAATTATTGAATGTTGAAGAAATTATTTGAAGTTGGAGGAAAATAATTAAAAATTTGAAGAGAATAATTCAAAAAAGGCAAAAAAAACTTAAATATGAAGAGAGTAATTAAAGGTTGTAGGAAATAATTGAAATTTATATAAAATAATTGAAAACTGTTGTAAGAAATTTAAAAATTCATGACAATAAAAAATTTGAATAAAGTAATTGAACTTTGTAGACAATAAATCTAAAATGGCAGAAATAATAGAAAAATATGAAGAAAATAATTGGAAAATGACAAAAATACTTGAATGACAAAAAAAAATAATTTTAAAGAAAATAATTGAAATTTGAAGAGAATAATTGAAAAATAATTAAAATAATTGATAACTGGTGTAAAACTTAAAAATTTAAAGAATACTTGAAAAATTTACGAAACAATTGAAATGTTGAGATACTTATTGAATAATGACAAAAATAATTGAAAGCTAATGTAAAAATAAAAAATTATGGACAATGATTGGAAAAAAGAAAAACTATATTAGGTGTTTAAGAAAAATAATTGAAATCTGAAGGGAATAATTCAAAAACGTAAAAAAAAGTTTAGTATAAAGAAAGTAATTACAGTTTGAAAAAAATAATTGAAATTTGTAGAAAATAATTGAAAAAGGTGTAAAAAATTAATAAAAATTAATTAATTTTAGAAATGTTTAAAATACGACTTCTAAAAATGTATTTAGTAATTTAGTATTTATACTTAGTAAATTTCAGAAGAATATAATTTTTCATCAATTTTTTCAGTTTCCCTGACTTTTCCCTGATTTTCCTGAATTCCCTGACCTGTGGCAACCATGGATTGATAAAATTAGTTTCTAGCAATTTTACAGGGTTGCTACATTTTCAAAATTTCAAAATTCCATGACTTTTCCAGATTTTCCAAACAATTTTGATTTTATATATTTATTTATTTAATCAGATTTACAGGCTCAAAGCCCTTTGGTACATAAGTACTTAACAATAATTCTAAAATTAGATAACAACAATAAAAAGATAATAATATAATAAGACTTGACAATAGCGTTAGTTGGAGGCAAATTTGTTTTAGTTCGCAAAATTATAAACAGCAATAAACTTACTTAACAATTTATAATAAATTTAGCGAAAACATTTAGTGAAAAACTAAGAAATTTTCAAAGAAAGATAATTCTCCAAAAAGTCTAAGCAGTTGATAATAAGAATAATTGAAAAAATCAAACAAGAAATATTAAATGAAGAAATTAAGAAACAAGAAAAATTAGGAAAATTACAGGAATAATTGTTGGAAATAATTACAAATTAAACAACTGGATTAAAAATAAAAAAAATTAAAGAATTAAATTTAAATTCAAAGAATATAATTAAAAATTCAAAAAAGTAATTTAAAAAGCTGAGAATTATGGAATATAGAAGAAAATAATTGAAAACTGAAGAAAGGTATTGAAATTTGAAGAAAATAATAAAAAATGATGAAATAAATTAAAAGTTTAAGAATTAAATTCAAATTTGAAGAAATAATTGATAATTAAGAAAAGGTGAGAATTATTGAATATTGAATAACATAAATTAGAATTGAAGACTGCAATTTCAAATTGAAAATAATAATCGAGAAGTGAAGAAAATAATTAAAAATTGGATAATTAAATTAAAGATTAAGGAATTGAATTAAAATATTGAGAAAATAATTGACAATTGAAAACAAAATTCGAAAAATGACTAAATTAATAGACCACAAAACAAAAAAGTTGTAAAAATTAAAGAATAATTATAAAATTTTAAGAGAATAATTAAAAAAATTGTAGGAAATAATTGTAAATTGTGAAAATAATTAATAATTGAAAGAAATAATTGAAAATTAAAGAAAATATTTGAGATTTGAAGAAAATAATTAAAAATTGGAGATTAAAGAATTAAATTGAAATTGTAAGAAAATAATTAAACATTAAGAAAAATACTTGACAATTGAAAAAAAGTAAAAAAAAAAGATCGAAAAATAGCGAGATAAATCGATAGTAGAACAATTTTTTGAAAAAATTAAAGAATTATAAAATTTATTAGATATTTAGATTTAAATTTATATATTTTATTTAGCAATACAATAAATTGTTTCTTGCCCTTTTTTACATCTATTAATATCAATGAAAAAATTTATTAATTTAAGAGCATTCTTTTCCCAACGATCGTGAAATTAAATTAATTCAGGGATCACAGAGTTCCAGTAATTCAGTTTTTCATAAAAGATTCAATTGATCCTGGATTCAATTTATTAATATTTTTTATCGATTCGAAATTTAATTAGTCTTAATTAGGTCAATCTTTGTTTAAATTAATCAAAACGTTTACTGAATAAAGTTTAAATTCAGTCTAATTTTAATGAATTTTCTTTTCAATCAATCTCAATTTAATTTATACAAATTTAATTACACTATTGAAATTTGAATTCATCAAAATCTTTACTATTCAAATTTTAACAAATTTTAATTGAATCAGATTTTAATCCTGTCTAAATTTTAATCAAAATTTAAAAAGTTGAAATTTTTATTCAATAATTATTTTTATTGGTCAAAAATGTTATTAAACAATTTTGTAATCGATTCTAAATTTAATTCATGAAAGTAGGCAATATATTCTATAATTTTAATTAAACTCAAATTTAATGGATTTAATTTATCGAAATTTCCATTAAACTGTTTAAAAATTAATTCGTTCAAATTGCATATTATGTGAATTTAAATTTACATAAACTTCAATTTATCTGAATTTTATTCTTTTCAAACTTATTTTCAGTCAAATTTCAATCGATCCAAATTTTAATCCTATCCCCATTTAATTAGTTATTTTCCACGTTAATTTATTCTTCGAAACATTTTTGTATCACTTTTTTGTGACGTATTTTCTAAAACATATTTAGCTTTTCCCCCTTTTAAAGGAAAAAATGTATTTTTATTCCTATATTATAAATAAATAAAGTTAAAATTGTTGTGTAAGTTGATTAACAAATTGCGTTCTATAATATTTTTAAAAACAATGAAGCGCAAAATTTTATTGAAAAATAATTATTTTTATAATTTAAAAATTTTTAATTTAATTAAATGTGAATAAAATATAAATCGATTAAAAATTGAATGAAGTAGAGTTTGGAACAGGTTGATTGTAATTAGAATATTTAAACATTTTTTCTAGAGCTGTGCAGAAACTCAAATTTTGCATGGGATCGAAATTCGAACCGAACCGAGCCCATGTAAATTCTCATGGAGAGGATCGAATTTTACAATTTTGCACAACTCTAATTTTTTCATTTAAAATCTTCAGAAATTTAAAAAGGTTGCCACAAATATTTGATTCCAATTATTTCAAACATTGATTATTTTTAGAAATGTATAAAATTACTTCCAAAAATTTATTAAGTAAATTTTTGTATTTAATAAATTTTAGAGAAATGTAATTTTTTGTCCATTCTTCAGATTCTTTGCATTTCTCCAATACTTTTGATGAAAATTCCTGAATTTTTCCTAATTTCCAGACAAATTTTTTTTTCCTGACATTTTTTGAGTTTTTAGAATTAATTTTTCGTACATTGACTATAAAATTGTGAAGAATAAATATTTTTGAGATTGCAAATATTGGAATTTTTAGAAATTTGAAAAGTGAATTTTAATAATTTATTTAGTAAATTTTTATATTACGTAAATTTCAGATAAATATAATATTTCATACATTTTGAGATTCTTTGCATTTTTCCAGACATTATTGGAGTTTTTAGAACTAATTTTTCGTATATGTACTAAAATATTGTGAAAAATAAATATTTTTTAGATTTGAAACATTGATTATTTTTAGAAATGTTTAAAATATGAGTTTCAAAAACTTATTAAGTAAACTTTTATATTTAGTATTATATAATTATTTATTTTTATTATATTATGTTAATATATTTACTTACATTTACATTTTTGGTCCATTCTAAAGATTCTTTGCAATTTTTCAGTACTTTTAATGAAAATCCCTGACTTGAGGCAACCCGGTTATATATTTCTGAGTTTTAAAAGGTCAAAAATATTTATTGATTTATTTATCATTTCTGTCACAAAAAGGATTCTTTTGGATAATCAGAATTTAATTTTGTTTTTAAATATACTTATATATAATGATTCATTAATTCCTAGATTAATAAAACTTAAGATTTGGACTTTTTTTAAAATTTTTTGTCAGTACATGTGACGACACTGAAAATGTACTGCAAAATTATGATAGATGATATAGATGTACTTAAAAACTCAATTTTAAGATTGAAGAAAGTAAAAAACAGTTCAAGAAGTTCGGATAATCGAGGTTTCACGGCAATTGTTATTAGGGGAGAGTGACCATCAATGTACCAGTTTTTGCAATGAGCCATTTCAATTTTCTCAGAAATAAATAAATGAAAATTCTCCTAATTCTAAATATAAATTAATTTTGCGTTAACACACTACGTTTATAAATTTGAAACATGTAGATTTATTCTTTACAGAGAAAACTGAAAAAACTGTTTTTGACGCACTGAAGAAAATATGTACTTAAAATACAAAAACAATTTTTTTTTGTTAAAAAAGGGTAATTAAAATATTATTGAACTTACTATTTATTTTACTTTTGGCTTTAACTACAATATTCTGATAAGATACAGATAGCTATAAATTTCAAGATGAAAAACTAAAATGCAATTTTCGCTATTGAACTATATTTATGTGAAACATTATCAAATAATAAAGATTAAGTAATAACTTTCTATAGTATTTGATAGAAAATAAGTTTTTTTACAAAGTGAAAATAAAAATATTACTATTAATGAACATTCTTAGTGTTTTTATAGAGGTGGTTCACTGTGTATCCAGGATGTTGAAAATGAAAATAGCGAGTTAGGTAAGAGAAATCTTAAATTTTGTTATTTAATCAAAATAAATCACCTATAAAATGTGTGTATTACCTAGAGAAGTGTTTTACTTTTATACTAATGCAAAGAAGTGTTTGAAATTGGTAAAATTGAATAAATGCCATGACTTTGAAAAAAAAACCCGGTCCATTGATGTCCACTCTCCCCTGCGTGTTATTATAATCTCGACTAGAAATTTACCTGAAAGCATTCTACTTGTTGAACAGGTACTTGTTGTATCGGTGAGTGTTGCCGTTGAGGATGCTGCGGTAAAGACATGTTTGAATGAAGTGATGACTGATGACAAGTTGTGTAACTGATGGGCTGATTGGTTGCTCGGATAATCATATTATTGACATTAGCGGTGACATTGCTTGTTTTGTCCATTTCCTCGAGTTCTGACGGATCGAATTTTCTTTTCTTCGGAAGTTTCTTGGCGCTGATCGTTGGATCAGACGGATCTCGTTGAGGTGGCGGTGGAGGCGGGGGTGGCTGATCAGGAGTACATTTTTCATTAATCACCACACCACCCCCGCCCGTTCCATATTGCCCCCCTCCAAGGGAGTTCCGCTTCTCGTGCATCTCAGGATGCGCAGTCAGCATTTTGCCCGTCTCAAACTGCTCTAAAAATTGCACATTTCAATAAAGAGAGTTGCTCGTGATTTTTAATCGAGTCAAAAAAAAAAAGAAGAAGTGGAATGAATAAAGAAGAATTGAGACAAGATGAATTATTTGTGATATAGGGACTCGAGATATATGTTTATTGAAAAGAATTGTTAATTTGTGAGATGGCTCAGAGACTGTAACTGGCTAATGAAAGTAAGGATTGATTTATGAGCGATATACTTACAATCGATACAGTTGAGAGGAGGCTGTAGACCGGAGTGCGGCAAGTTGTAGGTGGGAGGATGGCAACGGCTGGGTGCATACCTTAGCACCCGGCTGTCGGGGACGGGATGTGTTGTGTCAGGGCTCACACTTCTCTGCTTATCTTGCAAAACGGTTGTTCCCTCTCCCAGCTCCAATTCTTCTTCCCAAACCCAGCTGCCGAGCATCCTCCCCCAAAGATTCTCTGTTTAGTCCAACACTTCCGTCTTCTTAATTTGTCGCACTTTTATCAACAGTTTTCTGTAACAGAAACACAAACGTGACAATAAAATCATTTCTTAAACGCACAATTGGTTTAACAAAGTTTATCATTTCTTACAAACATAACGCGGCTTAACATTCTGCTTAAGGAGTTTTTTTCCCCTTTCTTCAACCCCTCCCACAGTGGGGCAGAATAACTAAAAAGTTGTCAAAAAACTAAACACTAATTTCTATCTTTAATTCATATAATTTTAATAGTTTATATCCCTTAATATCATAAAATAGCATTTTCAGCTTTGTTAGACTCCTTAAATTGTTCAAATAATGCTGGTAAGATTTCGTATATTTGAGGGTTACATGCTCTTTTTTTGTTTTGTTTATCTAACCAATGTTTAAGAATTGGTTATGGTATATAATAACAAAGGTTTTTAATATTTTATTATGAAATCATTAAATTCAGGTATTTAATTATATATTAGTAATTAAAATTTTGGTTTTAAAGTAGTTAAGTTATTGAAATAAATTATAGAAATGTAGCTTGTTAATTTCAGAAATTGAAAAAACCTTCCCATAAAGGTTTACATTTTTATTCATGTTCCAAGCTTTTCCAAGCATTATTTCTTGATATTATAAATACGTTATGGATATACAATTAAGTATCTGTTAAAACCTTTTGCCCGTTTTTGCCCCTTTTCGAGTAAAATGGATTTTATTTAACCTATATTCTGAAACACTGAAATACAAATTTAATGGATTATAACGGTTTTTAAAAATTTTAACCTCTTATAATAGTTTAAATAAATTAAATTTTGCAATTCTAGTGTTTTAAATCTTATTGGGCTTATAATTTACATTTATAAATATAAATTTATAATTTTTTCTTACAATTTTTGAATTTCCTTTGATGTAATTCTTTATTCTTTGCTACATATGTGACGCTCCGCGAGAGAAGGGACCTATCGCCGAAAAAATCAATTTTCATTTTTTTATGCTAAAAGACAATTTTTGAGTTGTTCTTTCAGTTCCATGTTTCAAAAATTCTTTTTTGTAATTACACTTTTTGTTATAATGCTTCAAACCTAGACATACTAAGTATATCGCATTTTTTGATTTTTCTTTGAACGACCGTCCCGTGAAATAAACAATTAATTAGTTTGATTTTTTCATGGCAATTGATAGTTTTTGAGTTGCTTTTTGAGTTCCAAAAATCAAAATTTGATTCCTGCAATTAGTTTTCTTGTTATGAAGCTTTAAACATGGGCATGTTAAGCGTCTCGATTTTTCTTCCTCCTCTTTGCCCGTCCATTCTTTAAAGTTTGCTTTCTCAGCGATAGGTCCCTTCTCTCGCGGAGCGTCACATATGTATTTTTAATTATAGTTAAATTTTATTCGCCATATTGGATCCGCCATTTTGAATTTTGAAATACTGACTTCAAATTCATAATCAGCGACCCCAAAAACCTTCGAGTAACGAGTTTCAAGCAAATTTAAACATTTTTCATAAATTTGACCGCCATATTGGCTCCGCCATTAAAAATGTTTAAAAACTGACTTTAGATTCGTAATCAGCGACCCAAAAATAGAATGTCGTTAATTTCTAATAAAAACTGTAGTTTCTGACAACTTTTTAGCTGTTCTGCCCCTCTCTGCCTCCGTTCCCCTTGTCAGATATTTGTCAACCCCCCTATTTTATATCAAGTTGAAAAAATAACAGGTTAATTTTTTTATTATACACATTTTATAGTGTTGAAAATTTTTATCTTTTTAACTCTTAGAAACTATAATTTCGAAAAATATAAAGCAAAGCTTGTGAAACAAGATCTATGTAAACATTTACATATGGTTGCTACAGAAGTCTGGATTAAAAATTCCATGACATTTCCAGGTTTTCCAGAACAGATTTTGGGAAAATTCCAGGACAATTTTCAGAAAAAATCCATTGTTTTCGTATAAATCTTAAAATCTATTGGGATCTGACGTTCGCAGATGCGCCATCTGGTGTTAAGAAATTAAATTAGTTTTGGATAACATGTTGTGCAATTTTCTATTACATCTATGTAATGACCTTTTCATGCCAAACCGAAAATACGCTCTGCGCATGATCAATTTTCAATTGTTTCGGTCCTAATGTTAAAGAGGAAAAGAGAGGCCATGTCATCTGTCACTTTTGCTCTACTGGTTGGGGCCGAAAATTTTAAGGCATGCGCACTAAAAATTTCTTGAAATGGAAAGGTCTATATTATTATCGTTATTTATTATTTTCTCGATTGTCACTGTTACTCTATTGTTGCAAAAATTTTAGATGCGACTTTTCATAATTTTCTGAATCCGAAACAGCATGTTGTTGATACGAAAAACGTTTGATTTTAAATCGATAAATTAAAGGCCTGGCAAATGTAGATTTAAAAATAAACTGAATAAGGATTTCAATGAGAATGTATTCTCACTGCATTTCAACAGAAATTATTTCCTTTTTGTAAGTTTTTAACTTTTTAAATTTACAGGTTATAATATATTTTACATCGCTTATGTCAAGTTTTTAGTTTATCTTATGACTTAAAAAGAAAGTAAGTTAATTTTTTTAAATTTTTTTCTTGTTCCCTGACTTTTATTACAATACTTATTTACACAATATTTTTTAAAAATTTAGAAGCACATAGCCTGTGACATCTCACTATTTTACACTTTGTTTTGTATCCTATGCAAATTCATTAAAAATGTTATCCAAAGTGCGCCATATTTGTTTAGGCCACGCCCCCATGTCAGATCCCAATAATAATAATGCACAAGATTCATTCATTCTTTCATTCTGTCCACACCTGAAGTTTCATTAATAAATAAATCTATAATTTTTTCTATAATTTTCAACAGTTTTCAATATACAATTATTCTCTTTAAATTTTGTAATTATTCTTTAATTTTTTTAAAATTATTTTGCTCTGTTGTCGATTATTTTCGCCAGTTTTTGAACTTTTCTTTTTATTGTCAAATATTTTCCTCATTTCTCAATTATTTTCTTTAATATTGAATTATTTGAGTCATTTTGTAATTTTCTTTCAATTATCAAGTATTTTCTTAAAATTTCAATTTAAATTTTTTAATCATCAATTTATTTCTTTAATTTTTAATTAATTCTCAATTATTTTTTTCAAATTTCAATTGCATTTTTCGTTTTTCAATTATTTTATTCATTATTCAATCATTCTCGCATTTTCTCAATTATCAATTATTTTCTTGAAATTTCAAAACAAATCTTCAATTTCTAGTTGATTTCTTCAATTTTAATTTATTTTCTACAACTTTTTCCATAATTTTCATCAGTTTTCAATTAACAATTTATTATTTTCTTTCAATTTTATGATTATTTATTAATATAAAAAAATTTTTTTGTTCGTATGACGATTATTCTCACCATTTTTTCAGTTTTTTTCAATTATTAATTTTTTTTAATAGTTAATTATTTTTTTTCAAATTTCAATACTATTTTTCAATTTTCAATTGTGTTCTTTAATATTAAAAAATTATCACCTTTTTCAATTATTTTTTTCGTTTATCATTAATTCTTCCGTTTTTGATTGTTATTTAGTATATTCACTAATTCTCGGCTTTTTTCAATTACTTTTTTACAATTTTTAAGTAAATTCTTTAAATTCCAATTCCATTCTTAAATTTTCAATTTATTTCCTCAATTTTTTATTATTTTCTTCAGTTTCAATTATATTTTTGATTTTAAATCCAGTTGTTAAATGTGTAATTATTTCCAACAATTATTTCCATAATTTTTAAATTTAATATTTCTTGTTTAAGTTTTTAATTATTTTTTTCAGTTGTCTATTAATCTAGTCATTTTTCACATATTTTCTTCAATTTTGCAATTATTCTCGTTATTTTTTAACTATTTCCTTCAATTATTAATTATTTTTCCCAATTTTCAATTATTTTGTTCGGTTATGTATTAATCTAGCCATTTTTTGATTTTGTTTTCAATTGTCAATTTTTTTTTCATCTTGTAAAATTTTTTTTTTTAATAGTCAATTTCGTAATTTTCATTATTTGAATTTGCAAAAATTTATAGTTTTAAATGACCAACAACAATGGTTTCCCGGACCATTTGAACGAAAAATTTTTCCCTTGGAAATATTTTTAGAAATAATTCCTACAACACAAAATATAAAAAATGAACTCAATCCTTAAAATATCTAAATCAATTTCTTGGTATGTAGAACATTATTTTTGGTCCAATTTGAATTTGGAAAATGTTAAAATAATAATTGCGTTCAGAACTTTAAACTAATTGAAAAAATACTTTCTTATTCTGAGATGAGAATGATATTTCCAGGTTTTCTAAAACTTATTAAAATTTCCTTTGCAGAGTTTAAAAATTTAATACACGCAGAGACAGACGTTTGAAAACAAGGTGAATATTATATTTGTTTTATGAATACTTTAATTTCTTCTAGAGGAAGTAATAAATTATCTCTCTAATTCTGAATTAATGAAAAAACGGTCACTAATTCAAATTAGTAGAAATTTTCTCTATATTTTTTAGTCAAATTTTTATTAAAAATTAGCAGAAATTTTCAATATGGTTTAAATTAGTGACCGAGTTTTCACTAATTCAGATTAAGAGAGCGAAAACACAGCAGAATAAAATTCGATTTCGTAAAAATTAAAAAGTTGCCATTAAAAAAAGGAACTAGTTGTTATGTTGCTGTATATATTTTTCTGACGATCGAAATCCTTACACTGAAAAAAACAGATGTCTTAAATTGTTCAAAAATGTCTTAAAATAAGACATTTGTTGTGTCTTAGACACCAAAAGTATCTTAATTTAAGACATTTTTGGCCAATTTAAGACACCATGTTTTTGCAGTGTAATGTTACATCTGTACCTATAGATCATATAGTTCAATATCATTTGGTGATAAATCTTTCCAAAGTATTCATTACGAAAAATTGATAAATAGGGAAGTTACATACAAAAAAAAATTGTATTTGCAAAGTGATAAAATGTTACTTTTGTCATATATGGCTGACAAAAATAGGGATCTCTACTCGCAGTTATGTCTAAAGTTTGTGTACAAGAGCAAGTAGAAATTGCCAATTCGTACAGCCATATTTATGACAAAATTCACTTTACTTCCGCACTTTAAAATATTTTTGAAATCTTTTCATCTGTTAATTTTTCCTTCTAAATTACAAAAATAACATAACAAAATAAAAATTTGTATGATCATGTCCAAGTTATCTTATCCCCCATATGTTATTTATTTTAAAAGGGATTTGAAAATTGAATCGATTGGATTTTAGATGAGATTGAAATGTCTATGAAATAAAATTTAAATAGGATTAAAATTTGCATCGATATTAAAATTTCGGTAAATTATAATTTGAATAGATTGAAAGAATAAATAATAATTTTAATAGATTCAAATTTCGATTGACTGAATTGAAGATAAAATTAAAATGAATTTAAAGTTTAAATAACAGATATAGGAAATTAGCAAAGTAGATGAAAAAGGTAATAAAATTTTAAATAGATGAAGAAAGGTAATATGAAATAGTATAAAATACTAACAATAAAAGTAAAACACTAACAAAACGAATAATTAAAATAAAACAAAAATGAAAAGAAAATGAACAATATAAATGTCTATCTTTCACTAACAAAGAGGTATAATTTTGCAATTAAAAATAAAAGGCTAATGGATACTTGAGTAAGAAATCTGAGATAACTAATACTGCTAGATGCTTAACACTGAAATCTCATGCAGAAATTAATAGTAGATATTCTTAATTCGCTACTGGAAAGAGATTAAAGATTTTCGCACGCGAGATAATATTACGACAGTATGTAATATTACAAATGAATGACGCAAACTTGGTACAGGCCATATTCGTAGGCGCGTTAATTATAATAAGTTCCTATGAAGTGTCAGAATGTCAGCCATCCTACGATCGCACGTGTCGTATACAAACACATGCACAAAATGTTGTGTAAAACCGTCCTTTCATTCTGAAACTTTGCGCTTGCGTGTACTATTACAGGTACCTTCATGCATATAGATGCACTTATCAAAGAAAATTCTAACTTGATTTTTAATATTGCTTTATAATCTCCAAGACTACGTGACACATTTCAATGACACGGAACAATAGTTTTTAAAATATTATTTATTACATTATTATGTATTCTATACAATTATGCGCCGATTGTTTATTATATTTCATATCATAAACGAACAAGTTTACTAAAAAAAAATTTTAAATTACTATTATTTCTTAAATGAAACAGAATAGAAAATTACAAAAAAAAAAACAAATAAAGAACAAAAAAATTGAAATTTCTTTACAAGAAAAAAGATAATAAGGACTTGAAGATTTAGTGAAAGTTACTGAAAATCAATGCAACTTTTGTTTCTACAGTTATATAGAACTTGAAAAACATTGTCATATAAAATATTTATAGACTATAGCTAAATAATATTGGACAAATTATCCAGTCATTATATAATTAAACCAGCAATATAATTAATTTTAATTAAATTGGCAATTATTAATTCAGTTATAAACAATATGAAATATTTCGTTTGAAAAAAAATCTAATTCAACTTTCATTTATATAAAAGAAAATTAAATTTCTGATTGGGTACTGGTAATTTCTTACCTTTTGTTTTAGCACGTATGTTCAGCTTAATTTTTAATCGCAGGTGAATTTTGGCCCGAATTTAAGCTATTATCTTTTTTGCTTTTTCTGTGATAAAGAACTACATTACAAAAATTGGAGAATGGGATCTAAAATCTAAATCTTAAAAAAAATTAATACTGGGTATATAATAATACAAAATAATAATTGGACAGACATCTAATAACAAGGAAACGACCGAGAACATGAGAGAAGAGTTGAGCGCATCGATTGAAAAACGTGCCGGTGTTCATTGTATGAGTCAAACCTGCGCGTATATTTGATTCAACGCGTTACTAGAGTGGAAGGGGTTATGTAAACAGTGCCGTCTTTTCTTGAGGTCTGAGAGTAGAGTGAAACAACAAGGAAAACGGAAGCAAACTTTTTATTAGCAATATTATGAATATTTTAAGAATGAAAGAGGGAAACTAATTAAATTCTTTACGAAATAAAAGTGGATTAATAGACGAATTAGAATAATAATAGGTAATAATTACTAAATGAGTAAATTTACAGTCAATTAATGATCAATAATAAAAATTAGAAAAAAAAAATACTTCAAGTGTATAAAATGGGAATGACTTAATTTCAACTCAAAAGAAGAGCGCAGGCGCATTTACAGTTATCACACTTCTGTTCAATGAAAAGTTTCAATGATTCATGAATTTTTCAATGCTTCAATGAAACGTTTCAATAAGTGACTTCCCTACGGCAATATACCTAAATCTAAGTCTAATTTTCAGACGGTTATCTTTTAACTTTAGAACTTCATTCATATATTTCAGCAAGCTCTCTGTCTTGTCTTAAGCACGCAATCATTATTTATTTAAACGATTGTATTTCCTCAATTGGAATTAGTTAAAAGAACTTTCAAAGTTTTTACTAGTTAGATTCAATTGATAATTCGATAAATATATGCTAGTTTTTTTTAATTAAAAATAATTCATGAAAAGAATAAATAAAAATAATCGATTTCCTTTATGAAATTAATTTAATTGATTATTACAGAGTTTTTGGAACTTAAGTTTTAAAAATATTTTCCGTGAGAAAAAAAAAATTCGTTAAAATGAATGCTTAGAATTTATTTCAGGGACCTAAACAAAACTTCACTCTCTAAATCTGAATTAGTTAAAAATAACTAAAAATAACTTTTATAGTTATTTTTTTTAATAATAATTGATCATATTTTACTAATAATTAGTTATTTTTCACTAATTGCTGTAACAAAACTTAGCCACGAGTTTCCTAATAATTTGTTTTTTTTAATTAATTTAGATTTAGAGAGCAAATTACAAAATCCCAAATAGCGACTATATAGTACCGTCGGAAAGTCGAAATTGTCAGTCCACTCGTGTTTTAAGGTTTGAATAACGCCTTTAAACTTACAAAGTATTATTATTAAAAAAATATCTGCCTTCATTTTTTCAAAGTAGATGAAATTATAAAGAAAATAAAACCCGAGTAAAATGATTTAGTCGATTTTTCATTGAAATATGTTTAAAAAAAGTGGAATTTTTAATTCTTTACAAAAATTCAAATTACTCTCGAAATAATGACGGTTTTTTGAAAATACGAACTTCAAAAAACCATAATTATTTCGAGAGTAATTTGAATTTTTGTCAAACAAAAAATTCCACTTTTTTAAACATATTTTAATGAAAATTTGACTAAATCACAAAGATCTGATTTTCCTCAAAATTTCATTTATTTTGAGAAAACAAAGACAGAACAATTTTAATGATTATTCTTTGGACATTTTTAAAGAAGTTTTTCAAACCTTAAAAAATGTGTAAACTGACAAATTCCGACGGTATTGTAAAAAAATTTTGTAAAAAAATATTTTACAAAAATACAAAGTTTATAAATTACCTAAATCCGTAAAAAAATCTACTACTTGTCAAATTCGAAGTTAACGTAATAAAAAAAATTATTATCTTATTTCTCTCGGAGTAAAATGCAGTAAAAATAATATAGAAAAAGATAAAACAATTAGGTTTGGTCAATAGAAAAAAATTAGTTTGTCCCAAATAAATCAAAACAATTGAGAATTTCAATCCGTGAAAAACGGAGCAACCTTCTGGTTTCCAGTTGATAAAGCTTTTCACCTTCGCCTTTGACCTTTACACAAAAACAACTAAAAAACAAAGAAAAAGAAAAATTTTATATTATTTTATATTACGATTGTGATTCAAGAACAATATAAAAAGTTGGCTTAACAAAAATCCTTTTAAATACAAATTCTGTTAAATTTTTTACATGGGCAAATTTCTGGAACTTTTAACTTTTAAGTCAGTCTGATATATTTTAATAATTTCAGCCAATATT
The DNA here is from genome assembly GCA_037103525.1 of Ganaspis brasiliensis. Taxonomy (NCBI): domain Eukaryota; kingdom Metazoa; phylum Arthropoda; class Insecta; order Hymenoptera; family Figitidae; genus Ganaspis; species Ganaspis brasiliensis. The sequence goes on along the minus strand of JAZKLR010000256.1, from coordinate 890,491 downwards.
TACATCGCTTTTGTTGGGGATATTAATTTCCGATACCAGCAACATTTTCAAAAAAAAAAAAAATTACATTAGAATTCATTTTTTGAATAAGAATTATTTCAATTTTTATGTGCAATTTTCAACAATGCGTATTTATACTTGCCCTTAACCACTCTCTAAATTTGAATTAGTTAAAAATAACTAATTTGAAAGCAAAAACTCAGTCTATGTCAAAATAACTAATATTTTAGTAAAATTCTGTTTACTAATTCAATTAGTCAAATTTGAACTATTTTTCAGTTATTTTTTTACTTATAATTAGTCATATTTTACTAACAATTAGTTTTTTTTCACTAATTGCTGAAACAAAAACTCAGCCACGATTTAACTAATAATTAATTATTTTTAACTAATTCAGGTTTAGAGGGCATACTTTCTGATGCTTTAAATTACAAAATTTTGCAATTGATTAAAATCGAGATTAAAATTATTAGTTCTAAGCTACGTTCCTTAAAAGTTAATGAAACGATGAACACATTTTTACAAGAAAATCAATATTTGGTTTATTGTAAAGAAAGTTATAAGCGTTATTATTTCTTGGGAATATTTTTGAAAATAACTTATGCAACACAAAATATAAAAAAGTAAATCAATTCTGTGAATATCGAATGCATTTTTTTGGTTTGTAAAATATTATTTTTGGTCAAATTTGAATTTGAAAAGTGTTAAAATAATAAATTCGTTCATTTAAACGTTCAGAACTTTAAGTTTATATAAAATATCTCAGAATTGCTCAAAAATGTTTAAATGTTACTATTTAACGTTCTGTAAATGTACTTCGAAAAATATCAATTTATTGCAGAGAAAATCTAATAAAATTTGTACGTTTCGGTACTTCATGTTGATCATGATCCATAAGAAAGAATTTTTTTGTACAAGAATAAGATTCAGATTCGTATATAATATGACATTATTTTCTAAATAGAAACTGTCAGTCTTTAAAAACACATTTTTTAAAAATAGAACTTCAGTAAGTTATTTTCAATTATTTTACGAACTTTAAGTTCTGAATGTTCAAATGAACGAAATTATTGTTTTGACAATTTTCTAATTCAAATTTAACAAAAAATAATGTTTTAAATACCAATAAATAATTTGTTATATTTTAAGAACAGTATTTCCCTTTTTATATTTTGATGCAAAAATTATTTTTGAAAATATTACCTTGAAAAAAGAAGTTTTCTTGAAATGAACATTTAAAATTTCAAGAACATGTTGTTTTTTAAACTATCAACCAACACGGACAAAAAGGAATTGTTGAATTTATCAATCGGATTGTTAACATAGAACTGCCAAATCGATTTTTTTGTTGTAGCGAAACTTTTGTCATCTTAGCAGTTTGGAATTGTTGAAACAACAATCACAAAATTTTTGTTATACTACAACAATCCCAAAATGCTAAGATGACAAAAACTTTGCTACAACAATAAATCATATTTGTCAGTTCCATATTAATAATCCGTTTTGTAAATCCAACAATTCCTTTTTCTCAGTACTTGTTTGATTTCTTTTCTGACAAATTAAAAATCATTTCAAATTTTAATAATTAATAACTTTTTGAAGATAAAATATTTTATTTGTACACTTGCAAAATTAAAAATCTTTAAAGTTCATAAAACCCAAGTTTCAACACCGTGTTAAAAAAAAAATTCTACTTTCTTTTTGGTAAAAAGTTAAAGGTTCTAGAGATATGCCTACATACTTTACCCAAAAAATGATTATTTTGAATTGATTGTTCTTTAAAGGCATTAAATATTCTTTTAGAATCTAAAATGAATCTTATTACGATTCCAAGATCCAGGTTGAGAGGAGACTTTCAGCCACGAGTTCAGAGGAGAAATAAAAAAAGGGAACATAAGTAAATAAAAAATGAAGAGCCGAGAGAAACGGAGGAGGGCAGGGAATGCAAGGCGCGTCGCCTGCGTGGCCGAGGCTTTGAAGAAAACAAGTCTCTTTGGATGGTGTGGGTAAAGGACCAAGGGTAATGTACCAACTCTGACTCACGGCCATACTTCCATTCTCACGAAGAACTATCCGCCATTATGTTGCATGACCTGTCGCTTCCTATCTACCGTTTTAGAACCAATTTCTTTCTCTATATGTGTAACTCGAATCATTTCTATCTCCAAATTTATTAAATTCTGATTGATCTATTAATAAAATTAATTTACTGTACTTTTGCTTCAAATCATCATTTCATCAGCCGAGAATTCGTAAAAAAATATACACACCAAGTTACCTTGATCGATTTTTGTCTTAATTTACATACCTTTAATATCAAAACGAATGCAGAAGAGATGATGACATTTTTAAGTAGCACATGGAAAAAAATTAATTTCATGGTAAAAATGTGTTACCACTGCTAACAAATTTCTTTTCTATTCTTTATAAGAATTTGTCAGGAATAAATTTACATTATTATTTAATTTATGTTTTCAACTTGACTATAAATTTTACTAACAATCAGTTATTTGAACTAATTCAAATTTAGAGAGAATGTTTGCATTTATTAGTAAAGATTTTAAAATGCCCTTTTTATAAAGCCTAATCCCTAAAAAAGATTAAAAATTCCTTCTTTCTTTGATTTATTGTATTTTTCAGCAAAATACTAATAAAAGGGTCTTTAGAAGAATTTGAAAACCAGTTAGTAGATAAAAGGGAAGTTTCCAAAAGATAATGAGGCTATCTCCCTATATGTGGTCTTAAGTGTATAATATACATACATATAGAATCTATTAACTGTTCGAAACCTAGAAAGTATTTGATATATTAACGTAAATTGGGTTTACACGAGAGTATATTTATAACCATAGGATTTTTTGAAACTTTAACTACTTTTCCTTTTAAAATTTTATTTAAAATTCGCTTATTTTCGTCGAAACCACTTTATTTTTATCAAAAATCCATTCATTTCGATTGAAAATTGATTGATTTGTGGCTTTCAAATTCGTCATTTTTAACTAATTAAAATTAGAGAGTATTGCCACTGGCAGTAAAAAAGTTAAATTATCTAAATTCAATTTTGTTTTGCACGTCAACTATTCATACTTTTTATTAATCTAAAGTCTAGACGATATAAATTTAAAAACATCACTAATTGATTATCTCTTTTTAAAGTTTAAAGGTAAATTTATTTGAGACAACTAGTTGTTTAAAAGCTTTTCTCCTCTCACGGAAAAGAACGGTAACTTAAGGGTTTTGTTTAGTGAAACATTAGTACTTGTTGCTTCCAACTTAATGGTTCAAAGCCATCAACGACATTTCCTGTTGTAAAATTCTTGCTCAAAGCAAGCATGTTTCTTGGAATCAAAGAAATAAACTCAATTACAAGCGAATAAATAAATTCATTAGATCTCTATCCGCTTTTGGATTTTTCGACTCGGAAGAATTTTAATCCAGACGAAGACAAAATAACTTTTGTACAACCAAATAAAAAACAAGTTTTTGATGAAAAAATCTTAAAATATTGAAATTTTAGAGCTTATAAATTTCGAAACGCAGAAGTTCGGAGATTATCGAGTCTCAAAAAAGAAAGTTTTCAATATCTTTGAAAATAAAAACTTTTTAATTTTGAAATATTCAAATTGGAAGTCTTATTGAAATTACAAATCATTCGAATTTCAAAGTGAATCTACTCTCTAAAACTGAATCAGTGAAATTTTCACTGATTTGGAATCAGTGAACAACTTCTCTTTGCTGAATCAGTGAAAATGACTGATCTTCAGTGAATTTCACTGATTCAGCAACGAAAAGTTGTTCACTGATTTTAAATCAGTGAAAATTTCACTGATTTTAAATCAGTGAAAATTTCACTGATTCAGTTTTAGAGAGTATTTATTTTAGGTCAAGAGGTTTTTTTTTCATTAAAACTCAATAAAATAGTCTTCAGGAAGTTTTTTTTTTATAGTTTATGGCCACAAGTTGTAGAACATTCTTTCTCTATAGAAAAATAGAAAAACGATAGACTGTCGAAGGACAGTCTTTCGACTTCGAGAGGTTCTATTGTGAATTACCTAATTACACTTGACCTGAGTCTAACGCGAGATGAAAATTGTAAAGGTCTTTAAAGCGATTCAGCAAGATGGTGTTATTGAGACGGTCCGAGGACAAAGTCTCTAAGGGCTTGACACAGCAATGAGAATGCATCCAATAGTTTGTACCAAAGAAGAAGACCCTCTTCTCGGAGTCTTTTTTTCGAATGTCAGATTGTCAAAAGAATATTGTCGTCAATTTTTTCCGGGCGGCGTTAGAAATAAAAGCTCTATAATAAACTGACCCATCTCCCACGAACCTTATATTATGAACTGTTAAGTTATGAATCGTGCAGGTACCTGTGAACTTTATCTCTTCTAGACTTAAGCCGATCTCAGTCTTTAGTAAAGTGAAGTGTATCCATTACAGGATTTCAAAAATAACTATTGATACTTGGATTAGAATAATGCTTTGATTTTCAAAATTAAAGGCGGTCCACAAATTATTGCATATTAGTGAATTTTAAATTGTAATTAAATATTTATAGCTGTATATTGTGTGTCAATTTCTTATTTGACACACCTTTTCTTCTGTTCTTCTTCCTTTTCTTCTGTTTGAAAAGATGTTTTCAATTTTTCAATATTTTCAATATTTCAAAAAAGATCTTGAAGTAACTGTTAGTATAGCTATAGCGTGCAATCTTCATGATGTTGAAGTTTGCAACGTTGAAGCAACGAAAAAATGGTAAATAAAAAAAATAGAGTGAACCATTTTTTTTTCATAAAATGGTAGGTATTGTGCCTCAAAAACTTAATAAAAAGTTGCATCCCCAAAACGCATTCGGAACTCATTGTTTAAAAGAAAAAAAGAACCCCCCTCCCCTTCAAGAATAAAAAAAATTAACAAAATGCACGGAATTCAGTGAAAATTTTTTTTATTGCATGAAGTGGGGTGCATAGTGCCCCCGAAAATTACAAAAAAGTTTCATCCCCTAAACACATCCGGAACCCGTTGTTAAAAAGGAAAACCTACCCCTAAATAAAAAAATTATCAAAATGTACCTAATTCATTGAGCTATTTTCTATTGCATAAAGTAGCAAGAAATATATCCCCGGAGCATTAAAAAAAGTTTCATCCTCAATTAAATTCGAAACCTATTGTTTCAAACGCCAAGAATAAAAAAAATTATCAAAATGCACGTAATTCAGTGAAATTTTTTTTTAATGTCTAAATGTAAAATAAAATGTGTTCCCAAAGCTTTACAAAAAATGTTCATGCCCAATTAAATTCAAAACCCTGAATTTGGAAGGAAAAACAACCTAGAAAAATAAAAAAAATATGAAATGCATATACCTAATTTAATGAACCATTTTTTTATTTTCGGGGAAAAGTTTTTCTTTTTACATGATAGTTTCCGGATGTGTTTTGAAGATAAACCTTTTTTTATTGCTTCAGGGGTACAATGTACGGCACTTAACGGAATAAAAAAATTGTTGACTTTTGTTAAATTTTTTCATTTTGGGGGAGAATTGTTTTTCCTTTTAAACAATGAGTTCCGGATGTGTTTTGGGGATGAAACTTTGTTTAAGTTTCGTCGGCACAATACAAGACATTCTATGCAATAAAAAAATTATTAAAGAATTAGGTGCAATTTGGTATTTTTTTTAATTTGGGGAGGTTGTTTTTCCTTTTTAAAAAATGGGTTCTGGATGAGTTTTGAGGATGAAACTTTTTTTTTAAAGTTTCTTGTGCACAATGCACGCCACTTTATGCAATAAAGAAATTATTCATTAAATTAGGTGCATTTTGATAATTTTTTCATTTTTTGGGGATTGTTTTTTCTTTAAAACAATTAGTTCAGGATGTGGGTTTAGGGACAAAACTTGTTTTTAAAATTTTGGCGGCACAATGCTCGTCACATTCCGCAAAAACAAAGTTGTTCATTGAATTAAGTGCATATTGATAATTTTTTTTTATTTTTGGGGGGTCATTTTTCCTTTCAAACAATAGAGTCCGGATGTGTTTTAGATTTGAAACTTTTTTTATAGTTTTGTGGGCACAATGCATGCCACCTTTCGCAATAAAAAAATTGTTCACTGAATTAGGTCCATTTTGAGAATTTTATTATTTTATTTTTGGGGGGTTGTTTTTTTTCTAACGACGGGTTCCGGATGTGTTTTGGGGCCAAATTTTTTTTTAATGTTTCGAAGGCACAATGCACGCTTTTTTACGCAAAAACAAAATTGTTCACTGAGTTGAGTGCATTTGGTAGCCTTTCTTTTTTTGGGGGGGGGGGGGGATCAATAAAAAAATTATTTACTGAATTAGGTGCATTTTTATAAGTTTTATTATTTTTGGGGTTTTGTTTTTCCTTTTTAACGACGGGTTCCAGATGTGTTTTGGGGATGATACTTTTTCTAAAGTTTTGTGGACAAAATGCACGCCACCTTACACAATAAACAAATTGATCACTGAATTAGGTGCATTTTTATAATTTTTATTATTTTTGAGGAATTGTTTTTCCTTTTTAACGATGTGTTTCGGAGCTTTTTGGGTATGAAACTTTTTTCAAAGTTTGGTGGGCACAATGAATGCCACTTTTCGTAATAAAAAAATTGTTCACTGAATTAGGTCCATTTTGATAATTTTATTTTTATTTTTGGGGGTTCATTATTCTTTTTAAATAATTCATTGCGGATGTGTTTTAGGGACTGAATTAAGTGCATTTTGACAATTTTTTTATATTTAGGGGTTGTTTTTCCTTTTTAACGATGTGTTCCGGATGTTGTTTTGTAGATGAAACTTTTTTTTAAAGTTTCGTGGGCACAATGCACGCCCTTTTTACGCAATAAGAAAATTGTTCACTAAATTAGTTCCTTTTAATAAATTTTTTTATTGGGGGGGGGGGGTCATTTTTTCGTTTAAAAAATGGTTTCCGGATGTGTTTTGGCGATAAAGCTTTTTCTTTAGCTTTGGGGGCACAATGCCCACCATTTTATGTTAAAAAAATTGTTCAGTACATTATTTTTTATTTTCAATTTTTGCGTAGCTGCAACGTAGCAAACTTTAACATCATGCTATCTTTAGAGTTTTGACTAAGCTATGGAATTTTTGAAAATATAATATTAAAAAGATCAAAGTACTTATATTAGGTAGAAATTTAAAGCTACTACTGTTACTCCAAGATGGAACAATAAGCGCAAGAAAAACTGAAAAATTGAAGTGAGCCGAAGATTAATGTCATAAATCTTGAAAGAAAAAAAAGAGGTGGAGAAAATTTTAGAAACGGTCGTTTCAAAAATTTTAACTCTGTTCTTCGTGGAAAGGTTTCTTCTGCATTCTTTTTACTGAATACAAATCGTACAAAAGATTTTTCACGCAGATCAGTAGAAAAAGTTGTTCCTCTGTTTACAATTCTTATGAATTCTATGTGTATAATACGTACGAATTGACACATTTACAAAAACAGAGTTTATCTTTACTGTCAATGTACAAAAATATAATAGACACCAATACATTTTCTAAATAAAAAAGTTTGTAATTTCGAGGGGATAATGATTAATTTTATCAAACGCCAAAAAAATGGTTTGTGTCAGTTGCTAAAAGATTGTTGGTAGTTTTGGCAACAACATTCTCAATTTTACACAGCAAATCATATAAAAACATATGCTTCTCATGTACGATGAGAATGTAGAAATAGTTAAAAGATATTTTCCCAAGTTAGAATAAAATCAAAGATATAGGAAAAGCCGAATAAGGAGGGAAAGTGTCCAGGTATAGCCAGGGTGGAATGGATGATCGGCTGGAAACTATTCACGAGTTAAGAGCTTTCTTTTAACGGACTTAACAACCTGTAACCGATCCCTGGACCAGAGCTCGAGTCCTGATTGAAAGACAGAATCGTTTTGCAAATGCCGTGCATTATAATGGCATAGAAATGTGAGATTTGACAATGGACACACTGTGGAGTTTTCGAGAGGTTTTAAGAGTCCACTCGAACGTAAATCAGATAGGGCGATACTTGTTGAGTCAGGTAGAATGTAGATGGTAGAAGGGCGGATCGTACCATTGTGCGCATACCACCATTCAACAAAGGACTATAGTACTACAGTACTATGTGACTAGACTGACTAGAGTGCAACTCTGGACCATATCCTATGACCTATGTCTTTGACAGTGGAACCCCTGATGCACCTGTTTCTCGTTCCACGCGATTTTTGTTGCAATTGTTTCAGTATTGGGAGAAGTAGAGGGATGTCCCCTCGGCATAAACACTTGCTTCTCAAATCCTCTGTCGGCCCTCTACCACCAGTGCATTGTTTTCATTCTGTTCAACATGTGGGAAGAGACGCAACCACGTGAGGCAGTTGAGGCACCCACCCCATTCAGATTTAGGCATGCGGGAATGACGGCCATTGAAAAATTTATCACTGTCCAGGTTGTGCGTTATTCTCAACAGGGAGTCGTCAACTGAAAAAGTTTCGATATTTGGAATTCAAAATTATGACAATTCAGTTCTGCGATACAACGGAAAAATATACGTATAAACCACATGCAGTTAGAACTGAGATATTTAAGAAAAGACATTAACTTTGAAAACACTTATGTATATATGTAGAATCACTTTATAGCTTTCATTAATAAAACTCCGCATTGTTAAAAATTTCTGTATACATGTATATGAAATTCAATTTAACCTACAATTATATTAACTTAATATACATGTATATTAGAATCCATTCAACGTTATAAATTTTCAGATACATGAATAGCAAATTTAATATAGGGGATAGTGCCCATCAATGTACCGGGTTTTTTTCAAGGTCATAGTATTTATTCAATTTCACTAATTTCAAGCACTTCTTTGCATCAATATAAAACTACAACACTTCTCTAGGTAATGCACACATATTATACCCGATTTATTTTGATTAAATAATAAAATTTAGGATTTTTCTAAACTAGCACGCTATTTTCATTTTCAACAACCTGGGTACACAATGAACCACCTCTACAAAAACACTAAAAATGTTCAACAAGAATAATATTGCAATTTTCACTTTGTGAAAAAACTTATTTTCCATCAAATACTATACAAAATTATTACTTAACACTTTTTAATTGATAATGTATAACATAAATATACCTCAAATTTAAGTTAACTAGCTAAAATGGCATTTTAGTTTTGCTATGTTGAGAAGAGTACTGATAACAATCGCTGTCCCATGCTGTACGCATGCCTAGTTTTATAATCAGGCATACCACTCTGGAAATCGAAAATACACTGAAATTCCAGGTGGTTCATTGTTCCCTGGTACATTGAATCAACATGACATTTGCAACAAAAATGGTTTTTTATAACTTAATGCAATATTTAAAAATCTTTATCTCATTAGAATATTGTAGTTCAGGCCCGATACAAAATAAATCGTAAGTTCATTTATTTTTAAATTGCCTTATTTCAATTAAAAAACGTGTTTGTATTTTAGGTAAATTTTTTCTTCAGAGCATCAAAAACAGTTTTTTTCAGTTTTCTCTATAAAGAATAAATCCACATGTCTCAAATTTATGGACGTAGTGTGTTTACGCAAACTTCATTTATATTTAAAATTAGGAGAATTTTTATTTAATTGTTTTTGAGAAAATTGAAATGGTTCATTGAAAAAACTGGTACATTGATGGCCACTCTCCCCTACAGTATTACAGTATATTAAATTTAGGATAATTTATATTAGATTTAAGGGGTCTGTCTCATACAAAAATGTCACAAAATCGATTTTTCAAAAATATTTTTGTTATACTATATATATGTATGTAGAAATCAGGAAAAAATAGTTATTAATATTTCCGAGCACAAAAACAGGCTTCTCTCTAAATCTGAATTAGTGGTTTTCTACTAATGAATTAGCGAAAAGTGAGCAGTAGAAAACTTTCTTAGTAGAAAACTACTAAGAATTAGTAGAAAACTACTAATTTTCTAGTAGAAAACTACTAATTAAATTAGTAAAAATATCTACTTTTTTTAAAAGTAAAGTTTCACTATTTCAATTAGTAGTTTTCTACTAAGAATTAGTAGTTTTTTACTAAGAATTAGTCAAATTCATGGCTCATTTTTCTCTAAAAATGAGCTCAGATTTAGAGAGTTCAGAAGCCAAAAACTAGAAGGGTGTTTCCGCCCAGTGGGACCAAAATGTTATTTACCATTCAAAAAGGTCTATATAAAAAAAATATATATTGAATCCGCCATTTTGAAAATCAGACTATGGATTCTTAATAAGCGACCCAAAAAACATTTACATATGCAACGTCATGAGAAGCCATTTAGAAATAGCTTCAGCATTGGAAATGAATAAACTAAAAACTTTAAATGCGTTTTTCTCGAAACCGTGTTTTTAGACACGTTTGACACGATTTAAAAAAATCTATTGCATCGATCGCGTTAAAATTTTCAGGACTTCTTCTACATACACATAAGTGGGTATCGCATGAACAAGGATTTTAATTTTTCATCAATATTTACTAATATTTTTAAACAATTTAAGTTGTAAAAACAAGGTAAAAGAATAAAAATTGCCGGGAAAAAAGTGGTATAGTTCAAGCGGTTATTTCTCGGAAAGAAACCTTAAAAAATCAATAAATAAAGTTTTTTATTATAATTTAATATGTGCATTTTGATGTACATTTTCAACGCATAAAAATAAAATTTTCTTAAAAAAAATGTAAATATTCCTATTCTGGTTTGAAACTTTACTATTTATTCGTATGGAAAAATTTTCTTTTTGCATGATTATCCCAAAATAATAGTTTTTATAGTAAAAATTAATGGATAAACTATAATACTGAATGTGTAAAGTCTTTGAGTGTATTTTTGTGTAAATAAGATCTTTGTCGAGCTGAATTCTAATACATTTATTAAATTCAACACACGGTTGCTTATTGTACAGGTTGTCTTAAACTCAACAAATTTACATGCTGATAATCACATTCTTTGCTTCTTAAATTGAGGTACAAAAATTGTATTTGATATTCAACGACGAGGAATGTCTTAAAAACGTTGCGTCTTAAAACAAGACAGATTTTCTGTCTTAAAATAAGACTTTCTTTTTACAGTGATAATTTTGCAAGCAAAAGTGTATTATTTATATCACTGTAAAAAGAAAGTCTTATTTTAAGACAGCTCTTGCTGATTTTACAGATTTTTCTTTTGCTTTAAGCTGTGCAAAAAAATTAAAAACTTTAAATTTGCATAAAAGTTTGAAATACTAATCAATTTAAGAATGTAAATTTATTATTGCGAATTTAGCTTGATTTTTACATTTTTACATAAACATTTATATAGCAGGGCTTGCTGAATTTAAGACACGTCTTAAATTAAGATTCTCTTTTTATAGTTTATATTCACAAATATAATTTAAATATCTTTTATTTATATTCATTTTTTCATTTTTTATAGAATCTTAATTTAAGACGTGTCTTAAATTCAGCAAGCCCTGCTATATAAATGTTTATGTGAAAAATACTATATCTTAATCAAGCTAAATTTGCAATAATTATAAATTTACTTTCTTAAATTGATTAGTATTTTACATTTTTATGCAAATTTAGTTTTTAATTTTTTTTTTGCACAGCTTAAAGCAAAAGAAAAATCTGTGAAAACAGCAAGAGTTGTCTTAAAAATATTGCACCTTAAAATAAGACTTTCTTTTTACACTGTATATAAATAATACATTTTTACTTGCAAAATTATTACTGTAAAAAGAAGATCTTATTTTAAGACAGAAAGTATTCAAATCGTGAAACACCAAACGAAAAGGCAAAATAGTCTTCGTCAACAGTTATTTTTTTTGCTCTCATGTTAAGTTATATCAAATATCGATGACTAAGGTGTATTATTTCATGAAACTTTACTACTAAATTATAGTTTATTTTAAATTTTCCAAAATGAAAATTACGTTAAAAATTAAGTAAAAATAAATAAATTGACCGCACATTGCACTTTCTTGAAAACCATTTCAGCACATTTCTAACGAAACCTTCACAGCTATGAAAACCTTTGAAAAGATGTATAAGTGTGAAAGATTTGTAGAAATAATATCGGCATGGTTTTCGAGGAATTTTTTCATTTGGGTGTTCTTTGAAGCTCTGGACAATTGCCGGTCTAAAAATAATACTCAAAATGAGAATGTAATAGAGTTTAAAAAATAATGTCAAATATATTATGTTTTAATTTTTTACGTAATATAATAATATATGCCTTTATCTGTGGTTATCAAAAAATTGTCGTTTAAAATACTTTTATAACTGAAAATGAAACGATAAATCAAATTTTTATTGGTATAAAAATTAATTATTTGAAGCGAGATACAGGAGTAATTTGGAATAAATTTGAATTTTTATATAATAGCTGGGTTTCATTATCAAGTTAAATGAAGTAGGCCGCACTTGAATTCATTCGACAATTAAACAATATTTTAAATTCACGTTAAGTTAGAAAATATATATATAGGTATAATAAGGTGAAGGGGGAAACCAAGACTGGTTTTTGTAAAGTTTGACTTTAAACCCACGTATTTTCAATCTGCTATGTAAATTTTTAATATTGTCAGTATCAAGCACATTGCACAATTATTATACTAATCAATTCATATTATAACTAGGCCGCCAATTTTTTCTTGAAAATTATCATTTTTATAGAAAATTGTACATTTTAACTAGATATTTTAGTCTTTTTACTATTCGCTAAAATTTAACAAAAATTAAAATAATAATAATAAATAATAAAATAGTTTGAAATTCAAGAATTGGTCAAATTTTCTCCACACATGTCCTTTGTGTTGTTAATTTCATACTGAATTATAAAATTACTGTTAAATCATTTTTTTGCTGTGAAGAATTGTTATGCAACTTAATAATTTTACATAATTTGAATTTTAAATGTAATATTGACTCTAAAGACTATATACGTAAGGCATTTACCAAAATAATGTCTATTGTTTTCACAATTGATATGTCACTTGAATACTGAAAGAAGTAATAAATTCTTATCATTATAAAGTTTTACGAATTAGGTTTATATGTAAATTTGGCAGATTCGATTGGCTAGACACTTGTGCATTAATCTTCATTTATTATTGTTTCGAAAATATTGCGAACTGATCTATTTTTTGATGTGACTAATACAAAAAATGTACATGTAAGTTCTTATATATATATATAATAGTGAAATATTTAAAAGCTTGTAGGTCTATACATTGATTGTTAAAAAAAATCATTTCTGTGATACTTTTCATCAGACTTTAAATCTAATTTTTATTTCGCTATCAAATGAAATTCACTCTTGAATCTTGTAATTTAAATAATCAATGACTATATTGAGGAAAAATGTCGAACGTACCAAAAATTCAAATACATAAATTTTAATAACTTTAATGAAATATGTAATCACTTTAATCATTTCAATTCAAATTAATAAGATTCTATTGTTCAAGATAAATCTCATAATCATAATAATTTATTGCGACTAAAATAACTTAAGGTTGATATAAAATCATAATAAAATAATTTTGGTTGTACGAAATACTGTTAGCTGTATCAATCTACAATTTTCGTTGAAACAATTAAATTTTTTTTTTGCTAAAACAAAATTTTGATCTAAACTGTTTTCTTGGAGAATTTTATTTTTGTACAACAAACCATCGTGTTATATGTCTTTCCCGACGATATTTAGAAATTTAAATTTTTTTCTTGACAGTAGACAACTTTATTGAAAAATTCAACAATTTTAAACTTCATTTCCATGAACCGTCTCATTTACGTTACAAATTCAATTCCGATGACCTAAGAAGTGTTTTCCTCCAATCTGTTATTAAAAATTGTCTAAGAAATTTGCAAGTGATTTATCGTCCACAATTTTGCAAATATTTTATTGATTTAATTAAATCTTTTATTATCAATTTAGTTCATAATTTATTTGAATAATTTAAAAATCTTTAATTTTGACAGTTGTACAAAATATCATTTATGTCCGTTGAAAAATATAACAATTTTCATGGCAAGTTTTATGTTCAAAATAATATTTACTCGATAAATCCCTAAAAATCGTTGTTTACATTAGCTTACTATAAGATTACCGGGAAATAGAATTGAAAAATTGTGTGGAACAATATTATAGGAATGACCAACACGTGTCTGAATGAAATATAGAAAAGTATGTGATACTACTGGTAACGTAACAATAAAACGCCTTTGTAAGTAAAAACCTACATTTATATCGTTATAGTACCAACACCAAGTGACTTCCGGCATTCTTTACTGATAATGATATCGTCGGGATATGCCAAGTATTTCATTATTATAAATGCAATACGCCTATTCCAACACATAGGGGACAATTATGTTTCATATTTATGCGTTAAAAAATTGGCAATTGTCAATTGTTAACAATTTGGAGGAAAAAAATGATTTCTTATATAAAAGAGAAAAGAGACTTTGAATCAGACATAAATGTCTAATTTAAATATATATTTTTAGAAGTTAAATTGAGCATATTGAAAACTATATTTCATGAGACTGGCGAAGATTAAAAGTGACATGAAATGGGTGAGTCTCTGATTTAATGACCAATGTCGTATAGACAGGATGTTGCTGTATTGATCTGACATTAGATTTATATCATAACATAATCGTAAATCTAATTATCAAAACGAAATGGGATCATTAATTTTTTACCCAACAAAATAAGGAATTAAGACATATTCTTTCAAAGTTTATTTAAGGGGACGTCTATGTCGCCTTAAAACAATGCAAAAATAGTCAACTTTTGGTACACTTTTCTCGAAAACTATTGATTCAATTGCATTCGCCTTTTTTTTATTCGATTACAAATATAATAAATTATATGAATAAGAAGTTATGAGACGTTATCTTAAATAGATATTTTTTTATAAACATTTAAACAAAAATGTAACAAACAATCACATTTTCTCTGATTTATTAACTCATATCTCAGTTTATACAACTCCAAATGAAATCAAACTTCTTATTCGCATTCTTGACACCTTAATGAACAAATCAAAAAAAAAAATCTTGTAAATCGGTTTAGTAGTTTTGGAGAAAAGTGTACCGAAAGATAAAAAAAAGTAAAAACTAAAATTTTACAAGATTCACGAATAATTGAAAAGAATAAAAAACTCATGTTATTCAATTTTTGGAAAAAGAAACTTCCACTTATCAGAAAAGGTTATAAATAATCTTTTTCTGTTTCTTATTAAGTTCACTATTAGATAATCAACAAACAAAAAAATCATCTTTTTTGTCATTTTTCCACATAGGCGTCCCCTTAAGATTTTTAGAATCTCGATGATGTGAGATAATATTTAATAAATCTCAGTTTAATTAACCTTTAATTATTTCCCTAAAAATTATGCTTTTTTTTTAATCAACGAAGTCTAAGCACAAATATAGGTACATAGGTACAATTGAGTATTAAGTACAATTATAATTAATATTATTCTTGGATTAGGTATTGGGAATTAAAAACAATCAATTTTCAAAAAAAATGATCCTTAAATGAAAGTCATGATAAAGAATCACGCTAAATGATTTTCTTATTGACAATCAGTAGGAATCATCCGTGACATTCACAAGTCAACTTTAACCTTATTGACATTTTCATGACAAAAATGTCATTTTATCAATTAACTCCATTAACGAGGTCATTTATTGCTTCAATACTATTTACTGTTTAACAATTCGTCGTCGTCTAAGTTGATTGATTGTCAGTGGGATTGAATATTGTCAATAATAGTATAAATTACTTTAATTAATAATAATTCATTGCTCAATGTCAGAGTTAATCGTGATGGCAAAATAATAAATAACATGATACTACGAAATATCTAATTAATCTTATAATTTTTGCCAATTTTATTTTATTAAGTCGTCGTATATTAATTTATTAATTGTTAACTCACGTCCTTGATTGTCAACGAATAAAGAGCTCAATTTTCTTCATTAACCTAACACACATACACACCAAGTCGGTAAAGTTTAGAAGTACCACTTTCACATACAAACATGTTTCAGTGTTTTCACTATGACGTTACACATATAATCACTTTTTCCACCGACAATAAGTGATCTTTCCCTTGAAAAGTGAGGAGCTATTGGCTGATAAAATTAAAAAGAAGATAAAAGATGGCAAATCGATAAACACGCCTACCATGTAAACATTGAGGCGCGGTTCTTTCATGCTAGCCAGGGTCAATAGAGTTCACTGTATACGAAAAGCAAATTATCGTGAGATTCCAGATAAGACGTAAATAGTGAAACCTAATTCGTCAGAAAGGGTTTCTGCCTGCTATTATAACATGTGTAACACAAATGCTCCTTATTCTTTGCATTCAAATTGTAAAATTGTTTTTCCGAGAAAAAAAATTAAATTAAAAGTGTCTTATCATAATATCACTAATTCAATTTCTCTTTCAAGCAATCATCAACTAGAACTTCAATTTCATAAGATCTATACCACTTTATTCTGAAAATACTACATTTTACAATTAAAATTGACTTTAAAGTACAAAAAGTTAATCACCGTTATATCTAAAAAGCATTGAATACACCCAGAGAAATGATATATTTGACTCAAAGATATGTTATTTGTGCCAAATAAAAATATATTTGTCTCACAGCCTACACTCTAAAAACAAGTGTCTTATTTTGTCCTCACTTTTAAGACATTTTGAGGTGTCTTAATTTTAAACCATTGAGATAGTGTCTTAAAAATGCCTGTAAGACGCTTTCTAAACGTCTTATGTCTTAAAATTAGACACTTTTAAGACACCTGTTTTTACAGTGTAGTAACTTTTTTATTTGTTTCAAATAAAAAAATTTATTTGACACAAATAAAACTTTATTTGGTTCAAATAAAAATTTATTTGAAACAAATAAAAAGTTACTTGGCTGTGAGACAAATATATTATTTCTCTGGGTGTACACATTAACAAATGAGGATAGTACATTTATTATATTATCCCAGAAAAAAAATACCACTTTTATAGAACATAATGATGCTAAGTGTACGATTATTTTTTTTAACACCATGCGGTGTCGCAATTGTTGTGACTAGGAATTTATGTTATTGTCGCATTACGATCTTTTTCGACAAAATATATATCGCACATTATTGAAACAAAGAACAGAATCATTATATACATCAAAATCACATATATATTCGAAATAAAAAATAGTTTTTCTTGCGACTTCACTGAGAAAATAAGTTAACTAAATACAACCAATTTTTGATTAAATTTAGCAGAGAGAGGTTGTTGACATAGCACCTGCAAAGCACTTAATTGATTTTAGCAGAGCATATGCTCTGGTATCCTAGAAGTTTGATTGTCATCGCCGGTGTTTTGTTTGTTTTGTCCCGAGGAACCCTAACCTAGAAATAAAGCTGCTTGGCTAGAGGTTTATTTTCTCAGTGTTAGAACTCAATGCAAAAACATCAATGAATACATCAGCCAACGAACTTGAAACTTGTATATAGTGATATAGAATGTCATTAAACACATATTATGTATATTCAAAAAACGATGCGTAAAGTCACGAAAGAGCGTGGCCTCCAAAAATCATTAAGCTCAATCAGCGTTATCATTACTCGTGTAATTAAAGATACCATTTCTGTGTCATTCTTGTTCTATTGACCCCATCCTGTCATTAAAGTCAATTATTACATGTGTGCATTTATAAATCAATTCATCTTTTTAAATGCCATAAAACAGTAAATTATAAAAGCTAATGTGAACAAAAAATTGGTATTTCCTTATAAAACTGATCTAATCATTGAAGGTTTCTTTAACCTAACAAAGATGCGAGAGACAATATGATTTTCTTTATTTAAATAGTGCGATCATGCCACTTTGAATCATAAGAGTGACATTAAAGTCGGTGAAAAATTATAAAGCAAGGTCACGAACTTAAAGGAAGATGGCCACCAAGACACTAGACATTTATTCGAAGCACGTCTGACGCTATCGCTCCATCTTCTCACTATCAGGGACGATTCAGACAGTTGAACGAGAGAGGCATGATGAATTCATAAATTATACAGCTTTGTTGCAATTCGCAACTAACTTTATAAATATAAACGAGATCGCTTGTAAGGCGATACAATTCTCTCAACAGGACTATTTAAATTCCGTTCATTATAACGCAATAGTTATCAATTTCAGTATAAATATAAAGATAACACGATATTCCACCCACTCGCACACAAAGCAATCTATTAAAAATAAGAGGAATCCTCTAATCTCAAGTTGATTTTCCGTTTAATGAATATCTAAGATCTGTGTATTGTCATCAGTTACGTTTCTGAGATATTTTGAAAGCTCTCTTAAAATTTCCTTATTTAAACTAAACTTTTGTAAGGGCCTGCATTTCCTCCAAAACATAAATTGACCGAACTTGCAATTGCCAGAACTTTAAAATCCCTAAATTTTGTCAGACCCTTAATAAACTCGCCGACTACGCAAGTATCCGAATTTGCATGTAGAATTTCTAAACGAGCCTTCTGGTTGGCTGGTAAATGCTTCTGGAAAATTTACCAACCAATTAGAAGGCTCCTTAAAAAATTATACATTCCGAGGGTCGAGCATGTATATTTTTTAGTGAAAAACTACTAATAAAATGATAAAATGTCGTCCACAAAATGGATTTGTAAAAGTTTCAACTAAGAACTAGAGAAATATTACTAATTTTTAGTAAAAAACTACAAATTGATAACTTAATAACTCTTATAAATGTAAATTAGTGATTTTTACTATCAATTTGTAGTTTTTAAACTAAAAATTAGTAATATCTCTCTAGTTCTTAGTAGAAAATTTTTACTAATTCATTTTGTGAACGACTTTTCAACATTTAAATTAGTAGTTCTTCACTAATTCAGATTTAGAGAGTGACAAATAATAGTTCGGGAAGTTGAATGTTTTGATAAATGCAAGTTCGTTGATTTAAAAGTTTGGCAAATTGCAAATTCGGTGATTTCAAAGTTCGGACAAATGCAACTTCGGGGATTTCGAAGTTCGGACAAATACAAGTTCGGGCAGTTGAAAATTCTGACAAATGCAAGTTCGGTGATTTAAAAGTTCGGACAAATATAAGTTCGAGTATATAAGTGTTCGGACAAATGTAAGTTCGGTGATTTTAAAGTTTGGCCAAATTTAAATTCGGGGATTTAAGAGTTCGGAAAAATGCAAGTTCGGTGATTTCAAAGTTCGGACAAATGCAAGTTCGGAGAGTTGAAAATTCGGACATATTATACTGATTTAGAAAGTGGCCACACTCGTAAAATAAAAAAATTATTAAAATACTAGTATACCCTCAAAATTAAAATTAGTAAAAAATAGCTCATAATTAGTAGAAAACTACGAATCCAGTGATCAAATTAAACTAATTAAAACCCTATTTTAAAAAGGGCACAGTGAAGCAATATCTACAAGGATTTAAAAGAACCTTGTTTTATTTTAAAATTGCTTGCTTTTCCAGACATGAAATAAAATTTTAAAAAAGCAGAGCATTAATAATATTTTAAGATTGTAGTAGAAATGTGGAATGTAAGGAACCAAGCTGTCTGATGTCGCTTGAAGCGTGTACCTTATGTGCATAAAAAATAAGACCATTACATTTTGCTATCAACTGTAGATTATACTTTTACATATTTGAACTTTACGTGTCATAATTTATTATTAATTAGAGTATTTTTTAAACTAATTTTTACACGCTTTGATAAGTTTCTGACCTAGATTTAATTTCACAGAAAAAAGTGTATATGTACCTATTAATATTTATTCTCCATTTCTTTGATACGGATTATAATTTAATTTGTTTTATATTGCCGTTTATTGAGATTTAATATAATTACTGGAATATCATTGACATTTGATTAATGAAATTTTGTATATAGAATAGAGATAGAACAGTTCATGTAACTGAGACTAATTAAAATAAGAATAAATTTCTTGGAAGAAAAAAAAATAAGCGAAAGCGTAATATTTTAAATTTCATATCATCATCATCATTCAATTCGTATCTACTATCGTATTGCTAACACGTGTTCCCATTTGATTTACTAACTCTGGATAATGCACGGCTAACTTTTCCATAAAACTATATGAAGTATTCTGTTTCACTTCCTGCGTAATTTTCTCTAAAGATATAATTGACTTTGAGACTCTTAATGTAATTTAATATTTATTTTATATTATTTAAATGGCAAAGCTAATTATTTTTCCCTTCTCTTAAAAAGCAAGTTACACAGAAAAAATAAATGAGAAAATTTGTGCAAGTAAATTTTTACGATCGTTTTTGCGTGTATATTTAAAATAGTCTGAATTAAGCCGTTCAAAGACAAATATATACTAATGCAGGTTATATTTCGCTCAAACAAATATTGTTTTAAGTGTAAACGTTTTTTCGTAAAATTATTTATCATTTTATAAACGAATCTCTTAAAAATTTAATCAAAATGTTAAAGCCTTTGTTTTTGAAAGCAATGGCAAGAAATAAAAGTTGGAAAAGAAGAAACTAATCGATAGCCGCAAATATTACTAAAGATTGCGTTTCTATACATAT
The DNA here is from genome assembly GCA_037103525.1 of Ganaspis brasiliensis. Lineage (NCBI taxonomy): Eukaryota > Metazoa > Arthropoda > Insecta > Hymenoptera > Figitidae > Ganaspis > Ganaspis brasiliensis. Next base: position 869,851 of record JAZKLR010000256.1, on the reverse strand, counting down.
ACCTTATACATAACGATAAATTGGAAATTGAAAAAAAAAATGAAATGAGTACTGTAACAAAAAACAAAAGAGCTAATAATGGAAACTGTCAATTTGATGGAGCAAAAAAATGACTGTTATCATGAAAACAGATAAGAATAATATGTCTGTTATTGTGTGGGAGACTAAACAATGAAATTTTCGTACGGGCCTGGAACAGCAGACGAAACTCACACAAATATTCACAGACTTGTGTCAATGAGAAGCCCACGTGACATTGTACCAGGGAGGGGATTTGTTTCGTGACATAAAGAATTATTTATCTTTTTAAAATTGTTGAAAAAGCAAATATTTTGTGAAATAATCAAGGTTATATTTTTGGGTACCTTACATTAATCCAAAGCTATTTTTAACTATGTTCAATTGCTTAGTAACACAGTTAGGTAATTTTAATTACATTAAGTAAAAAGCGAAAAATTTCAAAACAAATTTAATGAATGAACTTCATTTGTTATTTGATTTGATGGATCCTTGTGTTGATTGTGGGATATTGTTATCTCTGAAGAAGATCTGAATTATCTAAAGATGATTAAGAAACTATAACTCTGTAAAATTGTTAAAAAATCAATTATTTTTATTTTAATTAATCACTAATATCAAATTAAATGTGAAGAAATAAAAAAAGAGTAAATACTAATATTATAAACTGATGGGGAAAAGCAATTTTAGAAACATTGACGCACAAATTGAAAGACTAGTAGACAATTTCGTTGAAATATTCTTTCAATATTTGATTTTGTACAGTTGAGAAAACACAAAGAAACGTTTTTTTTTAAAATTAAATATAAAAGAATTTCGTACGTTATCAAAACGCGACGTTAAATATTTTCTTGTTGCTTATACATGATTATACTGTTTTGTGAATTTAACCATCAAAATTCAATATGACATTGAAATTTTTTCCACGTATAACTGAATGAGTCAGGAGTCACGTTACGTCTAGTTTGTTTGAATATTTTTTTGCTTATTCTTAAACTGATCAGTCTGTGTATGTACAGTAATAAGATTACATGCAAGGTATTGTAAAAACTTGCAAACTGAATTAACGTTAATAGTTTACTTTTGCTTATCACGTATGATTTTCGTGTATGTCTACACTCTCTAAATCTGAATTAGTAAAAAATTACTATTTAGGGGTTAAAATAGTGAACGAGTTTTCTCTTTTTCAATTAGTAAAAATTAACTAATTATTAGTAGAAAACTACTCATTGAGTAGTTAAATTTGACTAATTAATAATTAATGTAATTAGTAAATAGAAATCTACTAATTCTTTTAGCAGTTTAACATAACCTAAAAATTACTTTGACTAATTAAATTAGTAGTTTCTTACTAAATTATTAGTAAAAGTTACTACTTGACATGGTAAACGAGTTTTCACCCTTAAAATAGTAGTTTTTAACTAATTCAGATTTAGCAAAAGTCTGGACAAAAAACCCAGATAAATTATTAATAATATCTTTAATTTTTTTTCCTCATATTTAAGGGTAATTTTGCATAAAAAACATGATTCTTTTTAAATCTTAGATTTCAACCAATCAGGGAGCGTGTTTTATACATTCCTAGCCAATGAAACAATTTGAAATAATAACTGATTCAAGACGTTTTCTTAATGTCTTATGTTTTAGAATAGGATACCTGTTTTTGACCATTTTTGCAGTGACAGAGGACAAATTTGTCCGTAAACTTTCTCTTAAAATCAAAGTTATTAAAATCATAAAAATGTGTAGAATTATTTAAAACATTATTAGAAAAGTGTGTAAACCTTGGTTTATTTGAATTTTTCTTAAAATTAATTTTGTAAAAAATTTGCTGAATTTCGGAAATTTCACAAAATTAATTTTAAGGCAAAATTGAAACATTTTGGATCAAACAGACCATTCTAATGATATTTTAGGTAAATTGTACAAAGTTTGATGAAAAAATATTCATTATTTCTGTGGCTGAAAGGTAAAAGAGCAAAACTACATTTTAATTGTTTCAAGATAAACGAGTTTTAGTTTTTTCTTTAGTTCTATGAAATCGGAAAATCAACAAATATGTTTGGCGTTTTGCATTAAGTCTTATTATTTAATGGATTTTTAAAATATATTTATCAAATTTAGTAAAAGACATAGAGTTTAATGAAATTTAATATTTTTTTATCATATCATATTTTGTTGGAGTTATGTTGTTTTACCTTCAAATTACAATATCTAACTTCAAATTGTTTTTAAATGTCATTTTACAAAAATGGTTATGATAAGTCATGTTAATTATGCTAATTATGATGATGATAATCATCTAGTCAATCTAATCAATTATTAAAAGAAAATTTGTAGAATCTGTGATTTTTTAAAAGAGTCAATTGTTTTCCTCAGCCTGAATGGAGGTGTGTCGTCGTTATACTATTCTATCAACGACAAAAATCGACTTATGTCATTAAATTATTTAATATTTTCCACGTAAAGAAACATTTTTATCATTGTGCAATTATACTTTAAAAACCATATCTAAATGTATAGAAATCTGATGTTATCTCAAAAATTTAAAAATTGGAGTTATTCTCTTTTACTTTTCAGCCACAGATTTTAAGAGAAAGTTTACGGACACATTTTGCCAATACCTTTGACGTCATTCTGAATCATATGCTCTTAATCTACACGGAAAAAAATAATTCTTTACTTTTTACTGCTTTTTCAGTAATGTTGAGATATAAGACCTGTTCTACAAACCCATTGTACTTTTTTTATTATTATCTTTCTTGCATCTTATCCAAAGATTTTATGATGATCAAGTGCGCAACGTTGGCAAAAAAAAAAAAAAAAGTTTTTTATAAGGGATGGTTTTGATGAACCCTTGATATTAAGAGTAGTTTTAGATAATATTGGTGCATTCTGTGTTGATTTGGTGTATGTTTATTTTGTAGACCTACAGTTTGAATTCGTAACATTTTTTTGTCTTCGTTTTTTTCAAAAGTTGCGCACTTGACCATCATAAGATTTTGGCGCAGTTTGTACATAGATGAAAAAAAAAGCCCAATGGGTTCGTGTAACAAGTCATTATATCCGAAAATTTATGAAATTTCGCAAAATTTTGCTCGAAATGCTCAACGACTGAAATTGTGTGGTTCCTCTTGTATAAACATGATCTTATATGTTCGGACAAGTGTATAAAAAAAATATATAATGTAGCACGAATCAGTGAACACAGAAAAAAAGAAGGATAGTTTCCTGAAGGTAATGACAACTAAAGTGAAGTAGAGGGTATTGGTATTTAGGTGTTTCTTTAAAAAAATATCGAAACTTTACCTTCTAGGTTTGCTGTGAAATTTCACTGCTCAAATTCAGGGTGTTTTTAAGGTACAGTACTTTAAATACATTGAGCATAGGCATATCTTGTTTCAACTCCAATGATTAGAAAAGGATATCTCAGTCGTCATCTCATATTTCTTTATACACTGTTTCAGTACCAATCGTCTTTTGTTAAAACCATTGTCACTGTCAAAAGAAACAAAATAGAACGTATTCCGTGGAAAGTTGGGGTCCATTTAAAAATTGAGCAAAATACAGGGAAACAGCTACTTTCCTGACATGAGAATAGAGTTGCTGCTACTGTATCATATTCATTAAAATCAATACCGTCTTCTTTCGTCAAGTAATCGATGGCACTTGTAAAGATTCACTAATTTCCCCCGGTACACGTATATCGTATACTATTGAATTTCAGGTTAGTTTTTCAGAGTGTCGAGGGTTAGGGGCCGGAGGTAGCACGAGTGTCACGTGGTTGTTGAACGACTTTATCCTGTCCAAGTCGTATCCATTGAGTAAAATTTTGCCAGGGCGGTATCGGGCAGCGTCGGTGCATGAACCATTGCTCGTAATGGTTCTTTGCGTGTGTCACCTTGCTTTAGGGGTGTTCTCATAGACACAGAAAGGGAGTAATCCAGGAGCAGTGAGAAAAGTGGGAGGGACACCAAGTGCGGAAGTGGGGAAAGTGTGCGCGGACACGAACCTCCTGCACCGCGGTTGACGACAACTTCGGCGTCGAACCCCTGGAGACGAGAAAGAGCCTCTTGACAATCTGGCTCAATACTCGCATCTTCTCAAATAACAGCCAATTATAACAAAAAAGTTGGTCTCTCAATCGATTTAGCTAAATCGAATTCACTGTCTATCCATAATGGCTGAGTGCACTCACCAAGTTGCAGCAGCTACTTCTCTCTCACTAACACAATAAATCCATTGTGAGAGGATTCCTGGCGGCGCATTCCGCGTGTACGTACTAACGTACGGGTACGAGGGTGTACGACTCACGGAGGTTCGGCTCGACTCGTTTGCGGATGTCGTCACGAGGCGAGGAGAGAGGAGCTCGACTGAGAGGGAAAGGGAGAGGAAAGAAAGGGTAGGGTCCGGGAAGAAGAGCGAGAATGAGAGTAGAGGAAGAGATGGTCAGATAGAGAGAGAGAGAGATAGGAATAAAAAGACACCGAGTGTAATAGAGACAGGGATAGAAAGGCAAGAATAGAGACAGGGATTGGAAGGCGCGGGAGAAAGAGAGACGAGTGCTAGAAAGACAGGGTTAAAAGAAGACGGTTAGGTGCGAGACAAGGAAAGTAAGTGAAGAGTAAAGGAGAGAAAGGGAATAGTAAGGGAGTGACAGGGGGAGGCGTAAAGGAGAGACAAGGAAAGAAGACCGAAAGAGTAACAAAGAAGTATAGGCAGGAGTGAAAAAGCAACAGGGAAGAGTGAAAGAGAGACAAGGAAAGATTGGGAGTAAAAGAGCAACAAGGGAGGATAGGGAAGAGTGAAAGAGCGACAAGGAAAGATAAGGAGTAAATGAGAGACAAGGAAAGAAAGGGAGGACTAAAAGAGTAACAAAGAAAGATAGGAGTGAAAGAGCGACAAGGAAAGGTAGTGAGGAGTAAAAGAGCGACAAGGAAAGAAAGGGCGGAGTTAAAGAGTAACAAGGAAAGAGAGAGAAAAGGAATGAGTGAGAGTGTGTGCGTGAGAGGGTAAAGACGGAGGGATTGAGGGGCAGGAGAAGACTAGCAGAGACGGTGAAGCGTAAGAGGGCAAGGGGAATAGAGGGGCCAACGAGTATTAGAAGGGGAAGATAGGAAGAGAGTGAGAGAGTAGTACTCGCGTATGGTCGCCGTATAAATAGACAGGAGGCGATAGGCGGTATAGTGAACCTCCTAGGCCAGGTAGTAATAAATGCTCTAACAGCACGACCAAACTACTTCGGTCCTACTGACTGGCAAACTCACTCCACCTCCGATATGTACATGAGCGATATTTCTGTATGAATGCTTGAATGTGTTTATGCAAATGACACATATGCGCTAGACACGTAGGTGTGAGCTTATACGAGTATGCATACGGCAGCGTAAGTTTGCAGTACATGTGTGTAACATATCCGTACAAATAAAAGTATATCGCTCGGTGTATATAGTATACGAATGTGTAAACGTTTCAATAAGTTTAGCATGTGTGCGTTCCTATATATTGAGCATGTTTCTACATATTAAGCATGTTTCTATATATAAGGCATGTTTCTATACATTGAGCATATCTCTGTATGCCGAACATGTTTATAGATACATGATAAATACATATATGGAATATTTTTCGAATACATTGAGCATATTTCTATGTTTAGAATGTACATTTCTTTAGATTGATCATGTATATTTTCTATACATTGAGCATGAATGTCTCTATATGTTGAACATGAATGATACTATATGTTAAACATGAATGTTTCTCAGCATTAACTGTGTTTCTACATGTTGGGAAAGTCAGGTGTGTGGGTGTATGGTGACAGAGGAAGGAGGCATACATGAAAAGCTGTAAAAGAGAGCGAGAGAGGAAGAGTTCATACGCACCAAGTGACACACACTCACGTAGTTTCACTGCACCATACTGATCAAGCCCTCGGCCGGGTCATAGGTAAATAAATACAGTAAACTGAGCCGAAAGCAAATCCCGGATCGTGACGGAGTTGGTTTTCATAAAGCACCTCGCGATCGGGAATTGTTTGTCACAGATTCTTTATAGAAAGAGCGACAGGGGTGTGAGAAGAGGAGGTAAAGAAGAGCGATGGAGCAATTTACCGTGCGTAAGCGCGAGCCATCGTAGTTCCAAATTATTGACATCTTCCCCGCTCCGCGCTGCTGGGGACCACACCACACACGAACGTATATGAGCGTAGTTACTTGCTGAATTGTTCAAGTGAACTGACTTGACTACTCCAATCCAATCCACACACCAAGGGGAGCAAGGAGTAGAGCACAGCGCGCACACAAAGCTCCTGAGCAGCGCACACTGTGCAGAGCGGCGCGCGCAACTACGACATCACCGCACTACGTACGAACGAAACCGTGGAATTCACACACCAACAGGGATCCCTCACTCTGCCGGACCCTCCAACACCTACGCATTGCCAGCCATGCTGAGCCAAACACACTGGCAGGAGAAGAATAGCCTAGCCTCAGGACCGGCTTGGTTCTGTTCTGGCCCCAGGCTGCCACAGTCCCTCCATATAGATATCTTAAGATTCAAGAGAAATGACGTTGGTATTTCAACTGAAATAGACGCTACAATTGCCAACTAACCTTTCGCAGATAAGTTTCAGGTGAGGGAAGACAAGTTTCTGCTTAATGAGAATATAAAACTGCCATTTCGAATTGAGATTCTCAAAATTGACAGAATTACAAGTCATTCGGCGAGCCTAGGTCAGGTTCGCTTCTTATTCCACTTTACCTCGGTAATGGTTTCATTTTATCAAGAATATAATGGATTTGAATATGAGAATACAGTGAATTGTGTAAAATGATAGACAGATTAGTTTTGTCACTTCTTTTTTAATTTGGTTTTTTAGCCTTTTAAATTATTCAGATTATGAAAATACACTGGAATCTTTATAAAATCACTCTAACTAGAGGGCGCATGAATATTCCCTAGAATCCATTTGGATTTAAATCTATTTGGCCTAAAATACATTTAGCCTAAAACCCATTTGTTCTAATGCACATTTAGCCTAAAACTCATTTGACCTAAAACCCATTTAGCCTAAAATCCATTTGGCCTAAAGCTCATTTAGCATGTAACTCATTTGACATGTAATAAATCCCATTTAGCTTAAAATCCATATGGTCTAAAATCCATCTAGTCTAAAACTCATTTGACATAAATCCCATGTAGCCTAAAACCCATATCGTCGGAGCTACTTCAATACAATCTACACTTGCTTAATACCGCTTATCTGCAAATACTTTAAAGGCTACTTTTAGTCCAATTTGTCCTTCAGCATAGCCCTTAAGCAATTTGCAGATATGCGGTATTAACCAAGTCGAGAACCAAGTGTAGATTCGGGGCATTGAAGTAGCTTCGACGATATAGCCTACAACTTATTTGGCATAACTTATAATGTAAAACTTATGTCAAATGGTATTATGCTAAAAGAATTTTAGGCCAAATGGGTTTTAGGCTAAATGAGTTATAGGCCAAATAGATTTAGGACAAATGGGGTTTAGTCCATATGGGTTTTAGGGAATATTCATGCGCCTTCTAATTAATGGTCACATATCTAGCACAACTAGCTGATTCCGTGTAAAATTTTACTATATAGGTGTAAAGGGCCATCCATAAATTACGTAACAGGTTTAGGGAGGGGGGGGGTGAGGAAATGTTACTACTTGTTACATGGGGGAGGGGGCGGGGTCAATCGATCTTATTAAGTAATATTTTTACCCATTATTTAAAATACTTTTTAAATTGTACTTTTGAAATTTTCAAAATCTGTTTGAATTCATGAATTTTTAAGAGAAAAATAAAAAAAAATTTTCGTATTATAATTATTATATACCTTTTGAATTTATTTGATATTTGGTTAAAAACAAGCAAACTTTCTGTAAATCAAAGGTGATAAAATATTTTTGAAAGTTGCATAACAGTCAGAGGGGGTGAGGGGTTCAAAATTATCAAAAATGTGTTAGGTAATTTATGGATGGCTCCTAATCATGGCGAACAATTCAACCAAAATTTCAGCTAAGACTCCACTAGTAATAATTGGTATGACAATTTAGTACAATAGTTTTGCAATAATAGCCAATAATTGCTTTCTTTTACCTTTATCGCAAGTAAGACGAGCTACTAAAAGGAGTATAAAAATAGGTTTTGCTACCACTTGATATATTAGAACTCCAATATTATATATATTAGATCTGCAGATCTAATATAAGAGAGGACTTTCCTATTGATCAAAAAAATTAAACCATATTTGGCAAAATGTTGGTTTAATATTGGAGTTCTAATTTTGCCTATGGGTAAAATTGCACACTTTCTTATATACGTATACATTCAATACCTCAACTCATTTGTGAGAAAGATAAGTGAAGTAATCATTAATTCATTAGGCATGCTTGGAAAACTTTGGGATAAATATTGGCATACGCATTATTAACATTGGTGTATTGGCTCTCAATATTAGTTCAATAGTTCACCAATCATAAATTTCTCATTAATAAGTTATTAAGGGTCCAGTTGATTCACAAATATCGTCACATGGAAAAAAAATAAATAATAAGTACCATAACAACGATTACTATGTGAATGATACTCTGAGTATCATTCAGATATTTCTGCAGAAACATTGATTGTTCTTTATGGATATTACAACTATAATAAAATTCCCAGTAAATTTGACATTCTTAAAAATTGTACTCTATTAAGAAAACCTCCATAATAAAAAATATATAAATAATTGTTATTAAAACAAAAAATCTGCAAAATCACCATAAGGAAATAAAAAATTGGAAAATCTTTCTAAATTTTAGCAGGAATGGAATAGTCCAAACAGTATACCTTCAAGACTTTAAAAAGATAATATCCAAAATTTTTATCGAGATTTTTATTAAATCATTGAAATTCCATCCTAACTTTTAATTAGTCAAAATTGATTGATCATTAGTTAAATCGTGCTTGACTTTTTAATAATTTAAATTCTAATAACAGCAGCTTTTTGCTACAATGCTTAGAATACCTTTCAACTCACATTTTTCTAGAATTTTCTTGTAGAAATAGTTTTTAAAAAACATTTATACCTTTAAGTGCATAATTAGTCAATAAAAAGCGTTAAAAGATTGTGTATACAATTAATAATTATTACGCTAAGTATTAGCTGTGAGAGTCTCTGTAGCTATTATGGTAATCAATACTACCTATATGATTAGATACAACTATGATTACTTCGATAAAATTCAAAGACAGCATATATGCTACCCACTGTTTTGAGTTATGATTATAACTTGTAACATAATTTTGAAACAAATATGTCTATTAAATATATAACTATTGTTTATTTCCACATCGCAAATTGTACTGTTACTTGATGAAATCGTTTTTAACATTGAAATACAAACCAATTAATTAACATGTGAAAATGAATTACACAAAGACAATTACATTTATCAGAGGGCTTAAGTCTTAATAATTCTCAAATAAAGAAGTTGTTAATTTAGCAGTTGATTATTAGCAGTTAATTATTTTTAGCAGATGACCATTATCTCTATTTAACTTCAAGGTATATTAAATGAGACAAAACTTAATTATAAGAGAGTCATTCCTAAATATAAAATAAATGTATAGTTTTTCGAGACCGCAAAACGTGTCTAAACGTGTTTAATCCGACACGTTAACGAATACATTGTCGGATGTTATCAAGGCAAACTCAGGCAAACTCTTCGAAAAGCCTGCGTCAAGTGTTCTAATATGTTATACAATATACATGTTTAATAACCCTTATTATGCTGTCGTCGCTGATATTTTAATCCAATCTTATCCAATTTGTGGCGAGATAACGAATTTTTCTATTTTTATTAAACTTAAAATTAAAAATTCTGGATTTTTTAATCTCTTTGTTGAGATGTCATTTCAACTGATTAATAGTTCAATTTATCAATTATTTTAATAAGCTATATGCACTAAGAGCATTTTTTAAAGTTTAATATTGTTAATAAACCTATTGTCTTTGTTAAACCGATGAACACTGCAAAAAATGATGTCTTCTAAGTGTCTTATTTTAAGACACAAGACATTAAGGAAGCGTCTTACGGTTATTTCAAGCTATTTCATTGGTTAATAATTTTGAAAGATGCTTTCTCATTGGTTTAAAATTAAGACACCCCAAAACGTCTTAAGAGTGAGGACAAAAATGTCTTAAACTAAGACACTTGTTTTTACAGTGAAGCCCATAAAATATTAGATTTCCGTACTATATTTTACGATCTTTAAAATTAAATAAATTAAACCAATCTTTAATGATTTTAATTATGTTTTAAAAATAACATCCGCGATTATATAAAGTTTTAATCGATTTATCTTAAGACATAGCGAGTTGAAGGTTAAAATAGATTTTAAGATCTGAATATTACATACATATTTGATACTTAAAGTCTGGAGCCACAAATATAACTAAATTATGCAATAAATTTTGTATTTGTACCCAAAATGCTGTCCCTAAATCTGTATAACGCGCATATTCCGAATTATTTCTCGATCTGTAATTCGATCCGAAACAATTTTAACCTTTAAAACTATTATTTTCCTTATATTGATGAATTGATTTCAATCTTTTAGGCATATTCTATAATTAACAAAGATCTGATATACAGACACTTAATCACTTAAAATGGTTTTGTTACCACAACAATACTAAATTATTAAAATAAGAAAAAATTTCCTACAAAAACAAATCAAAATTGTTAGTTCAATATTAAGGGTATGCGATGAAGAATGTGGTCACTGGTATAGGCAAAATTTATCCGCAAACTTAGTCTTAAAATACTAAATATTTTGGCAGCAAACTTTGTGTAGAATTACTTAAAATATCATTGGAAAGGTCTGTCTGGCCCAAGTTTGTTTGTTAAAATTGTTGCCTTAAAATTAACTTTTTAAACTCCCTAAAATCAGTTGAATTGTAAAAAAAATTCTTTTTGGCAAAATTTTCCACTACATACCCTTAACAATTACATTTTTTTCTTGAAGCCAAAATACTTAAGACATTCTCTAAGCAGTGAAATAAGACAATAAGATGATTTATATAACCTGAACACGAGAGACCTATTATTTTCGAATGTTGTTTAAAACTAATTTCTAACAACTGATATGTATATCTCATGAAAATAATATGCTTAAATCAATTATCTAATATAATAAATTTAGAGAAAAAGCACACAAAGCTTCCGTTTTTTGCGTTCCACTTTAGAAAAAAAGTTATTATAAAAAAAAAAATTAAAAAAACCTAAATTTGACAGAAATATTGATCTTAAAATAGAGTAGTTGACTATACTGTCAATTTTGACTGGTAATAAGAAATGTTTTAACTTGATTAAGTTTCTGAATTCCATCGCCATAAATTTTTGTCTTTGAAATAGATAGCCGCGAGAAGAAAAGATGTATATGAAATAAGTGTTGTTTTAAAAGGTGAAATAAAATGGATATTCTGATAAGGAGTGAGGTTAAGGAAATTGTTGAAGAAGCACTTTAGATCGAGATGAATCATAGAAATAGTTTATACAAAATGAAATGCAAATATACACAATGTATATAGTGATTCAAGCAAGAGGCCCTCGACCTCCAATCACGCAGAACGACATGGTTATATAGAAGTAACAGTAGCCCCTCTCAATACCACACCTATTTACACACTAGTGATATATATGTGCATTATATACTTAACGCTATACTTGGAGTCTCAAACAGGGCCGCATAAATAATTTATCTCAGCAACTTATGTGCCATAATGTCTGCAAACTGCTTCTAAGAACTCTTTCAAGAATAAGCTTTGGGAACTAATAGTAAAAACTTCTCATTTAAATCGAAATAGCATCTGTTTTTGTTTTTCTTGTGTCTCTCAAAAAATTACGACAAACGTAATTTTACTGATCACGCTAAAAACATGAGTTTGCTATTGTATGGATAGCAGATTTTTAACTATATGGTAGCTAATAATTGTCTGTATTAGCTAAATGAAAAATCCATAAAATAGCAGTTATTGATGTTAGCTAAAGCATCTAATATTCTTTTTTTATTTAGAATAATTAATTAATTATTTATTTAGAATAATTATTCAACACGGATGGGAAATATTATTAATTTATTACGGCCACCCCTTAGTATTTGTGACTCATATATAAATTAAAGCCGAGATTAAACCCAAACCATTGAATAATTTTTCATTTACCCTAAACTTGTAATTTATCCGACTCTTTTCTCAATTCAGTGAAAGAAAATATAATGAGCGAGACCAGGAGTTATAGCAATTAAGAAATTAATTAAAATATCTGACACTCCTTTAATAAAGGAGGAATTTCGGACTCTTTCATCTTTTCTTTGCCGAAAACTGGAAATAACGCACCCCCAGACTAACTTGCGTGAAAAAAGTACTTTTTTCTGACGAGAGCACTGCTTTGTAAAAAGTGGAAGTCTAGCTAACAACCAATCGAAAAAACGCCTCTGGTATACCTATGATATTCCCGACTCCTGGAAGTCTTGTTGCTAAGGGAGGGCTTCGCTTAACGAAAACAAGAGTTTCAAGATCAGTGACTTCCTGGAGGGAATCAGACCACCTAATGAAGGATCAATAATTTTTTTTTTTCCTCTCAAAATAATGCAGCATCTCAACAAGTTTTGAACGACAAGATTTCGGGTCGCATGCATTTCCTCCAAAACCCAATTGACCGAACTTAAGAGTCATTCTCTGAGAAAGTACAAATGACCCGTTCACGATGTTTTTTATTAAAAAATAGTAGAATGAATTGACGTTATTAAAAAATCTGTCAACTATATGATAAGATTCAACAATCTTTAATTGTATCACATGAGGAACAAAATAAAAGTGTCAAATTAAGGAAGTTCTATCGTATGACAATACTAGTCAAAACAGAGACCATTATTTTGAGGCTAGGTTTAAATTTAATTTTACTAATTTGGACAAATGCAAATTCGGGTAATTGAATGTTTTGACAAATATGAGTTCGATGATTATAAAGTTACAACAAATTCGGGAAGTTAAAAGTTCGAACAAATGCAAGTTCGGGGGATTACAAATTCTGACAAATCCAAGTTCGGAGAATCACAAATTCGGACAATTAAATTTCGAGCAATTGCAAGTTCGTTCAATTGGGTTTTAGAGGAAATGCAGGCGATCCAAAATTTTTTTTCAATAATTCAGAGGAAATGTAATTTAATCAATTTCTAAACAGCAGTTTAATCGAGAAATCGTTATCAAGATAGACAGATATATCAAGACATAAGGAATATCATTTGCAGAATGCAAAAAGATGGTAAAAGCAAAAGATAGGAAAAGGTGTTGGAATAAAAAAAGAACGTAATGAACCTGTTACTTCCTATGAGTAGAGAGTACTAAAGCGAGTGACTCATGGAAAATCTTGGTGATCAGTATAAGTGTACAACCGCAAATACTTCAATGAAACGCAGGCTCTTTCTTTATTGTGCCTCTGTAACGTTATCATTTAGAATAAAAACGCGTGACCATATAGATATTTTCTCTGTCGACTAACCTAAACAATTTAGATAATTAACTTGAATGCGGGTTCGGATAATAATTTCAAGTACAAAACTATAAGTTTACTTATTTGAAAAATAATAGAGTCTTTTGTGTAAATTGTTGTGAATGGAAATTAACATCTAATTGAGAAAACAAAATAAGCGAAACTCTACAATTTTTATTAACGCTATATATTATTTTGTTTACATCATTATCTATAATGTAGATTTCCAAATCTGGGTCGTGTCAGTTTCACTTTGGTTTTTTCGTTTTTATTGTATAATATTACAATTAATTTCTCATTTTACACCTACGCTCTGCGTTTTAATAAGTATGCTCAGAGTTTATCAGATTTCTAAATGTAATAAAATTGTATGCAATAGATTCAAATTAATTGAATAAATTAAAATTAATTAGAGTGTATAGAATTCAAAAATTATCATCACAGTGTATTTTAATAATTTAAAGTTTTTCGTAAACGAAAAAAATCGTTGTCAACTTAAGTATGATAATTTACCTCAGAATGCTATCACCAAAAAATATTTGCACAACTTAAAGGGTTGAATGAAAATGATCACCAATTATTTTCAAACTAAAAATGTGAATTTGTTTTAAACAAAAAAACCTTGAATGGAAAGTCGGTTTAAATTTCAAAGAACGAGAGTTCTAATACACAAAGCGAGTGTAAGTGCCATATTAGCGTGTCTGATTCTTTGCGCTGATTTAGTATGCCAGCAGTGCAAGAATAAACGTCGATTGAATATCTATAAATGACGCCTACACGAATATTGAGGATAGAATAGGCCTGTAGGTGATGGAAGTGGTGAATTAATAGTAAGTGTATTTATTCGTCATGTAGCTGTAAGTAGAAGGTAAGACAAAGTCAGTGAAGTGAGTCTAATTACGAGCTAGACAATAGACTGTGCTAGAGACCTCGAATTGCACTATCACAACATTATAGTATTACAAGTGCATCATCCATTTTATTTGTTTGCAGAAAATAAAGACCCCCGGTTGATACGCTCCTGACACTGAGAAGTTGTTGAATGAGTTGCTGGCTATTGGTCGATATCGGATCATGTGCGCAACTCTTGGTTCGTGTACGTTTACCAGAAATAAGCCAATAGAGTAGTGTAGAGTACTTATAGAGAGTACAATCAAAAGGAGCCACCGCGAAATTATAATTTCCACCCAAAAAAAGACCTATATCGACCTAGGACTTTTTTCAACCATTTTCTAATCTTGATTTTTTAACCAAATGTATAACTAGACAATAATAATCAAAAAGATTGTAAGTGGAATAATATATTTCAATCAGACATATGTTCAAAATAAAAATTTAGTGTTATTGTTTATAACCATGACCTATTTATTTGTCACAACATATGGACACAAAGTATACGAACAAAATGGAATTGCTGGATTTATGTAACGGGTTGCTAAAATAGAACTAACAAATCCGATTTATATTATTCTTGTAGCAAAGTTTTTGTCTTCTTCATTAGCTTCATATACTCTATTTCTTATAAATAAAATCAATGAACAATAACAATGACTTTCAATCCGTTTCAGCTCATGATTAGGGAAATGTGGATACCAAAAAAGTCAATATGGAAAAGAAGACCGTTGTCTAAATGATGATTTTTGACATTAAAGATTGTTTTTAAAGTAATTTTTTTAAACAAATTGTTATAAACAAATGCAAAAAAAATTAAAATTACTAATGAGCATTGCGCTGTAAAAAAAAAGTCTTACTGTGAGACGCAACATTTTTAAAACAGCTTTTGCTGATTTTACAAATTTTTCTTTTGCTTTAAACTGTGACAAAAAAAAATTTTAAATTTGCGTAGAAACATTAAATAAAAAGGTAAATTTGTAATTATTGCAGAGCTGATAAAAATAATATTTTTTTTTTTTTAAATCAAAAATTAAGTAGTTTATTATATAATAAGTATTTTATTTTCTAAATTGAGAACATTTAATAAGAAATAATGAAGAATAAAACATTTAATCAAAATCAAATAAATTTTGTCGAATAAATGAGAAAATTCCAAAAAAATATTTCCAAATTCATATGATCGCAAAATCAAGAAAATTAGGTAAAAGCAGCGAAAGAATAATAAATTATAAAAATACCAAGAACGTATGAACATTATTTGAAATTAAAAAATAAATAAGACGATAATTAAAAAAAACGTTTAAGTATATTACTACTAAATAGAACAAAATTTTAAAATTCGAAAAATTAGAGAATTACTTTACAAATTGAAAAAAAAGAATGAATAAAATTTTGGAAAATTTATAAAAATTGTGAAAGAAAATAAATTTTATGAAATAGAAGAACCATTTTAAAATGAGAATATTTAGTGCAATATTAAATTTACATAATGTAAAATAAAAGAATAAAAGTATTAAAAAAAATAGAAAATTGAGAATACATAAATACATTGAATACATGTTTTCAAAAATTCGTAATTACAGAATAAAAACTAAACAATTTTAAAGAAGGAAAAATGTTTCCAAGAAACAAAAAAATGATGACAAAAATTAAAAAATTAATGAAAATTAAATCCAAGGAAGGATTAAAACAATTAAATAAATAGGGATGTTTTTTTTTCTTAATTTACCAAACTGTAAAAAATAATGTAAAAAGTACAAAAAATAATCAAATTTGGTTAGAATCTACAAAAAATCAGAATTAATAAAAATAAAATAAAAAATATATAGATAAAGACTAATAAAAAGATCATAAAAGAAATTTAAAAATCCTTCAAACCTAAAAAAGATAAGGCAAATTAAACCAAAAACATTTTTATAATATATTACACTTAAAATAAGTCCAACAATAAAATTAGAAAAATAAAGAAAATATAACAATTTTATGAAAGAATAAGTAAGTTTGCAAAAAATCTTGTAAAAAATAGACAATATGTGAAAACAAATTAAACAAATTTATTAAAAAATGAGCGTATTTATTTTTAAAAATATTAATAATTATGAAAATCAACGAAAAAAGGATTATTGTGATATGGAAAATAATTAATACTATTTAATTATTTTGTATTAGGTAATTTATGTGCATTTAAATTTTAATTAATTGAAATTTAAAATTTGAAAAAATTGGAATATAAGTTGATTGACGTTTGGAATTTATTTAAAGATATAAAATTTTTTTACTATTTTTTTACTATCTTCGTACCAAAAATTTGAAAATCGTAGGTATTTTGAATATTTCTATTAGCTCAATTTATTAAATTTTATATAAAGATTAAAAAATTAAAATTGAAATTTTTAAGACTTGTGCACAAATTTGTCGTTTTTGTTTATGGTTTGAGATTTTTTACATGCAGTATTAGACATCTGGAGAATTGTAAAGTTTTTTGATTTAAATCATTATTGCAATTCAAATGTCCCAATGATTTAAATCACGATTTAAATCAAAGTGATTTAAATCAATAACAGACCTGAATTATTGTAAATTCATCTTGAAGAAGATAGTATTTTTTACATAAACATTTATATAGCAGGGTTTGCTGAATTTAAGACACGTCTTAAATTAATATTCTCTTTTTACAGTGTGTTTATTAATTATTTATAACACATATGGTGAAAAACTTTGAAACGTTACTTTATTTCTCTTTAGTATCTTTTTCACACAAGCAATTGGATCCATTGGTTTTTAATAATTTTTTTCTATTTGTTTAGAATAATTTGCTTAAACAAATTAGATTTTAAACAATTTTGAATGTCAAAAATCATCATTTGGAACACGGTCCTCTTTTCTTTATTGCTTTTTTTGGTATCCACATTTCTCTAAGTGTTAATGGGTTAAAGTCCGTGAAAATAAAAAATATTATTTTCTGATTTTTCGGAAATATGAGCAACTACCATTTTAATTCAAGTAGTTTTTTGACCTTCAATCGAGTACTAATGGAGCTGTGTTTTTCCTTTTTGACGTCATTTTAGCCAAATCTAAACATGGTTGAAGCTCACTGTGTAAATGCGCTATTAATGGTCACCTATAGCTATAATGTTTTGGTAAAAATGTTTGATCTTAATTTTTAATGTCTTTATTTAGTAATAAACAATTTTTGAAAGAGTTTTAAAGAATATTATGTGAAATTTAAAAAGTGCCGATAACTGCGGCATTTACCATCCGATTCGTAAATCCAATAATCATTTTTCTCTGTGTACTGTTGGGTTTATGGAATAAGAAATAAGTACCAAAAATTTCGAAAAAAATAAGGAAACTAATTTTTTAGTTCAAAGTTAAATAGACTCAGCAAACATAACTACTATAATGTACTTATTTACGATACTGAAATACATTATTGATTACATTTTAATTATAAACTTATTAAAATATCTTAAGTTTTAGATCCAGAGAAAATCAAAGATGATCGTAACGAAATCTGATGTTCAGTGAAGACTTTAGTTATCACACGTGTCTCAAAATCAGCCTTTGTTTAGGATAAGCGCAGAAAATGATGAAAGCAGGAATACAATAGCTTATGCACGTCGCAGGAGAATAATAAATCATCTCGAAAGAGGAAACCTGCTTGCATAGCGAGCGACTAATGCGACAAAGAGGTCCTCCCTTTTTGTACAAGACAGCATTTAAAATTCACGAGGATACAGATTTTAGTACACTTTTAAAAGTAATTAATTTTCATTAATTCAAAAATTCATTCAGGACAAAAAATTAAAATCAAAAAAGACTTATCTGCTTTTTAAATTTCTAACATTATCTTAAATAGAAAATTTTTAACATACAACATTTGAAATATAGTTTTCAGCGGTGAATTTTGAGTCGCATAAATTTTTTAACGTTTCTTTTATCAAACGATAAACATTTTGGAGAGTACGAAGCCAAAGTGCAAAATTACATGTTTCGTAAAATTGACGTTAAATTATTTTTGTTTGCTACTTTAAACTGTCAGTTGCTTTCATAAAATACTTGACTCTATAGTTTAAGGGTTGTATTGTCTATTGCTCAAGATATATGTATACTAATAGATATAGGTTATATTTATTACAACATGTAAGTGGTATTTCTTGAATAATAAAAAATTTAGTTTAAAACTAGCCTTTACTAAATAAGAAAAAAAAAATAACGGAAAAAAGTAGAAAATAATTCCCCATCTGTCAGAACAAAACATTCAACTTATGTGTATAATCCTATTCACTCTGTGGGAACTGGAACTTCCTTTTTCTCAAGTAACAAGGTGCTATCTACAATTCCCTATATTTGCCAATTTCTAACAAAATTCAAGTTAAAATGTATTATCTCTTAACAATCTTTCAAGAATTTTAACGTTAAAAAATGCCAAAAATTAATTTCTTAAAGTTTTTCATTAATTCTTCATTTTATCTTTTATACTAAACAAATTAATACCGTTCACTTATTTAAATTTTTTTCTTGACAAATAGTCAACAATTTTTATTAATTCAAAATAATTATATATATTTTTTTAATTATTAAAATTTGGAAAAATATAAAAATATCTAGAAACGAAGAATCACTTTCAGGATAAATAAAATGTTTGTCTTGAATAATGTGTTAAGTTTGAGATTTTTGGAATGTTTTATCATGAATATTTAAAAAATAAGAAGCACACTGTAATGGAAAAATCGGATACGGTAGAGAGAAGATTAGACTTTTATACTAGTGAATTCTCTCAACCATAAGGTTGGTCGCTGAGTGCGTGTTTTTTTTCAGTCGTTAGACAGGTTTTAACGCCAGGAAGTCATCATCGTCTGGTATTATTTCGCATATCCCGTAATCAGAAGCGCAAAACTATACGCGAAGTAGCTGCTGTATTTTTTGGCAAATGGTATATTAACGTGTAAATGAGTACTGTCTTTCATCGTAAACTCGACTGTACATATGCACGCACAGGTATTAGAAAATTTACGATTTGGACTGTAATTAATTGGTGAATACTAAATTCATGCTAGGCCAATAACATTCTCAGTATATATATTGATATATTGATCCATAATAATTATAGTGGAAGCTTCAAGTGCAGACGTTAATATTAATATTCATGGAATTTCTTTTGCAATATTGATATTTGATTTCTAAATAATAGATGATTCCTATATAATTATATATATTACATATATTTTAATATAATGATAATGCGATTTTATTTTAAATTTTATGTATCTTATCAAAAATGTCGACAATCACTGTAAAAAGTAAGTATTCATACATTTAGTTCATATTAAGTTTTAGATATATAAATAATCTAGTAATTGCACTGCAAAAACTGGTGTCTTCTAAGTGTCTTATTTTAAGACATAAGACATTAAGAAAGCGTCTTACGGTTATTTCAAGCTAATTTCATTGGTTAATAATTTTGAAAGATGCTTTTTCATTGGTTTAAAAATAAGGCACTTTAAAACGTCTTAAAAGTGAGGACAAAAATGTCTTAAAGTAAGACACTTGTTTTTACAGTGTGCGCGTAATTGAAAATTAAACTAATTGAATTTATTAAATGTCGACGATAAAATTACTTTCTTTAGTAAAGCGTATCTTCAAATGGTTTATTTTTTTATTAAAACAGCCTTTTCTTTAAAAATTTAAAACAAAAAAGTAAAGTTTTATTGGCAAAGCTGAAAATTTCCCCCTCCATAAGTAGCTTAAGGTATTAGTACATTTTTTTAAAGCAGAAGAAATCACTCTCGAATCGTACAAAAGGTAGTAAAATTAAATCGTGTAATAGAATGTAGATTAATGGACTTTTTTTGGATTAATGATTTTTTTCGCAAAAATTTGGAAATAAATGTTTCTAAAAACTTTTCGAGCAGTTCTAAGCAACGCCAACTAAGCATTGCTATTGTTAAATTTAGGATCAATCGAACTCTTCCACAATTTTAGAGTTTAAACTATTTGGCACAATTTTGTGAGAAATAAAAGTATATCTACAATTTGCGATTGTAATAAGAGACCAAAAAAAGTTCTTATATTCTGATTAAACGTAATATTATTTATTTGGTAAAAATCCAAGAAAGCGACGGACATCGATTACTATATTTGTAAATTGACTCTACACTATAGGGTGGTCCAAAAATACATTGGAAAAATGTAAAGTAGGAATTTAAATGCTCTCACCCCCTAGGATTGTTTTATATCGAAAAAAATACACCTGTTTTTTTTATCCAAATAAAAAAATTTTAGAGGGCGCTCAAAGCGCTCAAAGTTTCACATGTAAAATGCATATGGTAAAAACACTTTTTCGGATAATTGGTATAGATATCCTTAAAAATGAATATTTTTCAATAGGAAAACTCTATTTCTTTTCAAGGGAACTTTAAAGAATAATGCTAAATTGTTTATTTAATCGATTTTTAATATTAACTATTTTTTTTATCACACTTACATCAAAAGTTAGATTTTACGGCTTGTTTGGAAACCTTTAAGAGCTCATTTCACGGCCTAGGCCGTAAAGTAAATGAACTCGCAATCTGATTGGCTGATGCTGGTCAGCTGACCTTTACTTTATGGTACAGCTGCCCAAACAGGCCCAAACGTCACGGCTGTTCATGGGTTTCGCCGCCCTCCGGGGGCATTTCTAAGTCTGTCGACCTACTCCCACCTAGAAATGCCCCCTGAGGCCGTTTTTTACGATAATCACCTCTCCCTAGGTTCGAATTCTCAGTTTTTTGTGTGATAAAAAATGTTATATGACACTTGGACCCTTTCGGCACTTAAGTTCTCGTGTATCGTACAACTCGCCACAGCCACATCAGAGCCTCGGCTACTTTTCGGTGGAGCCTCGGCTTCATATCTTCACTTCACCTCGGCTTCGCCTCGGCTACGTTCAATGAAGCCTCGTCACCACCTCTACTTCGCCTCGGCTGCGATTGGACTTAGGCTCGTATTACGATACTTACTCGTACTATAAAGTGCCATTTCAGGTCCTTGTGTCATAAATAACTATTATAGGGCCCCAAAAAACCACATAAATTACAAAATTACGAAAAAATATTTTTTACTATTTTTATGAAAGTTTTTTCCTAGGAATTAAATAAAGAACATAAATATTGATTTTTTAAAATTATATACAATTGCTAATTTGTTTAAACAAATTATTATTGTTTATTTACAACTTTTTATCAAATTAAGCTACAGAGTTATAACTATTTCTCAATTTGGCAACTTTTCAAGACAAATGCAACCAATTTCCAACAATAAACTAAAAATAACAATTTTACTAATTGTTTAAACAAATTACTATTGTTTAACTTAAACTTTTTATTAAATTGAACTACATATTTGCAATTTTTCCTACATTACTGCAAGTTATTAAAGAATACCGTAATTAGTTTCCAGATTGTAATAAACGGATATTATTAGAAGCAATCATATCAATAAAAAATTTTTTTTTAACATTTTCATAATAATAAACTGTTGACAATTTTTTTTCGATAATTACATCTTACATTAAATCCTATCTTTCTCTAAAAAAAAGAAATGTACAGTTATTGAGAAAAAATTGCAATTCTGTATAGCTCAATTTAATAAAAAGTACACGGAGAAAAATTTAGAACAGCATCTCTCTTATCTTTGGGAGGCATTCGCTCCCAAAGATAAGAGAAATGTTGCTTCAATTTTTTCTCCGTGTAGAAGTTAAAAAATAGTAATTTGTTTAAACAATTGGTAAAATTGTTATTCTTAGATTGTTGATATTAACTGGTTACAATCGTCCTGAAAAGTTGCAAAATTGAAACAAAATCTCAACTCTGTAGCTCAATTTGATAAGAAGTTGTAAATAAACAATAATAATCTGTCTAAACAAATTAGTAATAACATGAAATAATGATTAAAAACCAATATTTATGTTATTCATTCAAAATCTAGGAAAAAACTTTCATAAAAATAGTAAAAAATATTTTTTAACGATTTTTTCGTAATTTTGTAATTTATGTGTTCTGAAAACAAACAGAGTTTGCCGATTGAAAAATATTCATTTTCAAGGACTCTATACCAATTCTACGAAAAAGTGTTTTTCCTCCCCGTGTGGAAAAGCCAAGTGGGTCCTAACTGGCGCCCACTTGGCCCATCTGGCCCAGGTGGGCTCCAACTGGCGCCCACTTACAAACTGGGAAATACTGGGAACTTTTCCACACGGGTCCATGCATTTTACATGTGAAACTTTGAGCGCTTTGAGCGAGCTCTAAATACAGGCTTCACAGTGATAATGAAGAATATTTTAGGGGAAATAGGGGACTGAATATACAAAAATAGGGAACTTTTAGGGGACTTTAAAAACTTTATAAATAAAGATAAATAAATTATATACAGTAGAACCTCGATTTTATTTGGGTAGGACAAAATTACAAAATTGTAGAATAAAAAAAAATGGCATAAAAAAATGTTCAAATTATTTTAAAAAATATGAAAAATAACTACAAATTGTGGAAAGTAATTTTGATAAATAGTAATTCAAAATTAAAGAAAATGAATTCAGAACTTCAGAAATAATTGAAAATCCAAGATAATAATTGAAATACAAATGATGAGAATAATTAAAAATTGAAAAAAATAATAAAAATAATTGACAATTGAAGAACATAATTGATAAATAAGAAAAATAATTTGAAAGAGTACATATTATATGAACTTAGAGAAAATAATTAAAAAATGATAAGAATGATGATAAATTAAAAAAATTGAAAATTTAGGTAATTAATTAAAAAAACACAATTAAAAATAGGAAAAAAAAAGAAATTACAAAAGATTATAAAACTAATCAAAATTAAAAGAAAGAGTTCAAATTTGAGATAAATAATTAAATATTTAATAAATCAATTTAAAAATAATTTAAAAAATTAAAATTTGTTTCTATAATTGCAAAATTATAGAAACAACTGAAAATGGAAGACAATAATTAAAAATTGAGAAAATGATTAAAAATAATTGAATAATTGAAAAAGAATTTTAAATTGATGAAAACAATCGAGAATTGAGAAAAAAAACTGTGGCTGAAAGGCAGAATAACATAACTGCATTTTCATAGTTTTGAGAAAAACCTGTTTTTGTTTATTTTCTTGGTTTTGTAAAATTCGAAAAACCAACCAATATTTTTGGTGTTTGGCATTGTATCCTATTTTCTAGTGTAGATTTTACATCTGTTTATCAATTTTAATAAAATATGAACGCTTCAAAGAAGAATATCAATTCTTTTTTTCGATTTGAATGCAGTTATGCTGTTGTGTTATTAATTATTTTCTACGTAAATAAACATTTAAATCACTGTTCTGTTATGGAACTTTAAAAAACATTACTAAATAAACTCAAATTTGATGTTATCTCAAATTCGATAAAATGTTAGTTATGATGTTATGCCTTTCAGCCACAGAAAATGAAAATTTAAGAAACTAATTAAAAAATTATTACGGTAATTTAAAATCGAAGAAATCAATGAGAAGGTTATAGAACAAAATAAACATTGTAAACAAAGACTCGAAATTTAAGATAATTAAATAAAGACTAAGTAAATCAAACTAAAAACAATTTTAAAAATTAAAAATTGAAGAAAATAAATTGCAAAATTATAGAAATAATTGAAAATTGAAGACGGTAATTTAATATTAATAAAATATTTGAAAATTAAAAAATAAATCGAGATTTGAGAATAATTTTAAAAACTTACAGAATATATATCAAATTAAAGGAAATAATTTAAAAATAGCAAAAATAATGAGAAATTTTTTAAAATAATTGAAATTTGAGATAAATAATTTAAAATTTAAGAAATTATTTACAAAATACCGAAAGTAATTGTAAACTTGAAAAAAATAATTAAAAAATTTTAAAATTAATTAAAAATGTTTTTTATCAATTGGAATTTAAAATAAATTAAATGATTAAAGATTTAGTGAATCAGTTAAAAAATAATTTTAAAAACTATAATTTGGAGAAAAAAATTGCAAAATTATAGAAATAATTTAAAATTTAGAAAATATTTGAATTAAAGAAAACAATCAAGAATTGAGAAGAATTGAAAAATCGCAAAAATAATGATAAATTTTTTAAAAGAATGGAAATTTGAGATAAATAATTAAAAATTTAGAAAATTAATTACAAAACACCGAAAGTAATTGTAAATTTGAAAAAAATAATTGAAAAATTCTAAAATTTATTAACAATTTTTTTAATTGATTGGAATTTGAAATATATATTTAAAGGTTTAGTAAATCAGTTAAAAAATAATTTTAAAAATTAAAATTTCCAGAAAAAAATTGAAAAATTAAAAAAATCAATTTAAAAATGATGTAAATAATTGAAAAATAATATTTACAAATAACTGAAATTTTTAGATAAATAAATTAAAAATGTAGAAAGTGTATGGAAAAGAAAATACTTTTAAAAACTAGAAGAAAATATTGTCAAAGTTATAGAAGAAATTAAAGTTTAATAAAATAACTGAAAACTGATAAACACAATGAAAAAATAATGAAAAAAACTAGAATGTAAAAAAATAACTGCAAGTTTTGGTAATTAATTGGAAAATAATGAAAATATTTAATTAGTATAGAAAAAAAGAATTTAAGTGAATAAAAGAATTTAAATCTGATGAAAATAATTGACAGTTTATGAAATTAGTCAAATAAAAATACAAATAAGTATGAATGGTAGGAAAAAATTAAGAAATAATGATAAAAGTAATTGTAATTTGAAAAAAAAAAGAATTGTAATAGGAGATGAAGGATTAAAAATTTAGGGAATCTATTGAAATATAATTTAATAGATGAAAAATTAAAGAAAATAATTTAAAAATGATAAAAATAACTGAAGATTGAAAAAATAATAGAAATTTAAAGAAGATTGAAAATAATTGAAAATCTCTAGATACCTTGACTTTAAATATACTTTCGTGAAAAATAGGGGATTTTAGGGTAACATTTTCTAAATAGGGGACTTTTAGGGACTAATCGCAAAATAGGGGACATTTAGGGGAAATAGGGGACGATCTGTGAAGCCTGTAAATAGTTTTTGATTTTAAGACAAAAAAAATAGTGGTATTTTTTCGACATAGAACAATCCTAGGGGGTGAGACCATTAAATTTCCGACTTTACTTTTTTTGGACTCTACTCTCTTATGAAATGAGTGTTTTACGTGGTACTTAACCCTTCAAGGCATAGTGTTAACTCCTGATGAGTATAACACCTACACATAAAAAACAAATGATAAAGTTTGATGCAGGTAAATGCTATTTTTTCAACGCGATATAAAATAAGAAGGGGGGTCATAAAAATGTGACGTAACATTTAAGGGCGGTTGACAAATATTGACAAGTTGTGACAAGGGGAAAGGGGAGTGACAAAAGGGGAAAAAGTGTGACTTAATTTATGGACGGTCCCATATTTATTATAGGCCTTGGATTAAAGCCCCAAATGCAGAATTGAACTCAAATTTTAGAAAAAAATCTAAATTTTCTTTTTTTATTTATTTTTAAATCTGTCATTTTGAAAAACGGTGCTAAGGTGATACTCGACATTAAAAATTAAACATAATAATTCAAATTTTAAAATTTTGTCAGCAAACCCATGTTTGGAAAGAGGGAGTCATCATTGACGTGGAATATATACCCCATTTGGTATATACCAAATTCGCATAGAGAAAAATGGATGTTTAAAATAAGGACAGATAACTAAGATATTGTAATTAATCATCTATATGTTTATATTAAACATATTGATACTTGTTTTAAACATACTGATACTTACATTAAACATAAAGATATTTCTGGTTAGCATCTTAGATATCTGTCCCTATATACTAAACATCAATTTTTATTATTAGCGCGTGAAGAAATATTTGTATATTTTGAATTAAATGTAAACAAGCAAAAATTGTTTAAGATTTGGATTAAAAAGAATGATAACCTATTAAGAAAAGACTCTGATCCCTAAAATAGAATATCGCAACATCGCATAAAGTGTGTCAGAATCTAAAAATCAATTTGAATGCAATTCATATTATCTTAAATTCAATAAACACAATTCACGACAGATTAAAATCATTTTCTTTGTCCATCGCCAAAGAATAAATTACCAAAGTAAAGTTACTAATCATTCACAATTTCTATTAATAACAATGAATCAAAAATAAAATAAGAAATAGTTTCAAGCTATTGAGATCTGTGCGATAAGGTTGCCAAGACGGAAGGGTACGAAGCCATAATTTCTCGGGTGTCAATAGCTCCCCAGAAAAGATTGGGGGGACCTTCCTTCTTTTTTCCGAGAAAAAGTCTGGGATTTCTTGTGAATAAAAATAGGAATCGGATGAAAGAGTGGGAATTTTTTTTTTTTAATTCCAAGGGGTGCGCGAGCAATGTTGTTCGACAATGAAAATATTTCATTCAGCAGTTGTCTCGACGCATATTCATGCTCTCGTGCCAAGGATTGACCGTAGAGACGTCTAGCGTGTGTCTATAAGTCTATTTAAAAGGCACATTATATGCATAGTTATATAGTTGTATGGTTGAAGCGTTGTTAAGATGCGCATACAGGCGTCCCGACGCGCTCGTCTTGCGCCGGTAAAGCGTCGTTGCTCGGTTAGCAACAGATTTGATCAGGATCGGACTCACTGAGCCGCGAAAGAGGTGCACCTGAGGGCCCACCCCCTCAAATCTTCATACACGCTCTGTACTCTCCTCTGCTTTACTCTGCTTTACTCTGCTCTACAACTCGTTTCCCCTTCGACGAAAGAACGCATGTCGAGCTCAAATCGATAAACCTGCCACCAAGCTCTGAAAATATTTTCTCTCCTAATTATAGTTTTCACTAATGTTCTTCTTCATTTCAACAATATATCTTATAATCTAATACACTAATCTCATTTGCTAAATTTCCAACTGGAATCTTGTTATATTTAGGTAACAGAAGTTCAGACTATGAGAAAATTAAATAAGTTAAGGTATCTGTTGGATGACAGTCTCAGCAAAAAGTTAATGCTACATTTAAATATGTTTTGTGCAATAAATGTGCATTTTGTAATCTTTTTGTTTATTGTATGTATTATTTAGTGTCTTTTGATATCGTTTTGAGATGTTGGGATGATAGTCAAGCTTCCAATGTCAACAAAGAGTTAGTGCTGATGTGAGTCTATACTTGGCCGTGGTGGATAAGGCAGATAATTCTGCGCCTGAGATTCAGGGTTCGAATCTAGGTTGATACAGTATTTTTTTCATTTTAATACACGTTTACGTTAATCTAAACAAACATGTTCTTTAAACTTAACTAAATAATGTATATTAAATTAGTGCTATTACATATAAGCGGGTCGCCTGCATTTCATCTAATTGACCGAATTTGTAATTCTCCAAACTTGCATTTGTCAGAATTTGTAATTCCCCGAACTTGCATTTGTTTGAACTTTTAACTTTCCGAATTTGCATTTGTCGTAACTTTTGTATCGCCGAACTCGCATTTGCCAAAAAATTTAAATTGACGAAATTGCATTTGTCCGAACTTTGAAATCACCGAACTTGCATTTGTCAAAACATTCATTTACCCGAACTTGCATTTGTCCGTACGTTAAAATCACCGATTTTGCATTTTTCCGAACTTACAAATTTGCATTTGCCAGATCCTCGGAAATTGAATTTGTTAAAATTTTCAACTCCTCGAACTCGTATTTGCCGACCATCTAAATCCCCGAACTTGCATTTATCCAAACTTCTAAAATCACCGAATTCATATTTGGCCGAACTCTTAAATCCCCAGACTTGCATTTGGCCAAACTGTAATTACCGAACTCGCATTTTTGCAAATTCAAATAATGATAATAACAAAATTGAAGAATATATCTGAAACATGACGAAAACAATTGACAGTTGAAAACAAAATTCGAAAAATAGCTACATAATTACACAATTAAAAAGAATAGTTTAAAAAATTATACAATAAATGTATTGAAAATCGAAAAAAATAATTAAAATTAAAGAAAATAATAAAAAATTGAGGAAATAAATTGAAAATTGAAAAAAAAAAAAATTTAATTTCAGAATAAAATTAAAATTTAAAAAAATAATTGATAATTGAAAAAAGAAAATTACAAAATGACAAAAATAACTGACAATTGAAAACAAAATTCAAAAAATGGCTAGATTAATACACAACCAAACAAAATAATTTTAAAAATCAAAGAAAAATTATAAAATTTTAAGATAATTGAAATTTAAAAAATTTGTAGGAAATAATTGGAAATATAGGAAAACAATTAATAATTGAAGGAAATAGTTGAAAAATGACAATAATAATTGAAAAATTAGAGAAAATATGTGAAAATAAGAAGAAAAATAATTGTCAATTGAAAACAAACTTCGAAAAATGACTGGAAATAGACAACTGAAAAAAATAATTGAAAAAATGAAACAAGAAATATTAAATTTAAAGAAAATAATTGCAAATTAAAAAATTAAGAAAATTATAGGTATACTTATTGGAAATAATAGCACATTTAACAACTGGATTAAAATTCGAAAAGAACTAGTTAAAACTCCAAAAAATAATTAAAATAATTGAATAATTGAAATAATTGAAAATTGAAGAAAACAATTAAAAATTGAGGAATGGAATTAAAAATTAAAGAAAATAATTCAACAATTGTATTTAAAATTAAAGAAATTTAATGATAATAAAAAAAAATAATAGAAAAAAGGCGATAATTTTTTAATATTAATGGGATTGGCGATCGTGACGTCAGCAAAACAAAAATGGCTGACAGAAGTAGGTAACTTTGTTAACTAAAGCACGTAAACGAGGGAAATTTTTCTAAATACATTATAAAAATAATAAAATAAGACTCACTTTAAATAAAATTTGTTAAGTTATGCAATTAACACTCTCCGGACTAAATTTTGTTCAGCGTAAGAAAGTTTTAAACGGCAAAAATAACATATTTTGTGCACTAAAGAAAAACACGTTGAAAACAGTTTTTTAAATATTTAAAAATTTTGCATTAAAAACTTGTAATCTTTAAAACAATTTTATTTATTTATAAATTAGCATGTTTCATACGTTGATTGTTCATTTTTTGAAAGAATGAGAAATATGTATAGGTTAGGATTCTTGCCAGGTCAGCTGTTATATCAATATAGGTATACTGCGTAAAAAATGTTAATATGCAGGATTTTTTTTTTTATTTTCTTCATTTATCCGTATTCAAAATTAAATGTAGCTTTTTTAATAAATTTAGAAAATTACACTTTTTTCTCCTTTTACAAAATTTTTTCGTGTTTGTTTACTTTTTTTACCTACTTCTTTTAGTTCCAATTCAAACCACCAGATAGCGTATCGGAGTTTAGCCATTCCCAAAAAAAAAAGATAATATAAAATTTAAAAGCTGAATTTAAATATGAAGAAAATAAATGAAGAAAATATTCTAGAATTGAATTGAAAATTTAAAACAATATTTATGAGTGAAATAAGTAATTGAAAAAGTACGAGAATTTTTTAAAATTGAGCAATTAATTGAAAAATGATAAAAATAATTGAAAATTAAAGAAAATATTTGAAAATTGAAGAAAATAATTAAAAATTAAAGAAATAAATTGGAAATTAAAGAATTTAATGGAAATTTCAAGAAAATAATTGATAATTAAAAGAAAAATTACAAAGTGACGAAAATAATTATAAATTAACTAATGAAAAAAATAATTATTAATTGAAAAAAAACTTATAAAAATTGTGAGAATAATCGGCATTTGAACCAAAAAAATGTTTAATTGATGAATAATCAAAAAATTGAAGGAGAATAATAAATTGTCAATTGTAAACTGATGAAAATAATTTAAAAAATTGTAAAAAATAAATCAAAATTTAGAAATTGTGAAATTTCAAGAAAATATTTGATAATTGAGAAAATGACAGAAATTATTGAATTTTGAATAAAATAATTGAAAAACGAAGAATACAATTGAAAATTGAAGAAAATAATTAAGAATTGAAGAAAATAATTTAAAAAAAAAAATAACTATCATTTGTCTGATCCTTAAACTCACCAACTATAACCAAGTATCCGAACTTGCATTTTCTCGACCCTCGTAAAGTAGAATTTCTGAACGAGCATTCTGATTGGCTGCTAATGTTTTCAGAGAATTTACCAACCAATCAGAAGGCTTTTTTAGAAAATTTTTGTTATTTTGGGCAAATGCAAGTTCGGTGATTTCAAAATTGGGACAAATGCAGGTTCCGATGAACGTAAGTTCGGTGATTTAGAAGTTCGGATAAATGCGAGTTCGGTGTTTTTAAAGTTATGACAAATGCAAATTCGGAAAGTTAAAAGTTTGGACAAATACTAGTTCGTGGGATTCAAATTTGCCATAATATTTTTTTCACCGAAATAAATTATTCGTTCCAATATTTATAAAACATTATTTCTATTTATCTTAATTTCCAAAAAATAGTGTTTCTTATCATTATTTTCACTCAATTTAACTTTCATTAAACCTTAAACTATATTTTAATTAAAAAGAATTCGCTTTTTGCCCAATCTTTATTTAAGATAATTTATGTTATTGAAGTTTGCAACTTCAAAAAATTTCCAAGATATAGTACATTGTATAGAAATTGAGAAAGAGAGTAAAATCATCTTTTTCACGTATTTTACACGATACTTTTTCCAATTAATATGAAAATTTAAAATTCAACAGTATATTTGACGTTTTAGCCAGCTATTTAACTTTACTAAAAAGTGAGATTAGGTTTCACATATTTAGTTTTATTTTTAAAGTACGTATTTTGAAAATTACTCGAAAAATATTTTTATTCTTTTGCGTTAAATATTTTAACCAATAACAGTTGCAAAAATATTTCTTGCAGGCTGGAAATGAAACTAGAAAAGGTTACTTTCTGACAGTCTTATTAACCTCGAAAATCGCATTTTCAAAACATAAGTTGGAAATGATAATGTAAAGTTTGATCTTTTGAACGTTAAATTTTTTAAATGTTTAAAATTATTATTATTCATTTATGTTAATTATATTTCTATTTCATTAATATTTTTTATTTCAAATTTCATAAGTACATGATAAGCAATGTAATATGTAAAAAATATAATTTTCATATTATCATTTAACATTTTTGTTGATTTTGAATATTAATCAAACTATTAATATTTCTTTTAAACAAATAAGTTAATAACGTAAACGCATTAAAGTGAAATATTTTGGATTACGACCATGTTATTTTATTTCTATAAAAAAGCAAACTTTTCATCTTTTACAACTAAAGTAATCTGAGATTTTAATAATAGAAAACAGGTTCTATTTGTAGCTCAAAAAGCAATGAACGTTAGAGTCGCAGGCATAAATTCCCGTCTGAGATTTTCAACAATTTCAATCCTTAATTTAAATAATACAAATATTGTATTAGTATTTAATCAAATAAATAAAACAAGATGATTATATTAAATTATATCTACATGAAGTTGGAAAATTATGAGATTAGCTTATTGGAGAATATATCAATTCTCTCATTTTCTCTCTCTCTCTTGTATGCTTTGAAAATTTAATGTAATCTAACAGCAAATTCATTTATGAAATTCAATATACCTAAAGTAATTTAAACTTAATGATTGACTGTCACGAGACAGAATTGTACGATTTCTTATAAATGCATTATTTTGAATAAAATTATATGCATTTATAATTGCATATATAAAAGTTAATCACTTTTGTCACATTGTTCCTTTTTCCCTCTAATTAGTGAATCTTCTTAAAATAATTATATAATTTTCCGATAACTTTTTACTCGACACGTAATTCTTTTAATAAAAATGTCACTCCATTAACTTCGTTAAATTTGTAGATAAATTTAAAATAAGTCGTCTACGTTAAAATGCTAAAAATTTAAAAACTTAAAATTTTAAACGAGTATGTTAAATAAAATAAAATGGATGTAGAATACGAAAATTTCTTGGCACAAGTGCAAATTAAAGAGGATAATAAATTTAACGCAATTACTATACTTTATGAGAAGCATTCAAAATTAGATCAAAAAATTAATTGAACTAAGTTTCAATTATAAATAAATATCATTTAAATTTTAATAAAATATTGAATTAAAAATTTGTATCATTAGTGCAAAAATATTTTTTCATAATTTTTATATAAATGACTATTATTATAATTTGTTTTTCAGTAACTATAATTTATTTTATTAATAAAATATTACTATTTACAAAAACCACTAGTCAGGTACTTAAATAAAGTTATTTCCAATTTAATTAAAAGAAAGAATTAACTATTGAATAATTTGTTAAACTCATTATTAACAATCCATTGAATTTTTAATAATGTATTTATTTAATTTAGAAGATGAGTTAAATAATAATTATGCAATGTTTGAATATTTAACTCAAATGAAAATAATTGGATTAAGCTTCGAAGAAAAGTAACTACACTGTATAACATAGTATCCAATTTAATATTGATGGCATTTAACTTTAGGAAATGAAAATTACTATCACCTACTTTTGGCATATGTCTCATTTTCTTTTGAGTTTTATATCAAATAAAGTCTCTCTTACAATTGCAGATGAATTCTAAAGCTTAATCGATTTACCAATAAATATTAAAATATTCTAATTATAAAACGAAACAGCAAACGTCACTTCACAGTTTAAAACCTTATAAATTAATCTTAAGTTAACACAATGATCTAAAATTTACTATTAAATAATTGATATAATGTATTAATTTTTTTTAAAATACAGATTAAATTTTTAAATTTCAAACAAATTGAAAAATGTTCAAAGGTAAGTTTAGATTTTAATTAAATTTGTATTTCAAGATTTTAGCCAATTAACTAACTATATAATAGAAAAAGTGTTAAAAGTATTTTTTTATTTAGGTATTATTATTTAATTAACGTACAAATTTGTAGTTGAATGTTACAAAAAAAATGCTTCCATAACATAAAAATTATTTACATAATTCAAACTCTTATCAAAATCTTTCAAATCTGTCAAAATATAATTGGAGAACCGGAAAAAATATCACAATAAAACTGACAGTTATCGAACAGATTTTCCTGGCTTATCGTTGTTTACTAGACAATGTCAACGACATTTTAACCACAAAAAAGGCTTTTATCCTAATTAAAAAGTATTTCCCCTTTTCTTAATCTCAGAGTTAAAATAAATGACTATAAAGATACATACGTCAAAACTGTGAGTCCGCTACAACCATTCAACCGATTTTCTTGAAAAATCCAAGGCTAAGGAAGCTCCCTTTTAAAATTAGAAATTTATTTCTAACACTTGCACAAATTTGTTTCACAAAAATTGTTGTCATAGTTTTAAAGCACACATTTAAAAACCACACTTTGACATACACATTAGCCACAGTAGATTTCTCAATTCTGCATTTTATTCATGCAGTTTTTTAATACCGACATAATCCAGACTTTTGCAATTATTTTCAACATTTTTTCATATTTCTGAAGCGGGAAATCAATCGCCAGAGAAAATAGACAGTCGTGTTTTATTAAAATCCGAAACAGCGAATAAAATAACCTCACTTTCTTGCACTACACCACTTGAAACACGACGCGAGACAAAAACGGAGTTCGGACTGTTTGCTAGGCCTAGGATTCGGCGAAAGACTCCTCTTTTTGCCCCATCGGCCCTGATTTTTACCTGATCACTGCAGAGCTAGTAACAAAGGCCATAGGCGGAATTTTAAGATCCTTTTTTTCAGGATATTTCTGGCGCTAGTGTCGATCCGAGAGATGAAAAACCTGATTACTTTTTTATAGACATTCCACAAAATCATTTAGGAAGTGACAAAGACTTCATATCACTTGACACTAGTCTAGAAATTGCGACCACATTATTAAAACATTTATCCAAAATGTAATTGAACTTTTTATTCATGAGACCTCCGCCATTTCGAAAAAAAAACTCACAACCTATCCCAATTGCTCGTCCTTGAGGTGACTCGCAGTGACTAAGGTGAGGGAGATCAGAATGATCCAAAGAGAGAAGGATGCAATGAACGTCACCCTACAAGTGGGGAGAAATCACGGAGTTAGGTTATTTAGGAGGGGGTGATCACAAATGTGAATGTGTATTCCGATATTCGACTTGTTCGACGACTTTCAAAATTTTTAGTTTAAATTTCATCACTTTTTGTCAAAGGTTGGTAGTCTCGCGTTTTTTGACGAACTTCACGATTTTTTAAATTACTTTAACCAATGATATCTTTATCTAATGTATTCGCGTCTTTGTTCTCGATATAATTTGAATTTTTCGGTTAACTCAAAATAGAAGACTGAATTAAAAAAAACGAGTTGATTAGAAACTTTATTAATGATATTATGATTGTATTTATGGAAAACAAACTATATAAGAAATGTTTTAAATGTAATCTACCGATAGAAAAATTGGCGGTTAAACTTTAAACTGGTGTTGAACAAGTCTGAAGTAGTCGACTATCAATCGATACTGGTGGTTTCGATTTATCGTTACTTCGACTGTTTTGGAGGGAGTTTTTAAAAATTTAGTTCGATTCAAAGCAGAATGATTTGTAATTGAATAATTTATAATAAAATTATTATTATCTATTTTTCATAATATTTCTATAAACTAAATATCAGAGCTTCACTTTCAAGTAAATTGTACATAATATGTTTTGTAATTTAATTTATAAAGAATGAAAATAGAAGATAATATTTATTTTTGATAAATTAATATTAACTCATTTTCATTATGTGGGTTTTTTTTCTACATATATAGAAAGAGGGGTTAGTTATTGAAAATAAATAATAAAAAAAATGTTAAAAACAAATAAACTGACATAGAAAATATCTAATGATATGCATTATATTGATTTGTTAAAATTGTAAAGAAATATTAATCTACTAATTTTAAACTATTATTATGAATAAAAAGAAATTAAAATCAATTAATCAAAATTCAATGAATTTAATTTAGAATCGATCAAAATTCTCATCGAGAATTTTAACAGTTTAATACACTTTAATTTCAACAGTTTGCGAAAAATGAAAAAAAAACGTCTTAAGATACATTTATTCTTTTATAAAAAGAAACTTTTCAAGTGTGTAAGGAAAAAGAAATTGAATTATTTTGTTGTGAAAGTTGTAATGAAAATATATAAAAATCTTAATTTTGCTTTAGAATAAATAGCCGTATAAAAAAGAACAATTTATCAATTTTTCTTATTGCGTATAAAAATTCTGATTACTACAATTATTTCTAGTGTAGTGAAAGTTCATGTTTCTTATATTTCTCAACACGGAATGTGAATCGCTTCATCCTTGCGTTTGAATTCTATACATTCTGCGAAGTAAATATCCTATGAACGACCCATTTATTTATGATAGCAAAAAAAATTGATACATAGCATCAGAGTACGCAGTCTGATCTGTATAAGAAAACTCAAGTGTGACATCATCGACATCATCAATGTACAGGTTTGTGAGTGCGTTGATCTCGGACGTACATTTTCTCGTGTGAAATGAGCATTATACGGAAATAATAATGAGTCATATGCCTTTTTATTTCAAATTGCCACAACACAAAAGATTTTTATATATTCCTGATATCAACAAAACTTCTTCTTTTTTATTATTTTAGGAAATATTACAAAAAATGTTGAAGATAAATTTTTTTCTCTAATAAAGGAATTTTGTTTTCTTAGAAAAGACTGATTTTATAAAATAAATTTAAATACAAAGAATCGAGTTTACATTGTAATTTAAATCAATTGCTTCATCATACTTTTGACATGCAAATTGATTTTTACATGGGGCGTCATAACTATACTTTTGTTTAAAGAGATATTCCATTGATAAAAATCCGAGATACTAATCCTGGTATTTTTTTTTAAATATTATAATTTAACCTATTTTTTGCAATTATTTCTGAAATGTTCCAATTTTCGATTATTTCGTTTTAGTACAATTTATTAATTATTATTATTAGTCAAATACTTTTCTTTTTTCTAATTTTTTCTTATTCTCTAGTTTAATAAAATAAAATTAATTCAATGAAGTTAATATAATTAAATAAAATATTAATTATATTGCTTACTATATGTATACAAAGTATCAATATTTAACATTGTAAAATAAGTTTTTATATCAAAAGCGCTCTTTGTTAGAAGTGCATAAAACTTGACCTAGAAACGTACGTTTGAAATGATATCTTTATTTCTCATAAAATAATAAAAACCACAATTTCCAAACAAATTTAATTAAATTAACCACAGAATATCCTTTGTAAAAATTATGCTTTATTTGTTAAAAAAAAGATTAATAATTATATTTTTTCATACACAAAAATCTTATGAATAATTTTCAATAATTATATTTATTTTCATTTATACACTTAATTAATACATTTTTAAAAATTAACTTCCCAATAATTCAGAGAGAAAAGCAATCTTGTTTCAATATAGTCACATTCAATATTTTTAATTTATTTGTTCAAAACTTCTTTATGTAGCTTAAAATTAAAGAGATGGCAACTTTAATTAAAATAACCAATCAACTAAATCCTGAAGCAAAAAAAATTGAGTGATAAATAAATTAATCTAAATAAAAAATCTTTAATATAAAATGTCTGACGTTCTATTTTGTTTAATATGTACCATCACCACTTTGTAATTAGTTTAAGCACAAAGCAGTGTTTATCTCTCTTTGTTCTCGCACAAACTACACCGTTACAATGCAAGTGCAACACATTAAAAAAATGGAATCCATTACAGGGAGTTACAGATCAAGTTTACTTGTGAAAGAGAATTTAGTGTTCACTGTTCGCGCATTTGATGGTGACTCACGCTCGACGATGAAAATTTCTTTGAAAGCAAACCACACACTTATTCCACGTGTTCTACTATTTTATTGACCCTTTTTTATCTCCTTTTTTGCTCAAATAAAATTTTCATTCAATTGTCAGATTAATTTATGTACAATTTAATTTTTATGAGATATCAATTTTTATTCCTCCAAGATATTAGTTTCAAAATTAAAAAAAGATCAATCACAAAGATTCGTGATTGAAGACTTAATAATGCAAAAATAAAAACCAGATTAATAATTAAAAATATCTGCTAATAAAAATTATAAATTAAATGCTTTTATCCTTCTTTATTGTGTAAGAATAAGTTCTAAAATTTATTTGTTAGAATTTCCATTTTACAGAAATTTTCTTTTAGCCGAATTTTTGTTTAACGGAATTTTTAAGTCACCGAATATTTAAAAAACAAAATTTTTATTTTACAGAATATCTCTTTAATCGACTTTTCATTTAAAAGAATTTTAATTCAACCGAATTTTCAGGACGAATCTGTATTCGTCTGAATTGATATATATTGAATAATTATTGGGTCACAGAATATTTATACGACAAAATTTTTATTTTACAGAATATCTCCTTAATCGAATTGTTAAATGTCAGAATTTTGATTTCACTTCAAATTCTATTAAATGAGAATTCCACTAAATTAAAATTCGTTAAATTGGAATTCTTCTATTTAGAAAGTCGGTTCAAAAGAAATTGTGTGAAAAAAGATTCTGCTAAATACGAATTGACTTAAAAATGTTGTTAGGTTAAAATTAAAATTACTTTAAATTCGATTGAAAACCAATTCGAAAAATGAAAATTCTATCTAATAAAATTTGTTTTGAATCGAATTTAAATAAATCCGAATTCATAATAAAGAAAATTTTAGATTACCGAATTTTTATAAAACTAAAATTTATTTTACAAAACATCTCGTTAACGAATAACTTTTTATAATTACAAGAATTCTAATTTAACCAGATTTAAATTTTGCCCAATCTTCATTCAACAGATTTTTAACTTTTATGTGATTCGAATTTTTAAATGTAAGAATTTTTCTTTTACCGGATTGATGTTTGATAAAATTCTTGTTAATACAAATTCGGATAAATGAAGATTCGCTCTAGTGGATATTTCTAGAATTAAAAACTTCTATTCATTTAAATACTGTTAAATAAAAACTCTGTTTAATAAGATTCTGCTAAATTGAAATTCCGTTAAATTGTAATCCTAGGGTTGGTTAAAAAAAAATCCGGAAAATTTCTTTTAACTTAAAAAAAATTCAGAGTAATTGTAATTTGGATGTTTAATAAATAAGAATGAATTTTCTTTCCACTTGTGTTTTATTCACATAATACTAACAAAACATTTAATTACAAAACATGGGCAATGGACATAATGTATATGTATATACGTAATGTGTGAAGCTGCCATTGAGTTTACGCAAAACGTATTAAAGTTGATTTGCACAGAAAAAAAAAAGAAATGTGTCGAGTGCCTTTTATGTCCAGCGATATCCCATTGCGTAATTATACATTTCCTCGTGACTCACTTTATGCGATCTACAATAATTCCCTATATGGCCTATTTTTCGTGAATATGCAAAAACGCAAAGAGTTAAAAATGCTACTAATATGCAATATTTTAAATCGTAATATTAGTATGTCTTGATATTAGTTCGTTATTATAAATAGTTTCAATAGTTATTTGTCCAAACACTGAATATTTTACAACAGCCATCGGTCTCAACTAGTCATATAACTCCATTAAACAGTTTTTTTTTTCCAATTTATATATTGTATAATATTATATGCGTAGCACGTTTGATCCAATATCATATCAATAATAGGGATATATCATAAATTTTGTAATTTTCTAAAAAATATTCTCTAAAAAATATGTTGACCTAAAGATTATTATGACTGATAATCACAGACAATTTTTCAACTTTTTTTTTATCCCCCATTCTACGTCATTCGGTTTGTCGTCTTCGTCGTTCATTAGTAATCTTTTCTCCAAACGAATACAATATTATTAAATAATCTACAATTTCTTTAGAATTACGATAGTAGTATGTTTACACACGTGTCAAGAAGCGTTTTATATTTCAATTTTAATTCCTTAAAAGTCGTTTCTCCTTTTTTTTTCATCCTCCTTTTTTTTTAAACTCCATATTCACGTTTACTTTTATTATATTTTTAATTTCTACTCACTCTCGCTCTCTCTCTTTCTCTCACTCTCTTTCTCTCTCTCCCTTTCTTACAGTTCGAATATAAATCTATATGCTTTGAATTTTAAATGCTGACAGAAGATTTTGATAATCAATTTCAAAATTGACTACGATTGCGTATCTTAAAAGCGATTTTTTTTTTAAAATTAAATCTAATACAAAGATTGTTTATTCTCTTTAGAGATTTTTATTAGAAATTTGTTCGCAGGTAAATTATATAATGTCCTACAGGTATTAACTGTCTATGTAAAGAAAATAAAAACAAATAGGGCAAGTTTAAAAAAAAATAAAAAAAAACATAATATATGCGTGTAAAAAAATGTGTCGACGTGTATACGAGCAATGATTATTAATTATCTATGCATAGTTTTAATTAATAATAGTTGTGTGGGCTGGAGTGCAATACTAGAGAAATCTCACTACAAAAGTGTGGTAATGAGAGATTAAAGAGATACTTAGACTCAACAAGTAAACCTACTACCAAGGGACGCGTGCCTTACAGAAAATAAATTAACTCTCCTACTCACTGGGTTTTGAACTTATTTCCCCTTATTTAACAACTTTATTTCTTTGAAAAAAAAAAATTAAAATTAAAAAAACAAAAAATAAATAAAAGTTCAAATTAAAAATCAATTCTGTGAAATACGCTTCCCTTAAGCGACAAAAGAAATGAAGGGTTATTACATCGCCTCCGTTATAATAAAAAAAATATTCTTCCGATCTATCTTAAAATTCGATTGTAATCAATAAATATCAATAAAATATCTAACATTTCTATTATATTTTCAAGTAAATCATTACCTTCCTTACTTCATATTACTCTTTACAAATTATAATATTAATTATCATTGTATTAACAATAGGTCATCTGCGCGTTATAATAATAATTATAATCATAATTATAATTATCGATTAGAATTAATTATACATTTAAAAATAATAATAAAAAAAAAAAAGAAAGAATCGAAATACCTAAAAATGGCAATTTCTC
Organism: Ganaspis brasiliensis; assembly: GCA_037103525.1. Lineage (NCBI taxonomy): Eukaryota > Metazoa > Arthropoda > Insecta > Hymenoptera > Figitidae > Ganaspis > Ganaspis brasiliensis. Next base: position 829,217 of record JAZKLR010000256.1, on the reverse strand, counting down.
GTGACCAGAACTAGTTTACACTTTTTTTTTCGTTTTACAACTTTTTACAACTCATCATACATATTTTGTACCAAACCAGGCCGATTAAAAAACGCGGCGCGCTCGATATTTCATGGCGTGCTCAAATAATGTTCCTGCCATCATTTCTCCTTTATATTACTCCATTAAATAAATCGCAATCGTCAATCTTCTTACTATCGAATAACCTTCTTATTATTATCAAACACTTCTGCATTTTCTACTATCTCTTACTCTAGGCCATTTTTTTCATTGAAAAGTGCACTTGACGGTGTCCAGGGAGCACCAGATTCACTGGAGGACTACCTCGGCAGAAATTGATTTTGTCGAAATACTTTCGTCCTTAGTTTGTATCTTATCGATACACGTATAAACAATTAGAAAGACAATTATTATTAACGATCGAGAAAGCTATTAAAGCCATCGACACGTTTCTAAGCTTATCACTGGATTAAAACGTAAGGCAAAATTTTATCTCACAGATTCAGTACCGTTACGATGACAATCGTAAGTCTCTTTATTCGCTTTAATATTATTAAAGACGTATTTTCTTTGATTTTTCATCACCAGCTAGATCTCCAAAGTGCGGATAGTCTAATAGTGGCATTCAATGACTGCATTTTCGTTTTTTCTTTCTTTTCATTTTTTTTCTTTTTTTTTAAATTTATTTGCGCTTTAAATATCAAACTAGAAAAATTCGATTTTTAAACTTTCGAGTATTTACAATATGATTCCTAGAGTATTTAATGACATATTTTTGCAAGTCTAATATCTGAGTTATAAATCATAAAAGATCAAAGTAATAATTAATTATACAAATAATAAATCATAAGAATGGTAATAAATGATAGAAATGACTACGAAACTTCAAAATACAAACTACTTAATTATTATTTTAGTTTATGTTAGATCGTTTATATTTTGATATTTAATTTATATGACAGAATTAATTTACACACTGAATTTCCAAAGTGAATAATATGTTAAGAAAATAAAAAACTTTCGTTAATAATTATTAACCCCTTGAATCATACATTTTTATACATTGGAAAATACTTTTTTTTATTACTTTCCGAAACACTGTGATTAAAACAAAAACATAAAAAACCGACACTTTTAGAAAACACCAAATTTTTTACTTTAATCGTTACTTTTTTCAAAAACTAATAAAGATTTGTGGCTTAAAACGAGAGATCAAATTTTGAAATTGATTGGAAGGAATATATACAAGATCAAAATTAAGACAAGAAATTTAAATTATGTACAAAAAATCTCAAAAATCATTGCAACACAAAAGGGTAATAATTCAAACTTATTAATAAATACCCAAAAGTGGACGAAATCAAATTCTTTCGTTTTCTCTTTGGTAAGAGACGTTTCTTATTTTTAAAGAACAAGTGTTATTAGTCGATAATTGAAATGCGCTCAATGTCCACTTCTTAAAGCGTTTTTAAACAATCATGTATTTGGTAAAAAAAATATATTGTGTAGAAAAATATTGAATGGCATCTACATCTAGAGTCTCTAAAATTTTCACAGCTGAGGAAAACAAAAGACAATGAAAGATATTTAATTTGAAAATAATTAATTAAAAGGGAAATAATCAAGATTCTTTTCAAGCTGAATTAAGAAGTAAGCAAGAATGCTTTCATCAGAGTGGAAGAACAGTGATGCAACACGAGAATAGTGTTTAGAAATCTGTAATAATAAAGTATTAAAATTCACGCTTTATGCGATTCACACCAAGTTCCACATGAAATAATCTTGCGTAACTTGTGCAGTTGCATGCGACTAACGCACAAATGGAATCGAAAGTCCTAACGCGAGATAAGCTCGCTTGACTTTCTCATCGACATGTCACAAATTGGACTTTTCATCAATATCTGCCAAAGTAGATGTACCTCTTTCCTTTCTCTCTCTCTCTTTTGCTCTCACTCTCTTTCTCTCTCTCTCTCTCCCTCTCTTTTTTCTTTCCTTAGAACCTACGATTCTAAGTTATTTTATAAACATTACTGTAATAGTATATCGAGACGTTCCCTACACTAACAATTACATATTTTACAAGAGAATTCGAGAATTCAGCCTAAATTAATATACGGAGTGAACTAGATAAAATTCCCGGCACTTTATTCCAAATGTGAACACTGCTTAGACACAAAGGAAAAAAGTTTTTTTGTTTACAAAAAAAGCTATATAAAAAAATTTGAAACAGAAATTAAATAAAAACTTGAATCATAAATAAAATAGATTTTGATTATAAATAAGCTAGATTTAGATTTATATATAAAAAATAAATTTGATTAAATAAAAAAAAAAAAACTTAAAAATAAAATCTTAGATTAAATAAAATTAAAATACAAAACACACGTATTTAAAAGAACTGCTAAGACAATACAAAGCGATTTCAATGACTAATGTTATTCCAACCCAGTTGAAATTCCAAATTGAGTACAATTTGCAAATCATTTTAAAAAAATACACACAAATTAAATACTTTTCTTTGAAAAATACAAATCAAATTAAATACTCTTCTTTAAAATTAATATCTCTTTTTCTGTATAGGAAGACTAGTAAGATAACTTCTTTTTCACAATAAAATGTTAGATTCTACTTTTCCCAACAAAATTCAAATTAATGGAAAATTTTCGTATCATTTAATAGTAAGTTGTACTACTAAATTTAATAATTTAAAGAAAAAAATAGTTTATAAATTGTTTTAAGTTTCTCTCATTTGGAGTAAAGTGCAGACATATTTTGTAGAGAAAGCCTCGTTAGTGGACAGAGTGCAGAGAGATTTTTAATGAAACTAAGTTTAGCGATTTGCACGTCATTTCTAGAGCGAAAGCAGAAAATTCGTAATAGGTTATTGCTATAAGTATACTCCTTAAATCAACCGTAACGCATAAACGTTTAAAGCAAAGTTGTAGTAACGTCACAACGATGATTTCAACGTAAATATGTATATCTGGCCCTATAAATCTATAGATATTTAATTTTTTCTCTCCCCTCCCTCCCTCCCCCCAACTCTCTCCCAACATTAAAATTCCCTTTTCTCTGTCTTTGCAATAAAAAGTTGTTTGTTTCTGAAAAATAGATCGCCAATTAAATTAAATAACATTCAATAAAATGAATTCTGTCCAAAAAAAAAACGCACTCAGTATTAGCACACAAACAATGCTCTTTGTGCCCAGTTGGCGTCTTGGACTAATTGAAATCGCAGTCTCAATTGAGGTATTTTCGACATCTGCGAGAACCGCAGGTACACGGAATCTTAATGTCCTCGAATGGAAATTTGTAGTCGTATGTCAACTCCTCTCCTTGAACGATGCGTCGTAGAGCGAAAATTAAAATGTGCTTTTTACCTAAGATATCGACCACCCGAGAATAACAATTCGGCTGAAATAAATAATTATATTTATTAGAATATAGAGAATTTAATGTTATTAATAAATATGAGGAGTAAAATTGTTAAAGAAACACACAAAGTTTAACATTTTATGAGAAATTAAAAAATTTCTTAATCAAAATAATTAATTAGAGGGTATATATTAATTTTGAACAAATAGACTATATGTGTAGAAAAAATATACACCTTTAATTCTTCATAGTAATATTCAATCATATAATTTTTAAAAATTAATATTGAAAACTATTTATTAATCGTCTATGAATAAAATTGCTAAAAAAGTTGATAAGTTAAAGTTTGTGTGTTTTTTCATCGTAATTTAATTAAAGAAGATTAATGTTTTTCACCTTAGATTATTTAAATACAGATAACATATGTAAAGAAAACCAAACATGATTAAGTAAGTAAGAATATGGAAATAAAGGAGAAGGAAAAAAAAAGGAAAAGGAGGGAAAGAAGAAAATTACCTTGTTCGAATGAACGAGAATTTACTCATTTGGATGTGAAATATTTACTCATTCGGGAAAAAAATTACTCATTTGAATGAAATAGGTTTACTTTACTCATTGAGATGAAAGAAAAGAGTGATAAATGTTCAGTAGCTGAATCAAATTATTACCTCGCACGAATGATTAATAAACCTCGCAGCATTTCCTTTCATAGTGGCATCGACAACGAGATGATCATCTATTTTAAACATGTAGCATCCAATGTTTTTGCTGTCGTAATATTTTTCACGCTTGTCAGTCAGGGAAGCTCGGATGACCTAAAGTACAAAATAATGGATTGGAAAATAGACTTTGAATGCCTTATAAAATAAAACGACATTATTCTTATAAATATTTAAAGTTATTACCATATATTACGATAAAAGTAACTAAAGATTAAATGCATTAGAAAGTCAAGAGTAACTTTTTTTAAAAATACATTTAAAATATAGAATTTTTAATAAAAATTAAGAACACTTAGCGAAAAAAGGGAGTAAATAAAAATTACATGAAAAAAATTAAAAATAACTAATTTGTATAGGTTGGAATTTTAAATTCATAATGAAATTTGCATTAATATTTCAAATTTATCTCGTTTAAAATTTGCATAGGATTGAAATTTGGATTAATTAAATTTTTGATCAATTGAAACTTTACTCTGTTAAAATTTGAATTAATTATAATTAAAATTCACCTAATTAAAAATAAAATAAAATTGCAATTTAAACTATGTAAAATTTAGAAGAATGAAATTTAGAGTCAATTCAAGAAATTAAACTTTGCATTAATTGAATTCAAAGTTAGTTAGAAATAAAATTAACTTAAATTTACATCGAACACAATTTTAATGAATGAATGTTACAACTGATTTAAATTAGATTTGTTTGAGGTTTGGCCTAATTAAATTTTGCATAGATAGTTTTGAAAAATTGAACCTTGAATTAATTGAATCATTTATAAAAAGCTGAAATTTTAAGTTCACGGAATTAAGGGTGCTAAACCCATCGACATAACCCCTAACTAGAAAATGGTTTTCTATATAAAATAAAAATATTATTAAAATTTACTTCATCCAATTTTGAGAAATAATATCTCATTTTAATCTTTGAAACATTCTCTACAAGTCAGTTCGTTGGATTTTGATAAAATATTTTGATTAAAAAATATATAATAGTAAAATTTCATTTATTTAATAATTTTTTAACAAAATACTATTAATAAAATTAAACGAACAGTCCTGTAGAAAATGTTTCAAAGATTAAAATGAGCTATTATTTGTCAAACTTGGATAAAATTTACAATTGTTCACAAACTTTAAAGAAAAAACAAAAAATGTTAAATAATTATTATCTAATATTTAACAAATTTTGGATCAACCTAATTTTTTTGAAAAATGTACAAATAATGTCGTTTTTCACCCCAAATAAAAACATTATTCAAATTAATTTCACCAAATTTTGAAAGTTTCAGTTGTACATTTTTCGGGGAAACATTAGGTTGAGCTAAAATATGTTGTCAAATAAAAACTGTTTAACATTTTATGTTTTTTCTTAAAATTTCTTTTTAACAACTACAATTTTCATCCAATTCTGATAAATAATAGCTCATTTTTCTCCTTGAAACATTCTCTACAATTCTATTTGTCAGATTTTGTTAAATAATATTCTGTTTAACAAAATACGTAAAGAACAAATTTTATTTGTCAAATAACTGTTAAACAAAATATTCTTTAACAAAATCCAACAAATAAAATTGAAGAGCATGTTTCAACGAGAAAAACGAGCTAATTTTTTGAGCCACCTAATTGAAATTTTTTATTTTCCGCCATAAAATGTGATGCTATCGTTAGAGAATTTGATATATCGATATTTTTCGATATCTTATTACTTTATTACTGTTAAGCTATTTAATTGAAGTTTTAAAATTTTTTTTTTTAATTACAGTAGAATGAATAAAAATTAGTTTAATAATTGTTACACGATGTTTATTTTTGATTTACCACATTTTTCAGAGACTTTTAAGAAGGTGTCCATCTTGGGGACACTATTTTTTAGATCGAAAATTTTAACATTTAGAAAAAGATATTTAAAAAATGTTTATATTCAAAATAAAATTTTATCTTTATGGACATAAGTTACCTAATATATTGTACTTTCATCCGGTATAAAACATTTTAATATATCTTATTCAGTTTGGATACTAGAGCATTAAATTTAAACTATGTCCATCTTTGGTCCCTCTCCCCTAACAAATTATCAAAACAGGTGAAAATCTGAGATATTTTAAATAGGTAAAAACAGGTGAGTGGGTGATAACCTATGATGTTTGCTGTTATTTAATTAGAGCGTCGTATTTATGTTAGTATTTTGGAATGAACAATTTTAAAAAAATAAGACATACTTCTCCAGCGTACTCGATGACCATTTCTCCCGCTTCGATGTCTCTTAAGCAGAAGAGACCTCTGCCGTGGATGTGAGAATGATAAACACCAACTGATTCCTTCGATGTTTCTTTAAGAATTCTGAACCTCATCGCCATCGGTAAATTCGTACTAGCAGCTCTTCTACGAAAGAAAAAATAAAAATATATAAACACTTATTTTATTTTATTTATTTACACAAAGTGTTAATAATTATTTATTAACTAGCAATATTAACGCCCACCCAGGCACGCGCCAAACTTTGCATTGTCGTTGATAATTTAAAACTATACATTTTTGCAAATACAAATAATGAAAATTACGAAATTGAAGTATATATCTGAAAAATGATGACAATAATTAGCAGTTGAAAACAAAATTCGAAAAATGGCTACATAATTACACAATTGAAAAAAATAGTTTAAAAAATTAAACAATAAATTAAACATTTTAATTTAAACAAAATAGTTGAATTTAAAATTTAAAACAATTTTTATGAGTGAAAAAAATAATTGAAAAAATCCGAGTATTATTGTGTATTGAGAAATTAATTGATAATCGATAAAAATTTTTGAAAATTAAAGAAAAAAATATTTGAGAATGAAAGAAAATAATTAAAAATTGAAGAAATATATTGGAAATTAAATAATTAAATGGAAATTTCAAGGAAATAATTGATAATTAAAAGAATAATTACAATATGACGAAAGTAATTAAATATTGACGAAAATTATTAACTATTAAAAAAAATAATTAACAATTGAGAAAAAAAATTGAAAAATGGTGAGAATAATCGGCATTTGAACAAATTTTTTTTTTTTAATTAATGAATAATCATAAATTTGAATGAGTATAATAAATTGACAATTGAAAACTGATAATAATTATGGAAGAAATTGTAGAAAATAAATGAAAATTGAAAAAATTTGTGGAAATTAAATTTTACTGGAATTTCAAGAAAACAATTGATAATTGAGAAAATGCGAGAATAATTGAATTTTGGATAGAATAATTGAAAAAAGAGGAATGCAATTGAAAATTGAAGTAAATAAATGAGAATTGAAAAAAATTATTAAAAATTAAAAAAATAAATTGTAGATTAAAGAATTAAATTGAAATTTTAAGTAAATAGTTGACTATTCTAAGAAAAATTACAAAATGACTAAAATAATTAAATATTGAAGGAAATAATTGAGAAATAAGGAAAATAATTGACAATTGAAAGAAAAATTCGAATTGCAGCGAGAATAATCGACAAAAGAACAAAATTAAAAAAAAAGAAAAAACTTAGCGAATAGGTCATAGAATTTAAAGAGAATAATTGTATATTGAAAACTGTTGAAAATTATAAAAAAAATAATAGATTTATTTATTAATGAAATTAAAATTATTTGAACTGATATTTATAAATTTTAATCAATTTAAATGGATTTTTTAAAAAGTAACTGATTAGAAACAAAAAATATCTAAGTGCCAAACTTCAGGTTTTGACAGAATGAAAATTAAATAATTTTTTTTTGAATCTATATTGAAAAATAATACATACGTATTTTCTGTTTTTCGTGATTTGATAGAAATTACAGAAGTTATAAATTATTAAAATTTGGTGTTTTTAACAAAAGGGTATTTTTTGAACGCTTTTTTCTCCCTTAATAAGGGGCCATACTTAAATTACGTAACGCTTTTTTCAGGAATTTTTAGACCCCCCCACCCCCTGGAACAGTTTTTATAATGTCAACATTTGACAGTTTACACAGGTGTAACAACTTTTCAGAACACCCACCCCCCACCCCCCCCTCTAGAGCGTTACGTAATATAAATATGGCCCCTAATGAGAAACTGAAAATAACGTGTTGCATGAAATTTGCTTGAAATTTTATGAATTTTCCAGATATGTGCAATAAAAACTTATGTATTTGCAATAAAAGTAACTCTAAAATTAAAATGAAAGTTAAAAAATGTTTTTTCTCAATTAAAGGCGTTATCGATTTTTAAATTCCTCAAGTGTCAACGTAAACTTTGCGAAATAAGAAATTTTTTCCCATCTATGCAAATATGAAGATTTTTTCATTTAATTGATACATAAGAATATAACTTAGTTTTGTTTTATATGTTTTAATTTTTGTTTGAATTTTTTTCACAAATAAAAAAAAAGTAAGTTACATTCCTATATAATGCAGCTCTAAACTCTGTGTATTGAGCTACAAAACTGCAAATATCAATTAAATGAAAAAAATCTCCATATTTGCATAGACAGGAAAAAATTTCTTATTTTGCAAAGTTTATGTTGACACGAATAATTTAAAAATTGATAACGTCTTTCTTTGAGAAAAGCATTTTTTATCTTTAATTTTAGAGTTACTTTTATTGCAAATACATGAGTTTTTATTGCATAATCTAGAAAATTCATAAAATTCCAGCAAATTTCATGCAACACATTATTTTCAATTTCTCGTTATTAAGAGAGAAAAGCGCGTTCAAAAAAATACCTTTTTGTTGAAAACACCAAATTCCAATAATTTATAGCTTCTGTAATTTCTATCAAATCACGAAATACAGAAAATACGTTAATAATAGTTTAATCATTTAAATTTTTAGTTTAAACAAGAATTAAAAAGTTTATTATTTAAGAAAATAAATTTATAATGTAACATGCCTGGATTCCGTTTCCGAGATTGCTATTAGCTTTGGTTGTTGTCGATGCCTGGAAGCAAGCCAACTAAAAACATCGTGGACTTTTCTCTCCTTGAAAGGTTCGGCTCTTGCTGCTCCATTAGCGCATTCCATTAAAAGATCACCATCCGCTTCTCCAGGTTTGGGAGGTGATAGATTATGGAATTTTGGTTTATATTTCGTGCATCTATTTACACCTGGTAGTTGTTCCACCAGATAAACAGTCGCATTGTTTTCCAATCCAAGGTTCTCCGTGAGCGGATTATGAGGTAAGGGCGGTAAATTGTGTGCTTTTCGTGCGTTTTGAACAGCTTGGAAAACTGTTTCCCAAACTTCAGTCATGGAAGATGCAGTGTGAGTAAATCCATCCTGTGATTTAATCTCGTACATTAGACTAGGTCCAGTCAATTTCCTTTTTTGCGATACAACCGGTGGTGTGTTATTTTTCATTGCTTGGACAATTTTTGAGGCAAGTCTGGGTTTCTTAACTGCTATTGGAGGTGACTTAAGTTTTGCAAGATTTGCATTATTGGCGGACTCGGTTTTTTCACTGAGCGCATTTGTTTTTAAAGTGAAGGTCTTAATTGGCAGAAGCTGTAATGATTTGTTTTGTTGATTTTGCTGTGAGGGTAATGCTTGAACTGAAGTTAATTGGGATTTTTTCTGATTAGATGTTGAAGTTAAATTGTGAGTGATCTTGTAAGACCCATCTTGCAATTGTTTTTGTAATACAATTTTCAAAGAAGTCGGAGGCTTTCCTTTAGAGTCAAAGTCAGCCTTCTGATTTTGCTTCAGATTTTCCTTAATATTTTCTTTCTGTTTTTCTTTGATTTTCTCTTTCAGATTGTCCTTCATTTTCTCTTTTAGATTATCCTTCCCTTTATCCTTCAAATTTTCTTTCATATTCTCTTTCATATCATCTTTAATATTTTCTTTCATACTATTTTTAACATTCTCTCTTATATTTTCTTTCGCCAATTCTTTTATATTTTCCTTTATGATCTCTTTCACATTCTCTTTTATAATCTCATTTTCCTTTATATTCTCTTTAACCAATTCTTTGATATTCTCTTTCGACATTTCTTTAATATTTTCTCTCGCATTTTCTTTTATGATTTCTTTCAAATTCTCAGTAAAATTTCCCTTGACATTCTCTTTAACATTTTCTATCACATTCACATTCAAATTGACTTTTATAGTTTCATTCAAATTTTCTCTCACCCTTTCTTTCAAACTTTTTCTCACATTTTCCAAAACAGTTTCTTTTACACTCAGATTATCTTCAACACTCTCTTTTAAATTCTCCTTCATACTCTCTTTAAAACTTTCCCTCAAAATATCCTTGCCATTTTCTTCAAACTCTTCCAATAATTTGAAATTCTCATCCGTTGAATGAACAATCATTTCAAAATTATTAATTTTTAACTGCGGTTGTAGCTCGGGTTTTATTATTGGAGTCATTACCTTGGGAGGCAAATCGACTTCAGTCTCAATAGGTTTGATTTCCGGTTTCGTAGGCTCCTCCAAAACAATATCAGACTTCTGCGTTGGTCTTAAGGAATCTAGTTTAGGCGTGACAGCTTGCATGGGTAGAACCCTGTTCATTGGTCGACTCGTTGGAGCGTTAATTGTCGGCATTGTTATCTTATTCTGTGCATTGGGATTTGAGATAACTGGACTACTATTTAAACTTAGATTGTTACTATTATTTGTTAGCAAACTACTGTAGTTACTATGCACACTATTTACATCATGATTAAACTTATTTACAATATTTCTTTGAGTAATACAGTGATTAGGGAAGGGAGGAATCTTGTTTGATATGCTTGACTTAATCATGCTTGTGTTCTCAGACACATGCTTCGAGTCGAAATAAGGCCGGACACTGTTGCTGATTGGCTGCTCTGAACCCAGGAGTGGCTCTGTAATTTTCCAAGGATTCATTTCTTGTGGAGCCATTTGCATTGTAGGATTTGGCCGAACCGCGACCCTTGGTATCGTTGGAATAGCCTGTTGCACTGGTTTTGTTACAGGATGCATTTGTGGAGTATGATGCAATTCCGGAACAATGGAAGGTGTTTCCAAAGTTTGAATTGGTCGAACAGATTCCACAGGATGAGGAATCATGGACGAAGAAAGAGTACAGGCGACAGGATTATAGGTAGGCTCAGGATTTGGTGAAACATTCAGCTGGGGAGTTGACATTGCGTCAGTCAAAGGAGCAGATTGATTGACTACAACGTAGCTTCCGGCCATTCCTGGAACGCCTTGCACGGCTTGAACTGTCGGCACATTCGGCATGGTTGGAACTGTTTGTACATCAACAATCGGCTCCATAAGCTTGGAAGCTTGAAATACTTGTGTTGTGGTTTGATAACTGCTTGCCAAAACTTGAGGTACTGCGCCAGCTACAAACTGACTCGAAGACATCACCGTATTGCTAACAATCGTTTCCAAACCATAGTACATTGGCTGACTTGATACAAACATACTCCCAGTGGAATCCGTGAACATTTCAAGAGTTGGTGTCGAGCTAAGAACTAATTGCTCGGAGGAAATCACTCCGCACTGAATTGCACTTGGTTGCTGCTGAATGATTGTTCCCAAGACTGTTGGTTGGGGCTGGGCCAACTGTACACTCGGAAGTACTGAGATACCTAGAAATATCAATAATATTAATTTATACAGTTGCATATTTTAATAAATAAAATAAACATTATTCACAGGGTGTCTAGTAAATTACAAGATTAAACTTACATAAAATAAAAGAAGAAAATTCTTAAAAAGTTGGAAAAATTAGAAATTTTAATATAAAACGTAAAAAAATTGGAAAACTTTAAACAAATAAAAGAATAATTATAAAATTTAAAAATTTATTGCAAATGCAAGTTCAAAGAAAGATAACAGAATTATTAAAGAATAAAAAATTGAATAAAAAGTAAGGAAACTAAGGAAGTCAAAAAGTTGAACAAATAATAATGATTAAGAACATCAATTAAAAAATAAAAAATTTGAGAAATGGAGAAAGAATAAAAAAACATTAACAAAAATCGAACAAACTATGAAAAAAAAATACAATAAATGTTTAAAAAAATAAAAGACTGTAAAAATATAAAGAAATATAAACAAAGAAAATGTATTAAGATAAAAAGTTTACAAAATAAACGAGAAATTCTTTTAAAATTAAAAAGGCAAAAAAGTTAATAAAAAATGAAGTAACTTAGAAAATATGGAAGTTTAAAAAACGATAGAAATCTTTAAACATAATCAGGGTGGCGATAATTTTTATGATTATAAATTCCCGGTCATTTTCCAAATTCACTCAGGTCGATTTATTATATTTCCCGGTTACATTTTTTTGAATTTTTCATTTTTTTATAGAAAAATGGAAACATTAGGACGCTTAAATAAGTTTTAAAATTCATTAAATAGAATTTTCGTTTCTCAGAAATTTATTAGATAGAATTTTCTTCTAGACGAATTTTTATCATTCTTCGAAATTGTTTTTAATCGAATGTAAACAATTCCAAATTTTTACTTAATAAAATTTTTAGGTCAGCAAATTCATATTTAACAAAATTCTTCTTTTACAGAATTTTTGTTTAAAAAAAAACTTTTAACTCAAATAAATTTCAATTTAAAGTGGAGGCACCGGTGAAATTTCCTAGTTTAGAGGTGAAGATTTTTCTTCTAGCAACATTTTGAATTTAAAATTATCCTACAGTGATAAAAATAAAAAAAATTTGTTTCATAACGCAGTCCTAAAAATGGCGTGATTCGGTTCTCTGTAAATAACCAGAAAGTTGCAGATTTAAGAACGATTCACTATGTGACGTCAGAGTGCAAACAAGTACAGTCCAAATTGCATGTCTCCCTCTTTTCTACTTTTCTTGCACGCACTGTTTGACCAACAGAACAGAGTCGATGTCTTTAGCGTGAGTAGTACAGCTTCAAAATCTAACCTGACCGTATCACTAGCGCGGCGTGTTGACAAGTAAAAAAGTGTGAGACATTCAATTTGGATTTTATTTGCGTACACTCTGACGTGGCATAGTGAATCGTTCTTCATTCTGCAACTTTCTAGTTATCAATACAGAGAACCGAATCACGCCTTTTATGACTTTGTTATGAAAAGTATCGTTCGTAACTGCGTGAACAAAGCAGTCGTTTTAAAACTCGCGCAATTTTTGCAACTCGTTTCACTCGTTGCAAAAACATTGCTCTCGTTTCAGAAACGACTGCTTGTCACGCATGTTACGAAATATACTATTTTGGCTGGTTTAAGAATTTTCAATTTTTTTTAAATCAAAAGTTTTTTAAATCCATACGTAATTCTGTTCAAAATTGTAAAAAAAAGTCCATAACAAATTGACGTTAAAAAAATTGAATTTTAGGTGAAAGAGAACAACATTTAACTTGTTGCTGAAAAGTGTCAATTTTTATTCTGGCATAATTTTGGATCTAAAATTACAGCATATTGTTAAAAATTGAAAAATAAAATTTTATTCAAAAATATTTTTCTTTTTCTTAAAATAAGAATTTTTTAATTTGGATACATAATGTTGTTCAGAATTATAGTAAAAAAAAGCTAGTAAAAAAATTGGAGTTAGAAAATAGTAAAAATTATGGAAGGAGATGGATTATTAAAAATTTTCATTTTTTCAAAAATAAAAATTTTAAAATTTTAAGTGAGACCAATTATTCCATATGCCAGAATATCTATTTCAGCAACTCTTTATTTATCCGAATTGATACATGATAGAATTCTCAAAAGTTTGAATTTTTATTTCTTCAAAATTATATCGAATTCAAGCTTTCCGAAACTGGATTTTCAAATTAGTTTTGATTGCATTAAGACGCAAGCTTATCCTTTTTTTACAAAATGTAAATTATTTTTATGTAATGTTAAAGCACTAAACTATATAAAAACTGATGACATTTTCAAGGTAAACGTTAATGTTAGTGACCAAAAAGTCGAGAATTGTGCGAAGCTAGGTATTAATTTTTGCTTATTGTTAAATTCACATTGATAAAGTATGTTATCTAAAAAGATAAAAGCTTATGATGTAGTGCCCTTAAATAATCTATGACCGTGGGCTATTTTATATGCAAAAAAAATTGCAAACAGCCAAAAAAACAGTCGACCTTTTGTAATTTCAGACAAATGGAAATTCGGTGTTTTAAGAATTATGTTAATTAACAATTCATGCAAATAAAATTCCGCACAAATGAAGACTCACTGAAATGGATATTCTAGCCTTTAAAAATTCGATTCACTTAAAATTCTATTCAATAAGAATTATGCTAAATAAAAATTCGGTTAAATTGCAATTTGCAATTCTTTTAAACAGAAAGAAAGGGGTAAAAAGAAATTAAATAAAATAAAAATTTCATTAAATATGAATTCGATGACCTAAAATTTATGTTAATTAAAAATTCAGATTAATTGAATTTAGATTAAAAACAAATGAATTAGTTTGTGCAGAAACTGCACAAGTCCAAAAGTTAATTATTTTTTTTACCTTAAACAGGGTTGCGACGAATATTTTATTACAATCTTCCCTGACTTTTCTCTAATTTCCAGACCAATTTTTTTCTTCTTCCCTGACCTTTTTTGAGTTCCAAAACTAATTTTTTGTATATTTACTATAAAATTGTGAAAGATAATTATTTTTCAAATTGCAAACATTAATTATTTTTAGTAATGTTTAAAATATGAGTTCCAAAAATTTGTTGAAGAAATTTTTATACCTAGTAAATTTCAGGAAAATATAATTTTCCATCCATTTTAGAGTTTCTTTGCTTTTTTCTAGTACTTTTGATGAAAATCCCTGACTTTTCCCTGACTAATTTATGTTTCCCTGACTTTTTCCTGAATTCCCTGCCCTGTGGCAACCCTGCTTAAATTAATTAAAATATAAATCAATCATATTGAATTTTTAAACTTATATCTTAGTAGAAAATAATGTAAAAAGCAGAATTGAAAAAAATTCTCACATTCACAAGAAAAACAGTTTTTATTGATTCCTGAACAATTTCGATTTATGGACTTGTGCGGTTTCTGTAGGAACTGCTTTAAATTCAAAAAATAAAAATTCGACTAAAATAAAGTTCTTTCTAATGAAGTTTAGAACTTATTCACTTGTATCAAGAAATTCCCGGTTCAATAATGTTTAATGATCCGCAGAGTGTTTACCTGTCTACAACATTCAGGGTGTCTACCGAAACATGATTTTCAAATTCCCGGCAAATTCCCGGTTTTCCCGGATCTAAAATCACATTTTTCCCGGATTTCTTTTATGTATGATTAATAGCTATAATATTAAAATAGTGAAAAAATTAAGTGCGTAATAAATAAGGTAAAATTGATCTTTGAAGAAAATAATTCCAAAATGGCAAAAATAATAGAAATTTGAAGAAAATAATTGGAAAATGAGAAAAATAATTGGAATTTGAAGAAACAAAATAAAAGGTGACAAAACTAATTAAAAATTTGAAGAAAAGAATTGCAAAATGACAAAAATAATTGAAAAATGGAAAAACAAAATAAAAATTTGATGTCAATACATAATTAAAAAATTGGAGAAAAAATTTACCATGAAAGAAAATAATTAAATAATTGAAAAATCATAAAATTGATGAAAATTTGAAAAAAAATACTTGAAAAATGATAAAAATAATTAAAATTAAAAAAAAATAATTGAGAAATGACAAAAATAATTGAAAATCACAAAAATAATCCAAAAAATGGAACAAATAATTGAGAAATGACAAAAATAATTGAACCTTGAAAAAAAAATGAAAGATATAAAACTAATTTAAAATTATGTAATAAATTTATGATTTCCATTTAATGAATTTATCACTCGGTGAATAAATATAAAAAAGAATTTATCAGTCTTTCCGAGTCAGTAGATTTTGGTTAAAAAATAATAATAATAACACGTATTTTATACTATTTAAGTTCTGAAGAGGACGGCGGTGCCGTCGAAACGTTAAAACTCCTCGTGTTATTATTATTATTTTTTAACCAAAATCTACTGACTCGGAAAGATTGATAAATTCTTTTTTAAATTTATGATTTGAAAAAAAAAAACACGTAAAAAATGACATAAATAATTAAAAAATGGAGAAACAAAATAAAAATTTGATGTCAATACATAATTAAAAAATTGGAGATAAAAATTGACGTTTAAAGAAAATAATTAAATAATAACAAAATAATTGCAAAATCCCAAAAAATTTTAAATTTGAAGAAAATACTTGAAAAATAATAAAAATAATTAAAATTAAAAATAAAAAGCAATTGACAAATGACAAAGATAATTGAAAAATGAAAACTTTAATGTAAATTAAAGTAAGAAATTAAAGAATCCATGTCAATAATTTAAAGATATAAGAAAATAAGTTAAATTTGGAGAAAGTAGGTAATAAAAAAATGTCGAAAATATTGATAATACTTGAGAAATGACTAAATTTTTTGAAAATTTTAAAAGCAATTAAAAAATGAGAAAAATAATTATAATAGGAAAAAATAATCGAGAAATAACAAAAAGAACAGAAATTTGAAGAAAATAATTGAGAAATCACAAAAAATTTAAATTTGAAGGTAATATGTGGAAAATAACAAACATAATAAAAATTTGAGACAAATAATTGAAAAGTGACAAAACTAATTAAAAATTAAGTAAAAAATAAAAAATTTGAAGAAAAGACTTGAAAAATGATGAAAATAATTAAAATTTGAAAAGAAATTGAGAATTGACAAAAATAAATGAAAATTGAAGTCAGAAATTAACAAATTCATGACAATAATTTAAAGATATAAGAAACTAATAACAAAATTCGGAGAAAGTAATAAAACAACGTCGAAAATATTTACAATAATTGAAAAATTTCTAAATTAATCCAAAAATTTAAAAAAAAGATTAAAAAATGACAAAAATAATTGAAAATAGGAAAAAATAGTCGAGAAATGACAAAAATAATTGAAATTTGAAGAAAATAAATTGAGAAATTACAAAAAATTTAAATTTGAAGATAATACATGAAAAATAACAAAAATGATAAAAATTTGAGATAAATAATTGAATAATGATATGAATGATTGATAACTGGTACAAATAATTGAAAGAATATAAAATTGAAAAAAAATAATTGTCAGTTGGTGTAAAGTATTTAAAAATTATTGATACATAATAATAAAATTATTGAAGAAAATTGCTCAAATTTGAAGAAAAAAATTGAAAACTGTGTAATAAATTGAGAAATTGATAACCTTAAAAAAAAAGATTGAAAATAATTATTGAAATTTGATAAAAATAATTTTGAAATGTTAAAACTAATAGAAATATGCAGAAAATAATTAAAAAATGATAAAAATAATTTAAATTTGATGGAAAAATTGAAAGACGACGAAAGAAATTGACAATACTGATTTAAAAATTAAAAATTTGTAGTCATTAATTAAAAAATTGAAAAAATAATTAAAATTAGAGAAAACTAATTAAACAATGTCATTGAAATTTGAAGAACATAATTGTATATAATAATAATAGATAATTATTATTTTACTAAGAAAGTGAGGAAAGAAGTGAGTGATTTTAAAAAAATTAAATAAAAATGAGAAAAGTAAGTCACTGGCAGCCCTGAAAATGCTCAAATTCGCTTGAAACATGTTACACTTTTACTATTTTGAAAATCGAACTTCAGATTAGTAATCAGGAACATGGATTACCACCGAGTAACAAGTTTGAAGTGAATTTGAGCAATTTTGCAAAATATGTCTGCCATATTGGATCCGCCATTTTAAATTTTGAAAAATTGGTAAATCTAATATCGTTTTTACAATTAGAGACTTCGAAAACGAGTAATGAGTTTCAAGCGAATTTGAAGAGTTATGAAAACGAATTAGCTGAAATTTTTAGAAATTCCCGGATATAGGGGAGAGTCGGGTAGCCACGGCCAAGGGGTAGCCACGGCCACACTTATTATTTATAAAACTACATTACTTAAAAATATTTACATTAAAGTTTTTGTTTGTGAATAGATTCATGATATAAATTCCAAAATATATGTTTAATTGATCAATTTATATCAGAAATATGCAAGAATGAAAATTTCGGCAGTAAGATGAGTGTCATCTTATAAAATATAGACGAACTTAATTATCAAATACTTTTATGTTTTCTAAGCATTTGAATTAAATATTTTACTGTTTCATAAAGCTGAACTATCACTTTATATATAATTACAATTTACTTATTTAATTTTCTAATAATTTGGGTATAAATTAACTTTTTCTAAAGGATAACTTGTCGTCCAGCGCCGGCCACTTTAAATACGGGTATCTCCGGCCAATATTTCTATGCAATCTTCATTTGTTTTTCATTTATTTTGAAATGTAAATAATTCAACTAACCAATTTTGACATATTGTCTAATTTTCGGATTCTCACAATATAGGTAAGTTTCTTTTATTTTATTGCAAATATGAAAAAATTTATATTATTTTTAAAGTGTAATATAGTTCTGTATACTTTATATTAAGGTTTTAATTGATTTTTAGTTGTGGCCGGAGGTACCCGACACTCTTTTGAAATAACCAACATTACACTATATTTTAATTTCCTTATATTTCAAATATTAAGCGTTTCTTTTATGAATAATTAAATTCTAAGTGTAGATTAAGGACTCAAAACTATATTAATAAATCAAAACATACATTTTTTTGCATATTTTAGAAATAATAACTGAAATTCCTTAAGGGGCCGGGGCTGCCCGACTTTCCCCTAATTTTTTTTCCTGGCAATTTCTCGGGTTTTTCCCGGTCCAACTAAAATCCCGGCAAATTCCCGGTTTTCCCGGAATTCCCGGTGAGTAGACACCCTGACATTTATAAAGTTAGGAAATATCAGGGAAATTAAGAATACCCTGGAAAACTGGAAAATTTTAGGGAATTTGTTTTTATATTTTGTCCACTTTTTAGCAAATTTATTTACTTTTTCATAAAATTTCCCCAGATTTTCCAGATTTTTGAAAGAACTACTTTTTTCTTTTTAAAACGAAGGTTGTTTCGGAAATATCAAGGTGGCGATTGAACCAGGAAAACCGGAAATTACCCGGTTCAACCACTACCCTAATATTTCTGAAACAACCCTTGGTTTTAAAAAGAAAAACGAATTTCTTTTAAAAATCTAGAAAATCAGGGGGAAATTTTATGAAAAGGTAAATGAATTTGCTAACAAATAAACAAAAAATAAAAACAAACCCCCTAAAATTTTTCAGTTTTCCAGGGTATTCTTAATTTTCCTGATATTTCCTAGTTTTCCAAATATTGTAGACAGGTAGACACTCTGCGGATCATTAAACCTCTACTTGTAATTAAAAAACTGACTCAGAGAATAAAAAGAAAAATTTACCTCCGTTTTGTAGAGCTAATAAATTATCTGGTGTCGTTTGAATGTAGGATCCTGGAACCAGCTGATTGGTCGTAATGAACTGAGGTTTAAATGCCGCCTCATGTTGACCTCCAATTGCCGCAATGTATTGCAAATTTTGTCCCGACTGCTGCTGCAAAGTTTCGACATAGGCTGACATAAGGCCTTGAGGTGCTACCTGCTGTAGAATCACTGTCGGTGCCGCTGCTTGTCTCGGCGATTGTTGCAGTTGAATCATGTGTGGATTATTCTGCATCGCTTGACACCTGACATTCCCAATATTATGCTGAGCAGAATTACGCATTACTGGATGCCTAATTGGTTTATTTCTTGGTTTCGGAGTTCTGGGAGACTTGACTTTTGGAAGTTTCACCGGTTGAGTGGTAATAATCTCTCTTGCTGCAGTTTGTCCACCAGCCGTCAAAAATGCAGACTGCGCCTGGGAATTGGAAATAATTGCAGATTCCGTGGAAGAATTCATTGCATTCAAATCATTGGAATCTGCAACTGATTCCGGACTGGCAATTTCTGTAATTTGAACACTACTTTCTGGAGGAATAACTGAGGAGTTTGGAAGCGTCGTTGTAGTTCTTGTGTATTGTGTCTGGACGATCATGTCGTTCGACGTTAATACTGTTTGGTGAACAGTTTCCACAGTAGCGTGAGTGTGCATTTGTGGTGAGATTATTGCTTGACCAATAGGTTCAATCTGCATTCCTGGATGAGGAGAAGGAACAGAAGCTTCAAGGGGAGATGTCACTTGCATATCAGGATATTCTGATGAAAGTGTGTGACCTTCTGATGGCGACATTGATATAAACTGTGGAGACATGGAGCCGATACTCTGAGAAAAAGTGGAATCCGGAGATGCCAATTTGTTGTCCATTGTTTCTGAATCGCTGTCACTTGTTGTCATGATATCGCAATTCGCTAAATGCCTGTTATAACTATCCTGAGTTCTATAAGTGCACTGGCATCTTTTACACTTGACTGGTTGATCGACAAGTTCCTGAGCAAGATCTGGAATAGATAAACTCACCTCACCATTAACTTGTGAATTTGCGCACTCATCGTCGCTTGAAATATCATCAGCTCCATCGAGCTGTGGAATTTTGAAAGAAAATGCATTTTTGGAAAATTTGATCTCTTCCTCACCGAGTTTCTTCTTTGATTCAATGTCACTGAACTTAAAAATCCCTTTCAGTCTTAATTTTAATATATCTTTAGCTTCCAGATCGTTGCTGTCTTGAGATGTATCATCAGTAGCTCCATCAAGTTGTGGCATTGAGGAGCTATTGGGAAGAATTCTTTCTTCAATGTTGTATTCGGGAGAGCTGCATTCACTCGCGCTGCTTGCATCCGCTGGACCATCAACTTGCACTATTCTCGGCTGTTGTCTCGTGTGCCATAAAAGATTTTTGTGATCTTTACTCTCGTCTTTTGAGGGTACGAGTCTGCAGTTAATGCTGCTGGAATCTTCGACACAGTACTTGAGCTCTCTAACCGATTCGGAGATAATGTTAGAGGTGTTGGTTCGACCAACTGTCACCATGATACTATCTGGAATCCTCAACTCATGAAACATCGACGTCCGATCATTATGAGATTCCAAGATTGCATCTCCAGATTTCACAGAGCTACAATTTCTGGGTACTTTCCTTCTTTTCATTGTTGATCCGTAACTACTGTCCAATTTACAGCTCCAAGTCAAGGAACAAGAACGCTGATTTCTCTGCCCACTTACAATAACATTATTCCCAACTGCTTCTGCTTTAGAACGCTTAATTTCATTTCCGCCTAGTTTCTGATTCTTTGAGCCAAATATATCGTCCATCAGATCCGGAACAGAATTTTTCGACTCTAACCAGGCGTCACTTTGTAAACCGGAGTCCAAAATCGTTTCCGTTTTCGAACCTTTACTGTCTGAAATTTTCAATTCATCGACCTCTGTAGGGAGTATTTCATCCTTCAATAAATCTGCTGAAAAAGCGTCGTTTTTTATATCCATGACTAGAAAATCTTCGAGGTTCATTTTGGGAAAAATATCTTGCATAGAGATTCCATCTAACAAATCATGCGGTAGATCTTCAAAAATTGCTTCTTTTAATTCTGGTGGCAAAAGATCGGTATTGTTTTGCTCTGCGAGATTCTCATCAACTTCTTTATTGCAAACGGCGTCAGTTAGAAAATCTAGGGTTTGTTTTACTGCCAAAAATTCGAGTTTTTGAAGTTTAATTTCTTCCTCAATTTGCCTCTCTTTCGAATGATCGATGGTGATGTTATTTTCCAAATCAGCAGATACTTCAGGTACATATACTTGAACGTAGGTCCTGATATAGTACCTTACTATCTTTAAAGGATTGACAGTAGACCAATAGAGCCTGGAGCATTTATATCCACTGGGTATGATTTTCTCAACACCGTCCGAAAACTCGGGAGATATTGTTCCTAAGCTGTCCACAGTCAAGGATCCGATCATCACCTTGACTTTATCAGGCTCGGCAAACTTTTTCTTCTTGCGGTCCAACTCCACGTAAACAGGTCTTTTCAAACAAAATTCACTTTCATTTTGGATTTTTTTATTTGTACAATCATTCGCGTGTAGAGAGCAAAAAACAGTTTTATCGTCATTGAAGATCATATTTATATTCCTCGCACAAGAATAATGAAAAGTGTTGCTGCAGTTTTTCGAACAGCATCCAACACTTGCCCCTTTTTTCCCGCATTCACTGCAACGAATCAGACGTCCCCTTGAAATGGCACTGTGAACATTCTGCAGGGAACCATCTATTTCTTCAAAAACCTCGTTCGACCAAAGAGCGCAATTTGAATGCACCCATTCATTTTGTCCACAATATAAAAGACGACCTTCTTTCAACTCTTGGCCATCACCAAGACCTTTACAGAGATAGCAAGATCTAGCATCTTCCACATTGATATTGCTGTAAACATTTACCGATTTTACTGCGACTGATTTAGGAGATTTCAAAATCTCCTCTTTCCAGACATCTAGGACACTGGAATTTAATTTTATTCCCGGTGATTCAAATCCATTCTGAAAGTCTTTGGAAGGTGTTGGCAAATTGTCACTTTCAAAAGACGGCTTCAGAGGATCAAACCAAGGAAATATTTCCTTCAGGATATTATGATATGCCTCCAGTAAATCTGGGGCACCAATACGGTTGATGACGTGCTCCATATCACAGTGGAATTGTGAAAGAGAACCATATTCGTTGCCATTTACTTTATTCTTGACCGATAGCAAAGTTGGAGAAGGTCTCGCAATAATTTGCAATTCAGAGCAGTTGCAATCACTTGAATTTTCTTGATCATTGCCTTCTTTCCCACTCGCATCATTGGTACTTTTAGATTTTCCAGTGCAATCCTTGGAGTGGAATTTTTGTCGAAGCCTCCTTAAACCTCGTCTAGGAAGATCTGCCGGTTGCTCTTCAGAATCCAAAGGAAATCTACACAATTCTCCTCTAGAATTGGAACTCACATTTGATTCACTTGTAAATTTTTCAATTACTCCGTCTTCTGCATCTTCGGGTGCCGCAATGCTTTTATTATTTGTTGAAGAAAACTCAAATTTTTCGTCAAAGTCGAGTTTTCTAATAGTTGGAAGTGGTCTACAGAGACATTCCTTTCTTGGGCTCCATTTAAGGGCGGCGCAGATTTTTCGATTTTTACTGAGCGCTTTGACAACTGCTATAAATCCTGTTTTAAGCTCGGCTTCAATAGCGTTTCGCCAGATGGAATTGGGATTTGACGAACACTGTCGACAGGTAAATTCAATCGTGTCCGGCAAATAGCTGAGAATTTGATAGCGCTCATCAGAAAGACCCTCACAATGAGCATGAACCCAACAGGAACACTCGTTGCACTCCATCATCTGTAAATTGAAATTGAAATTAAAAATTGTATTTATAAATTTAAAGAAATATATATTTTAAGAAAGTTGTATTTAGATTTTACCTTAGTGTCAAAATCATTTTCATTGTAGCATCTTTGACACAAAGGACAGTAGTTTCCCCGTTGACGTAGTTTAAAGCACATGGAGCATAATGGAAGATTGCCCACATAGACACTGACGCCTTCGCTTCCGCAGCTTTTGCACTTAATGCAGCTCTGGCACACGTAAGGTCTGTCTGGACTATACAACCTGGCACTGACACCGGACTTAGGAAAACAAGAGTAATGGAAAGATTGTCGACAACGAATGCAGGATAATTTTGGGCCAGATCTAAGTTGGCAGGTCTGACACACTGTACACCGTGGACAGCACCAGTTGGCTTGAACACAAGCATTCCATTCGCTTGGTTCTAAGCAAAATATGTGATATGGTTCGCAACAACACTGACAGTGAATGAGCTGTAAAAGAAAGAAATTTGAATTAAATAAATTCATTAATTTTTCAAATTTAAATTTAAATTAATTAATGCAAAATAATGAAATAATACTAATTATTTTTCATATTCACAATAATCTTTTTTTTTAATATTCTTACAAGAATTCTAAGAGATTTGGGTGATTCTTCACTGAGTGGTTATTTTTACTTCCCCACTTAATAACTTTTAACCTTATATAAATAAATATTTAATTCTTTGTACAGTTATTATTTGTTATTATGTTTATTAATATCATGATTGAAAAATATTTTTTTTTAACATCAAAGGACATGAAATGGTTAAAAATGCCTCAAATCTGCACTTTTTTAGGTTCTCCACATAGGACTCGTGAGATTTAATACATTTTTTTAAAATAAATCATATTTTTAAAATATTTTTATCTGTTCTAATCGACAGTTTATCTCAAAAGCTTCGTTTTTTGTGCATTGTTTTCCAGTTTTTATCAATAACTTTTGCGAAAATCATTTTTAAATACTTTCTCCACCCTTTTGTTATTTGGAACAGGAGTTTACATGTTCATTATTTTTCAGTAATTTTAATCATTTTTCTATTGAATTTTCACTGAATATTAATGTTATTGAGGTAAAAAATTTGATTTAAGTCCAACTTAGTTGAAGAAATAGGATATTTAGTTTTATAATTTCAAAAATTAATATTAATTTCCTGCGTATTTTAATGACATGTAAACTCCGGTTCTTAAAAAATAATTGAATTGTTTATATTTAAAAAAAAATAAAAATAATAGTGGTATAAAGTAGTCAAATCTATGCAGTATTCTGCAAAGACCTTTATATTTTATTAAGTTTTTCTGCTATAATAATTTATTTTCTTTGATTCGTAAACTCCGGTTTCTGTAAACTCCGGTTCATAAAATTCGAAATACATAGGAATAGTGTTTTGTTTTTTATAAGAATATCATTAACCTGAGTTTTTAATCAAAATATTGATTAATTTCTGTATAATTATTTACGTAATTATACTTTTTTTAACTCGTGATCAAGTGTTTCAAGAATTTTCTTTGATGTCCTACAAACATCCTCTAAATAAGCTAACATCCTTAGGATATTCGTTTAAGGTAAAAAATTAAATATTTTAAAAAAATGTTTGTAACCTTTAAAATTTTAAACTTAAAATTTTTTATATAAGACTAAGGGTGTTAATTTAAGCTCAAAAATTTTTTGAATTATATTTTAAAATAATTGTTTATAAATTGTACATAAGAAATATTTAAGAAAAAATATTTTTTACTTAAAAATTTAATGTTATCAAAAGTTACTACTTTGTGGAGAATCACCCATTTCAATTTCTCGAAACTGTTTAATTTTTATCTTATAATTTCTTATTTTTACAAAATTTTAAGATTTTTTCTACTTTTACTTTTGATATTTTTATTTTTTTTATTTGTCTTTTTATTTTTGGATTTTCTTTAATTTTCCTCTTTGAGCAAATTATTTAATATTATTTTACACAACTTCGTTATTATAACATTCACTAAACTTTTTGTTTCGTTGATTTTCATAATTTTTTCCATATTTTTAAAAATATATACTCCCATTTGTTTTTGGTAAGTTTATTCAATTTTTTTCACATTTTGTTTATTTTTTGCGAGATTTTTTGCAAACTTACTTATTCTACCATAAAGTTGTTCGATTTTCTTTATTTTTCTAAATTTACTGTTGGACTTATTTTAAGTGTAATATTATAAAATTATGTTTGGTTTAATTTGCTTAAAATTTTTTTATTTTTAAAGGGTTTTTTAAATTTCTTTTGTGGACTTTCTTTTTATTTATCTTGATATATACATTTTTTAATTTTATTTTTTGTACTTTTTACGTTATCTTTTAGTTTGTTAGATTAAGGAAAAAACATTTCTCTATTTCCTTCCTATTTATTTTTTTCTTGATGTTTCATTATTTTTTTAGAAAAATTTAAAAATTATTCTTCCTTGCGTTTTAATTAATTCTTTAATTTTTGCCATCATTTTTCCATTTCTAAGAAGCATTTCTCCTTCTTTTCAATTGTTTAGTTTTTATCTTATAATTACAAATTTTTGAAAACATTTATCTGGTGCTTTTTATCTACATTTTTAAAATTTCTCTATTTGTACTAAATATTTTCATATGAACATCGCTCTTGTATTTCATAGACTTTTATTTTAAATTTTATTTTAAACTTTACAAAATTTTATTCATTCTTTTTTTATTCAATTTGTAAAATAATTCTCTAGTTTTTCTAATTTTAAAATTTTTGTTCTCTTTAGTAATATATTAAAACGTTTTTTTAATTATCTTCTTATTTATTATTTTAATTTAAAAAAATGTCCGTAAATAGTTTAATTTTTTGAAAAGAGTTTCTACTTTTATATATATATATATATATATATATATATCTATAATTATGTCTCTGTTTCATTCTTGTATTGTTTTTCTAATTTTTTCTTCATTTCTTTAATAAACTACTTATAAATAAATATTTGAAAATTTTAAATACTGATTATATTTTAAAAAAATCAATTTTTGTTTTAAATCAAAAAAATCTGATTTAAATCAAATAAATCGGATTTTTTTAAAAAAATCATGATTTTTATCAGCCCTGGGATAAATGTACCGTAAGACAGGCTAATTCTGCTCAGTGATAATCTTTATTTGGGTAATTCTTCACTGAGTGGTTACTTTTACTTCCCCACTTAATAACTTTAAAAATTATTTAAAAATATATTTTAAAAGTATGTTTTAAGTAGAATAAAGCGCATTAAACCTCACGAGTCCTATGAGGAATACATAAAAGAGTTCAGTTTTGAGTCATTTGTAACCATTTCATATCTTTTGATGTTAAAGAAAACTATTTTTCAGTTAATAAAATATTAATAAAAATTATAACAGAAAACAACTGAACAAAGTATTAAATATATTTTATCTATTCTAATCGACAGTTTATTAATAACTTTTGCAAAAATCCGTTTTGAATAATCTCTTCACCTTTTCGTTATTTGGAACAGAAGTTTACATGTTCTTGTTTTTCAGTAATTCAAATCATTTATATAGTGAATTTTCAATGACTATTTATGCTAATGAAGTAAAAACTTTGATATAGGGGAGACCGCTCAACAGTAGATAGTAAAAATTTCTGATAGGTGTAATTATTTTAGGTTAAAGTTATTAATAGAATGCTTAACGCTAAAATGAAGCTAATATATTCAAGTAAGTAATGCAGAAGACAAAAATGAGCCTAAAATTAATCTCTTCTTCATTTTAAATACTTTTTTAACACAATAAAGAATCATTCGAAAAGGAATTTCCTGCCAACAGTAGATAATCGACTCCTATTTAAAGAAAACAAATTGTTGGGCAGTTTTTTATGCATAATACAATTCCTTGAAAAGACTTCTTTAAAATAAAATCAAATTGTCCGCATAGTAGTTATAGTATACTGTTGATTATCTACTGTTAAAAGTTATACTGATTTATAGAAAGTGTTAAAATATTTACAATGACGAAAACTAACACTTGTCAATAGCCCATATTGTTTCTCAAGATTCCAATTTTGATAATAACGCGTTTGTGAGCCCAGAAATTTTTTTTTTCGTAAAAATCGTAAATATATGTCAAATGAATTTTTTTTTTAACTTTAAAAAAAGTTTTTTCCATTTATAAACGACAATTATTCATATTGTTTCAAAAAAACTTGGTTACGTAATCTCATTTTATTCCTAAAATTTTATTATGATGAGTTGAATTAAAAATTTAAAACCGTTCTCTACAAAATTAAAATTATCTACTGTTAGACAGCTTCCCCTACATGAAGAAATAGGATATTTAGTTTTAAAATTTCAAAAATTATTATTAATTTACTGAGTATTTCAATAACATGTAAACTCCGGTTCGACAAAAATGATTGAATTGCTTTTATTTCAAATAAATCACAAATAATAGTGATATAAAGTAGGCAAATCTATGCAGTATTCTGCAAATGTCTTTTTATTTTATTAAGTTTTACAGCTGTAAAAATTTATTTTCTTTGATTTGTAAATTCCGGTTTCTGTAAACTGCGGTTCATAAAATTCGAAGTGCATGGGAATAGTGTTTTATTTTCCATAAAAAATCTCGTTGACCTGGGTTATAACCAAAAGATTTATTTATTCATATATAATTATTTATTTAAATATATTTTCTTTAATTTATAATTAAATGTCCTAAGAAGATCCGTGGATATCCTGTGAATATCCTTGAGATGTTCGTTTAAGGTAAACAATTAAACATTTTAAATGAATTTTTTTAACCTTTAAAATTTAAACCTTGAAATTGTTTAATATGTTAGACTAAAATAGTTAATTTAAGCTCAAAATTCTATAAAATTAGTTATTTTAATAATTGTTAATAAATTCGACATAAGAAACATTTTTAACTTCAAAATTTAAATTTAATTTAATTTTCCCTGATTTCCAGACAAATTTTTTTTCCCCTGACCTTTTTTAAGTTCTTAAAACTAATTTTTCGTCTATTTACTATAAAATTGTGAAAGATAAATATTTTTTAGATTGCAAACATTAATTATTTTTAAAAGTGTTTAAAATATGACTTTCAAAAATTTAGTTAGTAAATTTGTATACTTTTAGTAAATTTTAGAAAAATATAATTTTTCATCGTTTTTAGAGACTCTTTGCATTTTTCCAGTACTTTCGATGAAAATCCCTGACTGATTTCCCTGACCTGTGGCAACCATGTGTTGTCTAAAGTCACCACTTTGTAGAGAATCACCCATTTTCTAAATTTAATTATCATTATTTCTAGGAAGAAAAATATTAGATTTGCAGTTATTACTGTTAATAAATGTTTCAAATTGTGTTTTAATAGTATTTTAAAGCAGAATTACCGTCAAGTTTTGATAAAAATTGTATTTATTTAAAGATATTTATTTTGCTCTTTAAACAAGTAGTGTGTAAAAGTCTCTTATAAAACCTGCATTTATAAAATTTTGTGTTAAAGTTAAGAAAAGTTACCCCACATCGATGTGTAAATTCGCTTATAGCATAAAAGTATTTTAATTAGATTTGTGCAATTTATATTAATTTTTTATCTTCTGAAATTAAAAAGGAGGAATCAGATATTATATATTTGCAATACCAATATTTATTTCAAACATTTTCATATACTTTTAAAAAAAAAAAAAAAAAAACATTAAATTTTGAGCAAAGTTAGCCTGTCTTACGGTAGGTAAAGGAAAATTATAATCGAAAGGTAAATTATTTTTGAAAATAGGAGCCAATAGATTGTTTAAAAAAGTAATTAAAATGCGAAAAAGGTGGTATGTCTTTATATTCGAAAGATAAACAAATCATCAGTTATTTTGTAATATACCTAAATTATTAAAAGATTTATTAAAATTTGCATCAAATGAAATTACTGGCATCTTGAATGTTGAGAAAGAAGATTTTTTGGGAAAAAGAGAAAATTAAGGGACAATGGTCAAGATTGAAAAGTGGTAACTATAGGGGAGTATGGGAAACACAGGTTCTACAAACTCTGATTGTAGATTATGTAAAGTAGAAAAGGAAAATATTTCCATATATGGAAATCTGAAATCAAAGAACCAACTGGAAGGGAGCAGGGTTAAGTGGGTAGAAGATTGGTCAAGGGGGAAAACGGTCAGGATTTTTGAAGAGCTATTATGTAAAACTTTGAAGGGTGAATTGAACCATATCCTCTGCAAAAACTTCAGAGAATTTAAACGAGTGGCTAGGTCATGAGGAAATTTCAATCAATCACTGGCAATATTCTAATATTTTCTTGTATTACCAAGTTCCAAATTACAAAAGCAACCAAGTTTTTGAATAACTATATTTTATGGTACTCAGAATTATTAAAAAAATAATTTAATAATTTTCTAGAATATGTGTCTTTTTAAAACCAATTTGTTATCAATAAATTATCAGAGTTTCACGTAATTTGAAGATTATTAAAAATAGAATTATTAACTTTAGATTCGTGAGTAATTTTTAATCTTTCATGATAAGAGTTAAAAATGGATAGAAAACTTCCTTCCGGGATAAACATGTGTCATCAACAAACATTTATAATAAAAACTGATTTGATTTATTCGACAGTTTTATTGATTACGGTAGTGTCCACATAATCATTTTTTTCTTGTAATTTAAAAAAAATTCTCTATTTGAATTTAAAGTGTTTAAATTCTGAATAAAATGATCCCAGGATGCAGTGTTTTTGTCAAGTTGTAAGACGTATATTGTGATAATAAAGGTTTTTAAACGTTCTTAATCTGATATAAAAGATAATTTGTCATAGAACTTAAAAAATTTATTAATTTTAAAAAGATTTTTTTAGAATTTTTTGAAATATTTGCCTCACTAATTATATTATTTAAATTTTGAATTTTTCCAGTTCATGTTCGAACTCTTGCAAAATGAAAGAAAAAAATTGTGCAACGATACTAATACCTTTTTTTAATTCTTTAAAGAATTATCTTTTGAAATGGACAAAGAAGATTAAATTTTTTTTATTATTTCATGAGTTACTTGCGATATAAAAAGAATTATACAATTCACACTATTTTTACAATATATTCTAAAACTTGACAAAAGGCCTTCTTGCTGGGATTATTTTAATCAGAATTTAAATAGTTTAAAATCAAACATAGAAAATAAATTTTATTTAAAAATTAAAAAACAAAAAAACTGATTTTTTTAAATTGCTCTAAATAGGTTGCCACATACTAGTGGACGTAAATTTAAATATAAATTTACTGTACAGTCTACGATGGTAAGAAAATGCTGCCAGAAGGAAAGTTTATCAGAAAATAGAAAAATTAGTAATGCTTACCGGCTCTCTACCAGCGCTTCCACACAGAAAACAAATGGCAGGAATGTGAAACAGTTCCGAGCCAATAAGTGCAAAACCTTTGGCTCCAACTTGAGCTGGATCATACTGCTCCCAAAAATCTATCGAAACAGTGTAAACCGTTTCTGCTGTTGGTTTCGGTAAAGAGCGTCCCTATAAAATAGAATTGAATAATATATAATCTAGAATAATCCGATATGATCTTCAAATTTATCAACTAAAAATCAAACACAATCTCTAAAATAAAACTCAAACTTACCACAGTAAAGTTGCTCACCAAACTTTGTTGATTTTTGCCTCTCTTCGGCTGTGTTTGTGGAATAGCATTAATATTGCAATTAAGACCTTCTTGATTGGACTTTTGAGACTCCTTCTCCCGGTTGATTTCCTCCTTTCTGTCAACTTTTTCTGCATCTTTTTGTGCTTTTGCAGTGACTTTACAACTGTCGACTTCTTCTTTTCCATCGGGTGATGGAAAGGTTGCAATAGGTTGTCCAAGTGCAACACTAGCGCTTCTACAAACATGCTTTACTCGAGGTCCTTTCAACTCTACCCTCTGCCTCGACAATGCCTGACTTTTGTTAAATGCCGGTGAAGCAACAGAATTTTTTATTTTCTTGCGCACCTTAATTCGATTTTCCTTTTTACGTTTTTTTATTGGTGAAACTGACGTTGGATAGTCAAATTTATCTGTTTTCTTAGTTAAGAAATTCCCAAGAGTTCCATGATAACTTGACTTTTGTCCAAGTTCCATGTTATTCCAATTCATTGCAGACTTAAATAAATTCTTTTCCAAGCAGTCTTCTGCAGGCCATCCCATATTGCAACCAATTAGCTTCTGATTTTGTAAATCACTGTCGTCAAGGCCTAAAGGCAATGATATCGAAAGTGGATCTCTCATCAAAGGTGGTAACATGGTATTTAGACTTGTTCGAAGAGCAGCTGGAATGTTGTAACATTTCAAGCACATTTTCAACCAACAGGCCGGACATCTGGCTTTATAAACACATCTCATGAGGTTCCATTGTTGACTTCTCACCACAGGAGGAACCAAACACAATCCATCACCTTTGTGACACTGGAGACATGGAAGTGTATTATTTGCCGATTTTGCGCACGCTTGACGCTTTATCATTTTACTGATGAATTTTCGACACGACTCGCAACTGTAGATGCCAAATTTACGAGCCTGTTTTACGAAACGGTAGAATCTTACAGCTCCACAGACTCCACATTTAACTGTTCCCGTCAGACCTGTAAAAAGTTAATAACTAAGATTAGAGATTGTTACGAT
Organism: Ganaspis brasiliensis; assembly: GCA_037103525.1. NCBI lineage: Eukaryota > Metazoa > Arthropoda > Insecta > Hymenoptera > Figitidae > Ganaspis > Ganaspis brasiliensis. The sequence continues at coordinate 797,218 of JAZKLR010000256.1, read as the reverse complement.
ATGATGTTTATATTGACATCAGGGCAGATAAAAATCATCATTTTTTTAAAAAAAAAACAACAATTGATTTTCTTTTAAATATATAAAATTGTTAAGTAAAATTTTCAAATGTTTATTTGTAAGTAGTTTATTTTTTGAACTAAGAATATTTAAGGGAGCATCCATAAAGAAAGTTCACCAATTTTTGAGGTTTTTGACCCCCCCCCCCCCACCACATATGTTACACTTGGTTGTGAATAACGACCCCCCCCCCTAAATAACCCTCCCCCTTGTTGCAAATGGTTGCATTTTTTTGACCCCCCACACCCCTAAATTGGAATGTTCTTTGTGGATTCTCCCTAATAAGAAATAATACAGAAAACATTTAATCAAAATCAAATAAATTATGTTGAATAAATGAGAAAATTTCAAAAAAAATCTCCAAATTAATATGATCACAAAATTAAGAAAATTAGAGGTAAAAGCAACGACAAAAAAAATTATAAGAAAACAACATAAAAACGCAAAAAAAGAAGTAGAAAAATTATAAAAATATTAGTTAAAATGCAAAGAACTAAAACAATTGTACAACAAGAAAATTAAATTAATAGGAAAAAAATGAAGATATGATTTTTTTTTCTTAATCTAACAAACTGTAAAAAAATGTAAAAGTAAAAAAAATTTGGTAAGAATTAAAAAAAAATTAGAAAATTAGAAAAAAAAATTAGAATTAATAAAACTGAATAAAAAATAAGTATAAAATAAAAAATCGACAAAAGAAATTTAAAAATCCTTTAAAAATAAAAAAGTTTAGGAAAATTAAACCAAAAATATTGAAAGTCATAAATATGCTCTACATCTCATTAGTTCGAATTTTCAATTCGCAAAATTTTATTAATTAGAACTTTCATGAAGTCGAATGTTTATTTTAAAGAATTTGTTTTCAATCGAATGCGAATTAATCCGAATTTTTACTAAGTAGAATTTTCAAGTCACCGAACTAATATTTGACATAAGTCTCACTTTATAAAACTTCTGTTTAACAGAATGTTAACTTAGCCGAATTTTTAAGTGACAGAATGTCCATTTGACCGAATTTTTATTTGGCTGAAATAGCAAATGTCCGAATAAACTTTCGTCAAAAAGATTTTGGCGCGAATTTGAAAACACAATTTTGTTGCTAATTTCTGATTAGTTAATTTTCAAATTAGCGACAAAATCTTTCTGACGACTGTTTATTCGGACCTTTGCTGTTTCGGACAAATGAAAATTCGGTAAAATGGACATTCTGTCACTTAAAAATTCGGCTAAGTTAACATTCTGTTAAACAGAAATTCTATAAAGTGAGACTTATGTCAAATATGAGTTCAGTGACTTGAAAATTCTACTTAGTAAAAATTCGGATTAATTCACATTCGATTAAAAACAAATTCTATAAAATAAAGATTCGACTTCATGAAAGTTCTGTTTCATGATATTCTGCCAATTGAAAGTTAGAACTAATGAGTTTTAGAACACATTCATGCGTCTCAAAATATTTTGATAATATTAAACTTAAAACAAGTCCAACAATAAATTTAGAAAAATAAAGAAAATCTAAAACTTTTATGAAAGAATAAGAAAGTTTGCAAAAAAAAAGACAAAATGTGAAAACAAAATGAATAAATTTACAAAAAAATAAGTGTATTTATTTTTAAAAATTTGTAAATAATTAAGATAATCAACGAAATAAAAAGTTTAGTGAATGTTGTAAAAACAAAATTGTGTGAAATAATTTTAAATAATTTGCATTAAAAGAAGAAAAATAAAGAAAATCTTAAAATAAAAAGACAAACACAAAAAAAATATCAAAGGTAAAAGAAAAAAAAAATATTCAAATTTTGTGAAAATAAGAAATTATAAGATAAAAATTAAACAGTTTCGTAAAATAAAATCTCTTATAAATTTTTCAAGAATTAAAAGAAGGATTATTGTGAATATGGAAGATAATTAATATTATTTAAATCTGAATTAATTGAAATTTAAAAGTTTGAATAATTTGCAATGTGAGTTAATAGAGGTTTGGAATTTATTTATAATGACTTAAAGATATAACAATGTAATACTACTTCTTGCTATCTTCATACAAAAAATTTGTAGATAGTAGTTTTTTAATAATCTGTATTAGCCCAATTTTTTTAAATTTTATAAAGAATAATTGATTAAAATTGAAAATTTTAAATGAACTTTAAATTCTGAACGTTCAAATGAACGAAATTAATGTCTTCACGTTTTTCTAATTCAAATTTAACAAAAAATAATGTTTTAAATACCAATAAACAATTTGAAGTATTTTAAGACCTGATTTTCCTTTTTATATTTTGCGTTGTAAAAAGTATTTTTGAAAGGGTCGCCTGCATTTTATCAAAAGTCAATTGTCAGAATATCCGTTTGACTGAATTTTATTTAACTGAAAGGCTATTTATCAAAAATCTAATTTGACAGAAATTTCAATTATCAGATATCTTATTAATCCACAATTACTTTATCTGAAATCCCATTTGTCCAGAAATGTTTTTACCAGAAATCTTATTTTTCCGAAATTACATTTATCAAAAATCTAATTTCTTAGAAATTTCAATTATCAAATATCTCAATTATCAAAAATTGCATTTATCAGAAATTTCATTTATCCAAAAGAGCATTTTCAGAAATCTTATTTGTCCAAAATTGCATTTATCAGAAATTTTATTTGATAGAAGTTTCTATTATCAGAAATCTCATTTATCCAAAATGCATATACCAGAAATCTCATTTGTCAGAAATTGCATTTATCAAACATCTAGTTTGTCCGAAATTGCATTTATTAGAAATCTAATTTGTCAGAAATTGCATTTATCAGAAATCTCATTTATCCAAAAGTGCATTTACCAGAAATCTCATTTGTCCGAAAACGCATTAATCGGAAACTTTATTTATCAGAAATATTATTTGCCAGAATCTACAATTGTACGAAAGTTCATGTCTAAGAAATCTCATTTTCCTATTTTTTACCTACATTTTCAGGGGTGAGAATCTCGCTTCGGAGAAAAAAGTGTTTGAATGATGGAATTTTGGGAAAATGAGATTTTTAGACATGAACTTTCGTACAATTGTAGATTCTGGCAAATAATTTTTTGGGTACATAAAGTTTCTGATTAATACGTTTTCGGACAAACGAAATTCCTGATAAATGCACTTTTAGATAAATGAGATTTCTGATAATAGAAACTTCTGATAAATTGGATTTCAGAAAAATGCAATTTCGGACAAATAAGATTACTGATAAATGCACTTTTGGATAAATGAGATTTCTGGTACATCCAATTTAGGACAAATGAGATTTTTGATAATTTAAATTTCTGACAAATTAGATTTCTGATAAATAAAATTTCGTATACTTTAGATTTCTGACAATTGGTCTTTCTTATAAATAATATTTCTGATAAATGCAATTTTTGCTAAATATGGTTTCTGATAATTGCAATTTCTGTCAAATTAGATTTTTGTTGATTAGTCTTTTGGTCAAATAAAATTTGTTCAAATGGATATTCTGAAAATTGAGTTTTAGAAAAAATGCAGGCGACCTTTATTGAAAATATTACCTTAGAAAAAAAGTTTTGTTCAAATGAACGTTTAGAACTTCAGGAACAAATTTCCAAGAAAACCAGATTTCTGGATTTTTTTTTATAGTTTGCAGACTTTTTTCATACAGAATTAGACATCCGGAAAATTGTGAAGTTTTTTTAATTTAAATCATGATTTTAATGCAAATGCCCCAATGATTTAAATCAACTGCAGCCCTGATTGACACGAGTAAAATAATTGACTAATAATGATTAAAAAAATTGTAATTATATTCCTTAATCCAAATTACCTGTGTTAGGACTTCCATTAGTCCCACATTGAACATTTGCCATTGAAAATGGTCCCTCAGTTCCTCCCAAAGTCTTGTTATCCAATTTCAATCGTGCCTTTCTTAAGATAACTTTTCCTCCATTTAACTTGGTTCCAGTCCACTCAGACTGCTCATCCTCTGAATTATGCCCATGATCACTTCCACTTTCAGACAATGAGCTATCTGAATCAAAATGATCAGAACTAGTTTTACAATTCGTTGGAGCATCTTCATCACCTTGAATATTTTCCAAACTCTGTAGATTACTACTTTTGCACGAGTCAGTTTCTTCACTGGAAATTGATTTACCGGCTTCTTCTGGATTTTCAGGTACTTTTGGAGAGGGATTTTGACTGCTGGACGCGATATTAAGAGCTCCTGACCTCGTTTGAATTCTGGAAGACTCTGAATTTGGAATATTAGTATCCGGAAGAACTTTTGTAGGAATACTATTATGTTTCGGAATTTGGGACGCAAGAGGTTGCACATCAGTCGAAATTTGAGAGGGATTTTTGCCTGCAAGATTAGAATTTTGTTGAACTTTACTGCTTTTGCCTTTACCTGATGCATTCGGAGGTTTACTTAGAGAAACTTTTAACGTCATTTGTCCAACTAGCAAGGAATCTGACGATTTTTCATTATTCCTCGAAGTTGACTGAGAATTTTGAGCACTCAAGTTTGAGAGATTATTTGTTTTTTTCAATTTGGTTCTCGACTCTCTCTCATTAACTTTCGTCGTCGAAGAGTGTTCCAACTTCTCTTCTCCTTCTTTTGCTTTTTTCGCTTTCTTCGTTTGCTTCGAGGAATCATTTTCGCTTGATTCCGAAGCAGGTTTCTCTTCCAATTCCTCGATAAATCTTTTATTAGGTTTGATCACCCTCGAGGAATGCGCGCTACGTATTGGCAATACAAATTTCCTCACACTGCCAGATTTATCCGACGATTGTACCTGATTGGTACGACAGTTTGAGTTATTTGATTTTGCTTTTTGTAGTAAACGCTTAGCAGTTGAATTTCTCAATTGCCTGGTACGATGATGCCGATCGAGAATATTATTTACGGATTTTAGAACAGGAGTTTTGACAAAATTCGAGAATTTGTCTGATTTTCCACTTTTACAGGCTTCTGACGAAGAGGCTTTTTCTTCCGAATTGTCAACTGTTTCTGATCTCGTTTCTACACCTACGATCTTGGTAGGATCCGTATTCTCTTGCACATCAGTTTTTAGATTTCCCCTATTCAATAAGGAAGAGTTTGCATTTTTTATCGAGTCCTCTTCAATACTGCTTGAGCATTGGAGATTCTCGATTGAAGCTGGCGATTTTTTCGCAGCATTTTTTCCATCTTGCTGTTGCGACTTTATATAAGACGCAGATAGCTTAGCCTCTTTGCTGCTAAACCCATGAAATGGTGGATGTTCCTAGAAAAAAGAAAATCAATTTTATTATATGCCTTTCAAATTGAAATTTGAAAACATTAAATGTCTTTTAATGAACGACAATAATAACCAGTTTTTAAAATTTGGTAAAATGTAAGTTATTTTAATAGAAATTTTACTTTCAATTAGCATTTACAGAAATATTATAACAATATTTTGAAAATTTTTTTAAAAAACCGGAAAAAAATGTAGACATTTTAGAAAAAATGTAAAAAGAATCTCGGTAGTTGGAGCAAAACAAATTAATTACAGTCTGTAAATAAGGATAATACTCATAAATTGCATGGGGTGTTTACTTAAACTTTTAAATCCCTCATTTTCTAAAGTGGGGAGTTCCGTTTACTCATGAGATTATCTTTGTGACCCTAACAAATATCGACTTTCTTTTCTTTGTTTACAAATTAGAAAGATTTACTTGCGGCTTTTTTTTATTAATGAGTTATGACATAATACTAAAATGATATATGTATTATGACCGGAAAAATAATTGTTTCTTATACTAGACAAATAGTTCAATAGAAGTGAGTAAAAGCAATCAGAAACAATTTGGGGAAGTGCCATTTGCCTAGATGATACTGCCAAATTGCTCAATTCAGAAAAAAGCTTTATCTAAAATTAACATTGCAGACATTATAAAAATTGTCAACAAAATATTTCATTGAATTTTGATTTTAATGAAGCAATTAAAATTCTGATTCGGAAGTACACAATGTTTTTTTTCTTTATGTTACCGAAGTTTTAAATATTCATTTGAAAAGATTTTTAATTTCCATTCAAATATTTCCATATAATTGTAACAAAATATACAAAATTATTAAACTAAAATTTAAAAAAAAAAATAAAATATAAATCCGTTCACTTGAATATTCAGAATTTGGACTACAATTTTTTGTTTACACAAATATAACAATTATAAAAAAATTAGGGCGAAAACATATTTTTAAATAAATACTTAAAAAGTTATAAAGTAAAAAAAATTTGGTTTTTAGTTTTAGTTTTTCTAAGCGAAAAAATAACATTGTCAACTTCAGTATCATATTAGAGTAAAAAATAAACAATACATGAAACGTTTCTTAAATAATTATTTTGTTTAATACTTTTTCTCATGATGAATCACGACGTTTTTTTTTAATACACCAAAAACAAAAATAGTAAATTTTTCCTTATTGAAACTTAATTTTTCTTATTTACTAATTTTAAACACCTAATATAAAAGAAAATCTTTGCAATTTTAAGATAAATATGTGTAATCGATTTTGAAGAAAATTAATTTTCGTTTATGAAAAAAAAAGTTGCGAATACATATGTCATGTCTAACAAAAACTAATTGAATGTAAAAACAAAAATTTCCTTAATAATAGTTATTAATATACACTTTTTAAGCATTAAAATAAACTTTTTACAAATTTCACTACAAAATCATAAAATCTGTGCAAGTTTTGAACTTCTGTGTGGTGAAATTTAAAATTACCGCTTTTTTCTGTGAACAAAAAAAACAAAAACAACCTTCCCGAAATTGACAAATCACTCAAAAAGGAGGCAACTTTTCGGAGCATTATTGTGAATACAACAAAAATTGATAACAACAATTGATTCTTGAAGGCTTGGACAATGTACATTGAAGCTGAGAATGCTTGATAACAATAAAAGAGCATCAAATTGGAGCGCTCCAAAAAGGCCTTGGAGGTTAGAAACGATTGGGGATAGATTTCTGCACAAGGATTAGAAACAATTTTTAGAAATGAATTGAACTCATTTAGAGGGAGATTGAAGGCTACATTTAGCTGAATTTTTTCAATCGGCGTCCTGAGCCTTTCGCCAGAGATTAACATTTGACGTGAATCGAAACATCGAGTTTTTTTCACGATAAAATCGGCGCCTTATGCGTCCCTCGGACGCCTGTAAATCTCACAACACAGTTTCAAACATCCGAAAAGAAATCACTGGAAATTGACGAGAAGCGTTCATTATGATTTGCGCGGTATGCGCGACATATAGAGAGAGGCGCGAATTACCTTTTCGTTGTCACCGAACGTCTCATTGAACAGGGAAAGTCCGTAGTAAATGTTCTCGGCGACGGTTACGGAATCACTTTGGGTTGCTTCTGGCCAAGCGAGAACTTTAATTCGTTTCCTGGTGACCGTCTTCGGCGGTTTCCCGGGAAATTTGGACCTTCCCATGTTCACTCTTTCTCAACGATCAACCTTCACCTCGTAAAATTGTGAATCCATTTTACGCGATTATGCTCGCCGAGGCACACGAACAGCACTCAAGCAATATACTCTCTCCGACACTCATTCGGAGCTTGGAACCTCGGTAAGTCTCGGAATCATTCGGCAACAACATCAAACGCGCGGATTGTCAAATGGGGGAAATAAAGAGAAGCTCGTATGGTGGATAAAAATCGACTGTACGATGCTCCGAAGTGAAAGATTCGCGGATGGTTAGTCTCGCATTGACTTGAGAAAATAACCTTGGACTTGAGGCCACCGCTTTGTCTCACGAAAAATTGGTCCCTTTCAAATTTCGTTATAACGTTTAATTTCACTTAATTCCAAGGTCACTTATGAGATTTTAAAACGAGGGTGCAACCCCTTAGTTTCAAATATAAAAGGGTGCTTGAGCGATGTTAAGATAGATTTAAACTTGAAATGTACTAGGCGGCAACCCGCCATACATTTTTATTAATTCAGGGTCACAGTCTGTACAATATTTTTTGCTTATTCTGATTTCTTTCTTTTTAATCCTGCGACCTGAATTTGTAAATTATCGCTTATGACAGAATTTTTACTTAAATTTTATTTCAAACATTTATTACATTTTTTATAAACATTAATTGTAGGTATTTTTTATTTATTTATAAATATTTATTTTTTATAAATATTCTTTCTTTGTATCAAAATGTACACACAAAAGGTCCCATTAAATTTATAAAACAAAGAAGTAATAAACCATAAAAATTTGATAACAGAATCCAAACATTTTTGAACATGTAATGTTTTTACGAATTATGAATTGTATTAGAAATAGTATAAAATTGATGTAAATCGCATTTTGAATCAAATTTATGTTTATCAAAATAAATTACATAAGGCTTAATAATAATAACAATATAGAAAGCTTAAATTTTGTTGAATTCAAGAGAAAAATTCTTTTTGACATTTGAAATTTTAATCAGGGGTGTATCTTATTCATGTTTTTTGGTACCCGTGTATTAATATATAAAAGAATTTTCTAATAATCTCTTTTAGCTGAACATTTTGGACATTATCAAACAAGGTCAAGTAAATTGATTTGTTTTATTTTCGATACAAAATAATTGAAAGTGAAAAAATATTTTTGATAAATACACGGGGCTCTCTTTCTTTTTGATTCGTTATTATCCTATTATTGTGTATATTCACCAATGTATACATCTATATGTGACGTGTTCTTGTATTTATTTGGCTCACTATGTTCTTATTAAGTTGATCAAAGTTCAAGTAACTACTATACAAGCTGTTATTAATAAATTAAGGGTAAATCCAAAAAACTGATAAATGTCTGTTCTGAAAATTATTAAAAGTTTACACTAGAAACCAGTTTTTCGAGTGCCTGGAATCAAAAACCGAAGGAATTTTGTTCCTGTTATTTTTATAAATTCTGTCGTAAGTATTGTATTTTTGTGGAATTAATTATAATTTAAGTAATAAAAGTTTACGATTCAAGTTGCCTTTTTAACAAATTTTGAGAGGTTTTTATCATGATACAGAATATGAAATGTTAAACTAACATAACCTTTTATCTTTTATAAGAGTTAACATTTATAAAGTGATAATAATAGATTTTAACAGTATGAAATAGCAACACATAAATGAGAATTATTTAGTTTTATCTTAATTATATTAAGTTAATTTAATTAATTAAATTAGAGTCAATTCACTGACTTTCGTCTGAGAGCTGTTGCAACCATATTATTAAAAAATCTAGTTTTGAAATAAATGAAACTTCAACATTTTCTGAATTCAGTAAGCATATTATCATGGTATAAATTTTAATTCGTTTCGTGTTATTTCTAATCAAAAGTAGAAGGTTCACAACTTCATTTCGTAACCCTAAATTTGAAACTTTTCTAAAGATATTATAATTCGAAACCAATTTAATATAATATGTATAAGAACTTATTAGAAATATAAATCTTTTTTTTTCTAAAAACGTAGAAAAGAAGGTTTATTGTCAAATTTCATTATTTTAAAATGATACTCTAAGTAATTTGAAAAATTTATAAAACAGTCTTACTATTTTTTGGAGTTTATAATTTTTTTGTGGAACCTACTAAAAATTTGAGGTTTTGAATATAATTTAATATTAATATAATCTACTTGCCTATAAAGATTGACAAACGTACTTTGCTTCTTTCAGGAAATAGTACATTTAAAATTTTTTATTCAAGAAGGTTAATTTTGAAATTTGAAGTAAACATAGCAATTTCACATCGCTCCATTTAAATTAAATTTGTATTTCAATATTGACACGATTAAAAATGGTATGCTAACTTCAAGTTTCAAATTTAATCTTTTCAAGCAAAAAATTTAAAAACTAAATATTTCCTAAACGAAGCAAAACACGTTCGTCATACTTTGAAGGCAAGTAGATTATATTAGTATTAAATTATATTCAAAACCTTACATTTTTAGGAGGTTCCACAAAAAAGTTATAAGTTCTGAAAAATAGTGAAACTTTTTAGATGTACATATATACATTTTTCAAATTAGAGTATCATTTTAAAATAATGAAATTCGACAATAAATCCTTCTTTTCTACGTTTAGAATAAAATGATTTTTATTTCTTATAAGTTTTCATATATACCATAATAATATGGTTACTGAATCTCAGAAAATGTTGGAGTTTCACATATTTTAAACCTATATTTTTTAAAAATATGGTCGCAACAGACCTCAAACGAAAGTCAGTGGATTGACCCGATAGCTGTCATTTATATAAATTGTATTTTGAATTTAAAATTGTATTAAACAACTTATAAATAAAGAAGGTTTCTTAACAGCAGGAATTATCTTCAGTTTTATTTCATGTAACACATAATTTTGTATTTATTATTTAAATTTATTATTAAAAAAAGTCCTGAAGTTTAAAAATTGGAATGTATTAATCAATTATAAAATCAACACCTCCCTTCGATAAAATGCTTTTTCGAACGTCAATTCAATATAATTCTGTGTCAAAACAAATAGAATATAAAGTGAATTTGGAAATTTTTACAAAATAATTCTTAATCAAACGACAGTTCAAGATAATGCTATGTCAGTTTCAGTGTAATAAAATGACAAGTGAAATTATTATTCAAAATGATTCCTTCACGACCTATTTTTAATACAAATTTATAATCTTATTTAATTTTTTTTATCTTTGAGCTCTGAAGCTTTATTTAGGTATTTTTTTGATTTATTTCGGTCTCTTGGAGCACCTTTTCTAATATCACTTGTATATTAGAATATTCTCATATACTTAAAGTGGTTATTAAAATTATTGTTCTACACAAAAATAATAATTTATTTCTTTCGATAATCAATAATATGCTATGCGTTCTTAAGTATTATTTTTGGATGTGGTTTTAAAATGTTTAAAAGAATTCTTACGTCATTGAATTTATATGTCACAGAATTTTTATTTTTACAGAATTTCTTCTTAAACAATTTTTTATTCAGAAAAATTCGAATTAAATGGAATTTTTTCATTTAGGCACTTAGATAATTTTTTGTTTTCAATCAGTTACGTTTGAAAAAATGTATATTTTTAAATTAATTATAAATCTTACGAGTTTTTATTCTATGTATCTAATTATTAATTGCCTTTTATTAAAAAAGTAGAATAATAAGTAATATAATAATAATAAATAAGGAAATATCATCAATTATTATATCATTGAAAAGAAAACAAGCGCCATTTTTTAATATTTTATAAGAATCTTAAACACCTTTCTAAAATAATTTTTTGTTTCAAAACTTCCAACGTTATTTTTATTTAAAAAACCTACGAAATTAAATTTTTTTAAATGAATGTTGTACTCTAGATCTCAAAATGCTTCTTTTTTATTGAATGAGCAAAATAAACTTATTTAATTAATTAATCAATTATTTTTTTACTAGTTAATTATTTTAGTCGTTTTGTAATTTTCCTTTCAATTATCAACTATTTTCTTAAAATTCCAATTTAATTCTTTAATCTTCAATTTATTTCTTTAATTTTTAATTATTATATTCAATTCTCAATTATTTTCTTCAATTTTCAATTGCATTCTTCTTTTTTTAATTCTTTTATTTAATATTGAATAATTCTAGCATATTCTCAATTATCAATTATTTTCTTGAAATTTCAATACAATTCTTCAATTTTCATTTATTTTATACAATTTTTTTCATAATTTTCATCAGTTTTTAATTAACAATTTAATTCTTCAATTTTTAATTATTTTCTTCCATTCTCAAATATTTTCTTTAATTTTTAATTATTTTTATCGATTTTCAATTAATTCCTCAATGTTAAATAATTCTTGAATTTTCTCAATTATTTTTTCCACTCATAAAAATTGTTTTAAAATTTAAATTCAATTATTCAATTCTAGAACTATTCTATTTAATTCTCAGTTATATTTTCTTCAAATTTAAATTACACTTTTGAATTTTCAATTATTTTCTTTAATATTAAAAAATTATGGCCCTTTTTTTCTATTATTTTTTTCGATTATCATAAAATTTATTTAATTTTAAATACATTTGTTCAATTATTTTCTTTAATTTTTAATTTAATTCTTCAATTTATATTTCCATTCTTCAGTTTTCTACTGTTTTCTATTCTTCAATCTTTAATTGCTTTCTTCAATTTTCAATTATTTTTTTACTCATAAATTTTCTTTTTAAATTTCAATTCAATTATTTAATTCTACAACTATTATCTTCAATTCTTAGTTATTTTCTTCAAATTTAAATTCCATTTTTCAATTTTCAATTATTTTCTGTTATATTAAAAGATTATCGCCTTTTTTCTATTATTTTTTTTTATTATAACTAAGTTTCTTTAAGTTTAAATACATTTTTTCAATTATATTCTTTAATTTTTAATTTAATTCTTCAATTTTTATTTACATTCTTCAGTTTTCTATTGTTTTCTATTCTTCAATCTTTAACTGCTTTCTTCAATTTTAAATTATTTTTTCCAATTTTAATTATCTTTTCCGATATTTAATCCAGTTGTTAAATTTGCAATTATTTTCAACAATTATTCCTATAGTTTTCTTAATTTTTCAATTTGCAATTATTTTCTGTATATATAATATTTCTTGTTTAATTTTTTCAATTATTTTTTTTAGTTGTCTATTAACCTAGTCATTTTTTAAATTTTGTTCTCCATTGACAATTATTTTCGTCATTTTTCACATATTTTCTTCAATTTTACAATTATTCTTGTCACTTTTTAACGGTTTCCTTCAATTATTAATTATTTTCCGCAATTTTCAATTATTTCCTACAATTTTTTAAATTTTCAATTATTATCTTAAAATTTTATAATTATTGTTTTATTTTTTAAATTATTTTGTTGAGTTGTGTATTAATTGCTAAGTCATTTTTTAAATTTTGTTTTCAATTGTCAATTATTTTTGTCATTTTGTAATTTTTTTTTTCAAGTTTTAATTTATTTCCTCAATTTTTTATATTTGCTTTAATCTCAGTTATTTTTTTCGATTTTCAATCTAGTTGTTCAATTTGCAATTATTTCCAACAGTTATTCTTATAATTTTTTAACTTTTTTGCTTAAATCTAATATTTACTGTTCAATTTTTTAAACTATTCTTTTCAATTGTTTAATTATGCAGCCATTTTTCGAATTTTGTTTTCTACTGTCAATTATTTTCGATATTTTTCAGATACATTCTTCAATTTCGTAATTTTCATTATTTGGATTTGTAAAAATTTATGGTTTTAAATGACCAACAACAATGCAAAGTTGGTTAATGTTGCTAGTATTGAATAATAAGTTCACTTGTCATTTTATTACCCTGAAATTGACACAGCATTATCTTAAACTGACGTTTGATTAAGAATTATTTTGTAAAAATTTCCAAATTCACTTCATATTCTATTTGTTTTGACACAGAATTATATTGAATTGACGTTCGAAAAAGCATTTTATCGAAGGGAGGGGGGCGTCAAAATAGTGTTTTTCTTTAAAAGTTTGTAATTAAATTGGCATTCTTTTCAGATTCGGATTTTCAAAGCTTGAGAAATGTCAAGGGTGTACAAACTTGTATCGAATGCTTCGAAAAGAGCATATAGCACGACAGTCTTCCCAAAAATAACAACTCATTACACGGTCGTTCCAAGGGAAAACGATCCACAATGGAAAGAGGTCAAAATGGAAAGATATGTCGACGAGACAGATATCCTAATCGTAGGTGGAGGTCCAGCAGGAATGTCAGCAGCGATTCAGGCCCGAAAACTTGCCCAGGAACGAGGAAAGGAATTAAGAGTGACACTTGTAGAGAAATCTTCGACAATCGGAGGTCATATTCTCAGTGGAGCCTGTATCGATCCAGTAGCACTGAATGAATTGATTCCCAATTGGAAAGAGCTGGGAGCTCCATTAACGACTCCAGTGTCCAAGGATAAGTTTGCCTATCTCACGGCAAGTGGACGAATACCAATTCCAATTTTCAAAGGTATGCCAATGTATAATCATGGAAACTATGTTGTTCGTTTAGGTCACGTAGTTTCTTGGCTTGGTGAGCAAGCGGAAGCTGCTGGAGTGGAGCTTTATCCAGGTTATGCAGCTGCTGAAATTCTCTATCACGAGGATGGTTCAGTTAAAGGAATTGCCACAAATGACGTTGGAATTGCCAAGGATGGATCACCGAAGGATACTTTTGAACGAGGAATGGAGCTGCATGCAAAGTGTACAATTTTTGCTGAAGGTTGCCATGGGCATCTGGCGAAGCAACTGATGAGAAGGTTTAAGCTTCGAGAGAACTGCGAGCCCCAATCTTATGGAATTGGCCTCAAGGAAATTTGGGAAATTGAGCCTTCGAAGCACTCTCCAGGACTGGTCGAGCACACAGTTGGATGGCCATTGGATAAAAATACTTACGGTGGATCTTTCTTGTATCATTTGAACGAGGAAACGCCTCTGATTGCGATAGGTTTCGTTGTGGGACTAGATTATCAAAATCCATATTTGAGTCCTTTCAGGGAATTCCAGAGATTTAAGCATCATCCGTCAATTAAATCGACATTGGAAGGTGGAAAGAGGGTAGCTTATGGAGCAAGAGCTCTCGTGGAAGGAGGTTTCCAGTCCATCCCGAAACTCGAATTTCCAGGAGGTTGTTTGGTGGGTTGCACGGCTGGATTTTTGAACGTTCCTAAGATTAAGGGAACGCATAATGCTATGAAAAGTGGAATGTTAGCGGCTGAAAGTGCGATTGACGCTATTTTAAAAGCTGAAACGGTGGATTCTTCAACAAAGGGTCTTGTTCCAGAAGCTTATGAGAAGAAAATCAAAAGCAGCTGGATTTACAAGGAATTGAAAGCTGTTAGGAACTTTAGACCGAGTTTTCATTCACCACTGGGTCTGTTTGGAGGAATGATGTATTCTGGACTGTCGATGATTTTGGGTGGAAAGGAACCTTGGACGCTTTCTCATGGAGGTGCAGATCATACAAAGCTCAAGCCAGCTAAGGATTGTACTCCAATAGATTATCCAAAACCAGATAATAAAATTAGTTTTGATCTTCTGTCCTCGGTTGCTCTTACTGGGACGAATCACGAAGCTGATCAGCCTCCACATCTTACTCTCATGGACGATTCGGTTCCGGTAAAAAACAATTTGGAGATCTATGATGGACCGGAAGGTCGATTTTGTCCAGCTGGTGTTTATGAATTTGTTCCTCTTGAAAACACCGAAGGGCAAAGATTGCAAATTAATGCACAAAATTGCATTCACTGTAAAACTTGTGATATTAAGGATCCGAGTCAAAATATTAATTGGGTCGTCCCTGAAGGTGGTGGTGGGCCTGCCTATAATGGGATGTAAAATTCTTCCTAAAGAAGTAGTGATATTTAAAAATGTGTGCCTTATTTTTAAGGCAATGTAAAACAACGATTTAATTAGTAAGAAGGTGATTTAATTTGTAAAAGACGATTCAATTACAGTAAAACCCACATATATCGGATTTGAAGGGACTGGAAAAAATATCCGATATAGGCGCAAATTCGATACAGCCGAGAAAACGCTATAACCAAACATTTTTGATTGAAAGTGTTTCTTTTTATTAAATTATTACTTGAAAGCATTAAATGTGACGTTTTCATGTATATTTAATATTTTATTTAAAGTGTTTATTTCTTTTTTATTTAAATATTAGCGGTAATGTAATTCGGATATTACAATATTCACTCTAGACTGGCGATTTCAGTAAATATTTTAATGTTTGTTTTTTATAAAGTTATTTGATATTTATTCTCAAAAGTTATTTTAAGTAATAAATGATATTATATTTATATAAAAAGTTACTTATAAGTTATAAAATTCTAATCTAATCTTAAAATCTTAAAAATAAACTCAATGTTATACATACTCGCACTTTTTTATTTAATTTTTACTTATTTAAACAATTTATTTATATTTAGTGAATAAATTTTCAAAAACTGATTAAAAGTTTTATCTGAATTTTATACCGAAATTTCAAGATCCGATTTATATAGGAATAATTTAGCTTAAGGCACTTCAAAATTCATCCGATGTAAGCGGAAACCCGATAAATGCGAGTCCGATATATGTGGGTTTCACAGTAGTAAAAATACTTAAATTATAATATTAAAGATTTTTAATGCACAAAATTGTAAATTTACATTGTAAAAAAAATGAAACTAGAAGAAATATTTTTGGAAAATTTTTCCGTTAAATTAGTCAGGGAGTTTTTTAGAATGTGCAGGATTAAAATAAGTTGAGTCTTCGAAGAAAAAACTACTGTAATAGGAAAAAAAATATTTTAAGAAACAATATTTTATAGCAAAGTTTATTTATGCTTTTATGAAGCATAAGAATTTTTTTTATTTTATAATTTTTCTAAATTCTTGACTTATACTTAATTATTTTTAAATTACAATAAATGATTGTAACTGTTCAATTATTTAATGACAATACATTTTTAATTTGTTTAAAGAAAACTATCATTCAGTGAACATTTTTTATAAAACTTTATGTAAATACGAAAATTTGTAATAATTATCTATCTTTATCGTTAATATAAAAAAAGTTTTCTTTTATACATATTTTTATAAGAATGCTATAATTAATATGTACCCTATTATTTTGTAAATATTATTAAAAATCAAATCGAAATTATTGAACATTCTAATTATGATTTTCATTATTTAAACCTTCTGCTTTCTCTTACATCGATATATCGAACTTCGATATACTAAACGTATCGAGAAAATATCGACTTAATGTATAGTAGTAGTAGATATGTTATATTTACACTGCTTTTTATTACATTTAAAAAATAAAATTGTCTAATTAAAAAAAAAGAGGATCAAAGTAGATATTTTGGCTATAGACCATAATAATTAATGCCTTTCTAAAATTTAAGTATCGAAAGTGTCGTTACTTCGATATATCGATTTTCACAACGTCATCCGGCCGTCTTCCCTCTTCCTGATCTTTTTCTACTGTAAATTCTACTTTACTTTGGGGACGCGGAGACGTTTCTTTTAATTAAAATTTGTTTCCAAATTGCACTAAATCATCAAACACTTAATTGAAAATTAAAGATCATCTGTATGACAATGTAAGTTTGATAAATATCCTCCTATTTTGTATTTGTATGTCGCTTCTAAATGATTGTTTCATTGTTGCAATTGGTTGAACTCCATGTTGGTTTTGTGTACACTGCACACTCCCAATTATTGACGGAATTTACAAATGCAACAATTACTATAGGGAATGTTGTCAAATTGAAAATTTTGCTCTCTGTTCGTTTATTTAGATATGTTTTAGAAGATTTTCTCACCTTGTGTTAAATTTATTTATTAATATCTTCCAAACTAAGCGTTTATAATGACATTAATTTTTTAAAAATTAGGCGTAAGGAATAATACGGGTGCTCTTACAGTTTAATAATAGGATTTTTTTCTGCTGAAAG
Source organism: Ganaspis brasiliensis (assembly GCA_037103525.1). NCBI lineage: Eukaryota > Metazoa > Arthropoda > Insecta > Hymenoptera > Figitidae > Ganaspis > Ganaspis brasiliensis. Next base: position 779,691 of record JAZKLR010000256.1, on the reverse strand, counting down.
TGTAAAACATTTATCAGGAAGCAATTTTCTCACTTCCGGTAGCATGAATTGACTGCACGGTTGTCGATATCTAAAATATTCCAACTGAATTTATCTCGAGCATTATTATGTTGTTAATCTGCAACAATTATGACTTTACTATAGTAAATAACATTGTTTCCAATTTGTTTCAATTAGCTATGTAATTAAAACTCGAAATTTAATTATGTTACTGTAAAATGCATTTACCTGATTTTACTTTTAGATTGATTGAATTTCATTTAAATGAAATATCACAAATAGAAAATAATAAATTAAGTAAATTGGATACTTCGAAATAACTACAAACTAAAAATTGCACTGGTTTAGCAAAATCAAAATATAATTAAAATTCAATTAAGTAAATTATTAAAAATGTATTTAAAGAAAATTTATAATAATACTATATATTTAATATTTTATTATGTTTGTTTGTTTTTCATTCTAATAAAAGTCCCAATGTTTTTTAGGCACATTTCGCTTCATTGTTTCTCAGAGAGAACGACGTTTTTACTTGTTAAGACGCATTTTTTAGCATAAAGACATTTTTTTACAAAAAACTGTTATTTTTAGAAAAAGGTGCTTAAATATTTCATTGGGTATTTTCAAGAATCCCCGTGTCTAAGTTTAGATATTTATGAATTTAAACAGCCTAAAAAAGTTTATTGAAAAATTGAAATTCGTTAAAACGTTTTCGAGATATTTATTCCTAGGAAGGAAAGTTATTTGGAGTTTAAAAAAAACTTGATTGACAAATTGAGATTTTTTCTGAACACAAAGAAAGTAGACAAATTTAGAATAATAATTATTCAACAAAAATCTTTGACTTGAGATAATTTTTCCAACAATTGTTAAATTGTATCTTTTAAAACTTATTGAGATCAACTTTAATATGCGTTTTGAAGAAAGGGACATAATACTCGGTTATCTTCAGGGATAGTTTTATCTTGATTAAAATTTTTTTTTTAATTATGTAAAATTGAAATCAGTTTTTATTGAATATTTTGGATAGAATAAAGAATGATTTGTATTGAGAATTGATCCTCTTTGTGTATTTTTATTCTAAAAATCACAAACATAACTTACAATTTTTTGCTCCTTAGGTCTTTTTTATCATAACGCGTTAAATATATTTTGCAGTTAAAATCCATTTATTAATTAAAATCTATTTCTAGGTACCCAACCCAAAGATACAAATTTTAAAAAATGTACAAATCAGGGCTGTTATTGATTTAAATCACTTTGATTTAAATCGTGATTTAAATCATGATTTAAATCATTGGAAAATTTGCATTAAAATCACGATTTAAATCAAAAAAATTTTAAATTCTCCAGAAGTCTAATACTACATGTAAAACGTCGCAATCCTTAAACACAACCCACAAATTTGTGAGGATAAATGTTAAAAATTGTGCTAATACAAATGATCAAAATACCTACGATTTACAAATTTTTGGTATGAAGATAGCAAAAAATAGTATATTTTTATATCTTCAATTCATTAATTAATACAAAATAATGAAATAATATTAAATATTTTTCATATTCACAATAATCCTTTTTTTTTAATATTCTTACAAGATTTCTAACAGATTTCAATTTTTCGAAACTGTTTAATTTTTATCTTATATTTTCTTATTTTTACAAAATTTAACATTTTTTTCTTCTTTTACTTTTGATATTTTTTCTTGTTTTTATTTATCTTTTTATTTTTGGATTTTCTTTAATTTTCTTCTTTTTGTGCAAATTATTTAATATTGTTTCCATATTTTCAAAAATAAATACTCCCATTTTTTTTTTTTTGGGAAATTCATTCAATTTTTTTCACATGTTGTCTATCTTTTGCGAGATTTTTTGAAATTTTACTTATTCTTCCATAAAGTTCTTAGGTTTTATTTATTTTTCTAAATTTATTGTTAGACTTTTTTTAAAGCTTTTATTCCTTCATTTTATATTATGTGAACTTAATTTTTAATCTTGTACTAAATATTCTCATTTATACATCGTTCTTGCACTTCATAGAATTTCTTTTCTTTAATTTTTTTTTTAAATTTCACAAAATTTAATTGGTTCTTTTTATATTAAATTTGTAAAATAATTCTCTAATTTTAAAATTTTGTTCTCTTTAGTAATATATTTTAACGTTATTTTTAATTATCTTCTTATTTATTATTTAAATTAAAAAAAAATGTCCGTAAATAGTTTAATTTTTTGAAAAGAGTTTCTACTTTTTTGTATATAATTATGCCACTGTTTCATTCTTGTGTTGTTTTTTTAATATTTCTTCATTTCTTTAATAAACTACTTACAAATAAACATTTGAAGGTTTTAAATACTGGTTATATTTTTAAAAAAATCAATTCTTGATTTAAATCAAAAAAATCCGATTTAAATCAAATAAATCGGATTTTTTTGATTTTTTTAAAAAAATCATGATTTTTATCAGCTCTGGTACAAATTAATCCATGTTTTAAAAAAACTAAGATTGTTTAAATAAAAAAATTATCTAAAATTTGCCTAATCAATGATTAATTAATTTCTATTTATTCAGGGCGTACAGAGACCGTGATCGTGGTGGTGATAGACGAGGAGGAACTGGAGGTCGTGGTGGAGGAGGAGGTCGAGGAGGTGGTGCAAGTCGTGGAATAGGTGGCGGAAGTCGTGGAGGCTTAGGAGGTGGCGGTATGAGATTTGGTAATCGCGATGGCGGTAATAATATTGGAGGGAGTAGATTTGGAAGTGGAGGAATGGGAAATCGCGATGGAAACTTTGGTAACAACAATTTCAAAAATCGTCAACCTGGAGAACGTCTTCGAAAGCCACGATGGGATATGAATGCTTTACAACCCTTTAGAAAAGATTTCTATCAACCCCATGTAAATGTTTGCAGTCGTAGTGTCCATTCTGTCGATGCTTATCGTCAGGACAAGGAAATAACTGTTAAAGGTAACATCATTCCTGGTCCAAATGTCTACTTTGAAGAAGGAGGTTTTCCCGACTATGTTTTAAGTGAAATTAACAGACAAGGATTTGGAGAACCGACTGCAATTCAAGCTCAAGGTTGGCCGATTGCTCTCTCAGGTCGTGATATGGTTGGCATTGCTCAGACTGGTTCTGGCAAAACTTTGGCCTACATTCTTCCAGCTATTGTTCACATTAATCATCAACCACGATTAAATAGAGGCGACGGACCAATTGCGCTTGTTTTGGCTCCAACTAGAGGTAAGAAACTGTCGTAATGTGGAAATGAAATACCGTCAAACGGGGCTATTCTGGTACAAAAAACAGTATTTTTTTGGATTCTATGCTTCACCAAAATTCAGAATTTTATACAAAAATTTATTTTAACAACTAGTTACGTTGTTTACATCCTTCTGAAAGTTGACTGTAAGTTTTACTATAAAAAAACATTTTTTCTTCGACTTCAAAGAACTCAAAGTTTGTTTATAATAACTTTGGAATCGGGGCTATTATGGTACAAAATTTATTTTTGTTTATAAAATAAAGTAAACATTTTATTTTTTGCATTAAACTATGTGGGAACCTTTTACTAGATATTCGAGAGACAATTTTTTTTAAAATAGCCAAATAGTAATTATTGTAGAAAGCAATATTTCAATTAACTTAAAACCCTTGTAAATAATATAAATATAAGTGGTTTTTGAGGTTATGATGCACCCTTTGTTAAGTTTGACAAATTTGACTTATTTTCAATTTTCTGACAAAAAATAGAACATTGGCGTAAAAAAACGATAAAACCAAAGCACAGAAATCTTTTTTACTGTTTTAATAAGACGAATTTTCATAAAATCCCTAGCTTAATTTTGCATTCTTTAAATCCATCCATTATATTGTGGAAAATTATTTAAAAAGTGAGAAAACAAATTGACGATAGAAAAAGCTAAACAAATGTGTAGGAAAGTTCAATTTTCAAAATTTGCATTTTTTCTGGAATAAAAATTCTAAGCTGGTTAAAATATTTTTATTTTTGACTAAATACATTAATTTTAAACAGGGCTGTTATTGATTTTGTTCACTTTGATTTAAATCGTGATTTAAATCATTGGAAAATTTGCATTAAAATCATGATTTGAATAAAAAAAAACTTTACAATTCTCCACAAGTTTAAAACTGCATGTAAAAAATCGCAAACACTAAAGAAAAACACACAAATTTGTGGATAAATCTTAAAAATTTCAATTTTAATCTTTTAATCTTTAAAAAATTTTAAAAATTGTGCTAATACAGATGATCAAAATACCTACGATTTACAAATTTTTGGTATGAATATAGCAAAAAATAGTATTACATTTTTATATCTTCAAGTCATTATAATTATATAAATTCCAAACGTCAATTAAATCATTTTTCAATTTTTTCTAACTTTTAAGTTTTAATTAATTCAAATTTAAATGCATATTAATTAATACAAAATAATGAAATAATATATAATATTTTTCATATTCACAATAATCTTTTTTTTTTAATATTCTTTCAAGATTTCTAAGAAATTTCAATTTTTCGAAACTGTTTAATTTTTATCTTATAATTTCTTTTTTTTACAAAATTTAAAGTTTTTTTTCTTTTTTTACTTTTGATATTTTTTCTTTTTTTTATTTATCTTCCTATTTTTGGATTTTCTTTAATTTTCCTCTTTTTGTGCAAATTATTTAATATTATTTTACACAATTTCGTTATTATAACATTCACTAAACTTTTTATTTCATTAATTTTCATAATTGTTTCCATATTTTTAAAAATAAATACTCCCATTTTTTTGGTAATTTATTCAATTTTTTTCACATATTTTGCGAGATTTTTCGCAAATTTACTTATTTTTCCATAAAGTTTTTAAGTTTTTCTTTATTTTTATAAATTTATTGTTAGACCTATTTTAAGTGTAATATTATAAAAATGTGTTGAGTTTAAGTTGCCTAAACTTTTTTATTTTTATATGATTTTAAGTTTCTTTTGTGGACTTTCTTTTTATTTATCTTGATATGTACATTTTTTAATTTTTTGTTGTTGTACTTTTTACATTTTTTTAGTTTGATAGATTAAGGATAAATTAAATTTATTTAATTTTCTTGATGTTTCACTATTTTTTTAGTTTTTCTTGCGTTTTAATTAATTCTTTCAATTTTGTCATCATTTTTTCATTTCTAAGAAGGAAGCATTTTTCCTTCTTTTTCCTTCTTCTTAATTGTTTAGCTTTTATCTTATAATTACGAATTTTTGAAAACATTGATTTGGTGCTTTTATCTACATTTTTAAAACTTTCCAGTTTTCTACTTTTTTGAAAGCTTTTATTCCTTTATTTTATATTATGTGAATTTAATTTTTAATCTTGTACTAAATATTCTCATTTAAACATCGTTCTTGTACTTCATAGAATTAATTATATTTTATGTTATTTATTAATATTTTTTGTGATTTTGAAAATGGTATTGTCGAAAACAGTATAGAATAACAGGGAGTCAGAACTAGATAATTTACTGAAAGAAATTAAAAAACTTAAATAACTTTTGCAATTTCTTGCGTTTTTATTGATTTTCTGACCTTTTCTTGCAATTTTTCAAGAGTGGTCTACTCAAGATTGCATTTTTTTCATTCCTCAAAAAAACGCATATTTTTTTACGCCAATTATATTTTTTCTAAATAACAAAATCAAAGCTCTCATGACATAAACTCTTATCTAGGGATCTAAACTAAAGCTTGGAATAGAGAAGTACAATTAATTTACTTTCATAAAGAATTTATTCGAAAAAAAGCTTAAGCGGTCCACTCATGGTGACATTACCCTAAATAGTTTAATTTTTTTAAAAGAGTTTCTACTTTTTTATATATAATTATGCCACTATTTCATGCTTGTGTTTTTTTTTAATTTTGTCTTCATTTCTTTAATAAACTACCTACAAATAAACATTTGGAGATTTTAAATACTGGTTATATTTAAAAAAAAAACAATTCTTGATTTAAATCAAAAAAATCTGATTTAAATCAAATAAATCGGATTTTTTTGAATTTTTTTAAAAAATCATGATTTTTATCAGCCCTGATTTTAAATTACTTATTCTTGGAAAGAAATTAGCACCTTTGAGTTAAGTAAATAAATTTCGATGCGGTGAAAATATAGCCCAACATCCCCTTTAATTATGCTATTTTAACTTAAAATTATCCGGGAAATTTGTTTTAAAACCGGGAATTTTAAATTGGTGAAGTACTAGACATCCTGACCATAATAGCTCCTTGTGTACCAGAATACTGTGTTCAACGGCATCTTTTTTTTACAGAACTGGCTCAACAGATTCAGCAAGTAGCTTCGGATTTCGGCGCATCATCACAAGTAAGAAACACCTGTATATTCGGTGGAGCTCCAAAAGGTCCACAAGCTAGAGATCTTGAGCGTGGAGTGGAAATTTGCATCGCGACACCGGGACGTTTAATTGACTTTTTAGAACGAGGCACGACGAATCTTCGTCGTTGCACATACTTGGTGTTGGACGAGGCGGACAGAATGCTTGACATGGGTTTTGAGCCGCAAATTCGAAAAATAATTGAACAAATTAGACCTGATAGGCAAACTCTTATGTGGTCTGCAACGTGGCCGAAAGAAGTGCGAAATCTGGCTGAAGAGTTTTTAACTGATTATATCCAGATCAACATTGGTTCTTTGCAATTAGCAGCAAATCATAATATTTTGCAAATTGTCGACGTTTGCGAGGAGTATGAGAAGGAAAGTAAACTTATGAAGCTTTTGGAGGAGATTTCAAATGAGCCGGAAAATAAGACAATCATCTTTGTTGAAACTAAGAGAAAAGTTGATGATATTACAAGAGCTATTAATAGGTATGGATGGCAAGCAATAGGTATTCATGGAGACAAAAGTCAACAAGAAAGAGACTACGTTTTAAATCGTAAGCTTAGATTCTTTTATTTTTTAAAACATAAAATGTTTTGAGCTTTAAATGGAAAAATAATAATCTCATTATTGAAAATCAGTTATCGATAATGATATGTTGGTGGGTCAAACCATTTTATTTCGCCTAATGTATTTTTCATCTTTTTAAAACACTTTAATACTTTGCGAAAATATTATTGCATATTTTGAGATGACGAAATAAATGATGATTTTAAAAAATAATTTTCATATAAAAAATATTTTTTTACAGAAAATTTAAAAATTTTAATTCAAATAAATATATTTAAAACTCATTTAAAACCGATTTTGAACTGGCATTTAAAAAAAATCGATTCGTTTTGACTTTGATTTTTATCGCAAGTCGAAAACCAACTTTAAGTTGATATAAATAATTGTCATTAACATAAAAATAAGCACTTATTTTGAATCCATTTATTTCAAAAAGTAGTGCAAAAACCAACGCGACATTTTAACAGCAACAAGATATTACTTCAATCTGCATATTACAAAAATTTAGATTGGATCGGTTTTCCTGGAAGCAAGTTAGAAACTTTCAAAATCCCGATAAAATGAAGAATTCTCAACTTTTAAGGTGAATGTTTTTATTTCAATTTAAAAAATCCTTTCGACGCCCCCCGTTGATAAGGTGTTTATTAAAAAGCCAGTGTAATAAAATGTTAATTTGAAAAACAGTAAAATAATGTTAAAGCAAGGTTATAAAGAATGTTATACAGAATGTTATTGCATATTTGAATTAATAAACAAATGTATCCATCGTTCGGTTCAATTAACATTTTATGACAAAACTTCAAAAGACATTTGATTAAACAAACAGTTTAATAGAAATCATATCCAAAAAAATTAATTATAAAAGTGACATTCCACTGTTTTTCAAACTAACATTTTATTAACCTGGCTTTTTAATAAACACTTTATCAACGGGGGGCGTCGATTTTTTATATATGAAAACTAAATATTTTTTTAATAGAAAAAAATCCTTTAATGAGGACCGCATTAATGGTCCAAACGTCAAAACATATGGTTTTTATTTATTACTGAACCTTATTTAAGAATTTGACTCTGAGAAATCAATTAATTTCTGCATGGCATTAATTATTTTTTTAAAATCATCATTAATTTCGTCATTTTAAACAGGGTTGCTACGGTTCTGGAAAACCTGGGAAAAACCTGGAAAAGTCAGAGAATTTTATAAAATGTTCTAAAAAATTAATTTAATTTCTCTTTTTATAATTTCAAACAGTTATATTTCATTTGAAATAACATGAAAACTGCTGAGTTGTCGGTGAAATAGTGAGTGATTTCCAATATAAAATTATTCTCCTTAAATTTTAGAATTATTCTTTAATTTTTTTAATTATTATGTTCTGTTATCGATTATTCTCGACAGCTTTCGAATTTTTTTATCAATTGTTAATTATTTTTCTCATTTCTCAATTATTTTCTTTAATATTTCATTATTTTCGTCATTTTGTAATTTTTCTTTCAATTTTATCAATTATTTTCTTCATATTTCAATTTAATTATTTAATTTTCAAACAATTTCCTCCCTTTTTAAATTATTTTCTTTAATTCTCAATTATTTTATTCAATGTTCAATAATTCTCGCCATTTTTCGAACTTTTTTTTCAGTTGTCAAGTATTTTTCATAATGTTTAATTATTTTAGTCATTTAGTAATTATTCTTTTAATTATCAATTATTTTCTTACAATTTCAATTTAATTCTTTTATCTTCAATTTATTTCTTCAATTTTCAATATTTTTTCCAATTATTATTCTCGTCATTTTTTAATGATTTCTTTCAATTATTAATTATTTTTCATATTTATTCTCTTAAAATTTTATAATTATCCTTTAATTTTTACAATTTTTTTGTTCTGCTGCCTACTAATCTAGTCATTTTTCGAATTTATTTTTCAATTGTCTATTATTTTTGTCATTTTTCAGATATTTTCTTCAGTTTTTCAATTATTCTCTTAATTTTTAAATTATTTCTTACAATTTTTTCTATTTTCTCTTAAAATTTTATAATTATTCTTTGTTTATTTATTTCACAAACATCCCGCAGTTGGTTTTTTAAAATTTTTGTTCGGTTGAGTATTAATCTAGCCATTTTTTTGTATTTGTTTTTCAATCGTACATTATCAGGGTGGCCACGTGTCAGTAAAGTCAGGGAAATGACAGGGAAAAAATTTTTTGTCAGTAAAGTCAGGGATATGACAGGGAAAAAATTTTTTTGTCAGGGAAATTAAAAAAATTGAGACGGACCATAGTGCGGTCAAAGTTACTATTTTTTTGACAAAAATCTGTCGACAACTCAAAAATGAATCGATTCTTTCTTTTTTTAAAAGTACTGATAAATTTTTGTACAATAATGCTTAACTACTAAAAAATCAAGACTTTTATTAGTAACTAAAAAAACGTTAATAACTTTTAAAAATGTAAAAAATTATTTTTTGAGAAAATAATTTGAAAATTTTTCGATATAAAAAACTATTTGCCAAAGTAAATTATATATTTTATACACAAAACTTATCTAAACTATTTTTAAATAGTTCTAGTTACTAACCAACCATTTTTATTTGTTTAATAGTTTAACAATCTTAGTTAAACAAATTCATAACTTCAAAAGCTTTCCATACTTAGATTTCGTTTATTTTTTAAAATTATTTAATTAAATAATCATTATAATAATTAAGAAGTCTTTTAAGGTTATTTATTTGTTAACTAAAATTTTTTTAAACGATTTAAAAATAGTTGGTAAGTATTCAAAACTACTATGAAACTCTATGCCAATAATAGTCATATAATTTTACAAAAGAAACGAATTCTAAGTATGTAATGAAAACTTTTGAAGTGAATTGATTGTTAACAAAGATTGTTTAAACAATTTAAAAATTGTTTGTAAACATTTTAAACTGTATTATAACTCTAGGCCAATTGTAATGAATTAATTTCACAAAAGGAATGAAATCTAAGTAAAGAAAGCTTTTGAAGTTATTTATTTGTTAAAACAAATAAATTTGTTGGTTAGTAACTAGAACTATTTGAAAATAGTTTAAATAAGTTTTGTGTATAAAATAATTATATAATTTACTTTGCAGTATTTAAAGTTTCTTATATTGAAATACCTTAAAATCACTGTCTAAAAAAATGATTATTTATATTTTTAAAAGTTATTAACAGTTTTTTAGATAACATTAAAAGTCTTAATTTTTTAGTACCAACTTAAGCGTTATAGTACAAACATTTATGAGTATTTAAAAAAAAAAATAACATTAAAATTAATTCAATTTTGGGTTGTTGTCAGACTTTTGTCTTTGCTTTGAATAAAAAAATTTTTGTCAGGGAATTTCGTTGTAAAGTCAGTAAAATGTCAGGGAAATGACAGGGAAATTAATAAACTGAATCTTGTGGCCACCCTGATTATTTTCATCATTTTTCAGATATTTTCTTCAATTTTGTAATTATTCTCGTAGTTTTGATTATTTATTCCATTTGTAAAAATGTTTAGTTTTAAATGACCAACATTAGTGCAAAGTTTCTTAATGTTGATACTTATTTTATATTTGGTCATAAAATTTGATGGAAAATGGTCTGGAAAACCTGAAAAAGTCATGGAATTTTGAAATTTTGAAAACGTAGCAACCCTGTCAAAACATGCAATAATATTTCCGCAAAGTATTACAGTTTTTTAAAAAGGTGAAAAATACATTAGGCGAAATAGAATGGTTTGACCCTAATACATTTTTAAAGCGCATTTAATTTTAAGAAAACGTAAATTATTCCTGATTAAGTAATAATGTAAATTGTTTTTGTTTGTAGAATTCCGAAGTAGCAGATCTTCTATTTTAGTAGCAACAGATGTGGCAGCACGTGGTTTAGGTAAGATTACTAATTTGAAAGTAAAGATATGATGTAAGGGTCAGGCTGTGATGGTTATTCATTTCTTTCGTTAATCGCGTAATTCAGAATAATTAAAATAATGTGGTATCGGACAACGGCATGTGCCAGACTGATTGACATTCATATTCCAACAGCGTGAATGCAGTTAATGGTAAATGCGTGTAGTAGATAAAGGTGAATTCAACGCAAAGATTGAATTTTGGATCAAGTCTGAGCAAAGTAAATATTTTTCTTTTTCTAACAGATTGGTTGGAGATGCTAATTGAGAAGCTCGTTTATCCGAGAGGAAATAATTGTGTCTAATTTGTCTTTTTAATTACATTAAGTATTAGTATAGGTAGATTCCAGATATCTTCTCAGTACTAGCACAAATTTAAAATTAATTATTTTTTAAATTAAATATTTTTTATTATCAGTTTGTTGACAGTGTAGACTGAAAAGTAATCTGGAATATTTCAGCCAAAAATAATGTAAGTAAAATAGTGAAGATGTAAAATTAGATAATTTTTTTTTTAACATTTATTAATCTGATCAAGACGTCTTGTCAGTCTGGTAATAATTTGCTGTTCTATATGTTTTCAGAGGCACATGCGACGGAGTTTTATCAATGATAACAACTCTGGAGAGCTTGATTTGGAATAATTAAAATGGGGCGTGACTCCAGGTCGTCGCCCCCTCTCAACAAGCTAAACTAGCGCTGTGCCTCGGCCTCCCGTGCCACTCAAAATATACACTCTCACTCTGTACCTGCGACGGTCCAAAGTATGGAAAACTTTTAGTGTTAGGGCTTCTAGCTTGAGATGGCTGCAACCTGGAATTCCTTATCTTTTTTAGCTCAGGTAGTTAACTCAAGGCATCAAGCTTCTTCTCTGCAATACTCATTAATAAAATCAATTCAGTAAAAGGAACAATCAAATGATTGAATCAACAATAATTGAGCCACAGAAAACTAAACAAAATAAAATTTAATCTGTCGTTTCAGTTGGTCCCTGTTGTCTCAGAAATTAATTTTCAAAAAACTAAAATTTAATTATTATGACACGAAATTTCTTAATAATTAATTTTGTTTTATTATCAATTCTTTATACATCAGGGATCAATTTCAACGGGTGTAGAAATTTTATGCAATTTCACTTTCTGGTGGCTTAATTCTGATTTAAGTTTGAGAGCAATAATGAAAGATCATCAAGTAAAACTACTCAGTAAACAAAAATCGATTGAAAAAGATATTCTCTAATCGCAAATTTTAAAAATGCGGATTGAGAGAACCATTTTTTAAAGATTTGAGCTTGTGAATCGGCTTTGTCACTAAAAGTCCTGGAAGTTTTTCTGATTATTTTATCACACTTCGCACCAAGTTCTTAATTTCTTAGGAGTTTGTTATGTAAGATTTACAAATAAAACGTAATAAATTGACACTTAATTAAATTACAAATATTCATGCGGTTTTTTATAACTTATAAAAACGCGGATTTACGATGACTTAATTCCGATTCACAAGACTAAATCGTTTTTTGTTTCTGGGACAGAAAATGATTAAAACTAGAGAACAACAATAAAAGAAAGTTGACGAACAACAATTGAACTGGAGAATAATAGTAAATGAGAATGTCAGTGTGGCCATACAAACGGGAACAGTTAAGGATTTTTTTAATATCGATTTTGAAATATAAATTAACTCTGGAATAAACTTCCAAAATGTACGGCACACGGTGTTAAAAATCTGCAACAAGTAAATTTGAAATAAATAAAATTTATATAGGTTTGTCACATTACATAAAAGTTAAATATTTCTCTCAGTGCAATAAATTTAAAATGAAGAGGGGAATAATATTCCAAATTATTTGACTCTAGAGAGAATTTGGAGACTCAGATTTTGTGAACATGTATTCAATTAGTTGAATATTCAAATTGATTTGGGGGAAAAAAAAGAGAAATCTTGGTTTAAAAAGGTCTAAATTATTATTTATTTTTAAGTAAGCTTAAAGATTGTTGCTTAAAAAATGTTAGTCTCCTTGTTGTAGATTCTAAGGATTTTAAGATGACGTTCGTTCTTTAGTGTGAAATTGAGATTGCAAAACTGTGTCTTGATGCCGAGCGTTTGACAGATGTATAAAGGCTTTATTGATACGATAATCAGTACTTCAACCTCAAGAAAACAAGGAACAGATTTTCAATTATCAGCAAAGGTCCATACTTTGGTGCGGGAGAGAAGGGTGTTTGAGTCCCTAAGACTAAATGTGGAGCTCGCTACCTGTTAAGCGAGACTCCTTGACAACCATCTGAGCTCTGATTCCTCTACATTTTCAAAAATGTATTTACATTTCCAGCCTTTGACAGAAACAGGTAATTAAACAATACACTTGCTCTTTGTGGTCAACTTAGCATGATTTTCACAAATTATACAAATAGGATTTAATTGTTAATTTTATGTTTAAACGAAAACGACTTTTCTTTTATTAGAGCAATTTGTTTGTAATTATGTTTTAAATTATACTTGTTAAAGGTTTTTTATGAAAATTTAAATAATAATAATTAATAGTATTTAAAGTACCTTTATAATTAGGTGTGTGAAGAAAGACCTACAATGGACTAAGTAAAAGTATAATGACAAAATAATGTTTATTTAATTGTTTATAGTTTTTAATGTGTTTCTTTTGAATTTTCAGATTTGTAGAGATGCAAAAAAGAATATTTCATAGAGGTCTTCTTCTTTTATCTCTCCAAAAATGTTTTTTTGGGCATTTTTTTATTTAGTCTATTTATTGTCGTTTTTCGCATGTATACAAAGATTTCATTACATTTTAAACAATAGTTTCATAATAATTTAAGCACTATTTTAAATTCATCATCAATTCATTTTAAATAATAATTTTAAATGATAATGTTTTTATAGTTTTTTTACAATGATCGTTCAGTAATAGTTTCAAATATTTTATCAATAATTATGGTAAATATAAGGGTTTTGTAATTACACATGTAAAAAAGAGAAGAAAGTTAAATGAAAAAATGTAATCAAACCATGTGTTTAAAAATTCTATTCGCGAATAAATTCAATAAATGTTTGTATTATATATGTGTAATTGATAAAGAGTGTGCACAAAATGTGGCGAAGAACAGGTTACAAAATGTAATATTATAAAATAATTTTTTTTTTTTTTTCTGATAAATTAATCCTATTTGTAGTTTATTTTTAAGACAGAACAATTTTTTTGCTTGCTTAGTAACTGCTTTCTAAGTTGATTGAACCACAAAGAAACAAGTAATGCCTTTTCCTGAAATGACTCGAGTTTTTGTGCAGATGTTGAAGATGTCAAATTTGTTATAAACCTGGACTACCCGTCCAACTCTGAAGACTATGTTCACCGTATTGGGAGAACTGGTCGATCTCAACGAACGGGTACTGCTTATGCTTTCTTCACGCCCGCAAATGCACACAAGGCTAATGATTTGATTCAAGTTCTTGAAGAAGCTAAGCAGGTCGTTAATCCTAAATTATACGAACTGTCAAGAAATCCAGGAATGTACAAACGTGAGTTTAATTTAAATCTTTTGAATAATCGTGGAAAATATAGTTTTTGTACTGTAAAAATACTTTTGAATACAAACTTATTTTAGGTGGAAGATTTGGCGGAGGAAGATCAGCTGGTGGAGGTGGTCGCGGTGGTCGTGGAGGAAGTAGCCGTGGTGGAGGACGAGGTGGAGGCACAGGGGGTGGACGAGGTCGTGACAATAATGACAGAGGTGGAAGATTTGATCGTGGAAGTTCAGGTGGCGATCGAGGAAAATGGGGCGGAAACTCTGGCGGTAAGGATTGAATATCAAACTCATTAATTTTTCTTTTTTATAATGTTTTACATTTCGACGCCTCTTAATGTAAATAAGCTATTTAAACTGTTAATACGAAATGATTCTATTTTAAAAATCAGTGCAGGATCTCACAAAGTGTAATAAAATGACAATTGTCTTTCCGTGAAATGAAATGTCCAAAAAAATTTAATAGTAATTTACTTTAGTATACAAATTGAAGTATAATTTTAATATTTATCAGATATATGACCGAATCTATCATCATGCAGGCAGTTCGATGGTAAATCGAGAATTAACTTCATATGAAAGTATGTTTTTCTGCTCGAAAAAGCTTTTTAGTTGCTCCATGGCTCATTTTTGTCTATTTTTTGTACTTTTTAAAAATTTATAGAGAAAATTCAAAAAGATTGATAAACAAAAACAATACTTAGATTCTTTGGAAAAACAATAAACATTTTTATCTAAAAAAGGCCACATTTTTTTTTAAATTTCCAGGGTTTATAGCTACTTAAATTTCGCATATTTTAAGATTAAAAATCGTTCCGTAGGTCATTTGTTTAAATATTTAATGACATTCTTAAAAATATAAAAAAAAGTATTAATCGCTAATATATAACAATATTAAATAACAAGTTATAGACCTGGAAAAATGGAAACCTTGGAAAAATGTCCTATAACTTGTTATTTATTTAATATATATATACAGTACCTGCCGAATTTGTCAGTCCACCCAGTTTTTAAGAATTGAAAAACTTCTTTAAGCGTACAAAGTATAATTATTAAATTTTTTTAATTTTTATTTTATAAAAGTAGATGAAATTTTGAAGAAAATAAGACCTGAGTGAAGTGATTTAGTCCATTTTTCATTGAAATATATTTAAAAAAGTGTAATTTTTACTGTTTCACAAAAATCCAAATTTCTGACGAAATAACGATGGTTTTTTAAAGTTCCTATGCTTGTTTTCAAGATAATTTTCTAAAGAATAAAATTATTATATAAGCATTAAAGTGCAATTTTTATCTTAGAATATGCAGGGCCTGAAATTTGGACCAAAAAAGATAGAAAAATTATAACTAACGTCTTGATGTCCAATACAGCTATATAAAATATAACAAAGTTGTAATTGTCAACAAATTTCAGAAAAAAATAATATAATATATTTATTAAAATTTTTTAAATTATTTTTATGTCAATATAACGTGTTCAAATTTTTATAAATTGTTTTCTCCAAATTCTGAGCCCTGCATTTTCTCAGATAAAAATTGCACTTTAATGCTTATATAATAGTTTTATTCCTTAAAAAAATTACCTTGACAACAAGCATAGGAACTTAAAAAAACCATTGTTATTTCGTCAGAAATTTGAATTTTATTGAAACAGTTAAAATTCCACTTTTTTAAATATATTTCAATAAAAAATGGACTAAATTACATCACTCAGGTTTTATTTTCTTCAGAATTTTATCTACTTTTAGGAAATAAAAATACATTTTTTTTAATAATTATACTTTGTACGCCTTAAGAAGTTTTTCAATTCTTAAAAAATGGGTGGACTGACAAATTCGGCCGGTACTGTAAGAATCCACAAAAGAATATTTTTTATTAAATAGCAATATTATCCAACTTTCTTGAAAGAAGAAAAATTTGTTTTTAAGTTAAACACCTTCTTAACAAAAAATTCTGAGTTTTATAGGATTCAACAATTCGGATGTAACCAATTTGATATTATAAAATTTCCACCTTGGTATATAAAATTCGTTTCATAGAACGAATATAACTTCAACTTTTAATGGAAATTATCAACTAACATATATTATAAGCCAATATATTATATATTTTTGATAAATAAATAAAATAAATATAATATATATTAGCTGATAATTTCAATTAAGAATTGAAGATATATTTGTTCTATGAAGCGAATTTTATATATGAATGTGGAAATCTTATAATAGCAAATTGGTTACATTCAAATTGTTAAATCCTATAAAACTCAAAGTTTTCGATAAAAAGGTGTCCAACTTAAGGGCATGTGATGAAAAGTGACGAAACTGGTTTAGGCAAAATTTGTACGTAAATTTTCTTTTTAAAAAATAAATACTTATTCATCAAACTTTGTAGAATTACTTAAAATATCATAAGAAAGGTCTGTCTGATCTAAATTTGTTTTAATTTTAACTTAAAATTACTTTTTTTTTTAATTTACAATTATGTTGAATTTTTTTAAAAAGTAATTTTTTAAGCAAAAATGTAAACAAATTTAGGTCAGACAGACCTTTTTAATTATATTTGAAATAATTCTAGAAAGTTTGTTGTTAAAATATTTATTATTTTTATAGAAAATTGATGGACAAATTTTGCCTACATCAGTGACGTCATTATCCATCACATGTGCTTAAAAACAATTTTTTTTCAAGAAAGTTGGATAATATTGCTATTTATTAGTAGTTAATACTTTTTATGATATTTTTAAAAATCGCATTAAAAATTTAAACAAATGTCCCAGGGAACCATTTTCAATCTTAAAAATTGCTAAATTTAAGAGTTTTTTTAAAAGAAAAAAAAATAGAAAATCATTTGTTTCTCCCAAGAAAAAAAAATACCAATTGAAATTTTTGTGGTAAGTAGTACACTTAATTAGCTATAAACCCTGAAAATTGAAAAAGGGTGTCCTTTTTGAGATAAACTGTTTTGTTTTTTTGAAGAATCTAAGTAGGTATTGTTTTTGTTTATCAATATTTTTGACTTTTCTCGATTAATTTTAAAAAGCTTAAAAAATAGAAAAAAATAAGCCAAGGAGCAACTAAAAAGCTTGAAAAATGTGTAAATTACGAGATTGTAAAGAAAAAATTTATAATATACAGTGCTAATTTGCAACTAAAGATGTTTTTGTTAAAATAAATATTGCACGGTAAATCAATTATTATTGTTATTATCCAAATTTGTGAAACAGATTTATCTTGCATTGATTTTTGAAATAGCATCACAATACATTGTCAGTTGAAATATTACATGAATGGGAGATGTCGATTTTTAAATCTTTTTTTATTAAAAAAAATATTTCTTCTTTTTTTACCAGATTTAGTATGGTTATTTAAAGAATAATTTTTTGTTTCAGGTGGAATGAGCGGAGGTGGATACGGAAATAAATCCTTCTCCCAAAATAGTTATGGAGGAGGTGGCGGCGGTGGTTACAATCAAAACGGCGGAGGATACGGTAACAGTGGCAGCAGTGGTGGAGGAGGTGGAGGTGGGAATTACAGGCAGCAGAATAATGGCTATTAAAATACCTGACATGAATAAAAGTATTTTAATTAAGTAAACAAAAGCCAACAATGAAACTGAAATAGTTTCTTGATTAATGTCCAATGCTTTGCAATAATCGAAGCATACAGTTGCCCAAACAATTCTGTATTACTCCTTAATCCTAGTTAGGTAATGGCGGCTGTGTATATTCATTTTTCGTATGACATTGCAAGTTAACGGTATGTATCAAACTGTAACGACGTAAACATTTTTTAATCCTTTTCCGGTGCCTCGATAACCCTAGTTGACCCAAGAAAATTAGTTGGTGTTTTTTCCTACATCACGTTTTATTTTGGAGTTTGAACAACAATTTTTGTTTAATCAACCATTCCCCGATTTAAGACTCTAATTTTGAGCTTAAAAAAAATTGTCATTCGTTTTTTGAAAAAAAATGTTAGATAATTTGAAAGTTATATTTTTTTTATTCTTTTGATCTCAAAGTTTCTGAAGATAAGAAGGTGTAAAGAATGTTTTTCTTTGTATAAACATTGGGTGCCTCGAAGGGTTTAAGGGTTTAATTTAAAATTTGATATCTTGACAAATTTATTTTACCATATGAATCAAGTAGAAAGTATTCATATTTGTATTTATAGAAAGTTTTTACTGGTAATTAAAGAAATTATATTTACAAGCAAAAGATGAAGAAATTTAATTTCAAGATTTTATAACATTAAAAGTACTTTTAAAGTACTGTAAAACTTTTATGACGTTACAGATTAATTGACGGCGTTAAAAACTTGTATTCATTTATTTAATCAATAATTTCTTTATACCTACTTCTTGTACAATTGAAAATTAAGTTCATTTAAGTTTTAGTACAATGTGTGGCATTGTAATATTTTATAATAATTTAGTTTATTTTATCTAATAGGGAAAAAATATTATAAAGAAATGTAAGGTAAAAAAAGAGAATAATAAAAAAAAAAGTAAATGCATTTCCAAGTTTTACTTTTGCTGACCAATTTGTGAATTTTATCGATTATGTTAACAAATTAATATGTCGATATTCTAAGTGAATGAATTCTTTGACTACAAATCATTAATTACGTACTTAATGATAAGAATAAAAGGAATGTAAATCAGGAGAGTTAAACTCCTCTGCTCATTGGCGGAATTCTTTATCTAAAATCATCCGATGTGGTTCGATCCACAGACTTGTAAATAACAAATACTAACTTAAATATTTTTCAATATATAAAGGAAATTTCTCAAATATATTAGTACGTTTTTAAGTATTGTGTCCAATTAATTGTTTCATAGATAATGAATCATGTTATGTCTAGAATCGCGCAAAGAGATCATGTTCTACTTTCATACAATTATCAGACAATGACTGGCATTAAATTCAATTCTTTTGATAAATATAGACTGTTCTTTGAAGTTTATTCTAAACTAGATTATTAGAACTTTTTATTTTGTAAATAATGAATTAATAAGAACTGAAAAAAATAAGCTTGTTTAACAAAAACGACTATAGATTCAATTAACAATAATAGTAAAGGAATCACAAGAAATAATTTTTTGAATGCACAAAAGTTGCGAGCAAAGATAATTTGGATAAATACAACTCAAGGCAAATGTCAATTAGAACAATTAGAAATTTTATGATATATTCAATTTGGATAAATGAAAATTTTATAACAAATACTAAATAAAGCCTATGCAAATTTCACTTTAAAAATAAAAGAAAATTATGAAAAAATCTTATTTGGTAAAAGAAAAATGATCTATATTCGGTAACAGGATGTTAGGATTATAATCTAAGGTAAAAATAGAATTTGTGGAATAATTTGGTGTCCGAATAAATAACTTGATCATAAAATAAAAATTGTAAATTGAATCATTACAATTTTGAAGTCATTTCAAGAAACTGGTTGATGACATACAAAATGCATTAAAGTCGTTCAAATTGTGAATCATAATAAATGATATCATGAGGGTCATTAATATTCATTAAGGGTTTTCTTCTACGAAAGGCACGAAAGTAGATATATGATATGGTATGATGATGTTTAGTGACGTCGATCAATAAAGGTCAAAGAGTGGGAGAACTTTGTAGATTTGAACTCGAACACTCCAACCAAGACTCCAACTGTAGAGGAAATTTTAATCAACTCGTTGAGCTGTCACTTGTGATGCGCAGAGCTAGCGATGCGCTGCATAGACCGATTTTAAGGTTAGACGGTAAACTCAGAATTGCTACATTTTTGATAAATGTGTAATATCAAGAATTATTTTTGAACTGTTTCTAAATTTGTAAATTTCATTAATATCCCAAGTTTTATAATGTCGGAAAAGAAAACAGAAGTTCGTGTTTGGAGCGATGGATGGTAAGTTAAAAACTAAAAATTTCATATTTCTCTAATTCAATATTTCCTTTATAACATAAATTGATGTTTTGTTCATTATTTTTATGTTATAATTATTTTTGAGCAGTGATTTAACTGTTATAAACAAATACAATTTGGTAATTTTTACTGCAGTTTTATAAATTTCTTATTTTCGATATGCTTTATTCTGAATTTCTAAATTATGTTTTTTGTCGTTTGTTTGTTTTAATATTTTATTTTTGGCATAATTTTCGGATAAAAGTTTCTGTTTATAGGTATGTAAATTATTTACATATATCATGCATATTCACATTTGCATACAAAAGCAATCAATTTTAGTGCTAAGGTTAACTGTATAGGCTTATAACCACCTTGGACTTTCACAGTAATAACGATTTTTAGGAGTATCTAATAATGCTTCTAAAAATATATAATGTTGATAAAATATTTTTTATCATACGTAGTTGCGAGGCATTTCCTGTTTCTGCATTTTGTCATTCTTCTATTTTTTTAAAAAACAATTAGAGCTAGTAGTTTTTAATATTTATAAATTTTAATTAGTTAAATACTTTATATTAATTTTATTTAATGTTGTTATTATATTGTTACTTGATAAAAGTTTTATATATTACTTATTAAACATTTTTATGTAAAAAAGCTATTCTTATAAAAAAACATTCGTTTCAACAAATTTTAAAAAATCGAGTTATACTATTTACAGTAAAAGTAAGTAACTTTTTTGTCAATTATTTTTTAAACATTGATTACTTTTTTTTGTTAATTCAGTGAAAAATTACAATTTTTATTTAATTTTTGGAAAAAATAGCATTTAAATTTAAATTGTTTTGGTAAATCACTTTTTAGTTTGTGATTCAGTTGAAAATTGAATTTCTTTAATTTATATATTTATTTTATATCCGGACATTATAAAACGCATTTGAAATTTGAATCACTTGTTTAATAAATAGTGGAGATACCTACGTATGTTTTATTTAAAATGTGCGTGAGATTACTTTACGGTTTCAATGGTAATGTTTTTTCATATTAAATTTTACTATTTTTTTAGTTATGATATGGTGCACTTTGGACATGCAAATTCACTGCGACAAGCCAAAGCCTTGGGAGATTATTTAGTTGTTGGTGTTCATACAGATGAAGAAATCACAAAGCATAAAGGTCCTCCTGTTTTCACGCAAGAAGAAAGGTATAATGATTTTGTTAAGTTTAAATAATATTTGTGAAATTCAACTAGTTCAATTCGTTTTGTAACAATATATCTAGGTTTAAATCATTTTTCTATAATTTATTTCCTTTGGATATACTTTCTATGATTCATATAATCTATATTCCGTGTTGAAAATTCAAAATACCTCCAATTCATCAATAAAATACAATAATCATCATTGCGGATAGATTTAATTTATAGAAGTAGCTGTAATTAAGCATATTATTAAGAAACAAGATTGACTGGGAATCTGTAAATATAATTAATTTTTATTTATACAATTCTTTGTTTAAAAATCATAATAATATTAATTATTATTATCCAAGTCACGTTTAGTGAACACTTATTAAGTATTTAAGTGATTATTGAAACGGAAATAAATTAAGTCTTGAAGAATTTAAAAATATTTTGAAATTTTCAACGCGAAGTAAAGAATTTAAAACAGTTTTGAAAGAAAATGCAGTGGAAAATTTAAAAATTCTTACATAATATTAATATTACTACGCAATTCATTCCTATGAGGAAGAATTCAATTATTGCATCAGAAGGTTAACTCTACTTAAATGTGATGAGATTGTTAATTCCAAATTTGAGATAATTCTCATTTATCAGTTATTATCTTTAACTGAAAAATCGACTTCTTGGCTTTCAATTTAATAAGTCACTTTAATTAAATGCGTATTTTATTGATTAAAAAAAATTTATTATGATCGTAATAACACTGCAATTACCTCTCAAGTTTTATAATAATGATAAAAACATAGCGTGCTTTGAAAATCCGAATGATTCATTCGGTTCATAAAATGATAGCTGACTTTATATCACAAATAGCTGATTGATTTACATTCTTCACTGTAGACATAAATATCCAATTTATCAAGTATTTGAAAAGTTATTGAATTATTTCAATAATTAATTAAAAATGACACAAAATACTTTTATTTCTTATTATAAATGTTTAACCTAAATTTTATTTATGAAACTATCTATACACACGCAAGTTATTTAAAGTTTTCATTATTTTTAGAGTTGATTTAATACGCATTCGTAAAAACCTGTTTAATGTGAAATTTTCCTTTACACTTTCTCATTCAAAAATTGCACTTAAAAAGTGTTCAAACGATTGAAAAATAATTAATTTTTTTAAAAAAATGGAATTATTATTTTCTAAATCGAAATTGTGTATCGACATTATAAAATATTAATTACTTTTTTTATTGTTTAACAAAATATAAATTTTAACAATTTAGAACCTTAGTTTCATTATATAAGAATAAAAAATGTCTCATTGGAAATAATATTTTTTTGATTTTATTCAATCCGTCTGACAAAGCCTGACTCACATTAAAAGATTCAACATTTTTTTACTTCTAACAATTTTTTTTTTAATGATTGATGACGATTGTTTGGTTTAAAATCAGAAATTAGAATCGGAAATTTATAAAACTAAAGACAATATATTGTTATTGTTCAATAAATTGGAAAAAGAAAACGCACACAAAATCTTTCGTAACTGTATCAAAAAAATTTGTTCCACAAATTGTATAACTTCCCTTATAAGTTAGTGAAATCAATTTTAATAAAATACATTTCTGGAACTTTCTTAACTTTTGGATATTTTCTTCTGATTCACAAAAAAATAATTTTTATTTTTAAAATAGAAATAAGCATTTCAGGATAAAAAAATATTAAATATTTAGTATTTAAAAAAATTAAACAATAAATATTAAATTTGAACAATATTAAAAAATGAAAAAAAAAACGAGAATTAATGAGTATAGAAAAAAACAATTGAAAACTGAAGAATGGAAATGAAAATTAAAGAAAATAATTGAACAAATGTATTTAAAATTAAAAAAAACTTAATGATAATCGAAAAAAGTAATAGAAAAAAGGCGATAATTTTTTAATATTAAAGAAAATAATTGAAAATTAAAAAGTGGAATTTAAATTTGAAGAAAATAACTGATAATTGAAGAGAATAGTGCTTATTTGAATAGAAAATTTAAAACAAATTTTCTGAGTTAAAAAAAACTTTAAAAAATCCGAGCATTCTTGAATATTGCGAAAAATAAAGAAAATATTTGAGAACTGAAGAAAATAATTAAAAATTGAAAAAATAAATTGGATATTAAAGAATTAAATTGAAATTTGAAGAAAATAATTGATAATTAAAAGAAAAATTACAATATGATGAAATTAATTAAATATTGACGAAAATAATTAACTATTAAAAAAAAAATTAACAATAATAAAAAATTCGAAAAATGGCGAGAATAATCAACATTTGAACAAAAATTTTTTAAAATTAATGAATAATCATAAAATTTTGTTCTCCTTAAATTTTATGATTATTCAATTGAAAACTGATGAAAACTACCTATGAAAAAAATTGTAGAAAATAAATGAAAAGTGAAGAAATCAGTTGGAAATTAAAGAATTGTATTGCAATTTCAATAAAATAATTGAGAAAATGCGAGAATTATTGAATATTGAATAAAATAATTGAAAAATGAAGAATGCAATTGAAAATTTAAGGAAATAATTGAGAATTGAAGAATATCAAAATGCCAGTTCAATATTTTAGAGTAAACTATATCTTTTATTTTCATCAAAATAGACTCTAAATTTAATTGATTTGTTTTATCTAATTTTTAATTAGGAATTAAATAAATTTAATAATAATAATTTCCTCATGCAATAAAAAAGAAGCATTTTGAGAAAACAAAAAGTTTTTTAATCATTAAGAAATGAAAAAATTATTTTAGAAAGGTGTTTAAGACACTTATAAAAAACCGCTGTCAAGTTGTATCTTAAGTATTTATTTGGTGTGAGTAATTTTTGGTATTCATTTTTTGAAAACATTGCTTCCTCATAGATATTACTACAAACATCACTAAATTTTAATTAATACCTCAAAAAAAATATTGAGTAGGCCAATTGATGCATTTTTGAATTTTCTACAAAACGAGCAAAAATTATTCTTTATAAAATTCATATAAAAAGCAAAAAAGTAATTTTTATAAAAATTTTCAATTTTTGAAACCTTGATAACTCTGAACAGGATTACAGTAAAAAGTTCGAAATAGCTTATTTGATGTGTTTTTAATCAACTACATAATAATGAAAATGTATTGAAGCTTGTAATAAAGCATCAACATAAAATTATTAAAAAACAAGATTTTCAAAATTTTTTATTTTTATAATGCTAATAACTTTGGATTAAATTGCACTAGAAGGTTCGCTAATAGCTCAATCGATGCATTTTCAAAAAATAAAATGAATAACATACTTACATTTTAGAGAAAGATGTAATGTTTTTTTGGATTCTATATAATTGTAGTGAAATACTTACATTTTAACCTTTTTTTTTTTAAATATACAATTTTCCAAAAAAACGATTTTTTCAAAACTTTTAAATGCGAAAAAAATAGTTAGAATTGGTCGATCGGGTTGAAACGTATATCATAATTTGTCCCCCTGAGGGACCTATAATTTCGTAATAAAAGCATTGTTTTAAGTATTATAGTTTTCGAGATATTGGGCCAAACGCAATGTGGTTTATTCTACTTTTATCATAAAAGGCAATTAATAATTACATATTAGATATATAAAATAAAAACTCATATAACGTCTATAATTTATTTAAAAATATTCATTTTTTTAAACATCAAAAAAATATCTAAGTTGTCAAACTACAGGTGTAGACAGAATGAAATAATGAATCTTGCGGATTATTATTATAGATACCTCCACAAATTTATAACATTGAAATATATTTTTAATCAAATAATAATTCGAAATTATTTTTTCCAGGTATAAAATGGTGCGTGGTATTAAATGGGTGGATGATGTAGTCGAAGATGCTCCCTATGTAACAACTTTAGAAACATTGGACAAATACAATTGCGACTTTTGTGTTCATGGAGATGATATAACAATGACTGCAGATGGAGTTGACACCTATTATCTCGTGAAAGGTGCAGGTCGTTATAGGTACGATTTTAATTAGAAAACTTATATTTTTCAATAATTTATTTTTTCTCACATTAATTTTTCCCTATCATTTGAGTTGATAAATTTAATTCAAATGAAAAGTCAAATTAAAGCTCAAATGAAAAATCTAACGATTCGAGTGAGTCTACCTCGAAAGAATTATAAAATCGAAATTATTTAATTTCAGAGAGGTTCAGAGAACTGCCGGTGTTTCCACAACTGACCTTGTCGGTCGAATGCTTTTGATGACAAGACAGCATTTTAAACAAGGCGACAGTGAATATCACGTTGATAGAGAGCCAAGCAAAAGTATGGGTCAGGATAAAACAGCTCGAAGTCCTTGGACCGGTTGTTCGCAATTTTTGCCAACTACACAGAAAATTATTCAGTTTAGCGACGGAAAAAGTCCCCAGCCTGGTGATAAAGTAGTATACGTAGCTGGTGCTTTTGACTTGTTTCACGTTGGGCATTTAGATTTTTTGGAAGTTGCCAAAAAGGAAGGCGACTACCTAATTGTTGGATTGCACACAGATCCTGCTGTAAATAGATACAAGTGTGGCAATCATCCTATTATGAATCTTCACGAGAGAGTTCTTAGCGTTTTAGCATGTAAAGTGAGTAATTTTTTTCTTTTTAACAGAGTCGATTCAAAAAATCAATCACTGAGAGACAAAACGACGTCTCCCGTTGATAAAACGTTTATTGAAAATTCAGTGCAACAAAATGCCAACTCAGAATTCACTGCAATATAAAGTTGCCTCAGGGATTCGTATAATAAAATTCTTATTTAATATTCCGTGCAGTAAAATGCTTTTTCAAAGTTGCTATCATAAAAAGCCAAGACAAACTAGCGTACTATAAAATTCTTTCTGAAATTTCAATACAATAAAAAGCTAACTCGACATTACTTGTGATACAAGCAAAATGTAGCCAAATAACTTTAAAATATGATTTTCGTTTTAGCTAATCATAATTGCTGCCTTTATTGTTAATATTATTATTATTATTACTATTATTATTATTGTTGTTCTTGTTCTTATTAGTATTGCAGGACAAATTCCAAACAATATAAAAAAACATTTTTTTATAAATAAATTGCACATAATAAATAAATAAAAAATAAATAAAATATATAATTTCAAAACATTGAAAAGAAATAAATGATAAATGATTATTTACTTTTAAATCTTTGTATAAAAATTTAATGCAAAAGGTTATAGAGATTATATTAAGAAGGTTACTTAATTATTACTTTTTTTATAATGGGTATAATATAAAATCGAAAGCAACTAACTAACTTTTCACATGTGAGATAAATAGAATGTTTAAAAATGTCTTTCAATTCGTGTATTTTTAATGTGCGTATAATTAATTTAGGTAAAATTTCAACTTAAGTAAAAATTAATTCTTTTGAAAGTTATACATTTTAAGAATTTTCAACGTTTCACAAATCTATAACTCCTTAATATTGTTTATTTTTAGTATTTAAATTTGAAAAAGAATTTTATTGCACGTTAGTTTGTCTTGGCTTCTTATGATATCAACTTTGAAAAATCATTTTATTGCACGAAATATTGAATAAGAATTTTATTACACGAAAAAATTCAATAAGCATTTTATCAACGGAAGGCGTCGAAAATTTCTTCTACCAAGAATAAAATGAGCACTTTTTCAAAAGTTGATAAATCCACATTTTATTATTTCGAGAAAATTAAACAATTGCAGTTTCGCACCTAACCCCTAGAGTTAATTATGAAGTGGAAAAACTATACGAATTATTTATATAAAAATGGTTTTTGGACCTAAGGTGATTTATTTTTAATTAAAGTTATAAATATACTAAATATGCTTGGATCAAGAATATTATTCTTAGACTAATAATTATTATTCTTGCATCAATAATAAATTATTCCAAGAATAATTTTACTAGATTCGATCCTAAGAATAATTTGCATTTGATTCAATGCAAAAATGCATTCATACAAGAAAACATTTCTCTCAGTGATAAGATAATTGAAATCCGATTCCATTGAAAATTAATAATATCATTATATTATTAATTTTCAATGGAATCGGATTTCAATTTTTTGAATTAACGATCAGATTTTCAGTCAATCTTGAAATATTGAACAATTATTGCAAAAAATGTTAATTGAAATGCAACAAAAACAAATTTTCGTTGAGGATATTTTCTTTACTAATTAACATATACTTTTGTTTGTTTAGTATGTAAATGAGGTTGTGATAGGAGCGCCTTATGAGGTAACGAAAGATCTTATGGAACATTTTAACGTATCAGTAGTGTGTCATGGAAAGACCCCAATTGTTCCTTGTGAAAATGGTGCTGATCCGTATGCAGAACCAAAAGAACAAAATAAATTTAAACTGTTGGACAGTGGCAATGATATGACGACGGAGAAAATTGTCGAAAGGATTATACTCCACAGGTGAGTTTTATTCAACTGGAGCACTCATTACTCCTTGAAATAACATTTTATGCATATATTTTGAAATTTATTTTAGCTATTCCATTTCGTTGATTAATTTTTTTTAATTTTCTCTTTATTTATTTTCTTTTAATTTACTGCATGGGCAAATCTCCGATACTGTTTAATTTTAACTTCGAAAAACAAAGAGAACAAAATTTAATAAGCTCAGGAATAAAAACTTGTGAATAAGTAAAGATGGTAATTTGGAATTGGATTTTATATTTTAACATTTAATATTTTAATAAATCAATTTTATGCAGATTAGCATGATTCGGTTTCTTTATTTTTGATTATTTTTTCTTTCCTATAGAAGCTTTGTTAAAAATTTTAATTCCTTATAGTTTACCTTTTTTGTATTTTCTCATATTAATATTTATTACAAATTTTTGAGTCAATTTAATTCCAAGGAGGAATCGTTTTTCTATTTTAAAAATCAAAATAATGACTTCAAAGTTTCAAACATAGCCTCTTCTCGAGTAGGCGTTATCCTAAATGACATTTTCACAAACACTCTCTGTTCATAAATTTCAAACTCTGTAAAACTAATTACAAAATGCATGGAAAGAAAATTAATTATAAATTTTATAAAAGTGTTTTACAATTCAGGGAAAAAGGATCAAAAAATGAAATTTTCAGATTCATTATTTCAAAATTTAAAAAAATTATATTAAATTTGCTATTTAAAGTTTAAAATTACTTAATAATGATTCGAATGGTGTTTCTAAAGCTTAAAATTCCTTGTATGAAAATTTCGCTTTCTGGCATTTATACTCTAAATTATAAAACATTTTAATAAAATTTATAATTAATTTTCTTTCCGTGTAAATTATCATTCTTAAAATATTCGAAAGTATGTATACAGTAAAGGTTCTAACTCAATAATCAGAGAAGGATTTTGAAATTAATTATCTTTGTTTTTTTAAATCATATTGTTCTCTAACTTCTTTAAAAATTATTCTTGGATATTCATTTCAACTCATATGTTCATTATATTATTTCGTTATGCTGTGTTAACAAATAAAATCATTTTGTGTTTAAAGAAGTCCCTAAAGAGATGCTTTTTCAGCTTTCTAAAGATTCACAAGAAACATACATACATAATACCTTATTTTAAAACTTGCTTAAATGTAATAATAATTATTTTTAATACATTTTTGTCATAAGGTTACGGTTCCTATACTCGATCAGTGATGATTTAATTGGATAAAATTAACTAATAGTTTAATAATGTTAATGCCATATGATATTTCGAATATTACAAGCTTTATTTTTATAAATGTAATAAAACTATTAATTAATTTTATGTAATTAAATCATCACTGATCAACTATAGGTTCTGATCAAGTATAGGTACTGTTACCTTATATTGCATAATTTATAATAATAAACAATTATTTATAAACTCGAGACACCAAAAGGCTAAAAGTTCTAGAGATTTGCCCGTGAAATCTTCTAAATTAAATTTTATTCTGAAATGTTTTTTTACTTTTTCTTCGTTTTGGAAAACAATAATTTGTCCTGATTCTAAAATAAATATTTTCTTTTTCCTTTACCCACGTTATTTTCAGTTATCACAGAATGTAGTGTTTTTATAACCCCCTTAGGTCCGAGGAACTTCGTACAATCATTAAGAATTTGAAGTTGAAAAGATAGTTTCCATTACATCTTCCTGTTTTGTATTAACCATTTGGTTTATAATAAATGTCTTTTTTTCGTATCCTAACGCTTTTTATTTTATTTTTATTCGTCCATTTGAATCACTTGTGGGATATGCAAAATAAAAGTATTGCTATTAATGTGCAGTTTCTTTTCAATTTTTCAATTATCATTTTTATTTTTGCATTTGATATCATTTTGTTTTTATAATTTATTAGAATTAAGGGCAGATTTTTGTTTGCGTATCCCAAAACTATCCCTGTACTATATTTTTAATTAGCGTATAATTACAGGTTGGAATTTGAAGATAGAAATTTAAAGAAGGAGAAAAAAGAACTTGCTGCTTATGAAGCTTTCACCAAATCACAAAATAGTGCAATAACAGAATGATTTTTATGATGTTAAGGCTTTCTGGAATTATTTGTAAATATGGAACTATGCTAATTTCTTATTTATTATGTCGATCGTGAAACTTGCCTTTTTCTATTTAAAGTTTTTACAGATTTATGTGCAGTGTTTTTAAGTTAAATAATGTATTAAAGCAATATCGTAAAATGTTACTGCAAGATTTAAAAACTTGTGTTTATATAAATTAATTGAACGAAACGAGTATTATTTAACTCTTGTTCAAAAATTAATGTTCCTTTATTGTAATTCATTTCATAATTATTGAAATCATGACATACGGTGAAATTTTAAACGAAATCTTCTTGATAGATAATTTTTAGAAATCATCCAATTAGACAAAACGGATGCAATATCATATCAAAATCAAGAATAACGACTGATGATTTTATTTCTATTCTCGTAGTCGAGAGTTTGAATTGAAATTTTTTATTAAAGGGCATTATTTTTCATATTGTAAATAAATCCTCTCTTAAAGGCTGTTATTAGATAGTCAAAAAGTAATATTGCCTAGATTGTCAAATAGTACAATTGTTTAGAAAATCAAATAGTAAAATCGTTGAGGCTTTTTGAAAAACTCAAGACATTGAAATGATTTGGCAAAAATACGAAAAACTGTCCCGTAATTGTCGTAATTCATAATTATTGGATTATTGGACTTGTATTAACTTTTTTCAAATCAAAATTACTTTTAAAATTTTTGGAAATTGAAACTTGTACAATTGATTGATCTGCGATGTCAGTCATGATTTTTGCTCATTTGTATGTACTGTTATAGTCTCTTATTTAACCGTATATTTAATAAGATATTTCGTATTCTGACAGCAAAAAACTACTTAAAAATAGACAGCGAAATTTTTGACTTGAATATTTTTATATTTTAAATTATTTTGCAAGATTTGGTGAGATTTTGTGAATTTTAAGTTCTTAGAATATTGAAAGTATTTAAAAATTAAATTATTTTTTGTCTAGAGAAAATTGAAGATTGCTTTGTTTATAAAGATTGGTATGGCGTGTGTATAAAAAATAAAAATTGAATTGAAAACAGAGACAATGTTTATTTGAATTTTTAATTATTTTACTTTCTCTATCAGGAAGAAAATTATTTTGCTTTTTTTGGAAGCGAAATGTCCATGAAATTGACATAATTTTCACCTAGTTTTAAATATTATAAACGTTTTCGAAGTTTTATAATGTCAGAAAAGAATTCATTCGCGAAAAGTTCGCGTTTGGTGCGATGGATGGTAAGTTCAAAATTTCATACTTTTATTTAAACATTTCGATTAAAACAATAAGTCTAATTTGTCTATTGTAAGTATTTTTTGGCAATATTTAAAAGTTATAAAGAAATAGAAAAAATATGTTTATAAAAATATAAGGTCGCTAACAAAATACAAAATAAAGGGAAGCAAAAATAAAGTTTATTATAAACGAAAATAAATAAAGATAATAAAATTCTTGGGAGTTTTAGGTAAGAAGGTAAATTAAAATTTTTGTGAAATTGAAACTTATATTTACTGTATCAAAGTGGTACAGTGTGTAAATTAAATTCCAGTGCGTGAAACAAATCACTTTACTGATTTAAATTAATTTTTCTAATAAAGCTTTGACCAAGATATGAAAAATTACAAAAACATAATGATTTTACGCTTTTCTAGATTTATTTATATAAATGACTTTATTAAATGTAAATTTTTATTTTTCAACTTGTTTTATGTTTATGAATATAGAGGAAGGGCTGTAAAATGGACGTGAAACAATAATTTGTAGCATTAATTAATAAAGTATTATTATTATTATTATATAAATGACTTAAAGATTAATCAGTTCAATATAATTGATAAAAACTAAAAATGGAAAAAAAAGAAAGACAACGATTATTTGAATTTTTAATTACTTTTTATAGTTTGTAAAGAAATATAAAAATCTTACACTACGTTTAACTTGATTGTATAGAGACTGTTTGGCGCACACTTAAAAGTAAAATAAATAATTAGATCACCGACAACATCCAGTGATAAAAAAATGTATTTGAAAAAATTATTTCGCCAGGAACCAATTTTGGGT
This sequence comes from Ganaspis brasiliensis, assembly GCA_037103525.1. Classification (NCBI taxonomy): domain Eukaryota; kingdom Metazoa; phylum Arthropoda; class Insecta; order Hymenoptera; family Figitidae; genus Ganaspis; species Ganaspis brasiliensis. Next base: position 747,542 of record JAZKLR010000256.1, on the reverse strand, counting down.
GTTGAAATGTCGCACTAATGGTGAAAAAGAGAGATGTTTGAATAATAATGAATCCAGTTTATGATTCCTTATGAAATAATTTTTTGCCTTTATAAAATAAATTATAGAAAAATTTAATTCTCGACGGATGCGCTTATTTTACCAAAAACGAATATGTACAGAGTTTATTATTAAAATAAAGAAACATAAAAATATTATAAATTTAAAGCTTAATTTTCCTCAATTCATCAAATATATATCTAATAATGTATTTAAAATTAGTTTAATAATTTAAGAATTTTTACTAACATACTCTAAACTAAATAATATATTTATTGCACGAACAAGATTTAAAATTGCTTGCTCCTTCAGGTCACGAAATAGCATTGCGTTCGGTATTCTGAATTTAAATCTATTCAGTATAATATTGTACAACTAAAAATATTCGATTCTCTATTGTTTTAGAGAGACAATTTTTTAGTTGATAAAGTATATAATGCAAAATTTTGAGAATATCGTGTCAATAGATTATGCGAATAAATTGTTGACAGCTTTAATAAGTTCCTTTGCAAAAGAAACCTTTTTAATTTTATCATTAAAATTTTCGGTAGATCAATTTAGAAAAATAGATTTCGCTTTTTTAAAAAATATATGATTGATGACGTTAAAACTATTGCACAACTGATCTTCCAGTATATCCAGGAGAAGGTTCGCAATATTTTCTAGCACGATCTCTGACGAGTTCATCGATACTTTTATTGTGAGGTATTTGGGAAATACTTTGGAGACGAGACGCTAAATAACACATAATTAGGGCTGAAAGAACCAACAATGCTCCGAGACCGGTAGCTACATAAAGAAAACTTCCACAAGTGTTTTCAAGTCCTGCTGTCATCCTGTCGTAGACATCTGAAATTAATTTAATTATAATAATATTAATAATCCACTTATTAACGTATCCAATTGATTATTATAATTTTAAATTAATAAATTTAATATATAAAAGATATGATTTTCATACCGTCTGGCATCATAACGGTGTACTCAATATTTTCTTTAAATTTCGTGAAAGGAGTTGAGTCATTATATTTTTGGATCATTCTTTCCGCTCGTGGAAAAGACGTTTCTGTTTCAGACGTTCTTCTTCTGCGTTTTCCATGTCCTGAAGGCTCAAACAAGTCTAGACAGAAATCCTAGAAGAAATAGAAGCAATTAAGAAATTAAGTATAATATGTAAGTAAATATAAATCTATAAATATGAATTACATTTTATTAAAAAAAAAGAATTTAATTTATACTTACGTATAAGTATTAATTACACTTGTTAATTCCCAATTTGTCAATTAAAGGTGTGAAAAATTCAAATTTATCATTGAATACTAAAGTTAAAAACTTAAAAGATTGTAAAAACGCGTATTTCTAAAAGAAAAATGGTAATTTCCTGTATTCTTTGACAAAAATTTTACATTACTTAAATTACTTTAAAAAAGTAATATTTTAAATAATGATTTAAATGTATCCAAAAAGATGGAAGAATCAGAAAGAAGATAATATTGGACAAAAAAAAAGTTGCAATTTAAAAATAATAAATTATAATACTGAGTCGCTGAATTTGAGAACGAAATTATAATTCAAAATGTGGTTGGTTTTTTTCTCTTAAAAAAAAAAAAAACATTACCAATTTCTAAATTTTAAGAGAGAAAAAGTTAACATTTAAGAAAAAAAGTAAAAAACTAATCTGACTTCCGGTACAGATTCATCGACCCAAAATACGTAATAATTAACTGGTTTCGTTCGCCAGAGAAAAATTTTTTGTGGTTCTGTATACTGATAAAAATGTTTAATAAAAAAAATTTTTAAATTAATGTTACCTATTTAGTAACAATTACATTGTTGTTTCTTTAAAATAAATACAAATAATCTCCTGAAAATAATGTGAGAGTAAGCGTAACAAATATAAAAAGCATTTTCTTACCAAAATGCATTTAAAACATGAAAATAATGTAACAATGGCACAGAATTGAAAAATAATGAATTTCAGGTAATAGTTGAACAACATGGTGACTATAAAATTTCAGAAACACGCTAAAATAATAAAATGTGTCAAGTTTAAACATTCAAACTGAAAAAAATCTAAAGGCCTGCCTAAAGCGATATTTAAAGATCCTATATCTCATTCTCGCAAAAAAGCTATCCTAGCTATATTTAAAAAATTCCTTTAATTAAATTTGCACCAACACATTCACTCCACGGTTCTCTCTCATTCTCCCCAGGTGCAAAAACCTACACTAGGGATTACGTCCCGGGACGTATCCGTCACCTGAGCTCAGGAAGCTGAAACATTCAAAAATTGTAAATTAGTCTGTTAGGTTATAAAAAATTTAATATAAATGAAAAATTATCAAAATTTAAGAAAAAAATAATTTAATTTTGGCAAGAACTGAAAAATTATTATTTTTAAAAGAAATATTTTTCAGATGTCATATTTTTAAATGGGAAAATTCTTGGATTTTAAAAATTAAATTAATGCTTTTGTCTTTGATTAAGCTACTTTTTAAGGATGAGGAAATTAATTAATTATGAAATGTTTAATAATTACAAATAGTAGAAGATGAATAATGTGAAAAATATTCGTGATTTATGAAGATATTTTAAAAAAGATAATGATTCTACATTATTAGTTTCAGAGCCGGCAAGATATGATTAGCAGGGCTGATAAAAAACAAAAATTAATTTTTTTTAAAGATAAAATCAGTACCTACATAAAATTTCCAAATGTTAATTTATAAGTAGTTGATTTTTTAAATTAAGAACATTTAATAAGAAATAATGAAGAATAAAACATTTAATCAAAGTCAAATAAATTATGTCGAATAAATGAGAAAATTTAAAAAAAATCTTCAAATTCATATGATCGCAAAATTAAGAAAATTAGGTAAAAGCAACGAAAACATAATAAATAACAAAAAAAAAAAAAAACAGAAAAACGTAAAAAGATAAGAAAACAATCTATTTAAAAAATGAGAGAATTCTTTTAATTCAGAACATAAATGGAGAAATGTTTTTTTTTTAATCTAACGAAATGTAGGGGAGAGGGCCCCAAGTTGGACACCCTATCGATTTATTGCTGTAGAATCCAAACCGAATAAAATATATTAAAATGTTTTATACCGGATGAAAGTACAATTTATAAGGTAACTTATGGCCACAGAGATAAAATTTTATTTTGAACATAAACATTTTTTAAAGCATTTTTTCTAATTGTTAAAATTTTCGGTCTAAAAAAAAGGGGCCCCAAGATGGACACCTTCTTAAAAGTCTCTGAAAATGGTAGTAAATAAAAAATTAACATCGTGTAACAATTCTTGAACTAAGTTTTAATCATTTTACGGAATTTATCAAGAAATAAAATTTCTAAAAACTTCAATTTAATAGCTTAACAGTAAAAAGTAATAAAATATCGAAAAATATCAATATAATAAATTCTCTAACTATAAAATCACATTTTATGGTGGAAAATAAATTTTTTTTTAATAATTGGCTCAAAAAATTATTGAAAAAAGTATAAAATCGAAAATATGCAAAAAAATACATTGAGATTTTAGGCCTGTCCATCTTAGGGTACATGACACCATTTTTTAATCCCCAGTAAATATATATATATATGAATACTGAATTAGTAAAATCATTTTAGAATATTATTATACGATAAATAAAGAATATTATTACGTTCAGTACTCATTCTAAATCATAAATTTAAATAACTTTACCAACTTGAGAAAAAACTGTTACAAAACTTTTTTAGACACAAAATTACGTGGTATGTGTAGAAGAAAAACCAACTGGTTTTTTTTCCTCAAATGTGCATCAAAATGTTCGTCTATACAAACAACAAAAATGACAGAAAGCATAAGGCGCTGTCACCTTAAACAAAAATTTTATACGAAATGTCCATCTTGGGGCCCACTCCCCTACCTATAAAAAAAATAAAAAAATTTGGTAAGAATCTACTAAAAAATAAAAAAAAAAAAAAATAAAATAAAAAATGAACCTATGTATATAAAGATAAATAAAAAGCGCACAAAAGATATTTTAAAATTCTTAAAAAATAAAAAAGTTTAAGAAAATTGAAAACAGGTAGTTTAACGTCCAGGAGTTATCATCAAAGTAAGAAAAACAAACACGTATTCTCCAGACAAAAGTCAGTCAATTTATTTCAACGTAAAGTCACGTCAAAAACAAATAAAAACTGTCGACGTTATAATATTACATTATTTAAAGCAAGTCCAAAAATAAATTTGGAAAAATAAGGAAAATTCAAAAATTTTATGAAAAAATAAGTAAGTTTGTAAAAAACCTCGCAAAAAATTGACAAGATGTAAAAACAAATTGAATAAATTTACAAAAAAATCAAAACTTTATTTCAACGAAATAAAAAGTTTAGTGAATATTATAAAATAACAAAATTGTTTAAAATTATATGAAATAATTTGCATAAAGAGAAGATAATTAAAGAACATCCTAAAATAAAAAGACAAAAACAAAAAAATATCAAAAGTAAAAGAAGTAAAAATTTGTAAATTTTATAAAAATAAGAAATTATATTATAAGATAAAAATTAAACAGTTTTGAAGAAGTAAAATCTCTTAGAAATATTGTAAGAATTAAAAAAAAGGATTATTGTGAATATGGAAAATAAATAATATTATTTAATTATTTACATTAATTAATATGCATTTAAAATTTTAAATTTGAATTGATTCAAAAGTTCGAACAAATTGGAATATGAGTAGGTTTTGGAAAAAGTTTAATACTATTTTTTGTTATCTTCATAACCAAAATTGAGATTGATATTTGTAGATATTTTGATCAAATATAGCACAATGTTTTAAATATTATGAAGAACAAAGAATTAAAATTTTCTAGATTTATTTACAAATTTCTGTTTTTTTTTAATGTTTGCGGTGTTTTATATGCAGTATTAGATATCCGGAGAATTGTAAAGATTTTTTATTTAAATCATATTTTTAATTCCCCATATGGAAATTCCCCAATGATTTAAATCAATTACTAATCAGCCCTGCTGATTAGTTTCTTAAAACAGAAAAAAAAACAAATATCTCACAACACAAATATTTTCCACCTTATTGCAATCTTTTTTATGACATTTCTCAAGATTTCAAAGAAACTCGTGATTTTCTCGATTAGTTGAGACATTAATTAAAACTGAAAGAACATTAATAAAAATATTAATTTCACATTAGATAATAATATGGAAAAGTAATTTTTATCAGTGGTCACCATGTTGTTAAAATTACAAAACACTCACCGATCGGAGATCCCCAGTCCGAGCAACAGCAGCATCTTTTTTTCTGGACCAGACCTAAGAAATTTCTCCCTCGAACCTATGATTATGTAAAGAACACCTTTTTCACACATCCTCCTTCCTTCTCTTGGTCTGCAAAATTGCGAGGAAATCAGTAAAATACCATTTTTTAAAATTAAGTCAACAATTTTTAAAGCAATTTAAATTATAATAGTATAGAAGTTCAAGTTATCAGACACACTTTTATTAGCAGAATCTAAAATATTTTTTACATTTTGAAAATAATGCACCTTACTAATTTTATTTACAATACTTCATCTTTAAAAAATTGAAAATTCTATTTTTTAAAGAATAAGTTCTGTAGATAAGTAGTAAGTCGCATTATTCTGAAAATGTGAAAAATGTTTTCGAGTTTGATAACAGAAGCTTATTGTCTGATAACTGGGATAATCTCTACCTTAGATGTACTTAAAGATGCACAAAATTGATGATATATTTATGCTTTAAAAGATATTTTTTCAAGTTACTCAATGTAAAATTTTAAAAAACAAAAACACTTATGACTTTTTTCACAAGTACCTTGAGGTCTCAAAAATGTAACTCCATCATTATAAAACCGTTTATCTACCAGTGGACCAAATTTGATTAAAATACTAATGTCAATTCTTTTTGAATAAAGCTTATTTACTTCATTATTTGATTTAACTTTTTAAATTTATAATATGAAAGTAAAATAATTATACTCACAATAGTCTGCGTTCAGCTGTACCTGATCTCCATTCTGGAGCTGCTCTGGAACGATAATCCGATTTTTCATTCCCGAATGTTTTTATTTATTATTCACTTTGTCATTTTTCTACACTTCGCAAATAAATGCAAGTATATTTATACTAAAACAACCCGCACTCTGTACCTACAGAGCGAGAAACTTACGTACACTCCCGATATAATTATTTAATAACATTTACAGAAGGAAAGAAATTAATTTTTTTTAATAATCCTCGCACAGTGAAGGAAATTTCCAGATAATAATAATAAAATATAATATAACAAATAGAAATTCCTAATTTAATTTTTAAACAATTTGCAACAATTATTTGAGATTCATAAATAATTAAAATTTAAGCTTCTGTTGAATTTTTAATAAATCCAGAAAAATATTCTAATTATTTAAGACACTCGGATTAATTGAGTTTGCGTGACGAACTAAAAATTTATTGACTTTCCCAGGAATTTAGGATTTTCCGCAATTGAAAAAAATAACTAGTTCAGATTTACCATGACCATATAAAGTAACACGGAAACATATTTCAATCTCTAAAATGACTGTTAATTTTTTAAAACTCTTTAAATTAACGTAAAATTGAAAATATCAAGGATATCAAGAAACTACGGTGTAGCGGCGGTCACGTAACGAATCTCTCATATAAAATACGTTTATTTTTGTCGACATTAATTTTACCTCCTCATGTTTCATCACACACTTTTATGACAAGCAGCATTTTTTAAAGATTTCACTTAGCATTTATTAAACAAAGCATTAATTATTATTCAATAAAATTGGCATCATCTGAAAACTTCTAACCTCACAATCCCGCCGCTAAGAAAAATTGGGAAAATCACTAAATTGTTACTTTTAGATTAATTACTTTTATGTTATTTATACAAAACTTTATGAGTGAACCTAAGAAATTATTTGAATTCTCACTTCACAACGCTCTACACTTTAAAATAGAACTTATTAATATAAGTTGATCCCGGAAAAACGTGAATTGTTTGTTTACTAATCAACTGAAATTAACAAGAAGATGGCATTTCGTCGCTATGCGGATATTTGAAACTGAAAAAGTTTAATTTGGTGTTTTTTATAAAATTAAATACCGTATAACTTAATCAAATAGTACAAACACATTTTATATTTCGTTTGCAAAATTGTGTCGTAAATAATATTCACTATGATTTCAAGAATCCGGATTAATATATTGTGTTATTAACGTTATTATTAATTTTTAAACTTTCGTTGTTTATCACCGTGGCGCTATCTGTGTGTAAATAATAAAAACCACATTCATTTCATCAAAAATGTATAGAGATGGCGCCACATCGAAATTCCAAAATTTAGAAATTAGTACTATACGTATATTATTTATTCGTATCCAGATTTCTCAAATAATACTTTAGATATTTGATATGTGTAACAATCCTCTATAAAATATGGAATCTTTATTTACTATTTGGTTAAGTTCTAGAATTTAACTTCTTAAAGAAAACGCAAATTCTTCGAAAATTATTCTCTTCCGCATGTCAACAAAGCGCCACCTAGGGATCTATGGTCTTAATTATAATGACACTTTGTTTCTCTTTGTTGATGTTGATGTGAGATGATGTTTAACAGACTGTTCGTGGAACACTCGAAAAAATTTCACGAAATTTTGAGTAGATAATAATTTGGATTTTAACGTTAATAAAGCGTCAATTTAAGTAATTTCGCTAATAAAGTTCGTATAATTACGACTAAAATAATTATATTTGCGCAAGCAATAAGTGATTTTCATTTGTGTCGGGATCGACATTGGCGGGATAGTTTGTTTGTATAGAAAACAAACAAATAAAGATTAGAAGTTCTCCAAATTTTGGCAGTTTCATAGAATAACAATAATGAATACACTTTGTTTAAAGTGTTGAATAAAACATTTGAAAAGCGATGAGTGTCATGGAAATATATGTTACAAAAAAATGTGAGTAAATAAAAATGAATTACTGAAAATTAATAATATATAAATAGAATTAATAAACCGATTTTAGATCTTTCATTACGACTAGATTAAAATTAGGTGAGGATTTTTTGTTCTCGCAAGTTTAATGTCCCTTAAGATTATTTATAATAATAATAAAGTTTTTCAGCAATTACAAACAATCAAACATTTCAATTGTTTCAGAGGATTTTGAAAATTTAATTAAAATTTCTTGTAATTTCAGAGGTTAAAATATGTTTCAAAAAACTCAATGGAAAACCTTGGAACATGGATATAAGTAGTCAGAAAATTTTTGTTTAGTTTTGGAGAACCTGGAAAAGTCACAGAATTTTAATTTTATAATTGTAATTCTCTATTTGAATATTTAAATAACTTTTCTTGACTGTTTAAAAACTTTTATATTATTACGAATTATTCTTTCAAATTTACTTTATACACTTTCTAAATTTAAATAAGTGAAAATTCACTTATTTAGATGTCAAAAGTGCTCTCATCTGATTTGAGTGTTGATTTTTCTCGCTCTTTAAATTTAATTCTATTGCTATAAAGCAGGGCTAAATATTATTTTTAAATAATTCTGCCAAATCGCGAAAATACTTTAAAACTAATATTTAACTTTTTTTTATATCAACAAAATTGAAGTTCCATTATTTGTAATCCTCAATTATTTCTAATAAATCAACATTAACTAATTTATTTTTTCTTTTAAGAGCGAGAAACGTCAATATTTAAATCAGTTGAGAAAATTATTGTTTTCCTTAAATTTTCTTTATTCTTAATTAACTGTCAGTTAATCGAGGTTTCATTGTATAAAAGTATTAATTTTATTTTAGCATTAAAAGAATGAGTTTCTTTTTAACGGTGTAAAATGTTTGATTTTTTCAACTTGTTGGCTTTTCAAAATTTATCAGAATATTATACTTTGTTATTGAAAAAAAGGCGTAATAAACCTGGAGCATTTGAGAAATGTTTTGTTATTGAAATCTTAATAATCCTGTGTTAAAATAACAAATTTTTACTACTGTCAAATTTTGTTTTTTGCAGATTCTGAAAGTGTTGCAATTATGACTGGATCTCACAGCATAAATAGTCTAGTAGAAAATAAAAGTATGACTCTGTTTACAATCGAACTTTTCGGGAGTGTTCATTTTCGATATTTAGTACATTTTCGGGAGTGTATACGTCAGTGTCTTATCCTGTAGATACGGGGTACCGGTTTGCGATTTTTTATCGTTTGTGTTGTATACAAAAAAATTTTAACGGGAGTGTTCGCAAGTTTTTCACCTTCAAGATTCGGGGTGTCGGTTTACGATTATAAATTTTTATTTCAGTTATTACCTAATTCCTCAAAATTAATTTCTTTCCTTCTGTAAATTTTAAATAGTTATCGGGAGTGTGCGTAAGTTTCTCACTCTGTAGGTACAGAGTGCAGGTTGTTTTCAGTAATTATACTTGTATTTAATTGTAGATTTTATAACGGTGACAAGTGAATAACAAATAAAAACATTCGGGAGTGTGAAACAGTGGATCATCGTACCAGAGCAGCTCCCGGAAGGAGCTACTAATGAATTAGTGAAAAGTAAGCTACAATTAAATAATAAGTATTTTACTAGTTTTTAGGGGACGTATGATGAAATTCTAAAATTAATTATTTAGAATATTTATTTCATTGAATTTCATTAACATCTTTTTTTAGTTAAAATTTCACATTTTCGAATATGTTTTCAATCGAACATAAATTAATCAAATTTTGATAGAAATCCTTTTAACCAACTCTTCATTTAAAAAAATTCCAATTTAAATGAATTTTAATTGAGAAGAATTTTTATTTTACAGAATTTTAGGTTAATCAAATTTCTAAATAACAGCATATTCATTCAGCAGAATCTTCTTTTGTCCGAAATTGTATTAGTACAAATTGACATCTGATAGAAAACTTAAAATGCAGAATGTTCGTTTGTCCCAAAAAGTATCCGACAGAAAGATTTTAGGGCGAATTTTGAATTTGCAATTTTGTTCATATTTTCTGATTGGTCAATTTCAAAATTCACGCCAAAATATTTCTTTTGCATACTTTTTCGGTCATTTGCAATTTCGGGCAAATGAAAATTCTGCATTTTAAGTTTTCTATCAAATGTCAATTCGTACTATTACAATTTTGGACAAATGAAAATTCTGTCAAATGAATATTTTGGTATTTATAAATTCGATTAACTTAAAATTCTGTAAAATAAAAATTCCTTTAAATTAAAATTCGTTTAAATTGGAATTCTTTTAAATGAAAAGTTGGTTAAAAGGATTTCTGTAAAATGAAAATTATGTTTAATATGAATTCGCTGACCTAAAAATTCTGTTAGGACAAAATTCGGATTAATTTATGTTCGATTGAAAACATATTCGAAAATGTGAAATTTCGACTAAAAGAACATTCTTTCTAATGAAATTCTATGAAATAAATATTCTAAATAATTAATTTTAGAATTTAATCATACGTCCCCGTTTTTAGTAGAAAACTACTAATTGAAATAGTAAAATTTCATTATTTCAATTAGTAGTTTCCTACTAAAAAATTAGTAAAATTCTTACTATTTAACAGCAGCTTATTTTTCGCTAATTCATTAGCAGAAATCCACTAATTCAGATTTTGAAACAATGAAGGAACTAATATTTATTTAAAGTAAAATAAATAAATAATTATGAAATGCATATTAATATGAGTTTGTATATTGATATAAATAAATATAAATAAATTTTTATATTGATTCCTTTTGCGAACTATCAAATAATGTTTGAATTAATTAACTAAATCTTTTACACAGAGGTTTTTTTTTAGAATGTTTTAATTCGGAAAAATTAAAATTCACTCTGCTCTTCAATCCCTCAAATCTTATTTACCGTAGTTCTATGTATCATAAAAATTATATACTTGACTTCTAAAAGTCTGTTGATACTTTATATCGGTATAAAGTAAAATAAACTGTTGATCATCAATTTTTTGCTTCTTTTACTAGATAATAATTAAAATTGCTTTAAAAATGTTGACTTAACTTTAAAAAAATTTATTTTATTGATTTTTTCTTCGGAATTTTTTAGATCAGAAGACGGGAAGGAGGATGCAGAAAAAGATCTCTTCTACTGAAGAGGAGGAATCTCTTAGGACTGCTCCAGAGGAGGCGCTGCTGCCATCGCTCCGACGTGGGAATCTGCGATCGGCTAGTGTTTTGTAATTTTAACAACATGGTGACGCCACTGGTAAAAATTATAATTTCATATTATTATGAAATGTAAAAAATAATATTTTTATTGGTGTATGGTCAGGGTGTCTCATATTAATAATGAAAATCAGAATTTTAATTTTAATTTTGAAAATGATCGTAAAAGAAGCTGTTGTTAACGTGGAAAATGTTTGTATTGGGAAAATTTGTTTTTTAAGGAAACTAATAATGTAGAATCTTTATCAGTTTCTTTTATAAAATAATTATTCACATCACGAGTATGTTTCACATTTTTAAATCTTCTTCTATAATTTTTGTAGTCAGTAAAATTTTTATAAATGTTTTTATTAGATATTTTGCTTTTTAAGAGGATTTAATCAAAGACGAAAATAATAGATTAAAATTGTAGAATCCATGAATAAATCCATTTGTATTGAAACATTTGATCAAATTAAAATTAGTAGACACCTAGACTTTTTATATGATTGTATTATTTGAAATATTGATTAAGGTGACACTAGTAATAAATATTTTTTTATTTTGAATTGTTCAAAAGTAAAGCTTTTAGTTAGCTTATGTAAAAAAAGTTTGTTCAATTTACTTCTAAAATGAATAGAATCTGTAAAAATATATAAATCGAAAAATATTGCTTGCGACTCCTCTTAATCCTCACAATTTTATTGCTCTTTAACTTGTTAATTGTGATTATAATTTTTTAATTTCCAAGAATTTTGTAGTTTTAAAAAAATATTGCAATTTTATTTTCAATTAAAATATAATAATTGTCTTTTAAAAGTAATAATTTATCAGTTCTTAAAAAATTAAATTCAGTTTTAGTTAAATTTTGATAATATGTCGTTCTTTTTTAAAATTTTCTATAAAATAATAATATACCATTTTTGAGTGTTTCAGCTTTGTGAGTTCAGGTGACGGATACGTCCCGGGACGTAATCTCTAGTGTAGGTTTTTGCACCTAGGCGGAATGAGAGAGAACTTTGGAGTGAATGTGTTGGTGCGAATTTAATTAAAGGAATTTTTTTAAATATAACTATAGGTAGGATAGCTTTTTTGCGCGATGAGATATAGGGTTTTTAAATATAGCTTTAGTTTGGCCTTTGGATTTTTTTTCCAGTATGAATGTTTCAGTATTTAAAAGATTTGAAATTTCTAATTATTTTTTTTCATGTTTTCACACCGAGAAGAATCTGTTTCGATTGGGAATCTTTCTCGGTGTGAATTTTTAATAATGTCACCATGTTGTTCAATTATTATCTTAAATTTTTTATTTTTGAAAATTATCTTGAATTTTCTATTTTTCAAATTTGTGTATCTGTATAACATTATTTTTATTTTCAGATTAAACTCGGTAACAAATTTCGGAATCCCTCTGAATAATAATAATTATTAAAAATGATTAATCACCAATCTGCAACTTTCGTCAGTGTTATATTTCAAATAAATGGCAAAATATTTATGTTATATAATAAGTTTCATTTTTACTTAAATTCCTGATTTAAAAAATAAGTAACTTTTTCACGACCCCCATTCAAATGAAAACTTCACTTTTTCTGAATTTACATTTTTCTTTCAGAAATACGCGTTTTTACAATTCTTTTTTTATTTTAGTTTTAAGTGTCAAGTTTGTGCTTTTAAACTTGGTGATAAGTTTTTCATGAAATAAATTGCGTATAAACGTAAGTACAAAATGATTTTTATACTTTCATATCAACTGAAAGGTGTCTTTTGGTCGACAGCCTAAACGAAAGTTAATTAAAATATAAATATGTTTTACGTAATAAATATTAATTGAAATAATAATATTATAACATTTTTTCAGTCTTAATATGAGCCAATAATTTCTGGCTCAAATTTTGACTTTTAATAGTATTACTGCTAATAAAAAATATTTAAAAAGTAAAAATTGTACCGGTTGACAATCTTGGGGTTCCATACACGCCTTAATTTGAGAATGAATCCATAATGTTGATCTGTCTCGCATGGAGCTTAACAAAAACGCTTCAAAGTCCAGAAATACTTCATTCTTTTTGTCCCGATACCTGGCAGGTTGGTGAGGAATAATCGAAGCAAAATCACGATTTCGACAACCTTCCTTTACCAGGAAAACACTTCCTGGTGCATGTGGTTGATCCGGATCAGGACTGACCGTCACCTCTAAAAGTTTAATGAAACCCCATGCACTTTCGGCACTGATACGAGCTCTCAATTGGAGTTTTGTGCCAATTGGAACTGCTTGATCAACTGTTTGCGAACTTTGATTCAAATCTGATGAATTTCCAACAGCTTCTCGATAAAGAGCCACTTCGTATTCTAAACGACCTGGCGTTTCTTCAACCACGCCAGAAACCCTAGCTCCATGGGGGCTGAAACAATATTATAATTTTGTATTAAGTTAACAATTTTTTTGATTTAATTCAACATGTTTATGGATCCACTTAACCCGGCGAGCGTAAGATGAAACTTCGTAACACGGAGCGTAAGATAGGGTATTTTTTACCCTGTAAAGATTTTCTACTTGTATATTAAAAAAAAGCTTGAAATTTTGGAAATTTTTTACTATATTTGTTTTATATTATCTGTTAATGCAATTTATTAATGTTATGATAAATTTTCATTTGTTTAAACAATTTATTATTGCAAAATTGTAACAATTCCAAAACTAATATAGAGAAAAGTGAATTTCTATAAACTTGTAAGCTTTTATTGGCATTACTTATTATTAAATAATTAAAATAAATAAGAAATTCAGTTAAATTTGTTACAACAGTTATTTAACATTGTTTAAACAAATAATTGTTGTTATTTATTAACTTTTTTCTCATTGCACCTAGAAAGGTGCAGTTTTTTTTATAATTTTTGAAGCTGATTATAATAGAGATGACAAATATTAATGTTGAATCGTTATTTTATCAATTGTTTAAACAAATAATTGTTGTTATTTATTAAATTTTTTTCTATTGCACTTAGAAAGATGCAGTTTTTTTCTATTTTTACAATTTATGAAGCTAAGTGTAATAAACGACAAATATTAAGCTTCATAAATTGTAAAATTAGAAAAAAATTGCATCTTTCTAGGTGCAATGGGAAAAAAGTTAAAAATAACAACAATTATTTGTTTAAACAATTGATAAAATGGCGACTCAACATTAATATTTGTCGTTTATTATAATTAGCTTCATAAATTGTAAAATTAGAAAAAAACTGCATCTTTTTAGGTACAATGAGATAAAAGTTAATAGATAACAACAATTATTTGTTTAAAAAATCTTAAATAATTGTTGTAACAAATTAAGCTTAATTTTTTTTTGTTTTATTAATTAAATACTAAGTAATGTCAATAAAAACTGACAAATTTATAGGAATTTTCTTTTCTCAATATTGTCTTTAGAATTGTTATAAATTTACAATAATGAATTGTTTGAACAAATGAAAAATTAATCATAAGAATAGTAAAATACATTATTTACCTTTTGTTAACAATTATAATTAATTACCCTCAGGGCCGGCGGAAGGTATTTTTTCTAGGGGGGGGGCAATGCATATATATATATATATATATATACCTACACAGACATACGTATATACACAAAAATATATATATATATATATAATCAGGGTTGCTACGCTTTCTGGAATAACTATTAAAAATGCTTACTTTTAAAAATTTTGAAATTGAATGAAGTATGTTTTATGCATAAAATAATCCTGGTTAATAGTATTTTTTTAAAAAAAATTATCCACTTTTTCGTAAATTACTATATCTTAGCGTTTCTTCACTGTCTTACACTGAGAAAAATGAGTTAGCTACTATTTGGATAGCTTTTTTTTAGCGGTGAAATTAAACCAAATTTTTATTTAACAGAATTGTTATTGAGTAGAATTTTTAATAAGACAAATTTTATAATTTTAGAATATCCATTTCACCAAATCTTCATTATTTATCCGATATTTTAGTTGCATTAATTGTTATTTAATATAATTAATAAAACGCTAAATTTCCATTTTTGTCGGATACCCCGAACTATTTAATATTTCGTCTTACTCAAGGGTCTCTACATGTCAAAAAAAAAGTAAATCTTCAAGTGGTCCTTCAATGTTAGTTCTTTTCAGCAAAATTATAGTTCTATACTAGAAGTAATTCGACTCCAAAGGATTTTTCAAAATATTGAAAATTGTGAGAGTTATAGCAGTTTGAACTTTGATGGTACTTATTTTTCATTTATCTATAACTTCATTATTATTAAACCGATTTTAATAAATCCAACGCCAATTATCAGGGAATACTGTGTACTTTATGTTAATTGTATACCGAAAATTAAATTTTTTAATTTGGACCAGAAAAAAGTGAAAATAAAAATTTATTTGCCTTTTTGATCAATTTTGACCCTTTTTACTTTATTTATTAAAACACAATATTATTCCTTATTCTTTCATCTTTAATTTCAAGAAAGAAAAATCTTGGAGACTTGATTAGATCCTGAGATATCAGCATTTTTAGAAAATTAAATTCCTCTAATTCATAGAGAAACAGTGTTGAAGTTTGCATCACATTCATTTGTTTTTTATTGAAATATTTTTTGACTCTTTATTCATGACATTATAAGGTAAAATCATATAAAGAGAACAATATCTCAAGACCTAATAAAGTCTCCAAATTATTTTTTTTAATTAAAGATGATGGGGAGGAGTAAAATAAAGCATATAAAAACCTGGTTTTTTATTATGAATAATTTTTTAATCAAAACCCAGGTTTTTATTATTGATAATTTTTTAATCATTTTGCTGAATAACACTACAAAAGAAGGGCCACTTGCATTTACTATTTGTTACGTGTAAAGATCTCTGCAACTGATCTTTCGATTAAAATTAAATGCTATTCAGAAAAATTAAACTTTTATACTAGAGCTAATTCGACTCCAAAAGATGTTTTAAAATTTTGAAAATTGTGAGAGTTATAGAAATCGAAAATTTAATGGTACTTATTTTTTAATTTGTCGATAACTTGACTATTATTAAACCGAACTTAATAATCAAACTTAAATACTGTATATTTTATGTCAATTGTAGACCAAAAATTTAATTTTTTAATATGAAAAAAAATTAAATAAAATATTTATTTACGTTTTAATCAATTTCATCTTTGTTTTATTTGTTTTTTAAAACACAATATAATTCCTTACTTTTCCAACTTTAATTAAAAAAAAAAATAATAATTTGGAGACTTTATTAGGTCTTGAAATATTGTTCTCATTATATGATTTTACCTTATAATGTCATGAATAAAGAGTCAAAAAATATTTCAATAAAAAACAAATGAATGTGATGCAAACTTCAACACTGTTTCTCTATGAATTAGAGGAATTTAATTTTTTAAAAATGCTGATATCTCAAGAGCAAATCAAGTCTCCAAGATTTTTCTTTTTTGAAACTAAAGATGAAAGAATAAGGAATAATAAATCAAGTAAAAAGAGTCAAAATTGATCAAAAAGGCAAATAAACTTTTATTTTCACTTTTTTCTGGTCCAAATTAAAAAATTTAATTTTGGGTCTACAATTAGCATAAAATACACAGTATTCCCTGATAATTGGAGTTGGATTTATTAAAATCGGTTTTTTTAACATGTAAAGACCCTCAAACTTTTATTAAAAGAAAATTCTGCTGAATTAAAATTTGGTTAAACAAAATTTTGTAAAACAAAAATTATGTTAAATATAAATTCGCTAAACTTAAAATTCTGTTAAGTACAAATCCAGATTTATTAAAATTTGATTAAAAACAGTCTCGAAGAACGATAACACAGCCTCACAAACAAAAGTTTGTCTTAGACACTACAGTAGTGTATTTCTACTTACTTTTTTTCACTGAATAATCAGATTGGTTAAAATTTTTGAAATAATTTAAAGACTCGGACCAAAAAATGCACATGAAAGGTCTGCAAAACCTGGAAATGTCATGGAATTTTGTTCTAAGAAAGTCATAGCAACCCTGATAATTACATTAATTATTGTATAAAATGTTATTGAACTTAAAACTAAGAAGATTGTACTTTTTTAAAAAGTTGTTTACATATTTATTTAAAAATTAAAATTATAAGTCAATTTTCAGAGGGGGGCAAGCCCATACATTGCCCCCTCGAGGTATTTCTAGGGGGGGGGGAATTGCCCCCTGTGCCCCCCCCCCCGGCTCCGCCGTCCCTGATTACCCTAATGATTTTAACTTTTTTTTGCAATATGCGAAAAACAAAACTCTTGGTGTAATTTATACTCAGCGTACATGTGTTCACAATTGTTATAAATAAACAATAAGAAATGTAAAAAAAAAATTTTTTTTTAATCGTTATTGCTTTGTTACCATGCCCTGTGCAGCTATTAAAATTTGCAGAGAAATTCGTCTAGCCAATTTCAAATTATTGAGGAATAAATATTTCACAGGGTAAATTTTACCCTACCTTACGCTCGCCGGGTTAAATGCGAATATTTTAGAGATTTTTTTCGTGTATTCGCGATGAGCACGAAAATGCGAACCTAGCGGCCGTTTGATGAAAGCTCTACAAGAAGTCTCATATACGTGAATCCTGATGCTGAATATATTATGAATTTAAATAATATATCTTTTAATAATTGTCAACAAGTAAATGCGTGAGGATTATTTAGTGTTTACATCAAATTTTAAGAATAGTAAAAATTTTAAGCATTATATCAATTGAAAGTAGAGTAAAAATTCTCTGTATATATAATTTTAGGTTATGTGTCTCATGTCACAATGATTAATATGATTACAATAAGTAAACTAATTGAAGTAGTTTACTGAAATTTATAGTAAATTTTGGTTAAATAAATTAATTTAACAAAATTACCAAATTCTCTTTATAATTTACAACTACTCGTACAAAACTAACAACTTTTACTTCTGTTAATTCAAATTCCCTTCCACAAATTTGCAAATTTTTAATAGTTTTAAAATTGTAAAGACATATTTTATTTTATTTATTGCGACAACCACAAAAACTACATTGAAAGTGCAAAATATTGAAGAAATACTGTGCTTTTGCGGTGATAAACATTCATTAGAGACTTCTTCCAGACCACGTGACCCGAAGACATGTGCACGATTACAGCGCCTCTATAGTTCGTGCTCGTCGCGAATTGACAGAAGTACAGGGTTACCACTTGTCAGAAAAGTCAGGGAAATGTCAGGGATTTTAATAGAAAGTGCTGGAAATCCCTATTATCTCTAAAAGTCCCTATTTGGAAAATTTCCCCCTATAATAATAAATAATAATTAATAATAATAAATAGTATCCTAGGCATCACAGACAGTCACTTTTTTCGCATTTTTTGATGATTTGTCACCTTTTTCACCTTTTTTGATGACTTGTCACCTTTTTACATATTTTTTCACCTTTTTTGGGATCAAAAATATATAATTTTTTGTAAATGTTTCGAAGTATGGTCACAAAATTCAGATTCAATGTTTGAATTAAGTTTTATTGATGATTGATAGAATAATAAAAAATCTTATTTACTAATATAAAAAAGCCATAAAAAAGTCGAATAAACAGTTAACTAATCTTTTCTATGTTCCTGCTATTTATGTAAATAGAATTAACATTACCGTAACATACCATTTTCGTCATTTTTCTTTCAATTCTCAATTATTTTCTTCATATTTCAATTTAATTCTTATATTTTCAATGTATTTCCTTCATTTTTAATTATTTTCTTCAATTTTCAATTATTTTATTCAGTGTTCAATAACCCTCGTCTTTTTTCAATTGCCAATTATTATTTTGAACTTTCAATATAATTCTTTAATTATCTTCTTCAATTTTCAATTGAATTCATCAATTTTCATTTATTTTCTAAAATTTTTACTATAAGTTTCTTCAGCTTTTAATTGACAACTTAATATTCTTCTTCAATTTTGTAATTATTCTTTAATTTTTTTTTAATTATTTTGTTCTGTTGTCGTTATTTTAATTATGAATTATTTTCTTACAAATTTAATTTAATTCTTTAATTTTCAATTTATTTCTTCAATTTTAAATATTTTCTCCAATTATAATTCTCGTCATTTTTCAATTATTTCTTTCAATTATTAATTATTTTTCACAATTTATAATTATTTCTTACAATTTTTTCAATTATTCTCTTAAAACTTTATAATTATTCTTTATTTTTTTCAATAATTTTGTTTTGTTGTCTATTAATCTAGCCATTTTTTGAACTTTGTTTCCAATTGTCTATTATTTTCGCCATTTTTTAGATATTTTCTTCAATTTTTCATTTATTCTTGTCATTTTTCAATTATTTCTTTCAATTATTAATTTTTTCCGCAATTTTCAATTATTTTCTACAAATTTTTCAATGTACAATTATTCTTAAAGTTTATAATAATTGTTCTTTAATATTGTTAATATTCTTTAATATTTCTTTAATTTTGTTCTGTTGACAATTATTCTCGCCAAAGTTCTAATTTTTTTTCAATTGTCAATTACTTTTTTCAAATTTTAAATTAATTCCTTAATCTTTAATTTATTTCTTCAATTCTTAATTATTTTCTTTTCTCAATTATTATTTTAAATTGTCAATTTTTTTGGTCAGTTTTTAGATATTTTCTTCAATTTTTTAATTATTCTCGTCATTTTTCTATTGTTTCTTACAATTAATAATTATTTTCTTCAATTTTCAATTGTTTTACGAAATTTTTCAATTATTTCCTGCAATTTTTTCAATTTTCAGTTATTTTCTTAAAATTTTACAATTATTCTTCGATTTTTAAAATTTTTTTGTTCGGCTGTGTATTAGTCTAGCCATGTTTGGAATTTTGTTTTCAATTGTTCATTATTTTCGTCATTTTTAAGATATTGTCTTTAATTTTATAATTATTCTCGTAATTTTAATTATTTATTGCATTTGCAAAAAATTAGTTTTAAATGACTATATTTGGTCATGGAATATGATGAAAAATGGTCTGGAAAACCTGAAAGTCATTGAATATTGAAATTTTGAAAATTTAGCAACCCTGTTTTAAACACATTCCAGTTTGTTGTTTGTTATATTTTTTGTCACCTTTTCCAGGTAAAAAATTCACCTTTTCACCTTTTTTGAAGATAAAAGGTACTGTGATGCCTGTATTCTCTATTTAATC
Organism: Ganaspis brasiliensis; assembly: GCA_037103525.1. Classification (NCBI taxonomy): domain Eukaryota; kingdom Metazoa; phylum Arthropoda; class Insecta; order Hymenoptera; family Figitidae; genus Ganaspis; species Ganaspis brasiliensis. The sequence continues at coordinate 727,097 of JAZKLR010000256.1, read as the reverse complement.
TTATATTTTTCAGTAACTTGAAAAATTGAATTGAAAATGGTTCAGAGTACAATCTAAAAATTTTGAGTAAAAAAACAGTATAAAATATAATATTTTAATAATTTTAGTAGCATGTTATTTTTTTGCAAATTTATTCAATTTTTTTTTCATTGTGTACCTATATTTGTTTGCAAATTTATTTACTCTTTGATAAAATTTTTGGATTCTATGATTTTTTATCAATATTTGTTTTTAAACTTGTTTTAAAAATGTGTTTGATGTTAAAAAATTTTGTTTCTCTTATTTTGTAAAGCTATTTCCAATTTCTTTTTAAATTTTCTTCATTTTGAGATTAATTTCCTAAACTTTTTCATTTTTAAATGAATTTGTCATTTCTTTTATATAATTTTTACTCATCTTTTTACATTTTCTTATTTTATTCCTACTGATTTTTCTTTTGGAGTTTATTTTCCACTATATTTCTTCTTTTTTAAATTTTCTCCATTTTCAATGCATTGCTTTATTTTTATTTTATTTTACCTATTTAAATATGAATTGGTTCCAATTTACTAATAATCCGAATGTAAATCTATCCACAATTCAGATTTCAGTGGATATCTATCCACTATTCAGATTTCAGTGGATTCAAATTCCCATTCTTTTTGAGAATTTTTCCTAGCTTTTGTGAAATAAGAAAAAACAAGTATTCATACTTATTACGTTTAAACCTGTTTTTTATTTCTTCAAAATACGAAGTCCGCTCAATTGCTTTTCAACCTACTTTTTTTTAAAAGAATTCAATTTTATCCGAATTTTTATTTAACAGAATTCTTATTATGTAGAAATTAAGTAAGTCGAATTTTTAAATGTTAGAATATCCATATCACAGAATCTTCATTTGTTCGACATTTCATTTGAATCAATTGTTATTTAATATAATTTTTTAAACGCCGAATTTCCATTTGACTGAAATCATAAATGGCCGGATGTTTGTTTGGCCGTTTGCAATTTTGAAGAAATAAAAGGAAAAAAATAAAGGAAAAAAAATAAAGGAAAAAATTAAAAAGTCTTAAGAATTCTATCAAATATCATTTCGGATAAAAATAAAGAGTTGATGAAATTGATACTCTGGCATATTTAATAATTCGTTTTACTTAAAATTCTGTTAAAAGAAAATTCTGCTAAATTAAAACTATTTAAATTCGATTAAAAAGAAATACGAATAACGATAATTCGTCGAGAAAAAAATTCTATCTAATAAAATTTTAAAAAATGTAAATAATAACAAACTAATGAGTTTTAGAATTTATTTTTGCGTTCCAATTTTTTTGCTCTTTTTAAAAAATTCAAAATTCAAAAAAATATGTACGGAAAATACAAAAAAAAAACCGACAGGGAATTTACAATCATAAAAATTTCCGTCATCCAAGCATTACTTATATATTTTTAAGTAAAGTAATAAATATTATTGTTCACATTAATTAATTTGCCCATATTTTTCTTAAACTTGTTTGATAGAAAAAAGGTACAAAAAAGTCAGGGAACAAGTAATTTGTTCACGGAAAGAAAATTGATTATAAATTTTATAAAAGTGTTTTAAAATTTAGGGAAAAAAGATCAAAAGGAGGAAATTTTAAATTGATAATTTTAAACTGTATATTAAATTTTCTACAGATATTAAAGTTAAAAATTACTCTCTAAATCTGAATTAGTAGTTTTCTACTAAGAATTAGTAGTTTTCTACTATGAATTAGTAAAATTCATGGCTCATTTTTCTCTAATTCATATAGTAGAAAACTACTAATTCTTAGTAGAAAACTACTAATTCTTAGTAGAAAACTACTAATTCTTAGTAGAAAATTACTAATTCTTAGTAGAAAACTACTATTTGAAATAGTGAAACTTTACTTTTCAAAAAAGTAGATTTTTTTACTAATTTAATTAGTAGTTTTCTACTACAAGATTAGTAGTTTTCTACTAATTCTTAGTAGTTTTCTACTAAAAATTAGTAAAATTCTTACTATTTTAATAGTAGCTCACTTTTCGCTAATTCATTAGTAGAAAACCACTAATTCAGATTTAGAGAGTACTAAGCAATGATTTGAGTGGGTTTTCTAAAGCTTAAAATTCATTGTATAAAAACTTCGCTTTCTGTCACTTTCCCCCTAAATTATAAAACATTTTAATCAAATTTATGATTAATTTTCTTTCCGTGTTGTGTTAACAAAGACCCCTAGTTAATATAACTATTTTTCGAGTTCTTTAGAATTGGTGGTTTGGAGTTTCAACGTTTTGTAAATTGGATATTTTAGAGTTTCGGTATTTTGTATTTTAATGTCTTGAAGATATTTGATATAAATGACTAAGAAAAAAGTTTATTTTAATCTTTAATTGAACCAAAAACTATGTTTGAATAAAATATATTATATTTTAAAAATAAACATATGATATTTAATTTAAACATATTTTCTAATCGACTGTATGTTAAAGAAAGTTTTTGTTTCATTCATACAAAATTTATTCTCGGAGTATATTATAGAGAATTGGTTTCAAAGTTTATGGAGATTCGTCTTTTTATAAATTCAATTTATTAAAGATTCATTGTTTTAGAGATCAGAAAAAAGTTTTCTTTTTCGTTTCTTCTTCATTGTTTGTTTTCTGAGAGATTGAAGAATGAGTTATCTTGCACTTGGTGGAAAAAATGATCTTTTTCAGTGTTTTATTAGTATTCTTTAAAATTTCTTATTCGATATTTTTATAATTGAACGTATGCAGAAAAACTTACAATGTTCCAGCGAAACCAGCAGCTTTATGTCTAAGTAAAGTTGGTTCTGGTGGACGACACATTAGTATTAATTCTTGATCTGCAAGCATGACTACTCCTGAAAATGCTGGGAACCACACCCTCAGATGAATGAATCCCTATTTTTGAAAATAACTTCATTAAAAAGGTTTCTTCTTTTTTAAAAGCAAATCCAAATAGCACAAAAGACTCTTAGTTTTTCTAAAATATTCCTAAGATATTTTCTAATTTTTAAGTATCTTTCGTCTCGAAAAGTTATATGCAATATTTCTGAAATAATACTAAAATGATGTTCTGAAATACTATATGGAATATGTCTAGAATTTGTCTGTGGAATATTGTGTGATTTGATCTGGAGTATTCGTGGAATATTACTGTGTAAATTACTCTTGAAATTTATCTTTAAAACGTTCTTGGAATAAAACTGAAATATTTCCTGATTTGCGGGTCTTTCCCATCCTTTAAGTCCTTGAATAAATTAATTTCAAATACTCTAGACTTATTCCTGGAATATAACTGGAATATTCTTTGATTTAGAGAAAAGTTTATTCTTCCAGGAGATTTCCATATTTTGGAAAATTCCAATTTTTAAAAAAGAATATTTATCAGAAAATTTTTTTGTGAATCTTTCGTACTATTTGTCAAAGAGTTTTCTCTTTCAAATTAGATCAATTTTCACTGATTTTTAAAACGCCTTTTAGATATTTTAATCAGTGAAAAGCTATGGAAAAGCTTGGAAATTAGTAAAAATTGTTGGAAATTTTTTATCAATATTGATAAATTCGTTAATAGAGTAATTAAAATTTCAAATAATTTTTACTCATTTCTATAATTAACCTTTACTTATTTAATTTTGCCTAAATAAATTCACAAGTTTTCATTTTCGGTCCAAGTTCTTCTGTTACTGACTAAAAAGATTTATTTCTATTAAATTGAATACAAACCAACTATGTTGGTAGAAAAATTTAAATTTCTAAATTAGTTGAATGTTAAGAAGATTGAAATTGAAATTGCTCTCACATTCCTCCTGAGGATTCCACAGCGAGTAAAGTCAGTCACTTTCAGGAAGTAATTATCCTCCTGTGGATCATTAGGATCCGGCCTTATTTGACAATTAATATCTGTGAGTGGATCAGCAGCTCTGTCGTCTGCAAAAAGAGGTGAACCTCGAAAACCAACCGGCCTTTTTATTTTTGCCGTTAATAAATCATTTGCTGATCCTGCTCCACTACACTGAATTTCTGAGACTTCATAATCTTGAGCAACCGTTGCAACAACCTAAACAAATATTTATTTACATCATTAACAAGTTTTTTTTTTATCACAATAAAATAGAATTTTACAAATTTTTTGGGGTAATTTTAAAAAATCTGAATATATCTCAAAAATTTCTTGATCCAATATTATAAAAAGATTGACTATATCATAAAACTAAAGTCTATGGAATTTTCTATTATGTTAAAATACAGGTAATCATAATAAATAATAATCAATTGTGCATGGAAAATAGGGATTTTGAAATTGGTCTGTTGTGAAAAGCGATTATGCGAACTCGGAAGTGCGATAATTACAGAAGACGTGTAAGTGCTCTAATTTTCATAAATGTGTGAAGTCGTTCAATCTGAGTTCCGCACGTGCTAAAACTGCACGCTACTATAATCATTATCAGTCTTGAGTTTTACGAGCAAAGTAGTGAATGTGTATTCTGAACTTTACTTCTTCACGAGTAACGGTGTTGCAAAGAGACGCTCTGCTGAACACCATAAGATTTTCTCTACCACTGACCATATATCAACTCTGACACCGAAATATGGCCAAGATTTACATCGGTTTAAATGCAATTACAAATCTACATGTAGAAATATCTACCTGTATTTAGAAACTGCCACTGATCAATGAACAAAAAATTATTTTATGGAGCACCTGCTATTATCCACATTCATAATCTCGATGTGAAATATTTTCAACGATTTTAAACACGCGAAATTTTATGTTAAAAAGTTTTATAGTTTATTTTCTATATTATTCAAATTATTTTCTTTGACAATTAAAATATTGCTTTAGTTTTGTAAAGTAAAATGCGCATCAGTAATTCGTCTCTACTTTCTAGTTATTGGCTCTTTTTGCAAAATAGTTTTAAAAAGTAATTTTGTGTTTATATTTTGTTTGGATTAACTACCATTCAGATTCTTTGAGAAAAATATCAGTGTCTTTTTTTTAATGGTTTTTTATATGTAGAGTTTCTCATTTATTCTTACGAATTTCTCTGAGCATAGGTTTAGAGAAAAATCCTTGGGTTTTGCTGATTAATTGTCTATACACCGAGAAGAGATATATTTTTCTCTGGCTTAATAATCAATACAAATTAAATTGAAAGTGAATATTTATTTGAAATAAATACAAATATTAACATTGAGACAACGATATGTTTATTTGTGACAAATGAATTTTATTTGTGGCAAATATTACAAACTTAAGTAATTTTTTTCCCAGTGTTGGAATGACTACAAATCTGGTTAGAATGACTATAGAATGCTAGTTGGAATAATTATACCACTCTGATTAGAACCACTACCATTTTGGTTATAATAACTACTATTTTAGTTACACTGAAAAAAATTGGTAACATGAGCCATACAAATGGTTACATTATTTATTAATTGAGTACTTTTTCAAAAGTTGATAAATCCATTTTCCAAAAAAAGTAGAGATAATCACAAATTTAAAATTATTAAGAACCTTGAAAATCAATCTGTCACTGTTAAATTTAAGAAAATAAATTTATTAACAAAGAATTTTCAATTTTAAAAAAATCTGGACTTAACCAAGATGGTTTAAATTTTTAATTTATTTCCTCGAAAAAATGACAAAAACCTTTAAATTCCCTAATTATTATAAACTTTAATTAAAAATAAATCGCCTAAAGTTAAAAAAACATTCGTAAATAAATCATTTCGTATAGTTTTTCTACTTTATAATTAGTCTCTAGGGGTTAGGTGTGCGAAACTGCATTTGTTTAATTTTCTCGAAATAAAAAAATGTGGATCTATCGAGTTTTGAAAAAGTGCTCCTCGATTAATCTTGTTAACGTTCTGATTTTTACGGCTAAATTAGTCATATTTTCATTAGTTTATTTAATAACTACTATTCCGGTTGGAATATAAATTACATATTCTATGGTTTGAATAACTATCGATACGTAACATATAAAGCATGATATAATGATTCCCGATGCATTTACCTTTTCTAAATTATTATTATTATTATTATTATTATTATTATTATTATTAATGATAAACAAATCTTTAAACAATTTTGATCTCTTTAAAATTTTACAACTTCCATACAGAAACGCGTTTAATTTCAAATGACATTATGTTTAATTTTTACTTCCTACTTAGATTTTAAAAATTTTAATTACACTGAAAAATAATTGTCCCAATATTAACCATGCAAATAATTGGTTAAAAAAGAATACTACTTTTTTTCGGTTATATTAACTACGAATGTAGTTAACTTTATCATTTTCATGGTTTAATGAACCATTTTTGTTAGTTAATATAACCAAAATGTAAATAGTAATCACTATTATTTTTTTCAATGTGATGCTAGTTTGTTTAGTTTTTATTATTATTTTATTATTATAATTATATTATTATTATTATTATTTTTTTTTTTACAAAACAAGTTTAGGATATTATTATTATTATAATTTACAGAACATTTTAATGTTTTTATCATCATTATGATCAAGTGCGCAACGTTTGTAAAAAACGAAGACAAAAAATGTTTTAATTTCAAATTTTCTGTCTACGAAATAAAAATTCTATACTAAATCAATACCGAGTGAATCAATATTATCTAAAATTACTCTTAATTTCAAGGGTTAATCAAAACTACCCCTTTATAAAATTTTTGTTATCTTCGTTTTTTTGTCAAGGTTACGCTCTTGACCATCATTTATCATCAGCAGTATCTCCGGAAATAAATGCTAATAATTTTCATTCGATTATTCAGTACACATCAAATTATGCACGAACTTGATTTCAATGCAAATATCATAAATTTAATTGACACTGATTTCATTATAAATTGATTATACAGTCTGTTAGAAGAGTAATGATTCTTTGATGATTAGCCGCATTCATCCCATAAAGTGAATGTCTCGACAGCCACGTGCTGTCTCATATGAAGCAAAGCGTGAAGAAATTATAAAAAAGAATAATTAGCTTGTATTTATGTGTCTACATATTTTTCTTTTTCAACAAAATTTTTTAAATACGAGATACTCTTATTGGAAATATTTTCGTTCTTCTTTAAATCAATTTGGTATATTTGAGTACAAAATTATTTATTTGGTTTAATCAAATATTTAATGTTCTCTCTAATTTGCGTCTATAAAAGGGCAATTACAATTTTTTGAATAATTCAGGTCTGTTTGCTTTACTTGAATTATTTTCTTTTAGATGTTAATCGTCCGTTAAAATCAACCTTGACTAAATAGATTTCACTCTAGTTTCATAAAAAATAAACAATTTGTAACATTACATCAAACATACACGAAATTTCAGTAAATGGTGTATAATATTAACGGTTCATAAGATTTACACAAGTAATAAAAACTTTTATTATCCGACAAGAAGAACAGTCTCTTTGAATATAAACCTGAATATCGTTTTGAATCGAGGACACGAATAACAATTTTTGATATACTTTTTAAAATTCAGAAACACTGAAATGAATTGGAAAGCAATGATAATAATTTTCATATGTCATCGTTGTCACTGAATTTATTTTTTTATTATTTGAAACTTTTGTAATCTTGAACGATAAGAGTAAAATTAACGCCTCCTGATTAAAAAAAAAAACACCTGCTTAAAATTAAGGTAAAGGACTTAACGGGATACAAAAGTACAACCGGTGAATTTGATTCTCTCAAAGATCATTAACGCTCCTGTCGAAATAATCACAAAGCCTACGCAAATGCATCAGTGATCTCATTTTTCTTCTTTTTTTTTTACTTGAAATTAAGTCAGTGTTTTTTTGCTAAAATACCATACTCTCATAATTAGTGGACTGTCTACTTTTACATTATGTATTATAAAAAAATAAAGAAGATTATACCTTTTTTTTCTACAGAAAAATAAACAGTTTTATGTCATTAATTCATTTTTTGTAGATCCTTGACTAAATTAATTTTAATTTGAATAGTTTGGTGTCATTTGGAAGCCTATAATTTTGTCAGATTTATTGGAATTCAAATGAAGTATAGAAAATCGTTAACGCTGCTTTTTGTAAGACAAAAGTAAACAGATTACTCTGACCGTTACTCTTGAAAAAAAGACAAACAAATAAATTATCATGCTAGTTAAGTCTTTAAATTAAGCAGGTGTTGGTTTTTTCATGGATAATAAATTTTTTAGCCCAAAAATGGACAAACTAACATCGTACATGCTCTCTAAATTTGAATTAGTTAAAAATAACTAATTATTAGTAAAATCGTGCCTGAGTTTTTGTTTTTGCAATTAGTTAAAAATAACCAAAAAAAGTAAAATATGTCTAATTATTAGTAAAAATATAACTAAAAAATAGTTAAAATTTGACTAATTGAATTAGTAAACAGAATTTTACTAAAATATTAGTAATTTTGACATAACCTAAAAATGAATTTGACTAATAATTGGTTATTTTTTACTAAATGGTTAGTACAAATATAACTATTTCAATTATTGACTGAGTTTTTGCTTTCAAATTAGTTATTTTTAACTAATTCAGATTTAGAGAGTGCTGTATAACCATTTTAAATTTAATTATTTTTTTATTAATATCTCTCTAAATCTGAATTAGTGATTTTCTACTAATAAATTAGCGAGAAATCGGTTAATATTAAATAGTGAAAAATTTCACTATTGTTTAGTAGGAAATTAGTTGAAAACTACTAATTTGAAAATGAAATATCTACTAATAGAAAAAGTAAACATTCACGATTGCAATTCACTCTCTAAATCTGAATTAGTAGTTTTCTACTAAGAATTAGTAGTTTTCTACTATTAATTAGTCAAATTCATGGCTCATTTTTCTCTAATTCATATAGTAGAAAACTACTAATTCTTAGTAGAAAACTACTAATTGAAATAGTGAAACTTTACTTTTCAAAAAAGTAGATTTTTTTACTAATTTAATTAGTAGTTTTCTACTAAAAATTAGTAAAATTCTTACTATTTTAATAGTAGCTCACTTTTTGCTAATTCATTAGTAGAAAACCACTAATTCAGATTTAGAGAGCATATATCTTTTACAATCAATAGTTTTCTATTATTAATTAGCAGTTTTAAATTTAATTTATTGATGATTTATCCTTAAATCATTAAAATTTGAGAATTGTTTCTGTTAATTTTTACTGATAATAAGTCGTTTATAACTAATAATCGGTCATTTTTCTTTTAGTAATCAGTTAGTTTCCACAAGATTGCAAAAAGGTCTTTCAAGATTTAACTGATACTCAGTTATTTTTAACTAATTCAAATTGAGCGTATAATAATTTAATGTAGCAGATATTATATTTTATTAACTAAAGTTTTAATAATAAATTATTAGAAATTAAATTTTATTAACTAAAATTTTAATAATAAATTATTAGAAATTAACTAACTCAAAATTTCAATAAAAGAAATTTACAATAATTTGAATTAGTACCCCTTTTTTCACTATTCCGTATTTAAAAATATACAATCAGGGAAATATTTTCTTGTAACCAAATGCAAATTATCCTAAAGATAATTTTAAAAAAAGTTAATTTTTAAAGTTAATTTCATAAACCTAGTATAATTATTCTTGTATCAAGAATTATTTGTTATTGAACCAAGTACGTATTCTTAGATTCTTGGATTCCCTAAAATTTTCCCGGACTTTATTCACCTGGGAGTCACGGTTTATTATTTATCATCATAAATTCAATTCGTATTATAGAAATAATTAATTAATTATAATAGTTGATAAATATTATTCTATCATTTAACACTTTTCCTTCCTTTTGCTTTTGTATAAATTTGTATTGTCTTTTTATAAAAAACAATATTTTATCACACTTAAATAATTTGAGAGCAATGACAAGTACTCACCGTGCAAAATCCTGCAACGAGGATTCGCCACATTGTGTGTAATCCAATAGAAAAGGATGGAATGTTTAGCACTGACTACACTTCCGATTTTTGGATACCACGTGCAACCTTGAAGAGACAAGATCGTCGATTCAATGGCTGCAATTTTGACGAAGGCTTCAGATGGACTGAACCGGACCGAAGCAAAGAAGCAGAGAATCACTAGTCCATCCAGAGTTTACTGTTAATGCATGCCCGGTGCCTCTGTTAACAACCATATTCTTTACTTCGTTCAAGAACTGATGTCTACAAACAAACTGCTCTATTTTTCTATTTTGCGAAGAAATTTGTCAAAATAGACAGAGAGATCCCTTCAATATTCCTCTAAATCAATTTTGCAGCATCAATAAAGGAAAGAGAGAAAAGGATTTCACATGGAAAAGAGAAAATCTTAGAAAGGAAACAAACCCTTAAATGAATTTTTATTACTACAATTACAATAAACAGATAGTTTTTACCCCCCCCCCCCCCCAAAAAAAAGAAAGATGATTTTTACCTCTAAAGAAGAAATATTTTACCTTCATTCATTATCGTTAAATTGCAAACTTTAGAAATAGACTATCAGAGAGAAACAGGGTTATTCTTAAAAGAAGAAGTATAATCTTAAAATAAGAAGGATATTCTGAAAATAAGAAGCATATTCTTAAGCCATAAGAAAATATTCTTAATTTACAAATGTGTTACTTATATTTAAGGGACATACTTCTCCATTTAAGAAAAACATATTCTTCTATTAAGGATATAATGTTCTTAAAATAAGAAGCATATTCTTAAGCCATAGGAAAAAATTCTTAATTTAAGAATGTGCATCTTCATGTAAGAATATGTTTCTTATTTTAGGAATAATCTTCTCATTTCAAGAATCCTAAGTATATGCAAAAACAAGATTTAAAAACTTGAATAAAAACAATTTTATTACGTTTTTAAAATCGAAATTTTTGTTTTATAAAAACGTGTTCTCGACACTGAAAAAACTGTATTTTTGATTTAAGAATTATTCTTGACGCTCATTTAAGAATAAAATATTCTTCTATTAAGGATATAATATTCTTAAAATAAGAAGCCTATTCTTAAGCCATAAAAAGAATTTCTTGTTTTAAGAATGTGCTTCTGATTTTAAGAGTATTCTTCTTATGTTAAGAATCCTAAGTATTTGCAAAAATAACATTTAAAAATCAAAGTAAAAATCATTTATATAACGTTTTTTAAATCGAAATTTCGTGTTAAAAAAACGTGTCCTCGCGCTGAAAAAGCGGTATTATTTATTTGAGAATTACTCTTGGTGCCGAGTTAAGAATAAAATCTGCTTCTAATAAGGATATGATATTCTTAAATTAAGAAGCGTATTAATAAGGGCATGTAATGGATTATGACGTCACTGATAAAGACAAAAGTTGCACGTAACTTTTCTCTTAAAATATTAAATATTTTCTCACGAAACTTGGTATAATTACCAAAAATGTCATAAGGATAGTCTCTCTGATCCGAATTTGTTGTTTAAATTTTGGCCCAAAATTATGTTTGCAAAATTTTAGAAAAGTTGCAAATTTAAAAATTAATTTTGAAACAAAATTCAAACAAACTCGGGTAAGGGGACCTCCCTATAATGATGTTTTAAAAAAATCTACCAAGTTTCGTGATATAATATTCAATATTTTGATAGAGACGTTACGGAGAAATTTGCTTATACCAGTGGCGCCACTGTAAAAAGAAAGTTTTATTTTAAGGCAGAAAGTCTTATTTTAAGACGCAACATTCTTAAGATAGTTTTATTGCTGATTTTGAAGATTTTCTCTTGCTTTAAACTGTGACAAAAAATATTTTTAATTTCAAATTAGCATAAAAATAAATAAATAAAATTCGCAATTTTAAAAACGTTATAAAATGGTTTTCATTTTCCTTTTTAAATCCTATTTTTTCATATTTTCTACTTAGGAAAACCCGGGTTAATGGCTTTTTGAAAAGTTAGGAAGCAATTTAACCTACTCTTCCCTACAGAATGATGAATCTTAAAAAAAAGAGACTTTTACTACAAACAATTAAGTTTAAAGAAAACGAAGTGTACTTTTTTTTAATTAAAAATTGATAAGTTTTTTCCACTGGGCCAGCTAAACGATCAAAAAAATTTACATGTAATATATTTTCGCATTTATTTATTTTTCTTCAAACAACAAATTTAGTACAATAAAAAACTAAATTTGTTGTTTATTATATAACTTTATGTCATAACTTTGTGTCATTATAACTTTGTGTTGCTATAACTTTATGCTGTTATAACATTGTGTTATTTTAACAATTAAAATAACAGAAAATTTGCTAGAACAGCAAACCAAATTTGTTACTTTTAAATCAACAATCCCACTTTCTTCGAATACTGAACTTTCTATTAACTTTTTTTTAATTGCTAATAGAATTCAAAATAATTCTGATAGAGTCTTTTTAATGAAAACAGAATTCTTCTCAAATAAAAAATCTTTTTCTTAAAAGTAAAAGATGAGAAAATAACTCAAATAAACAATTTTTTTTTCGTTGTGCCGCAACATTATTGAGGAAATATTTTCCTAAGTTTATAGTTAAAAATATACCTACAATAACAAATAATTAAATTATTGTTAGTTGTTCAGCTTCGGAAAGCAATATAAAGTAACTTTTATAAAGTAAAATATGAACTGACTGGAACTCTAGACAGTTTACGATTTAATTTGTAAATAGTAAGAGTTACTTTGTATTGGTTCTCTATTTCTTTTAAACAATTATAATTGTTTAATATCAAGTATAAATACTTGAAAATTTAAATTGAGTGGAAAAAAAAAATAGAAAACTGTTTAAACTAGAAAAATAAATCACTTTTTATACTTTGCTATGATACAGTATTGTACATAGTATCGCTACCTTTCTAAGGAAAATTTTAAAAACAAATTCTTTTCCTCTTCACGGTATGGAAGTTTTGTTACGCGATTCTGATATGTATTACTAAACAGGGGAAGAGTTGAGTTAAGCGGTTACTGACTTTTCCAGAGCACCAATTGTCGCGGTTCAACTGATCTTTGTCGACTGTTAGACGAAAACTTTATGATTAATTAAAATAATACAAATTCTTATATACTTCATTTATAAATTACTGTTTGCATCGGCGACTCATTGGACCAATACGGCGTAACGGTTCTTTGAATAACGTTTTTTACGCCTCTATTATACTGGAAAAAAACGAGCCTAAGGCACGCCAGTTTCCAGTAATTTATTTTATTAGTACTTTAATGAAGACTTCATATTAATATACCTACCTACAGGGCATCAATATTTTGATTATAAATTCAGACGCTTCCTTCCTCATGTAAAATTTATTCATAATTTCTTTAAACAGTAAGTAATACGTTATTAAATATATCTTCGTTATTGTTTTATATTATCTCAAATATTAGTGATACATTGATAACAATATATCACCAGACAAACTGAATTTTCATTTTTAAATACCTCTAATATTGATGATGATAAAATATCTGAATAATTTTAGAAGGAAAATTAAGGATAGAAAAGATTCTTTTCTAAATGAAAAATAGTTCATGTATTTTTTAAAATTTCTTTTAATCGAATGTTAATATCATTTTTTTTTAATTTATGATATCGTTTCTTTATGATATGTCGACTTGTTTCAACAAGTTTACCGCTGCGTAAGAAGTCTTTATTACCTGTTAAGTAATTAATTATCAATGCTATAAATCTAGTGATTTAATATAAATTATAAAATAAGAATTATTACCCATCCAAAGGTTTGAAGATTCAGGGCACATATGCTTCGAAAAGAAATTGAAGAACCTCGTTCGGCAATCATTAACATCAGTAATAAATTTCTCCTATTAGAGTAACTTGACTGTATCCAATTACTATTGTAAACTGCAGATGAAATATCTTTACTCTGTTTTAAAATTTAAAAAACAAATTATACAGTGGTACAGAAGCTTATTTTTTAACCTTTTATTTTTATTTTTTTATTTTGTATTTTACAAATTTTGAAATTTCAATTAAATAGGCAAAGTGCAGTTTACTATCTTAACATGCATTTTTAATCTTAGTCAAAAAATGAACTTTAATATTCTAGGTAAATAAAGTGAACTTTATTAATCTAGAAAATCAAGTGATCTTTATTAATGTATAGAAAATTAAGTGACCTTTATCAACCTAGAAAAATAAAGTGATATTTATTAACCTAGAGAAATAAAGTGTACATTATAACCCACCCTGTAATTTTTTCCCATCACAATTTATGAGAATCGTGTTTTAAATATTTATATTGAGTTTTAAGAACTTGATTTTTAAGTTTCCAATTGTTGAACAAAATAATCGGATTAAAACGACACATTTCAACAAGTTTATATCATCAAAATACAATTTTTTTTAATGAACCAAGTTTGTGCATTGTTATATTGGATTAGACAAATATTTTTTACACGGAAACAGAAGCAAAGTATTTTTTTAAATTAAAGAATTTTTTTTTATATAAACAAGTAAATGGTATTAATTATCTGTATACCTTTTCATCAATTTGGCAACCGTACCAGCAGTATAAAAATATTTGAGAGAGTACACACGTAACATATTGCACTAGAGTTAAAAACATAAACCAATTGCTATCTAGCACACTTTTTTGCTAAAAAAAAAATTATAAAAATTAATACACATATAAACAGTAGTCTAAAGAAATTACTTTTTTACCTGCGCTATTTGAAAAATGATAGTACAGAAGGTTAAGAGACTGAAGAGAAAAAATGGTAAAATCGCAACCATGAAGAATGCTTCAATTTGCCTTACAAGTTTCAAAATCAGACCATGATGCTCGACATATTCGTTTATTTTATGGGGCGAAAGGCCAGTTTCCTCTTCGCCAGAATTTTCTACTCTGTAGGCACATAATTCAAATTGTCCAATAGTTAGCAGCATAAATCCATAGACTGTTGTATCCAAGGTAACGTTTATAATAATTGAGAAGGAATTCAGTAAAGATTCGAACAGATAAGTCAGGGTAAAAATAATGGGCGGTGAAACATCGAATGGATAATATAAATTAAAAGGAAGCACTAGTTTCTCTTTCCAATTCAATAGCGGTGTTAATGCAATTGAAATACCACAAACAGTGAATACACTTGCAATGAATATAAAAACTCGTTGAGCCTTTTTCGCATATTTTTCTACAATTGCTTTTTCCTCGATTGTTGAGGGTTTAAAAAAGTTGCTGCGAATGTTATTTAAGATCTCGTACATATCAGACTTTTTCGATATAAAATTGATGACTTTCCAGCAAAAAATGATAAAAGTTATAGAAGGATAAATTTCAACAAAATGTTCAAGACTCTCGCATGTTAGAGAAAATTGTACTATTTCCGAGAGTGTGAAAGAGTGAATTAAAACTAAAACTGTTACTCTGTAAAATTTTCTCTCCAATGAAAACTTGCGATTATTTTCCTCCCAAATGCCACAAAACCAGAGAGAGGTGAATTGACTTGGTAGCACATCCATAATGCTCATGGGAGAAGAGAAAATACAAAGTATCAGTTTAGTGAATATGAAAGCTGTCGATTAGTCGATACTTGTGGTCTTGCATTATCTACCACTGAAAATTTTATCAAAATGTAACGTGTAATTTGTGAAGGAAGCTATGGATGCATTTCCTGGTTGATTGTTTTTAATTTCTTGTATCTCAAGCTACATAGCATAATTATAGGTGTGTTGACAATATGTCCATCGATACTATGAATTTGAAATTAGTATTGAGTGGATCTGCAGTATAATTATCTATAGTCCCATGATACAACATGTGTTTATTTAGGTCTAAATATCTTGCATATGGTGGTTTCACTTTCAGAAGTCTATTTGTAATTGTGTATTAGAAGTAAATACTATTAAAGGAAGTTATTGTCATAAGATACAAATATAGCAAGGATACAAGTCGATATTATAGCTTTTAATACAGAAATAATAATGGAAATTTTCATTTAAAATTGTAATGGAAACAATGATTTTTATAAAAAGTTTTCGATTAGAGACTCTTGATTTTAAAGTTTTTCTTTTTGAATCGTAATGTGAGTATTTTAAACTATAGGTGAAAATTGTGTCCATTTTGTGGAATTTTGCTTCCACGTGAGCAAAAAAATTGAGGAAGCAATAAATTAATAATATAAAAGTTAATTGGATAAGTTATTAAAAAAAAAAATTTTTGTAATGAGAAAAAATGTAAAAACATTAATTATTTTACGAATTTTTTATCAAAAAAATTGGATTTGGTATTTTCAAAAATCTCTGTGTTCAGATGTAGATATTTATAATATAAGCTTGCTTAAAAATGAAAATTTACGCTATTTAGATGAAAGTGAGTCTATTTAGATTATTTTTGGAAAATCAAAAATCTTAACGATCACAAAGCTTCTTCAAAAATATGAGGAAGCAAAAAGTAGTTCCAATTAAATTTATGATCTAATTTTTGTTTAATATAATACGTCTATTAATTTAAGATGACTACTGTTTATTTTCCTCTTTACCTTCAATTTAAAAAAGGGATTTCTAGATGACAATAAAAAGTTTATCGAACAAGTTTTTAACATAGTTAAAAAGTTTCTTGAAATTGAAAATTGAAAACTGTTCAAACTTTAAACGTTTTAATAAAATATATTATCCGTCTTTATTTCGATGAAGTTGAACTTCAATTTGTGAAATTTCAGTCCGTCTAAACTTTAATAATTTATCTAAATTTTACTCGATCAAGACTTCAATTTGGCCAAACTTGAATTGTTCAAAACTTTGATTTGTCAAATTTCATCCATCCAAAATTAAATAAATATGTAAAATCGATCCTAAATTTTATTGTTTAAAATATTTCGTTAATTCGCATTTAAATTGGTTTTAAATTTTAATCGACTTGAATTTTATTCACTCCAAATTTAAATTGACTCCAATTTTAATAGATCCAAATTTCAGTCAATCTATATTTTTATCGATACACAATTTAATGGATCCTAATTTCGATCGAGACATAAGCTTTTATTTGTCATATTTTAAACCATTCAATAATAATCAATAATTTAACATCTATTGCTAATTAATTTGAATTTCAAATCGATCCAAACTATATTATACACTGAAAAAACGGTATTCTTTATTTGAGAATTATTCTTGGCACTTATTTTAGAATAAAATATTCTTCTATTAATGATATAATATTCTTAAAATAAGAAGCATATTCTTAAACCATAATAAAATCTTCTTAATTTAAGAATATACTTCTTATTGTAAGAATATTATATTATGAATAGAAGAAAATTTTATTCTTAAATAAGCGCCAAGAATAATTTTTAAACAAATAATGCCGTTTTTCAGTGTAGATTAGAATTTTTAAAATTTCTTTTATCAAGGATAAAAGTATGATTGGACTATATGCTTGGAACAAGAATAATTATTCTTGGACCAAGAATATTATTTTTAGACCAGTAATAATTATTCTTGAATTAAGAATAACATTATACTTAGCTCAAGAATAATTATTTTTGATCCAAGTACACATTCTTGATCCAAGAATGCATACTTGGGTCAATAATAAGTTACTCTTGAGTCAAGAATAATTTTGACTAGGTCCCATCTTAAGGATCATTTGAATTTGATTTAATGCAAAAATGCATTGATACAACATTTTCCTCAGAGTGGATATCCAAACTACATTATAGGTTCAAATTTTTATCCCTGCACACATTTATTGATTTTAAGTACGATTTACCCAAAGATATACACGCGAATTTAAACTATAAAGTTTGCCGATATTTTAATCTACGTATTGAATCAAAATTTCTTTATGAGACCGACACTGAACAAAATGTACTCTTTTTTCAAGAATATTTCTTTGGCTTTTGTTTAAAAATATATAATATTCTTAAAATAAGAAAATCTTCCTAAATCAAACCTTTATTCTTGAGAAGATAAGAAAGTATCCTTAACTTAAGATTTTTAATATTTTATTTAATTTTTATTTGATATAATAATATCGTATTCTTAAAATAAGAATAAAATCAAGATTATTTTATTCATAAATAGGATCCAAGAAATATTCTTAAAAAATAGATGTTTTTCATTGTAACTTGCATTTACTGAAATAAATAAAATATTTAAAACTTAAAAAAAAGTAATATTGTGGTAATAATGTATCAATAAAATAATTTCGTTAAGTAGTCTGTAATTCTGATTTTTAATAATAAATTTCAGCAGTTCAGAATAACTTCATTTTAAAGCTAGTACTTATTCTTCTTAATTCGCTTGTTTAATACTGGCTTGCTTCATTAAATTGACCGCTGCATATGATGTTTTAACAACCTGAAAATGGAAAAATGCAATTTTTTCTGGATTTAAGTTTGCTTATAATTTAAAAGAAGCATTTTTTACCCAACTAAACGTATCCTGGTTCAGAGTACATAGACTACGAAAAGAAATTGGACTCCCTTCTTCAGCAATCATTAGCATCAAATATAGACTTTTCCTGTCTGAAGTATTTAAATCAATCCAATTGCTATTGTATATGGCAGTGGAAATTTCTTTACTCTAGAATAAAATCATTAAATTAATTTTTTTTTATAGAAGTAAAGTAAGGTAATGGAACCAATAGTCGATCAACATCTTGAGATAAAAAAGTAAAATTTTCAATAAAACTCAATAAATTCAAAACGAACTATGCATTTTGAATTTTCTTTTTTAAATTATGTAGTGGAAGCTCTGCAAATGCGTAACCGTTGACATCGAATTATTTAGTATAAGTTATTTATTGTAAAATTAAAATTTAAAAAGGACCTTCTTTTGGGGGTTAGGGACCCAACAGTCGATCAGCGGCAAAAATGTCTGAAAACCTTTTGCACCAGTAGTCGATCAATCTTGGACCAATAGTCGATCACACAACTTGAAATACAATTATTTAGTTAATTAACTAGAAAAATGAGTCGTAGTACTTAAAAATTCATGTATTTATAAGTTTTACAAATAAAATTAACAACAAACAAATAAAAATTACATGTAAAGCGCAAATTAATCGACTTATATCAAACTGTATCAAACTGATAGACTATTGGTACCCGATCGACTATTGGTGCCGTTACCTTAATAAGATAGTTTTATATATAGTAAATATCTATAATAATTTTATTATCTATAATCGATGATAAATATAAATAATAATTTTTATTGAACGGTACCTTTTCGTCAACCTGAAATCCAAACCAACAAAATAAAAAAACTAGCGATAGTATTGTTGTCACATACTGTGCTAAAGTGACTAAATGTCCATTAAATAAACTCTCCTCCTAAAAATTAAATTTTTTTATACATTAAAATTTTATAAAATTTTATATGGAAAGAATTCAATAAAACTTGCTTGACTACACTGGAAAAATGGTATTCTTTATTTGAAAATTATTCTTGGTGCCTGTTTAAGAATAAAATATTCTTCTATTAAGGATATAATATTTTTCTATTAAAGCTATAATATTTTTAAAGTAATAAGAATATTCTGAAAATAAGAAGCGTATCCTTAAATGAAGAAGAATTCCAGGCCGCAGGTCAGGAAAAACTAGAAATCAGGGAAAAGTCAGGAATTTTTCAAAAACTTCTTTAAAAGTAAGGAAATTTTTTTTTAAAGAAACCACAATTGAAAATTCATGATTTTATTACTTTAAATTTCTAATAAACAAAGCAAGTTTTAAAAAATCTGTAAAATTGGTGTCAGAGAAAATGAAAAATTAGTCAAGGAAAGTCAGGGAAAAACAAGGGGATTTTGAAAATTCTTATTTTAAGAAGGATTCCTTAATAGAAAGAGATTATAGACTTGAATATAATAATTCTCAAATAAAAAATACCGTTTTTTTAGAGTATCGTTTACTTTTGGATGTGCATCAATGAACAGTTCATTGAATAACTCTAAACCATTCTCGTATTAGTAACAAATTTAAAAAAAATTTAATGATTGCTTTATGAGATTTTAAAAACGTTATTGAATTATTCATGAATTGTTTACAAGTTTTTCTTTACCTATGTAACGTATTTAGAAGTCAATAGTATAAACAATTTTAAATAAGGCTTAAATAGTTTAAAATAGTTCAAACAGTTTTTAATCAGTTTCGAATCAGTTTTAGAAAATTTACAGGTTGAAAAAGTTTATAGTTTATAAACAGATTTAAACAAGATGTTAAGATAGTTTGAAATAAGTATAAATATTTTTAAACAGTTTTAAGCAAAAGTACATATATATGTTAAATACATAAAAATAACATATTTTGTAATACAATAACCTGTGCAATTTTAAAAAGAATCGTACAAAGAATCAAGAGGCTGCAGAAAAAGAACGGAAAAATGACAATCATGAAGAAAGATTCAATCTGTTTGACAACATCTAAAATTCGAACATGATGATTGACATAATCCTTTATAGAATTTGTAGACAGTATTTTTTCACTCTTGTTAAAATTCTCTATTCTATATGCACACAGTTCAAATTGTCCGATGGTTATAAGAAGAAATCCAAACACCAATGTGTCCAGTGTTATTGTACAAAGTATCGAAAAAGCATTGAGAAAAGATTGATATACATACATGCCAGCAAAAACAATCGGATGCGATATATCAAAGACATGATACATTTTAAAAGGAAGTTCAATTGCTGTACCTTCTTCTCGTTTCATTAAAGGCGTCACCACTATAAAGATTCCACACACTTCAACGAAAGCATTAATTAAAAAAATCTGTTGCGATTTTACAAAATACTTGTTTAGAATTGTATGCTCCTCTGTCGATTTTGGCTCGAATGTTTTATCTCTAAAATTTATCAAAATCTCGTTCATGTCCCTTTCCTTCCAAACAAAGTTTATTGCCTTAAAACAGAATTGTAAAAACGTGAGTGTCGGATAAATATCCGCAAAATTTTCAACATTGTCAGCAGACGAAATAAATTCCAACATTTCCGCAAAAGTGAAGTAATGAATCATAAAAAGTACAAAGACTTTGTAGATTTTTCTCAGAATTGGAAAATTCGTGTCTTCGTTCCAGAGACCACAGAACCACATTGCATTGAATTGTCGAGGTAGAATGTCCATTTTTATAAAAAATTTTGATTGTGGTAATGTATTCAAGCAAATAGGTAGTTTAGTACTCAATATGCAAAAAGGTTCCTTCCGGAAGTTTCGTGTAAAGGTGGACAATACATGTCCTATATCATTCTTCGGAATAAATTTATCAGTATTTCGCAGAATCAGGTAAACAATTTCGTCCACTATAATCTGTACGAAAATGTGTCGTATAATTTGTGCAAATATATTTCGCAGAATTGTGGAAACAATTTAGAATAATTTCTGTGTATAGTCTTTGGAAAATATCTACCTCCAACAGCTTTCTGACGTGGTGCAAAATTTGATATTGTTTATTTTATCGAAATTGAACCGATTTTCTCTATTGTATTTTTTTTGTCAATTTTGAGGTCAATTTTCTTCGAATTTTATTCGCCTTTCAATACTCTAAAAATTATTCTAAATCCGGGTTTCAGCTATTCATGTTTTCATTCTTAACATTCTGTGCACAATCTATAATTTCGCAGCTATTGGCATTTTACCGTTTACGGAACTTTATCCAGGAATTGTGAATTATTAATTGAAAACGCTTCGACAATTTTGTCTAGAAAATTTCCTTGATTATAGATCTGTCAGTCGCAGTCTATATATTCTAAATCTATGCATAATACTATGATATATTCATTATACTATGATATATTCATGTGTATGTTTCTGTAATACATCCTCTTATGCGTGCGTTGCAACGAAAGCAATCCATTTCCTAGAATACCATAAAATTCATCAAGTTACAGTTAAATAATAATAAATAATATATTTTCTTATATATGATGAGAATGTAAAAACAAGTCCTTTTTACAAGGTAAAAATAAAAATCTTATCAGCGCGATGATGATGAAGAAAAAGTGTATCTGGAATCTTTGATTCCACTTATATTACTGTAAATGTCACTGATTGAGTTGAGAAATGGCAGATTGTCTTCCTACCGTTATATCTTATCGCTTTAAGAGCGCGGCTCGCATGTTTTACATGCCCGCTTTTTTCCTAGCGAAATTTAAGAGCACAATGCAAATTAAATTCTATTTTTAATCAAATATATAACATTTGCAAATGATCTGTTCTTAATTTTTATAAAAGCGTTAATTACGGTTTCAATTTCTACATTCTATGTTTTCTGCAAGTATTAAAAAGTCGTGATTTATTATATATTTTATGAGATTTAGATCTTTCTTGGAGGCAGCGATGTGAGGAAATAATTCGTTTTTCAGAAAACTAGCTTCTCTCCTTAATCGTAATTTTACTGTTGTCTTGGATTTCTGCGTCTCTGGATTTCGCTCAGACATTTCCGAATGCCTAAGGGTCTTTACTCTCCTTTCCTTAGAGTTGCAATCTTTTGCGCCAAGAAGTACTTTTTCTGACACTGAAATTTTCTGTAACTCTCAGACCATCTATTACCCAAGCTTGCAGATTTAAATTTATATTTTCCTCTTTTGATTTCAATTTTTTGCCGCCAAATCATTTAAAAATAATGTCTGTTTTTTAAATATTTTATAAAATAGAAACTTTTGATCTCTCTTTTAATTTACAAATATTTATAAACGTATAAAAACCTTTACTGAAATTTTTTGTTGTTAATTTAACATAGTGAAAATATCAATGCAGAACAAAGTCAACCACATAAGTAAATTTAACATCAAAATAGTGTGAGATTTAACAATGATCCACAATTCGGCGCCTCTTGTTGATAAAATGCTTATTTAATTGTCAAAAATATATAATTCTAACTCGGAGCACAGTTCAATATGAAGCTAGTTCGTTGTCCGTATAATATGATTCCTATTAAATATTTAGAATAATATAATGCTAATTCAAAGTTGCATTTAACATAATTTAAATTCAAGTATTTTAATCCTTCAACCTAAAATAATAAGATTTTACACAAATTTTTAGTATTGAGTCAGAATTTGTGAAATCAGCATAAAAATTAAGATTTTTCTTTCGGATCAAAATATTGAAAAAATTCTTATGTTTAATCATAAAAATATTCCCACCAAACGAAAAAATTTTTAAACATTTTTTACAAAAGTTATTGCAAAATTAATATTTTCAGCACTTTTTAAATAAAAGCTTATATTTCATAAATGAGTTTACCGATTTGAGTGTACCTTGGATAAAATCAAAGGTCATAAAATAGACTTCCAATTTACAGTTCGAAAATTTAAGAAAAAAATTTCATAATTTGTTTGCAAATTGTTTATAAACAATTAATTTTTTTGAATGTTCTGGACCTTTTAAAAATCGGAAAAAGATATTAAAATGCACTTAAAATTCTAAGGAATCAAAATCTATTGAGAAAATTGATGAGCGATTATTTTTTTGGGACATTCCATGAGAAATACGGATGACTTTTGCTTATAATTCGTTATTTGGTAGTATTTTGGGTGCTAAATAAGTGATTAAAATTGCTGCGAAACTTTTTGGCGTACTTATTTAGTACCTAGAATACTAAAAAAATAACAGAAAAAAAAAATAATATCTATTTTTGATCGAACAAATTTCTCATAAAATGCCCCAAAAAAATAATCGCTCGTCAATTAAGTTTAAGAGTATTTTAATATCTTTTACCGGTTTTTAAAATGTCCAGAAAAAAAATTAATTGTTTATAAACGAATTATGAAAAAAATTTTTTTTTTAATTTTCGAACTGTAAGTGGAAGTCTGTTTTATGCCTTTTGATTCTATCCAAGGTACACTTAATGATAGAACGTCCAACGTACTTCCGGCAGGACAAAAAAGCCTTCTGCGAGTACGTACGAAATCGCGTTATAAAGTTAACATGGATTCAGATAAACAAAAAGTAGTATATATCGTTGGAAAGGTAAAGAATCAAGCTTTCAGCGCATGTAAACATGGAACTTGTAAATTCAAATCTCGAAGCTTGGTAGCTAAAAGAAGTTAAATTTTCCAAAAATTCACATAATTTTTAGTCACAAAAAGACGATGCGCGGTACTGCCGGCAGGATGTTTTCGTTTTTTTAAAAAGACTACCTAGCCCTTGTACATAAATTTAAAAAATCGATATTTACGTCATCTGAAAGCTTGTTTCATTACCTAAAAAACCATATATTCATTTTTATACTTATCTGCTTCCATATTGATTTTATAGAGAGATTTCCGAGGGACTCGCGCCTGAGCCATTTACCACCAGCCGCCATTACGTTAGTTATAACAATATTTACAAAAGTAATAATAAACTCAATTCCTTTGATGATGAAGATGATGAATTATGATGATAATGATGATAGTGATGATAATGATGATGATTATATGAAATTAAAATATTTTTTCACAAAAATGAATTGTCCTTCCGGAAGGACGTTTACTGTGTGAAAGCGCGTCCTACCGGCAGTACGCAGCCTTGGACGTTCTATCATTAAATCGGAAGACTCATTTAAGAAATACCCCTCTTACGTCTTTGTCCCTACATGCTCGACGCTCAACTCTAATTCCCCTTTCTTCTTATTCGCAGAATGTCATATTTCGAACCTTCATATAAAGAGAGTGCGGTGTATAAGCTTTTATTTAAAAAGTGTTTAAAATTTTCATTTTGCAATAACTTTTGTAAAAAAATTTTTAAACATTTTTCGTTTGGTAGAAACATTTGTAGGATCTAACACAATAATTTTCGCAATATTTCGATAAAAAAGAAAAAAAATTTTTTTATATGTGTGCTGATTTCATGAATACTGACCCTATTATTATTCCAGCTTATTATAAGTTTTGTAAATGTTTGATATTTAAAATATAATATTTAAAAATTAATTAGAAATACTGAACAAATTTAACATTAATAATTACAATTTTTATGAATATTATAAATATATTTTAAATATAAAAAATTAACAATATTTATAATAATGTAAGTAATAATAATACCTACTAAAAATAGTTCTAATTTATCTAAAATGTTGACATTTTAAGTTAAAGATTTATAAAATAGTCATAACTTTGATTTAAATCTTAAATTAAATTTAATCTAATTGATGGAATAATAGAAGTTTAAGATCTAAATTTTTCATGTTATTTATTTATAAACTAGAAATTCCTTGTATTAAGTTATTCACAGTAAAAGGAAAAAGTAAAGTATTTTTACATCTGAAGACAAAAAAGCGGGAAATAATATCATGAACTTAACGTTTTATTATTAAACTTACTTAAATTTGAATTTGAATTATATTAAACGTAACTTTGCGAGTTAGCATTATATTATCAAACATTTTACAATTATTAATTAAATAATAATAACAATAATCTCCGTAAACTCCTGAAGTTATAAAAACTTCATTTATTTATTCATCTATTTATATCATTCATCTTTTTCTGTCCTCGTTTTAAAACTTAAACTGAAGTTGGTTAGTGTTTATATTTATTCATCTTTTTCTGTCCACGTTTTAAAATCCAAAGTGAAGTTAGTCTCTTACCCTTATGAAAAATAAGTATTGGATTAAGTATTGGATTAAGTATTGGGAGTAAGTATTGGAATAAGTATTGAAGTATTGGAATAAGTATTGGTTTAAGTATTGGAAACTCCAATACTTTTTTCGCCAAACATTCTTAAAAATTTTACTGGTTGCGCACTAAGTTTCTATGGCTCCCAGCTCTGCGCAGTAGTTTTTTTTGCTTATTTAATACACAGAAATACATGGAATGCAAACACTGAGAAAAATGGATGTTTAACCTAGATCTAGATGTTAACGCTGAACATCTAGATGCTGACGCTTAACATCCAGATGTTAAAGCTTAATATCCAGATGTTACCGGTAAACATCCATTTTTCTCAGTAAAATCACAGTTTCACAAAAAATTAAAAAAAAATTTGTTTAAAAATATGTTACGCGAAAATAGTATTGGAGTTTCCAATACTTAAACCAATACTTATTCCAATACTTAATCCAATACTTACTCTCAATACTTAATCCAATACTTAATCCAATACTTATTTTTCATAAGGGTTTGTTTTATTAATTTTGATTCTCTTTATCTGGAAATTTTAATATTGTTTAAGTTGACAAACAAAATTTGCAGAATGAATATTTAAATTTATTACACAAGTTTTCATTTACTTCTGTCATTTTTCAATTATTTTTTTCTATCTTTAAATTATTGCCAGGACTATTTCAATTTTTAACACAAGTTTCTATTCTACTTTTGTTAATTTTATAATTTTCAATAATTTTCTTCAAATTTTAATTACTTTTGGCATTATTCAAGTGTTTTTGTCATTTTACGATTATTTTCTTTATTTTCTACGCTGCCACGTTAAAATAAGTTTGCAAATATAGGGACAGCGAACAAATTTGCTGTAAGAGTAAAAAAGTTTGCTGTGAGAGTAAATTTTAAAAAAAATTTCTAATATTCCTTATGACAGCAAAATTTGTTCATTGTCACAGCAAATAATTTACTGTGCCACTGAGAAAAATTTTTGGAAAAAATTCCTGTGCTGTTCACTATTTTCAGTGTGGTTACTAATTTTGTTAGATTCAACAGCAAATGTTAGTTATCCACTCCAGAAAATTCATTTTTTTCCGCGTAAAGTTTCATATTTGTGTACGTTCGCATGAAAAGGGTCCACTTTGTCGATTTTATTTTCCGAGATATTCGCATTTTTCTAAAGGAGGTTCAGATTTTCAATTTTTTTTATTGCTGAAAAACAAACTACGTAATGTTCCGCTTCAAATCATGCGTTTATCATAACTGTATGATAATTAAAAATACAAAATAATTTTATTTTTAATTTTTAAAATGCATGGGCGCTAATGGTAATCTTGAACTTTAAACTCGTTTTTCTCAAAACTAAGGTTTTGACATTTTTAAATTTGGATCCTTGTGATTTTGTGAATTTTTCATCTAAAAGGGTCCAAGACCTCTCAAAATGTTCGAATTTTAATGAAGATTATGATCATATACATATGCCAAATAGTACCAAATTGGGCCCTTTTC
Organism: Ganaspis brasiliensis; assembly: GCA_037103525.1. Lineage (NCBI taxonomy): Eukaryota > Metazoa > Arthropoda > Insecta > Hymenoptera > Figitidae > Ganaspis > Ganaspis brasiliensis. The sequence continues at coordinate 700,069 of JAZKLR010000256.1, read as the reverse complement.
TTTCGAACGTACACATTCAATATAATTACAAAAAAATCTTGAGGGACTTATTGAACCAGAAACCTTGGTTAAAAAATAGTCAACTCTACTAAGAATGTTTTTGAGAGTACAATTAAATTAGCATTTGATTATTTATTGTATTCAAGGTATTTCTGTTGCAATTATACTTGAAAAAATTGATTTTCTATGGATTTGCTTTAAATTGTGAGAAAACTTTATTTTATATATGCCTTCTATCTGGTTTAAATTCCAGGACTCTTTACCGTCTAAAAATTAAGATATTCAAGTTTGAAATTTCAATTTTTATCATTTTGCATGTAAAATTGAAATTTTTAATATGAATATCTCAAATTTTAGATGGTAATGGTTCCGGAACTTTTAACCAGATAGAAGGCACATATAAAATAACGTTTTCTCAAAATTTAAAGAAAATCCATAAAAAAATCAATTTTTTCAAGTATAACTGCAATTTTGAAATAGCATTATATTATTCTGAACATTGAATAGGAATCATATTGTACAGACAACGACCTACTCTCTAAATCTGAATTAGTTAAAAATAACTATTTTGAAAGCAAAAACTCAGTCATTATTTCAAGTAGTTATATTTCTACTAATCATTTAGTAAAAAATAACTAATTATAAGTCAAATTCATTTTAAGGTTATGTCAAAATAACTATTATTTTAGTCAAATTCTGTTTACTAATTCAATTAATCAAATTTTAACTATTTTTTAGTAAGTTTTTTACTAACAATTAGTCATTTCTTCACTAATAAATGGTTATTTTTAACTAATTGCTGAAATAAAAACTCAGTCACGATTTTACTAATTATTAGTTATTTTTAACAAATTCAGATTTAGAAAGTAGCTTCACTGCAAAAACTGCTGTCTTCTAAGTGTCTTATTTTAAGACACAAGGCATGTGATGGATAATGACGTCACTGGTATAGGCAAAATTTATCCGTAACTTTTCTCTTAAAATAATTTAAATGAATTTAATTTAATTAAATTAAATTTAATTAATTTTAATTTAATTTAATTTTAATTTAAATGAATAATTTTTTATGAAACTTGGTAGAATTACTTAAAATGTCATTAAGAATGTCTCTCAGACCCGAATTTGTTTAAATTTTGGCCCAAAATTAATTTTGGGAAATTTTCGAAAAAATGCAAACTTTAATAAAAATCAATTTTGAGACAAAATTCAAACAAACTCGGGTCTGAGAGATCTTCCTAATGACATTTTAAGTAATTCTACCAAGTTTCATAAAAAAATATTCAATATTTTAAGAGAAAAGTTACGGACAAATTTTGCCTATACCTGTGACGTCATAATCCATCACATGCCCTTAAGAAAGAATCTTACGGTTATTTCAAGCTATTTCATTGGTTAATATATTTAAAGGATGCTTTCTCATTGGTTTAAAATTAAGACACCCAAAAACGTCTTAAAAGTGAGGACAAAAATGTCTTAAAATAAGAAACTTGTTTTTACAGTGTTCATATTATTGAACTGTGCTCGAAGCTAGAATTATATATTTTTGACAATTCAACAAGCATTTTATCAACAGCAAGCATTGCTTGTAAATCATGTGTAATATACGTATATTCTTAACGTAATTTTTTTTATTTACTTTGTTATTTTCTTAAAACATAATACATAAAATACGCTCACTATATGTATTATTTATAAACATATTTATTTGATTCTACAGCTTTATTCACATAATTTGCTTGCGCGGAAAAACCATTCTTTATTTTTTTTATTCGATGATGGTTCTTCAGCGTAAGTTGAAGATTAATGATATAATTATCCGTTATAAGCACGTGCGATTGCACATGCAGTCACGGGCCATAGCCGTTGTAGCGGAGACTTGAAGTGCAAGGTGTTTTTCGCACTTCAAAGAGGCAAATGCATTATCACAACCGTGACCAAGGTGTTGTTAAAAGAATATCGTGAAGCACAAAGAAATCTCACCAAACAAGTTCAACTTTATTGCGTGAATTCGCTCGAAATATATTATATTCAAACGTCATTATTTTAAGTCTGACAACTTGTTTCATGCCGCGAAAATCCACTCGGTTTTTGTAGTTGAATATTTATTAAAAAAAAAAATGCAAACTGCAGAAAAAATTAATTGTATTCAGGAAATTTGTAATTCATTCAGACCATTACTCCGCTACTTATTAATTATCATTAAGCTTTATTATCCTAATGTTTGAAATTTACAATTTTATACTTCTAATAAGTTTGAAAAGTTAGAGATAATGGAGAAGGAATATATAAGTAGTAGAATAATTATTAATGTTTAACAAATCAAAAAGAAAAAATTGAAAACTGTATCACATAAAATCTTTTTTTTTTCTTTATTTGGACTTTAGTTAAATTTCAATTTAAAAAATAGGACGAAATTTATGACCTGGAAATAACGAAACTGTCAAGCTAAGTACATATTGTACAAGTTGTCACAAAAACCTTTTAACCCAAATTAAGTTACATGAAAATCTTAGCATATGTATATCAGTACCATTAAATGGCAACACTTATGAATATCAGGGATATGGAGAATGTTTTATGTTAAACACTCAATCATCAACCAAATCACGAAAGGGGACTCTTTGTAATCAATAATGGACATCTTTAAAAATCCTTGTTCCATCAAACAATGATGTGTAACTGGTCTTTGTGGGTTTTATTAATAACTCGTACCTTTAAAAGCAATCGTAAGCCATTTCTTTGGCTCAGTTTGCTCCCAATATGTGTTTCAAGAAAGAAGTTTGTCCTTTTATTGCTCAAAGTTTGCATTTTCGTTTTACATTTAACCTAGTGAGTGATTCATTTTTCAAGAAATTGAATAATACAATTTTAATTGATCAAGTGTTTCTACCTTTTTTTATCCGAATTGCAATCGATGCAAATTTTTCGTAATACTAATTTCAATGAATTTCAAGTTTTACTGATCTAAATTTCAATATATCAATTTCAATTTTTACTAATCCAAATTTCAATCGATCCTAACTTTGACTAATTATCAAATTTCAATAAATCATATAGCTTTTACTGATTCAAATTTAACAGATCCTAACTTTTACTAATCTGATTTTCAATCGGTTTTAACTTTTTTATCCAAATTTCAATCGATCTTAACTTATACTAATTCAAATTTTAATAAATTCTCCTCTATGGGAAATTTGCCGATGCTCAAGATCGGCCCAAGCTTGGGCTAATATTGGTCTAATATTGGCCAAGCTTGGGCCAAGCTCTAGCCGATTGTCATTTCCCATAGGGTCTAACGTTTACTAATTTAAATTTTAATTGATCGAATCTCTTACTAGTTTTTTATTTATTTATTTTAGTCCTAACTTTTTTTTAATCTTAATTGCAATGGATTTAAACTTTTAATAATCCCAATTTCAATCACTTCCAACTTTTACTGGTCTAAATTTCAGTCCAGGTATCAATTCGAATTTTTACTAATACAAATTTTAATCGATCTTAACTTTGACTAATTATCAAATTTCAATAAATCATATAACTTTTACTGATTCAAATTGTACTGATCCTAACTTTTACTAATCTGATTTTCCTTCGGTCCTAACTTTTTTATCCAAATTGCAATCGCTTGAAACTTTTAATAGTCCCAATTTTAATCAATTCCAACTTTTACAGATCTAATCTTCAATCGATCCTAACTTTTACTAATTCAAATTTCAATAAATCCTCTTACCTTTACTAATTCAAATTTTAATTGATCGAATCTTTTACTAATTTGATTCATAATTACCCCTAACTTTTTTTATCCGAATTGCAATCGATGCAAATTTTTTATAATCCCAATTTCAATCAATTTCAAGTTTTATGATCTAAATTTCAATCTATCAATTCCAATTTTTACTGATCCAAATTTCAATCGGTCCTAACTTTGACTAATTATCAAATTTCAATATATCATATAACTTTTACTGATTCAAATTTCGATCTATTTTAATCAATTCTAAAACTTTTACTAATCTTATTTTCAATCGGTCCTAACTTTTTTATCCAAATTGCAATCGGTTTAAACTTTTAATAATCCCAATTTCAATCATTTCCAACTTTTATTAAACTAAATTTCAATCTATCAATTCCAATTTTTACTATTCTAAATTTCAATCGATCCTAACGTTTACTAATTCAAATTTCAATTGATCGAAACATTAAATTATATACAATTTATAAGAAAATTTTCTATTTTAAACTCGATCATTCAAATATTTTCATTATTTTTCAATTATTTTCTTTAAGGGGTTGTGATTGAGAATGACGTCACTAGTATAGACAAAATCTGTCCGTAAAGCTTCTCTTATAATAATAAATATTTTTACACTAAACTTTGTAAAATTACTTAAAATATTATTAGGAAGGTCTGTCTGACCTAACCTTGTTAGGTTGAATTTGTTGAAATTTTCTTTAAAATTATTTTTTTTTAATTTTCGAAAATTATTGCACTTTTAAAAAAATTAAGTTTGAGATAATAATCGAAAAAATGTGGGTCAGACAGACCTTTTTGATGATATTTTAAGTAATTCTACAAAGTTTGGTGTTAAAATGTTTATTATTTTAAGAAAAAGTTTATGGACAAATTTTGCCAATACCAGTGACGTCATTTTCCATCACATGCCCTTAATTTTAAACTGTTTTCTGTAAATTGCAATTTTAATCTTCAATTTCTCGATCAACTTCTTCAATGCGTCATTATTTTTACTATTTTTTAATAAATTCCTAATTTTTAAAATGAATTTCTTCTTTCTTCAATTAATTATTTCAATCTTTTATTTTTTATTGTACTGCAAACTTCAATCATACTTTTCAACATTTTTTCTCAGTTATACGTATTTATTTAATTTTTATTTTCTTTCTTGTATTTTTCAAGCAATTTTAATTTTATCCAAGATTGTCTTTATTGTTTGTAATTTTATTCTGAAAATATCACTCCTTTATTCATTCTTAGTTATGTTCTTTAATTCTAGTTGGATTCAAGTTTTTAGTTAGTTATCTATTTTAGATTTAGAGTAGTTTAGTTTTCTATTTATTCTCTTTAAATCTCAATGATTTATTACTATATTTTTATCTATTTTCTTTATTTTTAATTATTTGCATTATGGTTATTTCCTTCAATTTTAAATTATGTTCTTAAAATTTCTTTTACATTTTTCACATCTTCCTTCAATTTTTATTTATATCTTGCATTTTTTCAACTTTTTCCTTTAAATTCAACTATTTTCTTTTAAGTTTCTAATTTTTTCCTCCAGTTTAAAAATATATTCAGCTATTGCTTTTATTATTAAAAAGTGGAACTTGATATAATTTATTTTCGACCTTAAAAAACTTGATAAACCTTGAATTGATTTTTCAAAAGTCTCTTGGCACTCTGTTATTATTGATCCCATTTTCAATCAATTCTAATTTTTACTGGTACAAATATTTCAATCATTGATAATAAGAGAAAATAGATTTATTTTACCAAGAATACAAATATGCTTTAACTGTATGCTCAAATTATGAATAATTAATCCTAGAACCAAGAATAATTATTATTAGACCATTAATAATGACAATCTTGGATCAGAAGTAAATAAAATTAATTCAAGAATAATTATACTTAGTCGTATTCCAAGAATAATTCCAACGCAAAATTTGACTCATTGTCAGTAATATCCCAATATAATTTTAATCAATCATTTCTTTTACTGATCCAAATTTCAATCAGTTAAATTTGGGTTAGTAACAATTAGGATCGATTGAAATTGGAATTAGTAAAAGTTAATATCAACTGAAATTTGTATTAATAAATGTTAGGATTATTTGAACTTTAGATCATTAAAAGTTGAAATTGATTGAAATTAGACCAGTAAAAGTTAAAATCTATATTGAAATTTGGATTAATAAAAGTTAGGATCGTTTGAAATTTAGGTTAATCAAAATTAGAATTGATTGAAATTTGGATCAGTAAAAATTAGAATCGATTAATTTTTTGATTTAAAGATATGATGGAAAAATATTTTTTATAGATTTTTGAGATACTTTTGTTGATTATCATACCATCAATTGGTTTCGGAGATAAATTGGACGCGTTCGTGCCTGCATATTTCCGGTCTTTGCAAGAACCTATTCTTATTAATTTTCCTAAAAGAGTTAATCTCACGAGAGGAGCCATGGCCCAGCGATTTTATCTTCCACCGGAAATTCCTACTGTTCTACGCCCGGAAGTCATCGACAATAAATTGAGGAGTTCCTCGTGGTTAGATTTCCATAAATTATCTCAATCTGATTTAAATTCACATGCTATTTTTAAAACTGATCTGAAAGACGGTTTTTCTCATTTTGGAACGAATTTCTTGAAAACGAAACAGTACTCAGATTCAAATTTTCAGGATTCTAAATCCGATCTCATCAGAGTCAATGAAATGTCCTGTCGGAATTCTGGCGATGATGTATATTTTCGGTAAGAAGTTCTTTTTTAGCTTTTAGCTTTTTTATACAAAAATTCACTTTTCTTTTATAAAGCAAAATTTTCGAACTGATTTTCAGCCATCAAAGAAATAGATTTTTGCTTTCTAAGAAAAATAATTTACAAGATTTAATTTAGTTAAAAATATTTAAATTCGAATTTTTTAGAGTGTCCTTAACACTTCTAAGCAGGATGGGTCAGCCTGTAATAGAAAATATTGGAAGTGACAAATGTGAAATTAAAAAAGTGCAAGACGAATATAAAATTGATTTCGATAGTAGTCAATTTTGGAATTGTGGTGTTATAAACTGCTCGACTGAATCCGAATCAAATTATTGTTTAAATCTAAGATTTCCTTCAATATCGGGTCTGAAATTAAAGGATGACTTGAAAATCACTTTACAATGCAGAGGTCAAAATAAAACTGTTTCCCATATCAAAAAAATCAAATTAAACAGTTTAGACACGTAAGAGAATTTAGAAATTATAAAAATCTAACATTTATTTGAAAATTAAGTATAAACTGAAGAAAAAATGAATTTAAACCCAATAATTGTTGTTATTAATTTTTAGAACAGCGAAAATGGTACCCAGAGTTGAAATAGGTGGATACAAAAACGATTTTCAAACTGATGTTGCTCTATACAGAAAAACTTTCAACTCGGAAAATGTTTTTGAAACTCGAATTGAATCCGGAGGGAGTGTTATTCTTGGAGAAGAGATTTTACTTCGTGTTTTGGTTCGAGAAGGAGATGGTGATTGATTTTTGATTGAAATAATAATTTTTTGGTCTATTAATAAAGTAAACTAACAATGTGAAAAAAAAAATAAAATTAATTGAATTACTTTATTTATTGCTAGTTTAATAATAACAACATTAAAATATTTTTATCAGGTTGGCAGTTTTCGAAAATTAACGACGTGACGGTTTATTTTGTAGAAAAGAGACAAAGGAGGAAAATAATGAATAGTTTATGGATATTGGATGCAAATGGATGTTTAAATCCGCAAATTAAATCAATTTGCTCAAGGGAGCAGTACAGAGTTTCACCTTTAGAAAGCTACTTGCTTTTTAAGGCCTTCATGTTTGAAAATATGAATGAAAATGACGAAATGATAATCAGTGTAAAGGTAACCGGTTGTCTAGATGGTGCTGATTGCATTTTAAATTGTCCTGCGGGTCATTTAAGATCAAAAAGAAATCTCCATGACAAACGAAATCAAACTATTAAATGGGAGGATGATATTGAATTTAAAGTCGTTTTGCCAAAGACCACGGAAGAATATCCAATTGATTTGAATCTCGTTATTTTTTACTCTTTATCTGCATTAATTTTAATAGCCACCAGTATTCTAATTTATGCCATTAAGGAATTGATAAGACAGAACTTTTCCAGAAACAACTTGAGCTGAAGAATGTATTTATATCAAACAAAATTGTTCGTTTTCTTATTGCTATTTATTATTTTACTTTAATTTATGTAATAAAGATATTGTTTATTTCTAATTTGATTTATTTTAATCAGAATGTTTTTTTTTTATTTTTTCGCAAAGAGACAATTTAGATTGGAATAGACCAGCCATCTAATTTAAAACAAAGTTTTACACCCACTGCCATTAAGGCTAATGATACTATCGTTTGTTTAATCCATGGATCTTTCATTAATTGTTTCGTTAGACAAAGAGAAGAACAATTACACACATTTTTGAAATAATTCATTCCACTATTTAGAAAATGATCGTCTGGGGCCTTCTGATTTGCATTTTGTTTTCTTCTTATCATCTCGTCTGAAAAAATTATTTTTTTGGTTAATAATGTTAATTCGCTGCTAACGCTCGCTCAATTATATTTATTTATAAAGAAATTGCTTATCTAAGTTTAAATATTGAAAACTATCATGAACTTATTATTTAAATAAGTTCAAATTTATCTGAATAATTTTACAAAATTTATGTTTCAATTATCTAAATACAGATTTATATCAGTGGCGTAACTGGAAGGGCAAGGGCCCTGGGGAAAAACAGAAATTGGGGCCCCAATATAATGATTTACAAGTTTAATTAATTAATTCTGTCCACACGTGACAGTTGTCACTAGATGTTTTATTATTTTGAATTTTTAAATCATAGTTCACCTTTTTAAGATGATCTGAAATTTTAAAATTATAGCAATTTTAATTTCTTCAAATTTCAGTTAATGTGAATTTGCATTGATTAAAAGTTCAGAGTTCCGTTCGAGATTTGAAAGTGAACGGACGCGTTCTGTTTGTCCTGCTTGAAATTGTTCTGTTTGGGCGAACCTTTTCGCCTTTAATTAGTTACAAACTATCTGAATAAACTGAACTAGTTAAGTGCTTAAGAAGAAGTGCTGCTGCTTTATTATTTCTCCGTCTTATTTAATCAGTGAAATTAATTCTTGATTCTATATAATACTCGGAATTTAAAGTGAATATATTTACAAAAGCTACACGTGGTCTAGAATAATGCAAGATAGCCGTAGGTAATACTATGATGTCGATTATCTCGTCAAGAAGAAGTTTTGGAGACAAGTAGGCAGGAAAGGACTGTTGTTTGCAACAATTATACAAGATACTTCAATACTCTGGCCAACGAATTTATAAGCTGAAATCATACATTTTTGGTATTATCAAATTTTGATCATAACCTGTACTGAAGCAAGTAAGTCTGTTGATCAAGGTCACCTGATATATAGTGAGTGAATCATGATTGCTTGTAATTAGGGCTATTCTCCTCTCTATCCAAATAATCCTTCTTTTTCTTTTTTGCTTATTCTTGATAGAATGGACATATTCTTAAATTTACTTTGTTTTATTTTTGGGTTGGATTAAATGCTTGTCTTTCTTTTGGTTTGTTTGAATTGATTTCGGAGATAAAAAGAGTTTTGGATTTGGTAGAGTAGTACGTATGGTTGCAACACACAACAGCTTTTTCTTTTTATTATTTGTGCTTTACTTAATTTGGATGCAATGTAAATTTGGGCAATTAGAATGAAATAATTCTATTTATTTACTTGATTAATCCGTATACCTGTCGATTTTACTTATTTCAAATGTTTGAAATTTGATAATTTTAGTCGTAAATATGTATTCTCTCTGATGTTATGAAAAAGATGTATTAATATTGATAAGGCATTTGGGGATCGTAGGGTTTGCCAGAAGTTAGTCTTTTGGTAATTTAATTTAATTTAATTAAGACTAAATAATTAATGAATCAGAATACTATTATTATAGGAACTTATGAGTGCGGATAAGTACTCCGGAATTTGAAACGGTTTGATGTGTAAAATTTGAGGTTATGTTGAAATTGCTGGAATGCAAGTTAAATTAGATAATAAATATAACTAAATTCTTATTGTTTCAGCTGGGATTTACGTTAGCCATTGTATGACGACCTTTAATTTCTTGAGAAATGTCTAAAATATACAATGAATTAATTAAGATTAAATATGTGGGCTTTAAGGTCTTGAAATCGAGTTCACATCAAATTAGGTAAAAGTTTATTTCAGACAATCTAACCGAATGGGAGGGAATTAAACAATAGGTCGATTTAAATACCGCTGATTGAGGGGTTTATAGGTTTTTACAAGAAATATAAATTCCGTATTGATGAGGCGCGTTGAAGTTGACGCTTATGTCAAACTATAAGGAATGTAATTTTATCTGTTATGTCTCTGGAAATTTATCTGTGAATAAATAAAAGATTAATTTAAATATTATAAATGGAATTTAAAGGTTCAGATAGGAAATGAATTACTGTTTCACGTCAAAGTGGTTACCTATGCCAGACTTATGAGAGTTTAATTTTGTTTGTTTCTTTTTGTCAATTTATTGTTTTGGACTGAAATATAAGCTAGGTAATAATTAAATTTTATTATTTCAGCTGGGATTTATGATAATTAGTGAAATGATAATTAATGAATAGCGACTAAAATTTTGAGGATGTTTAACAAATGAAATGATTAATTAAACACTACTGATTGAAACTTATAGGTTCGGATAGAAAATAAATTTTGAATTACTGTGGCACGTTGAAGCTGATGCTTATGTTAAATCTATAGGAGTTTGGTTTATTTGTTTCGTCTTTTTGATAATTTATTCGTGATTGAAACATAGGCGAATAAATAAATTGAGGGCAGGGTAAAAACCTATGTCAGGAATAAGACTTGCCTTCTTATTTGCCTGGTTGAATTCATGCTTATTACTGGAGGGGAATAAATAAAGTGAAATGAGAGGCCGGGGTTTCCAGAACCAACGTCTTTTAGCGAACAAAGTAAATATGGGGGACGGTAGGCCAGGTGCGGGTACCCAGATGAACGGGTCCTCATCCTCCTCATCCTCCACCTTTACACAATCGGATAAATCACCCCGACAAACTAAAAGAGTACGTCAAACCTCTCCACCAGACCCTAATAAATCGATTAATTCACCATCTAGGAAATTTAGAAATATAGTGGTCGGTATGAAGGACAAAGTAAAAGAGATGGAGCGGAAAAGTTCAAAGGTCAATCAGGATGGTGAGAATCCTCAGAACATAGTTCCTCCGGATGGCAAACGCGATAATACTAATTCAGAGGAGACCGGTCCGGGGACTACTCCTCAGGTACTTCCACAGGTGGAGCACTCTTCAGCACAGGGGGGGGATGTCCCCCCTGCTGATCAGAGCCGGGCAGAAACCCGTTCTCGACAGACGATCAGCCACTACGACCCGTCACTGACCGAAATCCATAAATGGATCTCTCCCACCCCATTTCCTGATAGATATCGCGAGGATGCTGAGGGCCCTTTTCTGGTGCTGATTGAGAGCCTTATTCCAAACAGAAAAATCAGTTCCATTGATCCAATTGAGATGGGAAGAGTGATCCACTCGATAGTCAAAGGTAAACGCCGAATCTATACGAGTGGTGCTAACCAACTCAAGGTATTTTGCGACCTAAGGTCTGATACTGATCTGCTCCTTTCTTCCGAAATAATGTCTACTAATGGCCTAAATGTCTTTATACCCTTGTCCCTTTTAAGAAAAAAGGGATTCATCAAGTTGTCCCACAATTATTCCATTAAAGATATGGTTGAGCGGATTGATCCTTCAGAGCTCGGTAATATTTTAGAGATCAAACGAAGATTTGATAAAAGACACGTCCCACTGGACATAGTGGATGTTATTTTTTGCTCTAACACTGTCCCGCAGTTTGTTCATATTTACGATTTTGGCTTCTCGATCACACCATCAATTCCTGTACCCAAACGATGCTATAATTGTCAGTCCTTTGGCCATGTTACCACGCAATGTAAGGCAACATACCCTTCATGTGAGTTCTGTGGTGGCAGACATAGAACTGACTCATGTAACAACATCCTTCGTAAGGAATTCTGTATAAACTGTTCGGGTCAACACGTTGCCTCTTCTAGGGACTGTCCGGTTTACTGCTTTGAATTCGAGGTTATGAAGGAGAAATACAATCATAATATCTCTAGAGAGGAGGCGATGAGCAAATTGCAAGATAGGGGTATTTTCATGTTTGATGCAAAGAGTATTCGACCATCTTCGGGTTTATCAGAGGGGGAAGTTTCGCTTACTAATCACCCTATGTCTCCCACAAATAGAAATCCGAATCAAGTTTGTAATGTCTCCCAGAACTTGGCCACAGAAGTGGTGGAGGAGGCAATTGATCTATCCACAGAAAATAGAACTGTTGTTGAAGAAATGACTGCCAACCTTAACCTTGAAGAAAATGAGGAGGAGGAGTGCAACATGGAAACAGGAGCAGCAAATTACCTTTAGGGCAATGATCTATCTTGCTCTGAATACTTATGGGAAGCCTCGATCCCTAGATGTAGTTAGATTATAGGATTTTGCAACGCTTATTAGGCTTCTAATTTGGCTTGGCTTGTTTAAGCCCATTTCTGAATTTTATTTTATGTTATTGTAGTTTTAGATAGTTCGTACTGATTTGAGAGATACTGGTTTTCTCTCTGTTGCTTTTGTTTTTATCCTTGAGGGATAGATCTTTGAGAATAGAAATTTCTTTTCTGTCTCTTATGGCCCTTAATCTGGTCTATTTAATTTAAGTTTACTTCTGTGCTTTATTTTGCTTTATTATAGTTTTAGAAGGCTCGTACCGTCTCGAGCAATACTGATTTTCTCCCTGTTATTTTTGATTTCATTTTTCTGGATGGAATTTTGACATGGCTCATACAATTAAAGGAGCCACTTGGAATGCTCGCAGCGTCGTGGACAAAAAAACAAGTGTAACTGCTCTCATTGAGGATCGAGATTTGGACTTTTTAGGTATAACAGAATCCTGGTTGAATAATAACTATCCGGTCTGGGAAATCCAGGGTTTCAATACCTACAGAGTGGACAGATCGAGAGAAAGGGTGGGGGGTGGCACCTTGATCCTAATTAGGAAAGATTTTGTTGTACGGAGGTTAGAATTGAGGGAGACATGGAGAGATTGGATGGAGGTGATTGCCGTCAGATTATCTACAAATAGGGGGGGTCTGATTTTAGTATCGGTTTATATCGCTCCAAACCCGAAGTTACCGGATGAAGCTTGGACTGATTTATTCAGTCAATTGCCCGGAGATGACGAGATCATCTTGATGGGGGATTTTAATGCCCACATTCCTGACTTTGCTCCGTTTAAAATCAATAAGACGGGGAAACAGATCCTAACTATCGTGGAGGATTTTGGTCTCTTCATAGCTAATGACGGAGGAATCACATACAGATCAAAAAGCGTGGATATAGATCAGAGAAGAAAAGAGAGTGTTTTGGATTACATCTTGATGTCTTCCACTCTTTCAGACCTGTCTAACTCTGAAACAGCTATTTCATCGTATAAAAGCGATCATTTTCCTGTTCTGTTTTCACTCAATTTGGAAGCTGAAAAAATTTGTGATAGCTCTTGGAGACTTAGATTGCAGGAGGTCGATTGGCCTAAGTTTGATGAGGTGCTCAGCTCTCGGTTGTCACAGTTAAATGAAGACCAGCAGGACGCAGAAGGAGATATAGAAAGATATGACAAATGGATGGAAATTGTACTCCAGTCCTTGTACGAAGCGGGTGCTTATGTTCCTAGATCAAAATCTAGGGTTTCTAAAGTAAAACCATCCTGGTGGACCCCACTATGCGAACAAACGTTGACGAAATTTAAACAGAGCAGAAGGGCATATTTGTCAAATCGATCCGGAGAAAACTGGATTCTCTTTACAAAAGCCGAAGAAACTATGCAAAGAACTCTTGATGAACAAAAAAAAATTTCATTTAAGGAGCTCTGCGAATCAATTTCTCCGGACATGGGACTCCGAAAGATTTGGGCCCTAATAAAAGCCTTTTCGGGCCGGAAAGCCCCGGCCACAAACATCACGAATGACGTCTGCTCCCCGGAGTTTGTTGAATTGCAGGATGACCTGGTCAGGGAGACTATCCCTCCTGTCCAGATTGATATGGAAACTGAACTCGACGAATCCGATGGCTATAATCGTCCATTTACTGAAAAAGAATTTAGCGCTGCACTCGAATCTTGTAAGAGGGGCTCAGCCCCAGGGTTGGATCTGATTTCTTACGAGGTCCTCATCAAGCTATCTCCTGCAAGGCGTTCCTGTTTGCTGGATATCCTGAACAGATGTTTTTGTACATCTCAGTTTCCCAGGGCTTGGAACGAGGTGTTGGTTAAATTTATCCCTAAGCCTGGTGGCAAGGGACATAGACCAATTTCCCTCACATCAGCCACAGGAAAACTGTTCGAGAAGCTTATTCAGAGGAGGTTGGAGCACTTCTTGGAATCCTCCAATTGCATTCCGTCCCAGCAGGCTGGATTCAGAAAGACAAGATCCACAACTGACTCTGTTGCACATTTTGTAATTGAGGTCTTGGAGGGCTTCAAACAGGGTGAATCAACTGTGGCCTTGGCCTTGGACCTGAAGGGAGCGTTTAACTCCCTGCTACCATTTAAGATCCTGGAGGAATTGAAGGGCTTGAACGTCCCAGGTAGAATTTATAACTTTATAAACTTCATGATATCCCGGCGAAACCTGTTCTTTAAGGTCAATTCTGCAGTTTCAAGGCTGTGTGGGGTGGGGGTGCCCCAAGGAGGGGTGTTGTCCCCACTCTTGTTCAGTGTAGCACTTAGAGGAATTATTCACAGGCTCCCGGAAAGGGTTAAGATTCTACAATACGCGGATGACATTTTGCTATTTGTTAGATCATCTGATATTCATGAAGCTTTGTACTTGTTGGAAATGGCGGTCGAAGGGTTGACTCCGTGGTTATCATCACTGGGGCTAGAGATAGCTCCTAACAAGTGCCAGATGTGTGTGTTCCAGAGGGGTGCGTTCGACCCCGACCTGTACAGGATGGAGGTCGGAGAAGGCGTGGTAGTTTGCTCCCCGGAGATCAAATATTTGGGTATAATTCTCGATTCGAGACTCTCTTGGTCCAATCATATAAACTACCTGGTCAGCAGGGCCTCAGCAGCCCTAAATGTCATGAGAGTTCTGTCCAAAGTGTCCAGAGGAGCCAGCCCTGAGTCAATGCTGGTTGTCTACAGGGGATTGATTCGATCCATTCTGGAATGGGGTTCACAATTTTTCGGGGGCGCCTGTAAATCTTATCTTAAGAAATTGGACAGGATCCAGTATCAGGCCATCAGAATAGCGCTCGGGTTTATGAGGACCACTCCTACCCCGGTCCTTTTATCGGAGGCCAATGAATGTCCACTGGAATTCCGAAGATCTTTTATTACGGAAAGATTTCTGATTAAAATGAATTCCTGTAAGGATAAAACTATTACAGATAAATTAAATTCACTTCTGGTTCCAAAAAGAGGTACTCTAGTTCTTCCAAAATATATACAGAGTTCTTCTCTTCTTACAAATTACCAAGCAATAGGGGACAGACTGGTTTGTTCAGACAAAAATTTACTTCCGGGCTACTTTGATCTTCCTTGGAGAATGGTGGTGGAGGACCTTGACCCCCTCTTTGATGTTCAATCTGGGTGCGATTTCCGAAAATCGATTGATCCGCAATCGGAGTTTTCTAAACACACGAAGGACCTATACCAGGGTTACAGCATTTTTTTTACGGACGGATCTTTTCAGGTGGAGGGCAATCTGTCAGGCTGTTCATTTTTTTGTCCTAATACCAATAAAAGATTTGCGGTCAAGCTAAAGGGTTGTAATTCTCCCCACCTTGCGGAGGTTACCGGCATCTTGAAGGCCTTGGAGTATGCGCAGCGAGAGAACGTTCGCCGAATGTTGATTTGTTCTGATTCGCTGACTGCACTGAATAGTATAAAGGACCTAATGAAAAACTTTTGTTCTGATATCACTATCCACAAGATAATACGCTTAATCTTTGACTTCCTGGATAGAGGGTGTTCGATCAAATTTATGTGGATCCCTGCACACGTCGGAATCAGAGGCAATGAAATCGCGGATGAACTGGCCAGGTTTTCGATTTTGCTGAATTTTCATAGTCGTACTGATTGGTCCGTTGAAAATGTGCTGGTTGGCCTTCGAAGGGCTTTTTCGGGCATTTTGAGGGATAGATGGCCTTATTTCCCGGATAACAAGCTCCAAAGAAGGTATTTTGACAACATTACGTATACTTCTCCCCGTCCTTGGTTTAGGGGTCTGGATCTCCCTCGCAGGACGATCACATTGATAAATAGGATGAGAGCCAATCATATCTGCTCGGGGGAGCATTTTATCAGGATGAACTGGAGCCTGGATCCAGTTTGTAAATGCGGATATAGCCCCAGTAGTATCAGTCACTGGATAAAGGATTGCCCGGTTTTGGAAGGGGGCAGAGAAACATTTAAAGAATTCCTGAGGGTCAGATTCCAGATCACGGATTTGATTAATTTTAATTTTGAGCACGTCTTATTTAATATCGATTTTATAACAGCGGAGAGAATTAGTCAGTTTTTTTCAAAACTGGAATTAATAATCTAGGTTTAAATTTAAAAATTATTCCCTTGGGGTTCCAAATTCAGGATCATAGGGTTTTATGAGGTGTGTTGTAATCGGCGGATATACAGGATTGATTAACGATTATTTAGTTGAAATATTTAAATGCTTTTAGATTTAGATTTAGATAAGATAGTTTATTAATATAAATAGTTATTTGACTAATTAATATGAAAGCCTAACTTCATTGGATATTAATTATTCATTTATTTATATAAATGATGAAATGAGCAATCATGTGTAACACTTTAACCAAAATATTAATATGGCCACATAAAAGGCAATTTAGAAATTACCGTTTTATACCTGATTCTCAAATTTCATTTCGTCAAAAATCTAAATGACCCATTCTGACAGGGATGGGCTGGAGGAAGTGCTTCCCTATACTGGTGCATCCATAACCTAATTCCAAAGTCCATAAATATTGATTCACTATAACGAAACATGATTCGCACTGGACCATGGGAACGCTGAATCCAGAGCTCTCTGCAGCATAAATGGAGTCCTTATGTATTTGATCAAAATTAACGCTCCATATTATTTAATAGCTCAATTTGAACGAATTTGAATTGGCCACACCAAGGCCACAAAGAAGAAGAAGAAGAAGAGAAGAAGATTAAAAGTTCAATTAATCGACGTTTCAAATATATGCTAAATTTGAAGTGATTTAAAAATTTCTTCAATTTTTAATAACTCTTTTCTATTAAGATTTCAATTACTTAAACTGCAATTTTGTACTATTTTTAAACATTTTTTAAATTATTTTCTGCAATTTTTTATTATTTTTAAATTGTTTGCCTAAATCTCAAGTTTAATTTCTTCAAATTTCAATTATATTCTTTAGTTTTTCCAATCCCTTTTTCAATTTTAATTATTTTTCCCTTATGACATTCAATCAATTTAATTATTTATTCCTAAATTTTATATTATTCATCGGGAATTTAAATTAATTTTTTTAATATACCATCATTTTTGTAAATTTGCAATTATTATTTTGAATTTTTAGTCATTTTGCTTTCTCATAGAGGAAGCTTTGTGATCGTTAAAATTTTCGATTTTCCAAAAATAGTCTAAATCGACTCATTTTCATCTAAAAAGCGAAAATTTTCATTCCTAGGCGAATGTCCAGATGTTTGTGTGTGTGTGTGTGTGTATATATATGTGTGTATGTGTGTGTGTGTGTATGTGTGTATAGCGTTTTTTGTGTACAAGATATCTTGAGAATGCTTAAACGGATTCCAATAAAATTTGGATGACTTATTAAGCTAATGAATATCTAAATTTGGACACAAGGATTTTTGAAAATACCCAACCAAATTTTTTTGAGCACCTTTTTTCATAAAAAAAGCGTTTTTTGCAAAAAAATTTTTTTGTGCTAAAAATACAACATAATTAATACAAAAATCATATTCCTTATCTCAAAACGAATCGATTGACCTATATAACTTTTATAATTGATCAAGAATTCGTAAAATAATTCATATTTTCACATTTTTTTGCATTTAAAGTTCTTCATTTTTAACAAACTTCCCCAATTAACTTATATATTATTAATTTCTTGCTTCCTCTATGAGGAAACAAATTATTTTGCTTACTTGGAAGCAAAATGTCCATGAAATGGACATAATTTTCACCTAGTTTATAATGTCTTAATTAATTTTCTGAACTTTCAAATATATATCTCAATTTCCAATTCTTTTGTTCACTTTTTATTTCTTTTTATTATTTTGTAATTATTTCCTCCATCATTTAATATTTTTATTATTTTGCAATTAATTTCCTAAATTTTCAGTTATTATCTCAAATTTAGATTATTGACATCAATTTTCCATAATATAACGACTTTTCAATTATTTTCTTTTGGTTAAAAATAAATTCTGCAATTTTTCTATTATTTTCTTCAATTTATAGTTATTTTCATTCTTTTGGCATTATTTTTAAAAATTTCAATTACTTATCCGAAATTTTAATGATTTTCATCATTTTTCGTTATTTTATTCTCTTTAATTAAATTTTTTTAATTAATATTGTAATTTTTCTCTTTTTTTCAACTTTTATTCTATGATTTTTTCAATTATTTCTCTCAAATTTTATTTACTGTCTTCAATTTTCCATATTTAAATTATTTTAATCATATTTCAAATTTTTTTTTCAATCTTAAATTATATTCATTATATTTCAATTATTTTTTTTAATTTTGAATTAATTTGATCATTTTTCAATTATTTTCCTCGTTTGTCAATTATTATTCACATTTTCTAAAATTATTTTCTAAGATTTTTAAGTATTTTTCTAAAATTTGAATTGTTTTCTTCAATTTTTAATTATTTTCAATTGTTTTCATAATTTCCAATATTTTTTTTTTATTTATCGTAAATTTCAATTAGTTTTAGCTTTCTTCAATACTTTTCTCCAAATTAAATTTTTTCAATTAATTTCTAAGATAATTCTAATTTCTTTTTCTCAAATTTTAATTGTTATTTTTGATACTTAAAAAAAAAATTAGTTTTTTCCCCATTATTCCAAATTTCATTTATTTTTTTGCAACTTATCATTGATTTTATCATGTTTCAATAATTTTCTTCAAGTTTCAAATTTTAAAATAAATTTTCAATTATTTTCCCCAATTTTCAATTATTCTTATTTTTTAAAATTATTTTCAAAGATTTTTGAATGTTTTTCTCAAATTTCTTATTATTTTCTTCAATTTTTAATTATTATCAGCATATTTTAATTATTTTTTTCAATTTTGAATTAATTTTATCATTTTTGAATTATTTTCCTCGATTGTTAATTATTATTCTTATTTTCTAAAATTATTTTCAAAGATTTTTAATTATTTTAATTTGTTTTCATAATTTTTAAAAATTTGTATTAATTTTGTATTAATTTCAATTATTTTTAGCTTTTTCAAATTTTAAGTTATTCTCTTTTTTTCAATTGATTTCTAAGATCTTCATGTATTTCTCTCAAATTTTAATTAATTTTTCTTAGTTTAAAAAATAATCTCTAATTTTTTCAATTATCTCTCTTAAATGTCATTTATTGTTCACAACTTATCATTGTTTAAATTTTATTTCAATTATTTTTTTCATGTTTCAAAATTTAAAATCATTCAATTATTTTCCAAAATTTATTTCCTTCAATGTTCAATTCTTTTCATTTGTTTTACAATCTCAAAAATTTGAAACTATTTAGCAATTCAATTGACATTTCAATTATTTCATTCACTTTTCAATTATTATATTATTATTTTTTATATTATTTTCTTCAATTTTCAATTACTTTCGTTCTTTTTCTCGTTTATTTTCATAATTTCCAAAAAGTGTTTACTTATTTCTCTTTAATTAAAACTTGTTTCCTTCAATTTTAAATTATGTTTATCTTTTTTCATTTATTTTCTCTAATTTTTAATGATTTTCTTTTATTTCATTAAATTTCTGAAAGTTTTAAGTATTTTTCTAAAATTTTCTTGAACTTTTCTTTATTTAAAATATTTTATATAATTTTTTCAATTATTTTCTCAAATTTTAATTATTTTTTTTAATTTTAATTTATTTATCTCAATTTTTAATAATTTTTTTTTTAATTTTCAGTTGTTTTCTCTAATTTTGCATTATTCAATTTTTTTTTAATTTACATGTAAGATTTTCAAGTATTTTTCTCAAATTCAAATTATTTTCTTTATGTTTAAAATATTTCTATGATTGTTTTAATCAATTTCCCCAATTTTTAATTGTTTTAATTTTTTTTTCAATTAATTCGCAAAATTTGCAATTATTTTGTTTAATTTAAACTTTTTTTTTGCAATTCTTTTTAATTTTAGAATATTAAGAATTTTGTTCTAAATAAATATTTATTTTATTTATATAAGTTGATTTTTAAATATTATATTAAAAATGTTTATAATCGTTGATAACACAAGGTGTAGAAACTATAAATTACTACAATTAGTAACGTTTTTGGAATTTTTTTGTTTAAAAAGGGACTATTAGGGTTGATCAAGGGCCCCGGGGCACTGCGGCACTTTTAATTCAATTTTAAATTAACTGATTTATATTACAGTTTTTTAAACAGTTAAAACTAAAATATATACTACAATTATCCAAATAATATATTCAACTTGAAGACAAATAATAAACTACCTTTCAATTTGTTTAAAGAACATTCTGTAGAGCAGGGTCTAATTTCCAGTGACACGCCATCCTCAGATTCTTTATCAGAAAATCTATCCTGACTATGATCTGTTGATCCATCATCGCTGTCTTGAAACTCACTTCCTGTGCTTTCTGCACTTTTAAAACTTTTTCTAGACTTTGAACGTACACTTCTCGATGGATTTTCATCGGAACGAAATTCGTGAATTTTAATTTCTTTCTCTGCATTTAAATAATTAGATAAATGTTTAATAATTATTTTATGTATAGAATCAATTGATCCTAACTTTTTTTTTGCATTAAATTATTAATTATTTAACCGAAACAAATGAACAATTACCTAAATCTGTGGATTTTTGCTTTTGGAATTTTCCAGATGGACCAGCTTTTTCCTCAAGTGCCTTTCTTCTTTCTTAATTAAAATATAATAATATTTGGATTGTTTAAAATTTGGCGCATTAATAATAATTGTATAAAAATTAAAACCAAACATACCAGCTGCTATCCTTTTCAGATCTCGTTTAACTTTTGGACAGTCTCGAGAACAACTTGGCATTTTGAGATATTATTATCCAAAAAGTAGAAATTTTCATTTGGAAATTTAGTAAAAATGGTAATTGTACAAAAATCTAATAAATTTTAATTAAATTTGCATAATTTATAACCTCCGTGACTGTCAGTAATAAAAAAAAACAAAGAAATAGAAATTAGTAGAAATAAACTTCAAATTGGTTGAAGCAAAGATCAGTATCGTATTTTCAGATTTAATTAAAGAGTTAAAAGTAGTTTTTAAATCAAATCATATAAGGATTAATATTTATTATAAATAATAATATTTGTAATTAGAAAAAATATTTATTAAAAGAAAAATTATTATTATTTTGTATCAAGTGTTAATTAATATTAGGTGTTAGTTTTTCATCAAAGGTTAAGTGTCGTATTTTGTATATTGCTATTTGTAAAATTTATATTTTGAAGAGAAAAATCTAATTCTTTATCGAGTTGTTCAGAATTTTATGAGAATGATGACGTGAAACAAGTGTACTGTTAAAAATACATTAAATCGGAAAAGGAAACCAAATATTATTTATGGGAAAGAATTCAAGATTCTAAAAATAATATGACTCTCTATAAAAAATGGTGGGAAGAAAAAATTTCTCAGCAAGCTAAACCCAGTTTTCAGGAAGGATCTGGAGAATATTTAAATAAAACCATTTTTCCACTTTTACTGCCAGCTTTGGAAGAGATGTTGATGGAAGCTCATCAAAGAAATGAATTAGAAGTATTTTTATAAAAATTTTTCAGTTTTTAAACTTTAATGCAGTAAAGTTTCAAATTTGTTTTATTTTTTCCAATTTGATTGTGTTTGAATTTCAAAATTTTCCAAATTCAATTCGATTAATTAAAAAAATTTCGTGAAACCGAATTTCTGTGCTTTCAGATCAAAGTGCCTTGTAAATTTTTAAAATTCGGAAATTAGATGTATTTTTTTAACGTGCGTCCAAATTTGTTTGTGTTTAAGTTTAAAAATTTTAAAAGTTGAGTGTGATTAAATTTCAAATAGTTTTGAATTGCCATGCTTTTAGAAATTGTAAGTTTTTTTATTATCAAAATCTTTCGAATTTTTTAACCAAGTTTCTAAATTTAAAAATTAAATGTGTTCAAATTTCACGTTTTCCGAAATTGTATGCTTTCAATTCAAATCTTTAAAATTTTAATTTTTAAATCAATTGAAATTTTGTATTTTTTAGAAATTGAAAAATTGAAATAGTTATGGTCAAAATATGATCTAAAACATTTGGCTGTAAAGAAAATAAAAAATAATTATTTTATTTTTCTCGCTTTTTATAAGATTTTTTTCAATTGCTATATTGATATTATTGTTTCTTGTTTTTTAGAGATTCATTTTATTTTTATTTTTTGTCCCTATTTCTGTTATATCTTTTAAAATCGCTCATCTTTTTGTAAAAAATGTATTCAATTTTCTTGATTTTTTTTTTTAAATTGCTGTTAGGATTGTTTTAAAAAATTTCCTATTTTATTTTTGCAGGATTTTTCCACTTCTTTTTTTTATTGTTGCATTTTATTTTCACTAGTTCTTATATATTTTATTAGATTTTTAACAAATTATATATTTTTTAAAATTTCTAACTTTTTCATAGCTTTTTAGATTTTTTTTCACAAATTTTCTCATTCCTTAAATATTTTTTTATCAAATGTTATTATTTTTTTTAGTCTTTCAGATTTTTTTCATCTTTTCCTCAAATTTTCTAATTTTTTCTTACTTGGTTTTTGATAATTTTAAAATCATCTTTTAACTTTTAGTACCTACCTATCATTTTTAAAAATTTGAAATCTGTGAAAAAATATTGGAAATTTTCAATTTCTTAGAAATGTTTTCCATCCTTTGAAGTTGTATAATTTATTTTCTACAACTAAAGTAATGTTCTAGATTCAAAAATGTTTTAATGGGATAGATTACCTCGCAGAAAAATTGTGGAATAGAAATCCACATCATCCGGAAAGATTTGACAAATGGTTAAATGTTTTTAATATTCCGGTCTTTGAGGATTTTTTAAAATTACAGTAAGATTTTAAAAATAACAGTAATAGTTCTAAAGAATTAAAGTACTCTAATTTCAAAAGTTAATTTTAAATTATTAGTCCTAGACCAATTTATCCAAAATCTTGGACCTGGACTGACGACGAAGCAGCGACAATAATTCAAAAGTATGTTCGAGGCTGGCTTGTTAGAAAATCAAGGAATTTTTCTTTCGAAAATTGAAAGCTTATTTTTTAGCTTATTAAGCTTGAATTATTTCTAGAAGCAATTTAACAGATTTAATTTTAATCTAATCATTAATGAGCAATAAGAATAAAAAGCAGTTTTGAAAAACAAATTACAATGTATTGTCTATATTACAAACGGATAACAAACTTATGTTAATAAATTACCAAGCATTAATTATTTCTTAATATTTGAAAATAATTCTGGACTAGATGCTTCTCCGAGTCCAAGTTCAGCTTCAAAATCAGGTTTCTCGCCTTCTTCAGCAACTCTCGATAAATTAAATTTGTTTGTCAAATTGTATTTTATAAGTAATCTTGGTTCCGTTACTGGCTCTCCTGCAGATTTCATTTGACGTTGTAAGATTTCCTTTAGTAAAGGTGGAAATCCCATTGTTCTTGGAAGCACTTTTTGTGGAGGTGGGGTGTAATCTCTAAAAAGCTTTTCTTCTTCTTCCTTAGGAACTAATAAATAATCAGGTTTATAAGATGATTGTTCCAACTGCACAAGACCTGTCGCTTTTCTTCCTCGGAAAACCTTTTCTGTGAGTGCAATGATTTTGCGGAGATTCTTAAATAAAATGATTTAATAATTAGTAAATCAGTTTTAACTGTAATTAAAATAAAAATAAAGCTAGTTGTTTTTCAATTTTTGCGAACTATTTAGTATCTGAATTGACATTTTTCAATCTAGATTAAAAATAACACATTGAAATCACTTAACTATATTTTTATCATTAAAAAATTATATATATTTGTAAAATAATTAATTACTAAAATAGCGTGTATTGTTTTTTAAAACTAATAAGCAAATGACAAGTTCTGTGAACAGGCGAACAGTCTCGAATTTTGAGGTTAAGTTCAAAGAAATGTTTTTAATTTTTTAAATCAGGGGAAAATGAATAAAATTTGTTTTCTACTTACTTCATGAGGATTTTTCACATCTCTTGGCTGTGGTAAAGTTTCAACTTTTAAAATTTTATGATACGTTGGCTCTGAATATCTTTCAACAAATCTGTTTCTAACCACATATCTTCCGACACCAAAGTTTTTCAGATTTCCCAATAATTCCCACAAACTTTTGCCTTTAAAATCTGTTGTCCGACCAATATATTTGACTGGCATTGTGTTTTTATTCTAAAAGAATATAATTTTTCAGCATTTACAGAAAATGAGAAATTTAATAAACGTTCACAGGGTTGTTACAAAAGTGGAGGGGATGTGTACTAGTCGTTGACAAAATATGTACTAGATTGTACTAGGTTGGAGCAAAAATTGTACTCACCAATCACAAGCCTTTATTTTGGCGGTCAGTTTAAATGTTTTAAATTTAAATTAATTTTTAAATAATGTTGTTAATCTGAATTAGAGTTAAAAGCTATTATTAATAATTAAAAAAATATTATTAGTTATAAAAATTTAACAAAATTTAAGAAAAAGTTACTCAAATAATTTACATCGACTTTAATCCAGTCCTAATACTACCTTTATCTTAATGAAAAACCTCAAAATAAGGAAATGTACTAAATTGTGCTGCTTTTTAAAAATGTACTTTTTACATTGTACTAAAAAGGTCATTGGGGTACTAGTGTACTAGAACATGTCAAATTGTACTAGAAAAGTACAATTGTACTAGAAATAACATCCCTGAACGTTCAGGTTATGTTTCCTTTCAGTCTGCTTTTCTGTTGTAAACAGAACCGCGCTTTCCTCTGCACAACCGTGCAAGACTGGTAGTCACCGTTTAGGCGTTCAGTTACAATATTTTATAAAAGATTCAAAATTGCGACAGTTAATAATCTTTGAAGTTTTATTAATCGTTAATTAATCACTAAAGGAAAAATAATATATAAATTTTATTGAAATGTTATACGATTTAAGAAAATGTGCTAAAACGCAATTTTTTTAAGTAAGAAATTATATAAATATAAAAAAAATATGTAATCTATTAAAGTTTTATTAAGGTATTAAAAAAGTATTCAAAGCTTTACTAAATGATTTAAAAGTTTAAATATAGGCTATGGTAAATTTTATATAAATTTTTTTAAAAAAATATATGAATTTCTTATAAGAAAGTTGTGTTTTTTAACAGTTTTTCCATTAGTTGTAAAATTTCAAATTTTTTTTGAATCGAATTTAAAAAAATCTAAATTTTCATTTGATTTAATTTTTCAGTCACCGGATTCCTATTTATTACAAGTTTTATTTTACAGAAATTATTTTTAATCAACTTTTTATTCAAAAGAAGTTTTTTTAAATATAAATTCGGTGGCCTAAAAATTCTAGTTAGTAAAATTCGAATTTATTTAAGTTTGATTTAAAACAAATTCGATAATTTAAAATGCGACAAAAAGGGAATTATATCGCATGAATTTCTATAAAATTAATATAAATAACGAATTTTAGAACTTAATCATGCGTCTCATTTTTCAACTATTTTTTCCAATAAAGGAAAATGAATTTAAAATACTGATTAATTTAAATTTAATGTAAATTTTAATTGCGATATATTTATCGCCCAATTAATTTGAAGTCACTGATAAATTTACACTAACAATATAAAAAGTATTAAGCAAAGTAATAGTTTTAAATAAATTTATTGTCCATATAATTAAGAAACATTGCAAGGAAAATGCATTACTGAACGTTCCGGATCGCTAAGCATCCGAATCTTAACATAATTTGTAACTTATACGAAGCGAATACGTTTAACATTAACATCGTACACTTAATGGTCAGCGATCGAAGTACAAAACGTTTGGCAGCTATTTACATATTAAAATAAATCGCCGTAAATAACACAGTATATCACAATAAAATATCATGTATACTTTTAAATAAATAAGAGTATTATTACAATGAATTGAAAAAAGTATTGTTACAATAAATATTGATAACAGAAATATTGTTAAGATGAGTTTTGTC
This sequence comes from Ganaspis brasiliensis, assembly GCA_037103525.1. Taxonomy (NCBI): domain Eukaryota; kingdom Metazoa; phylum Arthropoda; class Insecta; order Hymenoptera; family Figitidae; genus Ganaspis; species Ganaspis brasiliensis. Next base: position 673,718 of record JAZKLR010000256.1, on the reverse strand, counting down.
AACAGAAATACAATGAATTGATTTGTGCCAATGAATTTAAAACAATATTATCACAATGAGATAGAAACGCTATTATCTCAATGAAATAATGAAACAATAAAATTATAAATTTTTTTTCGAAATGGAATAATAGAAAAATTCAATTTTTTAAACATTGGCAAACACAATTGAACAAATTTGAAGATTTTGTAGTCATGTTGAGTGGAGAATTTTGGAAAATAATAGATTCATTGAGTGTAGTAAAATCTAGATAACTTTAGCATTTTTCTTAATATTGATTGACAACCTGGTTGATCCAATCAAGATAATAAGAAGTTCGAGAATAAACTCCAGGAAGTCCAGCTTGACCACAACCAATTCCCCAGGAAACGACTCCAGCCAATTGCCATTTTCCTTGCTTCTCACAAACCATAGGACCACCTCCATCACCTTTGCAAGCATCTTTTCCCTCTTCTCCACCCGCGCAGACAAATCCTGGATGCAAATTGAAGCTTGGTCCCAGTCTCGTTTTTCTCATTTGATGCTCGCAGACTGGATTGCTGATTACCGGAACGTCCACTTCTTTTAGGATGTTTTGGTACTTTCCAGTATCGCCAAAAGCATCTTTACCCCATCCGGTAGTCCAGCACCTAATTATAAGTTAAAATTAAACATTAATAGGTGATTCTACTGAAAGCAGGGCTGATAAAAATCATGGTTTTTTTTATTTAAATCGAATTTTTTTAAGTACAATCAGTATATAAAATCTCCAAATGTGTATTTGTTAGTTTATTTCTTAAACTGAGAACATTTAATAAGAAATAATGAGGAATAAAACACTTAATCAAAATCAAATAATTATGTCGAATAAATGAAAAAATTTCAAAAAAATATCTTCAAATTCATATGATTGCAAAATTAAGAAAGTTAGATAATAGCAGCGAGAAAATAATAAATTATAAAAAAAAGCAAGAACGTAAAAAGATAAGAAAACAGTCTATTAAAAAAATGAGAAAATTCTTTTAAATAAAAGATGTCATGGTCATTTTTAAAGAAATGAAGAAAAAATTAAAAAAACAACACAAGAATGAAACAGTGACATAAAAATATATAAAACAGTAGAAACTCTTTTCAAACAATTAAACTATTTATGAACATTATTTTGAAATTAAAAAAATAAATAAGATCATAATTAAGAAGAAATGTTAAAGTATATTATAATAAAGAGAAAACAAAATTTAAATTACAAAAATTAGAGGATTATTTTACAAATTAAAGAAAAAAAAGAATTAATACAATTTTTAAAAAGATTAAAAAAAATTTATGATATAGAAAAACGATGTTAAAATGTGAATATTTAGTAGAAGATCAAATTTACATAATATAAAATGAAATGATGAATTAAAGTCTTCAGAAAAGGAGAAAATTGAGAAATTTAAAAAATGTAGATAAAAGCATCGAATAAAAGTTTTTAAAAATTGGTAATTATAAGATGAAAACTAAAAATTTAAAAGAAGAAAACATGGTTTTTAAGAAATGGAAAAATGATGACAAAAATTATAGAATTAATAAAAACGCAAAAAAGGACTAAAAAAATAGTGAAACATCAAGAAAATTAAATAAATAGGAAGAAAATGGAGAAATGTTCTTTTCCTTAATCTCACAAACTGTAAAAAAAATGTAAAAAGCACAAAAAATAATAAAATTTGGTTAGAATCTACCAAAAAGTTAGAATTAAAAATAAAAAAAATGTATATATAAAGATAAATAAAAAGTCCACAAAAGAAATTTAAAAATCATTTAAAAATAAAAAACTTTAGGTAAATTAAACCAAAAACATTTTTATAATATTACACTTAAAACAAATCCAACAATAAATTTAGAAAAAAAATATATAAAAAATTGATGAAACAATAACTCTGCAAAAACTGCTGTCTTCTAAGTGTCTTATTTAAAGACATTTTGGTGTCTTTATTGCATCTAAGACGCAATAAGTATCTTAAAATGAGACATTTTTTGCTTCTTAGATACAAAAAAGACAACAAAATGTCTTAAAATAAGACACTTAGACGGCAGCAGTTTTTGGAGTGAAGTGAGTTTGTAAAAAATCTTGCAATAAATAGACACACTGAAAAAAAAGAAATGTTAGCTCTACATTCAGGAACTGATTAAAAATTACATTTCTTATATCATGTTATAATAACGGAAGTTTTTTGTTTGAATTACAATATTCTGATGCCTCCATAACTATGAAGTTATTCTGTTAAAACAAAATAACATTATCTGTAATGACAAACTGTCATTAAATTTTCCAAACATTTTACTTTTGGTATTCTTTTAAACTTATAAATGTCTTTATCTAGAAATATGATATATGAGTTCCTGAACAAATATCCACTTGTGTGAATGTGTATTTCTGTGTGGGTTTATATACTGTTTTTAATAAGACAAATCGAGAACGGTTTATTGGATTTAAATAAAATTTGGTATAGTTATTTTTACTATTAAACTCTACAATTAGACTCGGAGGTTATTAAAAATAACCTTCAACAAAAGTTTTATTAAATTTTGATTTCTTAAAAAATTTGTTCTTTTCAATCAAAATATTTTTTTTACGTATATAAATTCAATTTAATATATAAAAAATTCGAATTCCTGACTTTTAAAAAATCAGTTGAACTTTATAAAGAATATGTTTGTTTAAAATTTCAAGAGTTATTCGCAATTAAAAACTAACGATTGTACTTGGTTGTTAACATTAAAAAAAAAAAATTTAATCTAACATATTAAAAAATACTATTCCTTATACATTAAGAAGAATCTGTTTAACATTTAAAGTTTGTATTTTATTATCAATATTTTATTTAAAAATTACTATTTTTCAATTTTTAACAAATATGTACCTAAATTTTTATTTTCTAAATGAATTCACCAAAATTTTTCTTTCAAATTATTCGATAATTTTATATATATTTTAAAAATGAATTTATTGCTTCCTCCTTGAAGAAGCAAATTTTCATTAAAAGGGAAGCAGAATGTTTACTAAATGACTATAATTTTCAACTTATTTTATTATTATATTATATTATTATATTTTATCTTGCACTACAAATTGAAATAATCCAAACAACTCTTACATCTTTACTTTTATTTATTTTAATTTGCAAGTTTTTATATTAAAATTGGATATTTATAACATGAAACTTTAGTAAATTTAACATAAGTATTATTATGCTGTTTTTATTGAAACTGTTTGTTAGCTACAACTTCAGGCAATATTGCAACTGTCACTTAATAAGATCCAACAAAGTATCTTGGGTTATAATAACATTAGAATTTAGTTAGCACAACTTTTTTTTATTTTCAGTGCAAGATGTGAAACCAAATTGAATAAATTTACAAACAAATGAGCGTATTTATTTTTAAAAATATGGAAATAATAATCAAAATCAACGAAATAAAAAGTTTAGTGAATGATATAATAATAAAATTGTGTAGAATAATATTAAATAATTTGCATAAAAAAAAAGAAATGTAAAGAAAATTCTAAAATAAAAAGACAAAAAATAAAAAACAAAAATATCAAAAGGAGAAAAATCTTAAAAATTTTAAAAAATAAGAAATTATAAGATAAAAATTAAACAGTTTCGAACAAGTTAATTCTCTTATAGAAATGTAAGAATTAAAAAAAGATTATTGTGAATATGAAAAGTAATTAAAAGTGACTTTTTGGATTAATTTTGTAGAAACTATACAGGAAAAATTATTGTCAATATTCATAGTTAAAATTTATCGTTTACTTAGTATAATAAAAAAAATTAAGCAATTTAAATAAACAAAATTAATAAAAACACTAAAATTATTTCGTCTCTGAAGCCTTTTTGTTATGTCTCCAACACGACTTCTGTCACTGTATTAATTTTTTAAATATTTTCTTGTATTCTTCTTAATTTTTAAAAATTAGTTTCAGAAACTTGAATGTTTTTTTTTATCTAAATAAAAAAATCTTTAAACTTTGTCTTTAGTTCAGGTTAAAACTGTTTCGTTATGTATAATCATATTTTAACATGTTAACAATATTCTAAACGAACTAATACATGTTAAACGAAAGTTAACAATTTAATGTTCATTTTTCTTTCATAAAATAATTTAAAGGAAAAATGTTACTTTTATAAATAATAATCAAAGTTAGAAAACTAGAGCGAGTAAAAATTAAAATTCATCTCCGAAGCCTTATTTTTTATCAGATAAATAAAATTTGTTGAATTTTAACATCATATTATAAACTTGTAGTAAAATATTTTTATAAATAACTGAAAACTATTTTTTGCATATATCCAAATTCTTATAAAAAAAGAAAATTATAATTTTTTCGTCTCCGAAGCCTTTTAAATATTATCTTTTAAATATTATTTTCAAATACAAAATAAATTTTGAAAAGTCCAAAAAACATTTCATTTTAAGATGTAAATATAAAAATGCCAATTTCAGTAGAATCTAATAATAAAAGAAGAGAACATTTTATTTCAGAAATGTCATTCAGTTTAAACTGATAAAGATAAAATTGTTAGTATAGAGGGAAGCAAATTTACACACCTGTTGCCAGTAAAGTCTTCGAATTTTTCTGGGAGGCAAGCAGGACTAATATGAGGATTTTTCTCAAAGTTCACATCATGATCGAGTTTCAAAATTGCAAGATCATTGTAAAGAGTTCCAGCGTAAAACTCTGGATGAACGTAAACACTGACTACGTCTTTTTCAATATATGGGAAGAATTCAACGTCATGATTAACATCCCATTCGCCAAGTCGAGCTCGGAGATCTCGTCCTGCATGAGTTTTTACACAATGAGCTGCTGTTAAAACATGTCGAGAAGATATCAGAGTTCCTCCACAAACGTAGACACTTTCTGATGGATCTTTCTTCAAAATAGCCACTTGCCAAGGATATTCACCTAAGAATCATTAAATTTTTAGTTAATTTTTTTGGGTAATTTGTAATTGATTTTAATATTAGTCATTTTTAAAGTGACCTACAATTTTAGTTGCATTTTAATTGATTAAAATTTTAATTATTCGATTTTGTAGCTAAACTAGAATTTATAAAACAGGTGAATAATTGAAAAACTTTTTCGTAAGTTACCGGAATTGTTAAAAGAATTGTTAAAATTCGGTAAAATTTACTGCGAAAAAGTAAAAAATAATTCCACAAAATATTCTTTAGAAACTATTTTTCGTATGGTTTTTCTAGTACGAAGACATCAATTTAAATAAAAAATCATTAAAAAATGTATTATAATAATAAATGTATTAAACATTAAGATTAATCACTTATACCGATTATTAAAGCATAAGGTGACGATTACTACACTCAAAGGCTTTAAATAAAAGAAACAATTTCCCAGCGAAGATAGTAAAGTTTTTCATTCGAGGATAGGCATATTTACATTTTTCAAAGAAAACTTTTCTTTCTTTCTTTCTTTCTTTGAAAATTTACTATCTACGATGGAAAAAAATTTTGTTTTACGGGAGTATCCCAGATTAAAAATCAGGGTAGTAAAAATTAATTCTTAAAGTTTTTCAGTGTAGTACGTTTAACTTAGCTATGAGTAATTTTAATTTGATTTTCATGTATAATTTTCTTACCAAATTCAGAATCTCCATCAACATAAACAGGATTCTTAATTCGTCCATTGATTCCTTGACCGTTTCTTACTCCACACTGACCAAATCTTCCGGAAGGACGACCAATAATATTTGCTCGACGGCAGCAAACTTGACGAGGTCCGCACACAGGTGGTCTTCCAAATTGTCTCTATTTTTAACAAAGAGAATCAAACGAAAATGAGAAATAATTTATAAAAAAAAGAAAAAAGAAGTAGAATATAAAATCAAAATAAGAAACATAAGTAAATAAAATTAAACGAAAAAATTACAGTCTAGTAGAAACCGAAATAGAAAATTAATAAACAAATGAAATATAAACGGTAAAAACAAAATTTAATTTTAAAAAATAATAAACAAAAATCACTAAATAAAAATGAAGGGAGCTTATGCTTAAGTTCTAAAATTCATTATTTAAAATCTTCATTGTATACAATTTTATTAGATATTATTTCCCTTCTGCTGAATTTTAATTAATCGAATTTAAATTCGAGTTTTTACTTTACAGAATTCTTAGATCATTAAATTCATGTTTAACAGAATTTTCATTTTATAAAATTGATTTTTAACCAAATTTTTATTTAAAAGAATTCTTGTTTAAGAGAATTGTAAGGGATTCGAATTTTTAAATGATAGAATATCCATTTGACCGAATCTTCATTTGTCCAACTTTGTATTTACACGAATTGATACTAATTAGAATTCTTAAATTATCCCGAAATTATAAAATGTCTAGTCAGAAAATTGAATTTTTAAATGCCAGAATATCCATTTAACTGAATCATGATTTGACCAACTTTGTACTTGCACGAATTGATATTAAAATTCTTAAATTATCCCGAAATTTTAAAGTGACTAGTCAAGAAATTTGTGATTAGGTAATTTTGAAATTCACGCCAAAATATTTCTGCCGGATATTTGTTCGATCATTGGTAATTTTGGACTAATTAACATTCGGTGTTTTAAGAATTGCATTAAATATCAATTAGTGCAAAAACAATTTTGGGCAAATAAAGATTCGGTCAAATGGAAATTCTGGCATTTAAAAAATTGTACTCACTTAATATTCTGTAAAATGAATAACGAGAAATTTTGTTAAACGGGAGTTTCTTTGAAATAAAAAGTCGATTAAAATAATTTTTGTGAAATGGAAATTCTGTTAAATGTGAATTCGGTAACCTAAGGATTCTGTTAAGTAAATATTCAGATTTATTTAAATTCGATAGAAAACTTTAATAAATAAAATTCAGTAAAAAGGACATTGTTTCTAATGAATTTCTATAAAATGTAAATTCAATATAATGAGTTTTAGAATTTAAATATGCTCCTCAATTAAATTTTTTATAAAAATTGTACGCCCTGTTATAAAAAAACATATATTTCCCATTTTTAAATAATTTTCATTGAAGCGATCTTTTATCAAAAAGAAGAAAAATTCTCACATAGAAAAATTACATGTAAAGTACCACCTATGAAAATTCCATGAATTTTTTATTAATTTAGAAATTTAACGAATTTTTACCGCGTACTTTTCGTGAAATTTTCCTATGTAAGTGTCTTTACAACACTGTGAAAAGAGAATCTTAATTTAAGACGTGTCTTAAATTCAGCAATTTCTGCTATATAAATGTTTATGTAAAAAATACTATCTTAATCAAGATAAATTTACTATAATTACGAATTTACCTTTTTAAATTGATGTTTTATGCAAACTTGAAGTTTTTAATTTTTGTTGTACAGTTTAAGCAAAAGAAAAAACTTTAAAATAAGCAAAAGTTGTCTTCAAAATGTTGCGTCTTAAAATAAGACAGTTTTTCTGCCTTAAAATAAGACTTTCTTTTTGTATAGTAGTGTTAAATTACGTTACAAACAAATTATTTTGTTAAGTATCACTGAAAAAATGTACGGTTAAAATAACCGGAATTCCGGTTAAGCCCTATTTAACATGATTTCCCGGTTATTTCAACCAGAATTCTGGTTAATTTTACCAGATGTCCAGTTAATTTTACCAGAATTACGGTTAAAATAACCTAAAACTCTATATAGAAAGGTCCTATTTAACACGACTTTCTGGTAATTTTAACCAGGCATTTCTTTCAGTGTAATATGGTTATTTATCATTTATTTTTCTGTGCAATGAAGGATGAATTGTCCGTTGATAGTCCATCAAGAAAAACAGCAATTTCTCGAAAAGAGAAAGGTGACCAGTGCGTTTAAAAGGCAGTAAATGTGCGTTCTTCAGTAAGAGTAAGCTAAACTTAAAAGAATAATTGAGTAAATCAGTGATAACGTTGTAATACTCTTTTAATTTCTAGTTAAGTGAAAATCGTTCTGATCCAGCAGTGTTTCGTCCATGATTTGTCCACATTGATCAAGACTTCTCTTTAACCTTCTTACCTCCTCAACCTCTCTCCTCCTTCTAGACGGAAAAGAAACTTTTCCACCACGAACGTCACCTTCATTTTCCTGATTCTGTCTGGCACTATAATTATTGTCCTGATTCTGCCTGCTACTGTAATTGTCACCACTCTCTCTATCTTCACCTAAACCCCTGATTTCGTCAGAACTGTTGGATCTCGCATTTCGATAATAGCCATCAGAGTAGTCCGGATAATCTCCAAAATTATCATCATCATAATCTTCACCTCTGTTATAACCTGCATATCCATAATTTCCAGGTCTATAAGGCCTTTGATGATGATAATGATGATGATTGTGATAATTGCTCTGAGGTTGATGATAATTTGGATAATGTTGTTGAGATGGAAAAAAGTGATGAGGTTTATCGAGAAAACTTGGATTTTCGTAGCCATGTGGACCAGATGGATAGTAGTTGGGAGCATAGTTGTGATGATAGCCGTTGCCTCCGTGCAACAATTGTTTCTTGTGTGACAGAAAGTTGCTGAATTTGTTGACCAGTCCGTGATTGGGAGTTACGTGAAGATTGACAAAAGGCTTGATAACCTTCTCGCCGTAGTCGTCTTTTGTCACCTGAACCGACACCAAAGGGTTGACCGAAACCAGACCCAGATTGATGCCCTGGCCTCCAGAACCGTATCCAGGGTAAGGGTTTACCAGAGGTTGTCCACCATAGGAATTGATCGGATAACCTCCACCGGATTGAGGCAGGCCAAAGCTTACGCCCCACGTCGGCATCAGATTCAACTTGGACGTGTCCAGATTTCCAGCTATCAAACGCTGCAAAGAGAGCCAAAGACAGCCACGTCGTAGAGATACAGAAGTCCTTAGGGTTTCAGGTTAGCACGCTGGTTAGCCAATTTCGTCAGAATTCAACATGCCAGAAGTCTAATACACTCAACTAACAACTAGTAGCTAGAGAAGTAGTTTTTTTACCGATTGACAATCAGAAAACTAGTTATACTGATTGACAAGTAGAAAACAAGTTCATCTACTAATTGACAACTAGAAAACAAGTTCTTTTACCAATTGACAACTAGAAAACAAGTTCTTCTACCAATTGACAACTGGAGAATGATTTTTTGTTTATCAATAAGCAACCGACAATTAAAATACTAGTTTATCTAATTCATTGAAATTAGATACTTTATTTGTAATTTTATTTGAACTAATTTTTATTTATTGATTAGCAAACCAGTCGTCTAGTCACTTGATGGAAGTTGCAGTGATGATGATTTACTACACAACATAAATGGAATGGCAGTCTGACTGAAAACTAATACGATGAAATCCTAACTTCGCTAACTAATGATAGAGTTTTCAAAACGATGATCACTACAAGTTTCGTGTGTTTGGTTTGTTAAACAGTGACATAGTCTCAGTCTTGTTAAATTATGATACCTGGACTTGGAGTGTTTTAATACAGATATAGAGACCTTTACGAAATTAAGGGTTTTTTCCGAGTTTTTGGAAATAGGTACACAGTTAAAATTTTTGAGTTAAAAACGGTCCACACATTCCTTGTGTTAAATTTAACACAAAGATTGTGTAAATTTAACATGAAGATTGTGTTAATTTCACATGAAGATTATTAAATTAACATATAGTTTGTGTTATTTTAACACAAATTTTGAGTGGACCGTTTCGGACATTTAATTTGTGTTAAATTTACCCAAAATTTTTAGCACATATAGAGCATTCCACGTGACATTTTCATTTAGAAATTTTTTTCGCTTGGAATAATGTTTTTCTGATTCTATATGAAAAAATATTATTCTTATAAAGTTTATAAGAAAATGCGTATTTTTAAATTTTTTTATGGATTGGAAATTACAGAAGTTATAAATTTATGGAATTTAACTTTTTCAGAAATAGAGCACCTTTGACACGCATTTTTCTCCGTTATTATTAGAAAATTGGAAATAATGCCATGCACAGAGTTGCTCAGTTTTTCTGAAATTTTTTAGACATTAGGGTAGTCCATAAAAAACAAAAGTCCGAAATGCTATGCTCCTACCCTCCAAATTTGTTCCAAATTGAAAAAAAAGTTATCACTATTTTTTTATTTTGAAATCGGACAATGTTTACAGGTGCAATAAAATCTTAAAAAATCACTTAAATCATAAATGCACCGAATAAGTTCCTAAAAAGTATTTAAAAAACAGTATTCCATAATTTATTTGTTAATTTGTTGATATTAACTATTATTAATTGTTTGGATTTTTTTAACTGCATAAGAAAAATAGTTAATATCAACAAATTAATAAATAAATTATGGAATACTGTTTTTAAGTACTTTTTAGACACTCATTCAGTGCATTAATGATTTAAGTAATTTTTTGGGGTTTTATTGGAAATTTACAAAAAAGTGCGTTTTTCCCATGCAAAATAATTAGGAAACTTCATGGTCTTTGAGCCACCTCTAAATATTGTCCGATTTCAAAATAAAAAAATAGGGGTAACTTTTTTTTTTATTTGGAACAAATTTGGGGGGTAGGAGCATAACATTTCGGACTACATAAAAATTTGAATTTTATCCTAAAAAGTAACTTTTTTTGGAAACCGAAGTCATCGATTTTTGAGAAATGTCACTTTTTAGACTTAAATTCAATTTTTTATATATTTTTATTGGAAATACATCATTTTTTTACATTTGTAAATATTTTTAAAAAAAACTGAACAAATTTTATGCAGAGCATTATTTCCAATTTTATAATAATAACGAAAAAAAACGCGTGTTAAAAGTTGTCTGTTTCTGAAAATTTCATAAATTGATAACTTCTGGAATTTTCATTCAATAACAAAATTTTCAAATGCTTATTTCCTTTTTTTTAACATAGAATCAGATAAACATTATTTTCGTCCAAAAAAAATTTTGAATGCAAATGTCACATAGAAAGCCCCATATGTAAATATTAGATTGAGATTGATTCTCGATTTTCCTTAAATTTGATGCATTGATTTGAATCTTTAAGCATATTCTAAAATAATGTTGAGTAACTAATTTCTGTTAAAAGTATGCTGAAGGGGAAATGGGGTTAAAAAAATTTAATTTGGTAAATTAGAAATACATAGAAATAGGAACAAATAGAAATTTTACAATTTTTAATTTTACTTTTGCTTTCCTGTGATTTTTTGTCTTTTTCTGGACAATAATTAAAAGTAGTTCAATTAGTTAAAAAATCTTGACTAATTAAATTAATCAAATATCACTAGTTTATAGTAAACAGTCAGCCATTAATTCGAATTAGTAAAACTTTTTACCACTTAAAATTTAGAGAGAAAATAACTATCTTTTTTTAATGTTTAAGTTTTTTTTCTTCCCTTAATTTTTTATTATTTTAAGTTTTTTTTCTTTAATTTCTAGTTATTTATTTACATTTAAAAGTTTGTTTTTAACACTACAATGAAAAAACTTTCTGAAATGAAAAGTAACTAAAAATAGTCTCTATAGTTATAGTTTTTGGTTATATTTCTTAAATTTGTAAGTTTCTTTTTAACTTGTTTACAATAAAATTTTTACTTTATTTTATCTTTTTTCTTCTTTAATTTCTTATTTTACTTTCATTTTCAGTTAAAATTCTAGTTATTTTTACTTTTTCTAGTAATTTTTCTTTAGTTTTGAGTTACAGTCTTTTTATATTAAGATTTTTTTATTTTTAGTAATGTTTCAAATTCACTACTTTCTTTATTAATATACAGTTGTTTTCTTAATTTTCTAGTTATTTTAGCTATTTTTTACTAGTTTTTAATTCATTTCAATTAGTTATTAACTTTTCAGATTTTTCTTTTCAAGTAATTTTTTGACATTTCTATTTATTTTTCATAACACTGTAAAAACTAGTGTCATAAATTGAGTATAAGTGTCTTAAATTTAGACATATGATACGAAAATGTCTTAATTTAAGACAATTTTTAACAATTTAAGACACCACGTTTTTGCAATGAATTTTTTATTTACTTTCTTCAATTTCTACTTATGTTGTCAATTTCTAGTAATTTTTTTCGTTTTTAGTTACTTCTTTTTTCACTGTATAGTAATTTTTCTTTTAATTTCTAGATGTTTTTAAATCTTTAGTACACTGTAAAAACAAGTGTCTTCTCTCATTGGTTAAAATTAAGACACCCAAAAATGTCTTAAAAATGACCACATAAGTGTCTCAAAGTAAGACACCTGTTTTTGCAGTGTAATCATAATTTTAGTGATAATTTAAATTTAAAAATAACAAGAATAGGTATAAATTCTAATTACTTTTAAACTTGTTTTTCTCTTTCTAGAGATTTTTAACAGTTTTAGAATCGGGATTACATATACTTCGACATTTCCAGAAATTCTGAAATACCCTCAATTTCGTAAAGGTCCCTAGATAGGGGTTATTTGATTAAATCAGTATTGTTAGGAATCCCCCTGAGTTATGGACATTTTATGATTTAAAAATGATCTAAATTTATGATTTAGATGTTATAGTGCACAGTAAATGATATAAATGATAAATGCAGTAATAAATGACAAACAAGTCTATAATTGTGATGAACCAGTAGAATTGAATTAGGAACTTACACTTTGGGCTTCAGACTTCCTCTCAGTTGCCGCATCTTCTTGCTTAGTTTCCCTCTTGGTCCTTTCTTTCTTCTCCTTGTTGTCATTTTGCGTTTTTGTTTCCTCAGCCTGCTCGGTCGCATTAACTCCTTTGGCAACTCGAATAACACTCGTGGTATTGTTTCCATCAACGGTAACAATCTCAGCCTCAATATCTTTTCCAAGACTACGAGGATCAATAGCAAGGTACAGATCGTCTTTTCGTCCAGCTTGATTTAAAGTTGAGCACTGATCAAATGGAACACATACGCAGTCGTCGTAATTATTGGAAGCGAATCCTGAATCAAAACCGTTGTTTGAATCGAAGTTATTTGATCCAAATCCATTTGATCCCAGTCCACCTAATCCCAAACCACTGGATCCTAAACCATTGGCTCCTAATCCATTGGATCCTAATCCATTGGATCCTAATCCATTGGATCCTAATCCATTAGATCCTAATCCATTAGATCCTAATCCATTAGATCCTAATCCATTAGATCCTAATCCACTCAATCCTAAACCATTCGATCCAAAAGAATTAGCCCCAAAATTGTTGTTATTTACAAAACCATTATTAGATCCAAATCCAGCATTGAGTACTTTTCCAGTTTCAAAATTCTTTTGACCATTGAGCAACGAATTGGGTTTGGGTTTCTCGTACGCTGGGTATCTGTCGGCATAGTTGTTTGAAGAAGCACTCAGAAGATTGTTCCCAGAAGATGATCCCTTGGTGTTGAAGGTTTTCTTGTAGTCTTCGAAATTGTTTCCATAAATTCCTCCGTTTCCGTAACCGTAATTTCCGGATGAAACGCCAGCAGTTCCTCCGAGAAGGATTGGTGTCTTTTCACCTGCACCTTCTCCATGAACATAGTGATGGTGGATGTGTTGTTGAACTCCAGCACCCTGGGGAACAACCACTTGTTTCTTGTCAATAAACTTGTCCTCGTAGTCTATATCTCCATCGAGACCCGCTTCATAAACTGGTTTTGATCCAGAAATATATCCAGGCTTTTTGTACGCGGAATACTGTCCATTAAAGGGGGCAGGACCAAGGAAGGGTGGACGTGATCCATATCCAGGACCAATTGGTTTAGAATAAATTGGTCCTGGTGGGAAAGGTACTGGTTTTGGAGGTCCATAAGGTCTCTTCACCGGAATGGCAGGAAGTGGATGACCAACTGGCTTGATTGTTACCGGCTGAGCGTAGATTACCTCTTGAGGATGAATGTCACGGTGGGGTGAATAATAAGGTCGTCTTCCTTCTATGTCGTCACACTGAAACCATTAAAAATTATATTTAATGATATGATGTGTTGAGAAAATACACTGATCTAAATCTTGGTTTTTAAAGACAATCGTCAAAATCTTAGGCCTTGAGATTATTGATACTATTTTACATTTTTTTCAGTCGATGCTACTATTATACACCATATCTGATGTTTGAATAACACCGTTTTGAGTAAAAATAATATTTTCTTTTTTATGTCTTATTGTTTTGAAAGAGATCACTAATGACACTTTGTTTTTAAAAATATGGCTATTGACACTGAGATATAGAACTTACAAATCTCATTTATTTGTTGTAGCAAAGTTTTTGTCATCTTATTATAAAATTTTGTTAAGTAACAAAACTGATCGTTACTACAATAATCCCAAATTGCTACACGCAAAGAAAATTAATGATAAATTTTATTAAAATGCTTTATAATTTAGGGAAAAAGTGACTGAAAGAAATTTTCCTACAAGAAATTTTAAGCTTTAGAAAAATTATATTTGATTCATTGCTAAGTAATTGTAAACTTTAATATAGTCTGTAGTAAGATTAGTATAATTTTTTTAAAGTTTGAAATTATCAATCTGAATCAATCTTTTCTCTTTTTCTTCCTTTTTCTCTAAATTGCAAAACACTTTTAACTTTTATCAAATTTATAATGAATTTTCTTTCAATGTATGATGACAAAAACTTTGCTTTAAAAGAAATCGGATTTATCAGTTCTATATTACCAATTGTTGGATTTGTAAATCTAACAATTCCTTTTTCTCCGTGAATGACATTATTTTTTACACGGAAAGAAAATTAATTATAAATTTTATTAAATTTTTTATAATAAAGGGAAATAGTACTTGAAAGTGAAATTTTCATACCAGGAATTTAAAGCTTTAGAAAAACCATTCGAATCATTACTAAGTAATTTTAAACTTTAATATAGTCTGCAGCAAGTTTAATATAATTTTTTTAAAGTATGAAATTATCAATCTGAAAATTTCTCTTTTTGATCCTTTTTCCCTAAATTATATAAAATTTATAACTTTTATAAAATTTATAATTAATTTTCTTTCCATGTGCTGAAATGTTTTAGAAGATAATTTCCTTTCTGACGAACTTGAATTTTTCGAATTTATTTTCAGTCGAATTTAAGTAAATATAAAATTTTACTTTACAGAATTGTTAGATTACCAAATTTATATTTGAGAGATTTTTCATTTTTATAGATTTTTTTTTAAGGGCATGTGATGATAATGCTAAATTTGTCCGTAAACTTTCTCTTAAAGTACTCAATGTTTTGACACCAAACTTTGTACAATTACTCAAAACACCATTTGAATGGTCTCTCTGACCCAATTTTGTTTCATTTTTGTCTTTAAACTAAATATTTTTCAAATTTACTTTTTTTTCACAATTTTCCAAAAATTGTAAAATTGAAAAAAAAATTAGTTTAAAGATAAAAATGAAATAAATTTGGGTCAGAGAGACCATTCTAATGGTATTTTGAGTAATTGTACAAAGTTTGGTGTCAAAACATTGAGTACTCTAAGAGAAAGTTTACGGACAAATTTAGCATTATCATCACATGCCCTTAATTGGGTTTTTATTTGAAATAATTCGAATTTAACCTAACTGACCGGAATTTCTGCACATATCTGGCAATTTTTACAATTTCCGAAGCCAATTTTAATTATTTTACTAAAAGTTATATAAATAGTAAAATTTAGTCCGGAAATAGTAAAAATTGCCTGACATGCGCAGAAATTCCAGTCAGTTTAGGTTTCACTTTTAA
The DNA here is from genome assembly GCA_037103525.1 of Ganaspis brasiliensis. Lineage (NCBI taxonomy): Eukaryota > Metazoa > Arthropoda > Insecta > Hymenoptera > Figitidae > Ganaspis > Ganaspis brasiliensis. The sequence continues at coordinate 658,017 of JAZKLR010000256.1, read as the reverse complement.
ATAGTAAAAGTTACTTGACATAAGAATTCCGTTTTCTCGCAGTGTATTTTAACAGAATTTTAAAACTGGTGAAAATAAAACTAGGTAAAAATTATGTCCATTTCATGGAAATTTCGCTTCTAAGTAAGCAAAATAATTGCTTTCTCATAGAGGAAGCAATAAATTAATAATATAAAAGTTAATTGGAGAAGTTATTAAAAAAAAAAAAACGATTTTAAATGCAAAAAATGAAAAAACATGAATTATTTTATTAATTTTTGATCAATTATAAACGTTATATAGGTCCATCGATTCATTTTGAGATAAGGAAAATGATTTATTTTTTATTAAAGCAGGTTTAAAATCATTACTTTAATTTTCCAAAAATATAATTAATGTTTTTCAGTATGTACGTGTTCTTTAGTGTCCAATTTTAAAATGATTAAATGTCATCGTGACCTCATACATATATTTTCGGATTTTTTAATTCAAATCATCATTTTATATATGTGACCTGGACAGTGAAAAGGGGGCTTACGTGTTAAAAAAAAATATTTTTTTAGAATACACCACGTGAAAGAGCGTCAAAAAATCTATCAGAAATCTTTAAATCATAAATAAATTTTATAATATGCCGGTGTCAGAAACTGTTGAATTTTATAAAAAACTAGATAACAAAATATTTTAAGAATAATTTCAAAAAAATTTTCTCATCGTGTTCATAAAGCATTATTTTTTTAAGGAGTAAAGTTAGCAAATACCAAAAAAAAGAATTAATATTTTTCAACTCTATTTCAACGAAATTGTTATTATTTATGAATATTTTAATAAATGCAAATTATAAATAATGTTATTATAAATAACATTTCAAAGATTTCGTTTCAACTTTTAAAGTTAGTCAAAAATTGACAATTTTTTTATTTTCACCGAGTTTATTTGCCCGAATCGTTAACCTTAAATCTCGATATTCATTTTTTCGAAATTGCAAATCAACAAATAAACATCCTCCAAGAAAAGTTTGTCCCGAATTTCAAAATTAAACAATTACAATTTTCTTGGTAAAATTTATGATTGATTAATTTTGATCATTGGTTAAATATTTACTTATATGATAAAAATATGATAATTATTTACCCTCATGAGATTGAGGGAGCAGAGCTTGTCCCGAATATAAGAACGAGCAACCGTGTCGTTTCCTTGCTGAAGAGCATTTTTCACATTTGGATCTGAATAGACTTCATCATAACCATGCAAATTTCTGCCTTGGCGGGTAGAGACCAAAATATCTTCAACTACCGTCTCCACCTGCTGTATGTCAAAAATGTAAAGTTTTTATTATAATGTTCGCGTTTCAATTCTCGAATGTTGAATACATTTTTACAAAACGTGATTTATTAAATTAAATTTTCTTAAGGAGGGTCGACCGCTTAACATAACCTCAAACAAAAAAAGTAGTTTTTAACAGAAAATAAAGCCATAATTAAAATGATTTTACCAAATTTTGAAAGATTTAGTTGTACAATAATCAGAAAAAATTAGGTTGGACCAAAATTTGTTGTAAAATAATAATTATTAAACATTTTATGTTTTTTTTTAAGGGTCGCAGTAACCAATTGAAATTTTCAACCAATTTTAACAAATAATAGCTCATTTTGCTCTTTTTAATATTTTCTACAATTCAACTCGTTGAATTTTGTTTAAAATATTTTGTTCCAAAGTTATTAAACAAATAAAATTTGTTTTTAACATATTTTTTTAACAAAACATTTGAAACAAAATTCAACGAGTGGAATTGTAGAAAATGTTTAAAAGAGCAAATTGAGCTATATTTGTCAAGAGGTCGACACTCCTTAAATTGAGTCAGTGAACTTTGTTACAATTTACATTTTGTAATTTTTAATAATCTCACCGAATCAGAGGATGAATCCTCGGAGTAATTAGGATTGCTGGATTCTACTTCATAAACTTGATGTTTTTCTTGTTCAACCTGATATGATGGTAAAGCATCAGAGGCAGAAAAACTGACTGGATGAAAAGCTTCTTCTTGATTAGAAGGAGCGGCAGCCTGATCTTCTTGCCACGACCACTGTTCCTGATTAGAAGAGCCCGAAGATGAATGACCCGAAGATAAAGTTTGATAATTTACTTGCGTAGCTAGACCTTGACCAATAAGGCCCACCAGAAAGATGAACCACATTTCCATTCTGAAAAATCAGTTTACCAAAAAATCTGTTTTATTTTCTTCAAACTTTTTGAATTTTTTTATGTTACCTTCTGTGCATTTTTATCACAAATTGCATTAGTTAGACTTCTCTAGCGTTACAAAATGAAAGCCTAAATTCCGGTACTTTCATTTTGTATTTTCAAGTCTTGTAAAATCGTATATAGAATGTAATCAGTATATAGAGTTTTCTCTTTAAAAGGATCATTATGAGCATATTAGACTTAAATTCTGAGATTAAATATTTTCTATATATTTGCCAAAAATGCAAATATTAAAATTTTTAGTGTAAAAATCTTTAAAAGTTACAAATAATATATTATAATTAACATTTTATGGTAATTTTTTGTCCAATTTCTTCATTTCTAACGCGTAATTGAGAAAACTATTATTTCGTTAATCCGTAAAATAATAATTAGCATAAATGATATATAAGTGTATTGGTTTCTATACTGTAAGAATCAACGAAAGTGAGAACAAGTTCAGGAGAAAGTGGTTTGACGTGTTTCTTTATATTATAGCATGCTTTTGCTATATTACGGTAAAAGTAAACACTTGCTTTTGAAGATGTTCTCCATGATAGTAATTTTACAATTGTGTGCGTAATAACCTAAAAAAAGAATTTAAATTATTTTTTAGAAAAAATAATAAAAAGAATTTTGATTAATTTTTAAAGAAGCAATAAAAATAAATTTAATAATTAACTAAGTAAATAATTTTAATTTAACTTTTAGGTAAATAAGTAAAATAATTTAAACTTTATTTCAATGAAGCATAATTTAGAATTAATGTGCAAGAAGAAGAAGAATAAAAAGAAATTTAAATTATCCTACAATAGAAATTTGTATTGTTTTTAAAACAAGTAATACAAATAATTTAATTACAATTTTTTATAGATATAAAACAGTAGACAAATAATCAATTTCAATGAATTTTTTCTATATTAATAAGCTGAAAATTCTTTTTTTATTAGAATGCGTAGTTTATCCGATAATGGTGTCAGTGATTGTCTCTCATCTTCAATTATCTTATTCACATTGAGAAGATAGATTTTATAAAATTCATCTCAATTATGTGTGAATGATCGACATTTTAATTACATAAGACTATCGATTACTAATTTACATACATTCACTCAACCATAGTTAATTTGTGCACCCGAATGCTAATTGATCACAATAGAACTTAACAAAGGAAGTATTTCGCATTTCAACCCTTTCAATTGAATGTAGTTTTAATTATAAATATTTTTCTAATTAATATTTGATTTTTCGGAATTTATTTTCAATCTAAAATTGTAATAAAAAATTAACATAGGTACAAATTTTACAACTTGTAATAAGTTCATTAAAAAAAAACCCAGAAATTCGTAAAAATGCTTGCAAGGAAATTTTTAGTAAAGAAAAAAAAATTATTATAAAATTTACGAAAAAAGCGTTCTTTTTGATAACCTAATACAAAGTTTTATAAATAATTTATTTGATGAGTTTATTAGTTACTTAGTGTCTATTTAATTTGCCTATGATTGTGTGAAAATCCGGAGTAATTACTTTATATGACATTTTATCAGTAGCAAAATTAGCATACAATAAGATACTCGATTCTTCAATGGAAGTAGAGAAAGTCAGTCACGCCATTGAACCGCAAAACAGCGTAGGTACAACGTTTTGTTAATAATGCTTTTCATTTTCTACAAATTTCGTTTTTCGCAATTTAGAAATTTTACAAACAAACATTAAAAGTTATTAAATTGTTTTCTTTAAAAAACGCATTAGCAATGCGGGCAAAATAATTGTTTTAGATAAATATTTTACTGCAAACTTCTTCTATCTATATCTTAGAAGGTTTTAAAAATGATATTATATTTTTCATTTTTAAACCAATTTTTAATTTTTTGTAAAATATATATTAAACTTTGAAAATGAGTAATTTTAGAAAATTTTGTCTGGAAATTGAGCAAATTAAATTAAAGAAACTAATTAATAAAAATAAATGATTTTAATCTTTATAATAACTCTATTTTTAATATTATTACTTTTAAATTATTAAATTACAATTATTTATAAAAAGAATATAAAGGAAAAAATTAAGAACAAAGGGCTGGAAATTAATTCTGATTAGGAACCGTGACGAAAGTAATTGGGATTTTCGAGTTTTTCCAAAATATCTAGTCAATAGATTTTACTCAAAGATTGAAATCAATTTAACAAATTTAAGGCAAATAATTGTTGTACGGTGTTCAAATTTCAAAATTGATTTTCAATTTTCTGTTTTTTCGCTTGATGCGTAATTCGAAATGTAATTATTTTGCTGTTGTTCGAATTACAGGTCAAGCGAAATAACAAAAATTAAAAATAAATTTTGAAATTTTAATACCAAACAACTATTATTTGTCTTACATTATTGATGAATTGATTTCAATCTTTAGGTAAAATCTATTGACAGATATTTTAAAAAAAAACTCCAAAAACCTAATTACTTTCGTGACGATCTCTGATTCTGAGATATTTTCGTAAAAAAGAAAAGAAGAGGTCAAGAAATTGCTATTAATTATAATATTACTACTTTTATAATATTAAATTACAATAATAATTTATAAAAAAGAAAATGGAATGAATGAAGAAAAAAGGGATGGAAATTAATTCTGAGATATTTTCGTGAAAAAGAAAAGAGGAAGTTGAAAGTAAGAAATTAAAAAATTAAAAAAAGAAAAGAAGAAGTTAAAAGCAAGAGATTGGAAAGATGAAAATAAGAAGAATTAAGGACATAGAAAGTAGAAAAGAAGAACTTGAAAGTAAGAAATTGCAAAAAAGAAATAGAATGTAAAAAATTGCAATGAGAAAAGGAATAATTTAAAGGAAGAAATTACAAAGAAGAAGAGCTTAAATGAAGAAATTAAAGAGAAGAAAAGGTGAGGAGAAGAACTTGAAAAGAAAAAATGAAGAAGTTAAAAGGACGAAAATAATGAATTAAAAGAAGCGATTTGAAGCACGATTGAGAACTGTCACTTGCACTAGATCCATTTTAGATTGATGATAGATGATGATTGAAGATTTTGATTTTTTTTCGCGATATGAACCTACCTGTTTATCGATCACTCTCACGACACTAAGTTTCTTAAAGACGGCAGGTATGTCTTATATAGCCTCTTTCTCTCTCCTCCTCAAACACTTTCTCCGTGCACTGTATACAACGTCTTGTGAGCTTTACACTTATATACTTACTCTTAAATACTTACCTGCCTTTGGGGATGCTGTTCCTCCTCGCGGTGGGGTTCACTATGAGTCACCTAAACCGGACCTTACGGTCTCTGAACTCTCTGTTATGCATATTATATAAATTTCAATATAAATTATTGCATCTACGTTATTTCCTAATTTTTGTTTTTGTAATCTTCAGTCTAGAGTAATTCTGGGCCATAAAGTGAAAATTGACTACACTTAGAAAACAGTTTTTTCTTAATTAGAAGAAATCATTTTATTTGACTTTCAATTAAAGAAATAAATTTTCTTTTTTTTTTTTTTAATTAAATAAATTGGTTCTTTCCTCCAAAGAGAGCTTTTTTTAATGGAAGAAATTGACACTTTAAATAAATGAAAATAGTATTGATATATATAAGAATCCAACAAATATTTCTTTTGGTTTATTCAAAAGCAAAAAATATTTTAATTTACTTTATAACAATTTAAAATAGATAAATAATGCTTCCTTGAGAAAACAATGAAATAAATACTTAATTAAATTAATTAAATATTTGATTTAATTTAATAATTAAATTAAACGAAACAAAAAATTAATTCTGTTTGAAGGTGATTATTACCTCGAATTCAGGCTAAAAATTAGACCTGGGTTTTTAAAATGATTTTGAATATTTTTTAGAAAAATATTAAACATCAATTTCCTGATTGAATATTATGTATTAACCGGTAGAAATATTTTTAATGTCTATAAAATAAAATACTATTAGAAAACAACATTTACTCTTTAATTCACAATGTAATATCTTCAGCGGGAAAACCCACTTTCACAATAAGAAACAATTCTTATTTCTGACTTTCATTCCTTCCACCCCATAAGGTTAATTACTTGTACATTTTTAAAAATTAAACTATAATTTAATATAAGTAATTCTATTTATTTTTTTTAATCCTGTTTGGTTTTTATTTTTTATTAATAGTCCTGCAATAAAATTCTGAATTTTAACCAAATCTTTCGAAATCTTTCTTGAAAGAGTGATTCACGAATCCTGAATGGTTAACTTTTCCAAGAATTTGGGACTATATTCAATATATTATCGTAATATTTGATGACATATGAAAAAAAATGATTCTTCAGGATCATAATAATATTTATAAGATGAAAGTTTAGTCTGGAAATAACGTGCTTGATAGTTTTCAGAATCAGAATTAACATAAATATGTATGTGTCTCGAAAGGTGTATTGACACCGTTTTCTTGATTGTGAAGACGTATATCATTGAATCAATGCAAGCAGGGTTACTTAATTCCTTTGAATTTTGTCAATGAAATTGCATAATATACCGGAATTTGTATCCTGGTATTCTGTTATATCACAATTTCTCCAAAGTTACTGACTAATGTCAAAAATTAGTTTAAATGATAGAAACTTTATTTGAAAGATTGGTTAATTGAATTTAAAATTTGATCAAATAATATTTGGATCAATTAAAGGATGGAAAAAAGTGTATTAGAATCTATTAAGTAGATTTTTTATAATCTGAAATTTGGATAAAATTCAACTTGTAGTTGGATCAAACAAAATTTGGATAAATAAAAATTTGGTTCGATTAACATTAAAACAAATTAAAATTGGGTTTAATGAAATTTAGAATTTATGGAAACTTTTATTAATTAATATTTGAATAAATTTAGAGTTGGGTAAATTCATCTTATTCGGGTCAACTTGAATAAATTGAAATCTCAATAAAATAGGATTTTGGTTACAATTTTAATAAAATTAAAATTTGGAGCGATTGATTTCAGAATTAATTGAAATCCAGATCAATTAAATTTAGGATCAATTGAATTTAGAATCAATTAAAATTTAAATGGAATTGAGGTCTTTGAATTTAGAATAAATAAAAATTTGAATAAAGAGACGAGTTAAGACAAATTATATTCAGTAAACGATTACGTAATGAACATAATCGTCATTGACAAAAAATCAAAAAAATCTTATAGGTTCTTGGACGAGCATCATCATCGCCGGACATCCGTTCAAATGGGAGTTCAGCAACCTTGACCTAAACATTATGAAAGACTCTCTCAAAATGAGAACGTGATGAGATGGAAAAAACTACAAAAAAAGTGATTCTGAAATGTGATGTTCAGGTTGTTCTAATTTTATATAACTTTTTATTCATTTTCATTTAGCAAGGAGAAAAAATGTTATTATAATTTTAAATGTTTCTTTGAAATAAATAAATTTTTATTTTGACATTCAGTTAAAATTCGTTTTCTTAGATTTTAAATAAATTATAATGCTTGAGCCACAAAAGAAAAGCTGAGACATTTTGTTTTTAAAACAATCATAAGGTTTCAAATGTTGTTCTAATAATTTTTTTAAATTAATACTTAAAAAAAATTATTTGGAAAATAATTTCTAAATCTGAAAAATAACTAATTCGATAGCAATCTATTTTAGATGGGTTATTCTACTGAAAGTGACTTTTTGGATGTCCTGATTAATTTTCCAGTAACTATTTAGGAATAATTATTGTCAATATTCATAGTTCTAATTTAGCGTTTACTTATAGTATTATAAAAACAATATTAAGCAATTAGGCTAAACCAAATCTGTGGCTGAAAGGCAGAATAACATAACTGCATTTTCGTAGTTTTGAGAAAAACCTGTTTTTGTTTATTTTCTTGGTTTTGTAAAATTCGAAAAACCAACCAATATTTTTGGTGTTTGGCATTGTATCCTATTTTCTAGTGTAGATTTTACATCTGTTTATCAATTTTAATAAAATATGAACGCTTCAAAGAAGAATATCAATTCTTTTTTTCGATTTGAATGCAGTTATGCTGTTGTGTTATTAATTATTTTCTACGTAAATAAACATTTAAATCACTGTTCTGTTATGGAACTTTAAAAAACATTACTAAATAAACTCAAATTTGATGTTATCTCAAATTCGATAAAATGTTAGTTATGATGTTATGCCTTTCAGCCACAGAAATTAATAAAAAACTAAAAGTATTTTATCTCCGAAGCCTTTTGTTATACGTCTTCAACACGACTTCTGTTGCTATATTAAGTTTTTCAATTTTTTCTTGTTTTTCTTTTTAATTTTTAAAAATTAGTTTCAAAAACTTGAATGTTTATTTTTTTATTTTTATCTAAATGTTTAAAAATTTTAGACTTCAGTTTTTTGGATTATAAAAGTCTTTGAACGTTGTCTTTAGTTTTAGGTTATATGTTTCGCGATGTATAATCATATTTTAACATGTTAAAAATATTCTAAACAAATTTTTTATACATCTTAAACGAAAGTTAAGAATTTAATGTTCATTTTTATTTCATAATATAATTTAAAAGAAAAATGTTGCTTTTATAAATAATAATCAAAGTTAGAAAACTAGCGTGAGTAAAAATTCAAATTCATCTTCGAAGCCTTATTTTTTTTATTAGATAAATGAAATTTGTTGAATTTTAACATCATATTGTAAAATTGCAGAAAAATATTTTTTTTAAATAACTAAAAACTATTTTTTGTATAGGTACACTGCAAAACAGGTGCCTTAGATTGTTCAAAAATGTCTTAAATTAAGACATTTTTCGTGTCTTAGACACCAAAAGTATCTTAATTTACGACATTTTTGTCCAATTTAAGACACCATGTTTTTGCAGTGTATTATATGCATATCCAAATTTTTATAAAAATAAGAAAATTATAATTTTTTCATTTCCGCTTTCTAAATCTGAATTAGTGATTTTCTACTAATGAATTGGCGAGAAATCGGTTACTATTAAATAGTGAAAATTTGAACTATTTTTTAGTTAAAAAACTACTAATTATTACTAGAAAGCTGCAGTGCTTTCTTAAATTGTTCAAAAACGTGTTAAATTAAGACATTTTTCGTGTCTTAGACACCAAAAGTATCTTAATTTAAGACATTTTTATCCAATTAAAGACACCATGTTTTTGCAGTGTACTAATTTGAAATATACTAATTGAAACTATAGTTTCAATTAGTAATATATTACAATTAATAGATACCTATTTCACTTTAAAATTAGTAGTTTTCTTCTATTAATTAGTATCTTTCTACTAAAAAAAAGTAAAATATTTCACTATTTAATAGTAACCGATTTTTCGCTAATTCATTAGTAGAAAATCACTAATTTAAATTTATAGATCGAAGCCTTTTTCTTGAAGTCATTAAGATTTCTTTTGTTTCCAATGTTTATTTTCAATGTTTTGAAAAAATTAACCTTTTTTATGATTTTGAATTAAATGAAAATTTGGTATGTGTTTAAAATAATCATTTTGCTACTAAAAATTAAATTTTATTTAATGTGTATTTAAGTATTTAATGAATAAGATATAAATATTTTAAGAAATAATATTATCTTAAATATGATTTTTTGGTCAACTGTCACTCTTTTATTAAATATAATGTAAACTCTTAATTATTAGAAATTAATTTTGCGAACCAGTATATTAAGTTTTTGAATATTATTTTAAATAATCTTACAATAGGAATTTTGTAAAATCCAAAAAATATTTCATTTTAAAATGTAAATATAAAATTGTCGATTTCAGTAGAATCACCCAGATAGTAACATTACTACTGATCATTTAGTTAAGAACAAATAAATATTAGTTATATTTAGTTACGTTAAAATAATAGAAATTTCAGTAAACTTTTGTTAACTAATAGTTAGTCAAATTTTAAGCCTGTTTAGTTATTTTTCACTAATAATTAGTAAATTTTAACTCATTCAAAATTCAAACGCGGAGAATATACTAAGTTTCATAAAATTAATTAAAAACTCAACATTTTAATCGACACATTCTGTTATTCTCAATTTTGGCTAAAATTACTTTAAATTCGTCATTAGAAACCGCAAAAACGCCCAAAAAAGAAGTTTTCATGAAAGCTAATAAAAATTTGTAAATTTTAGCCTCCATATTTGATCTGCCATTTTAAATTTCGAAAAAATGTCTTCAGATTCGTAATCAGAGTTCGCAAAAAATTCCTAGGTTAATTCATGAAAATTAACCATCATTTTTAAATTTTGATCGACATATTGAATCTTCCATTTTGAATTTTTTAACGGTGACTCAAAGCTCAAAAAGACGGTATTTTAAGTTTCTTTGTCTAGTTTTTTATGAAAATGCCGATTAAAAAAATTATTTTTGTTAAAAAAATCGTGATTTTTGCAAATATTTGTTTATATACATTTTCAAAATGTTTTTTATAAACAAATTCCGACACGAGATTCTATAATTCTTTTGCGTTTATACAATTTCAATAAGCACAATTATTTTCTCTCTCATTGACAAAAGTAATTCAGGTCAAAAGTTGAGTCCTAATTAGCCGAAAATCCTGATTTTCGAGAAAACGATAGAACAAAGAAATAGCAGCCGAAAGAAGGTTCTTAAAAACCGGTTAAGAGTATTCCTTACATCCGGAGGAAATGGGATTCGTATGTTGCGATTTACTTTCTCTGTATAGCTTTGAATGAGATAACTTTCTTTGTTCACGGGACAATTGACACCATGTTCAGGTTAGTGATTCACTAAATTAAACTTACCCGCTCATATAATTACGTTTATCTTATTATAATCATAACTCGCAAAAATAATAAATTACGTTTCTCAGAGGTCAAGGCTGAAAAAATTATCCCTTTTTTAAGAATAAACAAGTCCATATAAAGTGAAAGATTTGAATAAATATTGTGAAATTTAATTTAGAATTGTACACAATCGTTTTTTATTGTCATTGTTTTCCAGGTGTTTTTGTTAAGATTTGGAGCTCTGAATTATTCGCTTTGTGGTTTTGGGTTCCGGGAGAAAGTTTTTCGTGGATCTTCGGCCATTCGGGCGTAATAATCTTTCATGAAAGAAACATAATATTAGCTGCATTATTCCACTAGAGCACCTAATTTAAAGTCATTTTTAAAAAATTGAGTTACATGTATTTTTAATTTAAAAAATCTTAAAATTTGTTTTTCTAATTTTTATTTCGTGTTTTATAAAGCTATTTCGTTTCGTTTTCAGTGTTTTAATTTAACAAAGTCTTGAATAATTTTTTAAAATTTCTAAAGTTTTTAAATCCTTGCTATTATTTCATTTATTTATTGTTTCCTTATTATTTTTTTTTGTGTAAACGGGTGACAAGTGTTTTTATCTGAAAAGTTTTAAAATAATTTTGTAAATATGATTTTTAATGTTTTTAAAAATATTTTTTATTGTTTTATGTCTTTTTCTTATATTTCCTTTTTAATATTTCCTGTGTCTATTTTTACATCTTTTTAATGTCCCTGTTTATATTTATTTTTTTCCCTTTTTTCTTTTACATATTCTTTATTTAAAAATGGGTTTTTAATCAAAGGAACCGAGAAAAAATTTGAGGGAGTGGATCAAATTTAAAGTCGACGAAGGATCGAAGCAATTCTGAGTAAGTGTTACGAGTTCAGAGATCTTACATAAGGGGGATTTCCTCGGCTACTTATATTCTGGGAATTCTGTTTACAATATATATATATATCCTGCAGAAAGTGACAGGATTATCTTGACCTAATTTTGTAAAATACTAAGAACTTGCGCGTATTTATTTCCTCTGAAAATCATAATTATTATTTAATATTGTATAATAGAATTAAATGTAGAATCATAATTGATGATTATAGAATATTACCCAGAGATAAATTCTATAATTAACTTATTAATATTACATAAATTGTCCTGATTTGTGTTTAAATTTAAATTCATTCTAATTTGAATGCCTCGAATTTCAACCCTCACTATTAAAAATTTCTGTATTATGCTTCATACATACAGACATTTTTAACAGTGCTTGCAAAATACAGTAGTTTGCAATAATTTAAAGAAGCTTATAAATTTAAATTCTTTCAAACTTGAACATGATTTCAAGCTAGCATTCTTTGAACTCTTACAAATTTTTAAATTCTGTATTTAGTTAATTATTAATTTGTTTATTGATAAGTTACTTATTTATTTAAGAAGTAGAAAATTATTGCTTTATTTGATACAATACACTTAAAAAAATATAATAACATTTGATAAGACATTATTACTTTTTAGGTTACATTAACTATGAAAGAAGTTTACTTTAATGTTTCAATTGTTAAATTAATCATTTTTCTTAGTAAATATAACCAAAAAAGTAAATAGCATTCACTCTAGTTTTTTGTTTTTTCAGTGTAAGCAATTATTTTTTGACGTTTTTTCCGGAAAAACGCATTAGTTTTTTTAGACAATAAGAATCCCTCAAATTTATGAATTTTTAATTTCAAAAATAATAACAAACGCCAATTTTATTTGATGGACTAATTTGTACAAACTGTAAAAAATATGAAATTTCGTTTATTATTTTCAGTGTCTTAATGGTACTGTCTAAATGTATTAAAACTAATTGAAACTTAAAATTACTTATAATTTTAAAAATTAACATATATATAATCAAATATAATGATTTTATACAATAGACAATGATAACTCATTGTTTATGTTAATAATGTAAAAGTTTGTTAGAAAAAAAAAATAAAAGAAAAGTTGTACACAATAGTCTACTTTAGTCAAATTACATAAGTGATGATGACGTTATCTACTACTACGTGATAAAAATTCTAACACGACTCGAGAAAGTCTTCACACATAAATCCACTTTCCCTCTCGTATGATTTGTAGTTCAAAAAACTATTCTGGAAAAATCTAATTTTTTTATTTTTTGCTTTGTAAAAATGAAAAATTATTATTCACACTAATGAATCCAGTAAAAGGTTATACTAAAAAATTCTAGTTAAATTAACCAGAATTCTGGTAAGAGCGTATTTAACATTGTGAATAAAAGGATTATTAATTTCTTCAAGTTGAATTAACTAAAAAGTTAATTAACTCAACTGTAATGTTTTGGTTAATTTAGCAAAAAATTTGATCATTTTTAATACCGTTATTTTAAATTTTAAAAATTCAGTTAAAAATCGACCTATAATAGGCAGATGAACTATTTAATTTTTTTCTTCTAAAAAACTATAGGTATTTTCACTTTTCAGGTAAAATTTCTACATCGAAACGGACGCAATACGAGTTTCGTAAACCTTTAATATTTGGTATCCGCCTACGAAAAATTTAAAAAAGGCAAAACAGGATTTAGATACTGATGTAAAATCGTTTTAAGATTTGCAAGGATTAAATTTAATTTAAGATTTTGCTTATAAATGCTTTCTTCTACTCCGTTTCTACTTCATTGCCATCATATAAACTAATAATATGTGCATAATAAATTCTGTTTGAGTTAAAAATACTTTCACTATTTTCACTATTTATTTTTCTTTTATTGTTTAAAGTTATTTTTGTGTATTATTTATGTGCAACGAAATACTATTTCTGAAAAGGGGAGTCAGGAATTTATTAACAGCACAGAAGAAACTAAAGTTACGTTTTAGTAAAATTAACCATAATCTGGGTTAATACATATAATGGTAAAATTAATTTAATTTATAGTTACTTTTATACATTTACAAAAATCATTTATCGTTTTATACAAAAAAAGTTTTTTAATGGAGTTTAAAATTTAGCACAGTATTATTTTGTTTTTCAATAATCAATTCATTAAATAAATGAAAGTTTAATATTTTAATTGATAAAACTTATCAGTAATTGGTGAGTTTCTACATTAATTTATTCATTAATTACTATATGCATTAAAAGAAATTGATGTATAATAAATTCAAATTTGGAATGACAGAAATTGCATTTCAATTTTTATCAATTACAATTGCAAATTTTTATAATTGTTTTATTAAATTTTTTTCTTATATCATCATTGGATAATAAGAATGCCAAAAAGATATTTTTAAAAGAAAATATTACCTTCTATTAAATTTACCATGTGAGTTTTTAATGTTTAAGACATTATCGATTTGTGATATATTATCAAAGCGGATACAGGTGCCTGACATATCAGCTACAGGTAAAAATTTACCTGTGCTTACCTATCATGATAAACTGAACAAATTTTCCTTCTTCTGCGGTAGATCGAGCACAAAGTAAAAAAGAAGATATTTATTTCAAGAAATAAATAATATAGTGATTTCAAAATAACAAATAAATAATTAAATAAAAAGCACGCAAATATAATTCATATGTTATTATTATTATTTATTAAACATTACATGTATTTATACGTTTGTTGTCAATGTATTTTATAAATATTACATATTTTTCAAATTAAAAAGTCGATCATTATTTCGAATTAGTGAGAATTTCGAGTAAATTTTGGTCTTTTTATTTTAATTTTATAGAACTTTGAATAAAAATTATCTCTTTTTACAAACTTTATAAAAATGTGTAATTGAGAATTTCTACAACAAACACTAAAATTTAATAGAAATTAATTAAAAAATGTTTTTTAATTTTTGCTTAAATCCTAACTCTCAAAATTTGAATTAATGTTTTTTTATTAATGAATTCGAGAAAAGTCGATTATCGATTACTTATTAAAATAGTAAGAATTTGTTTAATTTTAATAAATAATAATAAATTAAAATAATATGTGAATTTTGGTAATAATGTAAATAAGGTTACAACTAGACAAGAAACAATTTTAATGTATTGTTAAAGAAAGAAAAATTCTATTCTATTCTAAAAATTAAAACAATAATTGAAATTTGATTATTTTATTTAGTATAGTAGTTTACTATTTTAATTATTAATTATAATTATTAAATCGATTTTTCTTTAATTTATTAGATAAGAAAATTACTAATTTAGATTTAGAGAGAAGTCAGAGACTGTTTAGAGTAAAAAATAAGAAAATAAGCAGGCGTTTGTGATCAAACTCTAATTCTTTTTAATATTGATTCCTAAGATTTTCCATTTTTATTTATTTATCTTTTTAATAAAAAGAAAAATTTAGTTTAATTTTGAAAAAAGAAATTAATAAAAACAAGTTTAAAACGTGTCTGACTCTGACTTTCATTTTCTACTTGAGTTTCATGATCCTTTATTGTATTGTAACATGTGTAATTAAAAAAATTAACACGATAAATTGCTATGATAACGAGAAATTAATAAAATTATGATCTTGAAACCTCAATTTGTTCGATGATTTCTGTGAACCACGCCTCAATGTGCCCTTGGAAAATAATAATATCAGAATAATTACATCGGCAATGGAAATAAAACAGAAGAATTATTAATAAGTATTTGTTCGTTTAGGAAACATTGTGCAATTGTAACGTCTGGGCCAACAAAAATTAATTAATAAGTAAAAAGTTACATGCTTTTTATATCCATTGAATTTCAGAATCGAAATAATTCTGGTTTTAATTGCATTTTTTTATTGAATTTGTAAATGAAGTCACTTATAATTAGACTTTTAATTAAACTGCTTTTTTATTCGAGGATTTTGTTTATGGCAAATATTTTATTGAAGAATAAATGTTTTTATAGAAAAAAATCGAATTTGAGAAGATAGTAATAATCAATAATTTTTTTTACTGATTTTTCTAATTTATTGCCAAATTAAAGCAGGTTAGAAATAATTTTTATATTTCCCAGACTGTTAAAAAATCAATGCTATCTAATATATAAACGGAATCAGTGTAAAACTTTGTTAGTAATTTATTTTCGAAAATTTGATTTCACTCCTTGTGAATATTAACATCAGAATATTAATTTTATAAATAAACAGTATCTTCTTTAGTCAACATCTAAAGACAGATTTTAATTATCTTCTTTAATCTCTATATCTTTAATTCTTTAAAAATCTACAAACGTGTGTGTAAAAAAAGATGATTAATTTATATTTGTACAGAATGTGTAAAAATTTATTGCAAGCAAGAAAAATAATTATAAGTCAGCGAGAATATAATTTACCATTACACGAACGTTTTCTTGTTTCTTCGATTAAATCGATGAATGGAGAGTACATTTTTTAAACTGTAATGGTTTCACATAGGCACTATTATAGACATTACTTAAGTGACCTTCGACATTGTGCAATCGCACTTGCGTAGGTCGTTTGTTGGAGGGCGTGAATTATTATTTTCACGTCATTAAACTTTTGCATTAAATATGAGATGTTACAGAACATCAAAATTAAACCCTAATGCTACTTGAAAAAATCCTTATCATCGAAAATAGTGAATAGCTTAGATCTGCGTTACATCTCGAAAAATTAAATTTCATTCGGATTTCTTTTTTATTATTTAATTAGAGTGTGGCTTTTTCTTTTATTTTCTGTACACAAATTATAAAAATTAAATTTTATATACAAAATTATAATAAATTATAAAATATTTGTCATTGATTTTATACAGTTCTGATAGAGTTAGAAGATTGTTTACTAAAAAATCGAAACGTTGACGAATAAAAGATTTGGGTTGGATAAAATTTAGATCAGTGAACTAGGGTTGGTTGAAATAATAATATTAATAAAAATTCAATTCGATTTAGATTTTAATCAACGTCAATTTAGTTCGATTCAAATTTTAATAAACACCAAATTGTTTTAATCGATTGCAATTTTGATAAATTTATTTGAATTAATATTCAAATTTCCGTCGACGACAAATTTTATTCATTTTTTATTCCATGATAACTTTGATTGATTATTGCATTAATCAACACACCCCAAATAAATGTGCTTAAATTTTCATCAATGTACATACCTCAATTTAAAACGATTTTAATTTTAATCAATCCACCCCAAATTCAATCAATTGCAAATTTTAATCAATCCACTTCAAATTCCATCCATTATAATTTCAATCAATACACCTTTTATTGAGCCAGTATCATTTTGACACATGACTTAATTTTAGATTGTTATATTGTACAGAATGGAAATGTTATTTTGTACAACTGCTAAATGTTATTTTGTACAGTTTTGAAAAATGAATTTGTTATTTTGTACAATTTTTTAAAAAAGCAATAAAACATTGGAAGTACAATATTTTAGCTTTTTTAAAGAATTGTACAAAATAACAAATTCATTTTTCAAAATTGTACAAAATATCATTTAGCAGTTGTACAAAATAACATTTCCATTCTGTACAATATAACAATCTAAAATTAAGTCATGTGTCAAAATGATACTGGCTCCTTTTATTTAATTAATTTATTAAATGCAATTAATATAGGGGTTTTTTGAAGTTTGTATCGATTGAAAATATGAGATTGATTTAATTTAAAATTGGAAGAAACTTTGATTAGTTAAATTTATTTAAAAGTAAATTATTTTCCAAAATTATTGAAAGAATTCAAAGATTGTTTACATATATATTGAAAAATTGACACTTATGAATAAAGTTTTGGGTTAAATAAAATTTAGATCAGTCGAAGTATTTTATTCAATTTTTTTATTTATTTTTATTTGTTCAATTCAAATCGATTTAGATTTAAATTGACGGCAATTTAAATCGATTAAAATTTCCATTAAATCACTACAATATTAAATATTTCGAATTTTCATCAACGCTAAATCCAGTTCATTCAACTTTCAATCAATTTCAAATTTTAATCAATCCTCTTCAATTTCAAACGATGCCAACTTTGACCGATTTTAATTTCAATCAATTTTAAACCCATTTAATTTTTAACCAAACTACCAATAGATGCTAATTTCAATCGATTATAATTTTTTGAATATAATTTTTTCGATTATAAATTCACAATCAATTATAGTTGAATCAATTTTCAATCAATACACCTTTTATTCACTTATAATATTAAGATTTCTCGAAACTTCGATCAATTAAAAAAGTATGCGTTTGATTAAATTTAAAATTGGCTAGAGTTTTGATTGATTAAATTTATTTAAAAGTAAATTATTGACAAAATTATTGAAAGAATTCAAAGATTTTTTACATACTGAAAAAATTGTAAAATTGACACTTTCACGAATAAAGTTTCGCGTTAAATAAAATTTAGATCAGTCGAAGTAGAATTGATTGAAATACTATAAATCATATTAAATTCAAATCAATTTAGATTTAGTTGAAGGCAATTTAAATCGATTCAAATTTCCATTAACTGACTTGAATTAAATATTTAAAATTTTTATCGACGCATCCAATTCATTCAAATTTCAATCAAATA
Organism: Ganaspis brasiliensis; assembly: GCA_037103525.1. Lineage (NCBI taxonomy): Eukaryota > Metazoa > Arthropoda > Insecta > Hymenoptera > Figitidae > Ganaspis > Ganaspis brasiliensis. The sequence continues at coordinate 639,499 of JAZKLR010000256.1, read as the reverse complement.
CAATTTTAATCAATCCTCTTTAATTTCAAAAGACGCCAACTTTGACTGATTATAATTTCAATCAATCTAATCAATTTTAAACCAATTGACATATTAACGAATCTACCAATAGATGCTAATTTTAATCGATTATAATTTCACAATGAATTATAGTTGAATCAAATTTTAATCAATTCACCAAATTAAGATTTCTTAATTTTCAAATTAAGATTTCTTGGCATTTAGACAATTAAAAGTATGCGTTTGATTGAATTTAAAATTAGCTAACGTTTTAATTGATTTTTAATAAGTAAATTATTTGCCAAAATAATTGAAAGAATTCAAGGATTGTTTACATATTGAAGAATTGACATATTTACGAATAAAGTTTTGGGTTAAATAAAATTTAGTTCAGTAGAGTATACGGTTGATTGAAATATATTAATCAAAATTTTATTCAATTCAAAATGATTTAGATTTCAATTAAAGGCAATTTAAATCGATTAAAATTCCATTAATTCACTTCAATTAAATATTTCGAATTTTCACCAAAGTCAAATCCAATTCATTCAAATTTTAATCAATTCATAATTTTAATCAATCCTCTTCAATTTCAAACGTCGCCAACTTTGGCCGATTATAATTTTAATCTATCCAATCAATTTTAAACCAATTGACATTTTAATCAATTTATCAATAGATGCCAATTTCAATCGATTATAATTTCACGATCAATTACAGTTGAATCAATTTTTAATCAATTCACCTTTTATTCACTTAATGTTAAGATTTTTTGAAACTTTAGTCAGGTAAAAGTATGCGTTTCAATGAATTTAAAATTTGATAAAGTTTTGATTGATTAAGGTTATTTAAAAGTAAATTATTTGCCAAAGTAATTGAAAGAATTCAAACATTGTTTACATATTGAAAAATTGACACTTTTATGAATAAAGTTTTGGGTTAAATAAAATTTAGATCTGTGGAGTATATGGTTGATTGAAATGATATTAATCAAAATTCTATTCAATTCAAAATGATTTAGATTTCAACTGAAGGCAATTTAAATCGATTAAAATTTTCATTAACTCATTACAATATTAAAATATTTCGAATTTTCATCAACGCCAAATCCAATTCATTCAAATTTTATTGAATTCTATATTTTAATTAATCCTCTTCAATTTTAAACGACGTCAACTTTGACCGATTAAAATTTCAACCAATCCAATCAATTTTTGAACCAATTGAAATTTTAACAAATCCACCAATACACTGAAAGAAATTTTAAAAAAAAAGTTTAATATTTAAGATTATTGAAAGAAGCCTATTCAAATCCTAAAGGAAAAAACTAATTGGTTTACTTTTTAACTGTTACAGTAAAGAAAAAGAGAATTTAATAGTGACTATATTAAATATTAAAAATAAATTTTGAACATTAATATAGTCAATATTAAATTTTCTTTTCTTTACTGTAACATTTTAAAAGTAAACTAATTAGTTTTTCTCATTAGGTCTTGAATAGTCTCCTTTCAATAAATATTATATATTAAATTTTATTTGAAAATTTCTTTCAGTGTGAAAGCCAATTTTAATTTTATAATATCCCAATGGGAAATTTCTGTACTGCGCCAGTATTGACAAATGTCGTAGTACGGGGTCCGTACTGGCATGCCCGCACTGGTCACCCGTACAGGACCAATACTGGGCCCGCACTGTTAATAAAATCTGATAGATTTGTTGATAATTAAGGTCATTTTATGAGGATTAAAATATATTTCAAGATTTCTTTGAGAAAATAAGAATATTACACCCCTAATGCTCAAACACATGCGCACTAGTGTTCTAGCGCACGACTCGATGCGCAGTAGTGTTCTTATGCTCAAATACATGCGCACTAGTGTTCTAGCACACGAATACATGCGTAGTAGTGTTCTAATGCTGAAGTACATGCGCACTAGTGTTTTAATGCTTAAATAAATGCGCACTAGTGTTCTAGTGCACAAATACATGCGCAGTAGTGTTTTAATGATTAAATGTATGCGCACTAGTGTTCTAGTTCACAAATAGAAGCGCAGTAGTGTCCTAATGCTTAAAAACATGCTCACTAGTGTTCTAGTGCACAAAAACATGCGCACTATTGTTCAGCTCACACATATATGCGCAGTAGTGATCTGAGCATTAAATTCATTCGCACCCACTGCAAAAACTGGTGTCTTCTAAGTGTCTTATTTTAAGACATAAGACATTAAGAAAGCGTCTTACGGTTATTTCAAGCTATTTCATTGGTTAATAATTTTGAAAGATGCTTTTTCATTGGTTTAAAAATAAGGCACTTTAAAACGTCTTAAAAGTGAGGACAAAAATGTCTTAAAGTAAGACACTTGTTTTTACAGTGCCAGTGTTCCAGCGTACAAATATATGCACAGTAAAGTTGTAATGGACAAACTATGCGCATTAGTGTTTTGCGCATTACATAAATGCGCAGTGCTGTTCTAAGCATCAAATACTTGCGCAATAGTGTTCTAGTGCACAAATACATGCGCACTAGTGTTCTAGCTCACAAATACATGCGCAGTAGTGTTCTAGCGCACAAATATATGCGCAGTAGTGATGTGAGCATCAAATACATGCGCATTAGTCTTGAAATCATCTATAATAAACGCAACAGGGTTTTAAACACTAAATACATGCGCAGTAGTGTTCGAGATAACAAATAATGCACAGTAGATTTCTAATCAACAGAAATATTTACAGTAGTATTCTAAGCACTAAATGCATGCTCAGTAGTGTCTTAATCAACATAAATATGTGTAGTGATATAAGAAGCAGTAATTTCAGACGCACTATTATTCTATTGAAGAAAATGCACATTATTTTACTATTTAACAAATAACTTTTCGAATATATATGTGTCTCTGTCTAAGAAAAAAAATCTAGATTAAACTAATAATAATATAAAATTTGGGATATACTTCCGAATAGAGCGTACCTCCGATTTTGATAAAACTGAGTATACTTACGTATTTCGATACGCTGATTCCGAAAATAATAGTGAAAATTGGCGCAAATTCGATTATCATGGTGAGAACCATAAGAAACCTTGAAAATATGAGTTTTTTACATATAATTCTTTAAATATTAGAAATATCGAAAAATGTTTTGTACAAAAGTTGTAGGTCTCGTTAAAATACATATTTTATGTACATAACAGTTTTTTCTAAAACTGATTAATTTACGAGAAAAACGCAAAAAACCGGAATTCCCCATAAAAGTGACCAAATTTTTTCGAAATGTGCATAGTTTTCAAGAAAAATGCAAAAAACTAGAAATCACCATAAATACGTTATTTATAACGTAATTTACCTATTTTTATGTAATCTTTTAAGTTGGCTTGTTATTATATATATTATGCTACTCCCTAACCCCCCATGTCTTGGACAGTCTAGGGGGGGGGGGGGTTGGGGTGCCATACTGAAAGTGGAATGTAGACAGCGGTGGGAAAACCTATAGTTGTGTTGGTTTTTAAAGTATTCATTATAAAAATGATCAAGTTTACAATTTTTTAAATATGATTTTCGTAATTACTGCATGGACATTAAGTAAATTACGTAATTTTACGTTATTACATAAGTGTACGTAATGTTACGTAATAAACGTAATGTTACGTAATGTAATAACGTAATTACGACTGTAGATAATTTAATATTGATATAGTGTGGGAATTTGGTCACATTTATGGTGATTTATGTTTTTTGCAATTATTTCCTAAACTAATTTGTTTCAGTAAAAAATGCATTAAACATAAAATGTGTATTTTAATGAGATCTACATCTTTTATATAAATTTGTTTTTATATTTGCAATATTTAAAGAGATAAATGCAAAAAACCAAAATTTTCATGATTTTTTATACATCTTTTTTTACCATGAAAATCAATTTGCGCCAATTTTCACTATGATTTTCGTAATCAGCGCATCTAAATACGTAAGTATACCAAGTTTCATCAAAATCGGAGGTACGCTCTATTCGGAAGTACACCCAAAATTTGTCCACTGAATTTGAATTACTACCTTGGAATACTGAATAGCACATATTTAACGCTAAAAACACTACTGTGGATGTATTTGTGCTCTAGAACACTAGTGTGCATGTTTTTTAGCATTAAGACACTACTCTGCATGTATTTGTACATTAGAACGCTACTGTGCATGTATTTGTGCGCTAGAACACTACTGCGCATGTATTTGTGACCTAGAACACTCGTGCGCATGTATTTGTACATAAGAACACCACTGCGCATGTATTTGTGCGCTTGAACACTAGTGCGCATGCTTTTGAGCATTAGGACAATACTACGCATGTATTTGTGCACTAGAACACTAGTGCGCATGTATTTGAGTATTATAACACTACTGCGCATGTTTTTAATCATTAGGATACTACTGCGCATGTATTTGTGGACTAGAATACTAGTGCGCATACATTTAATCATTAAGACACTACTGCGCATGCATTTGTTCACTAGAACACTAGTACGCATGTATTTCAGTATTAGAACACTACTACGCATGTATTTGAGTATTATAACACTACTGCGCATGTTTTTAATCATTAGGATACTACTGCGCATGTATTTGTGGACTAGAATACTAGTGCGCATACATTTAATCATTAGGACACTACTGCGCATGCATTTGTTCACTAGAACACTAGTACGCATGTATTTGAGTATGAGAACACTACTACGCATGTATTTGAGTATTATAACACTACTGCGCATGTTTTTAAGCATTAGGATACTACTGCGCATGTATTTGTGGACTAGAATACTAGTGCGCATACGTTTAATCATTAAGACACTACTGCGCATGCATTTGTTCACTAGAACACTAGTACGCATGTATTTGAGTATTAGAACACTACTACGCATGTATTTGAGTATTATAACACTACTGCGCATGTTTTTAATCATTAGGATACTACTGCGCATGTATTTGTGGACTAGAATACTAGTGCGCATACATTTAATCATTAAGACACTACTGCGCATGCATTTGTTCACTAGAACACTAGTACGCATGTATTTGAGTATTAGAACACTACTACGCATGTATGTGAGTATTATAACACTACTGCGCATGTTTTTAAGCATTAGGATACTACTGCGCATGTATTTGTGGACTAGAATACTAGTGCGCATACATTTAATCATTAAGACACTACTGCGCATGCATTTGTTCACTAGAACACTAGTACGCATGTATTTGAGTATTAGAACACTACTACGCATGTATTTGAGTATTATAACACTACTGCGCATGTTTTTAATCATTAGGATACTACTGCGCATGTATTTGTGGACTAGAATACTAGTGCGCATACATTTAATCATTAAGACACTACTGCGCATGCATTTGTTCACTAGAACACTAGTACGCATGTATTTCAGTATTAGAACACTACTACGCATGTATTTGAGTATTATAACACTACTGTGCATGTTTTTAAGCATTAGGATACTACTGCGCATGTATTTGTGGACTAGAATACTAGTGCGCATACATTTAATCATTAAGACACTACTGCGCATGCATTTGTTCACTAGAACACTAGTACGCATGTATTTGAGTATTAGAACACTACTACGCATGTATTTGAGTATTATAACACTACTGCGCATGTTTTTAAGCATTAGGATACTACTGCGCATGTATTTGTGGACTAGAATACTAGTGCGCATACATTTAATCATTAAGACACTACTGCGCATGCATTTGTTCACTAGAACACTAGTACGCATGTATTTCAGTATTAGAACACTACTACGCATGTATTTGAGTATTATAACACTACTGCACATGTTTTTAATCATTAGGATACTACTGCGCATGTATTTGTGGACTAGAATACTAGTGCGCATACATTTAATCATTAAGACACTACTGCGCATGCATTTGTTCACTAGAACACTAGTACGCATGTATTTGAGTATTAGAACACTACTACGCATGTATTTGAGTATTATAACACTACTGCGCATGTTTTTAATCATTAGGATACTACTGCGCATGTATTTGTGGACTAGAATACTAGTGCGCATACATTTAATCATTAAGACACTACTGCGCATGCATTTGTTCACTAGAACACTAGTACGCATGTATTTCAGTATTAGAACACTACTACGCATGTATTTGAGTATTATAACACTACTGCACATGTTTTTAATCATTAGGATACTACTGCGCATGTATTTGTGGACTAGAATACTAGTGCGCATACATTTAATCATTAAGACACTACTGCGCATGCATTTGTTCACTAGAACACTAGTACGCATGTATTTGAGTATTAGAACACTACTACGCATGTATTTGAGTATTATAACACTACTGCGCATGTTTTTAATCATTAGGATACTACTGCGCATGTATTTGTGGACTAGAATACTAGTGCGCATACATTTAATCATTAAGACACTACTGCGCATGCATTTGTTCACTAGAACACTAGTACGCATGTATTTGAGTATTAGAACACTACTACGCATGTATTTGAGTATTATAACACTACTGCGCATGTTTTTAATCATTAGGATACTACTGCGCATGTATTTGTGGACTAGAATACTAGTGCGCATACATTTAATCATTAAGACACTACTGCGCATGCATTTGTTCACTAGAACACTAGTACGCATGTATTTCAGTATTAGAACACTACTACGCATGTATTTGAGTATTATAACACTACTGCACATGTTTTTAATCATTAGGATACTACTGCGCATGTATTTGTGGACTAGAATACTAGTGCGCATACATTTAATCATTAAGACACTACTGCGCATGCATTTGTTCACTAGAACACTAGTACGCATGTATTTGAGTATTAGAACACTACTACGCATGTATTTGAGTATTATAACACTACTGCGCATGTTTTTAATCATTAGGATACTACTGCGCATGTATTTGTGGACTAGAATACTAGTGCGCATACATTTAATCATTAAGACACTACTGCGCATGCATTTGTTCACTAGAACACTAGTACGCATGTATTTCAGTATTAGAACACTACTACGCATGTATTTGAGTATTATAACACTACTGTGCATGTTTTTAAGCATTAGGATACTACTGCGCATGTATTTGTGGACTAGAATACTAGTGCGCATACATTTAATCATTAAGACACTACTGCGCATGCATTTGTTCACTAGAACACTAGTACGCATGTATTTGAGTATTAGAACACTACTACGCATGTATTTGAGTATTATAACACTACTGCGCATGTTTTTAATCATTAGGATACTACTGCGCATGTATTTGTGGACTAGAATACTAGTGCGCATACATTTAATCATTAAGACACTACTGCGCATGCATTTGTTCACTAGAACACTAGTACGCATGTATTTCAGTATTAGAACACTACTACGCATGTATTTGAGTATTATAACACTACTGCGCATGTTTTTAAGCATTAGGATACTACTGCGCATGTATTTGTGGACTAGAATACTAGTGCGCATACATTTAATCATTAAGACACTACTGCGCATGCATTTGTTCACTAGAACACTAGTACGCATGTATTTCAGTATTAGAACACTACTACGCATGTATTTGAGTATTATAACACTACTGCGCATGTTTTTAAGCATTAGGATACTACTGCGCATGTATTTGTGGACTAGAATACTAGTGCGCATACATTTAATCATTAAGACACTACTGCGCATGCATTTGTTCACTAGAACACTAGTACGCATGTATTTCAGTATTAGAACACTACTACGCATGTATTTGAGTATTATAACACTACTGCGCATGTTTTTAAGCATTAGGATACTACTGCGCATGTATTTGTGGACTAGAATACTAGTGCGCATACATTTAATCATTAAGACACTACTGCGCATGCATTTGTTCACTAGAACACTAGTACGCATGTATTTGAGTATTAGAACACTACTACGCATGTATTTGAGTATTATAACACTACTGCGCATGTTTTTAAGCATTAGGACACTACTGCGCATGTTTTTAAGCATTAGGATACTACTGCGCATGTATTTGTATGTAAATTTCCCATTGGGATCAATCAATTTTCAATCAATTCATCTTTTATTACTTAAAATTAGGATTTCTCGAAAATTCCGTTAATTAAAAGTATGCGTTTAATTGAATTTAAAATTGGTTATAATTTTGATTGAACAAAATATATCGTTTTATTCTAGAGTCGATTAAATGTTGACTTATGGAAATTCAGATCAAGTAAAAATCAATTTTTCATTATTGAAATTAATTTTTCAAAAATTCGAATTCACGTTTTGAGTATAGATTTAAATTTGATTTGCGAGTAGCAATAAATTGTGTTGAAAAAGAATATGGTCCTGGGGAGTAGCCTGTAGAGGTCGTCAGCAAGACCATTCGTTCATTCACCCGGGACCTTGGTTTCCCTGTGGGTGATATTGAACGAGAGCAAGAGAGAGGAAATGAGAAATGGTAGTCGAGTGGAGGAAAAAGGAAGAAAGTTTTCAAGGTTACACGGAAGAAAAAGTTTGTACCTACGTGCATCTGCGTCATTGCATTTACCTTTGTTTCTCAAATATCGACTAGGCATCAATTTAAGCCAACTGACGTTTATTTCACACAATACACATATATTTCAGACAATATTCAAACAAGACCATTCTTGTTACTTTTGAAAAACACATTTTAGTATCTGTTTTTCAATCATAGTGGGAAAATTAAAATCTTAATTTTAAAAATGCTTTGAAGCGAAATATTGTAGACAAATATTATAGAATTACGATTAAATGTATCTTAATTATACAACATTTAAAAAGAGCTAGTTTTTTATTTAGAAGGCAAAATGATTTTTTTATCAGGGTATAAATTTCTGTTTTAGGGAAATAAGTTCTTTAATTAAAAGGAAAATAGTTTTTCATCCTTTTTTTCCCAGGGATTACATTGCAATTTATTTATTTAAAGTACATCATTGCTTAAGATTATTTCAGAATATAGGGATATCAGTTTATCTTGCAAAGGCTTGCAGACAGATACAAAAAAAGAGTACAAAAACAAGAAAATAGAGTTAGTTTATGCGTATATCTCATTCTTGTTAGACATGCCTTGTTATAGGCCCTTTGGACGTAAATCTTTTTAACTATGTATTCTCTTGACAAGACGACCACTTAAATTATTCCAAACAGGATCAATCTTACATATACGAGATAAACTTACAAGCTTAATTTTGCAATAGAAATGAATCATTATTTTCAAAAGTTGATGAAAAACTTGATCTCGTTATAAAAGTATTCTTGAAAAATCCAATTGTTGTTAAAAACTAAAGTTTAATTGAAAATGAATACTAAAATAAGATAAAGAACAAAACAAAATAAATAAATAGAAATACAGAACAAAATAAAGTAAAAACCAAAATGAAACTTATAACTAAAATAAAACAGGAAAGGCAATCAATTTTATGAAATGAGTTTTATTCATAAATTTTTCAGATGATACAGTCTGTTATTCACAAATACACATGCTCAACTATTCGTCAGTCTATTCAGAATTCGAAAATTGTCATTAATATAACAGAGATACTGAAAATAATGTCAAAAATAAGTTGGAAAATTTTTCAGTATTCCTGCTCATGTAAATGACAATTTTAGAAAAGGCCTGAAAACTACTAACTTTGACTCACAACAATCGACATTGATCCATTCACTCTAGCATGGCTCATTTTCGACGAAACTTTAAACGACATGAGAGATGAAAAAGAAATGATATGCGTCGGAATTTTTCACAGTGCGTTTTTACAAGTCCGGTTTAATGAGGATCGAAAGATTCTTTTTTTTTTCAATTAATGTAAGTAAAGGGGATGGTTGTAAGCAAGGCCATAAGAGTATGTGAGTGGAAGGGAATGTAAAACTGGAGCTGCGCTATGGACGATGGAATTTCCGTGAGCTTCGATGGTCTTTTCTCCTAAAACTGCTACTGCAGGATTAACAAATCCTGTGTAAGCCACTGGAGCAGAGGCATGAATAACACTATTTCCATGAGATTCGATAACTTTTTCTTGCACAATGTCCGAAATTATGGGGGATAGAATAGCTCCGGGTTTGGCTGCAACCACAGCTACAAAGCACAACAAAGCTACCTAAAAAATAGATTTTAAAATTCATAATTAGTTATAATAAATAATTGATTGTAGAAAAAATTATAAGGAATTACTTGCAAAAATTGCAATTTTTTGATTAAGGGCATGTGATGATAATGCTAAATTTGTCCGTAAACTTTCTCTTAAAGTACTCAATGTTTTGACACCAAACTTTGTACAATTACTCAAAACACCATTTGAATGGTCTCTCTGACCCAATTATGTTTCATTTTTGTCTTTAAACTAAATATTTTTCAAATTTACTTTTTTTTCACAATTTTCCAAAAATTGTAAAATTGAAAAAAAAATTAGTTTAAAGATAAAAATGAAATAAATTTGGGTCAGAGAGACCATTCTAATGGTATTTTGAGTAATTGTACAAAGTTTGGTGTCAAAACATTGAGTACTCTAAGAGAAAGTTTACGGACAAATTTAGCATTATCATCACATGCCCTTAAAATAAAAAAAAATTAATTTACTAGAAAATGGAATGAGAAGATTTACTTTTACTATTTTACTATTTTTTAGTAGAAAACTACTAATTAAATTAGTGAAAAATTTACTTATTTTAAAAGTAAAGTTTCACTATTTCCATTAGTAGTTTTGTACTAAAAAATTATTAGTCTTCTACTAAAAAATTAGCAAAAATTCTTGGCTCACTTTTCACTAATTCATAGTAGAAAACTACTAATTCGGATTTAGAGAGTGTCCTTAAGTTTTTTGGTTACAAATATCTGAAGTCACATATAGACAAATATCCAATATGGCGGACAAAATTTATAAATTTTGATTGATTGTCATGAGATTTAATTCATGAGTTATACTTGAATCGACTAAAATTTATATCAACTGGAATGTGTGTAGATTTAAATTATTATCAAACTTTTTAATTATTGAAAAAATTTATTCTAAAATTAAGAATATTTAATGTAATTTTTATTTTCGTTGACTCAACGGTTTTTATGTATAATTATAAATTTACGACATGTTTCGGCTATTTTGGGCTATTGCCGTTTCAGGTCTTACAATACATATTATATCAATTTTACGTCAACACTTATAATTCTGATATAATAATTTTTTCTATATCTATTTCTGAAATTACATTTGTTTTTTTTTAAGTTAAATAATAATATTTTAGAAGAGACTTAGATGTAGTAATTTCTTTCTTTAAATTATTTAAACTATTTTGTCAAATTATTTGTCAATTTATTATTATACATCAAAACCGTTAAGGCTACGAAAATATAAAAATTACCTAATTATTAAAAAACGGTTCAAATAGTTTCTTATTTTAAGAATATATTTTTGGTATTTATTTTAGAAAATTTGTATAAGTGTCAAGTAAATATTCTACTCTCTAAATTTAAAACAAAATTTAAATTCACACTGGTGAACCAGTAAACAATTAGACGTTGATTTGAATCAGTGAAATTATCTCTGAAAATCAGTAAAATTCACTGATTTCCTGTAAAAATTTCACTGATTAATGTCAGTTGTTAATTTTTCACTGATTAAAAATTTAGAGAGTAAATTTCAGAATAAACTTTCTTCCAAAAACTTTTCTAAATTATCTACTAGTTTAAATTTATCTATTACTGCGAATACCTCAATTACTGTAGTTTTTTTAAAAAAGTTATTATGCACTATTTAGGAGAAAACAATTAATTCAAATTGATTGAAAAATGTATTTAAAACCTTACGCGATACAATTGCCAATAAAAATGTACATTTCAATTATTAATAATTTGATTATTCAAGTTCAAATTACAAATTACCACAGTAATTGGAACATGCTTATGTTTCTATTACTGCTGACACAGAGGCAACCTAACCTCCTAATACACTTGACTCTCGCCGCAGTAATTGAGGCACAATAATTTTTGAATACTTGTAGAAATACCCACACAGGGTATTTTTTTATAAATTTGTTATTTTTAAGAATACATAATTTCTATTTATATTTTAATTAGTGATTCAATAGATGACAATCGTGCTTTTAAAATCAGACAAATGTTTATCTTTTATTCGTATTTATCCTTTTTTGCCAATCTCTTTGCTGGACTTTGATTTCACACCTCAGTAATTGGTACATTTACCCTATTGATTAAAATGTGTACCAATTAAAATTTATATCGAATGAAATTCTTATTGGTTGGAATTTGTACAGATTGCAATTATCAATAGAAAATTTTATCCATTGAAGATGGAGTTGATTTAAGATTAAATAAATTGAAGTTTTCTTAATAAAAATGTATATAAATTAAAGTTAGCTTAAAACTTAGATAAATTCAAATTTGAATTTATCTAAATAAGGATCCATTAAAATTTAGATAATTATCTAATTTAAATTCAAAATTGAATGATATTAAACTAATTAAACTTTTGTTTGATCAAAGTTAGAACCAATTAGAATTTTAATCTATTGTTATTTATGTTGTTAAAAAAATTTGTAATAAAAATTTGGATCAATTAAAATAGAGATCGCTTATAATATATGAAATCAATTGTAAGGGTTTTATTGGAAGTTAAAACTAAAGATTACTAAAATTTGGATTCTGCTATTGACTTGGTTGAAATTAAGTTGGATTAGAAATTAACAGTGAAATTGTTTTTCTTCGAATTTTCAAAATTTACATTTTCTTATTTCAAATCATCACATTCTCTACGATATAGGAAAAAATAATAATAGATACTTTTTTTCTCAAAAATCTTTATCTAAGTTCATAGTTTCTCCTTTTTGAAATTATTTTCAAACTATGAAAATAAGCCAAATTTTTTGAGGATCATAATAGAAAGATGTTTTTGAGAGTTGGACTGAATAAAATTGTAGTTTTAAAGATTTTAGTCAATTGTTTAAACTAAATGAAAAGTTGAAGTTGTAATGAATTTTAAAAATTGATAGAAGCTCACCAGCTTATACATGTCGATTGTTTAGTGTATCTGGAGTGAAGCACAGACTGATCTACTCTAAAGGGTCTTAACACAAGTTTATATAGGAAAACACTTCCGTCCATGGAGATAACCTTCAAAATTCCTCCACTAGTGGTCACCCAGAGGACTAAGGGGACGGACCGGGCTTTCTCTTCAAATATAACTTACATTGTAAACTGACGCATGAAAAACTATTACATTCCAAATTTTCGCAAAAGCATTTCCAAACGTTCATTAACGCAGCATTATATATGTATAATTGTATTTTGAAACTTCGGATTATGAAAAAATTAATATATTTTCAATCAAAAAATTTCGTAGAGTATTTTTATATTCTCTCTAAATCTGAATTAGTTAAAAATAATTATTAATAAAATCGTGGCTGAGTTTTTGTTTCAGCAATTAGTGAAAAATAAATGATAATTAGTAAAAAAAAAATGACTAACTGTAAGTAACAAAATAACTTAAAAATAGTCAAAATTTGACTAATTGAATTAGTACACTGAATTTTACTAAAAGATTAGTTATTTTGACATAACCTAAAAATGACTTTGACTAATAATTCGTTATTTTTCACTAAATGATTAGTAGAAACATAACTATTTGAATTAGTAACTGAGTTTTTGCTGTTCAATTAGTTATTTTGACTAATTCAGATTTAGAGAGTTGACAAAATTTGAATTTATTAGAATATCACTGTAATAAGAAAATCTTATTTTAAGGCAAAAAAGCTGTCTTGTTTTAAGACGCATCATTTTTAAGACAATGTTTGCTTATTTTACAAATTTCTCTTTTTCTTTAAATTGTACCCAAAAAAAAATTGAAAAATTCAAATTTGCTTAAAAACGTGAATTACTAATCAATTAAAAAAAATAAATTTGTAATTATTTTAAATTAATCTTGATTAAGATAGATTTGTTTAAATAAACATTTATATAGCAAGGCTTTCTAAATTTAAGACACGTCTTAAATTAATATAAGATTCTCTTTTTACAGTATAATAATGGATGTGTAGATAAATTGAAATTAGAATTAATTAAAATTTTTAAATTGAGCTTTAATAATGTTGATTTAAATGTAAATCGGTTGGAAATTGGATAAATTTTGATTTTATATAGAGCTTGATTCAAATTATTGTGAACTAAAATTTTAAATTTAGTAAAGTAATGGATTAAAATTTAAATAAGTTGAGTTTGAATCGATTGAGATTCAGAGAAATTATAGTTTTAGTCAAACAAAATTGAAACTAATTAAAATTTTAATTAATTAAAATCCATATAATTTTTATTAATTGATTTGTTCTAGAAGCATTTTTTTATATTCGAAATTAGAATTTAGTGAAATTTGAATTCATTAGAGTACCTAATGAAATTTTGGATAAATTGAAATAAGAATTTATTTAAATTGCGGGATTTAATAAAGTCAAACTTAAGGATGTTGACCCTATGACATAACCTCAAAATAAAAATGAGGTTTTATTATGAAAATAAAAAAAAAACAAAAATTGCCCTTAATAAATTTTAATAGAGCTATTTATACAATTTCCAAATAAAATTATTTTAGGTTAAAAAGATTATTATAATCTTTTAATTTTAATATAAATTTTTTAAATCTTATATAAATTATATAAATTTTAGATTTTTGTCATCAAATTTTTGGCTCATTTTATTCTTTAGAACATTATAGAGAATTTTTTTTTAAATTTAATTTTTAAAAAATAAATTAATAAAATAAGCCATTATTTGGACACAAAACCTAAAAAGCTCAAAACGTTGCATAATGCATACAAATTGAGCTTAAAAAAGGCATTATTATGCAATGTTTTGAGCACTTCAGGTTTTGTGTGTGACATAATTAGATAAAATTGCAATTTTTCATTAAATTTTCAGAGAATTTAAATGTAAATCAGTTGGAATTTGGATGAATTTTAATTTTAAGTCGAACTTGATTCAAATTATGGTAAATTAAAAATTCAATTTCAATGAAGTAATGGATTAGAATTTGAATAAGTTGAGTTTGAATCGATTGATGTTCTGAAAAATTATAGTTTAAGTGTGGATCATAATTAAAATCAATTAAAATATTTTGATTAATTAAAATTCATATAATTTTTGTTTCCTCACAGAGGAACCTTTGTGATCGTTAAGATTTTCGATTTTCCAAAAATATTCTAAATTGACTTTTATTCATGTAAAATACCTTAAAGAAAAAGAATGGATGTGTGTGTGTGTGTGGTCATTTTTTTGTCGCTTGAATATCTCGAGAACGCCTTAACGGATTTTAATAAAATTTGTATGTCAAATTAAGCTTATAAATATCTAAATTTGGACACAGGGGTTTTTAAAAAAAGCCAACCAAATTTTTTTAAGCACCATTTTTCACCAAGAAATATCATGTTTTCCAAAAAGTATTTTACACTAAAAAGACAACTTGACAAATATAAAAATCATATTCCTTGTCTCAAAATGAATCGATTGACCTATATAAAGTCTATAATTCATCAAGAATTCGCATAATAATTCATGTTTTTTCATTTTTTTTTACATTTAAATTCTTTTTTTTTAATAACTTCCCCAATTAACTTTTATATTATTAACAAAACTTTTGCTTACGTGGAAGCGAAATGTCCACAAAATAGACATAATTTTTACCTAGTTATTAATTGTATTGTCCTCAAAGCATATTTTTATATTTGAAATTAAAATCATTTGAAATTTGCATTCATTAGAATATTTAGATTAAGGGAAGTTTTAAACATTTTAAAGTAAGATCGTTTTAACTTGGGTCTGAATAAAATTACAAGTTGAATCGATTAAATTTTATTAAATTTAAAGCTTTTTTAATTACCATATATGCAATTTGAAATTAATGAAAGTTAAGTCGATTTAGGATCGATTCAAATTGGGTCTCCTTAAAATTTAAATCAGTTAATATTCTGGATAAATGAAATCTGTATATTATTTGTACGTCAAAAAAAGACCAATTTGTCCATTTTATTTTCCGAGATATTTGTATTTTCTTAAAACAGGTTCAGATTTAAAAATTTTTTTTATTTGCTGAAAAATAAATTACATAATGTCCCACGTCAGATCCTGCGTTTATTATAGCTTTATAGTAATTAAAAACACAAAATAATCTTATTTTTAATTTTTAAAATGCATAGATGCTAATGATGAACCTGAACTTTAAACTCGTTTTGCTCAAAACCAGGATTTTGACCCTTCTAAATTTGAATGCTTGTAACTTTGTAAATTTTTTATCTAAAAGGGTTCAAGGCCTCTCAAAATGTTTGAAATTTAATTAAAAATATAGTCATATAGATAAGTCCAATAGTGCCAAAGTGGGCCATTTTCATCCGGATGTACACATATATAATAGTTTTTTATTAACTTTTCTGTCTTACGGGAATTTGTTTATATTCGAAATTAACATTTTTTTAAATCTTTATACATTAGAATTTAGAATTGAACATTTAAATGTAAGATCCATTTAACATTTTGAGTTAACATTCTGAACGAAATTAAAATTTATCCTGGATAAAATTTATTCAATTTGAAGCGATTTTAGTTTGGTTTTATTTAAATTTTGATAAATTAAAACTTGAAAAAAGTTAAATTTAAATGATTTTCAATTGCATGAGTATTATTTAGTAATTAAAATTTGCATTTTCTCCTACGTTTTAAATTTTCATAAATTATAATTAAAATTAATAAAAGTTTGGATGGTTTAGAACTTAGATTAATTTAAATTAAATCTGACTAATATTCAAGTCAATTAAAGTTTGCATCGGTTAGAATTGGGTGCGATTTTACTCAGAGAAAAAATATATTAACTCAAAGCCTACTAAATTTTTTAATTCTCTGGGTGTTCAATTGGGCTTGATTTAATCACAAAAATTTTAAATTTGAAAGAAGTTAAAGAAATAATATTGAAATCAAGTTGAATCTGGATCGATTTCCGAGCAACAAATTAAAATTAAAGTAGTTCCAATTTAGAACCATTGAAATTCTGATTAATTTTTGTATCAGTTGCATTTTTTATCAAGTGTTGGATTTTTAGAGGTCAGGTTTTATGATTCAAATCCATTGTAATTTATATCAATGAGGTGCAATAATTAAAAGAAAGATCGATTTAAATTGAAGCTGATTAAAATTACAACGTATCAAAATTTAGATCGATAGAAATTTTCATCTATTTAAATTAAACTTAGTTTAAATTTCAATAAATTAAAACTCATATATTCTGAAATTGTATAACAACTGTAAGTTAAAATCAAATAATTATTATTTTGAATAATTAAATCAATTGAATTTAAATGATTGAAAATTTCGATAACTTTTTCATCCGATTAAAATCTGATGTAGATTTTCAATAAATAAGTCTAAATCGATCGAAATTGAGTTCTACTTCTATAGCATAAAACCTGAAATACTAATAAATACTTTATATTCAACTTTCAATCAATCTAGCCACAATGTTATTGATTCGAATTTTATTATTGTACATTTTTATTGAGACATGTTACATAGTAATCATTCTTTTGTTAAGGTACTCGTAACTGAAAATTGTGTCATAATGACATTATGAAATAAAAAGTTGAACAGTGCGGGAGCTTGAAAACAAATCTCCTCAATACAAAATCCCTTTAAATTATTGATGTTATCACGCATTATGTACTTTGGTATGATGAAATTTTTTTATAACGATGAACTGTCTTTGCTCAGCGTCATTAAGTAATTTTTCGTGTATACGCGGTTGCAACAATCTTGATGATGTAAAATTTCAGAACCAAAAACAGTTCCAAGGGTCACTTATTTATCCAGCAAACATTTCGTATGCGACTCCGTGTTTGTTATAATTACTCAAATCATGGTCCAGGATAGAAGAGTCAATAGTTTTGTAAATCTTTTGATGTAGAAACTATTCGTGCCTCTAATACGTAAAAAAAATTACAAACTTTTATTTACCTAGATTTAATATTTGTTCTAACATTTATTTCTGAATTTTAGTCCTTGGTGTAAAATTTAACTATCAATTTCTTAATTTCCATTTAAACTTTAATATTCTAAATTTAAAAAAAAAACTGTCTCAATTTTTAATTCCCAATTATTTGTTTGCCATGAAATTCAATCCTCTCAATTATTTTTTAATACTGAATTCAATACTTTTATGTATTTTTACAGCTGAATTATTTCATTAAATAAAATGTGTAATTTATACGTATGAGAAAACGCGCAATAAAAAAACAAATGTTTCCACAATTTGGAGAAAGTTTTGGAAACAAGAGAACTTTGCTCTCCTTTAGCTTGCAGTTTACTTTAGAAGAATTGCAAAGAACTGACGTAAGATCGTTGAAAGCAGATCTACAACTCATTGAGCCTCGCAATAAAAATTTGCATTTCTATATATTCTGGCCATTTCGTGACTTGAGTCTAGAGATAAATTTGAATTAGAGAATCCAAAACTAACTATCTTGCGCGCTGGTTATTATAACACATCAGGTTTAATTAATTATCAAGACATTCTTTTCATGTCAAAATTTAAAATACAAAACCCATTAGATTGCTCATAAATTTCTCAAAATCAATTATCCCTAAACTGACCTTCCTTGAATAATTTCATGGGTTCATCGGCTTCACGTTCAGACAGCTTTGTTTCTTTGGCAGAGAAAACATTCAAGGTCACTTTATCCAATAAGGCCAGAGTAAGTGCAGTAATTCATTTAAATATATTCACCCAAATTGCAGTCTTAACCCTTTATGGTCTGGAATTTTTTAATTTTGTGAAAAATTTACTTTTTCACTTCCGATTCTTCTCAAGTGAAAAGAATTTTCTCTGCCCCTATTTTTGTTTAGAATTTATAAATTTTTAGCCTTTAAAAAATCGATTAAAATTTAATTTCTATTTTAAGGAGTTTTATAAAAAATGCAAATAAACTAGATTTCTCTTTTTGATAATAAAAAACTAGCTATCAAAATTATTTCGTAAGAAACTGAATTATACAAGAAGTTCAATTTAATTACATGCTGGGAGTTTGGTAAACAATTATTTTTTCTTGACTCTTTAAGCCCTTCACCGATTATTGCGAGATTTTAAACGAAATGAAGAAATTAAACCTTCACTTTTAATTTCCCTTAATAGACGATTAATTTAAAATAAAAAGTTAAGAGAATTAAAAGCATTTATTTCTATTTGGATAATAGAATGAAAATTAAGATCAGTTATTAGTTTTTCAAATTTATGCTTAATATATAATAATCATTAATCATTTCTTTTTCTGTAAACGCTCATTTATATTCCATTTAACGGACTATTTGTCTTGATTTGTTTGCTTTGGCCATTAATTTTCAGACAAGATAATATTAATCAAGGTTGGCGCCTCTCATATTTGCAGTATCGATTAATCGATACCAAAACGATCGTCTCAGATTTTTCTGATGATGGTATGTGAATGACCAGGAACTAGGAAGTCTCACTAAGGTCAGATATAGGCTCAACCCTTCTAAAATAAGAAGTTGAAATTCGCAGAACAAAGATCAATGATAAAAACCTGATCAAGTCATTTTACTTGATCGATTACTAAAATTCTTCGGTCTGCATAAATTTAAATATGCATATTATATTCAGTAAAAACATCGTTGAATAAAACAAACACAAAGAATTTTGAAATTTTAGACAAAAAGTGTCGAAAAAAAATATTATAAATTGACGCAATTTAAAAACACTGTTTGTTGGGATATATTGGTCGCTAGCTGAATAATTAATTAGAACAAAAAATTAAGTTAGTATTTATTTTATTTTTTAAACTTTTCTATTTGAGGACTTTTAAAAACCGTAGTCATTTTGAATCATGACATTTCACAAAATTGGTGAATAATTTTTTTAAAATGAATTTTTTGAGAGTTAAGTCGTTGGAATAACTACTGTGTATAACTTTATACTGTCATTAAGATGATTGGCATCGCAAAAAAAACAGGTGTTTCTGGAGCAAATGATATATCGATTTGTGAATGTTATCAGCTTTAGAGGCAATCTGGGTTAATGGGTAAGCCATGTCTTTTGTGCATGAATACTTTTGCTGATTTTACGAATGGGCAGATGATTACGCAAACTTATTGTCAGTAAATTGGCCCCTCGTTATGGTACTCTTTGAATGAAAAAATGTGGTTGAGAGGAACAAGTGAAGTGTTTTACTCAATGCTTTCAAAAGGCTTATCACAATTCATCAAAGTATACAATTTATGTTAAAAACATTGATATTTATAAAAAAAAACACTTTTTTAAAACTATTCTATATTATTCTCTTCTTTCTAAATCTTTCTAAATCTGAATTAGTAAAAAAAAACTAATTTAAAAGCAAAAACTCAGTCACTAATTCTAATAGTTATATTATTACTAATCATTTAGTAAAAAATAACTAATTATTAGTCGAATTCATTTTTAGGTTATGTCAAAATAAGTAATACTTTAGCAAAATTCTGTTTCAATTCGTCAAATTTTAACTATTTTTTAGTTATTTTTTTACTAATAATTAGTTATTTTTCACTAATTGCTGAAACAAAAACTCAGCCACGATTTGACTAATAATTAGTTATTTTTAACTAATTCAGATTTAGAGAGCTGAATTAGTAATTTTCTACTAATGAATTAGCGAGAAATCGGTTATTATTAAATAGTGAAAATTTTACTATTTTTTTAGTAGAAAACTACTAATTAACAGTAAAAAACTACTAATTTGCAAGTGAAATATATATTCACAATTGCAATTAATAGATATTTTACTTTAAAATTAGTAGTTTTCTACTAAAAAATAGTGAAATTTTTTACTATTTAATAGTAACCGATTTCTCGCTCATTCATTAGTAGAAATCACTAATTCAGATTTAGAGAGTTAGTAATAAACGTTTAATTTTTACTTACAATTCTTTATAAAAAAAGTTTATTAAAATTTGTAAAATTGATTGAAATTCGAAACATTTAAAAGTTTGGATCTCTCTAAATCTGAATTAGTGGTTTTCTACTAATGAATTAGCGAAAAGTGAGCTACTATTAAAATAGTAAGAATTTGACTAATTATTAGTAGAAAACTACTAAGAATTAGTAGAAAACTACTAATCTTGTAGTAGAAAACTACTAATTCAGATTTAGAGAGATCGAATTATTATTTGGATAAATGGAATTATGAATTGTTGTCCAGATAATTAAAAGTTTGGAGTTATATATTGTAAATTGAATAAATTTAGGATTACATCGATTTTCGTATAGTTATTTCTATCAACAGACATTTGTCATATGAGCATAACTTCTATTTTAAATGTGATGCGTACATTGATTTGGAAAAAATTTAAGTATCATAAGTACATTTACATGTGCACCTGTAATTAAAATCTACTAATAGAAGTAATGCAGGATGTGATATTATTAAACACTGATTGTAAGGATATTGGCATAACTATGTCTATTTTGGACATCTGCATACGTAACATATTATCCGCTTGTTTACGCCGGTAACGTATTATTAAGTAATAGCGTAATCGGCCCACTGGACTGCACCACTTTAACGTGAAACAATTCGCGAAAGTTTGCCTTGTTTCGACAACTTTTTCACGATTGCTAGCATGTGATATGATCAAATTTCGAAAGAGCTCTCCTTCTGCTTTCAGGGCCAGGAGTTTTAATAATTAGGATTATTTTTTGTTTTCATTAACGTTCGACACTGGTATTAATGCAAAAAGTGTCTTTTCAATGATTTTAATCATAGCTTTTAATAAAATCGACGATTTCTTGGCAAATTTCGTTTAAAAAAGATCTTTCGTTTGCAAAGAGGATAAGAAAAGTAACTTATGATGAAAACTATCATCTTATAAAATGCAGTTTTTGAAATAGAGTTTCGATATTTAAAACGTGGTTTTTGATCAAAATTACCTTTATATTTAAAAGTATTTTTTCATTAAGAAGTTTTTTCATAAGTATTATACGATTAAAAACATGTTTTTGCTTAAATGTATTTTCACATTAAAAATTAAAGAGGATTTTTCTTCATAAAGTACCTTTCATTAAAACATACGTTTTGTATACGTTTTGTATACGTTTTGATATCTATTTTTATCAAAATAAATTCTTTATTAAGTGATATTTTTTCGAAAAAACTACTTTTTATAAGAAGGTAATATTCGTCAAACGATACGTTTTTACAAAAAAGTACTTTATATCAAAGCTGCTTTTTATAAAAAGTTACTTTTTATAAAAAAATCTTTTAAAAGATTATTATTTTTATAAAAAACTACTTTTTTTTTAAAGGTACTTTCCATAAAAAGCTATTATTTTAAGAAGGTATACTTTTCATCTAAAGCTACGCTTTTTGAAAATGTACTTAAATAAAAATAAAGTTTTCTTTTTGTCAAAAGCTACGTTTAACAAAAAGGTACTTTTCATAAAAAGTTATTTTTTTACAAATAGGGAAGTTTCATCAAAAACTACTTTTTAAAAAAGTTACTTCTTTTTCAAAAACTACGTTTTATGAAAGGGTACTTTTCCTCAAAAGTTACTTTTTACAAAAATGTTGTTTTTGTAAAAGAGTATCGTTTTTTAAATGGCAGTTTTTAATAAAAATTACCTATAAAACGTAACTCTTGATGCAAAGTACCTTTTTTTAAAAACATAACTTTCAATGAAAAGTACATTTTTGTAAAAGGTAACTTTTGATGAAAAGTACCTCCTTATATAACTTTAGTTTAGATAAAACTACTTTTTTATAAAAAAAAATCTTTTGTAAAATAAAACTTTTGATAAAAAGTATCTTTTTGTAAACGTAACTTTTGATAAAAAATACCCTTTTGTAAACAGTAACTTTTGATGAAAACTACCTCCTTATAAAGCGTATTTTTAAATAATAATTATTTTTTTATAAAATATAGCTCTTGATGTAAAGTACCTTTTTGTAAAATAATAAATTTTGCTGAAAAGTACCTTTTAGTTGAATAAACTTTATTATTTTCATTATAAAAAGTTGTTTTTGATAAAAATAATAATTTTTTAAAATTTTTTTTATATAAAGTAACTTCTTTTAAAAAGCATCTTTGATGAAAAGTATTTTTTTGTAAGAACGTATAGTTTGACGAAAATTTCCTTCTTATTAGAAGTACTGTTTGAAAAAAGTATTATTTGAATAAATAATTTCTTTTGATAAAAATAGGTTTTTGTACTTATAAAACGTATGTTTTAATGAAAAGTACTTTTTGATGAAAAATACCGTTTAATTTTTAATGTAAAAATACATTTTAGCAAAAATGTGATTTTAATGTAATAAAATATATTTTAAATTAACTGTTTTTTTATCAGATAGAGTTATTACAAAAGTACTTTGCAAAAATATATTTTTAATTGTATAATACTTTTTAAAAAAATTTTTAATGACAAAATACTTTTAAATATTTATACTCTCTAAATCTGAATTATCTGAATTAGTTAAAAATAACTAATTTTAAGTCAAATCATGGCTGAGTTTTTGTTTCAGCAATTAGTGAAAAATAACTAATTATTAGTAAAACATGACTAATTGTTGGTGAAAAAATAACTAAAAAATTGTTAATATTTGACTAACTGAATTAGTAAACAGAATTTTTCTAAAATATTAGTTATTTTGAGATAACCTAAAAATGAATTTGACTAATGATTAGTTATTTTTCACTAATTGATTAGTAGTAATATAACTATTTGAATTAGTGACTGAGTTTTTGCTTTCAAATTAGTTATTTTTGGCTAATTCAGATTTAGAGAGTAAATACCTCAAATTTAAAAATGTGGTTATTTAAAGTTGTCGTCGGGAAAAAACCTATTTATTTTCGAACAAACTATAATTTGCGTAACGAAAGTAATAAACTTACTGTAACTGAACTTGACACACAAATATAACTAATTTACAATTTTCTATTTCGTCATGCGTTTCTACTCCCGTTGAATTAATTTTATTGGTAATTATTGTCAATGTCAATGCCGTAATAAATTAACGATTGACGTGGGGTGCGGAAACTCAATTTAGTTTCTTTTTAAATCAATAAAAAGAAATAATAACATGCAATTGTCAAACGGTTAAAAATACTTTAATAACTTTTTCGACATTTTTGATATCAAATTTGATGAAAAGTTCATTTTACATCATTTTTTTCAAAAATATTTACTTCTAAACAAAACGTTTTTCTCAATTTCTTTCTTCAAGAAATATATGGGGAATAGTCAATTATTTAGCTTCTTTTTTATACACTCAAAGACTTTAGACATTTTAAGTATATTATAATTAATCCATTAATTTTTACTATATAAAAACTATTAATCTGGGATAATCATGCAAAAAGAAAATTTTTCCCAGCAAAGATAGTAAGGTCTGAATCCAGGATAAGAATTTTTACATTTTTTTAGGATAATTGTAATCCAGGATAGATATATTTACATTTTACCAGAAAATTTTCCTTTCATGAATTAAAAATGTACTATCTTTGCTGGAAAAAATTTTTGTTTTACACAATTATCCCAGATTACAAACCTGATAGTAAAAATTATATTTACAAAAGTCTTTCAGTGTATAATTGAATTTCTCTGCTTGTTGCTGCGCACCATTTCTAAATTTAATCAATTAATCTACAGGTTTGATATTATAAAAACATAAAAAAAATACATAATCATCCCAGCAACCTTCAGGTGGTAATAAACTTCGCAATAGAATACTTTGTCAAAATTTACAAATTACAACTTTAATTTTATTAGACAAGGAAAACTGTTATGAAATCTCTTATAATTCATGCTCCCTGTCGGAAATTTCTCTTACGATCCGGGATTGAGTTATATGATAAAGCAAGTGACGGCCGCCTGGATCAGCGAAATCGGACAAAGCCTGAAAACCTTGGCCCTGCCTACGATTAGTGGTTGTGAAAATGTATCGCCGGTTCCACAAGAACCTGATTGGTTGTACATTCTTGACGCACTCTGTAAGGTCTGTCTATTCTCTCAAGTGGGGACAGTCCTATAAAAAGTCAAAACTCTTTGGTCCAAAGCACAGTCGATCAACTGAATCGAAAGTTATTATTCAGAATTGAAAACAGTTTTAAAAAAACTAAAACCACAAAAATGTTCAAGTTGTGTGTACTCTTTGCTCTGGTCGCCTGCAGCATGGCAGCACCTAAACCTGGCTTCCTGGCAAGTCCATACGTCGCGGCTCCTGCAGTAGCTGTTGCACCTGTTGCCACGAGTTACGCCAACACCTACAAGGTCTCTGTCAAGAGTCCATACGTTGCTGCAGCACCTCTGGTTCACACTGCTCCTTTGGTTCATACGGCTCCTCTGGTTCACGCAGCTCCTGCAGTTTCTTACGCAGCTCCTCTTGCTTATACTGCCCACGCTGCTCCATTACACGTTGCACATGCTGCACCTCTTACCTACATCCACTGATTTTTTCAAACTTTCAATCAACGATTTGTGACTGTTTATATGTAAAAATTTCAATAAATTTTGTGTTCAATTGAATATCACTGGTGTCTTTCATTTATTGTTTTTATACTTAATATAATGTATTATTATATTTTATAGTGATTGTTTTATTTGAATTAATTTTATTTGAATTACACGGAAAGAAGAAATCTTAAGAATATTTTAATATTCGTGTTAAAAAGTTGGACGAAAGTGACAATTTGTAATATTTATTTGATTTCCTAAAGTTTTTTTAAAGATATCTTAGCAATTTTATTTTACGTATGATAAAACGTTTAAGACGTATTAAAAGAATTACACTCAAAAAAATAATTAGTAAACTTGACTACTTTTTAACTGCGCGGAGTAGTTCAATAGGTCCTCAATTGAATTTAAAAAGTTATATTGACTTTGAGAAAGTAGTTAAAATAACTACGAAAGTAGTTGTTTCTACTTAGAAAGTAGTTGGTATAATGAGATTTTGTAGTTGTCTTTGAAATTTAACTACTTAAAGTAGTAAGTTGAACTACTAATGTTTAACTACAAGAAAAGTAGTAAAATTAAAAACCCGAACACAGTTAGATTAACAAAAAAAGTCATTACTTTAACTGTTTCGCACTCAACTATCCCATGGTCGTTGAATCTCTCGACTAAATTTTTTTCAGTGTACTAATGATTATTTTCATCAAATAGTAAAAGGAATATTTTTAAAAGTATTAAAATTAATATTATATGTCATGAAATAACCATTATACAGAATCTAAACTTTTTTAATACTTATAAGAAAAATGATCGGAGAGAGTTTTTAAGTCGAGTTTAAGAAAATTATTATACAGTTTTAAACATATTGATGAATTGCGCAGGCGCAGTAAAATATATCACGTCAAAAGATTCTATGGAAATCGTTCTATGGAAGTTTCATATGATCACTATTATAAAATCTTTTTATCTGAAATTATTTTGTAACATCAAAATAATTGTTTTTTTTTTAACTTTGAAACTAACACAGGGTAGAGGTACAAGTTATTGGACATCATTTTTTGAGAATTGCGCATGTATTTATGAAAGATTTATTCGTTGGAACACATATACATTAAGTGTTTCTGTAAATGAACAAATTTTTGTTGAAGTTAAATATTACATGATAACAAAAATATAAGGAAAATAAGCAGATAGTAACCTTTTCTAGTTATTGAACTCGAAAACCATTGAAGATCCAGTTATTATTATTAATTTTCTAATTTTCATGAAACTGCAATTTTTAATTACTCACCATATAAAAAATATAATTGTTCACACTTTCACTAAAAAATGTTACATGAAAATATGAGTTTTCTAGTTCAAGAATCAAAATAATGCATTTGGACTAACTTTTTTTCTGACTGTCTGTTTCATTCCTCTTTAATATTTTCTACGTACATAAATATTATCATTTTGCAATTATGATACTTTAAAAAGCACAACTAAATGTATAGAAAACTGATGTTAATATCTCATAATTGAAAAAATGACAGTTATGCTTTTTTACCTTTCAGCCCAAATTTATCAGTATTGTTGCACACAATTTTCTTATATTTTGGAAAAAAAATTCTCTAAATTATTATAATTAAATTCATTTTTTTTGTTTTAAATAAATTTTAAGTTTTTTTTCAAAATTTAAGACAAATTCTTATAGCTATATACTACAATACTATAATACTTATAGCAATACTTAAACCGATAAATCCTAACAAAAATTATCGACATTATCGTATCTAGTTTATTTCAATATTATATATGCACATATTTAATATTCATATTAAGACATTCTTACTATAGTAAGAATGTCTTCTACTATTTTACGAATCCCCGTAGCGAGCGTTGCTTGGTTAGTTGGTTAGGGTTGCGTATTGTTATTGCTAGGGTCGTGCGTTCAATTCTCGCCGTTTCGGGGATTTTTTCTGTTAGGCAAGCGATTATAAGGTATAAATAACCATAAGTGATTATAATATGTGTATAAAGTGGTGAATGAGAAACGAATTCTGAAATTAACCTTAAGAAATACAATATAACTCCAAAAACCTCTACAATTAATAAAAAAAAATAAATCCTTTTTTTTTGTCAAATCCGACGTTTTAAGACAGTATTTTAATTTACTTCATACTCATCTAACGAAATTACTATACTGTCTCAAAAATTTTCAATGAATATAAGGATTCAATATTTCATTGGAAGATAAATCATTTTAAAACAGTATTGTAATTTATTTCACACTGTTTCAAATTTTCTTTATATTTATCTTTATTTTCTTTATACTTTATCACAAAAGTTTGAACGGGTTAAATTAAGATATAGTATTAAATTTTTCTTAAAACTGGCACTTTCGTCCAACATTTTAACACGAATATTAAAATATTCTTAAGATTTCTTCTTTCCGTGTAGTTCCAATATTTTTTGCATGTTTTTGTATTTTGGCGAGTTTGACAAATTTTTATTATAAAAAATTATTTATAACCAAGTAACATCTTCTAGTTAATCGTTTGATAAAACTGTCTGAGATAAAATATGCGTAGGGGAAGTGTATCTAAAACGGCCTACCTAACGTAAATCATATTATTTAATTGAAAATATAGTTTATTTAATCTAAATAAATATACTAAATTATACTTTGATATTTAATTAACTGATTGTATACAATTAAATTCGATTAAGAAACAGTTAAATATTTGAAAAATAAGATAAATTAAAGACTTGCATTTTGGCCATAATAGACACATACTTGTCTAAAATGGCCTACCTAATGTATATTTTCTTAGTTTAATATTTGCTACAAATTAGAAGATTTTTCTAAAAAGGAAATGATTAAATATTTTTCTATAATGTTTTTCTTATTAAATACTCACGTTTGCTTTAATAAATACGGTTGAATTTTTCAAAATATGCGATTTTAGTGATACGATATAAAAACTTGTTAATATCAGTTTGCAATATTCTAAAACTCTCAATAAACCTTTTTAATTAAAGTTATTTAATTCAAATTTCTTTGAATTATATTTTGTGCAACATAACTCATCAAATGTATTTATAATGTTAATAATTTGAGATATTTGTGAAAAAATAGCATTCCTAACCTCAAAATCAATTCTCTGTTGTTCACTGAGTTCACTGACAGCGCAGCGTGGGCGCGGGCAATTTGAAAATCTATTTGAGACCTTGTTAGCAGCTGATGGTACTTCTTATTGTTCCCGCTAGGATGCGCGCATTTCTATAGGCCGTTTTATACACACACGGGGTAGGCCATTTTATACAAGTTGATATATTTTTACTTTTTATTTTATTTAAAGCAATTAAAGTAAAATTACGAATTATAAAAAAGCTTGATGGAAAGATGAAGAAATACACGATAAGGTAATAATAGTATATAATAAATTATTACAAAGTTACATTACAAATATTGGTTTCAAAATGCAAGCAAAAACTCTAAGCTTTAGAGACGAAAAATATAATCTTATCTTATTTAATCAGTTTAAAGATTTAAAAACTCAAATAACTTGCAGATGGTACATTTTATGTTTAAAAATATAAAATTAACTAATAATTAGTAAAATCGTGCCTGAGTTTTTATTTCAGCAATTAGTTAAAAATAACTAATTATTAGTAAAAAAATAACTAATTGTTAGTAAAAACGTAAATAAAAAATAGTTAAAATTCGACTAATTGAATTAGTAAACAGAATTTTGCTAAAATATTAGTTATTTTGACATAACCTAAAAATGAATTTGACAAATAATTAGTTATTTTTTACTAAATGATTAATAGAAATATAACTATTTGAATTAGTGACTGAGTTTTTGCTTTCAAATTAGTTATTTTTAACTAATTCAGATTTAGAGAGTAATATTAGATATTTTCAATTGTGAAATACAACATTTGAAGCCAAGTGAGAAAAAGAGGAATTAGAGTTGCAAAATTCTCGGTTATTTAAAATTAGCAAAATATAACGCGCGCAAGTGCGTGATTAGTTTTCCATGCATTCTAGAAATTAAACTATAATAATAAATATAAATAATCGATGAATAATATTTATCCAATAAGGAGGGCTGCCAGTGGACTTGCAGATTGAAAATAGTGGAAAAAAGACTTTTTAATTTAATAAAGTGAGTAAATAATGAGTTTTTAAAAGAATAAAGAGAGTAAAT
Organism: Ganaspis brasiliensis; assembly: GCA_037103525.1. Lineage (NCBI taxonomy): Eukaryota > Metazoa > Arthropoda > Insecta > Hymenoptera > Figitidae > Ganaspis > Ganaspis brasiliensis. The sequence goes on along the minus strand of JAZKLR010000256.1, from coordinate 609,770 downwards.
AGTGAGTTTTCAAATAAAAAATGTGATTAAATAGTAAGTTTTTAAATAAAAAAAGTGAATAAGCAATATAGAGTTTGATATCACTGATATTAAATTGGGGGCGCAAGTAGGAAAAGCCATTCAAATTTGAAAAAAACAATTCGAAAATCGCAAAAATAATTGAAATATGTAGAAAATAAATTAATAATGACAAAAATAATTCAATTTGAAAAAAAAGGTTGTAAATGACAAAAATTAAAAAGAAATAATTGTAATTTGAAGTAAATAATTGAAAGGTTTCAAAAATAATTGAAGTTATTTCAGATTTGTAACTGTATTGTGCAGAATTGTTTTTAATGAAATTTAATAACGTCAGCCTGTGTATATTGTGTTTTAGCTTATATTGGTTTTACATTTACTAATTTTATCAATGAGTACTCATGTAGGAAAGGGTCATAATTGTACCCGTTTAAGAAGGAAAGAATAAAGAATAAAGTTACAAAAAAATAATTAAAGAATGACAAAAATAATTAAAATTTGAAAAAAAAGTTTGAGACTAATGTAAAAAATTTAAATTTTCGCACAATAATTGAGATATTGAAGAAATAAATAAATTGTAAAGAAACTAATTAAATAATGACATAAATAATTGAAAACTGACCTTCAAAAGTTAATAAATTCATGACAATAATAAAAAGATTGAAGAAAAAACATTTAAAGAAAATAATTCCAAAATGTTAAAAATATTTGAATATTGACAAAAATAGTTGAAACTTGAAAAAATAATTGAGAAATGACAAAAATAATTGATAATTTTAAAAAAATTATAAATTTAAAGAAGATACTTGAAAACTTAATAAAACAATTGAAATATTGAAATAAATAATTCAAAACTGGTGTAAAAATTATAAAATTATAGACAATAATTGTAAACTTAAAAAAAAAATATAAGTTTGAGGAAAATAACTGAAAGTTGAAAAAATTAATTGAAGTTTGAAGGCAATAATTGAAGAGAATAATTCAAAAATTGCAAAAAATTCAAATATGAAAAAACAATTAAAATTTGAAGGAAATAATTGAAGGAAGTGTAAAAAAATTAATAAATTCGTAACAATAATAAAAATAATAATGAAAATAATTGAAAACAGGTGTAAGAAATTTAAAAGTTCATGACAATAAAAGAAATTGAATAAAATACACTGAGAGAAATAGATATTCAAATTTACTATCCTGGATATTAAAAAAAAATTATTTTAATATCTGGATATTAAGTTTGAATATCTAAATACTATGTTTTAATATATGGATGTTAAATTTGAATATCCATTAATTCCATTTTTCTCAGTGTAATTGTAATTTGTTAAAAATAATTCTAAATTGGCAAAAATAACAAAAATATGAAAAAAAATAATTAGAAAATGACAAAAATAATTGATTAATGACAAAAGTAATTGAAATTTGAAGAAAATAATTGAAAAATAACGAAAGTGAATTGCACTTGTGTAGAATATTTGGATATTTTTGACAATAATTTGACGATTATAGAGCATAATTCAAATTATAAAAAATTAATTGAAAAGTTTAAAAAGTAATTAAAAATTACAAGAAGATGATTGAACAATAACAAAAATAATTCTAATTTGAAAAAAATAATTGATAACTGGTGCATAAAGTTAAAAATTGAAAGACAATACTTGAAAAATTGACCAAACAATTGAAATTTTAAGAAACTGATTGAATGACATAAATAATTGGAAGCTGGCGTATAAATAAAAAAATTTATAGAGAATAATTTAAGTTTGAAGGAAATAAGTGAAATTTGTTGAAATTAATTGGAAAAAATGTACAAATTTAATAAACTAATTACAATAATAAAAATAATGAAGAAAATGATTAAAATTTGTAGAAAATAATTGAAAACTAATGTAGTAAATTTAAAAATTCATGGTAATAAAAAAATTTAATTTATTTATGTATTTATTTATTTATTTACGGGCAAAAGGTCATTCTAAAATTGCAAAAATAATAGAAATATGAAGAAAATAATCGTAAAATGTCAAAACTACTTGAATAATGACAAAAGTAATTGAAATTTGAAGAAAATTTGAAGAAAATGAACAAAAGTAGAATAGAAACTGGCGTTGAAAATTTAAATTTCCCTGGCAATAATTTAAATATAGAAAAAAAAATCGAAATGTTGAGAAAATAATAATTGAAAAATAACAGAAGTAAATGAAAACTTGTATAATAAATCTAAATATAACAAATAAATAATTTAAAGACAATAGTTCAAAGACTAAAGAGAATAATTGATATTTGAAAAAGTTAAATTCAGAATCGCAAAAATACTTGAAAATTGAAAATAATACTTTAGAGTTGACAAAAGTGCTTTAAAAATGACAAAAATAATTGAAAAAAGGTGTAGAAATTATGTATTTGTAAATTGTAATTAAAAAATTGACGATATTAATGGAATATGAACAAACTAATTGGTTTATGAGGTAAATTTTAAATCAGGCACCTAATATCAGAAGACCTCACCCCCCGCACTTGGAATAAACATTTCACTAAAAAAGTGAGAAATGTAAGTTTTTTTTAGAAAAGTAAGTAATAGTGGACAATTTTAAAAAAAATCAGTATCATTGAAACTTTGCCTCAACCTTTTTGAAAATTTCCAAACTTGCAGCAAACTTGATGAAAGTTTCGGAACTTCAAAAATGGTTAAAAAGTTACAGAATAATTTAAACTGTATTTAATTTGTTAATTTTTATTTTTTTCAATAAAGTAAAATAACGTCATTTGAATTTTTAATAAAGTCGACTATTCCACACTTTAAATTAATCTAAATTATTATTAAAATTCATATAAGTGTGTAATATATAAATTAATTATTGTTAGTCATAATCAATATCTCGTCATTAAGGCTACCTCTTCTGCATATTTTGTCTGTAAACCAAAACAATTTTAAAATTTCCTGATAAAGGGAATCAAAATTAATGAAAAAAAAGTCAGGGATTAACTTCACTTTGGATTTTAAAACGTGGAGAGAAAACAGTGAATAAATATAAAAACTAAGCAACTTCACTTCAAATTTTAAAACGTGGACAGAAAAAAATGAATAAAAATGAATAGTAACTAACTTCAGTAGTTTACGGAGATTATTATTATTTAATAATTGGGTAACATTCTCGAGAATATTCTCCTTCTGGAGGATTCATGAGAATTTTCTATGTTTTAATGAGCTCCATTATTTTGAAACACAAACAATTTATTGAAATAAAAATAATTATCTTTCAAAGACTATAACGACCAATAAGAACAAATAATTGGTAATAAAAGCCAAAACCCCAATGTGACGTTTCGAGACTGACTCAGTCTCCTCTTCAGAGTTTATTCAAATTGTATCTATAAATTAAAAAAAAATATACATTCCCATTACATTCGTTTGTATTATTATTTAGGACAAAAATTTGGAATATTAATTCTAAGATTTTGAAGCATATTTCCCAAATTTAAATTATTTTCTTTAATTTCAAAACGTTTGTACGAACTTTTAAATTACTTTCGACAATTTTAATTGTATTCATTATGTTTTTTCCAATTAATTTGCAAAATTTGACATTATTTTTTTAAATATTATATTTAAAATATTTAATAAGGTGAAGAAACTAATCTAGCTCCAGGGCGCGTTGTTTAATATTAATCTAGTTGGGCAAATTACAATTTTTATCATTTATAGAGAAGACTGTTCATAATTGTTACATTTAATAATACTTGTTACACTAAACTGACTTATAGTTAATTTGCAATGATAATTATTTTATTATTTATCCATTATTAATTCAATAAATTGTTTGTATTTCAAAATAGTGGAGCTCATTGAAACCTAGAAAATTCTCATAAATTCCCCGGAAGAAGAATATTCTCGAAAATATTACCTAATTTTAAATTACCAAGAATTTTTCAACTCTAATCCCTCTTTTCCTCACGTGGCTTTGAATGTTATTTCAAGATTGAAAATATCTAATATTACACATATTTTATCTCAGACAGTTGTATTGAATGATCAACTAGAAAATGTTACTTAATTATAAATAATTTGTAGTAATAACAATTTGTCAAACTTGCCAAAATACAAAAACAAGCAAAAATTATTGGAACTAATTCAAATAAATTCAATTCAAATAAAACAATCACTATAAAATGTAATAATACAGTACTCTCTAAATCTGAATTAGTAGTTTTCTACTATGAATTAGTCAAATTCATGGCTCATTTTTCTCTAATTCATATAGTAGAAAACTACTAATTCTTAGTAGAAAACTACTAATTCTTAGTAAAAAACTACTAATTCTTAGTAGAAAACTACTAATTGAAATAGTGAAACTTTACTTTTAAAAAAAGTAGATTTTTTTACTAATTTAATTACATGGAAAGAAGAAATCTTAAGAATATTTTAATATTCGTGTTAAAATGTTGGACGAAAGTGCCAGTTTTAAGAAAAATTTAATACTATATCTTAATTTAACCCTTTCAAACTTTTGTGATAAAGTATAAAGAAAATAAAGATAAATATAAAGAAAATTTGAAACAGTGTGAAATAAATTACAATACTGTTTTAAAATGATTTATCTTCCAATGAAATATTGAATCCTTATATTCATTGAAAATTTTTGAGACAGTATAGTAATTTCGTTAGATGAGTATAAAGTAAATTACAATACTGTCTTAAAACGTCGGATTTGACAAAAAAAAAATAGGATTTATTTTTTATATCAATTGTAGAGATTTTTGGAGTTATATTGTATTTCTTAAGGTTAATTTCAGTTTTTCATTCGTTGAAAAGAATTGAACGCACGACCCTAGCAATAACAATACGCAACCCTAACCAACTAACCAAGCAACGCTCGCTACGGGGATTCGTAAAATAGTAGAAGACATTCTTACTATAGTAGATACAGATTGTAGAGTAAAATGTATATTAAATATGTGCATATATAATATTGAAATAAACTAGATACGATAATGTCGATAATTTTTGTTAGGATTTATCGGTTTAAGTATTGCTATAAGTATTATAGTATTGTAGTATATAGCTATAAGAATTTGTCTTAAATTTTGAAAAAAAACTTAAAATTTATTTAAAACAAAAAGAATGAATTTAATTATAATAATTTAGAGAATTTTTTTCCAAAATATAAGAAATTTGTGTGCAACAATACTGATAAATTCGGGCTGAAAGTTAAAAAAGCATAACTGTCATTTTTTCAATTATGAGATATTAACATCAGTTTTCTATACATTTAGTTGTGCCTTTTAAAGTATCATAATTGCAAAATGATAATATTTATGTACGTAGAAAATATTAAAGAGGAATGAAACAGGCAGTCAGAAGAAAAGTTAGTCCAAATGCATTATTTTGATTCTTGAACTAGAAAACTCATATTTTCATGTAACATTTTTTAGTGAAAGTGTGAACAATTATATTTTTTATATGGTGAGTAATTAAAAATTGCAGTTTCATGAAAATTAGAAAATTAATAATAATAACTGGATCTTCAATGGTTTTCGAGTTCAATAACTAGAACAGGTTACTATCTGCTTATTTTCCTTATATTTTTTTTAACATGTAATATTTAACTTCAACAAAAATTTGTTCATTTACAGAAACACTTAATGTATATGTGTTCCAACGAATAAATCTTTCATAAATACATGCGCAATTCTCAAAAAATGTCCAATAACCTGTACCTCTACCCTGTGTTAGTTTCAAAGTTAAAAAAAAAACAATTATTTTGATGTTACAAAATAATTTCAGATAAAAAGATTTTATAATAGTGATCATATGAAACTTCCATAGAACGATTTCCATAGAATCTTTTGACGTGATATATTTTACTGCGCCTGCGCAATTCATCAATATGTTTAAAACTGTATAATAATTTTCTTAAACTCGACTTATAAACTCTCTCCGATCATTTTTCTTATAAGTATTAAAAAAGTTTAGATTCTGTATAATGGTTATTTCATGACATATAATATTAATTTTAATACTTTTAAAAATATTCCTTTTACTATTTGATGAAAATAATCATTAGTACACTGAAAAAAATTTAGTCGAGAGATTCAACTACCATGGGATAGTTGTGTGCGAAACAGTTAAAGTAATGACTTTTTTTGTTAATCTAACTGTGTTCGGGTTTTTAATTTTACTACTTTTCTTGTAGTTAAACATTAGTAGTTCAACTTACTACTTTAAGTAGTTAAATTTCAAAGACAACTACAAAATCTCATTATACCAACTACTTTCTAAGTAGAAACAACTACTTTCGTAGTTATTTTAACTACTTTCTCAAAGTCAATATAACTTTTTAAATTCAATTGAGGACCTATTGAACTACTCCGCGTAGTTAAAAAGTAGTCAAGTTTACTAATTATTTTTTTGAGTGTAATTCTTTTAATACGTCTTAAACGTTTTATCATACGTAAAATAAAATTGCTAAGATATCTTAAAAAAAACTTTAGGAAATCAAATAAATATTACAAATTGTCACTTTCGTCCAACATTTTAACACGAATATTAAAATATTCTTAAGATTTCTTCTTTCTGTGTAGTAGTTTTCTACTACAAAATTAGTAGTTTTCTACTAAGAATTAGTAAAATTCTTACTATTTTAAAAGTAGCTCACTTTTCGCTAATTCATTAGTAGAAAATCACTAATTCAGATTTAGAGAGTAAATTGAGTATAAAAACAAAAAAATGAAAGACACAAGTAATATTCAATTAAACACAAAAGTTTATTGAAATTTTTACATATAAACAATCACAATTCGTTGATTAAAAGTTGAAAGAATCAGTGGATCCAGGCACCAGGAGCAGGGTGTGCATAGGCCAATGGAGCAGCGTGGGCAGTATAAGCAAGAGGAGCTGCGTAAGAAACTGCAGGAGCTGCGTGAACCAGAGGAGCCGTATGAACCAAAGGAGCAGTGTGAACCAGAGGTGCTGCAGCAACATATGGACTCTTGACAGAGACCTTGTAGGTGTTGGCGTAACTCGTGGCAACAGGTGCGACAGCTACTGCAGGAGCCGCGACGTATGGACTTGCCAGGAAGCCAGGTTTAGGTGCTGCCATGCTGCAGGCGACCAGAGCAAAGAATACACACAACTTGAACATTTTTGTGGTTTTAGTTTTTTTAAAACTGTTTTCAATTCTGAATAATAACTTTCGATTCAGTTGATCGACTGTGCTTTGGACCAAAGAGTTTTGACTTTTTATAGGACTGTCCCCACTTGAGAGAATAGACAGACCTTACAGAGTGCGTCAAGAATGTACAACCAATCAGGTTCTTGTGAGACCGGCGATACATTTTCAAACCACTAATCGTAGGCAGGGTCAAGGTTTTCAGGCTTTGTCCGATTTCGCTGATCCAGGCGGCCGTCACTTGTTTTATCATATAACTCAATCCCGGATCATAAGAGAAATTTCCGACAGGGAGCATGAATTGTGAGAGATTTCATAACTGTTTTTCTTGTCTTTAAAGTAAATAAAAGACATTGTAAATTTGAAAATAATTCATGTTTCTATCATTGTCCAAGAAGGAATTATTTTTTATTTAAAAACTAGCTAAATAAAACGCGCGCAAGTGCATGATGAATTTTCCATACATTTTAGAAATTAAACTATAATAATAAATAAAAGAAATCGATGAATAATATTTATCCAATAACCAGGACTGCCTGCGGAGTCGCAGATTGAAAATAGTAAAAAATGACTTTTTAATTTAAAAAACTGAGTAAAGAATTAATTCTTAAGTGAATAAAAGTGATTAAAAAAAGTGAGTGAATAAGCAATAATGAGTTTAATATTACTGATATTAAATTGAGGGGCGCCAGCAGGAGAGGCCATTCAAATTTGAAAAAAAATTCGAAAATCTCAAAAATAACTGAAATATGAAGAAAATAATTGAATAATGACAAAAGTAATGCAATTTGAAAAAAAAGTTGTAAATGACAAAACTAATTGAAAAATTGATTAAAAATCAAAAAATGACTTCAAAGATTCAAACTTAATAATTGGAATTTTTTTTTGTTATTTGCCAAAATATACAGCCCACAATCATGTTAGATCCTTTACGGGCACAAAAGTACATAAAATTATAGATATATTATGTTTTTAGAAAATCCTATAATTAATATAACAGATTTCTCGAAGATGTAAAAAATCTATTAAGGGCATGTGATGATAATGCAAAATTTGTCCGTAAACTTTCTTTTAAAGTACTAAATGTTTTGACACCAAACTTTGTAGAATTACTCAAAATACTATTAGGAAGGTCTCTCAGACCCAATTTTATGTCATTTTTGTTTTTAAACTAATTTTTTTTTCAAATTTACAAATTTTGGAAAATTTTGAAAAAACAGTGAATTTGAAAAATATTTAGTTTAAAGACAAGAATGAAACAAAATCAGAGAGACCTTCCTAATGGTATTTTGAGTAATTCTATAAAGTTTAGTTTCAAAACATTTAGTACTTCAAAACATTATCATCACATGCCCTTAACATGGTTTGAAATTTATTAGGCGATGAAAAAAATAGATCAAAATTAGGTGGATTCGTATGACAATTGGCATTTAAAATGTTTAACATTTTGTACAAAGAAGCGTGAAAGCCAATTGGTACTATTTGATGTTTGGAGTCTTTTGGCAGCTCATTCAAAAACAATTTGAATGTATTGAATTTGAAAATAATTGAAAAGTTTTAAAAATAATTAAAGTTACAAGAAAACAATTGAAGAATAGCAAAAATAATAAAAATTTGAAACAAAAGTTTGAGACTGGTGTAAAAAATTTAATTTTTGCGCACAATAATTGAGATGTTGACGAAATAATTAAAATGTAAAGAAACTAATTGAATACTGACATAAATAAGTAAAAGCTGGCGTAAAAATTACACTTTTTAGACAATAGTTGAAAAATTGAAGAAAAATAATAGAATTTTCAAGAAAATAATTAAAATTAAAAAAAAAAAATAATTTAAAAATACCAAAAAAATGTTTATGTGTAGAAACAGTTGAAAAATGACAAAAATAACTGAACTTTAGAAGAAAATTAATAGAAAATGAGAAATATATTTAAAAATGGCGTAAAGAATAAAAAAAGTATTACTTTAATATTGAAAAATTGTATAAAATAATTGAAAAATTAACGATATAATTAAAATATGAAGAAACTAATTAAATAATAACATAAATAATTGAAAACTGATCTTCAAAAGTTACTAAATTCATGATAATAATAAAAAGATTGAAGAAAATGACATTTAAAGAAAATAATTCCAAAATGTCAAAAATATTTTAATATTGACAAAAATAATTGTCATTAGAAATCATAATTGATAATTGGTTGAAAAAATTAAAAATTTGAAGAAAACACTTGAAAAATTGACGAAACAATTTAAATATTAAGAAAAATTATTATCTAATGACATAAATAATTAAAAACTGGGGTAAAAATTAAAAATTTATAGACAATAATTGAAAAGTTTATAAAAATGTTAGAAGTTTGAGGAAATTTGAAATTTGAAGAGAATAATTCAAAAATGTCAAAAAAATTAAAATATGAAAAAATTAATTAAAATTTGAACAAAATAATTGAAAAAGGCGTAAAAAATTAATAAATTCATGACGATAATAAAAATAACGATGAAAAATATATATATGAAGAAAATAATTAGAAAATGTCAAACAATAATTTGAGGATTGAAGAACATAAATGAAATTTTAAAAAAATAATTGAAAAGTTTCAAAAATAATTAAAATTACAAAAATATAATTGAACAATAACAAAAATAATTGTAATTTGGAAAAAATAATTGATAACTGGTGCATAAAATTAAAAATTGAAGACAATACTTAAAAAATTGATAAAACAATTAAAATTTGAAGAAACTAATTGAATAATGACATAAATAATTGAAAGCTGGTGTATAAATAAAAAAATTTATAGAGAAAAATTAAAGTTCGAAGAAAATAATTGAAATTTGAAAAAATTAAATTCAGAATCACAAAAATATTTGAAAATTGACGAAAACACTTTAGGGTTTCTCGGAACTTCAGAAATGGTTAAAAAAAGTTAGAGAATAATTTAAACTGTATTTAATTTTTTAATTTTTTCCAATAAAGTTAAATAACGTAATTTGAATTTTTAATATATCAGATATATTAAAAATATTATTATTAAAATTCATATAATATATACCTCACATATATACCACTTATTTTGTCTGTAAACTAAAACAATTTTAAAATTTTCTAATAAAGATAATCAAAGTTAATAAAAAAAAAAGAACAGGAACTAACTTCACTCTGGATTTTAAAACGTGTACAGAAAAAGTTGAATAAATATAAATACTAACCAACTTCACTTTAAGTTTTAAAACTTGGACAGAAAAATATGGATAAATATAAATATAAATAGTAAGTAACTTCAGGACTTTACGGAGATTATTATTATTAATTAATAATAATTTATGGTTAGAATTTGATTAAATGTGACTTGCTTTAAATTTAAAAATAATTTTAAATCGGAAACGTTTTTAATTTTTAAACATTTAAAAATTAAAAACTATTTAAATTTTAAAGTTATTTTGTGATTTAAAAAGGTTCTGTCCTTTAATCAGGATTTCTACTAACTCTTTAAATCTGGATTAGTAATTTTCTACTAAAAATTAGTAGTTTTCTACTCAAAAATAGTAAAATTCTTACTATTTAATAGTAGCTCACTTTTCACTAACTCATAGTAGAAAACTACTAATTCAGATTTAGAGAAAACCGGGAAATAGCCGGGAATTTTAATTAACCGGGAATCAGCCGGGAATTTTACGTCAAACCGGGAATTTTTTTCACTATGCTTAGAACACAGTTTATTAATATACCAATTTGTTTTAAAAAATTATAATTACTACAATTTTTGTTGCATTTCATTAAAAATATTCAAAGTTAATTTATTAATTTATTTAATTGTAATTAAAAAATATCACATCTTGTTCTACTTATTTTAAATAATTATAAAGTAGACCAGACACACATAAATAACATAATTGCAGTCAACCGAATCTTTTTTTAAAAACTAATAACTAAGAAAAAAATGTAAAAAATGTTTAGTGTTTGTTTAAAAAATATTTTATTTAATTATTTATTCAATAAAAATATTCAATATATAAAGTAAGATATAAATCTGCAAAAGTTATGAAAACCTATACAAAAGAGAAAACAATTTTGTCATTTTTAATAATTTTTTTGAGTTAAGCAAATCAAGTCTTTTAAAACAATTAATATTTCAACTTTAATTTAATTTAATGTAAAGACTTTTATAATTTTCAGCGTAAAAATTAAAAAATTTATATTAAAAATGAAAGATTTTTGATATCAACGAATCTTTGAATGTTAATAATCTTATTAATAGAAAAACTGAGAAATTCTCGTATTTTCTGGTATATACTTTGTAAATCTGAATTAGTGAAAAACTACTATCCAAATTATGAAAAGTCGTCCACAAAATGAGTTAGTAGAAATTTCTATTAAGAACTAGTGAAAAATTACCAATTTTTAGTAAAAAAAAAAAAATACAAATTGATGGTAAAAATATTAATTCACATTAATAACTCTTGCAAATGTGTATTAGTATTTTTGACTATCAATCTGTAGTTTCTTTAACTAAAAATTAGTAATTTTTCATTAGTTCTTATTAGGAAATTTTACTAGTTCATTTTATGGATAACTTTCTATCATTTCGTTAGTAGTTTCATTAATTCCGATTTAGAGAGTTATAAATTATAGAATGGTGCGAAATCTTCTGGATTCTTAAATTTGACGTTGAGATTTTTGAACATAAATAATTTAAAAGTTTTTATAAGTGTCAAGTGTACTTCTTGGTTTTGTCTGAAAAATATACAACAATTTTAAATTTATAGTTATTTCAAAAACGTACCTAAATGTAAAACGCCAACACTGTAAAAATTGCTGGGACAATATGTCTCAAAATGAGACACTTTGAGACGCATATGTCTCAGAGTGAGACACAATATGTGTCTTGTGTCCCCATATTTGAGACATTTGTTGACATTTGTTTTTGCAGTGAATCTTATAAGAGATTGATTTGACTTTACTCTACATATTCTGAAAGTTTAATTAAAAATGAAAAAATAATATTTTACAGTAATAAACTCCTGAAGAGGCCTATCGTTGAAGGGCGAAAGCTTGGGTAATGTAAGCTGGGAGAAAAAAATAAATGGATTTTATGAAAAAACAAAATTAACAACGTTAATAAGAATCTTTAATTTTAAAGGTAAAATTTGTAATATTTCTACAATGAAAATAAAAAAGGCTTATTATTATATGAATGTAAAGTTGAACTAATTGTATATTTTTAAGAAAGGTTCGATTTTAGAAACTTAAGGCATTTCCTAGACAAAAATTATAAAAAAAAACAAATTTGTTATATTTTGTACAGAAACATTAATGACTTGTTTCACATCTTATTTTCTATAAATATTAATGAAGCAATTCTTTGAACAAATATGTTGAAAATTATATTTGTATTGAAACCATAAATATGTATAATTATTATTATTATTGAACCAGAAATTATTATTATTATAATTATTATGTATAATTAATTTATGTATAGTAAATTTAAAGCTTATAATTGTATAAATTATTATTTATGCGCCTTAAATAAAATAAATTTAAATTTTACAAAAGAAAATAAACCGGGGAAGACCGGGAAATTTGTTGACCGTAATTAATAGACACCTTGTTAAATAATATTTCGTTTAAAAAATGTATAAAATTTAAATTTTATTTTTTTAATAACTTTGAATAAAATATATTGAGCACAATTCAACAAATATAATATAATGTTTCGAAGATTTAAAAAAAAAATACAGAATGTCAATAATTACTGCCGTCCAATGTAAGAAGATACATAATCACCATTGTCGTTTAAGTCGCTGGTCCCGTAACTGCTTACACAACAATCAACCAAAGCAACAATGGCGCTTATGTATCTTCTTACTGTACACGGCAGATTATTATTTGATAACAAATGTTCACTCAAAATCTAATATTTTCTGAAAAATGTACAATTTTATTGTATCCTTACAAATTTGGTAAATTCAATTTTAACAATGGTTTTTTTTTGAGAAAAACAACTCTCTAGTTTCAAGTTATGTCAATGGAGAGAACCTCCTTAAAGAAAGAACGTTTGAATTAAAAAATAATTATTTCAAATTCGAAGTAATTTCAAATTTTGGAGTAACTATGTAGAAAAAATGGGCTTGTATAATTTTGACACAAAATTCTTCATTAAATAATTGATTTTAATAAGGGTCAAACTATTTTATTTCAACCAAAGTAGTCGCGGACCAATTTTTAAAAAAACTGATACTTTCAGAAATGATTCGGTAATATTTTTTTTTAAATATAAAATACAAAAAATTATTTTTAAATTATGAGTTTAAAGCATAGGAGTTATGGAAAACTGACATTTTTTTAGCTAGTAGAAATTGCAAAAGAAACCTAGAATTATCCTTAGAAATGTGAAAAGAATTATTTGTGTTTGTCTAGAATGATTGAATTTATTATTTTTAAAAGATTAAAACACTTATAATATAGATGGAATATGAATTCAAAGTTCACCTAAAAAACAACCTAATTTAGCGTATTTCAGAAGTTATTTACAGAAACTTGAATTTATTAAAAGAAGTCTGAACTTACTCAATTATGTAATTATGTATAAGGAAAATATGAATGACGCTTAGCTATGCTATGAATTAAAGTAATTAACTTTCAAATTTTTTTGCACTTTTTAAATTTTTCATTTAAAAATAAAGGAATTTTTAAATTCAAAATCAAAAATTTGAGCCAGTATCATTTTGACACATGACTTAATTTTAGATTGTTATATTGTACAGAATGGAAATGTTATTTTGTACAACTGCTAAATGATATTTTGTACAATTTTGAATAATGAATTTGTTATTTTGTACAATTTTTTAAAAAAGCTAAAATATTGTACTCCCAATGTTTTATTGCTTTTTTAAAAAATTGTACAAAATAACAAATTCATTTTTCAAAACTGTACAAAATAACATTTAACAGTTGTACAAAATAACATTTCCATTCTGTACAATATAACAATCTAAAATTAAGTCATGTGTCAAAATGATACTGGCTCAAAAATTTCTCCATTTCCGCGAACTTTGCAACTTAATAATTTTATTGGAAGATGTTACAAAAATATCTTTCAGAACTTTCGGAACATTGAAGTTAAACGTAAATTTACTAGCCTTAAAAGTTTTGAGTTGGTGCTGCAGATATTTTTGGAAATAAAAAAGTTTAAAAAATTGTCTTGAATTTTCAGGTTAAATCTACACTTGTCGAACTTTATAAACTACATGCCTTCAAAGTATAAACAAATATAGTTTTAACTTGAAAATACAAGACAATTTTTAATATTTATTATTTCTAAAAATATCTACAAGACCATTCCAGAACTTTTGAGACGAGTGAATTTATGTGTAACTTAAATGTTCCGAAAGTTCCGAAAGTTATTTTTGTAACATCTTCCAACAAAATTATTAAGTTGCAAAGTTCGTGAAAATGAAGAAATTTTTTATTTTGAATTTAAAAGTTCCTATATTTTAAAATAGAAAATTAAAAAAGTGCCAAAACTATTTGAAAGTACAACGTAATTACTGCAAATTGAGTAAGTTAAAACTTCTTTTAACTTATTATCTTATTATCTTACCATTCATTCCTACTGTTTATCAATAAGATTTAAATTAAATCAAGTAAAAAATGTTACTTACATAACATATCGACGGGTGTTACAAAAAAAAATAGATTCACTGAGAAAATAAGCCTCTGTCCAATTTCTAGGTTAAGCGACACTGAACAAAACACACAAGATACACTCCTGATTTCTTTAACCCAAAAACAAATTTTTGTGTTAAAAAACACATTTATTACATTTATTTTATAAATAAATGTCACAACGCGAAGGCGAATTATAGTTTTTAGTTCGATAATTTTCATATATTTTTTAAAATACTATATAATTGAGTTTGATAACTAGTTATTAAAATAGTTTAATAAAAACTAAGATTAAAAAGGTAATAAATAAAAGATTACTTTTTTTTCTTTCTTTACAGTTTCATTTTTAAATAAATAATCAATGTATTATTTATATTAAGATATATGGGCATTTCCAAGTGAGATTTACCTATCAAGAATTAAATTAAGTTTAATGTATATTTTTCAATTCTAGGGTGAAAAATATTGTATACCTAATTTTTTATTTGAATTTTGAAAGCCAAGTTTTTGAGTTACGAATTTTCAAAATTTTGATTTTGCAAATTTAGACCTTTTTCAATTGTTTATAGTTTGCAAAATATTGAAGATACAAAATTTATGTACAAAGATAAAATACTTATTTTCTTGTCAACTTTACAATTATTTTAGCAAGAAAATTGATTCGTGTTTTTTTAATAACAAAATAACAATTTTTTATAAACAAATTAATTTTTTTCAAATTTGGGCGTGAAAAAAAAAATTTTTGTCCTTAAAATAAACTTAAAAATGTTACAAATAAAATGCAACAAATCCCATAATGATCCGACTCTTAGTTTGATTTAAATAAATTTTATAAGTTCGTCGTGACAGCTCTAAGTGTGACGCAATTCGCGCGTACAATAATTCGAAATGTTCAAAGCAATTCAGTGATCAAATTAAACATTTATTTATTATTACATATATTTTTTACACTAAGTATTAAAAATTTTTCTACCCAGTTGCACGACGAACTTATAAAATTTATTTAAATCAAACTAAGAGTCGGATCATTATGGGATTTGTTGCATTTTATTTGTAACATTTTTAAGTTTATTTTAAGAAAAAAAAATATATTTTTTTTCACGCCCAAATTTGAAAAAAATTATTTGTTTATAAAAAATTGTTATTTTGTTATTAAAAAAATACGAATCAATTTTCTTGCTAAAATAATTGTAAAGTTGACAAGAAAATAAGTATTTTATCTTTGTACATAAATTTTGTATCTTCAATATTTTGCAAACTAAGTATAAACAATTGAAAAAAGGTCTATATTTGCAAAATCAAAATTTTGAAAATTCGTAACTCAAAAACTTGGCCTTCAAAATTCAAATAAAAAATTACGTATACAATATTTTTCACCCTAGAATTGAAAAATATACATTAAACTTAATTTAATTTTTTGATAGGTAAATCTCACTTGGAAATGCCCATATGTATATTTTTATGCATATTTATGTAGAATTAATTACTAAATAGTAGTTTAATAAATAGTAATAATTAGTAGAAATAATTAGTATTATTTTAATTAATTTTTTAATATGATAAATTAATGCTCAGAAATATTAGTCTGGATAAATTTATTAAAACTTAGCTCATTAGCCAAATTTTTCATTTGGTCTCACGTTTCGAAACAAATTTACAAATATCTTAAGAAAATGAAAATTTGTTAAACCAGTTTTAAGTTATGTTATATTATATTAAAAATCTTTTATATATTTAATACTAAATATTTCTGAGAATTAATTTATCATACAATGATTACTGAATGGAATTGTTTATATTTAATTTTTTAATAATACTTATATTGTTTTAAAAGATAATTAAAAATGTAAGTAAAGCATTCAATATGCAATATTTTAACAAATTGAAATATATGAGATTAAAAATTCATTACTAAAATAATGTGACATAAATGTGCTGATAATTTTAGAATTAATAAAAGTTTTCTAACTAATATTGGACATAACCGCCATTGATAAAAAATCGTTGTATTTTTGTTTTTAGATTTAGATAATAATTGCTTTACATTGAATTGTAGTTAAAATTCTCTTGCACTGAAGTTTTTTATGAAATTATTTTGCACCCTACTTTACATAATATTAAATTGCACGTAACTTTATCTATTATAATTATTGTCTTGCCCTGAATATTAGGATAAAATTCTCTTGAACGATTGTTTTTGTTAAATTGATATTGCACTTTTTTTTACCTTAAAATTACTTCGCATTGAAGATAATGTTATTGCTTTATGAACGGAAGGTATCCATGTACTATGAAAAATTTTGTGTCAAAATGATAAGGACCCGAAAAAATGTTCGATTACGATAAAAACTGGAATTTTGACAAAATTGATAGATCATCTATAAGTTAAATTAAATTTCTTTTAAAAAATACACTTTTATACCAGACATAAAGTTATTAATTTCCAAGCAGGACAGAAAGACATTAAAAATACACATTTGACAGAGAAATATATGATTTATTTAAATGAAATTTTTGAATCTTACAGACATTGTTTTTTTAAGTTTGTGAATTTTTTTGGAAATTCCATTGATTAACCATGATAAATTGCCTTGATCGTCTAGTACTGGACAGATTGGAATTTAGAGTTGAAAACAATCTGTTGAAACTTCAGCTATCAGATTCTAGTAGTGGATTGATCTGGCAGCATAAGGTAGAGGTGCTGCTACGTATGGAGAGTATGCATTATAGGCAAGAGGAGCTGGAGCCGCCGCATAACCATAAGCTGGTGCAGAATAGGCAAGATGATGTGCTGGCGCTGCAGCATATCCATAGGCAGCAGGAAGAGCAGAGTAGCTTGATACAACTGGAGTGCCAATGAGTCCAGGTTCAGCAGCAGCAAAAGCCAAGAGGGCAGCGAAAATCACAAACTTGAACATGATTGTTTAGTTTTGGTTGTTTAGTGTTCGAGATTCAGAACAAACTATGAGAATACATCAATTCAGGCCTTCTTTTATACACCGAAAATTTCCCCCTTTGTTCGAACAACGTAGATGAAATCCAGTCCCACTCTTTTTTTTTCTCTTTTCTCATATACGTTTGAGAACGGCCCGGATCTTTTACGTGATACCATACATTGTAGGAAGTAAAAGTGTCTGACCTTCGGTACGCAGACAAAACAATAAACAAAAATATTTATCTGAGCATAGTCGTTTTTGTAAAAAAAGGTATAAGTGTACATTTGATAGTAATTAAAACGTGAATATTCAAGTAAGTTGAGAAAATGGTTTGGGATGATTTTAATTTTAACTGACTCGATTTATTTGATTGGGTAAATACACTGAGAGGAAAAATTTTCTTTATGGAAATAAAATATGTTTGACAAACTATATCAAGAATAATTATAATAATTTCTTAGACGAGTGATTATTTTTCTTGTGTCAAGAATTTAATTTCAGTGGAAAAAAGTTCTATATAGGGTGTATTTAACATTTCTCTGATTACATTAAGTATATTTTTGGTTATATTAACCAGACTGTTTTTTTAGTGTTGAACCAAGAATAATTCTTGATGCAAGAATGTATACTATAATCAATAATAAATTATTATTGATCCAAGAACAATTAAACTACGTCCGATTCTGAGGATAATTTATACTTGATCAAATGCAAAAATGCTTTGCTACAAGAAAACATTTCTCTAAGTGTAAAATTTTTTACTAATTTATACTGAATTTTACTGCTCATTTTTAATTAAAAATGTGATGATAAATTCATTTTATTTTTACATTAATACATTGGGAATAGAAATTGGTAAAATAAGATCTACAAGTTAAAAATAGAAAAATATTGGTAAAATTAATCAAGAAGTAAATACATCGGACTAAACATCTGAATATTTATTTTATATTTAAATATTTCGTTCTTAATATTTTAATAACACTTACAAATGTTTTGAATTTTTAACTCTATCTTCAGATTCCAAATCAGGGATACAAAAAAATTTTGAGTACAAATTTCAGTCAAATTAATAAAAATATAAATTATCATTTTCAATTTTGCAAATAGGACTTCTTATTCACAATCAGTGACCTCAGAAACTTTGTGTGAAAAGTTTTAAGCAAATTAGAACGATTAAAAAATATCCGGCATCTTGGATCCGCAATTTTGAATATTTAAAATCTGAATTTAGATTCGAAAATCAGAGACCTTAGAAACGCTTGAAAGACAAGTCTTAAGTAAATCTAATCAGTGTCTTTATTTAGCATATAAGAAATTAATTGAAAAATCTAATTTAATTTTAAATGTAACCTGATCAATGACAAAAGTTTAATAATCTTGGCTCACATTTTTTTCGAGGAAACAGCAAGTATTTAACGGATTTTCTTAGCTAAAATATAAAAAATATAAGAATCTCAAAAAGGTATCTCTATAAATCTGAATTAGTTAAAAATAACTAATTATTTATTAGTAAAAAAAAATAACTAAACTAGGTGAAAATTATGTTCATTGCATAAACACTTTGCTTCCATTTAAGAAAAATAATTTGCTTTCTGAAAGAGGAAGGAATAGATCAAAATAATAAAAAAAAAGAACACCAAGAAATAAATGAACAGACAAAATCAGAAAAAGAAAATTTAAATTTTGTGAAAAATAAAAATAGCTAAAAAGCCTATAAATTTCCGGGAAAATATATACTTCATAGTATATAGACTAATTAGATTGTTTTTTAATCTACAATATTTTCTCCAAAGAAACTATGGTTAAAAAATAAACATTGGGGAAGTTAAAAAAAATTTTTTTAATGTTAATAAAATCCGTTGAGACGTTTTCGAGATATCCAAGCGACAAAAAAGTTACCACACACATACATACACATATACTTACATCTGGAATTTTTCTTAAAACTGAAAATTTAGGCTTCTTAGATGAAAATATGGCAATTTAAACTATTTTTCGAAAATCGAAAAATTTTTAACGATCAAATTAAGCTTCTTTTATGAGGATACAAAAATAGTTCAAATTTAACTAATTGAATTAGTAAACAGAATTTTACTAAAATACTAGTTATTTTAACAAAACCTGAAAATTAACTTGACTATTAATTAGTTATTTTTTACTAAATGATTAGTACAAATATAACTGTTTTAATTAGTGATTATTAAAAGTTAGTTATTTTTACCTAATTCAGATTTAGAGGTTTTTTTTATTAGATAATAACTATTTTTAATTAATATATTAAATAGGAAATATTTTCCAAATAAAATTAATTTTGATTAATTAAAGAAATATTTCAGCAATTTCGCAAAATATCTTTGTTTATTATTATTTATAATAAAAAACATGAAAAACATTATTTTTCAAAATTTTTATTTATTTGTTGTTTTATTAATTAACTTAGTCTTTGATTACTTTCTTTTTCGCATTTAATTTAATAAAGTTAAAGTATATTTTAGATCAAAGAAATGAAAGTATCGGAAAATAATAATTTTTAACCCAAGAGAGTTTCATATTCAAATTGAGTGAAAAATGTAAAAAAAGTCGTATATTCTCTATTGTGAATGTTCTTCAGTGTAAGTTTTCTTTTGCAAAATTGAAAAGTAGATTAAATTTCAATTTTTCAAAAAAATACGACACGTGTATGAAATTAAGCAATCCAATCTTCTTAAAATTCATTGAAAATCCATTTTTATTTAGATCTATAAATATCTTGTACAATGCACGCGTGCGGATTGTCCTTCATGAATGAAGGTTGATAAGAAAATTTTCGACCAAAGGAAAAATAAATTTCTATGGTGTTAAAATATTCATAATTAGTTTTATTTAGCACTCAAATAATGATTTCGTTTTTAAATAAATAAAAGTTAAGTAAACGACTTTAAAGTCGTAAAAATGAACTTTCTAGAGTGATAATGAAGGGAACTAACCTTGATATGATTTCAATGTCTATAATAAACATCTCACATTTGAATTTTAAGCAGATTTTCACTGACTTCATTGTCTCGTTTGTCTTTCGAGTTCAAAAGTCAGTTTTAATTGTTGAATTCCATTTGAATGCGTAATTTAAAAGCAAACTTTTTACTCACTTTTTGTTCCTCTTTTTTCTTTCTAATGTCTGTAGATTTATTTTCAAATTATTTTGATATTAACGAGATAAAGTTTATCAAATGACGTAGAAGATTTATTTTAAAATAATTTAGAAAATTTATTTTAAAATCTTTATTTACAGTTCTTTATTTTTTTCATACGCAGTCAAAACAGTTTTAAAATCAATTTCTAAAAAAGTTATTTATTTTAAATTCTTAAATTTGACAAGATTTAAAAATATGAAATATTCAGTGGACACTACAGTGGCTGCTCTCATTGTATAAAAAAAAGAATCTAGAAAAGAAAATAAAGAAGAATCTAGAAAGAATAACAGGAAATATAAAAAAATATTTGAGAATAAAAAAAGAATAAAAGAGAGCATAGAAAGAATAAAATTCGCAACTCAGTTTTAGAAACAAGCAAATAATTAAATCAAGATATATTGTTGAAAGAACGCTGTTTCGAAATTTTTCAAAAAGTATAAAACATAATGATTTTATTATGTAAAACAGTAATTGGGTCATTTTTTACAGGTTAAATAAATTCACACAATATTTCAGAGATACACATGTTTATTCATTAAAATAAGTTATAAAAATCAGGTTTCTGCAGAAATAAGCAATTAAAGTTTCAAAATCAGATTCAGGTTTCCGTCCAATTTTTATATCTCAGTACACGTAATACGGTGATTTTAGAGGAACATATCCAAGAGGTGCACCATAGGTTTTGACATAAGGTGATGACAATAATGCTGAAGATGTGTAACTTGTTACCACAGGTGCAGCAGGTATAAAAGAAGAGCCAGCAATATATCCTGGAGCAGCCACAGCAACAGCCAAAATGGCCAAGAAAAGTACAAATTTAAACATAATTATTGAGTACTTAATACTGCTGATAAGTCGACTTTAAAAACTGAAGATTGTTGCTGTCTAAACAATAAAACTTAAACAATTGAATGACTATGATTCTTCAACGACTGATATGAGCCTTTATATTCGAAACAGGACTTGAGAATAATACCTGTCATCAGAATAGTTTTTTTTTTTTAGCAAAAATCAATCATCCACGTCGCAGACGCACCAAATCTTTAAACTGATCAAGGCCAACCACTTACTCCTTTCGATTGACGTATCCGGAAGTTTTGAATTTTTCTCTTTTTAAAGTATTCAAATAAAAAAAATTAGTGCTTTATAATACTAATAAAAACATGTTTACTATGTATTTCGAGTAGTTTCAGAATGATTCATTTGTGGCTTACGTCAATGTATGTTATTATTTGAATATGATTAATTTGGTATAGATTATTCGTAAGTAAAAATTTGCATTCCTCGAAAGAAAAGAATTAATCAGTTTTAGTGAAATGTAATTTAGTCAAATTTGTTAACTATATACAGAAAGTAAATTAGCTATAAATTTCATTAAAATGTTTTACAATTTCGGGAATAAGTGTCAAAAACGGAAAATTCTAGATAAGCAATTTCAAATTTTAACAAAATATATTTTTGCTGTAAGCTATATTTATTTATTTATTACATCTAAGGTAACTTATCACCTTATATTAAAGTTTAAAACTGCTTAAAAATATTTTTAATATTTCTTCCAAAGCTTAAAATTTCTGGTAAAAAAAAGTCACTTTTTCCCTAAATTGTAAAACATTTGGGTCAGGCTTCGCCAAGCGGATCGGCTGAAATTTTAAAAATTCTATTTCTAATGAGACATCATTTTTGTTATCCTTAAACTATGTAAATTTGTCTCTAAAATTATTAGAACAAAAAAAATTTTTTTTCGAAGTTATTAGAGATTAAAATTTTTAATAGTGCGAAATGAAAACATATTTTTCTCGAGATCTTCTTAACCGATTTTAAAAGTTAAAAAAGCATTTTAATTGTCTTGAAACTTAGTTTTTAAAAATATTTTTTGTTCTGAAGAATTTTTAATTTTTATCGTTTCTTAAATTATTTATTTAATAAGTGTTAATAAAAAAACAGCTTTCTGCGTGCATTACGTGAAATTTTAAATCCTGTTGTATTCTTCACACTTTTTTGAAAATAAAACCGTCATGAAGAAAAATGGCCCGCGATTAGGAACAAGGATATTACATTTTTTTTCGGCGTTCAAAATTTTTTTTGCATTGGTACTGAACAAAGGTTTAAAAATTATTTGTGTTTAAATTTTCGTTTGTTTTCAATGGTTTTTATAGACAACGGATTTATGTAATTAACGTAAAAATGTTTTTTGCACGCCGAAAAAAAAATTTAATATCTTTGTCTCAAATCGCGGGCCATTTTTTTTCTTAACGGTTTTATTATCAAAAAATTGTCAAGAATATACAGTATTTTAAAATTACACGTAATGCACGCAGAAAGCTGTTTTTTATTAACATTTATTAAATAAATAATTTAAAAAACAATAAAAATTAAAAATTCTTAAGAACAAACAATATTTTTAAAAACTACGTTTGAAGACAATTAAAATGCTTTGTTAACTTTTAAAATCGGTTAAGAAAAACTCGAGAAAAATATGTTTTCATTTTGCACTATTAAAAATTTCAATCAGTAATAACTTCGAAAAAACATTTTTTTTTGTTCTAATAATTTTAGAGCCTAATTTGCGTAGTTGAAGGATAACAAAAATGATGTCCTTATTAGAAATAGAATTTTTATAATTAATTTTAGCTGATCCGCTTGGCAAAGCCTGACCCATTTTAGAAAAATTTATAACTACTTTTCGTTCCGTATATTTTATAATATATTTGTTCAAGACAAAGAAAGTTTGTTTGATTGAAAAAAAATGTAAAGGTAATTTATATCAAAAGATAATTAATAATAAAACATAATCGATAAACAATACTAATAAATGACATTGATGGTAATAATGTAATAATAATAAAATAATATTAATATTAATATGACACTAATAATAAAAGTATTACTAAACATATACCATAAAAACGAAACCTTTAGTACAAAACATAAAAGTTGCATAATAGGTAATAAATAAAAACTTCAGTATTATTTTAGAGCAGAAATTTTGTTTTTACGTTCAAGTTTTGGTTTGACATTGATCAATTATTTAACTATTTTCTTACAGAGTAGACACAAGGCTGCGTGGGACTATTACAAAAAAAACTTTGTCCAATTCATTCTCAGTTCCTATTCTCTTTTCACAATCGAGCAGTAAAAAAAAACCTAAAGAAATACTCTGCAGGTGTGTCAGAATTGTCAGAAATGAAAAGTGGGGAAAAGATATTCTATATAAAAGAGAGTTAAAATAGAATCTTATGCACAGTTTGTTCTGAATCTTCGATTCATATGATTCTAAATAAAGTATTTTTTATTATTCCTTGAATTCTACTTCTTGCGCGTAGGTTTCACGACGATTTTTAAACAATTTATTATGCTAATAAGACAAATTCAATTAAACTAATTAGCGAATAAGAATTTCGTAATAGAAAGCTTAATTTTTGAAATTTAAATAACTTTTTGAAAATGGTTAATATTATTTGTCTGTAATATTTTCTGTTGCTAACACACTTTTCGGAATTTTATTCTTAAAAGAAAATCCAATTCTTAAAAATATCTCAAATTATTTATTGATATTTGAAACATTATTTCTGGTCCAATTTGAATTTAAAATATGTCGAAACAATAATTTCGTTCCTTTGAACGAAATTAATTGAAATTTGATAAATTAAAATTTGATTCAAACGATAAAAAGTTGCTTGAAATGTTAATGGTCGGAAATTCAAGTTAAATATTAAGGAGGAATTAAAATTCACAATTCAGATAAGCGTTTTGTTAAAATAATTTTATTTTTTACATTTTGATCTATTCAAAGTTGCATTTGAATAAAAATTAGCCAATTTTCTGTTTATTGGAAACGTTTTTAGATAAAATAACCCAATATTTGACGATTGTTTCCATGTTTTCAATAAATAAAAAGTTGTGGTTTTTATTTACATTCAACTTTAAATTATCTTTCCACTAAAACGCTTTTAAAATTTAAATAATTATTTTTATTTAAAATTTACGAAAATATTAAGTTCGACAAAATTATTTTCCGGTTATTTGCTTGATTCCTCCTTAAAACTGAAATAATTGGAAATTGAGATTTTTATAAACTTGAAATAATTGTGTTCTAATAAAATTATGAAGCAGAAGTATTAAAAATTTTGGGATCTTTAAACATTTGGATAAATTCAATTTTTAATTTATTTAATTTGGAATAAATTTAAGTTTGAATCGATTTGAAGTTGGGATTTTATTTAAACATTGTTGATTTAATCAAAGGTTTTGTAGTTCCCTCTACTTTATATTAAAAGAAGTTTTGTTCGACTAAAATTTGGATCTTTAAAAAAATAATAGAATAAAATTGATTCAGTTTGTGCAGAAATCGCTTAAGTCCATTTTTTCAAAAATCACTTTTTTCTGAAAAATGTATCTTTAAATGAAGCTCTACGATCTAGTAAAATATTACATATGTTACTGAACTCTAAATCCTTTAAAAAAATAGTCAAATTTTTTATTCGTGTAGAAAAAGCACATGTTCATGATTCTAAGTTCAGCACAAAGATTCGTAATGGATGAAATAATAGTTATACTTGTGATATTCTTGGCATGTTTTAGACGTTGTTATAAATTTATATTAAACAGTTTTAACATTTTTAAATAAAATGCACTCAACGCCAGGTAGATAATAATAAAAATGAATTATGTGATATTTGTTCAGAAAATGTTGAAAAGTGATTTTTAAAAAATGTTTATTATTTATAAAATGTTAATAAAAATTATCCAAATTAAGATTTTTTAATAAATGTTACTAAACATTTAATAAAACTGTGGTGATTCACTTGATTCAATACATTTTCTGTGTTTTTCATTTCATTTTGTGCAGAAACCGCACAAGTCCAAAAGTTAATTTATTTCTTTTATACCATATATTAATTACAATATATATTAATCATATTGAATTTTTAAACGTACCTATAGGTTAGTAGAAAATAATGCAACAAGCAGAATTGAAAAAAATTTTCACATTTACAAGAAAAACAGTTTTTATCTAATCCTGAATAATTTATATTTATGGACTTGTGCGGTTTCTGCACAAACTGATTCAATTAACCTTTTTGCCTGTTTGCTAATTTTTTTATATTATTGGTTATTATAATTATTCTGCTCTTTTGATTACTATGTTTTTTGTTTTTAGATAAACAATATTTTTATAAATTTCTTGGTAACTTGGCAACAATTTTTCTTGTACTTTTCATCAATAATCTTTTTAAACTTTTTATAAGTTACTTATTTAATTTTTTGATAAGGTAACTTTTTTATTTTTAGATAATAATCCATCTTTAAAGAATTGTTTTGTTAGTTATTCGATTTGCGTCTAAATTTTTCAATAGTCAATCTTTTTATTTTTTAACCTGATATGGTTTTCAATAATTAAATATTATGCGGATTAGTTAATCACATAATATTTTTTCCAAAAAAAATCTATTGATACTCAACAATCTTTTGTTTAATTTGTTATACAATACTTAACTATATATTTAACTACTATGGTCTTTTTATTTCTTTTTTTTTTCTTTTGTTGAACTTAAATAAATTTCGTTTTAAAAAGAGAACTTCCATAGAGAAGAATTTCATTAATTCGAGCAAACTGAATTACCTATAGCAAATCTTTTCTGTTTTAAATTGATTGAAATTTGATTCAATCGATAAAAAGTTATTTGAAATGTTAATGCTAATCAATGAATTCAAGTTAATTAGACATTCAATTAGAAGCCAGATAAATAATCGAAAAAAAGTTAGCCTAATTCCATGCTTTCGTATATTTGAATAAAAAAAACTATCTAAATTTTAAAAGCGTTTTGTTGGAAGGATGAACAATTTTATTTTTAACATTTTGAACGATTCTAAGTTACATTTGAATAAAAATGATACAATTTTCTGTTTATGGGGAACGTTTTTAGATAAAATAACTTAAAATTTAACGATTGTTTCCATTACTGAAAAAACGATATTCTTTATTTAAGAATCTTTCTTGGTGCCCATTTACAAATAAAATCTTCTATTAAGTATAGGTATAATATTCTTAAAACAAGAAGCATATTCTTAAATAAAAAAAATTCTTGTGACTTAAGAATATGGTTCTTATTTTAAGAAAAATCTTCTTATTTTCAGAATATTATATCTTTAATAGAAGATTTTATTCTTAAATGGGGGTCAAGAATAATTCTTAAATAAACATTATACCATTTTTTCAGTGATGTTTTCAATTATCAGAAAATTTTAGTTTTTATTTTAAAGCAAACTTTAAATTATCCTTTCACTACAACGCTTTTATAATTTAGATAATTTTTTTTATTTAAAATCTACGAAAATATAGTTGAACAAAACTGTTTTGCGCTTGTTTTTCTGATTCCTTCTTGAAACTTAGAAAATTGGAAATTGAGATTTTTATAAACATCAAATAATTGTGTATTAATTAAATTACGAACCAATAGTATAGTACTAATAATTTTCGGATCGTTAAAAATTTGGATAAATTCAAGTTTTAATTTAATTTTGGAATAAGTTTGAATCTATTTCAAGTTAATATTTCATTTAAACTTTGATGATTTAACCAAAGGTACTGTAATCTCTTCTAGTTTACACTAAAAGAAGTTTTGTTCGGCTAAAATTTGGATCTTTAAAAGGGCACATATCATTTTGACACAAATTTTTTCGTGCAACTTGTTATATTGTACTCCTGAAGAAGAATGTTATATTTTACTCCTACTAAAATCAAAAGATTTTGAGCCCGTATCATTTTGACACAAATTTTTTCAGGCAACTTGTTATATTGTACTCCTGAAGATGAATGTTATATTTTACTCCTACTAAAATCAAAGATTTTTAAGTTTTAATTATTCAATAATTGAATTTATTGGATTAATTAAGTCTTTTAATATTAATTTAATGTATTAAAATCAATTATTTAATAAATAAGACTTAAAAATCTTTGATTTCAGCTGGAGTAAAATATAACATTTATCTTCAGGAGTACAATATAACAAGTTGCCCGAAAAAATTTGTGTCAAAATGATACGGGCCCAAGATTTTTAAGTTTTAATTATTCAATAATTGAATTTTCTGGATTAATTAAGTCTTTTAATATTAATTTAATGTATTAAAATCAATTATTTAATAAATAAGACTTAAAAATCTTCGATTTCAGAAGGAGTAAAATATAACATTCATCTTCGAGAGTACAATATAACAAGTTGCCCGAAAAAATTTGTGTCAAAATGATACTGGCCCCTTTAAAATATAATAGAATAAAATTGGAATCGATGAAAGTTATAATCAATTGAAATTTCGATATAAATTTAGTTAATTAATTGAAATCAAACTTGATTAGAATTAGCGTATCGATTAAAATATGAATAGATTCAAGTCAAAGTCAGTTGAAATTAGGCTTAAGAAAATAGTATTTTTTCTTATTTCTAAAAATGCACAGAGAAAATAGAATTGTTAATATACAACTAGCAATTTTTCTTTAACTAATGCTTTGTAGTTTTAACAATTGGATATTGTTGTAGTAATAAAACCATTTCAGACTTTAACCAGACAAAAAACCTAATTGTTGATACAACAAAATAAATTCATTATAACAACAATTCAGGTTTGTTAGCTCTATGTTAACAGTCCGATAGTAAATCCAACAATTCCTATTTCTCTAGACGTTAGAGTCAACATAAATTAAAAACAAAAACAATTAACACACAATCAAATTAGGTGAAATTTAACATCAATGGAAGTTTGAATTAAAAAAAAAAGTTACATTTAATTAAAATTAATTTTAAATTAATTGTGATGATCTATTGAATTTAAGATAAATTTAAATTAGTTACTTTATTCACTGAAAAAACGATATTCTTATTTTAAGAAACACTTCTTAAATATTCTTGGCGCCTATTTAAGAAGTGTTTATTAGAATAAGAATATCGTTTTTTCTGTGTTGAATAGGGTAAACAAATAAACAAAGCCAGAAATTTGCAGAAAATGTAAAAAATTTTATTACAAACGAGTTTTTTCAAGTCTTTTCCAATAAATAAGTTATTTCTTACATCTGATGAAAATCAGTGAACGATGGCCAAAGGCGCAGCTTTGACGAAGGATGGACTAGCGATGAGGGGAGCAGGAGCGACGACGTGAGTCTTGAAAAAAGGAGAAGCAATCACTGGAGCGTGAGCCACCAATGGAACAGTTTTGATGATTGGAGCAGGATGAGCAATCACTGCTGCAGGAGCGGCCTTGACAAATGCTGGCGCAGCGATGACAGGTGCCGTTTTAATCAAGGCAGGAGCAGCATGAACCACTGGCGTCGCGATAATAGGCGCCGCTGGTGCAGCAACAAGTGGTGCACTTAGAAATCCTGGCGCAGCCAAGGCGCTGGCAATGATGGTTACAAAAATTGCGTACTTGAACATGATTCTGCTCTTTCTCTCGACTTATGTTTCGACTTTCACGATTTGAGACTTTTGGATTGACTGAAAATCAACTCTGGCGGACATCTTTTATATTCGCACTGCCTAGGCCAAATTTTGACATTGATGCTGGTCAAGAGCATCAGCTTGAATCTTTAGAGGACGAACTACCTTCACTCGCAAAAACAAAACAAACGAAAAAGAAAACAGAGTTCGCAAACTCCCTTAAGCGACTGACTCAGGGTCGATTTCGAAATTTGATTGGAGCTCATTAAAAAATAATTTCAATTGATATTGTTCAGTCGATTGAAGATGATGCAAAAATAGTGTATGTTCATTTTTGGGAAAATTAGTTGTTTATTGGAAATTTGATTTATTGTATGTCCACTTGATTACTTGGAGAAACTACACTGAGAAAAATGGAAATTATGGATATTAAAATTTAACATCCATATATTAAAACATAGTATTTAGATATTCAAAGTTAATATCCAGATATTACACTGTAAAAACAGGTGTCTTACAAGTGTCTTATTTTAAGACATAAGACGTTTAGAAAGCGTCTTACAGGTATTTTTAAGACACTTTCTCAATGGTTTAAAATTAAGACACCCTAAAATGTCTTAAAAGTGAGGACAAAATAAGACACTTGTTTTTAGAGTGTAAAATAATTATTTTTTAATATCCAGGATAGTAAGTTTGATTATCCATTTCTTTCAGTGTAGACAACTTTCCGGTTATAAATAATTGAATGGTGAATTTCGAAAAGGGCTCAACTCGGTTTTTTGAAATTTTACAGGAGACACAAAAAACTGTTTATTTGAAATAGCTTTAATTAAAAGAGTCCAGCTTTTTTTCATAGTAACTAGATGCTATGTTATATGAGAAAATGAATAAAATATATATTAATAAAGCGTTTTATTATGGAGAAATAATGTATTTGTTTGTTTATTTAATTTTAAAATATAAAAATATTTTTTTAAACTCAAAAGCAATTCAACATTTTAAAAAAAAAAACTTTTAAACAACATTTTTTTCATTACAAATTTTTTCTTTTCCACTAAAAGTACCTCGGATAAAGTTTTCCTTTTGAGAAAACGTCAATGAATATGTAATCATGCAAAAAAGTGAAATTTATAAAAAAATCGAGTTGAGCCATTTTCGAAATTGACCATTTAA
The DNA here is from genome assembly GCA_037103525.1 of Ganaspis brasiliensis. Classification (NCBI taxonomy): domain Eukaryota; kingdom Metazoa; phylum Arthropoda; class Insecta; order Hymenoptera; family Figitidae; genus Ganaspis; species Ganaspis brasiliensis. The sequence goes on along the minus strand of JAZKLR010000256.1, from coordinate 579,203 downwards.
TTTTAAACTATTATAAACTATCACTGTAAAAAAAGGTTTTATTTTAAGGCAGAAAAAATGTCTTGTTTTAAGACGCAACATTTTTAAGACGCCCTGACGAAAGTATCGGATTGTATTTCATTCAGTTTGAATAAGTTTCAATCAGTATTTTTCCGAGGCAATCTGAAATTGTTTCTCGGTTAATTAGTTTTTATCCGAATCTAAAAATAGACCTAACTTGACGAAAAATTCTTCCCGAATCATTCCGAAGCTACATTTTATAATCCGTTTGAATCCTGTTATTTTATTCGGATTGAAATATCATGATTCAAACGGATTAAAATTTAATTTCGGAATGAAACAAATTTCGGAATACCTAGGAAAAAAACTGATTGAAATTCAATCTTATACTTTTGTCAGTGCAGCTTTTGTTTAGTTTACAGATTTTTCTCTTGCTTTAAATTGAGACAAAAAAAAATTAAAAACTTTAAAATTGTCATCAAAATGTGAAGTACTAATAAATTTAACACTGAAAAAACAGAATCTTAATTTAAGACATGTCTTATAAATTCAGCAAGTCCTACTATACAAATGTATATGTAAAAAAATACTATCGTAATAAAGATGAATTTACAATAATTACAAATTAAACTTTTTAAATTAATTAGTACTTCAAGTTTTTATGCAAATTTGAAGTTTTTTTTTGCACAGTTTAAAGCAAAAGGAAAATCGGTAAAATCAGCTAAAGCTGTTTTAAAAGTGTTGCATCTTAAAATAAGACAGATTTTCTGCTTTAAAATAAGACTTTTTTACAGTGAAGAAGGTAAATTTGGAATAATTAAGCTTGATTAGTATTTTTGACTTAAACATTTATGTAGCAGGACTTGCTTAATTTAAGATACGTTTTAAATTAAGATTCTCTTTTTACACACTGCAAAAACATGGTGTCTTAAATTGGACAAAAATGTCTTAAATTAAGATACTTTTGGTGTCTAAGACACGAAAAATGTCTTATTTTAAGACATTTTTGAACAATTTAAGACACCTGTTTTTGCAGTGCAGTATAGGTAAATAAAAGAAAAAACAATTTTAAAATTTGCTTGAGTTTTAAGGGATATTTACTTTTTTTCTCAAGTTATGCACTAAATTAAAAAATGATGTGAAACAAGGTAATTTTTACTTTGTTCTTTAAGGGGAAGAAAAATTCACTTTTGAATCAAATCTGATGTTTTGTATTTAAAACGAATATTTGAAGTAATTAAAGAAAAATAAATAATAGATCAATACGTGAATAACTTTTCTACTTACTTTTACTTATACTTCCATTATTAAATCTTCCGAAATATATTAAAAAATTGACTTTAAAAAGTTTGACACAAATATTAAGATTTTACACAAGAAAGATAATGATTAGAAAAGATTTGTAGCTGAAATGTTTTTTATTAAAAATGAAGGTAAAAAATGTTTAAACAAAATTACTGACATTTCAAATTTTGACGATTCTTATAAGAATATAATTACAAGTTTAATTTAGAATTCTTTGGCATTATTTGCATCAATTTCCTTATTTAAATTACAATTTAAATTGTAATCATCAAAATTTTATTGACTGTGTTGAATAGCCACTAAATTGTCTATTTACTTCACAGTAATCTTGACTTTCAATGAAGATAGACGTAATTTTTTTATTGAATAATTTTCTTAATATTGACTTTAAAAATGTAAAAATGAGTTCACTAGTTTAATTTCAACTGAGTTAAACACATTTATTATTAATTGAAATTTTGAAAATTTGTTTTTTATGTTTTAAGTGTTTAATCTATAAGTAGGTAGTAATAATCCACACGATTCATTCATTCTTTCATTCATTCTTTCATTCTGTCCACACCTGAAGTTTGGCACATAGATATGTTTTGTTTTAAATCAGAAACTTTTCAAAAAATGCGATTAAATTGATTAACATTTAATTTGATAAATATCAGTTAATAAATAAATTGTCATATTGTAATTTTTCTTTTAATTTTCAATTATTTTCTTGAAATTTCCATTTAATTCTTAAATTACCAATTTATTTCTTCAATTTTTAATTATTTTCTTCAACTCTCAAAATTTTCTTTAATTTTCAATTATTTTGATCGATATTTAATTAATTCTTCAATATTCAATAATTCTCGGATTTTTTCAATAATATTTTTCACTTAAAAAATTGTTTTAAAATTTCAATTCAATTATTCAATTTTAGAACTATTCTCTCCAATTTTAAGTTATTTTCATCATATTTAAATAAAACTTTTCACTTTTCAATTATTTTCTTTGATATTAAAAATTTTTCGCCTTTTTTCTATTATTTATTTGATTATCATCAAGTTTCATTAATTTTAAATACAATTGTTTAATTATTTTCTGTAACTTTTAATTTCATTCTTCAATTTTTATTTTTATTTTTCAGTTTTAAATTGTTTTCATCTATATTAATTAATTTTCGGCCTTTTCCATTTACTTTTTTTTTTAATTTTTAATTATATTTCGTAATTTCAATTCCATTCTTCAATTTTCAATTATTTTTTTCAATTTTCATTATGTTTTTTGATTTTCAATCCAGTTGTTAAATGTGCAATTATTTCTAACAATTATTCATATAATTTCCTTCATTTTTCAATTTCTAATTATTTTCTTTAAGTTTAATATTACTTGTATAATTTTTACAATTATTTTTTTCAGTCGTCTATTAATCTAGTCACATTTGAATTTTGTTTTAATTGATAATTATTTATGTCATTTTTCACATATTTTCTTCAATTTTTTAATTATTCTCGTCATTTTTTAACTATTCCCTTTAATTATTAATTATTTTCCGCAATTTTCAATTATTTCCCACAAATTTATTAATTTTTAATTGTTATCCTAAAATTTTATAATTATTATTTGATTTTTTAAATTATTTTGTTCGGCTGTGTATTAACCTAGCCATTTTTTTAGAATTATGTTTTCAACTGTCAATTCTTTTTATCATTTTGTAATTTCTTTTTTCAATTATTAATTATTTTTTCAAATTTTAATTTATTTCTTAAATTTTTTATTATTTTCTTCAATTTTAATTACTTTTTTTCAATTTTCAATCCAGTTTTCAGTTTGCAATTATTTGTAACAGTTATTCCAATAATTTTTCAATTATTTTTAAATTTAATATTTATTATTAGTTAATAAAAAAAATCGTATAGATCAAAAGATAATTATTACCTAAATTTTAATATTTATTGTTTAATTTTTTAAACTATTCTTTTCAATTGTGTAATTATGTAACCATTTTTCGAATTTTGTTTTCAACTGTCAATTATTTTCGTCTTTTTGCATATAATAAAAAAATTCTTCTTTTCTCTTATGCTTATCTACGGTTCAATATAAGCTTAAATACAAAGCATACTCTTAAAAAGAGTTTTTTGCATTTAATTCGATTTTTGTACATAAAAATAACGATTCAAGACTGATGACAAACCTTGGTGTGTAAAGTATAAGAAAGGGAGAGCTCGTTACATTTAATGACCTCTCTTGGTCAGTATCTGCATGCATATATTTTCTTTTTTGTAGTATAATATTCTTTAAACCGCATCGTGCATTATGAGGCACGAAATTATTTATATGTAATTTTGCAGAACACTTCAATTTCAGTGATGAGCACCATTCGGTATTTCCTCCCGGGGAGTAACATTAACAATTACGAAAGCCTCCTTTTCAAAATTGATTTTTAAAATAGCATCAAGGGTACCGAAGTACTTGAATATACTTTAAATAAACATGTCCTGAAATTTGCATTATAAATCAATTGAATTTTTTTCTGTTCTTATTTTTAATTAAAATTTTCTTTTTTGTTTCCTTTTATTCTTTTTCGTATATATTTTGTATAAAAAATTGTTTATGAACAATTTTGTTTCTTGTTTTTTTTCCACTCTTAACTTTACATTGTCAAGCCTTTATTTGTCCTGCCTGCTTTTAAGTGTAAGGAAAACAAACTTTACAGCATTTAAAACAAACCAAAGAAATTAAATTCTAAAAATAATTTAAAGTGGTCCTTAAAAAATTGCAGATTCGTCTTAAAGATATATAAATATAATAATGAGGTACTTTGCCTTAGCCTTGATCTACTCTTGCTGCACGTATATATATAACCAGTGTCTCGATATTGTCTGTCTTTAATTTCAAAACTCAAAGCACCTTTAATCTTTCTACTATTGACAACCATCTCGATGCCATAGAAACCTTTAAAGATTGACTGCTCATTCTGTTTATCGTTCTTTACCGTAATGATGACTTGGTTGGATTTCAGACAACGTGAGAAAAAAGTGAAAAAAAACAGAGTCGAGAAATAATCGGCATCGCGGCATCACAATCGTAAAAAGAGAGAGATTTATATTCCAATGTTCCATAACATGTGCTTTCTTAACGAGGAACCCGATGTTTCGCAAAATAATCATACGAAATTTCATTAAAATTTGATTCACAAACATTGATAAAGACATTTTTTTACCAGTGAAAACTAATTAAATATAATTAAAAGTGTTATTTTTATTATTATTAAAAATAATTAATCTTAATGAAAAGTGGTCTTTTGCTTTTTTAATTTTATTTTTTAACTTAGGCCAAATTAGCGACTAAGAAAACTAAAGTTTTGAAATTATTGTGTCCTAATTTTAATGTGGTTTTTAATTCATCGAAATTTTGATCGTGACAAATTTACTTTTAATTTAATTTTAATCATTTTTTAATGATAGGCTCGAAATTCATTTGACACAAAATTAAATTAATCAAAGTTGTAAATGATCTAAATTTCCATCGTTAAAGATTTAATCAATCCAAAGTGTCGATTTAAATATTGATCGCTTTTTGTTTTAATTATTTCAAATTTTCACTATTTTCAAAATTTAAACCCATTCGATTATAGTTCGATCAAAATTTTCTTTTCAACTTAATTTTAATCAATGGGAATCTTGATAGACCCAAAGTTTAATTTATGCAAATTGTTTTCGAAGATAAAATTAAATCAATCGAAGTTTTGCTCGATACGAATTAATTCAAAATTCCAATCAATCGATGATTTATTTAACCTAATTTCTTTCTTAACTTAATTTAAATGCTGTAATCAATGTTAATCCACATAAATCCAAATTTTAATTCATAAAAACTTAGAGCCAAAATTTATCTATTTTCACGCTGGCCATCGAATAATTTCAACTTTGATTTTCTTCTACCTCTGATTTTCTTTTTGGAAATGTTAAGAGACTGTTTCAGGACCATTTTGCAAGAAAAATTACAGTCGAAGAGTAGGTAAACACTTTTTTTTTTAATTTAGATTTTTTTATAATTTAACAAAAAAAAATCGTACGTATTTTCTCTTTTTACGAAAAATCCTGTTTGTATTAAAAAAGTACTACAAGCAGTCAGTGAATATAACTCGCAAAACATTTAAATATTTCAGTTTTTTTAAAATGTTATTTGTGTCTATTTAAATTATTTTTATCAATAAATATAATGTTTTAAGTTTTTTTAAAGAAATTATAAAAAAATTGGAAAATCGCAATTAAAAAAAAAGGTGCTCACTCTTCGATTTTAATTTTTCCAGCAAAATGGTCCTAAAACAGTTTTTTAGCATTCTCAAAAAGAAAATCTGAAGTAGAAGAAAATCAATGTTGAAATTATTCCAGGACCACCGTGATTTTATCAAGTCCTATTGTTACACAAATCTTCGTGTAAAAACTTTTTAAAAAAAATTATTATAGAATAATCTGGGCATGGCTGATAAAAATCATGATTAAAAAAAAAAAATCCCATTTTTTTATTTAAATCAGACTTTTTTGGTTTAAATAAAAAACAAATTTTTTTTTCAAATATACTCAGTATATAAAACCTCCAAGTGTTTATTTGTAAGTAGTTTATTAAAGAAATGAAGAAAAAATTAAATGCTTTCAAAAATTCGTAATTATAAGATACAAACTAAACAATTGAAAAGAAGGAAAAATGCTTCTTAGAAATGGAAAAATGATGATGACAAAAATTAAAGAATTAATTAAAACGCAAGAAAGAACTAAAAAAATAGAGAAACATTAAGAAAATAAAATAAATAAGAAGAAACTAGAGTAATGTGTTTTTCCTTAATCTCACAAACTAAAAAAATGTAAAAAGTACAAAAAATAAAATAAAAAATGTACACAAAAGAAACTTAAAAATCCTTTAAAAATAAAAAAGTTTAAGCAAATTAAAGCAAACACATTTTATATTATTACACTTAAAATAAGTCCAATAATAAATTTACAAAAATAAAGAAAATCTAAAAATTTTATGGAGGAATAAGTAAGTTTGCAAAAAATCTCGCAAAAAAAACAAGATGTGGAAAATAATTGAATAAACTTACAAAAAAAATTTGCGTATTTATTTTTAAAAATATGAAAATAATTATGAAAATCGATGAAATAAAAAAGTTTAGTGAATGTTATAAAAACAAAATTGTGTAAAATATTACTAAATAATTCGTATAAAAAGAAGAAAATTAAGCAAAATCTTAAAATAAGAAGACAAATACAAAGAAGAAAAGAAGAAAAATTTCCAAAGTAAAAGTAGAAAAAAATTATAAATATTGTAAAAATACAAAATTATAAGATAAAAATTATACAGTTTCGAAAAATTGAAATCTCTTAAAAATCTCGTAAGAATATTAAAAAAAAGGATTATTATGACTATTAGGGTGGTCCAAAAAAATCAAAAGTCAGAAATGTTATGCTCCTAATCCCAAAATTTGTTTCAAATTAAAAAAATTAACCCCTATTTTTTTATTTTGAAATTGGACAATATTTAGAGGTGGCTCAAAGCCCATGAACTTTTCCATGTATTTTGCATGGGAAAACGCACTTTTTTGTAAATTGGCAATAAAATCGCAAAAAACCACTTAAATCATTAATGCACCGAATCAGTTTTTGAAAAGTATTTAAAAAACAGTATTACATAATTTATTTATTAATTTTTTGATATTTACTATGTTTTATGCTATTTCAAAACACCACAAAAATTCAAAAAAATCCAAAAAATTAATAATAGTTAATTAATAACAAAAAATTAATAAATACATTATGGAATACTGTTATTTAAATAATTTCAAGAACTAATTTGATGCATTAATAATTTAAGTAGTTTTTTACGATTTTATTGCAAATTTACGAAAAAGTGCGTTTTTTGTATGCAAAATACGTAGGAAACTTTATGGGCCTCGACCACCTCTAAATATTGTCCGATTTCAAAATGAAGAATAGGGGAACTTTTTTCCTATTTGGAACAAATTTGGAGGTAGGAGCATAACATTTCGAACTTCTGATTTTTTTAGACCACCCTGGTGAATATGGAAAATAATTAATATTATTGAAGTATTTTGCATTAATTAATTGAAATTTTAAAGTTGGGGACAAATTGGAATATGGATCAATTAACGTCTGGACTATTATATAATTATAATGACTTAAAGATATAAAAATGTAATACTAGTTTTTGCTATCTTCACTGTAAAAAGAGAATCTTAATTTAAGACGAGTCTTAAATTCAGCAAGCCCTGATTTATAAATTATTATGTAAACGATACTATCTTATTTAATATGAATTGATAATAATTGCAAATTTACCTTTTCAAATTTATTATTACTTTACGTTTTTATGCAAATTTGAAGTATTTGATTTTTTTGCACAATTTAAGGCAAAAAAAATCTGTATATTCAGCAAAAGCTGTCTTAAAAATGTTGCGTTTTAAAATAAGACAGCTTTTCTGCCTCAAAATAAGACTTTCTTTTTACAGTGTTCATACCAAAACATTTTAAATCGGAGGTATTTTGATCATCTGTATTAGCACAATTTTTTAAATTTTATAAAAATTAAAATATTAAAATTGAAAATTTTAAGATTTATCCACAAATTTGTGGGTTTTGTTTATGGTTTGCGATGTTTTACATGCAGTATTAGACATTCAGAGAATTGTAAAGTTGTTTAATTTTAATCATGATTTTAATGCAAATTTCCCAACGATTTAAATCATGATTTAAATCACGATTTAAATCAATAACAGACCTGAATCTAGGTATTCTTTTTTTAATAACTATAAGGGTTATTCTGAGCCCTTAGCATAAAGAGGTAAACAGGAAAATAAATACAAATAATTTTTTAGGAAGGGGTAAAAACATGTATTTTTCATTCAATGAAGGGATGATACGAACGAACCCGTATGTACAATATTAGTCTTTTGAATTTTTTGGTGTTGAAGGAATTTCTTTGTTCTTTTTCTTTTTGAGGATTTAAAGATAGTATGATGATCCATATCCAAGACCGTGTCCATATCCATAACCTCCATAACCGTGACCAATTCCATAACCATAACCATGTCCGTAGCTGTATGGATATCCATATCCATATCCTCCATAACTTCCATATCCTCCATATCCTCCGTATCCTCCGTATCCTCCATATCCATGTCCATAAGTACTGTACTTATAAATAGGGCTGTAGATTGTTGGAGGTGCGTAATGAATCTTGGTCACAGGTGGATTGACATATGCAAGTTTAGTTATTGGTGGAGCAATTACTTTTGTTACCGAAGGCAATACCTAAAATTCCATCATTAAAATTAGTATTTCAGTTAAATTGTCTTATTAGTTTTATACAATAAAATGGGAGAAAAAACCAGGAAAAAATTCAAGTAGCATGTTCATTTTAAAAATCATCAAAAGTGAATATTCATTTTTCTATTTCAACTTATTTGGTCATTTTTAATTTTTCCGTTTTATTCACTGAGAGAAATGTTTTCTTGTATCAATGTATTTTTGGATTAGATCAAATGCAAATTATCCTTAGAATATAGGACCTAGTATAATTATTCTTGGATCAAGAATAACTTATTATTTACCCAAGTATGCATTCTTTGATAAAGAATGTGTACTTGGATTAAAGATAATTATTCCTGAACTATGTACAATTTATTCTTGATTCAAGCATATAGTCCAAACATATTTTTATCCTTGGTAGAAGAAATTTTCCTTTAGTGTCAGTTTCTTTTTTTAAAAATGTTTTTAAAATAAAAAAAACATCTATAGATAGGAACTTTTAAAATTTTATATCCTAATTTAACAAATTGTAGGAACCAAAGATTAAAATTTTATTCTAAAATACGTACCTTGTAAGTGCTTGCATAACTCGAAGCATATGGGTATCCATAACCATATCCATGACCATATCCGTAACCTCCATAACCTCCATAACCATAATTGTCATAAAGTCCGATTCCGGAATATAAACCAGCGGAAGCATATGCAACCAAAGCGAGAAGTAAGATCTGTAAAATAAAAACAGTCAATTAAGTTCAAATTTTCATTTGTTTCTGCTTTCAAAATTTAAAACACAATTTTTAGGAAACACTTTTACAGTTCACTTTTTAATAGAGAGATTCTTGTTTCAAATAAAGAATAAGCATTCATAAACAAAAATTGTGTGAAAAATTTCTCTATTAATAAAATTTAAAAGTATAATAATTTAGGAATAGCCTGTTTGACCATTCTTAAACCATTATTCCATTATTAATCCCAGAGGAAATAATTTTATCATTGACCAGATTTATTTCACTTTTAACAGAAAGTATAATACTAATTAATTATTCGGTAAAAAAAATAAATTGTAAGGTATAAATAAATACACCCTTAAATTAAAAACGCTTAGTTTCTTGCATAATGATTGAGAAATGTCACAAGTTTGTGACTCAACTTTATTTTTTTTATCTGCGGACGTTCATAGCATATCATTTTGACATGCAGACCCGTGTTTACTTGGACTCGCCTTTGAATCCTTAGGTCATGAATGAAAGAGCGGGAGGCAATTTTCTCACAGAAGACCTACTTATTAGGATTATGTCAAAATAGTCGTTATTTCTCAGAGCATTGACATTCCGCAGGAATCAAACGATGATCTCATGAATATGACACATTATCACTTTTTTCCCACTCTTTCACACATTGTTCACAAGGATTATTTACGTTGAATAAACAACACTGGACAATAAAGAATAACATCATTTAACAAAAACTAGCAATAATAAATTAAACGTTAGACCAGTAAAAATAAGAGAAATAATTTAAAAAAAAATGAAAATTAGTTATAATATTAATACAATATTTTATAGTACTTGATATATTATAGTATTTAATATATTATAACAGTTAAAATATTCATAATAAATATTTCAAAATCTGTTAATTGAATGTTAATTTTTATGCATAGTAATCCCATAGAAGAATCTTAATGAGCAATAGCAATTTCATTGAATTTATAGCTTGCTTCTATGACTATAAAAAAAAAGGAATCCCCTTGCGCAATTGATTATAAATCGTTCTTGATATAACAACTGAAAAATAAAATACGTGAACTAGTAATTTTTTGTTGCTTTGAGAGATATTAGTTAATAATTTGATTAACATAACTGATGAGAATGGAATAATTCAAGTAAAATTGAATTAAACAATTTTTGAATAAATAAATATGAAATAAAAACATATTAAATGAATAAACAAATAAATATAATGTAACCCTGGTAGAATTAATTAAGGGATATGTAGTCTATTTTCAAACCGATTCTCTAATTTTAGATAAATTTTAATCAATATTGTATAATTTAATTGAAAGGAATTATGTGATGAGAAATTTGTAAATAGAATTTCAATATTAGCGATTAATCACATTATCACATGTCAACGGCCAACCTATTATGTAACGAGATCCGGTAACAATATCAAAAGCAGATTCGCTCGAAATATCTATTTATTGCCGGTCCAGTAACAGGGTAGCTATTGTTATATTATGTTACGAACACGTAATAATACCTAAAAGGGTAAACAAAGATTTTGCTAAAATTTTTAATGATCTATTTATAATATATTGAATTTGCGTACTTCCCGAGTATATTATTTATTCTATATGTAGATTACTTAATAAGTTAATTATAAATAGGCTTGGAATATGTTTAATTAATTTAATAACGAGTAGTTGCATTCTTAATGATCCTAAAGTTCAAGGAATTCACAATTTTAATTAGATAAATTTTCTTATCTATGAAAATTTGAATTTGTGCACATCTGAATCCAAAAAAAATTTAACTGATGATAATTTGGATCAAATGAAAGTTTAATTCACACAAATTTTAATTATATGAAACTTAAATTTATTCAAACTTGAGTTAAATCAAACTCGAGTTTATTCGAATAAAAGAAAAAAAATTGAATAAAAGTAACTTAAATTAATTTAAACTGTATTAAAAAAAGGTGTTAGTATAATAAAATGTAAATAGGAAAAATCTTTAATGTCGAAAAACTTGAATCAAACTAAATTTCAATTTATAAAAACTTTAATGAAAATAGTTTTCAATTTCTCAAAGCTTTTATGTGAAGAACTTCAATCAATTCAAGCTTGAATAGAAGCAAACAAGTTATCGAAACTTGAGTCTGAACAATCTTAAATTGATCCGTACTTGAATCAAAGTAAACTTTAATTTATTCAAACTTGAATAAATAATTTTCTTTTAATTTAAACTTAAATCAAAAAAAGTATCCGTTTATCTAAATTTGAGTAGGAAAAAATTTCAATGTATCGAAACTGAAATTAAAACAAACTTCAAAGTATTCAAACTTGAATTAAAACAAACTTCAATTTTAAAAAAGTAGATGGAAAACAAACTTAATTATCCAAATTTGTATATGAAGAATTTCAGTCAATTCAAGCTTGAATGGAAGTAAACTTCAAATTATCGATACTTGAGTCGGAATAAACTTCAACTGATCCAAACTTGAATCAAAACAAACTTAAGTCGATACAAACTTTATTCAAACCAATTTATCGAAACTGAAATTAATTGAATATTAAAAATAAATATATTTGGAAACATAAATAAAATATGAATTAGCAAGTAAATAAACAACAAATAGGTTAAGAGTCACTAAGAAACCGGCATTTAAATTTTAGACATTCGATTAAAATATGAATGTACCCTTTTTTATTTTAATAATAATATAAACAAACTTTATTTTATTCAAAACTTGCAACTAAACAAGTTTTAATTTATGCAAATTTGAATTTAAACAAACTTCAATTTATCCAAATTTCAAATTTGCTACTTAGAAAATTATAATTTATTTGTATTTTTATTTTATTTTAAAACTTTATATTATTGTTAATATTTGTTATTCATATTAATTATTTTTATTTTACTTGAGTATACATTTTTTAATTGATAAATTGTGATTAAAAATTAAATTTTTATTGCACCTTTTGTATAAATAAATAAATAATTTAATCAATAAATATGTAATTAAGTAAATGAATAAAATATGAATAAGCAAGTAAATAAACAACAAAGTGGTTTAGAATCACTAAGAAACCGGCATTCAAATTTTGAACATTCGATTAAAATATCAATGTACCCTTTTTTATTTTAATAATAATAAAAACAAACTTTATTTTATTCAAAACTTGCAACCAAGCAAGTTTTAATTTAAGCAAATTTAAATTTAAACAAACTTCAAATTTGCTACTTAGAAAATTATACTTTATTTATATTTTTATTTTATTTTTAAAATTTTATTTTATTGTAGTTCATATTAATTATTTTTATTTTACTTAAATATAAGTTTTTTAATTGATAAATTGTGATTAAAAATTAATGTTTTTATTGCACCTTTTGTATAAAAAAAAAAGAAAAAAATAAATTTAATCAATAAATATGTAATTAAGTAAATAAATAAAAAATGAATAAGCAAGTAAATAAAAAACAAATTTGCAAAGAATCACTAAGAAATCGGGATTTAAATTTTAGACATTTGATTAAATTATGAATCTACCCTTTTTTATTAAAAAATTATAAATAATTTTCTTGGAAAACTCACCAGCTTGATCATGTTGACTGTTAAGGAGGATTAGTTAGCACTGTTGACTGACTAGATGAGAATCTAGTAGTCCTTATATACCTCATTGGCTTGCATCCATCTCTCTCGGAAAGTAGAGAATGGTTGATGGTTGACAATGAGAAAAAAGTTTTTCCCCCACAATTGAATGAGAATTTGGATTATCGCGAGAATTTCCATCGACTGGGTGGGGTCCCCTAAAGGAGGAACTATCACACATTTACACTACTCCTACAGTGTCCATTCAAGGATTTTGATCACCTTAGAACTGATCAGTACCAGACACCAAGGATTCACAGATTTTCCCGACCTTCTCTTGTACTCTATTTTAATAACGTTTTAATAACCAGGAAGGACATAATACGAGAAACTCAGTTTTCCCTTACTTTTTAGTACTAATTCAAGGGTCTGAGAATATCTTTTTACTGCCTCGTAAAAAAGCGCTTTTACTTGAACTGAACAAAAAAAAGTTAAGTATATCTTTCAAGAACTAATTTTCAAGAATGAATTTTCAAGAAATTGTGCCAATTGAAATTTGACTGAAATGAGAAAAAATGTTGAAAAACAATTTCACATCGCGTGATATGAAACACATTTTCTATTATTGGAACAATTCAATTGTTCGAAAAAAAACTTTAGGAAAATAAAATTAGGAAAATTGATTCAGGAAAAATGAATCAGGAAAATATTTTTAGGAAAATATTAGTATTAGGAAGAATGGTTTTTAGAAAAATGTATTTAGGAATGTAAAATTAGAAAAGTCGGTCGGGAATGACCGACTATTATTATTCAAATAATAATTACCTAGCTCCACAAAAAAAAAATCACGGTGGCGAATTTTTAAAAAACTGTACCGTTTTTTAAATATAATTGTTTTTTAAACAAATAAAGTATAATTTTTTTAATACAAATAATCATACTTGAAAAACAGAGCTGCACCTATTTTAAAAATTCGCTTCCGTAAATTTGTAGATAATCTTTTTTTGAAGAAAATGAACTATTGTAAATCAAAATCGCATCAATTTAAAAGAATTTTAAAAAGGAGAAAGGTTTGATTTTCTAAAAATATGGGTAAATAAGCAGTTTTTAAAATTAAAAATTTTTATTCCTAAAAAGGACGTTTTTCCTTCCCAAAAATATAGTTTCGGAAAAGTATTGAATCCTTTAAAGGACACTGGAATTTTTTTCCGGTAGCGTATTTAACCGAGATATATATTAGTTCGATTGACTGTGAATTAGGGTGGTCCAAAAACAAAAAAGTTGAAAATATTATGCTCTCACCCCCCAGGATTGTTCTATATCGAAAAAAAGTTACCCATATTTTTTTGTTTTTATTTCTTTTAATATTTAGAGGTCGCTCAAAGTGCTCAAAGTTTCCCATGCAAAATGCATGGAAAAAATTTTTTTTTCGTAGAATTGATATAAAATCCATGAAAATTAATATTTCTTGATCGGATAGTGCTGCTTCTCTTCAGGAGAGTTCAAAAAACAAGATCCAATAATTTATTAAACAATTTTTTATTATTAACTATTTTTTAAAGGTCCTTAAAAAACCCCATAAAATGAAAAAAACGTAAATTATGGGGTTTTTTAGGGACCTTTAAAAAATAGTTAATAATAAAAAATTGTTTAATAAATTATTGGATCTTGTTTTTTGAACTCTCCTGAAGAGAAGCAGCACTATTCGATCAAGAAATATTAATTTTCATGGATTTTATATCAATTCTACGAAAAAAAAATTTTCCCCATGCATTTTGCATGGGAAACTTTGAGCACTTTGAGCGACCTCTAAATATTAAAAAAAAACAAAAAAATAGGGGTAATTTTTTTTTTCGATATTTAACAATCCTAGGGGGTGAGAGCAAAACATTTTCAACTTTTTGTTTTTCCCATGTATTTTTGGACCACCCTACTGTGAATTTAATTGATTTCAAATTTGATTGACTCAAAATTTAATTTACTTAAAATTCTAATGAATCAAACTTTAATGGATTCAAAATCCAATTGAATTTTGTTTTCAATTAACTCCAAATTCAATTGGTTCAGTAGTTAATTGGCTCCAAATTAACTCAACAATACATTGATTCTCAATTGAATTTACTCCAAATTCAATTAACTAAAAATTCAATTGATCCCAAACTGAATCAAAATTCAATTCAATATTAATTTTAATTTATTCCAAATTCAATTTAATTTAAAATTATAATGACTTAAGGTCAAAATTAAATTGATTTTCATCTAAACTGACTCGAAATTCAATTAATTAAAAATTCGATTGATTCAAAGTTCAATTTTTTAAAATTCAGTAGGTTTTTAATTTAATTGATTTGACTTCAATTCCATTTGATATTAATTTCCAATAACTCAAAATTTATATGACTCGTAATTTAATCAATTGGAAATTCAATTGACTTTAAATCTAAATAGCATTGAATTAATTTTATTTTTAATTTGATTGACTTTTAATAGAATGAACTCAATTAAATTGATTCAAAATTCAATTGACTACAAATTTGATTGACTTATATTCAAGCGTTACAGAATTTAAATCCACCTTAATTTTATTTTCATAAGATTCTCAATCAACTTTAATTTCAATCGATTCAAATTTCAATCAATGTAGACTTTTATCCATGTGAATTGTAATTGTATTAATAATAATTAAATCAAATTTTGGTCATAATTTCTATTTATCAATAGACCCAATTGAGATTACTTATTTCATTTTTAACATAAATGTTAAAAGTAATTTATCCAATCATGTTATTTACTTATTTTACTCAATAAACTGCTTAAATATACATGAAATCAACACTTTAAATTCATAAAATAAATTTCTTTCATTTAGAAATATTGTGTAAAGATGTAATTCTTGTAAATTAATAAAAGAAAATTTATGTATGATTAATCTTTATTGTAATAAAAAGAATCATCAACGTTTTGTAGCAATTTTATTTTAATTGCGAAATAAGAAAATAAACGAATGAAAGTACTTTTAATGTGGCATAAAAAGGACATAAATTTGGTAGATCTGACTTTCATGACTGTTGTAAATTAAAAAGGCAATTTATTTGTTTATATATAAGGGTCTTTAAGATCTATCTTCTAAAGAACTTCTTAATTAAAATTAAAATTTTGAATTATTTTCTTTGTCTAGAATAATTTATTTATTATTTTGCTTCCTCATGGAGGAAGCTCTGTATTTAAATGATTAAAGCACTTAATGATTTACAATAATAGAATAATAATATGGTTTCAAAGTTCACCTACTACATAACCTAATTAAGTGTTTTTCAAAAGTTATATGTAAAAAAGGTGAAATTATTCAAATAAATTTTAACTTACTCCCCTAATTAAGTTGAAATTTAAAATTATTTAAGCACTTTTTTCATTTTATGTTTAAAAATATAGGTTATTTTTAAGTTAAAATTTTCTTTATTTTCGCGAACTTCGAAACATAATGTCTTTGTTGGAAGACATTAAAAAATACTGTGCTTTCGAAGCATTTTATTTGCAACATAAATTTTAATCAATCCAAATTTCTATTGAACTTATGAGGAAACAAAATTCAAAATGGTTAACATAAATGTTAAAAAATTGATCAGTCTGAATAGAAGTTGGTATAATAGGGTTTTTGGTTTTCCTGGATATGACTCTGATATCATAAAAACAAAATACGAAATCCAACATGGCGGACTTAAATTACAAATCTGATTTTATATAATACAAATATTGTTTGTAAGAAATTGCAAAAGTCTCCCAATTTTAATAAACTCTCTAAATCTGAAATAGTAGTTTTTTACTATAAATTAGTAGTTTTCTATTATGAATTAGCGAAAATTGAGCCAAGAATTTTACTAATTTTTTGTTAAAAAACCACTAATTTTTAGTAGAAAACTACTAATTGAAATAACGAAACTACTAATTGAAATAGCGAAAGTTTACTTTTAAAATAAATCGAAATTTTTACTAATTCAATTAGTAGTTTACTACTAAAAATTAATAGTTTTCTGCTAAAAAATAGTAAAATTCTTACTATTTAATAGTAGCTCACTTTCACTAATTCGTAGTAGAAAACTACTAATCCAGATTTAGAGAGAAAGTATTTTGACTTTTTAAGGCTGCTGATTCAAATATTAAAAAAGACAAAAGACACAGTGGAAATTTAAACATTGGGGACATACGTTTTTATTGAAAACCCACAATTTCAAGAAATTAAAAACTCTAAATTATAATTTCCCATCATTTGCTTTTTTAAAGAAAAAGTTTTGAGATCGTTACGATTTTCAATTTTCCAAAATTAGGTTTAATCGATTCATTAATTTATTTTCATCTAAAATGCATAATTTTTCATTCTCATGCAAATGTCTAGATGACATATGTGAGTATTTTTTTTAAAAAACATTTTTTTTATAACTTCTCAATTTTTAATTTTATAACCATATTTCTTTTAGTAAAATTACCCTAGCTTGAAAAACGAGCCAACATTGAAAAAATTAAAAGACAGTCTTTTTAAGGTCTGTTGTTGATTTTTTTAAAAAAAAGTTAACTCCGTACTATTGGATCAGTGCAAAATAATAATTGTAAAGTTAGTTGATTTATTAAAACTTTTTCAAGATACAACAGCTATATTTTAATTTTTTCAGTTAATCATCCTAAATAACATTCTACCTGAAATTTGTAAAAGTAATAAAAACGAGACGTTTAAGGGCATATCTCTGGAACCTTTAACTTTTATGTCCCTTGCATATATTTTGATAATTTTAATCAATTTTTACCTGGTTTTTGTTGGAAATATTAACATTTGATACGATGAACTATTTCCAAAAGATTACACATTGATTTATTAAATAGATAAATAATTATTCCAATTTGAACATCCGATTTTTAACAATGTTTACTTGTCCCTAACCATACTTTCGAATGGTTTATACGTTGAAACTTTGTAATTAATAAAAATTACTAGTTAGATGACACATGTTTTTAAAGTTAATTAAACGATGAACACATTTGTGCATGAAAATTAATATTTTGTTTATTGTGAAGAAAGTTATATGTTTTTAAAAGTTGTCCCTCATTTTTAACCTTTTCGACCGTAATCGTCTTATTTATCATTTTTCTTGAATAAGACTATTGGCACACCAAAATAGTTAATGGAAAATAAAAGTTTAAATAATTAGAATTATTTTGAGACATACTAAATTGATGTGCTTCATGTCTTCAAAAAACTATTCTAATTTAAATAACAGAAAACACGTGTGTACAAAATTTGACAACGATCGTAATACGAGTGATACTTCACGAAAATGAAATAAAAGTATTCAAAAAGTACTTACATATATTTTTACGAGTACCATTTAACATTGTGTGAATGTGCTTTGAGAAAAAATACTTTATTGCAATGATAATGTGAAAATATTTATCAATTACGGTCGACCGTAATCGACCGAAATTTTTTAGAAAGAAATTTTTAAGTCTGAAGTTGCCAATTCTAATGTTCTCAACAGAAATTGTCATTAATTAAAACCTGAAGGTTAAGTTTTAATGTTTATTTCGAGATTGATTTTCACACAAAAATGGAACTTTATTCCTTTATTCCTAGTGCAGTATTATTAATATTTTACTATTCTTATAAATATTGAAAATATTAAACAAACTTATCGTTTTTTAAAAATGATAACCCCTCAAGCAATTCATTTCAACTGTTTTTCATCCTAAAAAGCAACCACCTGTTGAATATTTTTATGTTACAGGTTAAAAATTATTTGTAATTTTAAATAATTTATAATTTCTTGAAGACAATTAGATTTATTTGTCCATTTGTATAATTTGAAAGCTTAGCACTTGAAGTTTATGTAGACAAAGTTTCAATACTGTGCTACAAAAAAAAATAAAATATTTTTTCTTATTGAAAAGTTAAATGTTCCAGAGATATGCCCTTAAATAAAATTAAATTAATGCCTCCTTTTTATTTTTTCCGAAATCCTAGTTTTCTTTTTTTTTTGCATTTTAGTCTATTGCTTCCATCTTGAGGAAACAGGAAGTAGTTTCGATTTCGTAACATCTGTTTTTTTATTATGTCTATATCTATTATTTAAAACATACTGCTGTAAATCATAATGGAAACATTAAAATTTATAATTGAAAGATTTATGCTCCGGTATAAGAATCAGATTCTCTGATTATTAGAAATTTTTTTTTCATTCGATGATATGGAGATCAAGAGCACTGGAGCATGGGCGATCGAGTGTATAGTAGAGATTGCAGATGCAGAATAATTTAGATCCGACGCCATGGTGGTGACATGTTCCATATACAATTGGTCGAGGTCCCCGGGTTACTATTCACGCATCGTGGAACATGATACTAAGCATATTCGCGTGCGTAATCACAACAACAGCAGTAGTAGCAGCAGTCACTGGTATCTTACGGGGTCTTTTATTATTTCAAGGTAATTAACACTGAGTTTTTCTCACGACGAACCACTAGTTTCTGTTCTCAGTGTTTGCTGAATGATAATAGATTCGACCTTCAAGGGTCCCGCCTCCATCTATCAATGATTGTTAGGATTCATCGATACTGCTCAGATGATCTTTGATCATCATCAGCAACATTCTACTACTATTTTTTATGGTTTTCATTTGTTATAATTGTTATATTTGTACTTCTACTCATTAAAGGGAAACAAATGGTCGAGTCCATACCAAGTGATCACACCAATTTCAGTCATATTGAGTAATATTTACGAAATTGATATTTTGGGTTCCTTTAGGAGTAAAAAAAATAAATTTTAATTATTTTTAAAAAATTCAAAATATTTTCGAAAATATTCAAATTCAAAATTTTGAGTACTATTTTTTTTTGTTTTATCATAACTTCTGTAATTTTGAAGCAATTGAGATCATTTTTTGTTAAATTACTCGTATTTAAATACTCTTTCAAGAAAAATTATAATAATTAAGAAATTGTTTATAATTAAATTTTTATTAAAAAAATTAAATTATTTATTTAAACAAAATCTAAAGTATATCATCGATCTTTTTCAAAAAATTCATAAACATAGCCTATAATGTGCTTAAAAATGTAAGCCAAAGAAAAAGATGGTATGTATTATAGTTTTTGAGAAAAAAATTATTAAGTTATGCTAGCGCGGCGCAGACCGGTGTCACCGCTACTCAACGCGTAGTTCCGTAGTAACCGAAATGTATGTATATTATTACATAATATAAATACAGTTAATCGTCATGTTTATTTTTTTATTTTACAAATTGTGCTGTGCACAGAATTTGAAAAAATTTTTGTTTCAATTTTATTCTCAAGGGGTACGAAGGAATGAAATTTTTGTGTACCTTTAATGGTCATAGCTTGATTAAATCTTTCACTTAACAATTGTTTTTCAGCTTCATATTCTGCGTAATTACAAAATTCTACATTAATTTTCTTTAAACTGGATTTTGCCCACTCGTATAAGTCAAGAGGAGTAACAATTTGATTGTTTAATGGTCGTTGTAAACTTGCTTCTTTCAACTATTTTCAAACTATTTTTATCATTCTTTAAGGGGAGAGATAGGTGAAATTTTAACTCAACAAAATTTTTGATGCTCAGAGGTGTCATTTTTTTTCTTACATCAATTAAGATGTAGAATTATGGTATTACATAAAAATTAAAAAACAATATTTTTTTGGTCATTTTCGAAATTTTATTTTTCAAAATCCATACGATGGATTGTAGAAAATCATTTAAAAATCCCACAAAAAAATTGTCGATGGAAAAAATGAAAATTGTGAAAGAGGTTTAATTTTTAAAATTTAAGTTTTTCTTAGAATAAATTTCTCAAACTCCGCAAATTATTTGTTTCTCTATTTTTGACATTACCCCATAATTTTAGGTCTAAAATTGCATAAGAAAAAAAATTAACACCCCTGAACATCGCGAATTTTGATAATTTTACCAGTCCAATATTTTTCTTTCTTCAGTTTTAAATTATTTTAATTATTCACTTATTTTCACTTATTTTTACCAGTTTTTAATTATATTAATTATTTTTCAATTGATTTAACAAATTTTCAATTATTATTCTTAAATTTTAATAGTTTTCCCAATTTTTAGTTATTTTTATTATTTTTCTATAAATTACCAATTTTTTAATTACTTTTTTTTACTTTAATTATTTTCTCCGATTTTTTTAATTCTAAAGTTTGATGTCCATGTACTATGAAAAGATCAGTGTGACTTTCTGAAGCTTATAATTTAAATATAATACACTAACTATATTTACATTATGTAAAAATATACATACATTTCGGTTACTACGGAACTACGCGTTGAGTAGCGGTGACACCGGTCCGCGCCGCGCTAGCATAACTTAATAATTTTTTTCTCAAAAACTATAATACATACCATCTTTTTCTTTGGCTTAAATTTTTAAGCACATTATAGGCTATGTTTATGAATTTTTTGAAAAAGAACGATGATATACTTTAGATTTTGTTTAAATAAATAATTTAATTTTTTTAATAAAAATTTAATTATAAACAATTTCTTAATTATTATAATTTTTCTTGAAAGAGTATTTAAATACGAGTAATTTAAAAAAAAATGATCTCAATTGCTTCAAAATTACAGAAGTTATGATAAAACAAAAAAAATAGTACTCAAAATTTTGAATTTGAATATTTTCGAAAATATTTTGAATTTTTTAAAAATAATTAAAATTTATTTTTTTTACTCCTAAAGGAACCCAAAATATCAATTTCGTAAATATTACTCAATATGACTGAAATTGGTGTGATCACTTGGTATGGACTCGACCAAATAAAAAGAATCGTTTTCTAAAAATAAATACACTGAAAAAAGTTCTCAAAATGAAGAGAATCCGCTTAATTTAATGCAAATTTTCCTCTTATATGAGGAGTACTTTTTCAAAACTTGATAAATTGTTTTTTTTTTTTAGGAAATGAGATATATATGATTTCTATATATTTCAGACTTGAGAAATATGATTATTTACCTTTGGTTCAGAATTTTAAATAAATTTCTCAATTTGTTATCAAAACTGCATAAATCCCTTCTAAATCTGTGCAAATTTGACCATACATGAATAAAAGATGATAACTCCTAAATCTACTAAAATCTGAATTTTATCAAAAACGCAAGTATAATTGACCGAAATCATTTCAAATCATGCAGGCAGTCCAATGGTACATCGAGAATTAACTTTATATGAAAGTATGTTTTTCTGCTCGAAAAATAAAGAGACACGTATTTTTTTAAATTTTCATAACATTTTTTTTTTTTGAATTTTTACGATGTTTTTAAGATATTAACAAAGAAATAAGTTTTTTATAAAATTTTTTTTTAAAATCTCGTAATTTACACAATTTTTAAGCTTTTTAGTTGCTCTTTGGCTCATTCTTTTCTATTTTTTATGCTTTTTAAAAATTTATCAAGGTAAGTAAAAAATATTGATAAACAAAAACAATACTTTGATTTTTTAAAACAACTAAAAAAATTTTTATCTCAAAAAGGCCACCTTTTTTTTTCTTGAAATTTTCAGGGTTTATAGCTACTTAAGTGTACTATTTACCACAAAAATTTCATTTGGTATTTTTTTGTTTCTTAGAAGAAAAAATTATTTTCTTTTTTTTTCTTAAAAACCTCCTAAATTTTCCAATTTTTAAGATTGAAAATCGTTCCTTGGGCCCTTTGTTTACATTTTTAATGCTCTTTTTAAAAATACAATAAAAAGTAATAACAGCTGATAAATAGCAATGTTATCCAACTTTCTTGGAAAAAGAAAAAGCTGTTTTTAGGTTGAAGATCTTTTTATTGAAAAATTTTGAGTTTTATAAAATTTAGCTATTTGGATATAATCAATTTGCTATTATATAAAATTTCCACATTGGTATATACAATTCGTTTTATAGAACTAATGTAACCCTGTAGTACGGGCTACAGTGTACCTTTGAGCAGGTTTTCACATCCCACGCAAAAATAATAATAATAATAATAATAATAATAATATATATACATACTAGATATATTTTATATTTTTATAAAACGTATATTATATGTAATGAATATATGAAAATAATACATTTTAACGTCAAAAAAGAATACTTAACAACAGCTTTTTCCTTTTCCAAGAAAGTTGGATAACATTGCTATTTATCAGCTGTTATTACTTTTTGTTGTATTTTTAAAAAGAGCATGAAAAATGTAAACAAAGGGCCCAAGGAACGATTTTCAATCTTAAAAATTGGGAAATTTAGGAGGTTTTTAAGAAAAAAAAGAAAATAATTTTTTCTTCCAAGAAACAAAAAAATACCAAATGAAATTTTTGTGGTAAGTAGTACACTTAAGTAGCTATAAACCCTGAAAATTTCAAGAAAAAAAAAGGTGGCCTTTTTGAGATAAAAATTTTTTTAGTTGTTTTAAAAAATCAAAGTATTGTTTTTGTTTATAAATATTTTTTACTTACCTTGATAAATTTTTAAAAAGCATAAAAAATAGAAAAGAATGAGCCAAAGAGCAACTAAAAAGCTTAAAAATTGTGTAAATTACGAGATTTTAAAGAAAAAATTTATAAAAAACTTATTTCTTTGTTAATATCTTAAAAACAACGTAAAAATTCAAAAAAAATGTTATGAAAATTTAAAAAAATACGTATCTTTTTATTTTTGGAGCAGAAAAACATACTTTCATGTAAAGTTAATTCTCGATGTACCATCGGACTGCCTGCATGATTTGAAATGGATTCGGCCAATTATTAAATTTATAAATGTTGAAAATTATATCTAATAATAATAAAAGATTATCTGATAGATTTAAGTAGTTCAGAAACATTTCAACGCACTTTATTTATGTGTTCTAATAATTTATTTCAATATTTGAAAATCAGGTATGCTGAAAGAAAATTGAATACCAAAATCCATTATTGTTTTTTAAATAACGGGAATAATAAATAATATTTATGTTTTGGCATACATACCAAAAAATGTTTATTATTCATTATTCTCTCTAGCAAAAATATTAAATTCACTGTAAATTCGTTGTAAAAAAGGTGTCTTATTTTAAAACATTAGACATTTAGAAAGCGCCTTATGGTTATTTCAAGCTATTTCATTGGTTAATAATCATGTAAGATGCTTTTTCATTGATTTCAAATTAAGACACCCTAGAACGTCTTAAAAAAGAAGACAAAAATGTCTTAAAAAGTATTCCTCCTTAATTGAATGGATTTTCCTTTCCTAGAAAGGAATCCTCTCAAATAAAGTGTAATCTTATTAATTGCAGATCAACTTCATAAGTATCAAATTTATGTACACTAACATTTTTTACTTATTCTTTAAAATAAAAAGTATACTTTTAATACACTTTTGTAATAAATATTTGAATAAAAATAATTAAGAAACAGTATTATTTAAGGCAATAATTTAGTGGTTAATCGATTTACTCAAATGGTAATTTATTCTTTGAATGAAAATCATGTAGGTTATAATTTTTAAATACTCTCTGAAATTTTTAAGAGAAGGCACAACGCCTTTTTTTGATCCGTTTAAATTTTCATGACCTTAGTTAGCTATATTTTTTTTCTTGCATCTTTTGGGTTCTAAATATTATATCTTAATTTTTGCTAATTTTGGAATTTTTATTTTTTGAAAAAATTAAATTTGTTTAGATTCCATGCGAGAAATTGGAAAGAATCATTATAAAAGTGTATAAATAATTGTCAATGAAAAATAATGACAATTGTAAAAGAAGTTGATTATTTAAGGAGAGAGACCCATGAAATATCAACAAATTTTTTAGAGGTTCTAATTTTTTTGACACAATTTTTTTTTTACATCTAATGTTATAGTAGGTCATCAAATATTAAGAAAAAAATTATTTGCCCATTTTAGAATTTTAAACATTTTTTTATTTTTTTGAAAATTAAAATTTTAGAAATCCATGCGAGAGATTTAAAAGAATCATTAAAACTCAAATTTGTTCAAATTTTAGAAAATTTTCGAAAAATAGTAAATTTTTTAAAAATTAATTTTGAACCAACATTCAAACAAACTTGGATCAGAGAGACCTTTTTAATGATATTTTAAGTAATTCTACCGAGTTTCGTGACAAAATATTATATACTTTAAGAGAAAAGTTACGGATAAATTTTACCTATAACAGTGACGTCATACTTCATCACATGCCCTTAAAATCAGCTTTTAAATACTAAAACTTTGATTATATTAAAAATTAAATGAAGTCCTTAAATAATTAAAGATAAAGTTTACTTTAATTTATGCATGTTTTACTATAAAAAAATGATTAATATGTTTATAATGTTTCCAATAGTTTATTATTATTTTTTGTTTCCATTTAAATAATTTAAACTTAAAAGTATTTTAAGGTTACATATATGTTTATCTAATTCAAAATAAAATAAAATTCCAGTGTTCTCCGACAAATAAAATATTGATCCAAATCTTTTTATTTTCTTTTGATATAAATTAAAATATTACAAATTAAAATATATACGTAAGTTCATTAATTTATTGAATTAACTTTTCACTAATTTATCACAATATATAACAGAATTTTTTCTTTAATAAGTTATATATTTTTAAAAAATGACACTGAATTATTTTATTATTTTTAATTAATTTTTCAACTAATTTAAAGTTGCATGAATTCAAAAATACAATTAATAATTACGAGCAATTTTAGGAATTTGTTTGTATAGAGGAATAATCTCAATTTTAGAGGGATAATCTTAAATATTTAAAAATAAGTTCAATCACAAAGGAAAACTTATGGTATTTCTCCGATGGGTAGTCCCTGCCAAAAGTTAGTATTTCAGTTAATAGCGATTATTAATTAATATAATTTATTTCTTAACTTATTATTGACTATGAATAGTTGATCAGATATCGGCCAATCGTTTTTTAGTAAGAATGTTTCAAAAATTAACAAAAGTTGCTAAATTTTTAACGTTTTTTAAGATACCTTTTTCCGAAGTCTGTATCTTTTCTTACCATTTTTTAAAAAATGGTACAATTTAGGTCAATAATAGCTTATTTTCTTAAGAAAAACAAACTCTACAACTTCACCTCGTCAGATTTTTAAAAAAGTGGATAATTTTTTAAATACAGCAATTTGTTTATAAATATATTTCTAAATTTTTCTAAATATTTATAAACAAATCGCTTTATTTAAAAAATGATCCACTTTTTTAAAAATCTGATGAGGTGAAGTTGTAGAGTTTGTTTTTCTCAAGAAAATAAGCATTATTGACCTAAATTGTACCATTTTTTAAAAAATGGTAAGAAAAGATACAGACTTCGGAAAAAGGTATCTTTAAAAAACGGGGAAAATTTAGCAACTTTTGTTAATTTTTGATACATTTTTATTAAAAAACGATTGGCCGATATCTGATCAACTATTCATAGTTAAGAAATAAATTATATTAATTAATAATCGTTATTAACTGAAATACTAACTTTTGGTAGGGACTGCCCATCGGAGAAATACCTTAAAAGTCATCCTTTAAATAAAATGAGGAACACTTTTTCAAAACTTGATTAATCCATTCGAAATAGTTTTTCAATAAAAGCGACAAACGTTATATCTTTATTATAAACATAAGTGTTAAAAAAAAAGTTAAAAATAATTTTGCATCGAAGCGATCGTCTATATTAATGAGTAAACCAAAAAAATTATACTATTTATTGTTCTCGTTATTTAATTAACAAAGATGGATTTATTTAGTTTTGTTTCAGTATGCCTGATTTTTAAATATTGAAATGGATTAATAGAACAAACATAATACGCTTTGAAAAAAAGTAGATTTTATCATTTTTAGGATTTATCGACCTTTGATTCAGTATTGTCAAATTGTCAAAGATTTACGCAGGGATTTATTCACTTTTGATAACAATTTAAAAAAAATTTATCAAATACTGAATCAAAGGTAAATAATCATATTTCTCGAGTCCGAAATGTATGGAAATCATATATATCTCATTTTTTAAGAAAATGGATTTATCAATTTTTGAAAAAAGTGCTCCTCAAATATTCTCAGATTGATAAGAAAATTGCGCTTCATTGTAGAAAAATACGCTCATATTAAAACGAAAATTCCAAAGCAATTTAGAAGTAGAATATTCCGTTCAAATTGACAATATTTATTTTCCGTGTAAAATTCACTTTTGAAAAATTTCATAAATCGCAAAATTTTAATACCCTCTCATTCTGAGATAAGAATATAAAAATAAGAAAAAATACCGAAATTGCCTTATAATCTCAATTCTTCTGCTTCAAATTTTCATAATTTTCTTTTTCCTTTAAGAAGGGCAAATTTACATGATTGTTTACGATTACAGGATCAAACAGTGCAACCCAATTGAAAAACCTTGAAAACATGCTGATCATAATGAGCATCATGAGCTAAATCGATTATCGCTTTGATCATTTGATCCTCGGTACGTAAAGTTTCTGAGAAAATTGATCAAATGGCAAGAGAAAGGTGTCTAAGGAAATAGTGAAATATTTTTGCGTAAATTTTTTTTTTATTGCTTCGAATTTTTCAGTCCGATTTGATAGTGATGTGTAATTAAAAACACTTATAATTTGACAGAATGTATTAAAATTAAACGATGATTTTGTTTTTTTATGGTTGTGATGAAACTCGCAATTTAGAGAATTAGTGTAGCTTTCCCACAGTAGAGACAGACGATACTAGTCAGCCACCCCTTAAATTTCGTTGACCACTTCCCAGTAGTTATTTTGAGTTTAGTCAGCCAAGTAGAAAATGAATTTCTGACCTCGCTGTACTACTTTTTTATTTTTTGTATTATTTTCCTATTTTCTGATAATTGTTCATTCGTATATTTTAATATTTTAATATAATTTAATTTAATATAGTTCAGTAGGTAATATTTTCTAAAATTTGTCCAAAATAAGTGTTTCATGAATCGATAGTTTAAAAAACTAATTAACACCATCTTCGAGTCTTTGATAAAATTATCTTTGAATTATTTTCTACAATCCTTGATAAAATTAGCCCTTGTGTATAATTATCAATTTTTTACGTCACACGAACCACAGTTAAAAAATCGAATGATCGATCTTTAACATGATCTATCTGAGATTGTGCGTATTCCTATGTGATTAAACAGACTAAGGACGGCGAGATTCCTCATAACGAGGCGATCAGATGTTCTCGCGTGGGAATCAGTAATTAGATTTATTATTATAAAATGCAGAAACTTGAGTTATATATCTCAGTGTTTTAAATGTTCAGCTTAATTTTAACAACAAGATGAACTTCTTAATTGAAAATTAATTCAATTGAATTAATTTCTTGAATAAAATTTAAACTTTCAATTATAAAATATGAAAATAAATATTTGTATGTAAAATCCAATTCAAGAATAACAATGTACGATTGAGATGGGGGTTTTGAATTTACTGTAAGATTTGCTTCATAATTTCAAATTTTCAATAAATTTTAATGTTAAGAAAAAATAATAGAGATGGGATCTTTATAGGTATGCTAATGTGTAAAGAGATCGCCTTACGAATGACGCGTAGAATATCATGCGAGAAATTAATGTGATGCCTTTAAGTTATGCAAGCCTGGATCACCCGAGTTTAATGACTCAGAAGCAAGGAGAAATATCAAAGAAATCTGCAATTATCATTTAAAACGGATGTATACCTTCTGTTATCGTAAAAAAAATATTAAATCCGATCTTCTAATCTTAACAAAACACTTAATTATCATCATTGCAACACAGCTAAACATACTTCTTAAGAATTTATTAGTTTCTATTTTTAATTATTTAAATTTAAAATAATTTCTAGCAATTATGTCAATAGAGACATTCAAAATGTAATTTATTTGAAACAATTAGAATTAATATATCTTTACAGTTAAGATTTTTTAAAACATTTATTATTTATATTATTTGGATTTTTTAAATATTTGTTTCATATTTATTTTTACATTTATTTGTATTTTATTACTATATTGTATATTCTTAACTCTAACAACAAAGTATTAAATTTGTGCAAATGTTATCTTTCATTTTTTATTTGTTATTTTATGTAATTTCTTTATTATTGAACCAATTTTCTTTATTAAATTATTTATACAATTTGAATTTATTATTAAACTACAAGTTTTTCTACAATCAACTTTTAATATCCTGGAAAAACTCGCAATCACTTTTGAATCTAAATTGGCAGGAATTTTTGACTAATTTGAATTAGTGACTAAATTTTTCCATTTTAAACTACTAAAATTCTTACCAATTCAAATTCAGAGAGCAAAAAAATATAGTTTTCTTTTCGTTTTAAAAAAATTTTTATTCAACTTTAATTTATTTAAAAATATTTTGTTATATCAATTTTTGTCTCTACACAATGACAGTTGTTAAACACAACAAAAATATTATACATTTCCCATTAAATAAAGTAGTTATAGAAAAAAATGATAAAAATACCAGTAGGTCAAAAATAGTTTTTTGTTTTCAGTTAATTACGTTTAATTAAAATATTAAAATAATTATGTATTAATTTTTAAAAATTGTATCAAGAAAAATTTACAAAAATTTCAAATTTTTATTCAACAGTTTGTCATGTACGAAGTGTGTTTTTAAAAATATTCCGACAAGGAAAATAAATTTTAATATTTATAAATTAAATTTACTGAATATGAACAAAACTAAACCTAAAATTTCGACCACTTGGAGATCGAGATGTGAAAATTGCAACTTATCTTCCCTCCTCGCCCTCATCTTCTTCATCAAATTCACCCTCTTCATCAGCAGTTGCTTCTTGATATTGTTGGTACTCGGAAACCAAATCATTCATGTTACTTTCTGCTTCTGTGAATTCCATTTCGTCCATGCCTATTTTTTATAAATACAACGTTTTATTATTTATATTATTATTTAATAAAGTAATTATTTTGGAATTTATAATTAAAAAATTGCAATATCCCAAAATTGCAATTTTTTTTATTTAAAAAAAAAATTACCTTCTCCTGTGTACCAATGCAGGAAAGCTTTTCGTCTAAACATAGCAGTAAACTGTTCAGAGACTCTTTTAAATAATTCTTGGATAGCTGTCGAGTTTCCAATAAACGTAGCCGACATTTTTAAGCCTCTTGGTGGAATATCACAAACTGCTGTTTTCACATTACTGGGAATCCATTCCACAAAATAAGTACTATTCTTATTTTGAATATTCAACATTTGCTCGTCTACTTCCTTCATTGACATTCTGCCACGAAATACGGCCGCAACTGTCAAATATTTTCCGTGTCGAGGATCACATGCTGCCATCATATTTTTTGCGTCGAACATTTGTTGGGTTAATTCTGGAACTGTTAAAGCTCGATATTGTTGCGATCCTCTGAAAAAGTATTGTTCTTTATTTTTATTCTTTGTATTTCATATTAGGATTTTTTATTATTGGGTCAAGCTGCATTATCTTTCACCCAAATTGGCCTCGAACCATTTTTTGAGAATTTTTATTTTTAAATATATTAAAAAGTAATGCTTTAAGAATTTAGTTGTAAAATTTATTTTCAAAAATATTTAATAGTTTAATCAAAAATTAACTTTTAATTTTAAAGGTTCGCTTATTTGGAAATTTTCTTCATGTTTAAAGACGAATATCTCTATTGGAAGGCGAAGAAAAAATATAAATCCTCTTGTGAAAATTTATATAGTTCTAGCTATATAGTTCTAGCTTCTGAGCTACTTTTTAAAAGAAAAGTATTTAAAATCTTCTTCTTTAATAATATTTTACGAAGGTTTATTCTTTTACTTGTTCTCAAACTGAAGTTAGCTTTTATGTATTCGATTTATATTTTCAAATAAATTAAAATTTTTTAATTTGAAATCTTATAAATGAAATATTTTTTAGAAACCATTTTTTTGTATTTAAATTCTTTTTATTTTAAAAGTAATATTTTATTTTCAAAAATATATAAATAATTTTTTACATTTTGATCCTATTTTAATGAAAAATACTAAGACCGTTCACGATTTATATAATAATAATTACTTACGAAAAGTTTTGTTTGATATATTTTGGTAAAAATAAAATTTTACTTTTGAAGTAGAAAAGAATTTAAATATATAAAATTGCACCTAAAAAATGTTTTATTCATAAGTTTCAAATTAAAAACTTTAAATTTGTTTGAAAATATAAGTCGAATACATAAAAACTATCTTCAGTTTGAGAACAAAAAAAGAATTTTACTTCGTAAAAAGTTATAAAGCTGAAAATTTTAAATACGTTTATTTTAAAAAGTAACTTTAGAACCAGTGTAAAAATTTTATAGTGAATAGTGCTAAAACTAATTTAATTTTCACAAGAGGATTTACATTTTTTCACCCCTTCCAAGAGAGATATTTGGCTTCAAAAATGAAGAAAATTACAAAATAAACGGATTTTCAGTCGACAGTTTGCTCGTTGGAGTAACAAATTGAAAAAAGAGCAAAAAATCATAAAACTTTAATTTAAAATACGTCTAATGAGGTAAGATTTAATTAAAAAAACTTCAAAAAATAGCTGTAAATAAGGTTTTAAGGAGGTTCTCTCCATTTACATAACCTCAAACTAGAAAGTCGTTTTTCACCCTAAATAAAAATATTATTTAAATTAATTTCACGAAATTTTGAAAGATCCAGTTGTGCATTTTTCAGGAAAAATTAGTTTGAGATAAAATTTTTTGCCAAACAATAATTATTTAATATTTTATGTTTTTTCATTAAATTTAATTTACAACTGCAATTTTTATCCAATTCTGACAAGTAATAGCTTATTTTTCTAGTTTTAAGATTCTCTACAATTTTATTTGTTAAATAATATTCTGTTTAAAAAATACGTAAAAAACAATTTTTATTTGTTTGATAACTTTTAATTGTTTAAACAAAAATATTATTTAACAAAACCCAACAAATAAAAATGTAGAGAATGTTTCAATGAGAAAAATGAGATATTATTTTTCAAAATTGGATGTTATTTGCACTTGTTCATTGAATTTAAAGAAAAAACTTAAAATGTTAAATAATTATTATTTGACAGCAAATTGCAACTAAACCTAATTTGTTCTGGAAAATATACAACTAGCTCTCTAAATCTGAATTAGTAGTTTTCTACTATGAATTAGTCAAATTCATGGCTCATTTTTCTCTAATTCATATAGTAGAGAACTACTAATTCTTAGTAGAAAACTACTAATTCTTAGTAGAAAACTACTAATTTTTAGTAAAAAACTACTAATTCTTAGTAGAAAACTACTAATTGAAATAGTGAAACTTTACTTTAAAAAAAAAAAAAAGATTTTTTTACTAATTTAATTAGTAGTTTTCTACTACAAAATTAGTAGTTTTCTACTAATTCTTAGTAGTTTTCTACTAAGAATTAGTAAAATTTTTACTATTTTAATAGTAGCTCACTTTTCGCTAATTCATTAATAGAAAACCACTAATTCAGATTTAGAGAGAGATTTTTGAAAATGTGGTGATGGCAACAGTCATTTTTTAGTTTGAGGTTATGTCAATAGAGCAAACCTCCTTAAAATTTCAAAAATTCATTACTTTTACCTTTTTCTCTAAATAAGGGTTTCTTTAGTTATTTAATTATTAAAGTTACTTTTATTTATCGAAAATAAATTAATTATCTATAGTAAAAATATGCATAAAAGTTACATTTTTCTGAACCTTCAAAGATAAAAAATTAATTTTTGATTAAACTATTAAAAACAATTTAAAATAAATTTTACAACTAAATTCTTAGAACATTCCTTTTTAATATATTTCAAAATAAAAATTCTCAAAAATTTTAATGTTTTTTAAGGGCGCGACCAATTTGGGTAAAATATGTATAATAGTTTGATCGTATTATTTTATTATTATTACTATTATTACTATAATTATATTCGTGTATTTCCAATTAGTACAAAACTACCAATTAGATTTGATTATACTTTACACTGCGTACTCAAATACAAAAAGAAATATTAAATAAATACTTTAATCTAGTCATTTAGTAATGAATTGCCAAGTTTGGAGGGCGTAGCTAACGAAAAAGAAATAACGTACGATTAAACCTTACAGGGAAATTGCTCAAGAAGCGAGTCCCGAATTAGGCAGCGCAATAAAAAAAAATTGCACATTAGGATGACAAACGATTTTTTATGACAATTTTTCATGACTGTGGAAAATACTCATTACCTTGACGTTAGAGGGGCAAAGCCTGGAATGAAAAAGTGCAGACGTGGAAAAGGCACCATATTGACTGCCAATTTTCGAAGATCAGCGTTCAGTTGTCCGGGAAATCTTAGACAGGTTGTGACACCACTCAAGGTCGCACTGACTAAATGATTTAAATCCCCATAAGTAGGTGTTGTGAGTTTTAATGTTCTGAAGCAAATATCGTACAAAGCTTCATTATCTATACAATAGGACTCGTCTGTATTCTCCACCAATTGATGCACAGATAAGGTACAATTATAAGGTTCTACAACTGTATCGGACACTTTTGGCGAAGGTACAACACTAAACGTCATCATAATTCTGTCCGGATACTCTTCTCGAATTTTGGAAATTAGAAGGGTTCCCATCCCGGCACCAGTGCCACCTCCGAGCGAATGTGTCAATTGAAATCCTGTTGATAAAAAAGTGTTGATGTTGAGTCAGAATTTTTGAAATCAACGAGCACAGAAAAAAGAAGATTTTGCTTTTTTTAAATATTGAAAACATTATTATTTTAGATCCTAAAAATGTTTCAATCAAACGGAAAATTTTGTAGACAATTTTTACAAAAGTTATTGCAACATAAACATTTTTAACACTTTTTAAATCAAAGCTTTTTAGCGATTTAAGTGTACCTTGTATAGAATCAAAAGGAATAAGGCAGATTTCACTTACTGTTCGAAAAGTTAAAAAAAAAATTATTTCCATAATTTGTTTATAAACAATTAATTTTTTTCGAAGTTCTTCTCATTTTAAAAATGGTCAAAAAATAATAAATTACACTTAAAACTCTAAGTAATCGAAATCCATTGGGAAAATTAATGAGCGATTTCCATAAGATCATTTTTAATTATTTTTTGTAATGAAATTAATTTTTTTATTTGATTGATAATATATATCTACTAAACTATTATAAATCTCTTTTTTATTATTATAAATTATAAAATTTTCTAAACATTAATTTCTAAGTGAAACATAATTTATTATAAATAAAAAATTCGTTTATTTGTATTAATTAAAATATATTTCTAAATGAACAAAAATCCATTCATTGTTTTACTCTATAAATAAAAGTATATAGCGGTTTAAAAATTTCAATTTCGTACCGAGATTTAAAAAATACTTAAATATATTTCATGGATTTTAAATTCTTAATTCATTTCAAGATTTTTAAAAATAAAATCTATTTAACGTCTATAAATAAAAGTATAATAATATACTACAAAATAAAAATAATACAAGTCAAATTAATAATTAATTCAATCCCATTAATGATTAAAAATATAAAAATGTTTATTTTACAATTAACTTTTGTAAAATTTTTTTTTAATTTTTTCATTTCGTAGAAACTTTTTTATGATATGAAATTATAATTTTCTTAATATTTCGATAAAAAAAAATCTTTTTGTTTGTTATGTTTTTATGAATTCTGACCCTTTATGATGTTTGGATTATTAGTTTTTAAATTTTCATTATTTTTAAATTTATATTTATATTCATGTTTCATTGTATTTTATTTTAGGTTCAATCCATTATACATATTTCAATTGACGTCGTTGCGGCCTATTTTTAGAAAAATATGACAATTCGTAATAGTGGTTTTTAACATCCGTATAATTTATTTTTGGCAAATATATTATAAAAGTATTTGTATTTGCTTTGGAATTTTAATTTTGAAGTTGAGATGCAAGGAAAGAAGGTTATTTTGACAGCTGTGAAAACCTATTAAAAAAACACAAAAATAATTTAAATAGTATGAATGTTTTGATTTATATTTGTTTAAAATAGTTGTATTTATTTAGTCTCTATAAATCTGAATTATAATGGTTTTCTACTAATGAATTGTCGAAAAGTGAGCCACTATTAAATAGTAAGAATTTTACTAATCTTTTAGTAGAAAACTACTAATTTTTAGTAGAAAAATATTAATTAAAATAATAGAAAACTATTAATATAGATAGTAAAACTTTAAAATTTAAATTAGTAGTTTTTTACTAAAAATTAGTAGTTTTCTGCTTAAAAATTAGCAAATTCCTTACTATTTAATAGTAGCTCACTTTTCGCTAATTCATTATGTATAAAACTACTAAATCAGATTTAGAGAGTATATTAATTAATTGCTGTGTAAAAAAGTCAAAAATGTTAGATCAAAATTAACTTTAAACTTACCTGTCGAATGACGAAAATCATCATATTTTTATTACATTTTTCTAGATAGTTTGTAAATATTAAAAAATTTATTACTACTTAATATTAAGTACTTTCATCGTACTTTCATATGATGGGTTGATTTTTTAATTTTATGATTTAGAAATATGAAAAATGTTACCTTGAATGTTGAACTTTCCAGGATTTTCGATGATTCTTAACAATAATAACTTCTCAGCTACACAATAAAAAAATCCATTTCGGTCTTAATATTTAAGTTTGACCTTATTTTCTATTCTATCAAATTTTGTCATTGGATTTCGAGCTATTTTACAGTTTTCTTCAGTTTGGAAAATTGAAATTTTAGGTTAAAATGCAAGTAGTTTTACGAAACTGAAGTTAGCGGTCTCAATGTCAATTTATTTGTTTAAATTCAAATTTAATTTTGTAAATAAGATTTAATCATTGAAATTCATTAATATCTTTGTTGTTAACAATAATTTTTGTAATTGACATTATTCATATTATTATTGTCAAGAATCATAATATTAATGAATTTTAATCATTAAATCTTGTTTACAATCTTCAATTTGAATCGAAACAAATAAATCCATGTTGAGACAGCTACATTTCGTATAAATTGTATTCGAAATAAAGTTTCGTATAAAATAATAATGATCAATAAAACTAAATAAAACTGTAAAATATCTTCGAATCCATCGGCAAAATTTGATTTAATGAAAAACAAGATCTAACTGAAATATTAGCAAAAAAATATCTTCGAATCCATCGCCAAAATTTGATTTAATGGAAAACAAGATCTCTGAAATATTACCAAAATTGAATTTTTTCATTTTGCACCTGAGGAGTTATACGTGGTTAACATCACCGAAAATCCTGGAAAGTTCCACATTCAAAGTAAAATTTATCATATTTATACATCATAAAATAAAAATTCCAATCCATCATATGAAAGTACATTGAAAGTATTAAATATTAAGTATAGTAATAAATGGTTAAATATTTACAAAACTTCTAGAAAATGTAAGAAAATTATGGTGAATTTTGTCATTCGACGGGTAAATTTAAAAATAAATTTTTACCCAACATTTCTGGCTTTATTACATAGCAACCAATTAATATAAGTAAATTAAACTATTTTGTAAATATAGTTATATTTATAAATATAATCAAAACATTTATACTACCTAAATTCT
This sequence comes from Ganaspis brasiliensis, assembly GCA_037103525.1. Lineage (NCBI taxonomy): Eukaryota > Metazoa > Arthropoda > Insecta > Hymenoptera > Figitidae > Ganaspis > Ganaspis brasiliensis. Next base: position 542,629 of record JAZKLR010000256.1, on the reverse strand, counting down.
TTCTGTATTTTTTTATTATCTTTTCACATCTGTCAAAATAACCTTTTTCCCGTGAGTATTTCAACTAAAAAATTAAAATTCCAAAGCAAATACAAATACTTTTATAAAATGTTTGCCAATAATTAATTGTACTCTTATTAAAAAATCATTATTACGAATTATGAGATTTTTCTCAAAATTGGCCACAACGATTTTAAGTGAAATATAATGGATTGAACCCTTAAGCATTTACTTTCTTTTTTATTTATTTTATTTACTTATTTTGTTTTTTATTTTCAAGTCTTTCGATATTTCGAATTATGTATGTTTTTAACAGATAATAATTTTAATTTAAGTGATTTAAAATAACCTTGCAGGCAATCGCAGCTTTCAGCTTCTTTTCGAACGACATCAAGAACAGAATCGACTAATTCGGCTCCTTCTGTGTAATGGCCTTTTGCCCAATTATTGCCGGCTCCACTCTGGCCGAAAACGAAATTATCGGGTCGAAAGATTTGGCCAAATGGTCCAGATCGCACAGCATCCATAGTGCCAGGTTCCAAATCGACGAGAATCGCTCTAGGGACATATTTTCCACCGGTCGCCTCATTATAATAAACGTTTATCCTTTCTAATTGAAGATCCGAATCTCCATGATACGTTCCAGTTGGATCAATTCCGTGTTCGTCCGATATTACTTCCCAAAACTGCGTAAAAAAATTATTTTATTTAGTTGTTAATTTTATTCAATTGTTTTTATAATTGGGAAACACTTTGCTACAAAAACTACTTTATTTTGTATTTTATTAATGATGAAGGATAAATGTTCTTAGAAGAAATAATTTATTTAGATTTTAATGATTTGAAAAAATTTTAATATTGTAAATATTATAATACTTGTAAATATTATAATCTATTCCAACATAAATAATCAATTAATATAGTTAGACAATATTAATATTTAAATATTTGAAACTTTTTTAATTAAAGAAAAGTTTATATTAGAAAAATTTGAGAGTAGCCTGAAATACTGAAAAAAAATGTAGAATCATCAAATTCAAAATCCTTAAATTCATGTAAAAATAGAGAATCGTCAAATAGATTTTATTTTTAAAAATCTTTAATTTAATGTAGTTTTTAATAAATAGATAAATACATTTAAGATTTAAGAATCATTTAATAGATTTAAAGTTTCAATATTTTTGAATAAATTTGAAATTTGGATCATGAAATAGATTTAAATTTTTTAAATTTTTGTATACATTTGAACTTTTGGAATAATTGAAAAAATGTAAAATTGCAAAATCTTTAGATTAAAAATTGGACAGTCCTTAAAAACAGTTTTATTTCAAATGACTTATTTTAGTTGGTTTTAATTAATTAATAATTAGTATTTTTTTAATTGGCAAAGAGACATGTCAACAGATAAATTTCTACCTTTGCGCCAATTTGATTACCACATTGGCCTGCTTGTAAATGAACAATTTCACGCATATTTTTTCACTTAACACACTTCGTTTACGGAAAATTAGCCGATAAATTGTCTGCAGCTATGTGATTCTGATTAAACTCTTAAACTTTTACGAGAAACTGCGAAGAAGAAATTTTGACACTGCCAATTAACAACAATTCATTTGTTTTTGTCGCTCCTGGATACCAAAAAGTTCTCGAGTTCACATGTTTTAAAATCATATTACTTTATTAACGAACAATTTTGTGTGTGTTCTTTTTATTTTATTTTAAATCAATAATGAAATATTAAATATTAAATATTTTTTTAAAATACTAAAAGTAGGATAAAATTCGTTACATATAAAATCTTGATTACATTATTTAGAATCAATTTCAACAGTTTAAAATTTACGATCAAAAAAATGCACATAGGCTAAAAAATTTAAAAATTTAATTTAATTTCTCAATTATAACAATTATATTTTTGACAGAAAACTCTGGAATAGATTTTATTGGAACTTATTGTTTATTCTTTAAAAATTTGTACTAATTATGCGCTTGGTTAAAATTTGGGAATTTTCAAAACGATCTGAAATTTTGCAAGAAGTATCAATATTGTAATTAAAATAAATTCTAAACTTTCTTTTATCTCATATATTAAATTATTTAGACTTTAAATCTTGAATTAATCAAAATCTGAAAAGTCAAAAATGAATTATTTTGCATATTAACAATTATCCTTTTTTTATTAGAATTTTAAGAAATTTTACATTTTGGATCCAATTGTTTTCTTATAATTTCTTATTTTTTCAGAACCTTTTCTTATATTTTGTATTTTCTAATAGCTATTTTATTCTCCTTCTTAAAACATTTTTTTTACTTGTATTGTTTCTAACATTTGGTTTGTTTTTTTTTTTCAAAAAGATTTTATTTAATTTTCTTCTTTTTACACAAATTATGTACTATTATTTCGAATACTTTTTTTTATAAAGTTCAATAAAATTTTCTTTCCTCTCTTATTTTTATATTTTAAAAACAATGTTTTGGTAAATGTTTTCTGTCTGGTTTCTTCGAGATTTTGAAATTTGTTTATAGACTTTTTAATGCTTTTAAATCTTCTAATAATTTTTTTGCTTTTTCTCTTGTAGTTCTTTCTCAAACTAAGTTCATATATTTTTGTTTAAATAAAAATGACGATCCTATATTAATTATTTAAAACTGACTTTTCTAATATTTCTTTTAAACCAATTCGTATTTAAATAATTAGATTTAAATAATTAAAAGAACAAGTCAGAGAAAATTATACTTTTCGATTCGGAAAATTCAACAATTTGAAAATAATCATTTGCAAGGCACTCTGGAAAAATTTACTTAAATTAAAAACCAATCAAGGATTATAAATTAATTCCAATTAATTCCAGTTCATAACCTGCAAAATTTACATTAAAGGAAAGCTTCTATTCAAATAAAAATTTTTTCTAATTTATTTTATTGAAACAGAACTCAAACTTCTAAATATTTACCTACTGCAAATTTCTACTAAAAACTTACTGAAAACTAGATTTATCGTTTTTTAGAGCGACTTTTTCTGGACAAAACATTTCATTATCTAAAAACTGGAATAAAAATCGTTAAAATGCTGACAACGAGCCATTGTTCGAGAAACGCTAAAATTCTGAATATATAGATATGTAGATGCATAAATAATGAAAATCAGTTGTTACGCCAAGTGCAAAAAGAAAACCGAGAGAGAAAGAGATAATTGTAAGAGCACAAAGATTGACTATTAGCTTACAAACGACGGTTTTCCAACCATTAGCACGACAGTTAGCTGCACGACCGGAAGTTTGTGAAAAAGTGGGTTAAGGTACGACACGTGACCTATAAGTCACATAATTCTCAGTTTACTTCTTGGACTTGCGTTACATGCTTTTTTCTTATTCTCAGTGTCTAACAGTTCAACAATAAGTAAACAATAGGATTATACTGTTATCAAAACTTGCAGACAATGAGAAATTATCTTTTTTCGAGTTTTCCAAAAGTGACTATCTCAAGAATCACAGTTTTTCCCACTTTTTTACCTAATACCCTTTTTTCCCCCTTTTCCCCCTTATTTAGAAAAAATTACCTAAAATCCTACTCTTTGACTCTGAATTAGTTAAAAATAACTAATAAATAGTAAAATCGTGCCTGAGCTTTTATTTCAACAATTTGTTAAAAATAACTAATTGTTAGTAAAAAAATGACTAATTTTTATTAAAAAGATAACTAAAAAATAGTTAAAATTCGACTAATTGAATTAGTAAATAGAATTTTACTAAAATATTAGTTATTTTGACATAAGCTAAAATTAATTTGACTAATAATTAGTTATTTTTTACTAAATGATTAGTAGAAATATAACTATTTGAATTAATTACTGAGTTTTTGCTTTCAAATTAGTTATTTTTAACTAATTCAGATTTTAGCAAATAATTTATTTCTTAAAACGTGCAAAGTATAGGTAATGGATAATTTTTTTTTTTATTAATCAACGTAAAACAATTCTATGAAAAAACTTATAAGAAATTCTTACAAAATTTTCCAAAATATTTCTACTATAATTCCAGTAAAACATGAAAAAAATTTTAAAAAATAAACTCTTATGAAATTTTGTATAGAAATTTGTGGGGAAATTTTGTAATAGCAATTTTGAATGAATTTTGTTGTTTTTTCTTAAAAGTTTTTTTATAATACAGGTATTTACTAAAAGTTATTGTAATTCCAAGAAAATCCATACTTGAAAGAAATGGTTTTGCCAACTCTTTATTATAGATACTATGTACCTATGTATATTCAAAAAACTAGAATTCTCGAATTTTCATAAAAATTCAAATAATTCCCAAAATAATAAACTTTATTCTATGTTCTTAGGTTTATTTCAAAATTTATATTCTATAAAATCGAAATATGAAGCTTGTTAATAATTTTCGGGCAAGTTTTCTAAACTACATTTATTTGAATTTTATAAATTTCTTTTATGTCTTTAATATGATGATGGATTCTGTTTGTAACTAGTTTATGGATATGTTAAAAAACTTGTATAAAGTTTATTTCTAGATTTTTCAAAACCCCCTTTTTAAAAAAAAATTCTCCTTTTTTACCTAAAATTGAAAAAAAAATCTATGTGATCCCTGTTACCTCTGTTTAAAAATGAACTTTTGTTTTTGTTTATTCTTTTAAAGTATTGACAGTTTTTTCATTTTTTCAAACTGTTTAATTTTTATCTTATAATTTCTTATTTTTACAAAATTTAAATTTTTTTTCTACTTTTACTTTTGATATATTTTTTTTATTTGTCTTTTTATTTTAGGATTTTCTTTAATCTTCCTCTTTTTATGCAAATTATTTAATATTATTTAACACAATTTCGTTATTATAACATTCACTAAACTCTTTATTTCGTTGATTTTCATAATTATTTGCATATTTTTAAAAATAAATACTCTCATTTTTTTGTAAGTTTATTCAATTTTTTTTACATCTTGTCTATTTTTTGCAAAATTATTTGCAAACTTACTTGTTCTTGCATAAAGTTTTTAGATTTTCTTTATTTTTCTAAATTTGCTGTTTGATTTATTTTAAGTGTAATAATATAAAAATGTGTTTGGTTTAATTTGCATAAAGTTTTTTATTTTTAAAGGATTTTTAAGTTTCTTTTGTGGACTTTCTTTTTATTTATCTTGATATATACATTTTTTAATTTTATTTTTTGTACTTTGTACATTTTTTTAGTTTGTTAGATTAAGGAAAAAAACGAGTCAGAATTATTTTGACTCAAAACTTACTTTGAAAATTATTATTTTGTACAAACTTAGATAAATGTTATTTTGTACGATTGCTAAAATTAAAAGATTTTTAGGTTCTAATTATTAAATATTTGATTTTGATGAATTAATTGAAGTGTTGATTATTTGTTTAATTAATTTATTCAATTGATTAATAGTAAAACCTTTAATTTAAGATGTACAAAATAACATTTATCTATGTTTGTACAAGATAACAATTTTCAAAGTATGTTTTGTGTCAAAATGATACTGACTCAAAAAAACATTTCTCTATTTTCTTTCTATTTATTTAATTTTGTTGATGTTTCACTATTTTTCAGTTTTTTTTTAATTAATTCTTTAATTTTTGGCATAATTTTTTCATTTCTAAGAAGCATTTTTTCTTCTTTTCAATTGTTTAGTTTTGATCTTATAATGACGAATTTTTGAAAACATTTATATGGTGCTTTTATTTAAATTTTCCAATTTTCTACTCTTTTGAAAGCTTTTTTTCTTTTATTTTATATTATGTGAATTGAATCTTGTACTAAATATTGACATTTGAATCATAATAAATTATAGAATTTCTTTTCTTTTAAAATTTTTTTAAATCTTACAAAGTTTTATTCATTTTTTTTTATTCAATTTGTAAAATAATTCTCTAATTTTTCTAATTTTAGAATTCTGTCCTCTTTAATAATATATTTTAACGTTTTTTTAATATTATCTTCTTATTTATTATTTTAATTTAAAAAAATGTTCATAAATAGTTTAATTTTTTGAAAAGAGTTTCTACTTTTTTATATATAATTATGTCACTGTTTCATTCATGTGTTGTTTTTTTAAAATTTTTTCTTCATTTCTTTAATAAACTACTTACAAATAAACATTTGAAAATTTTAAATACTGATTACATTTAAAAAAAATCAATTTTTGATTTTTTTCAAAAAATCATGATTTTTATCAGCCCTGATTGATATTTGGATTTTGTGGTGAAACACAAAAGTTTTAAATTCGTTTCAAAATTCGAATTTCAAAGAATCAAAATTGTTAATCAGTTACAATGTCAATTGTAATTATAATATAATAAAATAAAGTTGATAAATGAGTTATTTTTGCAAAGTTTGGAAGATACTTTTATTTTATTAGGATTTTCACCTTTGAAACTTTGACTTTTAAAGGCTTGTTTTTATTTTCTCGTGCATTTAATTTGAATATGTGCGAGAAATGAAAATGTATTTCCAATCCTGTCTGATTAGTAATCATTTTCATTGACGAGAAGTTGCAAAACTTGCTGAGGGGCTCGACGTATGAGCATCATCTGCATTGGATGCAGCGAGAGTATTTGCCTATACCAGTTTTTATCTTGCATTCACTCACACACAATCGCAATATACATTAAGAATAAATTTCTCACAAATACCCTTAAACCATTAATTAAATGCCTATATATTCACGGTCACAGGTTTCAATGAGATCGCTCTCACCGACTCAGTATTACGCATTTGGATTTTATATTCAAGCAATTATATATTAATATTTTTATTTCAAATTTATTTGTAATTTCTTTTCAAAGGTTTCTTTAAAAATTGTAAAACAACAAGAAAGTAATAATAATGTACTGGAAAAATTTGAGTATAAGTTTAGTAAAGTTAAGTAACTTTTGTTTCAACTTAAAAAATCTAAAAAATGTATATTAAAAATAAGTATAATAATAATGAATATTATAATAATATTAACAATAAGAAACTGCATAACTGTAACCAGAATGTTGTAAAAAGAATTTACATAATTTTGTAAGAGTTACAAAAAAAAAAGTATTAAAAACGACAAGTTATGACGAGATTAAAGAGACAACAAGAATTCTTTTATAATAAACAAAAAGTAAATAAACAGAAGGCGGACTTAAGTGAATCAAGGTAATTTACTGACATTAATGTTCAGTGGATTAGAAACACATGATACACAGGACGCCGCAAATAATTTATGTATAACACTTATGACTATGTTATTTGTCATACAAATCAATAACAAATGTATAAAAAATACATAATACACAAAATGCATTTGTGCGAGAATCAGTTTTATAAAAAAGGGTAATTATTGTCAATGTCAAGCAGGGCTTTAGTTTTAATTATATCAATCTTGTATTCTATATTTAGAAAAGAAAATTATTATTTCTAATGTTAAAAAAAACTTTTATTAAATACGTTTAATAAATTTTGAATTTCGAACTTCTGAAAATTTGTTCAAGTAAATCAGATTAAATGCTTAATTTTTTGAATTTGAGTAAGTATCATTTTGACACAAGACTTACTCATTTAAATATTGTTATTTTGTACAACATTTGAAATTAAAGATTTTAACATTAATCAATTAAATAAATAAACTAAACAAAATGATACTTACTTACTATTAATATCTGATTTTTATGAATTAATTGAAGTATTTAATATTTATCTAATTCATAAATTTAATTGATTAATGTTAAAATCTTTAATATTAGCATTTGTCCAAAATAACATTCACCCATGTTAGTACTACATAACAACTTTCATAGTAAGTTTTGTGTCAAAATGATACTGGCTCTTGAATTTATGCACTTTAATTTGAGAAATCAGTCATTAAAAACTTTCATTATAATGGATTTTTAAACAGTATGTATTTTTTTATTTCAAATTCTCGTTTTCATCACAAGAATAACAAAATATAAAGTTTTATTTGATTTTGGTATAAAATTTACGCAATATTTATACCAAAAATCGAGGGAAAATTCGTTTTTCTTTTTTTATCGCTTTATTTATTGTCGTATCTACATTTTCTTGTGGCACTGAATTTTAGTTTTCGCTATATAATTTATAAATAGAAGAAATTTTGGTTCTAATTGTTTTTATTATTAGTTAAATATATAACAAATAACATAATAACAAGAATTTTATATATTATTATAATAACTATCTTTTTGTTTATTTATTTTTTAAAAGAATATAAGTGAATCATCTGAAAGAAAGTATTGAAAATTGATGTATGTTTTCAATTATCTTTATGTCAATAATCTTGTTTAATTGAATATTATTAAGTATTTTTATTAATACTACTAAAAATCGTTCTGTCAATGCTCTTGTGTTTAAACACAATTTAAACGATTTGTATTTAAAAGAGAAAGGAAAAAGAAGTATTAGCAGCACCATCGTTGAGCAATGCCAAGAACTATAATCTTACTTCTTTTATCCCTCGATGGTATATAAAAAAATGTAAAATTCTATGAATTCAAAAGTTAAAAATTTTCATACAATTTTGTTAAAAAATTTCCGTAAAAAATTATTTATTCGATTTTTTCCTCTGATGTTAAAAATCTGAATCTAAAATATTAATATTAATTAAAGAAACTGTTTTTATTGTTAATTAAAATCCATTCATATTTTACTAAACTGTAGTAGATTCGCCAATTATACAAACTTTGTAAATTAAAAATAAATCTAGAAATTTTGCAAATATAATTAATAAATTTAATCTCTATTTTAATTAATTTCTATATCTTACAGAAAACCAAATATTTTCTATAGAATTTAAAAACTCCCAATGCAAAATTGTATTTTTTATGGAATAAAACAAACAGCAAATGATTTATAAAAAAGAGTTTATTTTTCAATGTTTTTTTTCGATATGATCATTGTTTTGAGAAATATTGGCCTAATAAAATACACAGTTTGAAAAAATAAAATCAGTTTACATTTTTATTGAAAAATCAGAATTTAAATTATCGACGTGCGGCAATTAGTGGATTATAGTATCCTGGATAAGAATAGAGCGAATATGCCGGTGCTGGGGCAGCAATGGCTGCTGGAATACTGTATGCATGATTTATTGCATGGGCGTTATAAGAAGTAGCGTGGGTGCCTATTATTGGTGCTAAAACTCCAGGATGTCCATATCCAACAGCTACTAGAGCGGCAATTAAAAACTGAAACAAAAATTATGTCCAAATTTACAAAATTTATATTTCGAAAGATAAAAAATATAAATAATGTTATAATACATTAATATACAGAATATATATAAAAATGAATAAATAAAAAATATAATAAAAATGTTGGTAAAAAATTATTATAAAAAATTGTTATAAAATTGTGTGATTATTTTCTGAAATATATATTTTTTCATGTTATCAGATTTAAGTTGCATTAGAAATCAGAATGAACAACATAAAAATTTGTGATTTATTTATATTAATTTATATATTTTTTCAACAAAACATTTTAAAATTATTTTAATTTTCTTTAATAAAAATATATAAATCTTAACTAAATTTATTTTATTATAAAAAATCAATTAAATCACAAACTTCTCTAAATAGTATTTAATTCCATCAAATTGGTTAATTTTATTATCTATAAATTTTATTTACTAATGATAAAATTTGAATTTAAACAATTAAATATTTATCTAATTATAATTTAATTATTTAATCTTTTAAAATATTTTTAATCGAAATCAAAAAAGAGGTAAATTATTATGAATAATTAAAATAATTTTAAATATTTCACTAATTATAATATTTTTTTTATTATAAATAATTTATATAAAAGTTTAAGTTGAGTAGGGAAATAATTTTTAAAGATCTCTCTTTTTATCTCTTTAAATAGATATTTAGCTATTCCAGGTAAAATCCTTCCGTTCCCGGAAACGATTTTTATTTCTAAAATTAAAGAGCTCGAATTATAAATTTAAATAATAACAAATCTATTTTATTTTTTGACCCTATAACAAATTATTTAATATCTTTAAATTGATTAAGAACCCTAATCTTTTTAATATTCATCCACAAATTTTTTAAATATTATCATCAAAATACTTAAAAATTTGACAATCCTTAAATTTAGGCAGTATAGGCAGTTGATGAATTACTGTATATTTATTTTTTTGTTGTACTAAATAGGGTATTTTTGCCCGTCTATGAAATAAAATAAAAATAAAATAAAATTTATTTATTTTTAATGAAATAAAAATGCCCCTAATTTAACTACATAAGTTTTTAACCCGTCAAAAATCCGTTTTTTTATACTTAAATTTTTTTTTATTCTATAACTTCTCTAATTTTTATTGTTGAACCATAGTATCTTTACAAAAATATGTATTCTAAATTAAAAAACGAACTAATTGGTCTACATAAAGTATATATTTCCCTGGAAATTGATAAAAATAATAACCTTTTCTTATTTCTAACAAAATTGAAAATTTATTTTTTTGTATTGTTTTAATCTATTGCTTTCTCTATGAGAAAACAAATTATTTTGCTTACACGAAGTATTGTTAGTTTTACTTAATTTTATTTATTCAAAAGATTTTATTTATTTCAAAAGAAATTTTAAGAATTTCTTTTGTCTTATTTCTTTGTTTTAGAATTTTTTTTTTATTTATTATTTGTTACACTGAGAAAAATGAGTTAGCTACTATATGGATAGCTAATTTTTAGCTGTGGTAGCTAATATTTAGCTGTGAAAGCTAATTAATAGTTCACTCTAAAAACAAGTGTCTTATTTTGTCCTCACTTTTAAGACATTTTGAGGTGTCTTAATTTTAAACCATTGAGATAGTGTCTTAAAAATGCCTGTAAGACGCTTTCTAAACGTCTTATGTCTTAAAATTAGACACTTGTAAGACACCTGTTTTTACAGTGTTGTATTAGCTAAATAAATAGCTATCCATATAATAGCAATTAAAGTTAGCTAAGGTAGCTAAATCTTAGTTTTGACTGCTAATTTTTTTTCACCGTGTAGATTATAATAATAACTACAGAAAAAATTTAAAATTTGAAACACATGAAAATCGAATCTCTTTGGTTTATTTTGAGCTTACGCTAAGACGTATAAAAATTATATTTGTTCATTCTGAGAATGAAACAATTTTTCATTTTGAGCCTTAAGGCTAAAATATGCGAAAATAAACTCTCGGAGATTATTTTTAGAATAAAAAAATTATGAATTGTAACAAAAATATAAATCCAGGTTTTTCTGAGTTTTTGTTGTCACTGATTTTCAGTGATTTTTAATTATCACCAACGCAATTAATGTTTTTTTTTATGACACTGACGACACTTACGAAAAATTTGAACATGATTTTGAAATGATTAGAATTAAGGGATTCACTGTCAAAACTGTGTGATGCACCAAGAGCCATGAACTGGCTTTTATATAGTGTCTTTGTTGTCCATTTTCCCCCACCAATTTATTCCATACTTGGTGGTTGGAAAAGCACGTCCCATTGGTTCTTTTTCTCCTACAACTTAACCGGGTGGTTGTCTTCGAAAAAGCAACGAACAATAGAATGTCTGCAATTTAAAGAAATCTAAAGAAACACGAAATGAATACTAAACAAAATATACATCTTCTTCATTCTCTTTCAAACATAAACAATTTTACATTTCCAAACTATTTCTGAAAATACCATATGCGATTTTGGGAAAAATAGTTTGATTGCAGGAAGAACTAATTTACCTTTGTTAAATTTGCTTAGAATTAATTTAAAAATTTTTTGGAATTTTTTTATTTTGAAAAAAGTGTTGTTTATTTTTATTCAAAATACTGGGGTTTTTGCAGCATTACGATCGAAAAGGTTAATTGTATTGTTTTACTACAGGTCTTTCTTATAATTACTTAAAAAAAAATTCATTCTAATATAAGATGATGATTCAATTTTGGAATGAATCACAAAATATGTTTTATTTTACGTAACTGTTGCCACTGTACAACGATTACAAATCATGATTGGGACACGATCAGAGTGATAGTTCTTTTGATAAACGTGACACGAATTTTTATTCTGACCATTAACATTGCACTTGCACATAAATTATATTGTAGTTTGCAAAGGAATAAATGACATAATACGTATTCTTTGGGTTCACAAGTTAATCAATTGTATTTATAAACACTATTTCTTAAGTTCCTTAATTCTAAAACTACCCTTAAATTAACAGAATCAAACTATACAGATAAAAAATTAAAATAACATATTGCTTTCTAGAACAGAACCAAAAATTACTGTTTTTGATCCCACAAAGCAAAAACAAAATCACGATGTCTATATCATCCTCTGGTATTTTTAAATCGAAAAACTACCCTTAAATTAACAAAATTAAACTTTAAATGTAAAAAGTTAAAAAAAAAAATTGTTTTCTATAACAGAACAGAACATTTCTGTATTTTTGATCCAACAACGCAAAAACAAAGTCACGATTTCTCCAGTACCCTCTAGTTTTTTTTAAATCTAAAAACTACCCTTAAATTAACAGAATCAAACTTTAAGGGTAAAAAGTTGAAAAACAATTTTTTTTTAAAGCAGAACCATACATACCTGTATGGTAACTCTTTTTACCTTAAAAGTTTGATTTTCTTAATCTAAGGGTAGTTTTTCGATTTTGGAGCAAAAATAGGAAAATGGTAAGTTTTGTTTTAAAAGACAATCTGTTTCTTGAACTTTTTACCTTTAAAGTTTAATTTTGTTATTTTAAGGGTAGTTTATCGATTTACAAAAAAATAAAGAAATTTCATGGTGAAATTGTGACTTTTGTTTTGCGTTGTTAAATCAAAAATACAGAAATGTTTGGTTCTCTTCTAGAAAATAATCTGTTTTTTCAAATTTTACCTCTGAACTTTGATTCTGTTAATTTAAGGGTAGTTTTTTAATTTAAAATATACCACATAGTTTGCACATAGTGATGTAACTTTGTAAAATTATAAGTCTAAAATAAGTGTGATTTGTTCAGAATAATTTTTTAGAGTGTAATATAAAGATTTCTTAACTCAAAACAGGACTTTAGAATCGCAAATCAACTAAAACAAAGGGTTAAAAATTTTTAGGAAAAGTAAAAATTCTCTGTAACTTGTGTAGAATTTTTATTTTTCAGAAATTTTACGAAAAATTTGCTGGGAATTTGTATTTCTTGTAAATTTCAAGAAAATTTCATGAAAAATCCAGGGTATGCCTGTAAATCACTTGAATTTAATTTAATTTAACATAAATTTTTTTTATAAAGAATCAAAAATCGAAATAACTATGGAATCAAATTACCCACAAACCAAATTTTACATTTTTTCAAATTTTTATTCTCGGAACTTTTATTAATTGTTACTTACCTATAATAAATTTTTCCTTCCATAAGCTGCATTTAACACAGTTTCTTTTTTGTCTAAATTGAATAATTTTTAACCTTCTAAATTTTAGTCAACTTAATATTCAATTACTGATTTATTTGTTCATCGAAAAGTTAATAAATCAAAATTCTAAATTTAAAAAAATAGACTTTCACTTTTACATTGATTTATTAACATTTAGGTTTAGGTTGACATTTTCAATAAATTTAGATTATGAGATTCTTCGTTAACGAAATGTCTGAGAAATGAATAATTGAGCGACAATCTCTCTAAATCTGAATTAGTAGTTTTCTACTATGAATTAGTCAAATTCATGGCTCATTTTTCTCTAATTCATATAGTAGAAAACTACTAATTCTTAGTAGAAATCTACTAATTGAAATAGTGAAATTTTACTTTTAAAAAAAGTAGATTTTTTTACTAATTTAATTAGTAGTTTTCTACTACAAAATTAGTAGTTTTCTACTAAGAATTAGTAAAATTCTTACTATTTTAATAGTAGCTCACTTTTCGCTAATTCATTAGTAGAAAACCACTAATTCAGATTTAGAGAGTTAACTGGAAATTAAAGAATTGGAGAATTACTCTCTAAATCTGAATTAGTAAAAAATAACTAATTTAAAAGCAAAAAAAAACAGTCACTAATTCAAATAGTTATATTACAATCATTTAGTAAAAAATAACTAATTATTAGTCAATTTCAATTTTAGGTTATGTCAAAATAACTAATATCTTAGCAAACTTCTGTTTACTAATTCAATTAGTCAAATTTTAACTATTTTTTTTTTTTACTAATAATTAGGTAGTCATATTTAACTAATAATTAGTTATTTTTCACTAATTGCTGAAAAAAACTCAGCCAAAATTTGACTAATAAATTCGATAAATACATAGATTCGATAAATGCATAGAAAGTCAGTTTAAATAAAAATGAATTCTGTTGAATATGAAATTCAAGTCCTAAACTTTTGTTAAGCAAAAATTTGGATTTTTTTGATTTCGAAAACAAATTCGGTAAATAGAAGATTGTATATCCAATAAAACTTATAAACAATGAATTTTACGACCTTACTTAAAAAAAATGTTTAGCTGATCCACCTAAAAGTATCGCTGGATTTCGTATTGCTAAACATTTTTTTCAGTGTTAATCTTGTGCCCTGAAAGAAGAATATAAAGAAAAGAAAAATTAAAGATAAAGAATCATGCAAAGTGAAGAAAAATGTATTTAAAAAAATAATTTAAAACGAAGAACAAGAAAAGCATTAGGGCAAGAAAAAGAAGAGAATGAAGATAACTAAAAGAGGAATATAAAGGAAAGAAAAAGAAGAGTATAAAAACATATAAAGAAAGTGAAAAAGTGAAGTAAGTAGGATGAAAAGCCGAGGGAAGAAAAAAGACGAATCAACTTCTTAAAAAAGAATTTTTAAAGAAACAAAGTTGTTTTAATTGATAAGAACTAAGAAGCTAGACCGACTTGCTTTTAGCAAGAGAAGGTATACTATTCGACGTATGTGAGCGAGGAATTCGAACCAGTTCAACCTTCTTAGCACACGTAAGTACTGAAACAAGATTCACAACCTTGAAGTACATCCTGGAATGGCGATCAAAAAAGACATAGGCTGCATTGAATATTTCTGGAATACGTGTTTCATGGGACAGATCACATGTTGGTAGACGAGTGTCAAAAAAAAAAGAGAAAAATATTAGTAATTTCAGAGCAATCTTGCGGCTGTGCGACTGGCGATCTACATAGTTATTCTCTTGTTATATTATATACCCTTCTTATTCCTTTTATGCCATGAAAGCTTTATTTTCATTCACAGGGTAATGTACTCGGTTTCTAAGAACAAAGAAATCCCACACATAAGGTGGTGCGCGGCACGTTTTACAAATCGCCATCAATCAACTAGTGAAAATTGCACACACTTATATATATGATTCTGTAGTCCTTTTTTGTATAAAGTGAAAATTGAAATTTTTGGATTATTTTAAATTCAAGGGATGTGAATTTTAATTTATTTAGTTTTAAGGGCATGTGATTGATAATGACGTCACTAGTAAAGACACAATTTTTTCGTAAACTTTCTCTTAAAATAATAGATATTTTAACACCAAACTTTGTAGAATTACTTAAAACATCATCAAAGAGTCATTACATTAATGGATCTTAGTTACCCGTGTACTTTCTTAAATAAATAAATAAAAAGGTCTCTCTGATCCAAGTTTGTTTTGTTTGGTGTCAAAATATTTAGTATTTTAAAAGAAAGTTTACGGACAAATTTTGTCTGTAACAGTGACGTCATTCTCCATCACAACCCTTAAATTAAACAGTATTTAATCTTTAAAAAGTGTAAGTTGTTGGAACATAAATCAATTTAATTTAAATTTACTTCAATTATAAATTTTTCAAATTTCAATCGTTTCAAATTCGAATCTATTTAAATTTATTGATTATCCAAATTGGTTAGATTTTTAAAATAAGGGTAATTCTTCCAAAATATTATTTTTGCATATTGATTTTCTCAATAATTATAATAATTTATGAGAATGTTCTTTTATTTTTCATTATAGTTTAATACACTTTCTAAAAATCGTACAAAAAAATTTTATATACTTTTGATATTTAGTACACTTTTTATAAATTTACAACTTCTCAGAACCAGTTTTTTAACTTAACCTCTGACTTTTCTTCATTCTTTTAACACGTAAAACAACTATTTAAAATCTTAAAAACTGAACTTTTAAAAAAAAAGATTTAATATATTTTTCACTGATAGAAATTGAATTCTATTCTCTGGTTTCGCGTCATTTGCCTGTTAAATATTATTTAATATTTTTAATATATGTGGAGTTATTTATTAAGTTTTCTGTTTCTTAATTTCATTAATACCTTTGTTTTTATTGCTAAATAATGATAATTCTGAGAAAATATATGATTAGTTAAAGTATTAAAGAAAAAAAATATATAAATTTAGACGTTCTCAATAATTCACAATCTGAGGCGTCATTCCTTTGGTTCAAATTAAAAATAGAATATCATAAAAGTCAGTTTTTTGCAATTTTTTTATAATACAGTGATTATACATGAACGTGAGAAGGTATTTAGAAAAGGAAAAAACGCAATAATTAATATGGTCAAATCTCTGGAACTTTTAACCTTACATGGGAAGAAAATTAATTTAAACATTTTATTAAAATGTATTATAATTTAAGGATAAAGTGCCAGAAAGCGAAGTTTTTATACAAAGAATTTTAAGCTTAAAAAAACCATCCGATTCATTATTAAGTAATTTTAAACTTTAATATGGTCTATAGCAAATGTAATATAATTTTTTTTATAGTTTGAAATTATCAGTATGAAATTTTCCCTTGTTGATTATTTCTCCCTACATTGTAAAATACTTTTATAAAATTTATAATTAATTTTTTTTCCGTGTAGTGTTCCTCATACTTTTTACTTTTAAAAAAGCATCAAATCATAATTAATATTTATCAAATATTTATTTATTGTTAAATAATTGATGCAGAATATTATTTAAACTCTACTTTAAATTAATATGTTTATTTTCATCCTATTTTGAAATTTTTGATATAATTAATTCCATTATTCCATCTTTTAGATAGTGTTACTTCTGTTGTTTTTTTGGTGCATTTTAATTTTTTATTTCAATTTTTTAATCAAATAAATCATTTTAAAATTATTACAAATATAATTAGGTGTAAATTAAATAAAGAGTGCTTAAATAATGTGTATTTTATCATAGAGAGACATATTTTTTGTTCTCAAAGTTGTTCCTTAGTTTTTGTGTCGCTGGTCAAATGCTTTAGTTTTTATAAAATAATTATTTAAACACTAAAAGGAATAATTTGAATTTATTTGAATATATTTATTTTAATTATTAATTACTTTTTTTTAATGTTTATATTCAAATTATCGCTCGTTAAATTATCGTCGTTTGGTCAAATCAAGTTTTTTCAATCAATCTGAAGTTGCGCATTTATATAAGGAATTTTAAGCTTCAGAAAAACCATTAGAATCATTACTATCATTACTTACTTTTATATCGATAATTATGAAATGATTAAAAGTTTTTGACAAGTAAAAAAAGAAAAATAATAAAACCAAAAAATGAAAGAAAAACGAAAAAATAATCAAATAAAAAGGAGAATATTGTAAAGCACTCAAGTAAAATTTATAATTATTATTATTATTCAATTTAACAAAGTTTTTGTAAATTTGCCAAAGTTCTTTAAGGTTATATTTAGAACTTAGAATTTCCTCAAAACTATAAAGTGTACAGCAAAAGAGTATTTACTAATTTTAATTTTTGTGTACAAAATATTTTTTTAGTTTTTTTTTATAGAGTTATTGTCTTAGTATCTAATTCCTTATAAATTATGATTTTTCTAATTTTGTACTATTTATATCTTATTAAAAAATCGTACCTTTTTTATTTTTTAATGCCTGATATAATTTTTGATAACCTCAATTTTTGAACTAGGTATAAAATTGATATTTTAAAATAGAGGGCAACCTAAAAATTGTTTTACTACAATAGAATTGAAATCTATTTGGGTTCAAAATTCAACAGCTGAAATATAAAATATGTGCTTGCAAATAAAGTTTAAAAAAAAATGTTAATCCTAATGTTAAAAGTTTCAGCAATTTTCCAATATACCTAGTTAGAAAGATATTGAAATCGTCATTCCTCTGACTTTAGGTTTTAAAACAGTTCAGACTACTGTGATAGTTTTTCAAGTTTAAGTTAAAACCATCAGTTATTTACAAAATGTTTGTTAAACAAAAATACTGAAAAGTGATCATTAATAATTAAAAGTTTTTCAAATCTGGTAAGTGTATTAAAATTTCTAAATGTTTGTAAACCTAACGACAAACTGAAACTATCCTTTATTTAAAAAAAATACACCTTCAATTTTAACCTTTTGATTTTTCTTTAAATTTTAATATAAAGATTCAGTTACAAAGGTGTTACATCTCTCCAAGCTTGTCTTGAGGAGATCAAAAAATATATTTATTTTTTTTAAATTTTCATATCACAAAAAGAATAGCCTAACTCAAATTAAAAAAAAAAATACTTAACCTAATAATAGAAGCAAGTTAAGAAATGTCTAATAATTTTAAATATTAGAGCGCTTGTCTATAAACCTATATCGTATTATTATTTTCTTCTTGTATTTCAATATACTTATATTAATGTTTATATTATTTTTATATTATGTTAATAACCCTGTAATTGGTCTAAGGACTGTTGGCTTAAATTCAATAAATAAATGAAATGAAAATAAAATGTCTCAAGTCGAAAGTACTTTAAAAATTATTTATTTTGTACAGTGAGTTATCTGGCAAGAGTTTATGTACATTCAAAATTGACAACGAAAACATTCTTAACCAAAGAAGGCAGGGTCATAAGTAAAGGGTGAAATTAAAGATGATCCATAAGTTGGTTGAATGAATCCGTTTCCGGCAACAATTGGTGCAGTTACAGCTGCAGGTGCTGGATAAGCTGCTACTACTGATGCAGGATGTCCAGCAACAGTGGGAGGTGCAGAAAAAACTGGTGAAGCTGCTACAGCTGCAGGTGCACCAAAAATAGGTGATGAAGCAAGTAATGGTGAGAAGATAGATTTGCTGTTGATATCTATTCTAGAAACATGAGGTGGCACATCGTAAGGCACTGCTACTGCTGCAGGAGCTGCAACCAATGGCGCAGCTGGAATCACTCCTGCTGAGCAGTAATTTATAGCAACTGCCAAAACTCCCAAGAATATCTACAACATACATTATTAATGCATAAACGATAAGAGATAGGTAACATAATATTATAGAAGAAAAAATATGAGTCAGAGAATTTCCTGCAAGATCACAGAAAAAAAACTGAATTCATTTTTGAACAAATATAGTATTTATTTTAAACATTTAAACTCAGTTATGCACAAATTGGTACGTGTCTACAAATTGGGACATTTACCTTACTGTCCATTTTTATATAGAATGGTTTTTTCTATTCTAAATTATTTAAAGTTTATTTAATTCTGCGTCGAATGAGCTTTTTTAAATTAAATTGGTGAGAAATTAACTGAGTTATTGCACTTTTTGTCTTCACTGTGACAGTATTTTATTTAAGCAAAAACAGTACTTTTTTTGCTTTCTTTAATTATTGCAAGTGGGTCTATTATCTTCTAACAACTTTTTTATATTTATTTTAGGAAATTTCGGTAAAATATTGAAAGTTAGGAAACGCACCAAAATTTTTGAAAATCGATTTCTTTGAAAATTACTGTGATTATGAAGACAAAAAATGCAACAACTCAGCCAGTTTTTTTACCAATTTAATTCAAAAACAGCTTATTGGACGCAAAATTAAGTACACTTAAAATATTTTAGTACATAAAAAACATTCTAAATAAAATTGGTTCCTAAATTATTGACAAATTTAAAAAAAATTGAAAAGAATTGTCAATTTTCGAACTTTTTTACTTTTTTTCTATCGTAAATTTTATTTGAAACATAAAACTACTATTTGGTTTAGAAAGCATAGTTTTTTGGCTTTAAATTAAAATAAAAAAATTTTCAATCGGACCAAAAATGACGAAGTTACAGTATATTTAATACTAAATATATATTTTATTACATTTAACTGCATGTGAAAGATAATTTTTATTTTACAAGTAAAAATTAATAATCTTGTTTATAGTGGACATATAGTTTACTAAATTAAAACCCTTTTTAAATATTTAATTAGTAAATTAAATTAAAATACGGGAGAGACGACATCAATGGGACATTTTTTTCTAATAAGACATTTTAGTTTTCTGAACAATTATTAAAAACTAATATACTATTAAACTTTAAATATAAATTACGTTTCTATACTAATTTTAATTATTGATTGATTGATATTTTTCCAAATTTTATTCTGAAAATGAAAATACATCTTTAAAGTTGATCCTCCCTTATATTAGCATCGACGGATATTTATATTATTTTTATATTAAAAAAAATCATTTTTTAATAATTATTATTATTATTAGACCCAATTGTTTTCAATATCAAATGAATCTCTCTGAATCATTAAAGCTAAATAATTATCAAATTCAACACAATATTATTATTGATAATTTTTATTAAATTTCAAAGTAAGAGCGACCTAAAATACACTCAAACTTTATTAAAATAATAAATTTCGTAAAGTTGTAAGCCTTTAAATTGCTTTATTATTAAAGTTAGTTTTTTTTATTAAACTTTACAAATTTTCTATTTTTTCTATTTTTATTCTTTTAAATATAGAGAGACCTTAAATGTGTAGTAGTGGTAACATACATACATACAACTATGTATAACTATATGTAACGTAACAACTATACATACCATTAAAAGTGAATCCATTTTTTTCTGAATCCTCAACGAAGACGAATTGTATTGTGTATAAAATGCTTGTTTGAGCTTCGTTTTTATAGCATCGTGAGTATGACCCAATATGCTTTCTTTGACAACGTGCTTTGCACTACAACTAACCAAATTACATAAAGAAAGAAGAATAGAATAATTACCCAGCTGTCAATGCCGTTCAAATTGTCCTCCTTAAGTATCAAGTCTTACTTAAGTATCAATAATTAAAAGTAGGTATCCTTTTAGTCAGGATTCCGAAATTAATTATAATAAATAAAAATAATCAATATTCATATTGTTTCATATACATCGTTTTATGATAATAAGTATTTGTATAAAATAATTATATTCAGGAAATTGTAATACATAATATTATAGACATTGTATTATAATAAAATATAAACATGTATTTATTATAAATGTATAATTTAAAAACTTTAATTCATAATTTCATTTCGAACACTATATATTTAAGGATTTGGTTTCTAAATAGTATTTTATAGTTAAAATCATTACACAAATGAATTTTGTTGAAAAAAATTTTCCCGTTCAGAACTTCAAGGTTTTAAAATTTCTCCTTCCTGGTTATTTAAAAAAAGAGAAGAATTACTAACCTTAAATAACATTTTCTTAACAACTGTACTATAAATTTATTTAATATTGTTGTAAGAGTTGTGTATATATATATATATGTATATATATATAGTTAATAATAATTGATTTTTTTTAGAATTTGTAAAGCCGTTTTTTTTAATTAATATAGTCATTTTGCAAGTTATGTTATTGTTTCCATGTAAAAGTTTCAACTCTATAAATTTATAAATTAAAAACAGAACGGTAAATTTCAGTAAAATTGCATACAAGTAAAATAATGCATATAATATGTCATTAAAATTTAATAAGATTCTGTAAAAAACCGATTTTTGGATAAACCTCCTTAAAATAAAAAAATTCTTCAGTTATATTTTTTTATTGAAAAATGAACATAATAATGTAGCGAATTACATTATGACATTAGTTGAAAAGTATCTTTTTTTTATTCTTCTTCTTTGAAATTTGAATCACCTCTTCGAATATTTTTTTGCAAGAGGACATTGCAATATACATTTTCTTGTCACGGTAAAAGATAGAAAAATTAATAATTTGTAATGAAAACAACGAAGCCTTAATATTATGTCAAAATTGAGGTATTGTTATACTAAAGTTAATTCTATTAGGTTTTCAGTTCGTCCTTTTATTTATAAAAATAATGTTTTAAATTGAATCAGTCAAGTTTCATTAAGAATCAATGGGAATGCGATTCTCGATTGATAATTCTCATCAATGCAATGCCGAGAATGTCTTAAAAAAATTAAAACAATTGAATTCATAGCTCTATTTCATTTCTATTATATAAGACTGAAAAAACGGTATTCTTACTTCAAAAAATATTCTTGGCGCCTATTGAAGAATAAAATATTATATGAAGGATATAATATTCCTAAAATAAAAAGAGTATTCTTAAAATAAGAAGCTCATTCTTAAGGGCATAAAAAAATATTCCTTATTTAAGAATGTATTTCTTATTTTAAAAATATTCTGCCCCTTAATTTAAACTGAGGCTTCCGTAAAAATCAGGGCGCTCTTTTAATTTCAACTTATGTTTGTGTGAAAATAAGATTTTGGTTCAGCTGAATTTCAACGCATTTCTTAAATTCAGCACACAGCTGTTGATTTTACTGATTAGTTGTCTTAAACTCAGAAAATTTACTTGCTGATAATCACATTCTTTGCTTCTTAAATTGAGGTACAAAATTGTAATTGAAATTCAACAAGGGCTGTCTTAAAAATGTTGCGTCTTAAAATAAGACAGGTTTTCCGTCTTAAAAAAAGAGTTTCTTTTTACAGTGTAAGTATTAGTAATATTTCACTGATGAATCAGTATAACCTCTGTCAATAAAACAAATTCATTGTACCTAATCAGTTAGATTTTTGCTAAAAATCGATGGAAGTTTACTGAATTTTCAGTGAAAATTCACTGATTCAATTTAAGAAAGTAGGATTTTAGAAATGTAAACAAAGACGATTTTTCCTCAATTTGTTTTGTATTTTGTTTTATTATCATAATATGTGATTTAGTTTTTTACGTAAAAAAATTTTGCATGCTTGAGTAGATACAAAGATAAATATGTTAGGGTTAATAAATAAAAAATTATATATTTGAAGTTTTAAGAAATTAAGCATTGTGTAGGTATCAAAAAAATTTAAGGAATTAATAATTGCATAGGAGAGAGTTAGCATCAACGAGACCACTGTTTAATGAGATATTAAAAAAAATTATATTTTAATTGTTTTAATCGTTAATTAATGTTTATTAATATTTTTATATTTCTTAATACTTCTTATTTTTTACTTCAAACAAACAAATCTGTAAAACCGAGTAAGTTGCCCTATGAAAATCAATCAGGAAATTTACTCGTTTCTCCTCTACCAATGATAGAAAAATGTCATAAGGTCAGTTGTGATAATGAAAAACAAGAGGTAATAAAAAGCAGTTCATCTTTGTGTTTAAATTACCATGTTTAAATAAGTATGACATTAAACCTTGTCATTGTTTAATCTAAAAAGATTTTCATGGTAAATTTGTTTAAAAAACTGTAAATTAAGAGCAAACATAGCTTTTTTTATTACCTCAACTGGCCCTATTTATTTTGTACGTTTATTAAATCTTTTGTTTAAATATGAAATTAAGTAATTACCTAATTATTTAGATAAATAAATATTAATTAATAAGTGGGTAATTCTCCCGAAATATTACTTTTGTATGTCCTTAAGCTTTTCTCAACAATCACAATAATGTATGACAATTCCTCTCTATATGTCAATTAATAGTTTACCCCTTTTTCTAAAAATCCTGCAAAAGAATTTGTTTATTTTAACAATTTAACACTGGAGAAACGGTATTCTTACTTTAAAAATTATTCTTGGCACCTATTCAAGAATATTTTGAAGATTTATTTTTTATTCTTAAAATACGATGAAGCATAGTCTTAAGGACATAAGAAAATGTTCTTAATTTAAAAATGCGCTTCTTATTTTAAAAATATTCTTCTCATTTTAGGAATATTATATTCTTAATATAAGAATATTTTATCCTTAAATAGGCGCGAGGAAAGTAAGAATCAAAGTAAGAATTATTGTACTTTTTTGGTGAAGGTACTTTTTTGTAATTTCAACTGCTAAAAGTTAGCTTTCTAATTTGTCCTATGTCAATTCTTCATTCTTTCAAAACGTAAAACAACTGTTTAATGTTACAGATATTTTCTAGAAGCTAAGGGATTATAGAATATTATTGTATAAAGTATAAATAAAATAAATCTTATATAGATTTTCCATAAATGAAAAATAAATTTTGTTCTCTGGTTCACTTTAAAACAAAATAAACCATTAAAACTTATAATTAGATACAAATTTAAGATTTATGACATTCAGTAACGTTTTAGAGAAATGAGAGGAACTATAAATTTGTTTCTTAATGTCAAAAGTCTTGGATTTTTATCCAATTATGAGTTTAAATGTTATATTTTGCTTTAAATTCAATTTTCCACATTTTGTCTAAATAAAATTAAATTAAAAGTTAGTTTTTCTATTTCAAAAAATAAAATAATCACTTCAAACACAACCTCTTCTCGAGTATGTGTCCGATTATTCCTTAAAGTTAAAAAAATGTAAATTAAGCCTTTTTTGTGGTTCACTTTCTTGAAGTGTCATTCCTTTGGCTGAAATAATAAATAGAATGACAATAGATAAAAATTTTTTGCAATTTTTCTACAATAAAGTTAATTTATATAAACATGCTAAATTATTTAAAGTTTAAGAAAAATTGCTTAATTTTAGATGAAATGTACAAAATATTCAAATTAATCATCATTCCTCTGGTTCAGTTAAAAAAGTAATATGAATATCAAACTGTCAACGAAAAATAAATCTAAAAATCTTAACAAGTAACACTAGTTTACAGCCAAAATGTACATTTAATGCCCCTATTTTTTTTATGTACTATGGTTCTCTAAACTTAAAAATGACATTAAGAAATTTTTCTATGGATATTTATCAAAAAAGCAGATTTTAATCAATTTATGCCTCTCCAGAAATTTTTGTCAAAAACTCCAAAAAATTTTTCAGTCAAATATCATTTATTTTTCATATTTCTATATCTAATTTGAAACTTTTTCATCTATTAACGAACAAAATTCAACAAATCTGTTTCAACTTGTCAAAAAAGCAGATTTTAATCAATTTATGCCTCTTCAGAAATTTTTGTCAAAAACTCCAAAAAATTTTTTAGTCAAATTTGAATTAGTAAAGCACTGAAAATTATTTGAAATCTGTAAAAAAAGACCATTTTCTAATTAGATATTGTATTCATTAAATTAAACAACATAATCACTATAAAAGGAGGTAAAATACCGAAATGGCGTAAAACGAGAATTTCAGTACCCTGGCTTATAACTTCAATAATTACCCATAGATTGTTTTCATCCATACATTTTTTTCTTCCTAAAAGTGAGCCATATATATAAAAAATTTAAAACTGGACATAATTTGACGTTTTCTATTCTTGCATTGTGGTAGAATGAATTTGTTTTTCAGATTTTGGGCCTAAAACTCAAATTTTCTATTTTTTTTTTTGGACTATATCACTTAAAATATTTAACCGATTGAAAAATAATGTTAAAAGCGATCGTTTGGAATTTGATTACCTTTAATTGGACACCTAGAAAAACTTAATCGGACGTCTGTAACTCGAGATACGGCCTAAAACGTGAAGTCACCTCCGAAAAAAACGTAAAAAAATTCATATTTCGAAAACCTATCCATAGAAAAATTTCTTAATGTCATTTTTAAGTAACGAGAAGCTTAGTACATAAGAAAAAAATAGTGACATTGAATGTACATAAAATTTTTTTTTTTTGTAAACTAGTGTAATTATTGGTGGTCAAAAGATTTTTTATTTTGGTACTCTCTAAAGTTGACTAAATGAAAATTCACTTATTAGATGTCAAAAGTCGTCTACTCTTTCAATGAGTGCATACACACTTTTTGAAAGAGTGGAAGACTTCTGACATTTAATAAGTGAATTTTCACTTATTCAAATTTAGAGAGTAAGTGTTTTAAAATCTACCAATTTTTTAAATTATACTCTCTAAAACTGAATCAGTGAAATTTTCACTGATTTAAAATCAGTAGACAACTTCTCGTTGCTGAATCAGTGAAAAATGACTGATCTTCAGTGAATTTCACAGATTCAGCAACGAGAAGTTGTTCACTGATTTCAAATCAGTGAAAATTTCACTGATTCAGTTTTAGAGAGTAATGATAAATAATTAATAATAAATTAATATTATTAAATAATTTTCTGTGAATGAAAAATATTGTGCAAAATAAATTCGAATGATATGAAATTGTTCTTTACTTTAAAAAAAACACCTGCTCCACATTTTAACCTTTACATTTAACAATCAACTTTAAGGTAGTTCTCTTGCTTCCGTGGTTCTCAACTCAAAAATTGTCATTTTTTACTTATTTTGTGATGTTTAATGAATAGCGTTAACTTCAAGGTGTAGAGTCTCTCTTTTTTGTATTGATTTTAAAACATGAATAAAACGTCAAAACGTGTATTTCAAAATAAAATTTTTCGAAATTTAGTACCTTAAGACACATTTTTCAAAATGGGATCTTATTCCCTATATACTTTAAAATATAATTTAGTAGTTTTTATTTTTAAACCTGAAGAAAATGCGTGGTAAGCAAAACTGTATTTTTTAACCATGGCTTCTACTTTCTTCCATGTTAAAAAGTTCAACTTCATTCTCAAATATATTAAAAAGTAGCACCGCTTCCCACTTTTTAAAAAATATTATTGTATTTGTTGAATGTTCTATTATATGAAATTTCAATTAAAAAAATATTGAAAGAAAAATTGTTTTCGAGAGAACTACCTTAATATAAAAAAAAATTTTAAATGCTACAAATTAACATGATCAAGTTATAATATAGAGGTGTTAAATTTTTTAGTCCTTAATATGTTTATAAAATTTAGAGATCAAAAAATGTATTTTTTAATTTTTCACTTCCGATGCACAAAAAAGAATATTACACGAATAAAAATGAAAAGGAAAATGTGGTTTATAAAATACATTTATTCTCAAGTATATAAGCCTTAACAAAAATGTACATTTTTCTCGGCGTTTTTTTATTTACAATGGCATATAAAAATACATTTCTTTTAAAACAATAAATATTTATAAATCTACAAATTAAATGATTCGTAACCGTTATCCATAAATTTTAAAATCCGTATGTTTTGTATAGTTTAAACATTTCCGTATCATAAATTTTATCATTTATAAATTTAACAATTTGTAAATTTTCCAATTTACATGTTTCATAATTTGCACATTAAATCAATTGCAAGTTTTATAATTCCTAAATTACATAATTTGTAGATTTTACAAATATTCTCAGAATTTAATAACTCATTTCGTAATCTCATCGTCTGAAGAAATACGGAGAGGCTGCTGCAGGTACTGCAGGTGCTCCAACAATAGGAGAGGAGTAGGCAAAAGGTGAAGGGGCAACTGCAGGTGCTCCAATGACAGGAGAGGAGTAAGCCGCAACTGCAGGTGCACCAACGACAGGTGAAGAGTAAGCTAGAGGGGCAGAAGCAACTGCAGGTGCTCCAAATGGTAAAGGAGCACCGATATAAGGTGAAGAATAAGCTAGTGGAGAAGAAACATATCCTGCAGGAGCTGGGATAGCTGCAGGAGACACATATCCAACTGGTGCAGCAGCCAAAGTATTGTAATTTCTAGCAATCACTTGACTGCTTCTTGCCGTAACAAAAGGAGCTGCGATTGGAGCAACTGCAGGTGCTGCAACAAATGGTGCTGCAGGAAGTACGCCTGCGTATGCTGATGCCATCAGAGTGAAGATTCCCTGCAAAATTTTTTCAGTTTAATAAGCAATACTGTTAACAATATTTTTCAATTAATGACATTTTTAAATTACAATTGTTGAGATGTATAAACGTATCGACGCCCTCAATCGTCAGTTCAAGATAATGCTATGTCAATTTTAGTGTAATAAAATGATAAGTGAAATTAGTATTCAATATGATTCCATTATAAACGAGAACATGTTTAGAAATTTGATAAAAAATTTATTTTAAATACAAATAACTATCGATTCCTTTGTAATACTATTCTTAATTTTTAAATTTTCTAAAAGTAAGGAGCACTCTAAAGCTGAATTAGTAAAAATTGGTTACTTATTCAAAGTACTGAAAATTTCCAATAACTTCCAGAAAAATTTCACTATTTGGATTGGTAAATTTTTATTTTTTATTAAACTTTTAGTGAAAAAGTTATGAATATAA
The DNA here is from genome assembly GCA_037103525.1 of Ganaspis brasiliensis. Classification (NCBI taxonomy): domain Eukaryota; kingdom Metazoa; phylum Arthropoda; class Insecta; order Hymenoptera; family Figitidae; genus Ganaspis; species Ganaspis brasiliensis. The sequence goes on along the minus strand of JAZKLR010000256.1, from coordinate 514,408 downwards.
ATAACATAAATCTTACAGAATTTTAATTTAGCAGAATTTCTCAAGATCATTTTAAGTGGGTTGAATTTTTAAATGACAAATATCTATTTCCCTAAATCTTCATTTTTCCAGATTTGTATTTGTAAGAAATGATACATTTGATAGAATTCATAAAACGCCCAAATGAAAAAATCCTATTTAATTCAAATTCTTCTAAATAAAAAGTTGTTTAAGAAGAAATTCTGTTAAATATGAATTCAGTGAATTTATTCTTGTGACTTAAGTACGTAGAGTATTCTAAAAAATATGATAACTTTCTAAAAAATTTAAGAGAAAACTCTATTAAACATTTTTATAACACATCCAAAAATAATACTTAAGAATGCATAGAATTATTGAAGATCAAAAGAAAGAAGTTAATATTTTTTGTAGAATAATTTTAATAAACACTTTAAGTTTATGAGTATCTATACAAATGATATTAAAAAAGGTGCTCCAAGAAGATCGAAATAAATCTTCAGAGCTCATAGATAGATACAAAAATATTAAATAAGATTAAAAATTTTAATTAAAAATAGGTCATGAAGGAATCATATTGAGCGCTAGCTTCACTTGTCATTTTATTATACTGAAATTGACATAGCATTATCTTGAACTGGAGATTGATTAAGAATTATTTTGCAAAAATTTCTGAGTTCACTTCATTTTTCATTTGTTTTTGAGTCAATTCAATTATATTGAATGAAGGGAGGTGTCGATATGTTTTAAACTCATTACTTCAAACTTTCAATCGGCAGAATTCCATTAAGGTATTACACTGAAATAACGATATTCATTGTTTAAGAATTATTCTTGCCGCCTATTTAGGAATAAACAATTTTTATTTAAAAAATATCATACTCTTAGAATGAGAAACATTTTCTTAGATTAAGAATATTTTCTTAGAATAAAAGTATTTTCTTAGATTAAGAATATATTCTTCACTGTAAAAAGAGAATCTTTATTTAAGACTTGTTTTAAATTCAGCAAGCCCTGTTATATAAATGTTTATGTAAAAAATACTATCTTTATCAAGATGAATGTACAATAATTACAAATTTACCTTTTTTAATTTATTAGTACATCACATTTTTATGCAAATTTGAAGTCTTTCATTTTTTTTGGTCACAATCTAAGGCGAAAGAAAAATCTGTAAATTCAGCCAAAGCTGTCTTAAAAATGTTGTGTCTTAAAATAAGGCAGCTTTTATACCTTAAAATAAGACTTTCTTTTTACAGTGTTTAGATTAAAAATATTTTCTTAAAGTTAACCAACCAGAAATTCTGTAAAATGAAATTTATGTTGAATATGAGTTCAGTGACATGAAAATTTACCTTATTAAAAATTCGGAATAATTCACATTGGAATGAAAACAAATTCTATAAAATAAACATTCTACTTTTTAAAAATTCTGTTTAATGAAATTTTGACAACTGAAAGCTCGAAATAATGAGTTTTAGAATATATATGCATGCGTCTCCAATTGTAAGAGAATTTTCTAAATACTTAAGAAATAATTATACTACTAATTGTAATTATTATAAAGTAATTTGGAATCATAATAATTACAACTAAGTAACTTGTAATTGAGTTATATAATAATATATTATTATAAATTTTTTTTATTTATTTATTTTTTTATGTACATCCCTGCGGTAACAATAAATTGTTATTATCTGATTTTGGTGTTAAGTAACGGAACAAATACTTCATCGGAACCTATACCCGATCAGTGATGATTTGATTGGATAAATTTAATTGATGATTTAATTATTGTAATGCCTTATACTACTTTGAATATTAAAAGCTTTATTTTTACCAAAGTCATTAAACTATTAATTAATTTTTCTAATTAAATAATCACTAATTGAGTGTAGGTTTCGATCGAGTATAGTTTTTGTTACCTTATTTAAAGTTTTAATACTCTTGAAATTAACCTGAATTCTTGATTAATGAACAAGAATGGTAGTCAAGGCAACTAGAAGAATAGGTAGACTAACTTAAATCATAGCTGGTTGATTTAACCAGAATTCTGGTTAAATTATTCAAAAGTTGTTATATAATAATAAAACTTGTATTAATTTTATTTCCAAGGAAAATTTAAATTGTTTATATTATTTTTTTCAATACATTGAAATTTTATCTTTAATATTTTGGAAAAATTGGAACTTACAATAAATGCCAACATGGTGATATTGATGTATATATATTTTTTTCTCTTTCTTGTCACTTAATGAGGATTTGAAGACGAGTGTCGATATTCGTCCAGGGCTGGGTTTTATATTGTGTCTGTGACCAGTCTAGTTCGTGCATTGACCGTTAAAATTGTGAAATGCTTAAAAAGAAATGTATTTGTGGACAAGAGATTCGCAACAGTAGTTATGAAATCAATTCGATTTACGGAGAATCGCAATTAATTTCTCCATACGTGCTGGAAATTATAGTTAGAATGACTAAAAATTTTCAATTCGCAATTTTTAAACTTGTGCAGTTAAACAATTAACATTAAACAAGTTAAGTTAACCGTAAAGTTAAACAATTGTGAAATTATAAAATTTGCTCTTATGAAATAGAAAAAATTAAACAAAGTCAAAATTTTGCAAAATCGAAATTGGAACAAATCTGATACCCTTTTCTCTGATAAAAATGAAAACATTACTAAATTTGTTCCTTGTGTATAAATTATTAAAATTAATTTTTCTATTTAGAAACTACTATTTTCTTAAATATATAATAAATAATAGTTCTAATCATTTTTATAAAAGAATTAATCAAAATAGAGGATATTACTTACTTTATAAAGTCAAGAATATTTATTATTTTTAGTTAACTATAATTGATTTGACACTTTAAAGTAGCGATGATAGAAAATAATATATACAGACAGGATAAAAAATTGTTAAGATAGATTGCGATATTGAACTTGATCTAAGTAAGTTGGTCACGTTCGAAAGCTTATGCAACGATCGCAATGTTATAAGAATTCTTTAATAGTATTGCAAGAAGTTCTTCTTACTACTTTCTTCAAGAAACAAGTTACGCATGATTCAGAAAAAAATTGATTTTTTTTTAATTTTCACATTTTGATAAAATACATTTTGTCTTCAGTAAATAATTCAACGATAACATTCAAATTTTCTTTTGTAACGATTTTACTAATTTTTCAAATTAAAATTTACAAATTAATTAAATTTTAAAATCCGGAACATTACCGGGAGTTTAGTACAACGTGAAAAAAACCTAGGAATTTGTAACAAGAACCGAGAATTTTTAAAACGATCCAAGAAATTACAAAAATTAGGTACCGAGAATAATTCGTAGATAAATCTCGATAATCGAAATAAAATTATCTTTTCCATTATTTTATCTTTTATTGTAACTATTTTTTATTTTAGTAGATTTTTACATAATTTTATATTCTTTGTAATTTCTTCATAACTCGTTTTGCTCAAATTTTCAAACAAATTTCCTTACTTTTCGAATTTTTACAAAATGTGTCTGTTTAGTAAAATTTAATGTATTTTATTGATTTTTTAAAATGTATTTTCCTAATTTAACATAAAACAATAGTAAATATTTCCATTTTTTTTAATAGATATTTTAGTTTGTTATCTATTTTTTGTCAGTTTTTTCATTCTTTTTTCTCATTTCTTGAATAATGTCCGTAACTTTTTTAATTCTGACAAATTTTCTCATTTCTTTGGGCCCGTATCATTTTGACACAAATTTTTTCGGGCAACTTGTTATATTGTACTCCCGAAGATGAATGTTATATTTTACTCCTTCTGAAATCAAAGATTTTTAAGTCTTATTTATTAAATAATTGATTTTAATACATTAAATTAATATTAAAAGACTTAATTTATCCAGTAAGTTCAATTATTGAATAATTAAAACTTAAAAATCTTTAATTTCAGAAGGAGTAAAATATAACATTCATCTTCGGGAGTACAATATAACAAGTTGCTCGAAAAAATTTGTGTCAAAATGATACGGTCCCATTTCTTTTATAAACTCTTTTTTCATATTTTTATATTTTGCTTCCTCATAGAGGAAGCTTTGAGATAGTTAAGATTTTCGATTTTCCAAAAATAGTCTAAATCGACTCCTTTTCATCTAAAAAACGTAAATCTGAAAAAACTCTTTAACGGATTTCAATAAAATTTAAATGACTTATTAAGCTATGAATGTCTAAATTTGGACACAGGGATTTTTGAAAATACCCAATCAAATTTTTCTGAGCACCTTTTTTCATCGAAAAAATAGTTTTTTGACAAAATTTTTTTCTTTGAAAAAAATACAACTTAATGTATACAAAAATCATATTCCTTATCTCAAAACAAATCGATTGAACTACTCTCTAAATCTGAATTAGTTAAAAATAACTAATTTGAAAGCAAAAACTCAGCCACTAATTGAAATAGTTATATTTCTACTAACCATTTAGTAAAAAATAACTAATTATTAGTCAAATTCATTTTTAGGTTATGTCAAAATTACTAATATTTTAGTAAAATTCTGTTTACTAATTCAATTAGTTAAATTTTAACTAATTTTTAGCTATACTTTTACTAATAATTAGTCATATTTTACTAATAATTAGTTAATTTTAACTAATTGAAGAAACAAAAACTCAGGCACGATTTAATAATAATTAGTTATTTTTAACTAATTTAAATTTAGAGAGTATATTACGTTTATAATTGATTAATAATTCGTAAAATAATTTATGTTTTTTCATTTTTTTTGTATTTAAATTTTTTGAATAATAATTATTCTGTGTTTTTTTTTTAGTTCTTTTTCAAACTTATTTTATATATAATACATTTTTTTTATATAAAAATTAAAATTGCTTGAAGTTTGATTAATTGGAAGATTTGTATAGACTAAAATGTAGATATAGTAACAGTTTTATTAATTATATTATTAGTATGTTTTGAATTTTGGATAAATTGGAATTACCTTGAATAATAATTTGAAAACTGGATTGATTGAAGTTTAGTTCATTTGAATCTTGGATGAACTGTCTTTTGAATACTTTTAAATTTGGATAAAGTAAAAATTAAAATTTTGTGACTTCGGTTGTATCGAATTTTGGATAAACTTAGATTATTTTGAAATTCGAATATATTTATTGTCGATTTCAAAATTAACTGAAATTTAAATTACTTACATTATGTTAAATTGAATTTTAAATAATATTAATTTGGATTAATCTATTTTTCATTAATTTGTACAAATGACCCGATTTCAATTTGGATAAAGATTTGCTATTTGGAATCCAACTTTTCAGTCTTTTAGATACACAGAATGAAAATTAATTTTAAATTTTATGAAAATATTTTATAATTTATGGAAAAAGTGCCAAAAAGCAAAATTTTCATACAAGGAATTTTAAGCTTCAGAAAAACAATTCGAATCATTATTAAGTAATTTTAAACTTTAATATAGTCTGTAGCAAATTTAATATAATTTTTTTTATAGTTTGAAATTATCAGTCTGAAATTTTCCCTTGTTGATTATTTTTGCCTACATTGTAAAATATTTTTATAAAATTTATAATTAATTTTCTTTTTGTGTAGTGTTTCTCATGCTTTTTACTTTTAAAAAAGCATCAAATCATAATTAATATTAATCAAATATTTATTTATTGAATGATAGTTGCAGAATATTATTCAAAGTTTACTATGAATTAATAGGTTTATTTTCATCCTATTTTGAAATTTTTGATATAATTACTTCCATTATTACATCTTTTAGAGAGTGTTACTTCTGTTGTTTTTTTGGTGCATTTTAGTTTTTTATTTCAATTTCTTAATCAAATAAATCATTTTAAAATTATTAAAAATATAATTAGGTGTAAATTAAATAAAGAGTGCTTAAATAATGTATTTTATCATAATGCGACATATTTTTTGTTCTCAAAGTTGTTCTTCAGTTTTTGTGTCGCTGGTCAAATGCTTTAGTTTTTTTAAAATAATTATTTAAACACTAAAAGGAATAATTTGAATTTATTTGAATCTATTTATTTTAATTATTAATTACTTTTTTTAATGTTTATATTCAAATTATCACTCGTTAAATTATCGTCGTTTGGTCAAATCAAGTTTTTCAATCAATCTGAAGTTGCGCATTTATATAAGGAATTTTAAGCTTCAGAAAAACCATTCGAATCATTACTAAGTAATTTTAAACTTTATTATAGTCTGTTGCAAATTTAGTATAATGTTTTTAAAGCTTAAATTTATCAATCTGAATTTTTCTCTTTTTGATTCTTCTTCCCTAAATTGAATCTATCTAAATAAATTTGATCTTTCCCTCTAGATTGAAGATCCTTCTATAGGAGCAATTTTTATAAATTGTTAAAAACCACTAAATTAACTAAATTATATTTTCGCATTGAAAAAAAGGTGAAAAATAGAATATATTGATTTCCAATTGAATCACTTCCGGATTATAGTGACCTCCATGATGGTCGCAACCAAGGTTTCTTTTGATTTTCGCTTAACTCGACATTATGTAATTCTTTCTCCCATAAGGTTATACAACTGTCTGTTAATCATTAAATGCGATAATATTATGAAACAATACCCACAACTAATTACAAATTTCGTTCACCCCAAAGTCGAATACACGTAACTTTAAACTTTGTGAAGTTTTTGGAAACTACTCGAAATAATTAGAGGAAAATCCGGTAAATTACCAGATTGGTTTTCATAGGGCAATTTAGCCGACTTTTTCCTAAGTTTTTTTTTTACTTGGGGTGAACTATTTAATACGTGTGAAAAATTTGCGACGACGCAAGATTGTTTTACTGCACTGGATACCACATTCTGAAACTGATTGTGAGCAATGACCTCAGGTGCTTGGTTAGTTGGTTACCACTATCAAATCCTGACCAGACACAAAGAGGCGTGGTGAGGAAGATACAGGTTGATCGTAAAAAAACTCTGGATGACCCTGAAAGGGTGGAGTATAAATAGTTTAAAACCAAAGCGTCTTGTACATAGTCAGTTTGTTTCTTGATCAAGAACAATCTCAAAAACCTATTCAACATGTTCAAATTGGTGAGTTTTTCGTTCTTAGAATAATTTCCTCGAAAATCGTTTTAACCCTTTGCGTGTTCTTTTTTTTCTAAACAAAACAATCCAATGTCTTGAATTTTCCTAAATAGTCTTTACATCGTTTTTTAAAGTGCTCTTTTAATTCTTTTTTATAATCATAAATATTTTTCTAATAATTCTAAAACAAGGAATTTTTTCACTTTCTAAATCTGAATTAGTGATTTTCTACTAATAAATTAGCGAGAAATCGGTTACTATTAAATAGTGAAAAATTCCACTATTTTTTTAGTAAAAAACTACTAAATTGGAAGTGGAATATCTAGTAATTGGAAAAGTAAACTTTCACAATTACAATTAATAGAAATTTCACTTTAAAATTAGTAGTTTTCTACTACTTAGTAGTTTTTTACTAAAAAATAGTAAAATTTTTCACTATTTAATAGAATCTGATATATCGTTACTTTATTAGTAGAAAATCACTAATTTAGATTTAGAGAGCATAATCTTTAAATCCTTTTTTAAATCTTTAAAGTTGGAATAACATCGAGTTGGTTACTTAACTTTTTTATTTGCAATAATCTTTTGTTTCAAAAAAAGTTTGGTTATGTTAAAAAAACAATTGCAAACATTAAATCGTTTTTGGGTATAACAATAAAAGTTTTTTGCATCAACCATACTTTGTTCGGATTGTTATTGAACATTCATTTGATCGTTTGGTCATTTGTTTGGTCAATTAATTGTTCCAAGGAAAGTTTTGTTGATACAAATAAAGGTTTCGTTATCCAAACCGAATTATTTTCTCAGCATAATTGGAAATATGTAAATATGATTATTCAATACAAGAAGATTATTAAATGATATAGTTATCAAAATTATTATTTTTATATAACAAGAAATTTTTATAAGTTTTATATATATTCGAAAAAACGAATCTACATATCCTATCTTTGCAATATGCATTTAAGGGTTAAAACTTTTTTCCGTGAAAAGTGTTTTAAATCAAAACTTGTGATACAGGAAAACCATAACAATAGAACTATAAGTATTTCTCTTTAATTTTATTTTATATTTATTAATTTTTATTTCAATACTGATACATTTTTATTTAATTATTTATACATTTTTAATTTATCATATTTATACATTTTTGTTGTATCAGTTTCAAGTGATTTTAACTGTAATAGAAAAATCCATTAATTAATCAATCGATATCTGAAAGGTAAATTAAATTTAAATTCAATGAGCTTGCAACCTTGAGTAAAGAATTCAATCTCGTATTGTAAAGATTTAATGACCATTCTCCTCTTGTCATAAACTTTGTAAGTAAACACAAATATTTGTTAAACATTGAAAACGACACGAATCTTTTGTGAAAAAGACTGTAATTTTATTAACGATTTCACAATGACTATGAAAAGGTTCTTCTTAACAACTAAAAGAAAAAAGAAAAACAAATTATATCGCTTGTTTTGATTTGAAAATATTAGTGAATTAAAATTCTGTACAGATCGTCACTAACTGACGTAGGTAAAAAATTTTTCATTCATTAAAAAAACTTGTAACTTTTATATAAATTCGCAGTTCACAAAATTTATATAAATCCTTTTATGGTTTACATAAATGCTGCGTATTGCATTGATTGATAATAACTATTATTAGAAATTAACTAATGTGTTTTTTATCTTTTTCCAGTTTGCATTCTTGGCCTTTTTGGCGGTAGCCTTTGCAGCTCCTGCTCCTGCACCAGGAGTCGCTATTTTGCCAACTTATGACACATATGCCATTCCTGCGGCGCTACCACTTGCTACCAGTTCTCAATCTTTCATCCAGAATCATAATTCACTTAAGTTCGGATACGCCTATGCACCATATTCAACGTATTATGCATATCCAACACTGTAAATTAAACAAAACACCAATCACAACTTATTTAGGCCTTCATCTCATCAATAAAATTCAATTCATGGACGATGTAAACAAATTCTTGTCATTTTTCGATTGTTGCAATAAAATTCTCCATTCTGCAGATTAAATAGTTCTTTATTTCCTTTAATCCATGCATTCCTTACAAATGTCGATATTTAGAATCAGGTCTTTTAAAAAGTATTTACCTAATTTAGTATTGACAATTTATATTTAATAATATGTTTTTAAATATAAAATATACTTAATTTAGTATTGACAATTTATATTTAATAATATGATTTTAAATATAAAATTCTATTGAAATTATTTTTATTAAAAATTTGTATAAGCGGTTTTGACTCAAACTATGATTAAAAGTTTGTATTAAAAAATCTCTTTTCACTTGTAGTTTATGATTTTTTTATTATAATTTATAACTATTGTTTATAACTGTTTAATTAATAAGGCGGTCAATAAAGTAATTGATTACCTCAATTATAAACTTGATAAATACTGAAATAATTGACTATGTCAGTTAAATGTACTGTTTAAGAAATTAAGGTTAGTTTTTTACAATTACTTAATTAAACACTTGATTATGTCATTTATAAGTGTGTATTGTTAATTGTTTATAATTATTAAAAAATTATAAAAGAACAGACTATCAATGTGGAACTGAAAAAAAAAACACTGAAAAACTCTTTTTTATTCAACTTCATTGAGAAAAGTCAAACTTGATTATTATAAAGTAAATATTTACTTAAAATATAATTTAAACCATTCTCCAGATCTGAATTAGTGATTTTATACTTATGAATTAGCGAAAAATGAGCTACTATTAAATAGTAAGAATTTTACTAATTTTTTACTAGAAGACTACTAATTTTTAGTAAAATACTACTAACTGAAATAGTAAAACTTTAAAACAATTTGTAATTTTCTAATATTTAAATTATTAGTATTCTATTAAAAATTAGTAGTTTTCTACTAAAAAAATTAGTAAAAAATTTTTAGTATTTAATAGTAACTCACTTTTCGCAAATTTATTAGTAGAAAATCACTAATTCATATTTAGGGAGCAATAAAAAATCTTATAAAAAATAGATAAATTGTTATTATGCTGAAACTTAACGTGAAAAAATTTTTACTTATACGAATTTGTACACAGATTTTCAAGATTTTCGCTTGAGATTAACTATTTATTTTAAAGAAATTTTAATTAATCTTATTTTAATTTAATAGAATTTTCATTTAACAGACTTTTAAGTGAGTCCAATTTTCAGATGCCAGAATATTCAATTGACAGAATCTTCAATTGTTCGAAATTAAAAATAGCCGGACAAACATCCGACAGAAAAATTTTGGCGCAAATTTTAAAATTACCCAATCAGAAATTAACAAAAAAATTGTGATTTGTTAATTTTTAATTTCGCGCAAAAATTCTGGAATTTAAAAATTCTTCTCACTTAAAAATCTGTTAAACGAGACTTATGGTAAATGAAAAGTCGATGAAATTCAAATTGTTTTAAATAAAAAGTCGGTTAAAATGAAATTCTATAAAATTAAACTTCTGTTCGAAGATTTAAAAATTGTGTTAAGTAAAAATTCGGATTAATTTTAATTCGTATGAAACATAATCGAAAAATGAAAATTCTAACTAATGAATTTTAGAACTTATTCGCTCTCTAAATCTGAATTAGATAAAAATAACTAATTATTAGTAAAAAAATAACTAAAAAATAGTTAAAATTTGGCTAAACAGAATTTTACTAAAATATTAGTTATTTTGACATAACCTAAAAATGAATTTAAATAATAATTAGTTATTTTTACTAAATTATTAGTAGTAACTAATCTATTTAGTTACTTATATCTCATTATTTCAATTAGTGACTGAGCTTTTGCTTTCAAATTAGTTATTTTTGACTAATTCAGATTTAGAAAGCGTACACTCCTAATTCAAAATGATGGAAAAAAAAAATTTTATTAATATGAAACCTGATAAATAGAAGTTTTCAGTGTTACAAATTATAGATTTAAACTCAAATTTTCGAAATTTAAAAATGGTGGCCAATTTAAGAAAATTAATCGAATTTTTGGAAAAAATTTATTAGGAAGATGTTACAAATTTCTTCCGAAAAATTAATTTTTTCTCTAAATCTGAATTACTTAAAAATATAACTAATTATTAGTTAAATTGATTTTTAGGTTATGTCAAAATAACTAATACTTTAGTGAAATCCTATTTGCTATATCAATTATAGTCAAATTTTAACTATTTTTTAGCTATTTTGTTACTAATAATTTAATAAATAGTCATATTTAACTAATAATTAGTTCTTTTTTTAACAATATTTGTTAATTATCACTCGGTGTTAGTAATTCATTTGTACATGTGAATAATTAGTTCTTTTTAACTAATTCATATTTAGAGAATTTTTTATTTATTTAGGATAATCTATTCTATTTATGAAAAGCCCTTTAAGGTTCTTTATAATCTATTTCTAATTTCTATAAAATTTACTAATAATAAATATGTCGCCCTTGCTCTCTAAACTTAAATTAGTGATTTTCTACTAAAGAATTTAGAGAAAAATTAGTTTTTATTAAATAGTAAAATATATAACTAATTTTTAGTAGAAATTTACTAATTAATAGTAGCAGTAATTTGACAGTTAAATAACTACTAATTGAGAAAGTAAACTTTCACAATTTCAATCCGTAGATATTTCACTTTAAAATTAGTAATTTTCTGCTATTAAATAGTAGTTTTTTACTAAAAAATAGTGAAAATTTTCACTATTTCACAGTAACCGATTTCTCGCTAATTCATTAATAGAAAATCACTAATTCAGATTTAGAGAGTGCAGAAAATTATGAAAAATTGCAAAAAATACTTGTGTTAAGATATAAATAAAATAAATGTAGATAATAATCAAAATCATTGGAGTGCTCTCTAAATTTGATTTAGTTAAAAATAACTAATTATTAGTAAATTCGTGCCTGAGTTTTTGTTTCTGCAATTAGTTAAAATTAACTAATTATTAGTAAAATATGACTAATTATTAGTAAAAATATAGCTAAAAATTAGTTAAAATTTGTCTAATTGAATTAGTAAATAGAATTTTACTAAAATATTAGTTATTTTGACATAACCTAAAATGAATTTAAATAATAATTAGTTATTTTTTCTAAATGATTAGTAGTAATGTAACTATTTGAATTAGTGACTGAGCTTTTGCTTTGAAATTATAGTTATTTTTAACTAAGTTAAATGTCCCAATTAGTACACTACTAAGAATTTTACTAAAATAAATAAAGAAAAAATTAGTTTTTAATTCTTCTATGAAAATAATTTTTTGCATTGAAATGAAGCCAATCCTTTTCTGAATTGAAAATGATTTTGATTCAGGTTTTATTATCAAAATATAATAAATTATTGTGTTTTAATGAAATAATGTTATTGTACCAATTTGTGAACATACTTGAAAAATGCATGGCGATTGTCATATTTTTCTTGATCTGTCAAAACGAACGACACGGTCAAAGTTTATATTTAATTTTTCGTTTTCTACGTGAACAAGAATCATGAGACATAAATCAAAACGAAGTATATAAAAGATAAAATTAAAAACATTTGTTTTTTATATTATTTTTATATTGTGTGGTTTGCACAAATTGGTACGTGTCTACAAATAGGGACATTTACCTTAATTCAGATTTAGAGAGTGTGATTATGAGAAAATATTAACTCAAAACGGGTATCTTGAAAATAAATATTTTTTAAATTGGTATTTCAATTATTTAGCTAGCTTAAAAATCTGTAGAATTGCAGAAAATCAATCTTGTGTAAAGTCTGTGTACTTCTCCGAGGGAAAATAAAAAATTAAATATACGAGATTGAACGTTTCATTTTGTGTATCGTGTAATGGTAATGGAAATTGGATAAAGTGCAATCTTTTGTTTGTCCATCGAGATAAGAAGTTTTCATTAACTGAATTTAAAATTTTTGGTAACTAAGGAAAGTTGCAGAGCCTCGCCTAATGAGAATGACCTTGGGCATCATTTAAGATTTTTCTAGTTGTTGATGCACGCCTCAATCCTTTCTTCTATAATCAAGTTTCACCCTTCTCTTACCCGAAGAACATGCGATCTGGAAGGGACAAACAAAAAAACCACCAATCCATGCAGGATCTGGTTCAGGTATATATAAGGGCCGTTTCTAAAGCTCAGTAAGTATATTCTACAGTCACTAAAGTCACTATGTACAAGTTGGTAAGTACCAATTCTTATCAATAAGTGAAAAAACCCTTTAGTTCATTTTTTCAATTGTTTTCCCTAACAAGTTTTGTTTAATTAAGTAACAGAAAGTACTGTAAAAAAATAAAAACAAAAGGTTCATAAATTTTGTTTTAAGTTTAAACAAATTCACCGGAAGTTGAAACAAAATTTTATGTTAATAGTGTTTTTGTGAAAAAAAGTATTTTTTAAAGTTTGAACTTATTTTTTAAATCTGAATCAGTGGTTTTCTACTTTCGAATTAGAGAAAAATCGGTTACTGTTAAATAGTAAAAGAATCCACTAATATTTAGTGGAAAACTACTAATTTGAAAGTGAAATATCTACTAATTGTAATATTGAAAGTTTACTTTTTGGATTAGGAAATATTTCACTTTAAAATTAATAGATTTCTCAGTTAATAATTAGTAGTTTTCTACTAAATATTAATGGTGTTTTTTACTATTTAATAGTAACGGATTTTTCTCCAATTCATTAGTAGAAAATCGCTTATTCAGAGTTAGAGAGAAAATTCACAGTTTATTGAAAATTAATTATGAGTTATTAATAAATAAGTAAATAAAAATAAGTGTGGTAAATTATATAATTATAAATTATATCTATATAGAACAAATAAATAACTTTTATGTTTCGTTGTAACAAATGATTGATTTAAAAAAAGTAAAAGTGTTTAAAGAGAAGGAAGTCTTCTACTTCCATCTCACTACAAATTTATGTTTTTATAATTTGCTCAATTTTTTGTGACCTTTAGGTGGTTCAAATTTTGAAATTTTGATTGGTTTTGTTTAACATAAAGTACTATTGCTATTTAATTCGAAATATTTAAACAGTATCGATTGAAATGAATTTATATGTTTTTTATTCTTCTTTCTCCCAAAGAAAAAATAAAGAAACTATTTAAAATTACCAAAAGAAAGTTCGTAATCTTTTCATGAATAATTTTGACATTTAACCCTTTTTTAGAGTTTCGAATCCATTTAATTCAGTTGATAAAAGGTGTACATTTTGTCTTGAAAATCTATAAGAATATCACATTTCTAGTTTAAAACTTTTCCTATTTTTTATTCGCGTGTTATTATTCTGCTAACCATGCGCTTATTTATATAATAAAATCATCCATCTCTCTTGTTGACACCTATTTCAGTTTTAACATGTGACATATTTGCATTCCCGTAATATAATTTTAAATATTATGCAAAAATATACATAACACACTATATCAGAATAAAATCAGCAAGTCAGTCAAATTTACACAAAATTTTTAAATTTAAATAAACTGTCTATCCTTAAAAAAAAACTTTCAAAACTTTTGAAACCAATAAACTCAAATATGTAAATTTTTTTTTAATATTATGCAGAAATTTACAAGATTATTTATTTATTATTTAGATTATTATAGAGAAATAAGGCATTTTAGAAAATGCTAAGTAAACATTTTTCGCCTCTCTGTCAGGAAATAATTTGTTAGCTGAGATAATTTGTTAAATTAACATTATTTTCTGATTAATTGGTGTGAGAATTTAATGCGATTTTACAAATCTGCTCCTCTCTCTGTCAAGACAAATTACTTTTTCACAAACTACAAAAAAGTGAGAATAAAATTTCTCAAAATTTGTCTTGCCGGAGAGAAGACCTAGTTCGTTTTCTCTCAGAAACCGATAGAGGTTTTCTTCATTTACATAACCTCAAACTAGAAAGTTGTTTTTCATCCCAAATAAAAATATTATTCAAATTAATTTCAACAAATTTTGAAAAATCCAGTACATTATTTAGCAAAAATTAGGTTCAGCTAAAATTTCTTGGCAAATAATAATTATTTAACTTTTTATGTTTTTTCTTTAAATCTAGTTAAAATTTTTAATTTTCTTCCCATTTGACCAATAATAGCTTATTTTTCTCGTTGAAACGGGCCCGTATCATTTTGACACAAATTTTTTGGGGCAACTTGTTATATTGTACTCCCGAAGATGAATGTTATATTTTACTCCTTCTGAAATAAAAGATTTTTAAGTCGTATTCAATAAATAATTGATTTTAATACATTAAAATAATATTAAAAGACTTAATTAATCCAGTAAGTCCAATTATTGAATAATTAAAACTTATAAATCTTTGATTTTAGTTGGAGTAAAATATAACATTCTTCTTCGGGAGTACAATATAACAAGTTCCACAAAAAAGTTTGTGTCAAAATGATACGGGTCCGTTGAAACATTTTCTACAATTTTATTTGTCAGATTTTCTTAAACAATATTCTGTTTTAAAAATATGTATGGAACAAAATTTTATTTGTTTAATAACTTTTAAACAAAATATTATCTAACAAACCTCAACAAATAAAATTGTAGAGAATGTTTTAACGAGAAAAATAAGCTATTATTTATCAGAATTGGATGAAAATTGTAGTTGTTCATTAAATATAATGAAAAAACATAAAATGTTAAATAATTATTAGTTATCAACAAATTTTGGCTAAAGATATTTTTTTCCAATTTTCTATTTTTTTTCATATATCAATGGAGAGAACCTCTTTAAGAAAAAAAAATCGATTTTTCTAAACTAAAATCCATAAAGAAAATTAGTTATAAATTTTATTAAAATGTTTAACAATTTCGGGAAAAAGTACCAAAAAGGAAAATTTTATTTTAGAAGAAATTTTAAGATTTAGAAAAAGCATTCGAAACTAAATTATAATTTAAAATTATTTAGAAATAATTTTAATGCCAATATGGTTTGTAGCAAATTTAATATATAATTTATTTAAAGTTTGAAATTGCTTATCTGAAATTTTTTGTTTTTTACTCTTTTTCCCTAAATTGCAGAACATTTTAATAAAATTTCTTTCCGTCTGATTATTTAATCAATGGTTATTTTTTCTTAGATGTAAAAAAATTTTCTGTGTAATTCACAGATACTTTTGTGTCATGGACAAATGGAGATTATACATAGTTTCAACAAACTGATCTGTTTTTGTGGAATTCACAAATCAGTTTGTGGAATACACAAATCAGTTTTGTGGAATAAACAAATCAGTTTGTGGAATACACAAATCAGTTTGTGGAATGCACAAAAGTTTGTGACTGACACAATTGTACGTATTTGTGTAATGCACAAATTTGATTTGTGGACTCTATACAAGACCTTTTTTTCCGTGCAGATATTAATTTATTATTTTTTGTTTTTAGTTAATTTTCGCCGCCATTTTGGCATTCACTGCTGCAGTGCCTGCTCCAGTACCGGCTCCTAAGCCTGATCCAGGATTTCTGGCTCAACCTTTAATATACAACGCTTACAATCCATATCCATATGCTGGACTTGCTCCTCTACCGTACCACTATCAGCCGTTGATCACATCTTATTCTGGCGCCGCACCATTGTACAAACCAACCGCTTATATTCTGTAATTTTCCATTATTTTAACACGCATCACCCATCATGATTTGTCGTTGCATCCATTTTTTAAAAAATTATCATCATAGATTTTCATCATTTTCTCGCAATTTACCATTTGTTTATCTTCATGTCATCCTTGATTCAAATTTGTAATAAATCTTGAAATCGATCAACAATAAAATTGCTTCGAAGCTCATCTACAATGATTTTTTGTCATTCTTTCAATCCTTTAACATTTTCATCCATTTTTACTGGTATTTTTTATTTTATTCTGTTTTTTGATATGTTTTATTTATCTAAATGCGAATTAAAAGATTTTTTATACTTTCATTTGAGTTGATATTAAAAACATGTAATTAATAATTTCTGTAATTATTAATTAGTAATAATATACTTATATTTATTATATTGGGACTGATTTCACAAAATTTTAGAAGATTTATTTTTAATAAACATTAGGCTGAGCATAATTTCTTGTCAATTAATAATTATTCAATATTTTAGCGTTTTTTCTTACAATTTATTTAACAATTGTTATTTTTGTCCACTTTTGAGGAATAGCAGTGTAAACCACGTACCGGGTATGAGTTACATTTAACTCAATTAATCTACGGTTTATAGGAATTCTTTTGAAGAAGGTTGTTTAGGGAATATTTTTAAATTATTTATTAATGGTTAGCACAGATGTAGGCTCCGGAAGCTAGGACCACGAAAATTCCTTAGAATTTCCGATCCCCTCGCAACTGGAGGTGTACGTTTATTTATCCTTCCAACAACACCAGAAGGATTCTTTTATTTTAATTACTTAAAGGTTATGGGGGCTCAAGGAACTTGAATAAACTTCAATAACAACTTTAATTAAGATAATTTTAACAAACCGTATTTGGTCCCTTAGAAAGCCATCTCTGCTCTCCTGATTCACCCTATACCATATCCTTATTCTTATCCTTATCCTTATCTTTATCCTTATCCTTTGGTTAAGAATGCCTCCTTGTCCAATTGAAAACTGTCCACTTCGCTGACGGCAAATTATCACACACTCGCGCACAAATTCCATTTTCTATTTTGATGTTCTTCTCTTCACTCTCAATTTCCAACTGAACTTTTCTTATCTGTCTAGTCCTCTCATTCACCATCCTTTTCTTCTATTCATCTGAAACACCTTTTCTCCGCCTTTCATGGTCATTGTCCCAAAACCTTGACGCCAGGTTGTTATATCAACAAATAGTCATTGTCTCATAGTAAACTTGAAACTCGAGTTCAAATCATAAGGCATTAAATAAAGACATTATTTTAATCTCTCAAATATTACATTTATTTTGGTCGGCAACAAGCAGCTTAATAACAGCTTAATAACAGCTGAGCATAGTTTCTTGTCAATTAATAAATTATTCAATATTTTAGCGTTTTTTTTTACAATTCATTTAAAAATTGTCATTTTTGTATTTTGTCCACTTTTGAAAAAATACAGCTTATTTTTCTTCCTGAAATATTCTCTTCAATTGTATTTCTTGAACTTTGTTTTTAATATTTCATTCAAGAGTTATTAAACAAATAAAATTTGTTTCTTGTATATTTTTAAACAAAACAATATCATTTAACAAGATCCAACAAAGAAAGTTGGGAAAAAATATTTCAAAGTCGAAAATGAACGATTATTTATAAAAATTACAATTTTATTGTTTTTTTAAAAAAAAACATTATAAGAAAACAGAAACAACATTTTAAATAATTATTGTCACCAAATTTTGACTCAAACTAATTTTTTAAAAAACGGTATTTTAAAGTTTTGTGAAATTATTTAAATTATAGTTTTATTTATTAAAAAATAAGGTTTGATTGAATAAATAAATGAGTAGAAATGAATGTATAAAAATGTGTAGAAATCATAAGGCATTAAATAAAGACATTATTTTAATCTCTTAAATATTACATTTATTTTGGTCGGCAACAAGCAGCTTAATAATAGCTTAATAACAGCTGAGCATAGTTTCTTGTCAATTAATAAATTATTCAATATTTTAGCGTTTTTTTTTTACAATTCATTTAAAAATTGTCATTTTTGTATTTTGTCCACTTTTGAAAAAATACAGCTTATTTTTCTTCCTGAAATATTCTCTTCAATTGTATTTCTTGAACTTTGTTTTTAATATTTCATTCAAGAGTTATTAAACAAATAAAATTTGTTTCTTGTATATTTTTAAACAAAACAATATCATTTAACAAGATCCAACAAAGAAAGTTGGGAAAAAATATTTCAAAGTCGAAAATGAACGATTATTTATAAAAATTACAATTTTATTGTTTTTTTTAAAAAAAACATTATAAGAAAACAGAAACAACATTTTAAATAATTATTGTCACCAAATTTTGACTCAAACTAATTTTTTAAAAAACGGTATTTTAAAGTTTTGTGAAATTATTTAAATTATAGTTTTATTTATTAAAAAATAAGGTTTGATTGAATAAATAAATGAGTAGAAATGAATGTATAAAAATGTGTAGAAAATAACTAAGTTTATATTTTTTTAAAAAGAATTTTAAGAAATTTAATTTTATATGCATGTTATTTATTACCGAACGATATTTTTTCTAAGAGAGGAAACCTTACGATTTGTGTCCTTCTAGATATTCGGAATTTTCTTTAGTACGTTATTTCATTGTAATATAGTATATACAAAACACACATTTCTAGTTTTTATCAATTTTCG
Organism: Ganaspis brasiliensis; assembly: GCA_037103525.1. Taxonomy (NCBI): domain Eukaryota; kingdom Metazoa; phylum Arthropoda; class Insecta; order Hymenoptera; family Figitidae; genus Ganaspis; species Ganaspis brasiliensis. The sequence continues at coordinate 495,018 of JAZKLR010000256.1, read as the reverse complement.
CATCAAACAATGAAATAGAAAATTAAATTACGAATATGGCATTGTTGTTAAAATATTTATTCAGCTTTTATGAAAACAGTATATTCTCTAGAATAATTTTTTATTCGTTTATTACTTTATTTCTTTAATCTGCTTTGAATAGGTTTTAAGACTTCATTTTTTAAAACTTTTTCATGCAGAAGAGAATAAAGGTCAATGAATCATTTCATTAGTCTAAAAAGTGATTTTAAAAATCTTCAAAACTCTTTATTTATTACAAATAAGATTTATAGAACAAAGCATATTTATGTCTAATAAGTTTGGGAGACTTTTTTCCGACCGTTTCTCAGAAAACTGAAATAATCCTCTGCTTCCAATTCTCCTTTAAATCATTTGTTTTTCGAGTTATTTCAATAAATACAAGTCATTATTGCAAATTAATACAATATCAATAATTTTCGTCAATAATTACAACATATTGATGCCCATTTAGATATTTATCTCTATGATAGTCACAAAATAAAAAAAAAATGAAAATTCAAATTCAAGTTATTGTTAATTTATTTCATTTTAATAATAAATAGTACGCATTTACTTATCATAAGAAGAATAGAAAAAATAAATTGTATCATAGATATTACATAAATAATTTTCAATTTGTTATACGCGATAAGAGGATTTCTTGAGTTCGTCGCTCGACCCTGAATTATGCATCCATGTATTTAATAGCTTGAGTAAATTATTAGTTTGCCTCTGATGCGTTCTTCCTGAAGAAAATCAAGCGGCATGATATGAAAGAAAGGCAATCTAACAAAATAACCCCCGTTTAAGATTTTTTCCTTACTTCCCTCAAATTCATGAAATTATTTTCTCTATTATTAAATTTCCCATTCCCCTTTATTCTATTTTTTTTATTATCAGCTATTTCTGATTTTCCTTTAAATACGAACTTTCGGTAAAGGAAATTTAGAGTTCACTGAATCTGTTAATCAGTAATGTAACATTTTCAAAATCCTTCACGTATGCAATAATCACCTTTGAACTTCATGCTTGTTAAAAAAAAACAAGTTTCTTTCCAATTATTATTGGAAAACAAATAAATGAAAAAAAACTTGTTAAATGCTTGTAAAATGTATTTTTAATATTAAAATTGAAAAATATATTCTTTTATTTTATATATTTTTAAATCTTTTTTATTTTAAATTGAACATATTGGAAATTTGCCCCTTAAGTAAAATTTAAAATATTTACTTAATGCGCAATATTGATTTATCTTTGTTTTCTCAGATGGATTTTTTTTCAATTAAAAATTGTTCTTTAAATGAAAATGAAAGTGATGCAATTATGATTTTGTGAATCAATGCGATAACTGATTGTGTAACCTGTACCACATAAAAATGCGAGCTTTTGTTATGTAACGTCACATCCATTTCATATACACGACGCGAGGAGATTGAAACCATTGTCGCTTTGATAATACTCTTTCGATTTTACTAATTAATTAATTCGAGAATCTTCATTCGTAAATAGATTAAATAATTGCAATTCAATAAAATTTTCATAATTCGTTTATTAATTTTAGGTTTTCCAAGTCTTGACGTCATTATACTTATACACTCCTGCATAAATAATAATAAATTAATTAAATGATGATAATAATAAAATCATCATCATCATTATAATAATAATAACAATAATAAATGATAACATTTGCTTTTATTTTTGATAAACTTAATTAAATTTTACGAATATTTTCCAGACAATTTTGATTCGAAAACAAATTTTTGGTTAGATTTTTTTGCTCTACTTGTAATTTTCTTCTTTCTCCATTAAACTATCAGGTTTATTACGTCAGATGTGTATTTCTCTATTTACAATCAAGGCACATCATTATTCAATTTACTCACTATGGGGTACAATGAATTAAAATACAAGTTGATTGCTTTTACGCAGATTTGGATTTTTTATCCTTGTTAAGTAAAACTGTTTTGTCTCACTACCTCCTCAGAAACTAAAAATTTATTAAGAAATTTATACATTGAAATTATAAAAAAACCTTTTATAAAAATTACAAAACAATTTTTCATTTGAAATGCAACAATAAAATGTATATTTTCCGAGAAAATATGTTTATGTTTTTTTAAAAAAATTATTGAAATGACATTTTCATGTTAAAAAGTATAAATAAAAATTCAAGGAAATAAAATTGTTAGATACGTCATTTAATACAGCTCAATTCAAACTAAATAGAGTCTTGATGTCAAAATAAATACAAATTAATTAGCAAGTCATAATACGTATAAAGGCTAATTAATTACTATCGTCTAAGAATATATTTTTTTAAATATTTTCGGAATTTCCTTGCTCAAATTTAAAAAAAAAATGGTAAATATAAGAAGGATAGATAATGAAAACGATTATTAAATGCACAATTATTAGTTATATAAATAAAATAAAAAAATACTTAGAAATTAAGAAGAGGTTCATTTGGAAAAATATATTTAAAGAAAATAAACAAGATATACGATAAAAAAAAATTGTTGGTAAAAAAATCACAAACTTTTTTTAAATTCTATATAGATTATTAAAAAAAAATTCTTTTTTTTTCTAATTTCCCTTTATGAGTTGTTAAAAACTGAAAGTAAATATTGATAAAATTTCTAACATCATCTTTCCTATTAATAGAGTTTTTTTGTAAATTAATATGAAGCAGTTTTGTTAAGATTTGGATCACTATCAAGTATTAAGAAATCATCCCAACCAAAGTCGTATTTAAAACTTTTTTGTGACAATTTTTTCTTACAATTAATTTTGTACATAGTGTTTGTAATTCCATTGTATTTATTTTTGTCTTTATACTTTTTAATAATATTGATTTCATTGTTTTTATTCTTAGTAGGAATCGATTCAATTACTGATCCTAAAAACCATACAATGACGTCTACAATCGATAGAATATTGTAGTTTTTTAAAGTAGAAGACATTTTTTCAAATAATTGGCTGTGATAAGAAAAAAATATTTTAGGCATTCTCTGATAAAGAAAACTTTTGTTATTGTTATTAGATTTGATAGTTTGAATCCGTTTTTTCATATATTTATTAATGATAATTGAAGGATAATTGTTTTCGAGTAAGAATTTTTTTATGAATTTAATGTTTTGAGTATGAAAGTTATTGTGTGAAAGTTTTATAGCACGGTCAGTTAAGCTAAAAATTATTGCAATTTTTTGAGAGATATATAAATAGAGATATTATAGAAATTGTTAAATTGCTGAAAAATATAAAACAAATGTGTTTTGTTAGTGAATAAATTACTTAGTAAAAAGTATTTATAACAATTCTGTAGTAATATAAATAATAATTTTATGTATATATTTTTAATAAAAATTCTTAATACACTTTCAATATTAATCTTTGAATACTCTCTTCCACTATTTTAGTGAAATGGCAATAAAGCCTTTAAAAGTAGTCTTCATAAATAGAATCTAGGACAAACGAAAGAAAATTACATTGATATATTCTCTAGTCAGATTTCGACGTCACTATTCAGCATCCAATCTGCAACTGTTACATTGATCGTGGAGGTCAATGACCGGGACAAACTCAGTCAAAGATGTGCCCCGTGACCTGATACGTCAGCTTGCAGAGTATCGATAATTTATAAAACCGCAAAAGCTATCTATAGAGCAGTTTTTTTTCATTAAAATATTATTTTAAGGTTAAACTATGTTTCTAATAAAATTATCATCGCGTCATCGTTAATTATTGATTGAACTGGATTATAGATTGATCTTTAAAATAGACAATTATTCTGTTATTGTTTAACAAAAAAACCTGCACCTTTCATGTGCGTGACGTAAAGAGTATTTCAAAATTAAAAAATGAATATGTTCTTGAAGCCCGGTGAGGAAATTGATTTCTTATAAAGAAACATTTTTCTATGAAAATGCTTTAAAATAGAAACTTCCTTGTGGGTATTTATTTAAAGTAATGTAGGAAGTCAAATGCTATGAAATTCTTTAAGATAGCAACATCCGTTCTTAACACGTGAAGAAAATATTTAAATTTATTTGTCAAATATAACAAAGTATATTTATTTGGAAACTAAGATTTCCGTAATTGAAATGACATTTAAAATAAATGCATTTATTTTGGATGCTAAAACTGTATATAATTATATAAGTTTATAAATTTATGTTAAAATGTTGAAAGTTATTAAGTTAATTTAACTTATTAATATGGTTTTAATACATAAAAACTTTTCTTCAGATGTTTTAATGCGTCAAAAGTTTTCATATTTTACCTTTTTTTTAATTTTTTAAATTACCTATTTAAACTTTTCGAAAAAGGATTGTTTAAAGTATTTTATAATTGCTATTTTTTATTATTATTATTTTATTTTTTATTTTTAATATTTGATATATGTAATTGATCCTTTTAATAATTTTTATAACATTTTCTTAATTCAAATCGAATTTATAAATCGTCAAAATCTGTATTGTCTTAAATAAAAACCAAATATAAACAAATTTATTTTTTAGTTGAAACAAACAGAATAGGTATAACTCAAATTTATAAAGATTTTCACTAATGTGTATCCTAGACTGAATTAAGTGAAATTAATCTAAGTAATAATTTATTTTTGCAAAATTTAGCACAAGATAGTATAAGATTGATGGAAAATAAAAAATTGGTAATCATTTTTTTAACAAAGTTGTCAAAAATCCACAATTTTAATAATGAAATAAATAATTCCAGAAAAATGTAAAACAATTTTTAAAAACAATTTTAAAATTAAAAAATTGTTTTCTTTAAAATACCTAAACGCCACGAGCATTGTTCAAAATATATGTTTTTTATTATTGTTTATGACCCAATTAATGTCTATAACCCAATTAAACCTTATGACGTCACGTATCTTGGAATATCTAATTGTTTCGAATTACAATATATGTAAATATTTCACATATTAATTTTGTTTATTGTTAGTAGTTGTTTTGAATATATTTTACATATCAGCAGAATGTCTAATTTAAAAAGAACAAATGAATTTTAATTTTTCACGAACATTTAAACCAAAATACCTGACATTTTTTACTAAAAAATTTCCTTTTTATATATCCAAAAAGTTTAAATTTTACATCCAAAACAAAGTTGACTTTTTACATCCAAAGAAACAAAACTTTTCTATTTCCAAAAAAGGTGATTTTTTTAATCAAAAAAGAAAATTTACTATTTTTTAATCGAAAAAATTAAAGTTATTTTAGTCCTAAAAAACGTTGGATTTTTTTACAAACAAAAAAGTTAAATTTTAGTATGGGAGAAGTAGGGAGGCAAAATAACTTAACTTTTTTTGGTCGGGTCAAACAGATTAACTTTTTTAGGAATAAATTCTTTTATATGTTGAATAATAAATTATACAAATTGTATTTTTCAATCTAAAAAACGTTTTTTGAGTCCAAAAGTATTTTTTGTGGAGGTTTCAAAAAGTATTTTATTTTTTCATGGGTAAGTGGGGGAGAGAATTTGAGGATGTGAATTAGTAAAGAACTAACTAATTTCACGGTAAAAACTTGTTAACCATATTAAATATAGAAATATTGTTACTAACAGTTTAGTAAAAAATTACTAATTCAAATAGTCGTAGTAATTTTTAGGTAGTGTTAAACCACTAAACAATTTAGTTGATTTCTGTCTGCTGAATTCTTTAGTCCTCTTTAGTATTGAATAGTCAAATTTGACTATTAAATTAGTAGTTCCCCAATTGGTTATTTTTAATAAATTAAAATAGTTAAAATGCATTCTCAGTCTTACTATTGAACTAGTTATTCTTTACTAATTCAGATTTAGAAAGCAGAAAAAATTGGTACCTAAAACAAGATAAATGATTAAAAATACGTAATTTTAGCAATACCTTTACCTTAATATTTGTTTTCGCAGTTAAACTAATTAATATTTTATTGATTAATTTGTATCAATTAAAAATTACTAATTGTCAGTTAAATTTTTCGTGTTTTGAGCAGTTTTTTAAGATTAACTAAAAATTGTTAGCCAATCTGGTTATTTTTACTTTGGATTCAGATTCAATTACTAATGTGAATTATTCATTTTTTACCAACAATTAGTAGTTTTTTACAAATAAATTCTAGTTTTTCACTAAATTTAAGTATAAATTTTTACTAATTCATTTTGTGGACGACTTTTCATCATTTCGTTAGTAGTTTTTCACTAATTCAGATTTAAGAGTGAAAAACTACTAATGAACTCTCTAAATATAAATTAGTTAAAAATAAATAATTATGAGTAAAATCGTGGCTGAGAACTAATTATAAATAAAGTATGACTAATTATTAGTAAAAAAGTAACTTAAAAATAAATAACTGCTAGTTTTGCACTAAATTTAATTAGAAATTTTTACTAATTCATTTTGTGGACGACTTTTTATCATTTGGTTACTAGTTTTTCACTAATTCAGATTTAAAGAGAAATGATGAAAAGTCGTCCACAAAATGAATCAGTAAACATTTTTACGAAGAATTAAGGAAAAATGACTAATTGCACAGCCACACAAAAATAAAACTTTTTTATCGGAGACACTACACTAGTGTATTCTTACGTATTTTTTTCCGCTGAATTCGAATCCAAGTCAGAATTGCTTCAGTGGCTAAATTTTTTGAATCAATATTTTCGTGTTTTTTAGTAGTTTTTTGGAATTATCTAAAAAAATTTAGACAAATGTGTTATTCTGACTTCCGCTTCGGATTCAGCGGAGAAAAATACGTAGAAAAACACTAGCGTAGTGTCCCGAACAAAAAAATTTTTTTTCGAGGTTTTAATTAGTGTTTTTTTTTTATCTTTTTTAAAATAGTTTTCAAAATTTTAGTCAATCTGCTAATTCTTCAGATTTATATTTGTCAGATAAAAATACATAAGAATACATTAGTGTAGTGTCCCGGCTAAAAAAAATTTTTTTTTTTTTGGTTATTTGTGTGTTTTTAAAATTTTTTGAGATTTTGTTTTTTGAGATTATCTCAAAAAATTTAGCCAATCTAGCAATTCTGACTTTGGATTCGGATTCAGCGGAAGAAAATACTAGTGTCTCGGACAAAAAAGTTGTTTTTTTGTGTGGCTGTGTTGTTAGTAAACGACTACAAATTGATAGTAAAAATTACTAATTCACATTAATAATTTTTACAATAGTGAATTAGTAAATTGTAACTTTTAATTTGTAGTTTCTTACAAAAAATTAGAAATATTTTACTAGTTCTTAGTAGAAGTTTCTACTAATTCATATTGTGGACGACTTTTCATCATTTCATTAGTAGTTTTTCACTGCTCTCTATATCTGAAATAGTTATTACTTCTATTTACTATATCTGAAAAACTACTAATCAATTGATGAAAAGTCGTCCACAAAATGAATCAGTACAAACTTTTACTAAGAACTAGTGAAATATTACTAATTTTTGGTAGCAAACTACAAATTGAAAATAACAATTTACTAATTCAGTATTGTAAAAATTATTAATGTGAATTGGTAATTTTTACTATCAATTTATAGTTTGTTAACTAAAAGTTGGAAATTTCACTAAATTTAAGCAGAAATTTTTACTAATTCATTTTGTAGACGACTTTTCATCATTAGTAGTTTTTCACTAAATTAAAATTTTTTTTTATTATGTATAAAACCAAGTCCACTTCTTGATCGAAGGGTTAAAGTTAATTAATAAATAAATTACTAGTTTTTTATTAATTCAGATTTAGAGAGTAATAATTCAGATTTATAGAGTTAGTAAAAAATTACTGGTTATTAGTTACAGTACCGTCGGGAATTGTCAGTCCACCTATTTTTTAAGGTTTGAAAAACGTCTTTAAACGTACAAAGTATAATTATTAAAATTTTTCTGTGTTTATTTCCTTAAAGTAGATAAAATTTTGAGGAAAATCAGGCCTGAGTGAAGTGAGTTAGTTAATTTTTCATTGAAATATGTTAAAAAATGTAGAATTTTTAATGTTTTACAAAAATTGAAATTACTCTTGAAATAATAAAGGTTTTTTAAAGTTCCTATGCTTGTTTTAAAGGGAATTTACTGGAGAATAACATTGTTGTTTAAGCATTAATGTCCAATTTTTTTCCTAGCATATGCAAGGCTCGGAAGTTGGACCAAAAAATTTATCAAATTTTGAAGACACTATTTTGACATAAAAATAATTTTTAAAATTCCAATATATATATTATATTACTTCCTTTCGAAAGTTATTGACAATTATGACCTTGGTATATTTTATATATCTGTATTTGATATCAAGATATAAACAATAATTTTTTTATATTTTTTGGTCCAACTTCCGAGCCTTGCATATGCTAGGAAAAAAATTGCACATTAATGCCTAAGCAACAGTCTTATTTTCCAGAAAATTTCCTTTAAAACAAGCATAGAAACTTTAAAAAACCTATATTATTTCGAGAGTAATTTCAATTTTTCTAAAACATTAAAAATTCAACATTTTTTAACATATTTCAAAGAAAAATTGACTAACTTACTTCACTCAGGCCTTATTTTCCTCAAAATTTTATCTACTTTAAGGAAATAAACACAGAAAAATTTTAATATTTATACTTTGTACGTTTGAAGATGTTTTTCAAACCTTAAAAAATGGGTGGACTGACAATTTCCGACGGTACTGTAAAAATGACTGTTTATCAGTAACAAACAAGGAATAAAATTGTCAAATCTAACTGATTAAATCAGTTAATAAAAAACTGACCCAAGTTCTATTTACTTTTAATTGACAATTTGTTATTGTCAACTGTAAGCTCAGTAGAAATAACACAATCTAATTTAATAACTACAGCTTTTTGCTATTGAATCAATAACTTATAACATGATTTAAATATAGACAGATTATAAATTAAACCCCAATTTTTTAATAACCAACAAATATCATAGAGCACCCGTTATCTTCACGTGGAATTTGACACATGCGCACCGGTCTCAACATCATCGAAGGTATAAAAGGGTACGTAACCACCCCATCCGGCTCAGTATGCGCTTTAAACTAAAAGCGCATTCGTCTCAAATTATGCTCTATTTATTGAGATCCAATCAAAATAAATACACAGAATCTCGAGAATCAAGTGAAAACTAAACGTGCAATTAAAACAGTGCAAACACAGTTAACCCACCCAATTCTTCAAGTGATTACAATAAAATGAAAATTTGGTAAAAAAAACCCAAAAATCAATTAATTAATCAATTAACTTGAATTGAGTTGTGGGCGAGTTTTTCTTGTTTTTTTCAAAGGAAAAAAAAATTTATTTCCAAGGAAATTGAACACATAATTTAAAAAAAAAGCTCGAGTCAGTGATTTTACAAAAGTGTGATCATGGATGAGTCAACGAGGTTGACAGATCCAACCCATCAGCATCATCATCAACAGCATGATCGCAACAGTCACACCGAATTCCGAGATGACGAGTGCTCCACCGACAGTGGATGCAGCAGCGGAGGAAGTACCGGAAGTGCCGAGAGACTTTCAAAACGTGGAAGCGGTGATCGATTGTACGAGGGGGGGAGATTCACCCGCACCCGCTACTACTTGGACCGGCTTCGAGGCCGGTCATTGGCCTCTAGATCCCAAGAGAAGCTCTCCAGAAGAACCAGCAGCAAGGACCGCTCCAGGGCCAAATCCTCTAGGTCTTGGAGTCCCAGTGATTGTAGATCGCGACCTTCTGCCGAGTCCCCCTGCCACTCCCAGAGTCCCTCTGACGCGCAGAGTAGTGACAGCGACTCTCTGCAAAGGCCAACGGCCTCTTCAACCATTCGAAAAGCCTTCCAGAGTCTCAAGATTTCCACTCGTGCTGAAAAAACCGAGAAGAAACACATCAAGAAAAGTCCCAAGAGAATTCTACGAAGTCCCGTCACCTACACTTATGTCAGAGGACTGTCAGGACTTCCAACTCAGAGAGTACCAAAGAACACGACACAACAGATCATCATGCCTTGCACCTGTCAAGAATCCATTGGATTATATCGATAGAATTATAAGGTTTTTGCTAATTAGACATTATCTAAAGTAGGATTTTTTGTTATTTTTTTAACAATGTTTTTTTGTTATTTTTTTTACAATATTTTTTTGGTATTATTTTTACAATATTTTTTTGTTATTTTTTTTTTTAAGAATGTTTTTTCGTTTATTTAGCGTTAAGTCATCTTTTTTTCTTACAAGATTTAAATCTTGTATTAACCCTTTGCAGCATTCATTTTTTGAAAAGAAATTTTGGATTTTTCTGAATAATTTTATTTGAGTAATAAACGCGTGAAAACACCCTTATAACAAAATTTTCTTAAGTAATCGAGTATGAACTTAAAGGAACGTTCAAATGATCAATTCAAATTTTTTTAATTTGATGGAAAATAATGTTCTAAATACCAAATAATTAATTGAGATATATTATCAGAATTGAATTACCTTTTTATATTTCATGTTGGATAAATTATTTTTGAAAATATTTCTTTGGAAAAAAGTTCCTTTCAAATGAACCTTCGAAACTTGAGGAAAGTTTGATTATGAACTTAAAATTCTCAGCGTTTAAGTAGAAACTTAAATTTTGAACGTTCAATTAAACAAAATTATTGCTTGACCATTTTTACATTCAAATTTAACGAAAAATAATGTTTTAAATACCAAAAAATTAATTGAGATTTTATCAGAATTAAATTTATTTTTTATATTTCATGTTTCAACAGGTATTTTTGAAAATAGTTCCTTGAAAAAAAAGTTTGGTTCAAATGAAGTTTAAAAACTTCAGAAATGTTCAAATATGAACTTAAAATTCTGAATATTCAAATGAATTAAATTATTGTTTGAACATTTTTTAAATTCAAACTTGACGAAAAATAAGGTAACGGTACCTATAAATACTCGATCAGTGATGATTTAATTGGATAAAATTAATCAATACTTTTATTACATTTGTAAAAAATTTGTTCAAAACAACGTTCAAGTATCCTCAAATTTTGAACGTACAAATTAACCAAATTTTTGTTTCAACATGTTTTAAATTCAAATTTGACGAAAAAAAGTGTTTCAAATACCAAAAAAATTAATTCAGATTATTATCAGAACTGAATTCTCTTTTTATAAATTTTTAATGTTATAAAAGTGATTTTTGAAAATATTTCCTTGGAAAAAAAGTTTCGTTCAACATTCAGAACTTCAGGAACGTAATCAAGTCTCGATAAATCAAAGTGAAAGGGGTCGGGAAAAATTTAATTTTTTGATACTGAAAGTAAATTTACTGGATTCAAATAATAGTTTATTTAACTTATAAAATAAACATTTATTTACACAACTAGACAATTTTTATTTGAATCAAATAAATTGTGTCTGAACCGATAATTCCTATTTATGAAGAAAATAACATTCATTTGACTCGAATAATAATTATTTGATACAGTTTGATAAATCAATTAATTATTTATGTAAAATCATTTTAATTGTTTACAACAATTAATCTATTTTTTGTTTTTAACACGGAGAGAAATTTTTGCTTGTACTTTTTTTGTATTTCTTCTTCTATTCTAGAATCAAGAATAATTTAGAATTGGACCAAGTATAAGTAATCATACATGAAATAACATTCACTTGACACAAATAATAATTATTTATTACCGTTTAAAGGATAAAAAAATAATTATTTTTGTAGAAACACTTTAATTATTAATACAAAGTGTCTATTCAAAAACGAATTTTTATTAAAAGACTATTTAAAATATACTTGATCCTAGAGCAGTTATTCTTAATCCGAGCATAAATATAGTCAAAGATATTTTGTTTATTTAATTATATTATATTTTAATTAATAATCATTACTCTCCGTGCAATTTCAGTTCTCAAAAAATTTTAATTATCACTCTTCGATTTATTGAGAGTATTCGATCCAACCATCCAAGGAAGTAAAAAACCTAAAATTTATAAAATACAAAATTTTTGAAAATTACCAATTTTTATCTGATTAACTAACAATTACATTTTTCTCGATCAAATTTTAAATTTTCTAAAAAGAAAAAATAATTTAATGCCGCAAAGAGTTAACATTTTTAAAATTACCAATAATGCGTTAAGTATTTTAGAAAAAGGTCTTTCTGACGAGAAAATAATTTTTAAACAAATAATGTAAATAAACAATAATTTGTAACCGATTTTGTTATTTTGGTTTAAGAAGACCTATTTCTGCCTGAATTATTAGGAAAAGTTTTAGTTCTTCGGAGAGAAAAATATCCGCATAAAATAACCGGAATTCTACTTATTTTATGAAGAATGTTAGATTACATTTACATAATAATAATAATAACGAAAATTTCAGTAAGTTTTAACTAGAATTCCGCTTATTTTTTTACATTTTTTCCATCTTGAGAAAAATTTTAATAATTAAGAGAAGAATTTTAATGAAAAATTTCAATTATTAGATAAAGTTTCAATTATTCGGAAAAGTTGCAATTATTTGTAAACATTTTGAAATTTCGGAAAAATATCAATTATTAGTAAAAGTTATTGATTAATAAAATGAAGAATAAAAAAATTGAATTATTTCAAAAATTTCAATTTTTAAAAATATTTCAATTATTTGGAAACGTTTCAATTATTAAGAAAATTTTGAATTATTAAAATATTTAATTTTTATTGAAATAAGATTCAATTAAATTTTTTGATTATTCAGAGAAATTTTAATTAAAAGTTGCATTTTTTAAAAAAAAATTCTAGTATTCAGAAAAATTTATTTATTCAAAAAGCTTCAGTTTAAAAAAATTTACAATTATTATAAAAAGGTTTAATTATTACAAAACAATTTTAATTACTGAATTAAGTTTTTTCAGGAAAATGTTAATTAAACAGAATTGTACAGATAATAATTCTAATATTGAATTAAATGATTTCTGTTTAACATTTTGAGAACTAATTATAAAAAAAGTTTTACTGAGTAAAAAAACATTTTGTTATTAAGAGAAATTTTAATTAAGAATCTGTTTTGACTTTTTTCTAAAAATTTCAATTTTTATAAAAAAGTCCAATTTTTAGAAAACAATTTTAATTATACTAACCGAAATTTTAAAAAGTATTCATGGAAAAATACGATTTCAATTTTAAAAAAAAATTAGATATTTAAAAATATGTATTAACATATCATTGATTTATTTAAAAATTGTACTGTATTAAAAAGTAAAGTTTTTATAAAACCAATATCTTAATTTAGTTGAATTAATTTAAATTAATCAACTTATTATTTTAGTCCAATCAATTAAAACCCATTATTTACTTTATCGAATTTACAAAAATCTAATTTATAAAAGAATTTTTCATTTCTAAAAAAAATTCAGTTATTAAGATAAATTTTCATCATTAGTAGAATGTTTACCAATAAGACTGTTTAAAGCTTTTTGATCAATTAAATGGCATTTGAAACGATTCCATTATTTCAAATATTGTTCATTATATATATTGACAACTATAAAGAGCACTGTTCAATATTTTATTGACTGCACCGTTTGCTCATACAAAATTCAAAATATTGACATTTTGATCCGAACAAAAAAATAGAGGGTGTTCACCCTGCGTCGCGTCGTAGAACTTTTAGAGCTTTTTGATGATGATCTTTCGGATCATCTTGGCTGATATGCCTAATGCACTGATCTCTTAATTTTATTTTTCTCTAGAAATTAAAAAGTACGTCTGAAATTATATCACTGCATTCATAATAATTATGATATAGATATAGTTGTTTCAAATCTGATAAAAAGCCTTCTTTGAGACAAGCGATTTTTCATTTAACTAAATCATAGAAAACGTATGATTAAAATATATCCAATTTTAAGTATAAATTAAAGCAACTTGTCCCAGGGAAATATTTATCTGGGATATTGTCAAACCAATAATGTATAACATTACAAAAAAATTAACCAAGTAGGATTTAATAATGAAGGAAAAAGTAATGATTAAAATATGCAAATAATATAAAGATAAAATAAAGATAAAATAAAGACTTATTAAAGAATGTGTTGAAAAAGTTAAGCTTTAATTAAATCATCTGTAGACCGGGACTACTGCCTATTTTTAATTAAAAAAAAAAAATCCATCTTTTGGCATGAGCCACAAGTTGCCATTAATTATCAGAAATTACGATTCGATAAGTGATATACGATTTTTGTCTGAAGAGAAGTGTACTTTTCCCTCTTTCAAAGTCCAATATAGAGCGTAAATATAATTAATTAAGGCAACTCGTTTCTACATTTTTCAACGCGTTTTTACGGAAGTATTTATCACGTTAAAACGTGTATAATATATAATTAAATTATATAAATAACAATATCTACATTATATACTAATAAAACGTTGATCAGGGCGAAATTTAGGGCCTATAAAACTCTTAAAGAAATCACAGGAAACTATTTAAATTTCTTTCAACTGTAATTATCTACTCACATTATGATAATAATGTTAGAAAAGTTTTAAATAATAAAATTTACATAAATCTTCTATACTAATTATACTCATTGCTTTCAATCAATGCTGTTTCAAACTTAGTTGTGAGAAAATTTAATTTGTATTTTATATAAAAAAAGCTTAATAAACAAAGCTTTAAAAAAAAAGTTTTAAAAGTAAAAATTTAATTAAAATATCTTTTTTAAAATAAAAGATTTTTTAATAAACCGCTAGGTTTTTTAGTGTCGAAATTTATGCCCTGCTTCGTTTTCAAATTAATCTATAGTAATCTAATTGTCTTCAAAGAATGCAAGTGTGTAAGTCTTCTATGACCTTTTTGCGTATAAAATACGAAATTTCTGAAAATAATGAATTTTAATGTGGAGGTTAAACTGAAGTCTGAATTGACAGGGTTTATACACAATAAAATGCGTCATTCCTTAAGGAATTGTTCAAATGTAAGACACTTGTGAACTGAGAAGTCTGCGATTCAATAATATTTTAATGATATATATTTAAATATTGTTCATAAATGCCAATTATCGATTTTGACGAATTTAAAAAAATCGTTTATTCTTCATTTGTCATAAGCAATAAAAAACTTCTTTTATTCATTTTTTTAACATTAAAAAAATTTAAAAAATGTTTAATATACATTTGATTCACTGATTAAAATATTCAGGATTTTTTTAGACCTGAAAAAATTTTTTTTATTAGAAAAAATTGCAAATTTTCAACTCTAGGCATTATAACACTTTCAAAGTATTTCCATATCAATAAAACACTTTTTGCAAGTCTACTGTTTTATCAAAAAGAAATTTGACAAAAAGTTCGTAAAATCGAGATTAAAAGCGGGTTCTATTATCAAGAAAATGCTGAAGAGTCAACAGTAGAAGTCAATTATAAATTTTCCATATGGAATTTATAGAATTATAGCGTTGATTTATCTGTGTATGCATATATCGATAAAGAAAGTAACAAAGTCAGCTCAAATATTGAACATCTATCCAAAAATTCTCAATAAAAAATGTTATCCCCTTTTGAAAAATGGTTATTGTGTTGAAAAAATTATATTTTATTGAGAATAATAATTAAAACATTTTTTTAAAAAAACTATAAATTTGAAACTGTAATTTGCTCATTTAAAACTTGAGTGCTAAGATAAATTTGAGCTGGTTTTGTGGAATATTTGTAAAAGTTTTGTGAGACTATTAAGAGTACATTATTTAATATATAGAAATGTTAATTATTTATCCAAGATCTGAACGCTTTTTAATTACGAATTTCATCGCAGTTTGTGTGTGCGATCCACCTAGTGCCTTTGTAGTTTTTCCCCTGTATGAATGTGTATTTATGATTTAAGATAATTTTTGTCAAACATTGTAAAAATACTTTAAGTGAATGTAATCGACAGCAGTTTAATTGAAAAGAAAAAAAAACTGAATTCAAGAGCGAATGTTTTATATATTATGTATGTTAACAATGTGTACGTTTCAAAATATACGTTTTTCATACTATTTTTTGTGCTTTTTCAATTAATTTAACCCCATCCCACCTTTTTTTCTGTGATGAACCTGAATGTGCCCGACTCGTATAAAGTTGAAAACTGAATAACGAAAATCTCGTTTCCAGTGGATGACTTTATAAACACATCGACTAACTAACTTAACCCTTGATATTTAAATGCCTTGACTATATATAAGTGACCTGATGATAGTTTAAAATACTTTTATCATATTTAACATTTTAAAATAATAATAATAATAATAAATTTATTTATAATTATAATCATCGATTTCTTTCATTCATTCACAGATAATAAAACCAAAAATTGGCTATTTTTAACAAAACTTTTTATTATATCTTTTATAATAACTATCCAATTATTTTAATCAAAAAAATACTTCATTTTAAATATTTATTTTTAATATTTATTTTTTTTTTTTTTTAAAATTTAGAATCTTTATATGAATAATTCTAATTTCTTTAAAACAAAATTTGTTTATTATATGGCTATTTTTTTCTTAATAAATTGAAATATTTTTTTAATTTTTATTGACTGAATAACATTGATTTTTTCAAGAGTAGTTACATTAATCTTCTTAATAGTTATATTATATAGTAAAGAATATATAATTTTATAATTAAAAAAAACATATTATATTATAATTTTAATAATTTATTTTTTTCTTCATTAATTTTTGAATGATAAATTTTAAAATAATATCCTTTAAGGAGGTTCTCTCCATTGACATAACCTCAAACTAGAAAAAAAACTAAAAAAAATTCGTAGTAGATTTGACTACTTTTTAACTACCCGAATATAGATTCGGGTTTCTTTTTATTTTCAAAAGGTCTTCAACTGAATTTAAAAAGGTGTATTGACTTTAAAAAAGTAGTTTAAAAAATTACGAAAGTAGTTGGTACTATTAAGAAAGTAGTTAAAAAAATAAAATTTTATAATTGTTTTTGAAATTTAACTGCTTAAAATCGTAAATTGAACTACTAATGTTTAATTGCATAAAAAATAGTAAAATTAACAACACAAACATGGTTAGATTAACTCAGAAAGTGATTATTTTAACTATTTTGCACTGAACTACTCAATAGTCATTAAATAAATATTTTCAGTGTTGTTTTTCACGCAAAATAAAAATATTCTTAAAATTAATTTTATAAAATTTCTAAAGATCCCGTTGCACACTTTTCAAAAGAAAGTAGATTGAACCAAAATTTGTTGTTAAAAATTGATTATTTAAAATTTTGTATTTTTTTTAAATCTAGTAACACTTTGTCACTTTCATACAATTTTAACAAATAATAGCTAATTTTTCTCTTTGAAACATTTTATACATTTTGATTTATTTGATTTTGTTAAATAATATTTTATCTAAAATTTATCAAATAATTAAAATTGGTTTCTTATATACTTTTTAAACAAAATATTATTTATCAAAATTTAACAAATAAAATTGTATAGAGAATGTTTAAAAAAAGAAATGAGCTATTATATAAAATAATAATAAAAATTAGATAAAAATGGATAAAAATGAGATTTTAACTAGATTTTAAGAAAAAAACATAAAATGTTGATTATTATTTGACCATAAATTTTGGTTCAATCCAATTTTTTCCGAGAAATGTACAACTGGATTATTTAAAATTTTGTAAAAATATTTTTAATAATTTAGCGTGAAAATCCACTTTCTAGTTTGACAATGCTGAGAACCTCTTAAAAAAAAGTTGATTTAAATTTGCTTTGTTTGAAATTCAAATAAATTGAAATTCATTTAGATAAATTAAAATTTAATCCGATCGATATGAAAATAACTTGAAATGTTAGAGGTGAAATTGATCGATATTTAGATAATTGAGAATTAGTTTCTAAAAACTCTAAATAATTCCTTTTTTATTATTAATCTTTCTCTTAAATCGATTCTATTTAAAATCAATAAAAATTTGGATAATAAATTCAACTTCTAATTGATTAAAGTTGAAACAAACTTAAATTTCGAATCGATTAGAAAAAAAAAATACACATTCTCTAGATCTGAATCAATGAAAACATTGACTAGAAAGTGTTTAGGCTCGTGAGATTCAGAGAATATCCATTTATCAAATAAAATAAAACGAGAGGTAAAAAGCAACGATTAATTATTTTTAATCTCTGAAAAGAATGAGTTTAAATGAAATAAAATGACGTAAAATTTATTTATTGGTAATTTAAATGTCGAGGACGGATTCTGTAATCCTTGACCTTACCTGCCTTTGATCCAGCTCAAGCCGCGAGTGTAACGGAATTCATCTATGAAAAGGATATTCATCTAATAACCCTTCTTGTCACGAAAACAAATGCTAGCATCATCGAAGGACTTTATCTACTTGTCTATTATTTAATTTCATTGATTTGAGGACTAGGCCAAAGAATTATTCACTTCAATGGACACAGACACAGCTTCTCTCGATATCGCTCGACTTGAATTCAATAAAGTATACACACGCATCAATGAATATTTGCAAAACCTTCGATTATTCCATTATCATTTAATTTACCTTGATTTACTATTTTTCTTTAATTGACAAACATTGAGATGTATTTAATTAGAGATAATGAATATTTTCTTTCATTTAAATCCTGATTATTTCTTCGATTTTCTAGATTGCGAGAAAGTAATTTTTAAATTAACCTTCAAATCGTTAAATTTTTTCACGATTTAGAGAAAGCGAACATGGAAAGAAAATAGGTTTTAAATTTTATTGAAATGTTTTACAATTTAGGGGAAAAGTGTAGAGGAAATTTCAGATAATCAGTTTTAAATTTTTTTTTTCTTTCTCTGCATTTGAAAAACAGGAAATTCAACGATTTGGAAAAATTTATGGAACTAAAGTAAAATTGTTTTTAAAAAAGATTTTTTTTGCGAATTCGTGTCGCAATAGTCTTGAGTTGTATTTTTATTGCTTTTAATTTTTGTTTGAATTTATGTATTTCTTAGTTAAATACTTTTAAAATTGACATTAAAAAAAAAATGAATAGTAATTTTAAAAAATTTACAACTTGTTTTGAAAGCGTTCGATAGTATGACAATTACATAGTCGAGTTTCAAATATGCTTCAATTGATCTGAAAGCTAAGAAATCATCCAAATGAAATCAATTTCGTAACAGATGTGCTTCTGAATTTGACATCAAAGCAAACAATCAAGATTAACAACGATTTGATTGACTTACGTAATGTCCACAACTCATCTAACTGTTAAATTCAATCCTGATAAAAGATACTCAAAATTTTAAGTTTATTTGTTCACAGTAATCTGAGAAAAATGCTAAGAAGAAAAATAAAATAACATTTTTAAATGAAAATGAAAAAGACAAATAAAAACAATTTTCGTAGAGATGAAAGTGGATTTTTCAATTTTCGAATTTTTCATCAAGTTCCACGTGCTAAGTGGTAGTCGATAAATTAGATAATAATAAAGAAACGTTTTCGTTTGCAGATTTACATTTAGATTAAATATAGATTTCAAGTAGAAAATGCGAAATCTATATTTAATACAATTTGTATATAAACTTGACTCAAGGAAAGATTGCTCCAAGTTTAGATTTACTTTTATAATAAGATTCACATGGCAGACAGATGGTCACGTTGATGACATTGCATTAGTAAATTGCATTGATTGGTAATTTCATTCATTTGCGGTTAATTAATTATTATTAATACAATCAAGCAAAGATTTACAACCTCTTCTACTTTTAGCAACATGCTAACAATTCGGAAAATTAAATTTTGTGTTTTTAAAATAACAACAAAGTTTTTGAGCTTTGCTGGAATACTTAAAAAAACAAAAGATCTTTTCTTAATATTGTTAATATATTACACTGTATATTATACTTAATAACTGTTTTATTTATGATGTATTAATTTCCGAATTTTATATTTTATATTTATTATCACTGTATATAAGAGTTACTTTGTACCCGTTTGTAGAATAAATAAATAAATAAATATTGACTCAGTATCTACTATTGAAACTCAAGGAAAAAAAAAAGTTAATTAAGAATTTTAGTGTCTTACTTAAACGGTTTTTTTTACTTAATTTACACATAAGTTATATTCATATTTTTCATTGTTTGGAACATAATGAAAAAATAGAAAAAAGAGTAAAATAGCTATTATATTGAAGTATTCTATGGTAGAAAAAATGTTCGTGTTTGACTCATAACAGTATTTTCTACTTGTCTTTCAGAATCAAAAGTATTTTCTAAATCTGCACTCAGAAAAACAACTAGTAAAAAATAACTAATTAATGGTAGAAAGCTATTAATTCAGTGATAAAATATGACTAGTTAATATTACATGGAAAAAAAATTAATAATAAATTTTATCGAAGTGTTTTAAAATATAGGGAAAAAGATCAAAAAGAGGTTAATTTCTTTTTTGTTAAAAAGAGGTTAGGTTTCAGGTTAATAATTTCAAACTTTAAAAAATTATATTAAATTTGCTACAGACTATATTAAAGTTTAAAATTACTTAGTAACGATTCAAATTGTTTTTTTTTTAAGTTTAAAATAAATTTTCGCTTTCTGACACTTTTTCCCTAAATTAGAAAACATTTTAATAAAATTTACAATTAATTTTCTCATTTATTAAGAAAGTCATTCTTTCTTAATGATTCTATAAGTAAGTAGATACAATTCTACTAATTTATTTATTGGTTGAACATAAACTTGAGTTTATGTTAGGCTACTTTAATTAGTAACTTTTTACTATTTTGACTTTTTTACTATAGTGCTAGGACTATTTTTACTATACAGTAGTAAAATTAGTATTTGGTATGGTAAAATTTACATGTTAACTTACGTTCATATTTCTTAAGGTAGTCACATTATATTTCATTTAAAAAATCGAATAAATAGTAAAAAGGCAGATTAAATTATGTAAATCTGCAGAGAAATTTTCATGTCCGACTTTTGACAGTTTTTTCTACTTTAATTGAATTAAAGTTATTTTACTATTCATTACATTTCTATTATTTTAATTTCATGCTTAGTAGTTAATAGCCATATTATAAGTCCCTACCAAAATTTTGAGAAGCACTTTTTCAAAAGTTGATAAATCCATTTTCCAAAAAAGTATAGATTAACACAATTTTAACATATTAAAAACCTTGCCACTGTTAAATTTAAGAACAAATTTTTATTAACAAAGAATTTTTAATTTAGAAAATTCTGTACTTAACCAAGATGATTCAAAAATTCAATTTTTTTTCCTAGTTAAAATTACAAAAACCCCTTAAATTCCCTAATTATGATAATCTTTAATTAAAAACAAAACGCCTTAAGCCTAAAAAAAAATATTTTTATATCAATAATTTTGTGTAGTTTTTGTACTTTATAATTAACTTTAAGGGTTAGGTGCAAAACTAAATTTGTTTATTTTTTTTTGAAATAACAAAATGTGAATTTATCAAGTTTTGAAAAAGTGCTCCTTATCCAACGTAAACAATCGAACAATAGAAAAATAACTCACTAAATTATCCGAATCTAACCAAAGTTTTTTGTCTGACTCATTAGAAAATTTTCTACTTGAAGAAGTATATATATTAAATTAGCTGAATCGTGGGAATTTTATTGTCTGACTATTTACGGTATTTTCTACTTAAGTTTTTCTCAAATTAATCACATATTTTGAAAAATGGTAATCGAAAAAAAGCAATAAATAAACATAAAATAAATAATTCAGTAAACTGTCCAAATCCATCATCCAAATTTTGCTCTCTGACTAATATTAATATTTTCTACTGAATCTTTGATATTTTTTATTATAATTTTCAAGGTTTTTGTAAATCACCAGCGACGCCATTGGGAACACATCACAAAACTTTCATAAAGGTTAAGATACAATCTAAATTGTTACAAAGAAATTAAGAAAATGCTTTCTAAATCTGAATTAGTTAAAAATAACTAATTACACAGCCTCACACAAAAAAAATTTTGTCCGAGATACCACACTATTGTATTCCTACGTATTTTTCTCCGCTAAATCTGAATCCAAAGTCAGAGTAACTAGACTGGCTAAATTTTTTTAGATGATCTTAAAAATGTTCTGAAAAACACGAAAAAATCGTTTTTTTTTAGATTATCTCAAAAATTTTAGCTAATCTGATCTTTTTGACTTTGGCTTCAGATTCAGAGGGAAAAATTACATAGGAAGACACGAGGGTAGTGTCCCAGAAAAAAAGAAACAATTTTTTTGGTTTTGATTTGTGTTTTTAATTTTTTTTTAGATGTTCTCAAAAAGTAGAACCTATCTATCAATTCGGACTTCGGATTCGGAATCAGCGAAAAAATTACGTAGGAATACAAGAGTGTAGTGTCTCGGACAAAAAAATTTTTTTTTTTTGTGTTGCTGTAATTATATAGTAAAAGCGAGGCTGAGTTTTTGTTTAATTAATTATTATTAATTATTTCGGGAGTTTATCAAGAAAAAATTCGTTTCATACTTTTCTATGGAAATAGTTTTTTACATTTACATGAAGCTACTCTTTTTCTGAATTGAAAATGATTTTGATTCAAGTTCTTTTATAAAAATGTAATAAATTATCGTTTTTTAAAAATATAATGTTATTGTACCAATTTGTGCTCACACATGAAAAATGCATGTCGATTGTCATTTTTTTCTTGATTTGTCAAAATAGACAACAAGGCCATGGTTTTTGTGTCAAATTTTATATTTTTAAGTGAACCAGGATGATAAAACACAAATCAACACGAAGAATATAAAAAATTAAATTGAAAATATATATTTTTTACACTATTTTCGTATTATTTTTATTTTATTTTGAGCATTTAAATTTAGTTGAGTACAAATTGGTACATGGACACAAATTGGGACATTTACCTTAGCTATTTTGACATAACCTAAAAATGATTTTGACTAATAATTACTTATCTTTTACTAAATGATTACTCTTTAAATCTCAATTAGTTGAAAACTACTATTTCAAGGGTGAAAACTCGTTTACCATGTTAAACAGTAATTTTTTACTAATAATTTAGTAAAAAACTACTAATTTAATTTGTCAAAGTAATTTTTAGGTTATGTTTAACTACTAAAAAAATTAGTAGATTTCTATTTACTAATTACATTAGTTATTTTTTACTAATTAAAAAAGAGAAAACTCGTTCACGATTTTAACCCCTAAATAGTAGTTTTTTTACTAATTCAGATTTAGAGATTATGTATTTTAAATGATTTTTATATAATTGAATGAATTAATTTATTCATTAACATAATATACGATACGCCAATAAAAGCAAATGCTTTCATGTCCCAAAAATCTTGAAATGAAATAATACATCCCGATTACTAATATTCGGAAAAAAACAGATAACAGAAAAAAAATTTTTTTTGCCTAGACCCACTATTTTTTAAGATATTTAACTATTTCGAAATTGTTAGGACACCCTGTATATATCCGATCTTGAATAGATATTAAATATAATTAAAAAAAAAACACTTTACCTTTATAACTAATTTGTAATTCTTAAAATTTAATGCCTCATAATCATTTATTTATTTATTATTTGTGTCACTTTTTTTTCCACTTTTTCTTTTTCATTTCCCCTTCAGAAACTCGGTCTCCATTCTCTACTGAAACCAAAAGTTTCTGTCGGATGACGTCACACTTCGAGGTGAAAACGGCTTTTCAGAAATAAATACAAACCGCTTGATGGATTTCTTTATTTTTTTTTTTTATTAACTGAATTATTTGACCTTAAAAAACTATTTACAAGGATAATTTGCAACTGAAGGCAGCATTGAGAAATCCGAGAGTATTAAAGTACATGGATTTTTGTTGTGAAGATGTAGTGTGTATGGCATTGCACCCGGATGACGTCACTGCAGCATCAACCCCATTCAGGATCTCGCTGACCCAGTTTCGCCAATCCAGGCACCCTTCTCCCACCAACATATTGTACCTGATCTCTCTCTCTTTCTCTCTGTCTCTTTTTCTCTCTTTCTCTCTCTCTGACCAATCACATTTTAGGTTGCCCGATTCCCGAAGGTTTCAACCATCCCTTCTATATCTTATTCAGCCTCCACCGGCAACTATATAAAGTTTCGACTGTATTTATTATTCAAGGTCGATATTATTATTTTAAACAAACGTCATACTTGTCCAATTTCACTATTGCTTTATTGTCACACACTCAATTGATCTGCACCCTTTAATATAAAATAACATGGTCCAAAAATGTGTTGAGTTAATATCAATTTTGTCAATTTTTTATTTTTTTTCACTGAATTGTTCCAAATTTCAAACTGATCTTTTTAATGTACAGTGCGACGCTCAATAAGTTTTGTCCACTTTACTGAAAATAGGGTTTTGTATCTTAATTTATAGTAAAGATAAAATCTTCAGCAAATATTCTTCTTAAAGCTTATATCTTTGACTTTGTTACCTAAAAGAGTAACAAAGTCTAAAATAATTTTTAAGAAAGATGTGATCATTTCAACACTTCCCGTTGATAAAATCCTTATTCAATTGTCAAAAATATATAATTCTAATTCGAAGCTTAGTTCAATATGAAGCTAGTTCGTGGCCGGGGAATATGATTCGTATTAAATGTTCAGAATAATATAATGCTAACTCAAAGCTTCGTTTAAAATAATTAAAATTTAACTTTACGTACAATAAATATTAAAATGACAATTAAACAATAATATTATTTTTTACTTTTTCATTTTTAGATGTAAAAGCAATAAAAATTTTCCAATTATTATCAGTTATTTAATTTAATGATATTTCTAGTTTTTAAACAAATTACATGAAATTTTGAACTGAAACATTTAGATTTAGGATTTTTAAAAAAACTAACAGATTTTTTAACCTTTAATTAAAAATATCAACATTTTAGACAAATCTTAGTATAATTAATTCTAGATTATTATAAGTATTTTAAATGTTTGATATTAAATAAATCATTTTTAGTAATTTTTTTAAATGGTTAACAAATATAAGTTTAATAACAAATTGTATTAATTATAAAAATTATATATTGAATATCAAACATTTAAAATACTTTTAATAACCTAAAATAATAATACTAAGATTTATTTTAATTGTTGATACTTTTAATGAAAAGATTTAAAAATTAGTTAACTTGGTTTTAAATTTTAAATTTAAAAGTTTAAGATCTAAATTTAATATTATTTGTTTATAAACTAGATTTCATACATTAAATTATTCATAATAACAGGAAAAAGTAAATTATTTTTATATCTAAAGACGAAAAAGCGAGAAATAATATCATGATTAAATTAGAATTTTATTCTAATCTATTTCTAATAATTCTAATAATTTCTAATAAAAAATCCAAACAACCTTCACATCTATATCTAAACTTAGAATTTTATTATTTATTGTACTTAAACTTGAATTTGAATTATATTAAACGAAATTTTGAGTTAGCATTATGATATCAAACATTTACAATGTTTATAAGAATCTTGAATAATAATACTAAAGATTTGTCTAAAATCCTTATATTTTTGGTTAAAAAATTTAAAAATTACTAAGCTTTGTTTTAAATCTTAAATTAAATTTAATCTAGTGAATGAATAATAAAAGTTTAAGAACAACTTTTACGTGATTTGTTGTTTATAATGAGAAATATCATGCATTAAATTATTTATAACAGGAAAATTTAAATTATTTTTACATCTAAAGACGAAAACGAGTTATAGAATATCATATTTAAATTAGTTTTATTATTTACTGTTTTTAAACTTGAATTTTAATTATTTTAAACTAAACTTTGAGTTAGAATTATATTATTCTGAACATTGAATAGAAATCATATTACACAAGCCACGAACTATAGCTTCATATTGAAATGTGCTTCGAATTAGAATTATATATTTTTGACAATTGAATAAGCATTTTATCAATGAGTGGTGTCGATTTGTTTAAGAAAAAAACCTTTTTTCAATTGTTGATAAATTAGAAACAATTGACTTTTGGAAAACGTTCCCAGACATTTTTTCGAAAGTTAATAATCCCGGATTCCGAATTTTTTTTATATAATTTAAGAAATTAAAATTGTACGAGCTAAACAGTACAAAAAGTTATTGGTCTTAACAATGTAAAATACAATGGCCAAAATAATATTAAAAAAAAAAATTTGTTTTAAATTTTTTTTTCCTATTTCTACCCATAAGAAGGAACATTTTTTCTCAGAATCATTTTTTTCAAAAGTCAATTGTTTGTAAGTTCTCAACAATTGAAAGAGGGCTATTTTCTTAAACAATGATGATTTCTTAAAAAATTATAACAATTTGAAATTTACCACAAAAAAAAAGGACATTTTTTTTATTTTAATCAATTTAGCAATAATTTTTTGTTTGTAAATTCCCTCTTTAGGCATCGTTAAAGTCAAAGATATAAGCTTTAAAATAAATATTTGTTGAAGGTTTTATCTTTATTAGAAATTAAGATACAAAACTTTTTATAATGTCCTTACATTTTGTGGAGTGCGCAAAACTTATTGAGCAGCACTGTACTTTTTCATTCTTTATTTTCAAAAACTGAGAAATTGACGATTTTTCCTCAACTATATTTTAATAAATTCAGAGACAAATTGCAAAATTGTAAATTTATTATTTGCTAAACGTAAAATCTTATTTATTAATCCCAAGTTAGGTTTCAAAATTAAGAAACTGGCATACGGAAGAAACAATAAAGTATTTTGTAAATTAGGAGCGACTTTTTAAAAGTTGATAAATTTATATATTTTGTTATTTCGACGAAACTGACGTGAAATACCGTAACTTGGTTCTTTACTTAGGTTATGTTGACTATTATATTGCTTAGATTATTATAAAAATATAGAGATTGTAATTATGGATAGTTTGATTAATAAAAGGTGAGAATGTATTATTTTTACCTTCCAAGAATGATATTTTTCAAAAATTCAATCTCTGTACTTTTATAAATGAAGTAATATAGTAGTTAACTTAACCTAAGTAAAAAAAATAAGTTACGACATTTCAGTTTTCCACGGCAGAAAATTAAACAAATGCAGTTTTGCACATAACCACTAAAGTTAAATATATAAAGTAGAAAAACTATAAGAAATTATTCAAGAATTTTTTTTGGACCCAAGACAACTTATTTTTAATTAAAGTGTACCATAATTTGGGAACTAAAAGGTTCTTATAATTTTTTAATTTTAAAAGAAAAAGCAATTGTAATTCATCTTGGTTAAATTCAGATATTTTCAAACTGAAAATTCTTTGTTGATAAAATTTTTTTTCTGATTTTTAACAGTAATAGATCGATTAGTAAAGTCCTTAAAATCTTAAATTTATGTTTATCTCAAATTTTTAGAAAATGGGTTTATCAACTTTTGAAAATTTGCTTCTCAAATAGTAAAAATTACTTTACTTTTTGCTTCCTCATATATGAGGAAGCTTTGGGTTAAGAATTCCGGTTTTCCAAAAATAGTTTAAATTGGCTCATTTTAATCTAAACAACTTAAATTTTCATTTTTAAGCAAATGTTCCAATGTGTGTGTGTATAACTTTTTTTTGTCGCCAGGATATCTCAAAAACGCTTCAACAGATTTGAATAAAATTTAGAGGACTTATTAAGCTCATAAATATCTAAATTTAGACACAGGGATTTTTGAAAATACTGAACTATATTTTTTTGAGCTCGTTTTTTTATAAAAAAAATCGTTTTTTGTCAAAAATTCTTTCATTCTAAAAATACAATTTAATAAATACAAAAATCAAATTTCTTATCTCAAAACGAATCGATTGACTTGTAGAAAGTTGATAATTAATCAAAAATTCGTAAAATAATTAATGTTTTTTACATTATAATTCCCTTTTTTAAATAACTTCTTCATTTTCTCCAAACTAATTTATTTTTCGAAAAAGAAAGTTGTACAATTTTCTTTCAAATGATCTTTCTGTTCAGAAATGTTCAGAGAATAAAATTCTGATGATTAATTAAATAAATAAATATTCCAAGACACTTTTTACTATTTTTATTTATTTTATTTATAATGACACTGTTCAGAATAAATTATATATTATTAAGAGTAAAATTAACATTCTTCTATATCCCTTACCTCCTAGATCCAAAACTACAATAAACTTTATTTATAATCACTTTATATTTAATAATAATATAATATTAACAAATATAAAAAATTTATATACATTATTACGTATATTATATTTCTGTACGCTTCCTCTAAAAAAAAATGTTAGAAGCAAAGGAGGGAGAAAAAGGGGAGGGTGCGAGAGAGATGAAATCGAGGTCGAGAAAAACGTGAAATTTATAGTAGACCAAATGGTGCTGGCAATGTTGACGTCGTGACGTCAGCCACGTCATTGAGAAGTGTCCTTCCGCTCGTTCTGGTCCAACTCGAACGCCCTTACCCCTTTATAAACTGCGCCAGTACGCACTGCTTCTAATATTTATTACAACCCTTTCACAAAACCGACAAAATAGTTTATCAATTTTTTTTCTTTTTGTTTGTTATTATGACAAATTGAATTAAAAAAAAACAGACTTTTATCATTGAAAAAAAAAATTGTTTTCAGCCTTGAAAAAAAAACGAAAAAAAAAGGATCATGAATTAAATACAATTGGAGAGACGTGATTATAATCAATAATTTGGGAGAATATGGTATTTTGATCAATTTTTATTTAAAAAAAAGATGCTGGATCGAAGACAGAATGTGAGGAGTTAAAGGGGTGGTTATAATGAAAAGCGGAGTAGAGGAATGAGGGCGTCTAAGTTGGGGTAGTGCCAACTTTGTGGGGGCATTGCACTTTAAGTAGAGCAGCGGCCCAGGATCTAAGCGCCCTCCGCTTCCTCGTCTGAAAGTACTTGCTCGATAGCTGCAAAATGACTGCGTGTTTAACGTCATATTCCGTCGAAACGCTGACCTCAGCCGCTTCAAAGAAGAGCTTTTTTTTTTGCTGGCAACGCGAAATCATTAATTTTCTCCTATATTCTTGTAATTATTAAGAAATGTATCAATTTGCATTTTAGCATTAATGTTGTTAAATACGAAGTGAAAAAAATTGACGAAAGACACAAAATTATTTTATTCAATTTTCTCACTTTTTTAGTTTTTTTTTAATCGGTATTCATTTATATTTATCAAAATTTAAAAAATTTGGATATAGAAACTTTACCCATCATTAGTTTGTAGTATTTTAGACAAAATTGTTTTATTTTATAGTATTTATAGGTACTATTGTTCCATCGGGTTCAAAATAGTGATTAAATTTCAAATTAAAATATTGGCATCTGGGAGGATTCGAACTCGCGAAGCTCATATTTACAAGCTAATGGTTTTAACCTTCGCGCTACCGAATGCTAACCCAGGTAGACACGAAAATATTTGAATTGAGATAACTTTTAGAGTTTTGCTTCACTCTAATTAAAATTTTAAGTCAATGGTCAAATTTGTATTTAGTTTCGAAAAATTAAAAAAAAAGAATTTTTTGACATTTCTTCTTGTTTATTTAAAACACTAGCAAAATATAACGCGCGCAAGCGCGCGATTAGTTTTCCATCCGTTTTAGAAATTAAACTAAAATAATAAATAAATCAAATCAATGAATAATATTTACCCAATAATAGTGAGCTTTTAAATAAAAAAAGTGATTAAATATTAAGTTTTTAAATAAAAAAAGGGAATAAGCAATATGGAGTTCGATATTATTGCAATATTCAATTGTAGGGTGCCAGCAGGAAAAGCCATTCAAATTTAAAAAAAAACAATTCGAAAATAGCAAAAATAATGTAAATATGTAGAAAATAATTAAGTAATATGACAAAAAAAATTCAATTTAAAAAAGAAAGTTGTAAATGACAAAACTAATTGAGAAATTGAGTAAAAATCAAAAAATGATGACAAAAATTGAAACGAAATAATTGGAATTTGAAGTAAATAATTAAAATGCTTTAAAAATAATTGAAGTTACAAAAAATAATTAAAATTCGAAACAAAAGTGTAAAAATTTAAATTTTCGCACAATAATTGAGATTTTTAATAAATAGGTAAAATGTTAAGAAACTACTTGAATAATGTAATAAATAATTATAAAAGCTGGTGTAAAAATTACATTTTTTGGACATTAGTTGAAAAACTGATATTATAATAATATCAAATATTAGATATATTAGAAATATTAGAATTTTCAAGAAAATAATTGAAACTTGAAAAAAATAATTTAAAAATATGAAAAAAATGTATACCTATGTGTAGAAAATAGTTAAATAATGACAAAAATAACTGAAATTTAGAAAGAAATTAATGAAAAATAAAAAAGTATATTCAAAAATGAAGTAAAAAAATAAAAAATTTAATACATTATATTTGAAAAATCGTATAAAATAATTGAAAAATTAACAATACAATTAAAATGTGGAGAAACTAATTAACTAATGACATAAATAATTGAAAACTGATCTTCAAAAGTTAACAATTCATGACAATAATAAACAGATTGAAGAAAATGACATTTAAAGAAAATAGTTCAAAAATGTCAAAAATATTTGAATATTGACAAAAATAGTTGTAATTAGACAAAATAATTGAGAAATGACAAAAATAATTTAGAACTTTAAAAACATTAAAACTTTGAAGAAAATACTTGACAACTTGACAAAACAACTGAAATATTGAAATAAATAATTCAAAACTGGTGTAAATATTAAAAAAATATAGACAGTAATTGTAAAGTTAAAAAAATATTATAAGTTTGAGGAAAATAATCGAAAGTTGAAGAAATTAATTAAAGTTTGAAGACAATAATTAAAATTTAAGGAGAATAATTTAAAAATGTCAACAAAATTAAAATACGAAACAAATTATTAAAGTTTTAAAAAAATAATTGAAAAAGGTGTAAAAAAAATTAATAAATTCGTGACAATAATAAAAATAATGATGAAAATAATTGAAAACAGGTGTAAGAAATTTAAAAGTTCATGCCAATTAAAAAAATTGAATAAAATAATTGTAATTTGTAAAAAATAATTCTGAAATGGCAAAAATAACAAAAATATGAAAAAAATAATTGAAAAATGACAATAGTAATTGAAATTTGAAGAAAATAATTAAAAAATAACGAAAATGAATGGAACTTGTGTAGAAAATTTGGATATTCCTGACAATAGTTTGAAGATTAAAGAACACAATTAAAATTAAAAAAAAAGTAATTGAAAAGTTTTAAAAATAATTAAAATTAAAAGAAGATAATTGAACAATATCAAAAATAATTGTAATTTGAAAAAAATGATAACCAAACAATTGAAATATTAAGAAACTGATTAAATAATGATATAAATAATTGAAAGCTGGTGTATAAATAAAAAATTTATAGAGAATAATTAACGTTTAAAGAAAATAATTGAAATTTGTTGAAATTAATTGAAAAAATGCTCAAATTTAATAAACTCATGACAATTACTATATTAAATATTAATAGGTCGCATTGAATAATTTAAATAAAATAATAATTAAAATTTGTAAAAATTAATAATTCTAAAATTGCAAAAATAATAGAAATATGAAACAAATAATCGTAAAATGACAAAAATAGTTGAATAATGACAAAAGTAATTTCAATTTGAAGAGAATTATTGAAAATTAACCAAAGTAGAATAGAAACTGGTGTTGAAAATTTAAATATTCTTGGAAATAATTTAAAGATAGAAAGAAATAATTAAAATGTTAAGAAAATAATTGAAAAATGACAGAAGTAAATGAAAACTTCTGAAATAAATTTAAATATTCATGACAATAATTTAAAGACTGAGGAGAATAATTGATATTTGAAAACATTAAATTCAGAATCGTAAAAATACTTGAAAATTTACAATAATACTTTAGAGTTGACAAAAGTACTTCAAAAATGACGAAAATAATTGAAAAGAGGTGTAAAAATTACGTATTTGTAAATTCTAATTAAAAAATTGACGATTTAATTGGAATATGAACAAACTAATTAATTTATAAGATATAAATTTTTATTCAGGCAATTCTTAATATTAGAACCCCCTTCCCCTGCAGTTGGAACAGACATTTTACTAAAAAAGTGAGAAAAGTTGTTTTTTTTAAAAAGTGAGTAATAGTGAGCAATTTTAAAAAAAAGTGTGTCACTGGCAGCCCTGAAATAAGAAGAAATAAATAAGTATTAAGGGATTCTAAATATTAGTTTATTGAAACTTTGCCGGAACCTTTCCGGAAGTTTCCAAACTTGCATAAACTTGATGAAAGTTACTGAACTTCAAAAATGGTTAAAAAAGTTACAGAATAATTTAAACTGAATTTAATTTTTTAATTTTTTACAATAAAGTAAAATAACGTTATTTGAATTTTTAATAAATTCGATTATTCGACACTTTAAATTAATCTAAATTATTATTAAAATTCATATAAGTGTGTAATATATAAATTATTGTTAGTCATAATTAATATTTCGTCATTAAGGCTACCTCATATGCATATTTAGTCTGTAAACTAAAACAATTTTAAAATTTTCTGATAAAGAAAATCAAAATTAATGAAAAAAAAGGAGGGACTAACTTCACTTTGGATTTTAAAACATGGTCAGAAAAAGATGAATAAATATAAAAACTAACCAATTTCACTTCAAGTTTTCAAACGTGTACAGAAAAAAATGAATAAATATAAATAGTAACTAACTTAAAGGGGTTTACTGAGATTAGTATTATTTAATTTGTAAATGTATGTAAGCGTTCCACTAAGGTAAATCAGAGTATTTTAAATGTTTTATAACTTGAACATTGTAAAAAAGGATTAAAATCATCAAGGTATTGACGTGAGTCAACAAATAAAATATATATTTTAAACAGTTACTATAAATTGTCATTCGTTTCAACAAATTATTATTGTTATCTACTCACTTTCTACACTAGGATGGTAAAAAAAAGTAAATTCGGAATTTTAATGCTCTCATTCCCTATTAAATCTGAATTAGTTAAAAATAACTAATTATTAGTAAAATCGTGGCTGAGTTTTTGCTTCAGTAATTAGTGAAAAATAACTAATTATTAGTTAAAAAATGACTAATTGTTAGTAAAAAAATAACTAAAAAATAGTTAAAATTTGACTAATTTAATTAGTAAATAGAATTTTATTAAAATATTAATTATATTGACATAACCTAAAAAATTTAATCAAAATAATAATTAGTTATTTTCCACTAAATGATTAGTAGAAATATAACTATTTGAATTAGTGACTGAGTTTTTACTTTCAAATGAGTTATTTTTTACTAATTCAGATTTAGCGAGTAGGATTGTTCTATGTCGAAAAAAATACCCCTGTTTTTTTGTTTTTAAATAAAAAAAAAGATGTCGCTCAAAGCGCTCAAAGTTTTCCTAACATGGTAAAAAATACTTTTTCGTAGAAATGGTATAGAATTCTTAAAAATCAATATTTTTCAATCATCAAACTCTATTTCTCCTCAGGAGACTTTAAAGAATAATGCCAAAGTGTATATTTAACAATTTTTTAATATTATTTATTTTTTATGGGTCCCACAAAAATAGCCAAAAATAGTCAAAAATCCAAAAATAAGCGTTAAAAGACTTTCTTACTATTTTTTTGACAATATTTTTGCACATTTTTTAATAAATAGCATAAATATAGACTGTTAACAATAGTTTTATGTAATTGATAATTTGTTTAAACGGGTTATTATTGTTTATTTACAACTATTTATTAAATTAAGCTACAGAGTTACAACTTTTTCTCAATTTTACATCTTTTCAAGACGAATGTAACTAATTACTAACATACAACTAACTATAACAATTGTATCAATTATTTAAACAAATTATTATGGTTTGATTTCAAGTTTTTGTCAATTAAGCTATAGAGCTGCAATTCTTTGTCAATTTTCCAACTTTCTATGCTTAATGATACCAATTACTAACAAAAAACTAAAAATAACAATTCGACAGATTGTTTAAACAAATTATTATTGTTTAATTTCAACTTTTTATCAAATTAAACTACAGAGTTGCAATTTTTTCTCAATTGTGTAACTTTTCAAGATGAATATATTCTGTTACTAACAACAAACTATAAAAAAAAAAATTGTAACAATTGTTTAAATAACGAATTTTTATTTAACTTCAATTTTTTATCAAATTAAGCTACAGAGATGCCGGTTGTTCTTAGTTTTACATTTTTTCTACCAATTTCTAATAACAAAATTAAATTAACAATAAATTAATAATGTAAAAGTTAGTTTAAGAAGTTATTAAAGAAAATAAAAGAATTTTAAATGCAAAAAAAATGAAAAATACATGGATTATTTTACGAGAATTTTTGATCAATTATAAAAGTTATATAGGTCAATCGATTCGTTTTGAAATAAAGAATTATGATTTTTGTATTCCTTAAGGATGTTTATCCAAAAAACCATTTTCTACAGATTCTTATAAAATTTTAATGACATATTAAATGCATTATTTTACATGTACTGTTAAAATTTTATTGGATTTTACCGTTCTGTTTTTAAGATATAAATTTATAAAATTTCGACTTTTACATGGAAACAGTAACAAAACGCGTAAAATGACTAACTTTTAATTAATTAAAATCACGGCTCTACAAATTTTTTAAAAAACTAATATTTTTTAAACTATAATATAATACAACTTTTACAACAATATTTAATTAATTTACCGTACCGTTGTTAAGGAAATGTTATTTAAGTGTAATAATTCTTCACTTTTTTGATATAATGAAGAAGAAACATTTTATAAGCTTGAAATTTTCAAAGAAACAATTTTTTGTTAAATAAAATTTGTTTGTGTAATGATTTTAACTACAAAATACTATTTAGAAACCAAATTATAAGAAGAATTGAAATTAAAAAAATATTGACTATCATGGTCCGATAGAATGAGAACCGCTTGAGGGTATAAGCGTCCTTAAGTTGAATTTTGAGCTTAGATAAAAATTTTGTCAAAAAAAGATTTTTTTCGATAAAAAAATAAAAATTTTTTAGATGCAATTGAGTCAATTTAGACTTTTTTTTAGGAAAATCGAAAATCTTAACGATCTCAAAGCTTTCTCTATGAAATTTAGTTTTAATTTATTCTAATTTGAAAACTCAGTTCTTTTAAATTCAGATTTATCTAAATTAAACTTAAATTTTAATTGTTTTAAGCTTCAAAACTGGTCGACAATTAATTCTAATTTTTATTGTTGGAAATATTTATTAATTAAAACTGCAATATTTTTCTGAATCAAGTTCATTTTAAATAATCTAAATTCCAATTTACTCTAATTTCAATAAAACGTAAATAAATTAATAAATCAGTAGATCAAAACTGAAAAAATTATCTAAATTTTAATCTAGATTTTAATTAATTCAAACAAGAAAAATATTATCCGAATTTTAAGAAATCGAAATTTTAATCGAATTTCTTTTTCAGTGGATTCAAATTTCAATTTATGAAAATTGTATATATATTAAATAACCTCAAAAACAACCTAGAAGGAAAAGAAACAGAAAAAGAAATTGAAATGGTATTAAAAAAATTTGAAAGTTGCAGTTGTACAATTTAAAAATAATCTTATTTTGAGCCGAAACCCGTATTGCCATATCTGAAGTTTCTGTCGGAATTTTTGAAACAATTTTGGTTATTTTCAGAAAATTTCTGAAACATTTTTGCTATGTTTTTGAAACAATGTTCTACCAATGTTCGTGGATACGAAAAAAAGTTTTAAAAGCATCTTTAGATTCTAGTTGGAAAGAGAAAACTTGAATACAATGGGGAAAAAAAGAAAAAAAGTGTCCAGTTTAACACTGCTTCAAATTAACTGTGGCAATGAAAAGTCAAAGATTAAAAAGTTTTAAGAAAGCAAGGTGAAACGTGATAGAAATTATATGCATAAATGAAATTAATTAACGTTGATTCAACAAGATTTCTTCTTAAGAATGAAACCCAACAAAAACTTCAATAAACGTGATTCCATTTTCACTATAAAATCTAAGTTTCAAATCGTAAACGTGCACCGCAAAAATATGACGTCAGATATTGAACAAAAATGTCATAAGTTCAGATATATTTTGTACCTTTATGATCACCAAAAAATATATTTAACACTTTTCTCAAATACTCTAAAAATCTAAATTAGTAGGGATTTTTATTAATTTACATTATTTACTGACCTTTTGCTATAAACTCATAACTTTGAGTGTTTAATTACACGGGAGGAATTATTATCAAATAAAAATAAAGTTAAATATTGGTACATGGAAAGAAAATTAGTTATGAATTTTATTCAAATGTTTTATAATTTAGGGAAAATGTGCTAGAAAGCGAAATTTTTATACGGGGAATTGTAAACTTTAGAAAAACCATTCGAATTATTACTAAGTAATTTTAATTTTTCATATAGTCTGCAGCAAATTTAATATAATTTTTTTTAATTTTGAAATTATCAAGCTGAAATTTTCTCTCTTAGATCCTTTTTCCCTAAATTGTAAAACACTATATTATAAAATTTGTAATTAATCTTGTTTTCGTGTACACTGTAAAAACAGGTGTCTTACAAGTGTCTTATTTTAAGACATAAGACGTTTAGAAAGCGTCTTATAGGTATTTTTAAGACACCCTAAAATGTCTTAAAAGTGAGGACAAAATAAGACACTTGTTTTTAGAGTGTATAGATTGTAAAAACTTCTTTCATTATTTTTAATGCATGAATTATTGGAATATCATATAGTAATAAAAAGTAGAAAACATTAAATAGCTACTATAAAGTCACTTCATACTTTTTTTAATTTAAATTTTCCTTCTCTCTCATTAAATTCTAAGGTCCTTTAACAAAGTAAAAAATATTTTCATATTGAACGCACAATAAACTACACGTGTTAAATAAATGGCACGTGCATTATATGAACCGAGTTTAAAATTGTATAATATAAACTTAAAGAATATCCATTTTCTTCCATTAAGAGCATCTAAATGAATTCTTCTAAATGTCAAGAGCAATTCAATATGAATAAAAGTTACAGGAAACCTCTTATTACTTTTTTTTATAATGAATTCTCTCTGATATACACACGTATCAAGTTTTTAAAACCAACAAAATTAAAACAATTGTGAACTGGATTTTAATCTAGTTTAATCTTTTATAATGTGTTTACTATATTCTAAAATTTGAATTTTCATATGTTTTTATCAGAAATTAGAAGTTATTGAAAATAGGACAATCAATATTTTGATTTTTCTAATTTTATATTAATTATGGTTTATAAAAATATCGGAATATTTATTGTTAGTTTGTACTTTCGAAACTATTTTAATAAATCAACATTCATTTAGCTACATACATCAATGATGGGTGAATAGTATTCCTTAGTTCATTCAATATTTTATTCTACCTACTCATTTTCGCGAAAGAATAACACTGACGTGCGAATTATTCCCTTGATAAAAGCTTAAAAAATCGTTTTGTTGAGATAAATATAATCATGACTTTTAAAATCGAAAAACTTCTTAGTCGTCATAGATTGCTTCTATTCAACAATAGATTAAGGTGGTTCTCTCCATTTACATAATCTCAAACTAGAAAATCGTTTTTCACCCCAAATAAAAATATTACTTAAATTAATTTCAACAAATTTTGAAAGATCCAGTTGTACACTTATCTAATAGCTCATTTTTTTCGTTGAAACATTCTTTACAATTTTATTTATTAGATTTTTTTTAAGTAATTTTCTATTATAAAAATACGTAAAGAACAAATTTTATTTGTTTAATAACTTTTAAACAAAATATTATTTAACAAAATCCAACAAGAATGTTTCAACGATAAAAATGAGCTATCATTAGTTAAAATAGGATGAAAAATTACAGATTTTAACTAGGTTTAAAGAAAAAACATTAAATGTTAAATAAATATTATTTGACAACAAATTTTAGCTCAACCTAATTTTTTCTGGAAAATATACAACTGGATCTTTCAAAATTTGTTGAAATTAATTTAAGTAATATTTTTATTTGATGGGAAAAGACATTTTTTAGTTTGTGGTTATGTCAATGGAGAAAACCTCCTTAATCAAATGTTAAGAAAGAATTGAAATTATTAATAAAATAAATTATCACAATGATTCTAATAATTTTCTTATATAAAAGGGTGTGAAATTTTTGCTGCAAAGTGACAAATAGGATAATAAAATAAATACAAAGTTACTGTTTTTTCTTTTTATTTCTTAATTGATTCAGATTTAGAAAGATAAACAAATGATCTCTTATCTAGTTATAATTTTTTTCTTCTAGCTTAATCTTATGCCTAAAATCTCATCAGGTAAATAAAAAGAAAATAGTTTATTCTATATTAAACAAGTAACATTGAGCATAGGATGATTTTTGTAAGCCTGTGTAAGTAACTGGATAGTTGTAAATTAAACTCAACATCTCATCTCTCTCATCATGAAATTTATGGAAATTTTTTCGAGCTTAAAATAAATAATAAATATTAATTTACATTATTACTTCTTTTTTATGATTATATCATTAAAAGATTGTATACTTTGAAACTTAAGAAAATTTGTATTTTTCAACTACTTGTTTTCATTTAATATATTTAAGTATAACTATGACTATTTACCTTCATCAACAAAAAAGTTAGAAAAATATTCACTAATAATTGTAGGATTTCTCCCATGTGGAATGTTCTTTCCTCGAATCCATTCGAAAACATTTTTTTCCGGATGAAACTGTAATCCGTAAAATGGATATTTTTTATGCTCAATAGTGGAAATGAATTCAAAACCATTTCGATCCCGATTCATAGACATGATACGAAATTTATTAATTAAGTTAACTTTCATCAAATCCTAAAATGATAAAATTTAAAAATAAAAAAGTTATCAATTCGTATATAATTTTACAGTAATAGTAATAAAATTCATAAATTAGAAATCACTTGAAATTAGAAAGTATACTATAAAAAAAATTCAAAGAAAAATACAGCAAATCCCAATTTTTAGTTGTTAAATGAACTAACTGATTTTGTCACACAAAATCGATGAAAATTAGCTGTCACATTTTCCGTTTGAAGAATTTGTATCACCCTTTCTGGTGTTTCTTTGAACATTCGACTTTTATCGTAAACTGAAACAAAATTTATAATATAATAAATATAATGTTTTTATACTAAATTTAAACTTGAGTTTAAATTAAAATTTGTATTAAACTAATTTTATTTTTTTTACTTAAATTTGAATTAATTTAATTACTAATGTTTGAACAATTGTTACCTGATGTAAATTCAAGTGGAATACTTTGTTTCTGAGAGAAACAGTCTGATCTATGTTCTACACGATTAGCTTCAAGATAAGTCAATAATTCAAATCCCAAACAAATACCAAAGATAGGAAAATAATCTCCATTGTCATTTAATCGTTTAGCTATTCTATGAAAAAATAATTTCACTTTTAGTAAAACGTAAACACTGAAAAAAATTTATTCTGAAATTTAGAATTTATACTTGACACTTATTTTAGATTATTGTATACTTATATTTAGTATTATATACTATTCTCAAAGTCAGGATATATATTCTAAATGCTTAAAATAGTATTCTTAAAAGAAGAATATATTCTAAACGCTTATAATATGTCTTTTTTAAGAATAGTAATATACTAAAATTAAATAAATATAAAATAATTGCTCCAGAATTAACTTTCTAAGAATAGTTTTTTTTAATCGTTTACTTGTAAATCTTTTCACCAGCATCAGCATAACCATTGCTTTGATTAAAATATGTTGCACCACCAGGAAAAAGTATTCTGTAATTCAAATTATACTTATTAATTATTTTTAAGCTTAGTGTTGTTTTTTATTTTTAAGTTTGTAGTATTTTATGATATAAATATTTATATGAAAATATTAAGTTTATAAATTTGCTGTTATAAATTACCCATTTATTTTACTCATTACATTCTCGTAATATGAATCACTTTTTCCAATCCTGGAAAGCAAAAGTTGTTATGTAATTAACTATTATGTATTTGTAAATAAACAATAATTATTTATAAACAAATAAAAAATTTTTAAGAAAATATTTTTTTCATTGAGAGTATTTATATTTTTCGTAAAAGTTATCAAATTATTTATTTCAAAAAATTAACTATATTAAATAAATAATAATTTTTTTAGATTTTGAGAAAAGTTTCTTTTCTTCTTTTCTTGTTTTAAACAAAAGGTTTCAAACACTTAGAGAAAAAAAATTTTTTTTTGCTTTATGCTAGTTTTTTCTATTCAGGGAAAATTACTTTAAGTTTAAATTAAAGAAATTGTTTTTCAAGTGTAACCGATAATATAAATTAATAAAAATTCCGCCAAAATGTACCTAATATAATTGATAAATTCTTAAATCAATCTATGTAATTTATCTTTTGCATAAATAATTGTTTATTAATAAATAGATAATATTTTAATTACTTTATTGGCACGACTCTGGCACCTGATGCTTCAACAAATTTCACATATGATGCTGCTATAAAACTATTAAACTGATTGGGATATTTACTATTCAGGTGGTGTGAAAGTTCTTGTGATAAAATTCCTGTGATTGTAAAGAAAGTAACAATTATTTCATTTTACGTATTTCTTTAAAAAGCGTAAAATAGTCGTTTAATTGATTTTTTTTAACAGTTTTGAAAAAATGTTAAGAATTTATCTTGTGCTGTTGAAATATAATTTTGCTTACCAATAATTGGTTCATTATTCACCGGTTGAATCGCATTTTCAACAATAACCAGATTTTCTGCAATTATAATAAAACACGATATGAAAACGGAACTAAATAACTGGTTCTTCATATTGAGATTATTTCTGATTCACAAACCAAAATGAACTGATTAAAAATGATAAAAAGAAACAAATGTATTTGTCTATTGACAAAAGTAGTGGGGATCACAATTCCTATTATGATATTTATATCTATTCTCAAGGTCGGTTTCAGAAGATTTTTTTAAGAATAAATTTCTACATTTTTTAGTTTTCAACACTGAAAAAAATACTCGGTTCAGAGTAGACATTTGAGATTTGACTATGGTTGACAGGTTATGTAGAAGTTTGACAACTATATAAGTCTTAATTTCCCATAATGCATCAGTGCTCCCATAATTATCGCAGTTCCATGGAAATATTTTCTTCAGTGATACCGTTTTAAAATTCAAAAGTACAATATTAAGTTTTATAAAATTCAGTTTTTATTTTTAAGATAATTTTTCAAATCTTGAAATAAAACATTTTAGGATTTTGACTCACAGGAAAATGTTTGAATTTTTTTTTGTGCATTTTTATTATATTTTAAGGCATTTAATTATTGTTACAGTATTTTGCATGCAGTTGAATTAAATTTAGAAAATGTAATATCTCTATAATGTCTAGAACTTATCAAATATTTAGTTTTTTAATTTAGTGTAATTGAACAAAGACTTTTGTCTGTAAATAAATATTTTATTTTTGTTTTAAAAACTCATGTTGCACCTGTATGTAGGCAACTCTTCATACAGAGTTGTAGACTGAGAAGTATTGATTCTGGCGCATAAGCTGATTTTCTGTACAGTAAAACTAAATTTTTATTTTATTTATTTTGCTTTGGCCCATTAATAAATAAATAAATAAATAAAAACTGAATCTTTAGCAAATTTATATTTTAATAAAACTTTTTTTTAGTAAAAGATAATGTTATTTTTAACACAGTAAGCTATCTTTATAAATTTGAATTAGTGAAAAGTAGGTTACTAATTTAAATTAGTAAACATTTATACTAATTTTTAGTAAAAATTTACTATTTCATTTAGTACTCTTAACCTTTTTGACTAATGTTTTAGTAGAAAATTACTCAAATTTTGTAGAAATTTTCATTAATTGATTTCGAGATTAAAATAAAAATGATAGAGAGATTAAAAGCTATAGTTCAATAAAAAATAAAAAAATGTTGACATTCATAATCAATTTGTCCACAGAGAAATGATATATTTGACTCAAGGAAATATTTATTTGTCTCTAAAACAAATATATCTTTTCTCTGGGTGTGGATAATCTAATTTAATGCGAAAATCGTTCTAAAATGGCAAAAATTTATATTTCTTATTCAAACGTAATTTTTAGAGGTTTATTCTTTTAAAAGTAAAGCATTAATAATATTATTAGAAAATTAAAAATCGCAACAAGAAAAAATATCATTAAAATATGTATGTTTTTTCAATTTTAGAATGTAAAAATTGCCACTATTTGCCTTTTGAAATAAATTTAAGATTTTTAAAGAGATAACTCATAATATAATTTAATTAATGAAATTTAAAAAAAATCTATTCAAATAATAATGATTTGATTCT
The DNA here is from genome assembly GCA_037103525.1 of Ganaspis brasiliensis. NCBI lineage: Eukaryota > Metazoa > Arthropoda > Insecta > Hymenoptera > Figitidae > Ganaspis > Ganaspis brasiliensis. Next base: position 452,618 of record JAZKLR010000256.1, on the reverse strand, counting down.
GCATCATGCTTATAACAAAACAAATTAGTAATATTTTAGTAAAATTCTGTTTACTAATTCAATTAGTCAAATTTTAACTATTTTTTTGTTGTATTTTTACTAATAAATAGTTATTTTTAACTAATTGGACAAACAAAAACTCAGCTACGATTTTACTAATAATTATATAGTTATTTGTGACTAATTTAAATTTAGAGAATTTGAAATAGTATAATTAGACTGCTTCAATTTGAAAATTAATATACAAATAATACTTTTTACCAAAACTGTACTTAATTACAATATTTTTTTTTTCTTTTTTTATCTTTCTTCAAAATAAAATGACTTTCAATTTTTCATAATAATTACAGATTTTCTTCTGTGACATATTTTCTCAGTTGGATTTTTTAAATTTATAAACGTTGCAAAAAAATCTGAAAATTTTTACTGAAAAACATCTGCTAAATTTACAGAAAAATTTGGCGAAATCAAAAAATTTACAAAGATGATAACAAAAAAAAATCATTAGATATAATTTTATCATTACCTCCATTGGAAAAGAATCCAGCGACTCTTGATTTTTACTTCAAAAATTTAAATAATTTGATTAATAATCTCTTGATTAGAAATAAGTAATATCTGATTTTATAATACACTTTTGAGAAGTTCATTGAACAGCACTTGCGTTTAAATTAGCTTGAGCATCTGCAGCTAACTTTCTATTCTTAGTCGAAGTAAAGTTATATCAGGTACATTACTTCGTTTTGCTTCTTTTAATAAAAAAATTGTTTAAAGACTATAATTTAGAAACTCATTCTCATTTTACTTTCAAAATTAATTTTAACAAGAACTTTGTTTCATAACTATATTGAATTAAGTTTACGAATTTTTGCAGTATACACTGTTTTCGGTTAAAATACTCATTGTAATAACAATTTCATTCCAAGTTGCACTTGATAAAGTCAAGGTAAATATACAATTTCTTTATCGTTTTAACTACCTAACTGCTAACGTAAAAATGATTGTTAAAATGTACGTGATAGAATGCATTTTTTAAAAAAAAGATACGATATAATTCTGTGTCTTTAGATAAAATAAAAGCTGCTAGAAAAAACTTGGGAATTTACGTAAACATAAAAAGTATTATTAATAATTTACTTTTCAAATAAGTATTTAAAATATAGAATAATAATAATAATTTAAGGAGTTAATAAACAATGTTTATAATAACAACCTTATGTCTTGATAGAATAAAATATTTTTATAATAAAATTATTGTCATTATTTCATAGTTGTGAGAAATTTTAACAAGTTTGAAATAAGGTACCGAGATAGAAATTGAAATCAATTGAAGATATATAAATCATTGAAAAAAAACTTTTATTTTTTATAATTATGTTTAATGCATTTTACAAGCTCTCAATTTACTGTACATATGCTTTATAAAACTAAACAAGTTCAAGTTTAACTAAATAAATAACATTGTATCGAATCAAAGCCTTTTAAACCTGTATACGTTGTTGGATAATTATAAATCAAAGTCATTGACTCTTCCATTTTGGCTTTAAATTTATGCAAACTTTTTCGAGCTAAAAAGAAATAAAATAAACTCAGTTAATCTAAATTGACAAAATCAAGTAAATAAACATTTTACCAATTATAAGATTTTTTTAGTAATTTACTTTTTACTCTTTACTTTTTTAAAAAAAAAAAGAATAATACCATGTTTACCTTCATTTACAAAAAAGTTGGCAAAATATTGATCGATTATTGTAGGATTTTTTCCATGTGGAATATTTTTTCCTTCAATCCACTCATAATCATTTTTCTCAGGATGGAATTGAAGTCCATAAAATGGATATTTCAGATGCTCGATAGTCGAAATAAATTCTAGTCCAAATTTGTCGTGACTCAAAGACATGATGCGCAGTTCATTTGTTAAATTGACTTTAGTAAAATTCTGAAATTACCAAAATTAAAAAGTTTCCATTATAAACATTTAATTATTACAAAAAGTCTTGTTAAAAAAAACAATTCTAAGAAATAAATTTTATAAATAAAATGAATTTATCATTTCAGCTGATCAATCAAAATCAGTGGCTTTTGAAAAAATTAATACTTTATTGTTTTACTTACTGCTTTAGTTACACAAAAAGAATGAAGGTTTGCAGTAATATTCTCCGATTGAAGAATTCGTATCACATTTTCTGGAGCATTTTTGAAAAGTTGACTCTGCTTGTATGTCTAAACAAAAGATTATTTATTGAAACAAATAACAGATAAAAGTTAATTAACTAATTGATTGCTATGTTTTAATTTAAATTTAGGTGAATTCTCAATTAATAGTTCCAAAAATTATGAAATTCGTTTTTAGTCCAATTCAAATAAATCAGAATTTTTACTTAACAGAATTTTCAGTTCATTAAATTCATCTTTAATTTACTGTTTAATTAAAAGAAAAGAATTCGAATTAAAGTTCGGTTTAGTTTGAATTCTTTAATAAATAAATAGTCGATTAGAATTTGAAATTAAATTTTCTTATTATCTTTGTTATCGAGCCTAATTTTTTGTGAACCTCTTTAACTTATGAAAGTAAATTAAATATAAATATGAAATAAAAATTTGGATTTAGTTAAAGAATAAAACTATAAAGAGACAAAAAATTTTCACCTGCAGTGAAAATAAGTGGTAAAGCTATTTCTCTAGCAGAACATCTTGATGCATGTTTGACACGATTGGCCGCAAGATGAATTATTAATTCAAATCCCAAACATGTACCCAATATAGGAAAATAATCTCCATTGTCATTTAATCTTTTGGCAATTCTGTACAAAAGTATCATAAGTGAATTTAGAATACTCCAAATTTAAGAATATTTTTGTTATTTAAATATAATAACAGACTATAATATAAACAAGCTCAGACAAACTCCAAGAAAAAATGTATTCCTGGTAAATTTTTATACTCATCTTTGTATTTAAAGTTTAAAGCATATTCTACAAAAACTGATACAAAAGAATATATCGCAAAAACTTTTTTTTCAGTTTATTTTAAGTTTAACATTATTTTATTAAAATATACTTCAAAATGGTCAAATAAATTTTTTTATTTTAGTTTACTTGTAAATCTGTTCTCCAGCATCCCCGTAGCCATTGGGTGCATTAAGATTTGTTTCTCCTCCGGGAAAAAGTACTCTAAAAACAATATAACTATCGGGAAAATGTGTCTTAAAACACAGAAGATTATTAGTTTTTTAAAATTAATTAACTTATTAGTGAATTATTATAATTATTTTATTTATTTAAGTTATGTCAATTAAATTTTTTCATACTTTACCCATTTAGTTTACTCATTATATCCTCGTAATAAGAATCATTTTTCCCAATCCTGGAAAGCAGGGCTGATAAAAATCATGTTTTTTTAAAAAAAAAAAATGATATTTTTAAAATATAATCAGTAATTAAAATCTCCAAATGTTTATTTGCAAGTAGTTTATTAAAAAAATAAAGAAAAAATAAAAGAACCACTCAAGAATGAAATAGTGACATAATTATATATATATAAAAGTAGAAACTCTTTTCAAAAAAATAAACTATTTACGCACATTTTTTTAAATTAAAATAATATATAAGAAGATAATTAAAAAAACGTTAAAAAATATTACTAAAGAGAACAGAATTTTAAAATTAGAAAAATTAGAGAATTATTTTACAACTTGAATAAAAAAAGAAAAAATACAATTTTGTAAAATTTAGAAGAAAAGAAATTTTATGAAATACAAAAACGCGTTGTTTAAATGAGAATATTTAGAACAAGACTAAATTCACATAATATAAAATAAATGAATAAAAGCTTTTAAAAACGTAGAAAATTTGGAAATATAAATGCACCAAACAAATGTTTTCAAAAATTCGCAATTATAAGATAAAAATTAAACAATTGAAGAGAAGGAAAATGGTTCTTAGAAATAGAAAAATGATGACAAAAATTAAAGAATTAATTAAAATGTAAAAAAGAACTGAAAAAATGGTGAAACATCAAAAAAATTAAATAAGTAGGAAAAAAATAGAGAAATCTTCTTTTCTTAATCTAACAAACTAAAAATGTGTAAAAAGTACAAAAAATAAAATTAAAAAATGTATATATCAAGATAAATAAAAAGAAAGTCCACAAAAGAAACTTAAAAATCCTTTAAAAGTAAAAAAAGTTTAAGCAAATTAAACCAAACACATTTTTTTATTACTATAAAATAAGTCCAACAATAAATTTAGAAAAATAAAGAAAATCTAAAAACTTTATGAACTTTATGACTTTATGATGTGAAAAAACTTGAATAAACTTACAAAAAAAAATGAGAGTATTTATTTTTAAAAATATGGAAATAATTATGAAAATCAACGAAATTAAAAGTTTAGTGAATGTAAATAATAAAAAACAAACAAAAAATATATATCAAAAGTAAAAGTAGAAAAAAACTTAAAATTTTGTAAAAATAAGAAATTATAAGATAAAAATCAAACAGTTTTGAAAAATTGAAATCTCTTAGAAATCTTGTAAGAATATTAAAAAAAAAAAGAATTATTGTGAATATATAATACCAAAAATTTGTAAATCGTAGGTATTTTGATCATCTGTATTAGCACAATTTTTTATATTTTATAAAGATTAAAATATTGAAATTAAATTTTTTAAGATTTATCCACAAATTTGTGGGTTTTGTTTATAGTTTGAGATGTTTTACATGCAGTATTAGACATCCGGAGAATTGTAAATTTTTTTTTATTTAAATCATGATTTTAATGCAAATTTTTCAATGATTTATTGTCATTCAATGATAAATCAAAGGGATTAAAATCAATAACAGCCTGCTAGAAAGTAAAAAATTCATCATTTAAGTTATATTAATAATATACTAAAAAGAAAACTTTATTTTTAGTTTTTACCCCTTTTCTTAAACATTGGGAATATTTTTAATTTAACATCTGAATAAAACAGATCTTTACACTTTCATATGTTTCAATTTTGTCACCTGCATCACCTACTTGTTTAATTTTCAATACTAATTTTAGAAAAAATGAGAGAATAATTATTTTTCAACCAGAAAGACAGAATTTAGAGCTGTATTATATAAGAATACATAATGTATTTTCTTTCCATTTCCGTCAAAAATTAAACACAAATGAAACGAAACTGTATTATCTTCTTACATAATACAACTGTAAAATCTATGATGTACTAACCTATAAAATTGTAATTAACAATTACAAGAATAATAAAATAACCAACACATTCGAGAAATACAAGAAATGCAATTTTGTTCAATATACATAGAGTTAAGAAAATTATTCTAGGCAAATTTTTATTTTTGAATAAAAATAATAATCTGTAATCTGTCCCATGCGGACGTATACATAAATGAATTTGACTAAAAACTTGTAGAAGATATATTGTTTTTTTTTAAATTGATATTTCGTTTATTTATTGTTAAAGTTAAACTTAATTTTAAACAAAATTTGTAATTAAATTCTAAAAAATATACAAGAAATAAAAAATCAAGGAGAATGAAATATTTTGCTGTTTATAAATTATTAATTTTTTAGTGTTTTATAATCTATATTATTTGTTTTTGTAAAGTTTTTAAAGTTTATTATTTTTTTTTTTAATGACTACTCTTAAATGTCATAATTTAATTTTAGAATATTTTCCTGAATTAGAACAATAAAAAACCATAATTAAAATTGAAACGTTTTAATGTAGGTAATTAATAATTTTATTTACCATATTGGCACAACTCTGGCACCGGCTTTTTCGACGAATTTGACATATGATGCTGCTATGTAACTTTTATATTCATTAGGATATAATTTTTCCAAGCGACGGTCAATTTCTTGCGATAAAATGCCTGTGTTAATAAACATGTATATTTTATTTACTTTTTTAAATATACTCTGTCGATAGTTTTCAGTACCACTACCTGCTCTCTAAATCTGAATTAGTTAAAAATAACTAATTATTAGTCAAACGCTTTTTGCTAACTTATTAGAAATTATATGGGAATAAAATTTGAAATAAGCCATAATTATATTAAATGAAATTCTTGTTAAGTTTCAAATTTATATTTCTCACTTTGCTTGAACAATAATTTAATTTTGAAAAAAGTAAATTTATATTACAAATATCTGGAATTTATTATAAAATAATTTTATTTGCAAAAGTTATAAATTATCTCGCAAACCCTTACTGTTGAGAAAAAATGAATAGCATTTTTTAATTTAGATGAGAAAGGATATGTTATATCTAATAAAACACATAAAAGAAATCTGAGCGCATAAAAAATAAATATAATGTTAAAATAAATATTTAATTATATTTTTAACATTTCGAAATAGTAGGTACCCTTTAATTTTATGAGGGTTAGTCATAAATTGACCCTTTTGCAATTAAATTTCCCAGTCTCACTTAGATACCGAAACGTATATTGATTTTAATATATTATTATATTTCGTCCTCGCTCTTCTACATTACTTTTGTAGTTTAGTCATATTTACTAGGCAAATCACACGAATTTAGAGTCCATAAGAAACGACGTTTGCCCCCTCTATAGTGCATTCCGTCGTGGGTCCACAGCTTCATTATTTTTTCGTGTGCGCGAGGCGATACACGTCTTTTTTATTAGAGTCCGATTCAATTCATGTGTGTAAGTGATTAATTGTGCTACGAAAATGAGTAAAGCAAAAAAGAGTTCCTCTGACAAGGAGAGGAAAAAATTGAATAAATTATTGAAAAAACTGAATAAAATCAATAAAAAAGTGAAAAAGATTAGAGGAAAAGACAATGACGATTCGTCATCTGTGAATAGTGAAAATTCAGTTGAATTATTAAATGACGAAACAAAAATTGGAGAAGTTCCTGAAACAGAATTAACTGAAAAAAATCTTGGAGAAAATTCTTCAATAAACAATGAAGAAATAATGGATGAAGATTGGATTAATATTGTAAGTAATTTCATTAAAATTAAATTATATAATGACCGAATATATATTATCGGAGGAATATATATATATATAATTTAATAAAATCGTACTGGCAGTTTGATAAAATAATTAAATAAATTTTTGGTGACATTCTTCTGAAACATTTTAAAAATAACAAAAGAGCGAGCTTACCACGTGGTAAGACGAGGAAACAAGTGTTGTCCGTGCTTGCGCTTAGCAAGACAAGGATAAACGTTATCGTCCGTGCTCTCTTAGTGGAGAGACAAGGACAAGCTTTTTCTACTCAGCGCTTACTTCTTGGTAAGACTGGGATAGACGACCACTTATAGTCCCCTTTTAAAATCTGGAGTACTTAAAATTTTACGTTCTCAGAATTCCATTCCACATGTAGATGTTTATATAAATTTTAGTCTTGGCGCTGTTCTTATCGGACAGTCATAACAGATCTAACAATTCTTCTTAGAAAATTTTCAAGTTATCTTTGTTTGTTTCAATGACAAAATATGATAATAACAATTAAATAAACTTTATTACATAAATTTTATTAAATATTACTGAATTACATATAACAGGTTGGAGAAGACCCAACAGAAAATTCAGCAATCCAAATGGACATAAAACCAGACCTTTTAAAAAGATGGAAATACTTTTGCTCTGAAGGAATTAAAAAAGAGGAATATGATTCCTTAATTAAAAAATATGAATGTTTCAAGGAGTTAGAAGCACCAAAACTAAATCCACAAATCTCTGCAACAATGAAAGACGTTGCGATTGTTAGAGAGTAAGTGTTGCAATTAATTATATTAATTGATAAAGTTAATAAAAATTACATATATTTATAATTAATAAATATATGGTAAAAAATATAGTGATAAATATTATTATAATAATAAATATATATCACTATAAAATAACTTCTCTCATTTCAGTAATCATATGCTTGAGATTCAAACATTGGCCAGTACTGCGCTTTCGGTTGTAGGATCTTTGATTACATCGATCTATGAAAATAAAGATGAAGGATTAGATTTAGCTGGTGTTCTTACAAGTCTTTGTGATACTGGAAAATTTTTATCAGCTATTGTACATAAACAGTCCAATTCTAGAAAAGCATTCATTGAGCCTGGGTTAACAAAAGAGACAAAAGCTATTCTTAAAGATATTAAAGTCGATGAATTTTTATATGGTAAAGAATTAGGAGAAAAAATTAAAGAAGCCAAAGCAATTAATAAATTGGGAGAAAATTTAAAAGTTCAACCAGCTAAATCTCATCCACAAGCTCCAAAAAAGTTTCCTTTAAACGGCAGAACCCCGTTCCCGCGTCGTCCTCACATGAACAACACGGGGTATATGAATTTCGGAGGACGTCAGAGACAAAGGGTACCTTTCAAAAACAAGCAACAATTTGTGAATCACAGATATCAAAACCCTCAACGTCCAAAAGTCCCACCTCCGAAACAAGAAAAGAAAGAGTAAATGACAATGTAAGTGTAGCGGGAAGGTTAAAACAATTTATTAAAAAATGGCGACAGATCACCGATGATAAATTTGTATTACACTGCATTGAAGGATATAAGATTCCTGTTAATAACAATAATTTACCAATTAACAATTTTGAAACTTTTATACAACCTTCAAATAATTTTCAACATATCAAAAATGCTATAGAATCATTGCTTGCAAAAGGGGCAATAACAACCTGTAACGAATGTGAAGATCAATTCTTATCTTCATATTTCTTACTACCAAAGCCGAATGGTACATACCGATTTATTTTAAATTTAAAACGCTTCAATAAATATATTAATACATATCACTTCAAATTGGAAGATTTACGTACAGCTATTCAGCTAACGTTCCCTAATTACTTTTTAGCTTCAGTGGACTTAGAGGATGCCTATTATCTTATTCCCATTCATCCTGATAGTCGAAAATATCTTAGATTTCAATTTAACAATCAATTATATGAATTTACTTGTCTACCGTTCGGCTTATGCACTGCTCCTTATATTTTCACCAAGGTCATGAAAGTAGTTATCAGATTTTTGCGAAGTAAAGGATTTACATCGGTGATCTATTTAGATGATATCTTGTGCATTGGCAGAAATAGAGACACATGTTTTATGAACATAGAGGAAACTATTTCATTGTTAAAATCACTTGGATTTTTGATAAATTATAAAAAATCAAGCCTAATACCATCCAAACAATGTAAATTTCTTGGATTTATAATTGATACTGAGAAATATGCAGTGGAGTTACCCCAACAAAAACGTGAAAATATTTCCAATTTTATTGAAACATTTTTAAACAAATTAAACTGCTCTATAGCAGAATTTGCTCAACTAATTGGAAAATTAATTTCATGCTGCCCAGCAATTGAGTACTCTTGGTTATATACCAAGATTTTAGAAAAAGATAAACTCTTCTATCTTATTATCAATGACTATCAATATAACAAGACTATGCAGATTTCAAAGAAAGTAAAATCTGAACTTCAATGGTGGAAAAATAATATAAAAAATAGTGTTCATTACATTAAAAATAACGCCTATTCTATTACCATACATACAGACGCTTCGCTGACTGGATGGGGGGCTACTGACGGTAAAAGACAAATTTTTGGGTTTTGGTCAAATAATGAATGTAAACATCACATTAATTATTTAGAATTACTGACAATTAAAATTGCATTAATTAATTTAGCTTCTGACATTAATGAATCTCAAATTTTAATTCGAGTAGATAACACCACTGCATTATCTTACATTAACAAAATGGGCGGTATTAGACTTAATAAATATAATTCTTTAACAAGGGAAATTTGGCAGTGGGCTGAGTCTAAGAGAAATATTTTATTTGCATCCTATATACCTTCTGAGAATAATGTTGTAGCAGACAAATTATCGCGAATAAAAAACAACGATACTGAGTGGGAATTGAACGGAATAATTTTTAATGAAATATGCTCATACTTTGGTCAACCCGATATTGATTTATTTGCCTCTTTTAACAATGCAAAATGTAAAACATTTGTCTCATGGAAACCAGAAATAGAAGCCCTTTTTATCGATGCCTTCACAATAAAATGGTCAGAAATTTTCTTTTATGCATTTCCTCCATTCTCACTAATAACAAGAACTTTATCAAAGATAAAACATGAAAGAGCAGAAGGTATAATTGTTGCTCCCAAGTGGAAAAACCAGCCATGGTTTCCCTTGTTAGAGCAATTAACAGTGGGAATACCACTAACTTTTAAACCTAATTCAAAAATGTTGCTGTCCCCTTGTAGGACAATAATTCATCCGCAAGCAGACAACCTGATTTTAATTGCGAGCAAAGTATCAGGCAGGCGTTTATAAGGAAAGAAATACCACAAGAATCATTAGATATAATATTAGCATCATTAAGTACAAATACAATTAAACAATACGGCTGTGCTCTTCGGCAGTGGAAAGATTTTGTATCCAAAGAGAATATAGACTTTTTCGATGTTACTGTTAACTCGGTCTTAAAGTTTTTAACTTATCGCTTTAAATTAGGAGCGTCATATGGGACGCTTAACTCTTGCAGAAGCGCAATTTCTTTAATTTCAAAAGAAAAAGTAGGAGAGGACCCAATTATATCTAGATTTATGAGAGGTATTTTTAAGCTAAAACCTGCTAGACCTAAATATTTTTTCACATGGGATGTATCTCTTGCCCTGAATTATTTGGAAAACATTGACGAGTCAAGTTTAGAGAACTTAACATATAAGACTGTTTTGCTTCTAGCATTAAGTACAGCTCATAGAGCTCAGACTTTATCCAATATAAAAATTAGTAATATAAGGCAAGTTAAAGATGGAATAGAAATTAAGATTCCGGAGTTGATAAAGACGTCTGGTCCAGGCAGGTACCAACCGATTTTACAACTACCCTTTTTTGTTAACAAAGAAAAATTATGCGTTGCCTCGACATTATTATTATATATTAATAGTACTAAGTTAATTAGAAATAATGTAGATCATTTATTTCTCTCCGTTAAACGACCAATACATGCAGTTTCTTCACAAACTATAAGTAGATGGGTAAAAATTGTATTACAAAGAAGTGGAGTAGATACTTCTATGTTTACCAGTCACTCCACTAGACATGCTGCTACATCAGCGGCATTTAATAAAGGTATAGATTTTGATACAATTCGAAGAACTGCAGGGTGGTCAGAACGCTCAAATGTATTTGCAGTATTTTATAAAAGACCGATCATAAGAGACGGTTTTGATTTTTCAAGAGCTGTGTTTGAATAAAAGACTTTCAAAGTTATATATATGTTAAAAGATAATTACTCTAAACAACTACAAAAGTAATGTAGAAGAGCGAGGACGAAATATAATTAATAAATCAAACGAACTTACCTGAAGTGAAGTTCGATTTTAATTATATGAAGTCCTCGCTCGAATACATTATATCCCTCCCACTAATTAATCAAATTTTAAATTTGTTAACGGTCCCATCCCTTTTTCCAAAACTCTTCTTTTAATACTCTAAATTATGAAGCTGTGGACCCACGACGGAATGCACTATAGAGGGGGCAAACGTCGTTTCTTATGGACTCTAAATTCGTGTGATTTGCCTAGTAAATATGACTAAACTACAAAAGTAATGTATTCGAGCGAGGACTTCATATAATTAAAATCGAACTTCACTTCAGGTAAGTTCGTTTGATTTATTAATTATAACGAGGATAATAAAATATAAAATATAAAAAAAGTAATTTATAATTATAATTTGATAATTTTGTTATTATTCCTGAAATAATAATTTATTATAATTTTACTTACCAATAATGGGTTCATTATTTACTGATCGAGTTACATCTTCAGTAATAATAATAATTTTACTTTTCACAATTGCTATTAAATACAATGAAAAGAGGAAGCTATTAAGTGATTGATATTTCATCTTGAAATGAACGAGCGACTAAAACGAACTGATTTAGACGAGTTAATATGTAGGTATGTATAATCTATACAAAATGTAAGTGTTTTTATAGTTATTGAAAGAGGGGGGTTATGTTCGCAATATATAACATATGACTTTTTGCTCTGATAATATAAGAATGGGACTTAATACAAAGGAAAAAAAATTTTATGCAAAAAACAACTGTTAATAATTTCCACTATAATTTTCTGTCACCTGTAACTTGTAGGTAATTAAAAAACACATCAAATGAGCAGTTTGCCAACCTTCTAACTTAATCCTGTTTAGAGTTATCAAGGTTTCAAAATCGGGAAAAAAACTAAAATTTAAAAAAAAAACAAAAAAAAATTTAGTTTTTTTTGTTATTTTATATCAATTTTATAAAAAAAAACTTTCCACCAATTTTGTAGACAATTCAAAAACTCATCAATTGGCATATTTTTAAGATTTCTTTGCGATCTATTAATCCGAACTTCGTAATGTTTAAAGAATCAAAAATATTGTTAAATGTGATTTTCAGGGTTTTTTTTTGTTATTTTTTCAAAGAATTTATCTGATTTCTTATTTTTAATTATATATAAATGTTCAAATTAAGTAAACTCTATGAGGAAGCATATTGTTCAAAAAATGAATAAACTAAATTACTCACTCAAAATAAATACTTGATGTAGGTACATTTTGGCAGCGGTTTTTTTTATCTCCTAGCGTTTTTTCAGTCTTAGAAAAAAAAATTAATTTTGCGAACCAAAATCAAACTGAGAGGCAAGTAGTCACACAATTTTTGTATCATTTTAACTAACTGACAATTTAAAAAAACATTGTTAACATGTAGGTACGTGATAAAATGAAGTTTTAAAAAATAAGAAGACTATAAATATGTGCCTTTTAAATAAAATTAAAGATAAGCTCAAAAAACTACACTAACTCTAAATAAGTGAATAAGTTCACTTATTGAAATAAGAGGACGAGTTTTTACTTATTTATAAGACACCAATTCACTTAATAAAACATAGATATAAGTATAATTAAATAATAATAAAATAATTAATGAACAATGTTTCAATGGATTATCTATCACGGCAAAATAAAATATTTTTATAATTGAAAAATTGTGATAATTGTAAAAAATGTTAACAATCTTAAAATATACATAATATTATTAAAAAAATAACTGACTTTTTGAAGTTTCTATGTCTTTCAATTGAAAAACGTTTCCACCAAGGTACCAAATTCAAATCAATTTTAAAGATGTGAATTGTGAAAAAAAGACTTTAATTTTTTAAAGTGCACTGCAAAAAGTAAGCATCTTAATTTAAGATACATTTGTAGTCACTTTTAAGATGTTGCCGAAAAGTTAGCAAAAGTATCTTAAAATGCATTAGTTTTCTAAGATAAAAACTGAAATATAAGATACTTTAAACGTTCCGAGCTGAAAAGAATAACAATGAATTATTCACTGTTCCTTTTTTCATTAAAAAATATATGGTACTATTTTTACCTTCATTTACAAAAAAAAAAGTAGGCAAAATATTGATCAATAACTTTTATGAGTTTTTTGAAATTTGAAAAATTGATGCCATATTCGAATTAGGCTGTGTTTTTTAAAAAAATTCTGAATAAATGACAGCATCTGCATAGCCGTTAGTTGTATTAAAATCTGCATCTCCTCCAGGAAAAAGTATTCTATAAAAAAAATTATACTAGTCGGAAAATGTGTCTAAACATTCAAATTAATATTAATATACTAATTGTGTTTAAATTAAGTAATTGATTTTCTTATTAATGTTATGATATTAAGATACTTCATTATTTTTCACCTATTTTATATGTTAAATATGTATATGACATGGTTTTTTTCCTTTCTATTAATTGAAAAAAGTAATTTTAATTAAACTTTGTTTTAAATTTCCCATTTATTTTACTCATAATGTCCTCGTATTAAGAAACATTTTTGCCAATCCTGGAATGAAAAAAGTTACCGCTTATTATAATCTATTTTTTTTTATACCTATATTATTGTTAATTAAATAGATTTATTGCAGTTTAAAATTAAAATTATTCTATTTTTTAATGAAGTTCTGACTTATATTTTCTTTAAAAATGGTATAAAATACAATATTTTTTATTAAAGTTTATCATTCTAAAATATTTTTATAAAACACATTTTATTCAACTTTAAATATGATCAAATAATTATTAATTATCGTCTGTACAAATTTTAGAAAATATATTTTTAGAAAAATTCAAACAATTTAAACAGTTTTTTTATTAATAATCTATATTTCTCATTTATTTAAATGTAATATTGAATTGCAGAATTTCAATTTCAAAATTACATTTAAGACCGTGTCATCTAAAGTATCATCGAATTTAAACTTGCAGTAACATTTTTTTCAAATTATAATTTCTAATGTATTGAAACAGAGATTTCCCGATGTTTAAAAATTAATGTTTCATTAAAGTTTTAAAAAACGTATCTCAGTTCATTAAAACTTACAAAATAACATTTTTTTCAAATAAATTAAATATTTCCAAATTAAAATCAATCAATATTTGGATAAATTGAATTGAAAATTTCACTTTTAACAATGTATGTCAATAAAAATTGGTAATTATTAAAATGTCGATTAGTTAAAGTATAAATTGATCAAGAATTAGATACATTAATGTATTAAGCTACTGAATTTAAGGTTGATTAAAATCAGAATAACTACAGATTTACAACTTTTAAAATTTTGATTAATTATTCTAAAAACAATTAAAATTTTAATAAATTCCAGTTGCTTAATAGATAAATGTTAAAACAGCAGAGCTAATTTGTAGCCTAGATATTTTTGATGCTTTATTTGCAACAGTTAGAACTTTTCTTTTTTAATTCTACACTAAAAATCTAAACCAAAAATTGAATAGTCTTTTTAAAAATAAAAATCTTATGTAAGGTCGGTTGCGGTAATTCGGAACAGACGAATTTAACACAATTGCAAAATTTAGGGGTAATCGTGAACAAAATTTTTTTAATGAAAATTCTAAGAAAAAAGGTATCTGAAGTATACTGCTGTATTAAAAAGTAATATTCAAAAGTGACAGTGTTTTCTCCTTAAAAAACAAAATTAAAAATTACCTGATTTCACAACAATTTTTAATTTTATTTGCATTGCTTGAGTAAAAATGTAAATATTACAGCAAATTTTAAATTCTTTTTCTTCAGTAAAGATACCGAGATGAAAGTTGAAAACCATTGAAGTTATAGTAGTAAGTATAAATATCTTTATTTTCCATAATTCTATGTACAATATTTTTAACAAGTCCTTAATTTACTATATATACATTATAAATGTTTTATAAAATTAACAAAGTTATCAACATTTAAGTCTTAACTAAATAAATAATTTCGTTCCGGATCAAAATATTTTAAACCTGTATGGACTTCACAAGTTGTCAATTTACTTTATATAAAATATACATGCTTTATAAAATTAACAAAGTTATCAACATTTAAGTCTTAACTAAATAAATAATATTGTACCATATAAAAATGTTTTAAACCCGTATAGATTGGTGAATAATTATAAATCAAAGCCTTCGATTCTTCTTCTTTATCTTCAAATTTGTGCAAACTCTTACGAGCTGAAAATTAATAAAATTAACTCATTAAGTTAGTCTACATCCAAAAATAAGATAAGCAACTGTTTTATAGAATAATAAAATATTTTTAAGTAAATTACTTTCTACTAGTTTTTGCTCTTTTCATTAAAAAATATATGTATGGTAACATTACCTTCTTTTATAAAGAAGTTGGCAAAATATTGTTGAACAATTGTAGCATTTTCTCCGTGAGGAATATTTCTTCCTTGAGCCCACTCGTAATCAATTTTCTCTGGATGAAATTGAAGTCCATAAAATGGATATTTTTTATGCTCGAGAGACGAAATAAATTCTAGACCATATTCGTCATGATTTAAAGACATGAAGCGTAGTTCATTTGTCAAATTTACTTTATTAAAACCCTAAAAAGATTATAGTTAAAAAGTTTACATAATCAAAACTTTATACTACCTACAGAGCAAAATCATTTCAAATCAAACAGGCTGGTCATGGCCGGAACTGAAAATTAAAATCTTTATAACTCCGTAAAAAAACTTTTTTCAGATAAACAAAAAAATACATGTCGTCTAAAATTCTTTAAAATACAGCATTTTGGATAGAAAATTGATTTTTATTCCGACCTTGCCCAGCCTGTCTGATATGAAATGAATTTGGTCACAAAAATTTTTTTTAAAGGAAACAGTTAATTGTAATAAGAAATGAATTTCAAGAAAATAATGAATTTATCATTTTAGATGATTAATTTTTTTTCTTTCAATGACTTCTTTCATGGATTAATTTGCATCAATGGCTTTAACAAACTTAATTAACTTCATTGTCTCTACTTACAGTTTTAGTCACACAAAAAGTGTGATAGTTTACAGTAACATTCTCTGATCGAAGAATTTCAATAACTGTCTCTGGAGCATCTTTGAAAAGTCGACTCTCCTTATAATCTGCGCAGAAGATTATTAATTTACATGAATAATATTAATAATAATAATAATAATATATAACCCTTTGTGTCATAGTGGATTAAAGATAAGGTTTCTTTATTTTCATATGGTTCCTGAGACATCAACAAGTATGAAAAGAATTATTAACTTGTAATTTATTAAATTGAACATTATTAGAAATAAACCGAAAAAGTGGTTTATTGACAAAAAATTCATTTTCATTTTTCTACCCATACCGTTCATCCGAAAATTGACTTTTCATTGATTATTATTAAATTTTAAAGATTTATTACAACCATTATTTTACACGTGTGGTAAAAATTTTATTAAATATTACCGTCCGTTTTAAATATATAAATTTACAAAGTTTTAACTTTTTCTTGGAAGTGGTAACAAAATGTGTACAATTACAATAATTAAAAAAAACTGGTTTTTAGATTCTTTTAAAAAATTAATAGTCTATTTTCTTAAAATGGATTAAGAAGTATTTTTTATTGAGGGAGAAAATTAATCGTAGTTACTTAAAACACAATTTTCAGTGGTTTTTGAGGTCGCTGAGTACGAATTTCATACTGGATTTTCAAAATTCAAAATGGCGGATATAAAAATTAACACGACGCCAATAACCTCCAAATAATAAATTTCAATCAAATTCCGTAGACTTAACATTTTTACATCTGTCATATTGGAACGACCATTATGAATTTTGAAAATTCGATGTCAAATTCATATTCAGGTACAAAAAAGTTGTTCAGAAGATATAATTAAAATTTTTTTTTAAATGAGAAATGCGTGACAGAAAGAATTAAAAATTATTAAATAACAGAGAAATAAAAAACTCTCACCTGGAGTAAAAATAAGCGGTAAAGCTAATGTGAAAGTGGAACATGTATCTCTATGTTCGACACGATTGGCGGCAAGATAAGGTATCAATTCAAATCCCAAACATATACCAAAGATAGGAAAATAATCTCCATTGTCATTGAATTTTTTGGCAATGCTACAGTAAGATAATGTGCGTGAATTTAAAATACTTTTAACTTACGAATATATTTATCTTAAATAAAAACTAACAGACTATCCAATAAACACAGAAAATACAGGAATGCAAAATTTGTTACTGATCATTTTTTGTAAATGCTTGTTTTTTTTAGTATTTATAATTCAAAGCAGACTGATGTGTGCTGCAAAAATTGATGCAAAAAGATTTATCACGAATTCTCAGACAAACATTATTCTATTTCCTCTTTAAATTAAATTTGAAGTTCTATTACTAAAAAATGTTTTAAAATCAATTTAAGTTTACTTGTAAATTTTTTCGCCAGTATCTGCATAGCCATTGGTATCATTAAAATCTGCATATCCTGCAGGAAGAAGCACTCTGTAAAAATAAATATCACCATATTTAAAAAATGTGTCTGAAAACGCAAATTAATATTATGTGAAATTATATTTATTTACTTATTAATGTTATAATAGTAATATGCATCTTAGGGTGGTCCAAAAAATCCAAAACCCTTACTAATTGTACCTTATTGTGTTATCAACAATTATAAATATTTTAAATACACCGACTTGTCAATTTCTTTCTGAACTTGACGCTAACAAAATTCAAAGAGTCAATTTATAAAATTTAAAAACAAATTTATGTAAGTAAGAAATAAAAAATATACTTATTTAGGACAAAATTTATTATTTAAAAAAAAATGCAGAAAATAATTAAAGTTAAACAAAATAATTAAAAACTTTGCAAATTAATTGAAAAAAAATGAAACCAATTAAATATTGGAGAAAATAATTTAAAAAATCATAGAAATGTTTTAAATATAAAGAAAGTAATTTAAATTTTAAAAAAAGTACTTGAAAATCTTAAAAATAAATTATTGAAAAAAATTGCATAATGAAAAACTAGAGAAAATTATTAAAAATTGACACAAAAAAGGATTAAAAATTGAGATAAATAATTAAAATTGAAAAAAATAATTGGATAAATTACATAATATTTTTTAAATAAAAGAAAGTTAAAGAAAATTTCAGAAAAGAACTTGAAATTTTTAAAAGTTTATTGAAAAAAGAAGAAAATAATTATAAGTTACAGAAAATAAATGAAGAGAGATAAACATAATTTAAAATTGAAGAGAACAATTTTTAATAAAAGAGGAATAATTAAAAACTTTTTGGAAATTATGAAAAAGAACAAAAGTAATTGAGAATTGAATGAAATATAATTCAAATGTCAGATAAACAGTTTTAAATTTTTTTAATTGTAAAGCAGATGAAAAAAATTGAAACTTGAAGAAAATAATTGAAATATGATAAAAACAATGATAAGTTGTAAAAAATAAATGACATTTGAGAGAAATAATTGAAAAAATTACAGAATTTTCTTTAAATAAAATAATTGAAATTTAAGAAAAAACATCTTAGAAATTAATTGAAAAAAATGAGAATAATTAAAAATTGGAGAACAGAAAGCTAAAAATAATTGAAACTCACGGTAATTAAAAAAAAATTTGGAAATTATGAAAACAAATGGAAATTATCAAAAATTGAAGAAAATATATTGGATTTTTAGAAAATGGGAATAATCATTAGCAATTGAGGAAAGTAATTGAAGACGGATAAAATTAATTCAAACTTAAAAAATATAATTATGATAAAAATAATTTAAATATGATAAATTGGAAACAGTAAATAAAATTTGAAGGGAGTAATTGAAAAAGTCATAGAATAAATGATTAATAAAAGAAAATAATTACAAATTTAATTTAATTTTTTTAATTAAAGAGCATAATTAAAAACTCGCAGAAATAATCGAAAATTGTTGGAAATAATTGAAATTTCAAATAATTACTTGAAATTTTTCAAAATTTAACCAAAAGAATGGAAATAATTAGAAATTGAAGATAATAATTGCAAAATGACAAAAATAAATGTAAATTATAAAAATTAATTTTAATTTGCGTTGCGTAATATAGAATTTAGGAATAAATAATTAAATTGATTTAATGTCGAGGGAAAAATAATTAAAATTGAAAAAGTGATTAAAAATACACTAAACAAATTAACTAAAATTTGAGAAAGGAAAATTTAAGATTTAGAGAAACAATTAAAAAATAATTGAGATAATTATAACTTGCAGAAATTTTTAATCACTTTAAATTTAGTATATTAGAAACGTGTATTAATTGAACTTTTAATCAATGCAAGCTCACATTATGTGGAATTTGTAGAAATTAAAACTGCAAGAAACTTAAAATATGAGAACATTTTAAAAAGGTGAATGATGATTATTAAATTATTAAAAGAATAAAACAACATGGACAAAATGAATGAACGAATGAAACTTGTAAATTATTATATAAAATTGGGGCCCTATTTTTATTTTTGCCGCAGTGCCCTTGCCTTCTCAGTTACGCCACTGCTACCCCACAAAAAAAAAATTTTTTTTTACTATACATTTTTGGACCACCTTAATATATACTTCTTTATTTTTCACATATTTTTATATTCTGTATAATAATAAAAAAATATAATTATTTTAATTATAATTTGTTTAAATTACCCATTTATTTTACTCATTACGTCCTCGTAATATGCGTCATCTTTGCCAAGCCTAGAAAGTAAAAAAGTTCCCTGCTTACTATATAACACACTTTTTCATGTTTCTAATATAGGTATTTTTACTTGTATAGTTAAAAAAATTTTCAAAATATACTCAGTGGAGTATGACGTCCCTGATATTGGAAAAATTTTTCCTTGACTTTCTTTTAAAATAGTAAATATTTTGACACTAAACTTTGTGAAATTACATAAAATGTCTGTCGGAACCAAGTTTGTTTTATGCAAATCTATACAAAATTTCGTGTCAAAATATTTGGTATTTTAAGGGCATGTCCCAAAAGTAAAAATTTACTGAACAATTTCGCTTATACCTGTAACTTCTGACGTCATCTCCATCACATGCCCTTAATTATTACTTTTTTTAAAACTTTTTTTAAATGTTAAGATTCAATATTTTAACTTTTTTCCTGAAATAGATTGACAGAAATTTATGAGTCAAGATAAAAGATTTTAAAATTAATTAATAATTTTATTTACCATATTGGTAAAGCTCTGGCACCAGCTCCTTCAACGAATTTTACGAATGACGCTATTAGATAACTTTTATATTGATTAGGATATGCTTTTTCCACACCAGGGTCCATTTCTTGCGTTAATAGGCCTGCGTTAATTAAAATATTGTATTTTATTTATTTATCTATCGTAAAGAAATCATCTAGAATATTAATCGGCGTAGTCTTTCATTTATTCTTTCATTCATTCACAATCTGTAGCAAGTATACTATTTTGCTCTTTTTTGCAAATATTTAGAAAATAAAATTGTCTATAAATCCTTGAATCACTACTCGTGAGGTTGATTCGATTGAAATTTAATTTTATTGTCCGTACAAATTTTAGAATAGATCTTTTTTATAACTATAACGTTTCATTTAAATTTGTAAAATGTATCTTAGTTTGTTAAAATACATAGAAATACATTTTTTTGAAATAAAATTATTATTTTAAAATTAAAATTAACATTAAAATTAAAATAATTAGTTATTTTTCACTATTAAATAGTAACCGATTTCTCGCCAATTCATTAGTAGAAAATCACTAATTCAAATTTAGTGAGTTGAATTTAAATCGATTGAAAATGTGTTAATTCAAATTTCGGCATGAATAAATTAGAGATTGATTGATATTTGAAAAATTAAAAATTTATATGTACTAAATATAAAAGCGATTAAAATTTTGAAAATTGACATTAATTGTGTACATAAATTTGTTTAAGCTGAAATTTGAATAACTTCAATTTAAGAACATTGAGATTTGAATAAATTATTAGAATTCAAAAATTTAACCGAATTATAAATTAGAATTTACTATAACATATATATATATATATATATATTAATTTCAATTTTAATCGCCTAACAATTGATACATTGATTTTGTAAATATTGAATTATTTCAGATTATTAATTTTGGAATATTATACCATTTTTATAGGTACACTGAAGAAATATGCCTTCGAAAGGGACTCAAATCAAAATAAACAAGATGTCTCTAAGATAACTGACTATAATAAGTGCTATGACAACAACCTTCTTCGGAGTTCATATCAACATTTTTTCCATTTAATAGTAGCGCATTATTGTCTAATTCTGTAAAAAATCACTAATTCCGACTTAGAGAGTTGAAATTGAGTTAAATTAACAATAAAAAATAAATTAAAATTTACGTTAACTGAATTTGAGGTTGATTAAAAGTAAAATGAATTGAAATTTAGATCTAGCAAAATTTTGATGAATTAAAATTAAATCGAGATTGATTAAAATTTGGACGATTTATAATTTAAGTTGTTAAAAATTTGGATGAATTCAATTTATAACCGATTTAAATATTAATCAATGCGTGTTTGGGCAATTTAAATTGATTTTTTATTGGAATTCAGATTTACTTAGTTTTTATTTAAATAATGAAAAAGTGTAACAGTCTCTTTTTATAAATTATATTTAAAACAAGTTAAATTGCTTATCAGCAAGGACAAAAATAAATTTGGTTTATAAAATCTTGAAACCAAGTTTTCCGAAGTTTAGAATATTTAATTATAGAAAACAACTTTATCTCTAATAGGAATAATAACCTTAGAATCAAAATAAATAGATGCAAGTATTTTTGTACTTGATTGTTAATTATTTTAAAACATTATTATAACTAGAATAATATAATTATTTAACACAAAAATAAAATAATAAGCACAATAATATTATATATACATCTAAGTACAATAAATTATAAAAATATTGAAATAAAACATAAAAGAGTAATCTAACAATTTCCATTTATAATTTTATCATTATTCCTGATTTAAAAATGTATTATAATTTCACTTACCAATAATTGGTTCGTTATTTACCAGCTGACTTTTTCTTTTACCAATAACGGAATTTTCTACAACTGTTATTAAATAAAATGTGAAGAGGAAAATAAATAATTGGAATTCCATTTTCGAGATGGGCAAGGTGACAAACGCAAGATGCTTTATGGACACGTGTAGACAGTAGAACGTCTCTATCGTCTCTGATTTCAATATTTTTGGAAGACTTGAAATTATAAACGTTAGGCCCGTTAAGGGCAAAATTGTTGCGCAGGAAATTTCTGCGCAAAACGTTAGCATGCATTAACACTGCAAAAACATGGTGTCTTAAATTGGACAAAAATGTCTTAAATTGAGATACTTTTGGTGTCTAAGACACGAAAAATGTCTTAATTTAAGAAATTTTTGAAGAATTTAAGACACCTGTTTTTGCAGTGAAGGACCGCCCATAAATTATGTAAGGCATTTTTCTTAAAATTCGACCCAGATACCTATGTGATTTGATCCACCCCCCTGCCCCTAACTTACGTAATTTTTTCTTTATTTATTTTCTTACGAGATTTATTCTAAAGGTGACAGAACGTCAAAAACATGTCAGAAATTAGTTTTTTTGGATAATATTTTGATACTAGCAACAATAACGCGTGCCCAAGCGCGCGACAAACTTTCCATTGTTGCTGGCCATTTAAAACTATAAATTTTTGCAAATACAAATAATGTCAATTACAAAATTGAAGAATATATCTAAAAAATGCCGAAAATAATTTACAGCTGAAAAAAAATTCGAAAAATGACTACATAATTACACAATTAAAATGAATAGTTTAAAAAATTAAACAAAAAATATTAAATTTAAACAAAATAGTTAGAAAATTATAGGAATAGCTGTTTCAAATAATTGCAAATTCAACAACTGGATTGAAAATAAAAAAAAATCATTTTGATCCACCCCCCCCCCCCAACTCACGTAATTTTTTCCCCATGTATTTCCTTACGAGATTTATTCTCAACATTTCAAAAACATGGCAGAAATTAGTTTATTTAAATATTATTTTGAAATATTAATAAATGTTTAGTGTATAATTTGGTACCTTTTTTTCATAGCTTTTATCTGATGAAATATTTTTAAAAACTTAATACCAAAAATTAAATTTAAATTAAAAATATAATTTTTGTATTATTTGTTTAGACTTATTTTTTAATGCCCTTACAATTATTCCGGATATCCTGCGTATATTCTCAGGAATATGTTGAGGTTTAATTTGTATAGTATTGTAGATGTCATTTTAATATTTTGTTATTAAAACATCTATAACTCATAGAATAAATATATAATCTTCAATTAACATGGCAAAAAAAAACGTTTTTGAAGACAGATTTTCAAAATTCTAATCTATTCTCTTATTCGAGAATTGCTTAATTTAGATAAATATATTATTTGAACCCACCGCGATCAAAAGGGCTTACGCGTGACTTTCGTTGGCCTCTCGTACAGCGAGTCTACGGCTGCGCCAGGGGAACTGCGCACTTGTTCATATGCCCTTTTGATCGCGGACGGTTCATTTGCATATTTTATGATATTGAAAGGAAATTTACACTTACAGTACAGGAGAATTTTGTATTTTGGGTCCTATAAGGCTAATTTTAAAATATACATAATATTAAAACATTAACTGACTTTTTAAAGTTTCTATGTCTTTCAATTGAAGAACGTTTGCACCAAGATACCAAATTCAAATTAATTTTAAAGATGTGAATTGCGAAAAAAAGAATTTTATTCTTTAAAGTGCTATTTAATACATTTTATAAGTTCTTAATTTACTATATACATATAGAAGTTATATTATAATATTTAAATATTTATTTAAAGACAGGCTGTCAGAAAAAATTATCAGTGTCCGTTTAAGGATTTAAATCTTTTCCAAAATTATATTTTTGGGAAGGAAAAATGGCCTTTTTTAGGAAAAAAATTGTGAGGGTTCGATTATTTGTTTTTTTGAAATTCGCTTCAGTTAAATTTTTAGATAATCTATTTCTGAAGAAAATAAGTTATTAAAAATCAAAATCACATCAGTTTTACAAATTTGTTTAGAAGCGATGTGAGAGAAATGTTTGATTGCCTTCACTTTATTATTATTTCTATACTTACAGCTTTAGTCACACAAAAAGTATGATAGTTTCCAGTAACCTTCTCTGATTCAAGAATTTTGACCACATTTCCTGGAGCATCTTTAAAAAGTTGACTCTGATTGAAATCTAAGCAGAAGACTATAAATTAACGCAAATAATAGCTGAAAGTTAAATAACTAATTAATTACTATATTTTAATTCTGACTAGACAGAATTCTAAATTATTGCATCAAAAACTCCCGATTAACAAGATTCAATTGTATTAAAACCTGCATTTCCTCCAGGAAAAAGTATTCTATAAAAAAAATTATACTATTCGGAAAATGTGTCTAAAAACGCAAATGAATATTGATATATTAATTATGTTTAAATTAAGTAATTGATTTTTTTGTTAATGTTATGATATTAAGTTACTTAATTATTTTTCACCTATTTTATATGTTAAATATGTGTATAACATGGTTTTTTTCCTTTCTATTAATTGAAAAAACTTATTTTTATTAAACTTTGTTTTAAATTTCCCATTTATTTTACTCATAATGTCCTCGTATTAAGAAACATTTTTGCTAATCCTGGAATGAAAAAAGTTACCGCTTATTATAATTTATTTTTTTTACACCTATATTATTTTTAATTAAATAGATTTATTGCAGTTTAAAATTAAAATTATTCTATTTTTTAATGAAGTTCTGACTTATATTTTCTTTAAAAATGGTATAAAATACAATATTTTTTATTAAAGTTTATCATTCTAAAATATTTTTATAAAACACATTTTATTCAACTTTAAATATGATCAAATAATATAATTATTAATTATCGTCTGTACAAATTTTGGAAAATATCTTTTTATAAAAATTCAAACAATTTAAACAGTTTTTTTATTAATAATCTATATTTCTCATTTATTTAAATGTAATATTGAATTGCAGAATTTCAATTTCGAAATTAAATTTAAAACCTTGTCATCTAAAGTATCATCGAATTTAAACTTGCAGTAACATTTTTTTTCAAATTATAATTTCTAATGTATTGAAACAGAGATTTCCCGATGTTTAAAAATTAATGTTTCATTAAAGTTTTAAAAAACGTATCTCAGTTCATTAAAACTTACAAAATAACATTTTTTTCAAATAAATTAAATATTTCCAAATTAAAATCAATCAATATTTGGATAAATTGAATTGAAAATTTCACTTTTAACAATGTATGTCAATAAAAATTGGTAATTATTAAAATGTCGATTAGTTAAAGTATAAATTGATCAAGAATTAGATACATTAATGTATTAAGCTACTGAATTTAACGCTGGCGACAGTATCGGATTGAATTCCAATCAGTTTGAATAAGTATTAATCAGAATTCTTCCGGGTCAATCCGAAATTTGTTTCCGAGCTAATCAGTTTTTATCCGAATCTAAAAATGGATGTAACTTGACGAAAAATTCTTTCCGAATCATTCCGAAATAATCCGTTTTATTCCGAAGCTAAATTTTAATCCGTTTGAATCCCGTTATTTCATTCCGAATCAATTTGTTACAATTTTATTCTAGTCTATTCGAATATGAAACGGATTGATTCTGATTAATTCGGAATGAAATAACGTGATTAAAATTTAGCTTAGGAATGAAACGGGTTAATTCGGAATGATTCGGAAAGAATATTTCGTCAAGTTACATCCATTTTTTGATTCGGATAAAAACTGATTGGCTCGGAAACAAAAATAACTAAAGATTTACAACTTTTAAAATTTTGATTAATTATTCTAAAAACAATTAAAATTTTAATAAATTCCAGTTACTTATTAGATAAATGTTGTAACAGCAGAGCTAATTATTGTAGCCTAGACATTTTTTAATTCTACACTAAAAATCAAAACCAAAAATTGAATAGTCTTTTTAAAAATAAAAACCTTATGTAGGCTCAGTTGCGGTAATTTGGAACAGACGAATTTAACACAATTGCAAAATTTAGGGGTAATCGTGAACAAAATTTTTTTAATGAAAATTCTAAGAAAAAAGGTATCTGAAGTATACTGCTGTATTAAAAAATATTATTCAAAAGTGACAGTGTTTTCTCCTTAAAAAACAAAAGTAAAAATTACCTGATTTCACAACAATTTTTAATTTTATTTGCATTACTTGAGTAAAAATGTAAATATTACAGCAAATTTTAAATTCTTTTTCTTCAGTAAAGATACCGAGATGAAAGTTGAAAACCATTGAAGTTATAGTAGTAAGTATAAATATCTTTATTTTCCATAATTCTATGTACAATATTTTTAACAAGTCCTTAATTTACTATATATACATTATAAATGTTTTATAAAATTAACAAAGTTATCAACATTTAAGTCTTAACTAAATAAATAATTTCGTTCCGGATCAAAATATTTTATACCCGTATGGACTTCACAAGTTGTCAATTTACTTTATATACAATATACATGCTTTATAAAATTAACAAAGTTATCAACATTTAAGTCTTAACTGAATAAATAATATTGTACCAAATAAAAATGTTTTAAACCCGTATAGATTGGTGAATAATTATAAATCAAAGCCTTCGATTCTTCTTCTTTATCTTCAAATTTGTGCAAACTCTTACGAGCTGAAAATAAATAAAATTAACTCATTAAGTTAGTCTACATCCAAAAATAAGATAAGAAACTATTTTTTAGAATAATAAAATATTTTTAAGTAAATTACTTTTTACTAGTTTTTGTTCTTTTCATTAAAAAAATATGTGTATGGTAACATTACCTTCTTTTATAAAGAAGTTGGCAAAATATTGTTGAACAATTGTAGCATTTTCTCCGTGAGGAATATTTCTTCCTTGAGCCCACTCGTAATTAATTTTCTCTGGATGAAATTGAAGTCCATAAAATGGATATTTTTTATGCTCGAGAGACGAAATAAATTCTAGACCATTTTCGTCATGATTTAAAGACATGAAGCGTAGTTCATTTGTCAAATTTACTTTATTAAAACCCTGAAAAGATTATAGTTAAAAAGTTTACATAATCAAAACTTTATACTACCTACAGACCAAAATCATTTCAAATCAAACAGGCTGGTCATGGCCGGAACTGATAATTAAAATCTTTTTAACTCCGTGAAAAAACTTTTTTCAGCTAAACAAAAAAAATACGTGTCGTCTAAAATTCTTTAAAATACAACATTTTGGATAGAAAATTGATTTTCAGTTCCGACCTTGCCCAGCCTGTCTGATATGAAATGAATTTGGTCACAAAAATTTTTTTTAAAGGAAACAGTTAATTGTAATAAGAAATGAATTTCAAGAAAATAATGAATTTATCATTTTAGATGATTAATTTTTTTTCTTTCAATGACTTCTTTCATGGATTAATTTGCATCAATGGCTTTAACAAACTTAATTAACTTCATTGTCTCTACTTACAGTTTTAGTCACACAAAAAGTGTGATAGTTTACAGTAACATTCTCTGATCGAAGAATTTCAATAACTGTCTCTGGAGCATCTTTGAAAAGTCGACTCTCCTTATAATCTGCGCAGAAGATTATTAATTTACATGAATAATATTAATAATAATAATAATAATTAACCCTTTGTGTCATAGTGGATTAAAGATAAGGTTTCTTTATTTTCATATGGTTCCTGAGACATCAACATGTATGAAAAGAATTATTAACTTGTAATTTATTAAATTGAACATTATTAGAAATAAACCGAAAAAGTGGTTTATTGACAAAAAATTCATTTTCATTTTTCTACCCATACCGTTCATCCGAAAATTGACTTTTCATTGATTATTATTAAATTTTAAAGATTTATTACAACCATTATTTTACACGTGTGGTAAAAATTTTATTAAATTTTACCGTCCGTTTTAAATATATAAATTTACAAAGTTTTAACGTTTTCTTGGAAGTGGTAACAAAATGTTTACAATTACAATGATTAAAAAAACTGGTTTTTAGATTCTTTTAAAAGATTAATAGTCTATTTTCTTAAAATGGATTAAGAAGTATTTTTTATTGAGGGCGAAAATTAATCGTAGTTACTTAAAACACAATTTTCAGTGGTTTTTGAGGTCGCTGAATACGAATTTCATACTGGATTTTCAAAATTCAAAATGGCGGATATAAAAATTAACACGACGCCAATAACCTCCAAATAATAAATTTCAATCAAATTCCGTAGACTTAACATTTTTACATCTGTCATATTGGAACGACCATTATGAATTTTGAAAATTCGATGTCAAATTCATATTCAGGTACAAAAAAGTTGTTCAGAAGATATAATTAAAAATTTTTTTTAAATGAGAAATGCGTGACAGAAAGAATTAAAAATTATTAAATTACAGAGAAATAAAAAACTCTCACCTGGAGTAAAAATAAGCGGTAAAGCTAATGTGAAAGTGGAACATGTATCTCTATGTTCGACACGATTGGCGGCAAGATAAGGTATCAATTCAAATCCCAAACATATACCAAAGATAGGAAAATAATCTCCATTGTCATTGAATTTTTTGGCAATGCTACAGTAAGATAATGTGCGTGAATTTAAAATACTCTCAACTTACGAATATATTTATCTTAAATAAAAACTAACTGACTATCCAATAAACACAGAAAATACAGGAATGCAAAATTTGTTACTGATCATTTTTTTAAATGCTTGTTTTTTTAGTATTTATAATTCAAAGCAGACTGATGTGTGCTGCAAAAATTGATGCAAAAAGATTTATCACGAATTCTCAGACAAACATTATTCTATTTCCTCTTTAAATTAAATTTGAAGTTCTATTACTAAAAAATGTTTTAAAATCAATTTAAGTTTACTTGTAAATTTTTTCGCCAGTATCTGCATAGCCATTGGTATCATTAAAATCTGCATATCCTGCAGGAAGAAGCACTCTGTAAAAATAAATATCACCATATTTAAAAAATGTGTCTGAAAACGCAAATTAATATTATGTGAAATTATATTTATTTACTTAATAATGTTATAATAGTAATATGCATATTAGGGTGGTCCAAAAAATCCAAAACCCTTACTAATTGTACCTTATTGTGTTATCAACAATTATAAATATTTTAAATACACCGACTTGTCAATTTCTTTCTGAACTTGACGCTAACAAAATTCAAAGAGTCAATTTATAAAATTTAAAAACAAATTTATGTAAGTAAGAAATAAAAAATATACTTATTTAGGACAAAATTTATTATTTAAAAAAAATTGCAGAAAATAATTAAAGTTAAACAAAATAATTAAAAACTTTGCAAATTAATTGAAAAAAAATGAAACCAATTAAATATTGGAGAAAATAATTTAAAAAATCATAGAAATGTTTTAAATATAAACAAAGTAATTTAAATTTTAAAAAAAGTACTTGAAAATCTTAAAAATAAATTATTGAAAAAAATTGCATAATGAAAAACTAGAGAAAATTATTAAAAATTGACACAAAAAAGGATTAAAAATTGAGATAAATAATTAAAATTGAAAAAAATAATTGGATAAATTACATAATATTTTTTATATAAAAGAAAGTTAAAGAAAATTTCAGAAAAGAACTTAAAATTTTTAGAAGTTTATTGAAAAAAAAATGAAAATAATTATAAATTAGAGAAAATAAATGAAGAGAGATAAACATAATTTCAAATTGAAGAGAACAATTTTTAATTAAAGAGGAATAATTAAAAACTTTTTGGAAATTATGAAAAAGAACAAAAGTAATTGCGAATTGAATGAAAT
This sequence comes from Ganaspis brasiliensis, assembly GCA_037103525.1. Lineage (NCBI taxonomy): Eukaryota > Metazoa > Arthropoda > Insecta > Hymenoptera > Figitidae > Ganaspis > Ganaspis brasiliensis. The sequence goes on along the minus strand of JAZKLR010000256.1, from coordinate 422,341 downwards.
ATAATTCAAATGTCAGATAAATAGTTTTAAATTTTTGTAATTATAAAACAGATGAAAAAATTGAAACTTGAAAAAAATAATTGAAATATGATAAAAACAGTGATAAGTTGTAAAAAATAAACGACATTTGAGAGAAATAATTGAAAAAATTACAGAATTTTCTTTAAATAAAATTAATATAATTGAAACTTAAGAATAAACATCTTAGAAATTAATTGAAAAAAATAAGAATAATTAAAAATTGGAGAACAGAAAGCTAAAAATAATTGAAACTCACGGTAATTAAAAAGGTTTTTTGGAAATTATGAAAACAAATGGAAATTATCAAAAAACGAAGGAAAAATATTGGAATTTTAGAAAATGGGAATAATCATTAGCAATTGAGGAAAGTAATTGAAGACTGCTAAAATTAATTCAAAATTGAAAATTATAATTAGGATGAAAATAATTTAAATATGATAAATTGGAAACAGTAAATAAAATTTGAAGGGAGTAATTGAAAAAGTCATAGAATATATGATTAATAAAAGAAAATAATTACAAAATTAATTTAATTTTTTCAATTAAAGAACAGAATTAAAAACTCGCAGAAATAATCGAAAATTGTTGGAAATAATTGAATTTTCAAATAATTACTTGAAATTTTTTAAAATGTAACCAAAAGAATGGAAATAATTAGAAATTGAAGATAATAATTGCAAAATGACAAAAATAATTGTAAATTATAAAAATTAATTTAAATTTGCGTTGCGTAATATAGAATTTAGAAATAAATAATTAAATTGATTTAATGTCGAGGGAAAAATAATTAAAATTGAAAAAGTGATTAAAAATACACTTAACAAATTAACTAAAATTTGAGAAAGGTAAATTTAAGATTTAGAGAAACAATTAAAAAATAATTGAGATAATTATAATTTGCAGAAATTTTTATTCACTTTAAATTTAGTATATTAGAAACGTGTATTAATTGAACTTTTAATCAATGCAAGCTCACATTATGTGGAATTTGTAGAAATTAAAACTGCTAGAAACTTAAAATATGAGAACATTTTAAAAAGGTGAATGATGATTATTAAATTATTAAAAGAATAAAACAACATGGACAAAATGAATGAACGAATGAAACTTGTAAATTATTATATAAAATTGGGGCCCTATTTTTATTTTTGCCGCAGTGCCCTTGCCTTCTCAGTTACGCCACTGCTACCCCACAAAAAAAAAATTTTTTTTTACTATACATTTTTGGACCACCTTAATATATACTTCTTTATTTTTCACATATTTTTATATTCTGTATAATAATAAAAAAATATAATTATTTTAATTATAATTTGTTTAAATTACCCATTTATTTTACTCATTACGTCCTCGTAATATGCGTCATCTTTGCCAAGCCTAGAAAGTAAAAAAGTTCCCTGCTTACTATATAACACACTTTTTCATGTTTCTAATATAGGTATTTTTACTTGTATAGTTAAAAAAATTTTCAAAATATACTCAGTGGAGTATGACGTCCCTGATATTGGAAAAATTTTTCCTTGACTTTCTTTTAAAATAGTAAATATTTTGACACTAAACTTTGTGAAATTACATAAAATGTCTGTCGGAACCAAGTTTGTTTTATGCAAATCTATACAAAATTTCGTGTCAAAATATTTGGTATTTTAAGGGCATGTCCCAAAAGTAAAAATTTACTGAACAATTTCGCTTATACCTGTAACTTCTGACGTCATCTCCATCACATGCCCTTAATTATTACTTTTTTTAAAACTTTTTTTAAATGTTAAGATTCAATATTTTAACTTTTTTCCTGAAATAGATTGACAGAAATTTATGAGTCAAGATAAAAGATTTTAAAATTAATTAATAATTTTATTTACCATATTGGTAAAGCTCTGGCACCAGCTCCTTCAACGAATTTTACGAATGACGCTATTAGATAACTTTTATATTGATCAGGATATGCTTTTTCCACACCAGGGTCCATTTCTTGCGTTAATAGGCCTGCGTTAATTAAAATATTGTATTTTATTTATTTATCTATCGTAAAGAAATCATCTAGAATATTAATCGGCGTAGTCTTTCATTTATTCTTTCATTCATTCACAATCTGTAGCAAGTATACTATTTTGCTCTTTTTTGCAAATATTTAGAAAATAAAATTGTCTATAAATACTTGAATCACTACTCGTGAGGTTGATTCGATTGAAATTTAATTTTATTGTCCGTACAAATTTTAGAATAGATCTTTTTTATAACTATAACGTTTCATTTAAATTTGTAAAATGTATCTTAGTTTGTTAAAATACATAGAAATACATTTTTTTGAAATAAAATTATTATTTTAAAATTAAAATTAACATTAAAATTAAAATAATTAGTTATTTTTCACTATTAAATAGTAACCGATTTCTCGCCAATTCATTAGTAGAAAATCACTAATTCAAATTTAGTGAGTTGAATTTAAATCGATTGAAAATGTGTTAATTTAAATTTCGGCATGAATAAATTAGAGATTGATTGATATTTGAAAAATTAAAAATTTCTATGTACTAAATATAAAAGCGATTAAAATTTTGAAAATTGACATTAATTGTGTACATAAATTTGTTTAAGCTGAAATTTGAATAACTTCAATTTAAGAACATTGAGATTTGAATAAATTATTAGAATTCAAAAATTTAACCGAATAATAAATTAGAATTTACTATAACATATATATATATATATATTAATTTCAATTTAAATCTCCTAACAATTGATACATTGATTTTGTAAATATTGAATTATTTCAGATTATTAATTTTGGAATATTATACCATTTTTATAGGTACACTGAAGAAATATGCCTTCGAAAGGGACTCAAATCAAAATAAACAAGATGTCTCTAAGATAACTGACTATAATAAGTGCTATGACAACAACCTTCTTCGTAGTTCATATCAACATTTTTTCCATTTAATAGTAGCGCATTATTGTCTAATTCTGTAAAAAATCACTAATTCCGACTTAGAGAGTTGAAATTGAGTTAAATTAACAATAAAAAATAAATTAAAATTTACGTTAACTGAATTTGAGGTTGATTAAAAGTAAAATGAATTGAAATTTAGATCTATCAAAATTTTGATGAATTAAAATTAAATCGAGATTGATTAAAATTTGGACGATTTATAATTTAAGTTGTTAAAAATTTGGATGAATTCAATTTATAACCGATTTAAATATTAATCAATGCGTGTTTGGGCAATTGAAATTGATTTTTTTATTGGAATTCAGATTTACTTAGTTTTTATTTAAATAATGAAAAAGTGTAACAGTCTCTTTTTATAAATTATATTTAAAACAAGTTAAATTGCTTATCAGCAAGGACAAAAATAAATTTGGTTTATAAAATCTTGAAACCAAGTTTTCCGAAGTTTAGAATATTTAATTATAGAAAACAACTTTATCTCTAATAGGAATAATAACCTTAGAATCAAAATAAATAGATGCAAGTATTTTTGTACTTGATTGTTAATTATTTTAAAACATTATTATAACTAGAATAATATAATTATTTAACACAAAAATAAAATAATAAGCACAATAATATTATATATACATCTAAGTACAATAAATTATAAAAATATTGAAATAAAACATAAAAGAGTAATCTAACAATTTCCATTTCTAATTTTATCATTATTCCTGATTTAAAAATGTATTATAATTTCACTTACCAATAATTGGTTCGTTATTTACCAGCTGACTTTTTCTTTTACCAATAATGGAATTTTCTACAACTGTTATTAAATAAAATGTGAAGAGGAAAATAAATAATTGGAATTCCATTTTCGAGATGGGCAAGGTGACAAACGCAAGATGCTTTATGGACACGTGTAGACAGTAGAACGTCTCTATCGTCTCTGATTTCAATATTTTTGGAAGGCTTGAAATTATAAACGTTAAGGTACTTTCTCACCTCGGTAGCTGCCATGGGAGTGAATAGTTGCGACAATTCAAATTTTCATTGCCTGAACTCTTCACTCTCACACGTTACCATGGCAACTCGTCAGCCAGCCAGCCAGCCAGCCGAGGTGTGAAAGTGCCATTAGGCCCGTTAAGGGCAAAATTGTTGCGCAGGAAATTTCTGCGCAAAACGTAAGCGGTCATTAGGGGCCGCCCATAAATTATGTGAAGCATTTTTCTTAAAATTCGACCCAGGTACCAATGTGATTTGATCCACCCCAGTGGCGTATCCAGACTCGGTTTCTGGAGGGGGTCATACATGAGAGAGAAAGAGACAACATCTCTCTCTCTCCAATGCAAATCCAAGTTATCTCCAAGGGGGGGTCATGACCCCCTTGACCCCCCCCCCCCTGGATACGCGCATGATCCACCCTCCTAACCCTAACTTACGTAATTTTTTCTTTATTTATTTTCTCACGAGATTTATTCTAAACGTGACAGAACGTCAAAAACATGTCAGAAATTAGTTTATTCGGATAATATTTTGAAACTAGCAACAATAAGGCGTGCCTAGAGTTCCTATAAAGAGAGTTAGGACACGTGAGGTTCAACTTTTAATTGGCTCAGCGTAACCGGAGACGGAAGTGTATTGAAAGTTTTTTCATTGGCTGAAAAGAGCGCGCTGATTTTAAAATGCTTTCTTAACAAACATTTTTAAATTTCGCCCGCCCTTTTTAACCAATCACACAAATTACTTCATCGTCACTTCCGTCTCCGGTTTGTCAACAGGCTAGTGGAAGGGGGCACATGTCCTAACTCTCTTTATAGGAACTCTAGGCGTGCCCAAGCGCGCGACAAACTTTCCATTGTTGCTGGTCATTTAAAACTATAAATTTTTGCAAATACAAATAATGGCAATTACAAAATTGAAGAATATATCTGAAAAATGCCGAAAATAATTTACAGCTGAAAAAAAATTCGAAAATGACTACATAATTACACAAATGAAATGAATAGTTTAAAAAATTAAACAAAAAATATTAAATTTAAACAAAATAGTTGAAAAATTATAGGAATAACTGTTCGAAATAATTGCAAATTGAACAACTGGATTAGAAATCGAAAAAAATAATTAAAATTGGAAAAAAAAATAATAAAAAAAAAAGTCGAGGAAATAAATTGACAATTTAAGAATTAAATTAAAATTTGAAAAAAATATTTGATAACTGGAACAAAAATTACAAAATGACGAAAATACTCAACAATTGAAAACAAAATTAAAAAATGTCTAAATGAATATACAACCGAACAAAATAATTTAAATAATCAAAGAATAATTATAAAATTTTAAGATAATAATTGAACATTGAAAAAATTGTAGCAAATAATTGCAAATTGAGGAAAATAATTAATAACTGAAAGGAATAGTTGAAAAATGTCGAGAATAATTAAAAAATTCATCAAAATATGTGAAAAATAACAAAGATAACTGTGAATTGAAAACAAAAATTGAAAAATGACTAGATTAATAGACAACTGAAAAAAATAATTGAAAAAATTAAACAAGAAATATTAAATTTGAAGAAAATAATTGCAAATTGAAAAATTAAGAAAATTGAAGAAATAATTGTTGGAAATAATTGCACATCTAACGACTGGATTAAAAATCGAAAAAAATAATTAAAAATTGAAGAATTGAAAAATTAAATTTATGGAATATACTTTAAGAGTGAAGAATAGAATTAACAATTAAAGAAAATGATTGAACAATTAACTTTAAAATTAAAGAATTTTAATGATAATCAAAATAATAATAGAAAATAAGCGATAATAATAATAACAACAGTTGAATTGAAATTTTAAAACGATTTTGATGAGTGAAAAAAGTAATTGAAAAAATCCGAGAATTATTTAATATTGAGGAATTAATGAAAAATCGATAAAAATAATTGAAAATGAAAGAAAATATTTGAGAATTAAAGAAAATGATTAAAAATTAAAGAAATAAATTGAAAATTAAAGAATTAAATGAAAATATTAAGAAAATAATTGATAATTAAAAAATAAACTGACAATATGACGAAAAAAATTAACTATTAAAAAAAATAATTAACAATTGAAAAAAAACAGAAGAATGGGGAGAATAATCGGGATTAGAATTTTTTTTCTTTTAATTTAATGAATAATCATAAAATTGAAGGAGAATAATAAATTGTCCATTAAAAACGGTTGAAATTTATGGAAAAAATTGTAGAGAATAAATTAAAATTGAAGAATTGTATTGAAATTTCAATATAATAGTTGACAATTGAAAGAAAATTTATGAAATGGCTAAAATAATTAAATATTATAGACATTAATTTAGAAATGAAAAAAATAATTTACAATCGAAAGAAAAAATTTAAATCTGTCGAGAATGATCGACAACAGAACGAAATATCTAAAAAAAATTAAAGTATAATTATAAAATTTAAAGAGAATACTTGTAGGTATATTGAAAACTGTTAAAAATAATAGCAACATAAACACTGAAGAACATTGAATTGTTTCTGGTCATTTTCAACTATAAATTTTTGCAAGTACAAATAAGATAAATAATTTAATGAAATTTGTAATTTAAATAAACTTAATATTCTAGATAAATGTAACTTTTATTATATGCAAATTAAAATTGCTGCCGACTTCAAGAAATAAACAAATAAGTGAAAGTAAATAAAAAATGTTTTAAAAGAGCACGAATTTTCCAATTTTATAATTTCAATTAGGAAAGAAAAAATAATAAGAAAAATAAATAAAAAATTTAGTTCCAATTTGCAAATACGTAATTTCTACACCTCTTTTCAATTATTTTTGTCAACATTAAAGTACTATTGACGATTTTCAAGTATTTTTGCGATTCTGAATTTAATTTTTTCAAATATCAATTACTCTCTTTAGTCTTTAAATTATTGTCATGAATATTTAAATTTATTACACCAGTTTTCATTTCCTTCTGTCATTTTTTAATTATTTTCTCAACATTTCAATTATTTTTTTCTCTCTTTAAATTATTGCCAGGAATATTTAAGGTTTTAACACCAGTTTCTAGTCTACTTTTGTTAAATTTCAATAATTTTCTTCAAATTTCAATTACTTTTGTCATTATTCAAGAATTTTTGTCATTTTACGATTATTTTCTTCATATTTCTATTATTTTTGCAATTTTAGAATTATATTCTACAAATTTCAATTATTATTTTATTCAAATTATTGAATGCGACCTATTAATATTTAATATAGTAATTGTTCTTATTATATCAAAATTAAATTGTATTGTTACTTGGAATAAATTTTTAAATTTTATATTGCAGTGGGTTTTTGCCAGTGAATAAATAAATAAATTCAAAGTTTTTTATTGCCATGAGTTTTTAAATTTATCAATTATTTTCTTCAAATTTTAATCACTTTCTTTATATATATATATATATATTTATTTATTTATTTATAATCAGACAAAGCTGTCTAGTACTGTACAAATAGCATCGTAGTAGCAATTATTATTCATTTATTATTATTTATTATTTTTGTTATTGTCATGAGTTTATTAAATTTTTACAATTGTTTTTTAATTAATTTCAATAAATCTCAATTATTTTCTTCAAAATTTAATTATTCTCTATTAATTTTTTTATTTATAGGTACACCAGCTTTTAATTATTTATGTCATTATTCAATCAGTTTCTTAAGATTTCAATTGTTTGGTCAATTTTTCAAGTATTGTCTTTAAATTTTTAATCTTATGCACCAGTTATCAATAATTTTTTTCAAATTACAATTATTTTTGTTATTGTTCAATTATCTTCTTGTAATTTCAATTATTTTTGAAACATTTTAATTCTTTTTTTTTTAACTTCAATTGTACTCTTCAATCTTCAAATTATTGTCAGGAATATCCAAATTTTCTACACAAGTTCAATTCACTTTCGTTATTTTTTAATTATTTTCATCAAATTTCAATTACTTTTGTCATTAGTCAATTTTTTTTTGTTATTTTTTAATTATTTTTTTCATATTTTTATATTTTTTGCCATTTTAGGCATATTTTTTAAAAAATTTTATTCAATTTTTTTTTATTGTGATGAACTTTTAAATTTCTTACACCTGTTTTCAATTATTTTCATCATTATTTTTATTATTGTTACGAATTTATTAATTTTTTTTACACCTTTTCCAATTATTTTCTTCAAATTTTATTTATTTTTTTCATATTTGAATTTTTTTGCTATCTTTGAATTATTCTCTTCAAATTGCAATTATTGTCTTCAAACTTCAATTAATTTCTTCAACTTTCACTTATTTTCCTCAAACTCATAATTTTTCTTTTAACTTTACAATTATTGTCTATAACTTTTTAATTTTTTCACCAGTTTTGAATTATTTATATCAATATTTCAATTGTTTTGTCAAGTTTCCAAGTGTTTTCTTCAAATTTTTAATTTTTTTAAAATTATCAATTATTTTTGTTATTTTTTAATTATTTTTTCAAGTTACTACTATTTTTGTCAATTTATATGTCATTATTCAATTAGTTTCTCCACATTTTAATTGTATTGTTAATTTTTCAATCATTTTATACAATTTTTCAAATAATGTATTAAATTTTTTATTTTTTTACTTCATTTTTGAATATATTTCTCATTTTTCATTAATTTTTTTTCTAAATTTCAGTTATTTTTGTCATTATTCAACTATTTTCTACACCTATAAATTTTTTTGATATTTTTTAATTATTTGTTTTAAACTTCAGGTATTTTCTTGAAAATTCTATTATTTTTTTCAATTTTTCAACTATTATTTATTATTATTTATTATTTATTATTTTTACACCAGCTTTCATAATTATTTATGTCATTATTGAATTAGTCTCTTCATATTATACTTATTTCTTCAATATCTCAATTATTGTGTGAATATTTAAATTGTTTACACCAGTCTCAAACTTTTTTTTCAAACTTTAATTATTCTTAAAACTTTTGAATTATTTACTTCAAATTCCAATTATTTCGTTTCAATTTCTGTCATCATTTTTTGATTTTTAATCAATTTATCAAATAGTTTTGTCATTCACAACTTTCTTTTCAAATTAAATTATTTTTGTCATTATTTAATTATTTTCTACATATTTCAATTATTTTTGCGATTTTAGAATTGTTTTTTTTCAAATTTGAATGAATTTTCCTGCTGGCGCCCCCTAATTTAATATCAGTAATATCAAACGCTATATTTTCACTTTTTTTATTTAAAAACTTACTATTTAATCACTTTTTTTTTTAAAAGCTCACTATTTACTTACTTTTCTCACTTAAAAACTCATTATTAACTCACTTTTTTAAATTAAAAAGTCTTTTTTTCACTATTTTCAATCTGCAAGTCCACTGGCAGCCCTCCTTATTAGATAAATATTATTTATCGATTTGTTTTATTTATCATTATAGTTTAATTTCTAAAACGTATGGAATATTATATTTTGCTAGTTAATAAATGTTTAGTGTATAATTTGGTACTTTTGTTCATAGCTTTTATCAGATAAAATATTTCTTATAAACTTAACACCAAAAATTAAATTGAACCTAAAAATATAATTTTTGTGTTATTTATTTAGATTGATATTTTAATAAATTTATTTTTTAATTCCCATATAATTATTCAGGATATTCTGTGCATATTCTGAGGAATATGTTGAGGTTCAATTTATGGTATTGTAAAAATGTATTTTGGATCCTATAAGGCCAATTTTAAAATATACGTAATATTAAAAAATTAACTGACTTCTTAAAGTTTCCATGTCTTTCAATTGAAGAACGTTTACACCAAAGTACCAAATTCACATCAATTTTAAAGATGTGATTTGCGAAAAAAAGAATTTTATTCTTTAAAGTGCTATGTAATACATTTTATAAGTTCTTAATTTACTATATACATATAGAAGTAATATTAATATTTAAGTCTAACTAAATAAATAACATTGTATCAAACTGAAATTTTTTAAACCTGTATACGTTGTTGGATAATTATAAATCAAAGTCATCGACTCTTCTTTTTTATCTTCAAATTTATGCAAACTCTTTCGTGCTGAAAAGAATAACAATGAATTATTCACTGTTCCTTTTTTCATTAAAAAATATATGGTACTATTTTTACCTTCATTTACAAAAAAGTTGGCAAAATATTGATCAATAATTGTAGGGTTTTTTCCATGTGGAATATTTCTTCCTTGCATCCACTCATAATCATTTTTTTCCGGATGGAATTGAAGTCCATAAAATGGATATTTTATATGCTCGACAGTCGAAATAAATTCTAGATTAAATTCATCGTGATTCAAAGACAGTATACGCAGTTCATTTGTTAAATTGACTTTATTAAAATCCTGAAATAATCAAATTTAAAAAGTTTACATAATAAAACTGTTTATTTCAAAGAATCTTGTTTAAAGAAAACAGTCAATTTAACCAAAAAATTAATTTTATTAGAGTTTATCTCTAGGGTAAATACAGGCTGTCAGAAAAAGAATACCAGTGTTCTTTTAAGAATTTAAATGTTTTCCGAAATCATATTTTTGGGAAGAAAAAATGTCCTTTTTTAGGAAAAAAAACTGTGACGGTTCGATTATTTGTTTTTTTTTTTAAATTCGATTCAATTAAATTTTTAGACCCCTAATATATTTCTGTAGAAAATAATTTATTAAAAATCAAAAGGACATCAATTTTAAGAATTTGTATAGAAGAAATGTGAGAGAAATGTTTGATTTCCTAAAAATGTATGTAAATAAACAATTTTTAACGTTACAATGTTTTTTTCTAAAAAAAGAAAACATTTTCCCTTCCCAAAAATATAATTTCGGAAAAGTTTTAAATGAAAATGGAAAATGGAAAAAAAGAAAACGGAATTTTTTTCTGATAGTCTGTATATTTAACCAAGATATATATACCTTAACATAAAGAATTTATCATTTTAGACATTTACTTTTAATTTTTCTTCAAATTTTGATTATTTTAAATTCACTTTATGATTGTTTCTACTTACAGCTTTAGTCACACAAAAAGTATGATAGTTTCCAGTAACTTTTTCTGATTCAAGAATTTCGACCACATTTTCTGGAGCATCTTTGAAAAGTTGACTCTGATAGAAACCTAAGCAAAAGACTATTAATTCACGCAAATAATGCATAGATAAAAATTAAATAACTAACTAATTAATATTTTAATTCTGACTAGACAGAATTCTAAATTATCGCATCAAAAACTCTCGATTAACAAGTTTCAATCAAATTTCGTCTGTTAAAATTTTTTTTTATAACTTATTTTGAATTTTGAAAATTCGATGCCATATTTGTATTAGGCGGTTTTTTTTTTTTAAATTGGAATGCAAAATGCGTAACATAAAGGATTAAACAATAAAATTACAAAGAAAGAAAAATTTTCACCTGGATTAAAAATAAGTGGTAAAGCTATTGCTTCAGCGGAACATTTTGATCTATGTTCGACACGATTGGCAGCAAGATAAGTGATCAATTCAAATCCCAAACATGTGCCCAAGATAGGAAAATAATCTCCATTGTCATTCAATCTTTTGGCGATTCTACGTCAAGATAATAATGTGTACTTTTAGAATAGTCTAAATATTGGGAATCTTTATCTTTGATAAACAATAACAGACCATCAAAGGAACTCAACAAAAAAAAAACAGTAAAAAAATTGTTACTGGTTCTTTTTTATGTTTGTTTTTTTAATTTAAAATTTGCATAGTCTGACGCATATGCTGCAAAAATTGATGCAAATTATTTTATCACGAATTCAAATGTATTCTTTTTTGTGTCTATAATTTAAGTTAAACGTTAGTCTTTAAAAAAATATTTAAAAATTGTTAAATCAATTTCAGTTTACTTGTAAATTTGTTCGCCAGCATCTGCATAGCCGTTGGTTGTATTAAAATCTGCATCTCCTCCAGGAAGAAGTATTCTTTAAAAAAAATTGTACTATTCGGAAAATGTGTCTATAAACGCAAATAAATATTAATATTTAATAATATTTAATATTTTAGGTATATATGTTAAATAAAGTATCTGACATGGTTTTTTCCTTTCTATTAATTAAAAAGAATTATTTTAATTAAACTTTGTTTTAAATTACCCATTTATTTTACTCATAATGTCCTCGTAATAAGAAACATTTTTGCCAATCCTGGAAAATGAAAAAAAGTTACCGCTTATTAATTTATTCTTTTGCGTTTTTAATTTATTAATTTTTTTAAAACTGTTTTTATTCTCTGTTAGAATTAAATGTTTTAACATTTCTCTGAATTAGAAGGATCCAAATTCATGGTTCAAGATGAAAGTTTTTTTTAATTATTTAATAATTTTATTTACCATATTGGCGCAGCTCTGGCACCAGCTCCTTCAACGAATTTTATATAGGATGCTGCTATGTAACTTTTATATTGATTAGGATATACTAATTCCAAATCAGGGTCTATCTCCTGTGTTAAAATGCCTGCGATCATTAAAATATTATATTTTATTAATTTATCGATCGTAAATAAATCATTTGTAATATTAATCGACGTATTTTTTCATTCATTCATTCTTTTTCTAATTTTTTGCGAGATGTTGAAAATAAGTTTATCGATTTTTTGAATAACTGATCGTAAGGTTTATTTTATTGAGATTTAAAAACAGTTACTTTAAAATTAAAATTATTCTATTTTTTAATGAAGTTCTATTTTATTTTCTTTAAAAATGTCATAAAATACAATATTTTGGATTAAAGTTTATCATTCTAAAGTATTTTTATAAAACACATTTTAGTCAACTTTAAATATTATCATATGTGTACGTCCATATGAAAAGGGCCCAGGTTGTCGATTTTATTTATCGAGATATTCGCATTTTTCTAAAGAAGATTCAGATTTTCGAAATTTTTTTTATTAATGAAAAACAAACTACGTAATGTCCTTCGTCGAATCATGCATTTACAATAACTTTATAGTAATTAAAAACACAAAGAAATCTTATTTTTAATTTTAAAAATGCATGGGCGCTAATGGAAATCTTGAACTTTAAACTCGTTTTTCTCAAAACTAGGATTTTGATACTTTTAACTTTGAATGCTTATAACTTTGTGAATTTTTCATCTAAAGGGGTCCAAGACCTCTCGAAATGTTCGAAATTTAATAAAGAATATGGTCATATAGATAAATCCAATAGTGCCAAAGTGGGCTCTTTTCGTATGGACGTACACATATAATTATTAATTATCGTCCGTACAAATTTTAGAAAATATCTTTTTATAAAAATTCAAACAATTTAAACAGTTTTTTTATTAATAATCTATATTTCTCGTTTATTTAAATGTAGTATTGAATTGCAGAATTTCAAATTCGAAATTAAATTTGAAACCTTGTCATCTAAAGTATCATCGAATTTAAACTTGCAGTAACATTTTTTTCAAATTATAATTTTTTATTTTCTAGTGACTTGAAAAAGTAAATTCCCGATTTTTAAAAATTAATGTTTCATTGGAGTTTTAAATAACGTATATCTCAGTTCATTAAAACTTACAAAATAACATTTTTTTTAAATAAATTAAATATTTCTACATTAAAATCAATCAATATTTGGATAAATTTAATTGAAAATTTCACTTTTAACAAATGTATGTCAATACAAATTTGTAATTATTGAAATGTCGATTAGTTAATGTATAAATTGATCAAGAATTAGATACATTAATGTATTAAGTTACTGAATTTAAGGTTGATTAAAATCAGAACAACTAAAGATTTACAACTTTTAAAATTTTGATTAATTATTCTAAAAACAATTTAAATTTTAATAAATTCCAGTTGAAATAAAATCAAGTTTTGATAAATGGAACATTGAGTAGATTAAGTGTAGAATCCCTTGAAATTTTTAGCAATAAACTTTTTACTAATAAAAAACTAGCAAATATTGAAATATATATTAACTTGAAAGAGGTTCATTAAAATTAAAGAATTAAAAAATTTTATAAATTAAATGTAAAAGCGATTAAATTTTTGTTTACTGAAATTTGTATACCTATAATATTGAAATTTAGATTTTTAAATTGAATTGCAAATAACTGAAGATCATGAAAATTAAAATCAGAATGAATTTTCAATTTTTTGAATCAATTGATATTTTTACAAACTAAAGTTTAACCGAATAAACAGTTAGAATTTCTTTTTCACTTAATTTCTATACGATATTTAAATAAATATAAATTGTTTATCAACAATTATTATTATTTCTTAAATGTTTAATAAAACAATTTTATCTCAATTAGTAATTATAATCTTATAATCGAAATTGTAGATCCAAATTTTATTGTACTTCATTAATAATAATATTAATATATCATAATGAAACAACGATAATATTATTATATGATACAGAAATAGTGTATTAATGACAATGTTTAATTTTAATTTGATAATTTTATTACTATTCCTGAAATAATTATTCATTATAATTTCACTTACCAATAATTGGTTCATTATTAACCGATTGAATTGTTCTTTTATTAATAATAACGTAATTTTCCACAACTGTTATTAAATACAATGTAAAGAGGAAACTAAATAACTGAACTTCCATTTTTCAGATGGACAGCGACTAAAGCTAATTTAAAGACACAATGTTCTTTTGCTTTTATCTGTTGAAAGAGTGGGGTTATCTTCACAATATACATTATAATGAATTATTTTTATATACTCCTTCTAAGCTTTTAAATATTTTAAATTTAATAATATTATTTTAATAAATAATAGACTTAATGTATAACAGTTTATTTGTATTGTTATTTATTTTGATTTGTTTTTCTATAAACTTTTTTTTTATAAATTTACTTTTTATTTCCTTCACGATATCTTGTGGACGCTTTAGGAATATCTTTAGAGCCTGAATTTATAGTCTTCTGAATGTCATTTTAATATTTTGTTATTAAAACATCAATTACTTATACAATAAATATTTATAACCTTTAATTAACATGCAAAATAAATTTTCAAGTATACCATATTTTTATAGAGAAAATCGGTTTAATTCCCTAATTTGAAAATTGCGCATTAGGTAAATGTTATGTAACAGTATAGCTAATTTGTAGCCTAAACATTTTTGATCCTTTATTTGTAACAATTAGAACTTTTCTTTTAGATTCTATACTGAAAATATGTTAAAACTAAACCAAAAATTGGTTTTAAATTGTTTTTAAAAATAAAAATCTCATGTAATTTTTTTATTTAAATATTTTTTTTGATTTTATTAAACCTTTCCGACCCCTTAAAACTGTCCACACGGTTCATAAGTAACCCCAAAGATACCGAGATTAAAGTTGTTAACAATTAAAGATATAAATCGTAAAAAAATATTTTTATTTTCCATAAATATGTGTACAATATCTTCACAAGTTGTCAATTTACTTTATATACAATATACATTCTTTATAAAATTAAAAAAGTTATTAATATTTAAGTATAACTAAAATAAATAATTTCGTTCCGGATCAAAATATTTTAAACCCGTATGGACTTCACAAGTTGTCAATTTACTTTATATACAATATACATGCTTTATAAAATTAAAAAAGTTATTAATATTTCAGTCTTAACTAAATAAATAATTTCGTGGCGTGTCAAAATATTTTAAACCCGTATAGACTGGTGAATAATTATAAATCAAAGCCTTCAATTCTTCTTCTTTATCTTCAAATTTGTGCAAACTCTTACGAGCTGAAAATAATGAATTCATTAATTTAGTCTACATCGAGAAATAAGATAAGCAACTATTTTACAACATAATAAGCTATTTTTAAGTAAATTACTTTTTACTATAGTTTTTGCTCTTTTCATTAAAAAATATATGTATGGTAACATTACCTTCTTTTATAAAGAAGTTGGCAAAATACTGTTGAACAATTGTAGCATTTTCTCCGTGAGGAATACTTCTTCCTTCATCCCACTCGTAATCAAGTTTCTCTGGATGAAATTGAAGTCCATAAAATGGATATTTTTTATGCTCGAGAGATGAAATAAATTCTAGACCAAATTCGTCATGATTTAAAGACATGAAGCGTAGTTCATTTGTCAAATTAACTTTATTGAAGCCCTGAAAAGATTATAATTAAAAAGTTTACATAATCAAAACTTTATACTACCTACAGACCAAAATCATTTCAAATCAAACAGGCTGGTCATGGCCTGAACTGAAAATCAATTTTCTATCCAAAATTTTGTTTTTTAAAGAATTTTAGACGACACGTATTTTTTTGTTTTTCGGAATTTTTTTTTTACGACATTATAAACATTTTAATTTTTAAAGTCGAAACTCTCGTATTTATTAAAAATTTCAAAAAAAACCTTATAATGGTAATAATTTTTAACGTAATTCTTTAAAAATCCATCTAAAAATTTGTAAAATTTCCTAAAATAGCAAAATAGCGGCCGTTTTACTAAACAATTTTGAATTGAAATTACTCAAAAACCCCTTCCGTTTTTTTGGTTAAACTTTTTTTTGGAAATTAAAGATTATTTTACATAAAAATTTAACTAGTGATAGATTTTGTAGAAAAGAAAAAAAATCCTTTTTATTCTTTTAACGGAAAATTTTATTTTTCTCAAAAAATATACTATAGATGTCAAAAAATTTCCTAAATAAAAGTTTTATCCTCTTCCAAAAAAAATATAAAAATAGTTTCTCTTAATATTTTTATCTATTACTTGTTTTTTGAATAAGCTAATTTTTAGAAAACTTTACAGTGTTTTTGGTTGCAAATAATCAAATGAAAATGTTCTTATATTAATTACCACCAAATTTTGAAAAATGCAAGTATACTTTTTTCAGAAAAAATAAGGTTGAACTAAAATTTGTTGTCAAATAGTAATTGTTTAACAATTGGTGTTTCTTTGTTAGATTTTTTAAAATATTTTTTTCAAAAGTTATTATAAAACAAAATTTGATTTTGATTTATTTTTTAAACAAAACATTATTTAACAAAAGACAACAAATAAAATTGTGAACAATGTTTCAAAGATGAAAATGAGCTATTTTTTGTCAAGATTGGATAAAAATTACATATTTCCACTAGAAAAAACATAAAATGTTAAACAATTATTATTTGACAACAAATTCTGACCGAATCTAATTTTTTCTGAGAAATGTGAAACTTGATATCTCAAAAATTGGTGAAATTAATTTTAATAACATTTTTATTTAATGAAAAAACCACTTCTGAATTTGAATTTATCAATGAAAAGAGTTTAAAAATATGTAGAAAAAAATTCAATTAAACTAAAAATGGGAAATGTTTGAAATACAAACGCTTCTGATAAATTACACTTTTTCTAACAATTATTTGCTTATTTACACCTAAAAAAACTGTAAAATTTTCTAAAAATAAGATTTTAATCGGATTTTGACGAAATTTGTTGAAAAAATGAGAAATAGAGAAAAATATCAAGAGAAACTTGTTTTATATTTTTTGAAGAGGTGTATTTTTTTAACAAAATGTCATTTTTCTTTAAAAGAATAAAAAAGAATTTTTTCTCTTCTACCAAAATCTGGCACAAGTTGTCTTATAGAAATTAATTTTTAATAAGACGAAAATTTCTAAAAAAAATTTTAACCAAAAAACAGTGGGGTTTTTGAGTAACTTCAATTCAAAATTTTCATGTACAATTGCCGCCATTTTGTTATTTTACAATATTTGATACATTTTTCAATAGACTTTTAAAGAGGACAAAAAACTCTTTCAGTCAAAAAAAAAAAGGAATAATATATCCCAATTACTTAAAAAATTATTACTCTCATAAGGTTTAATTTTCTTAAATTTTAAATAAACGAGAGTTCTGACTTTAAGAATTAAAATCTTTTTAAATCCGTGGACAAAAAAAATACGTGTCATATTTAAAATTCCTTAAAAAACAACAATTTGTATAGAAAATTGATTTTCAGTTTTTTCTTGTCTGATTTGAAATGAATTCGATCACAAAAATCTTGTTTAAAGGAAACAGTTAATATTTAATATTAATTTTTAATTTCTAATTATAATAAGAAATTAATTTTAACAACATATGTAGATAATAAATTTATCATTTTAGATGATTAATTATTATTTTCTTTCAAATGTCAATTAAAGTAAATTTTGATTAATTTAAATATCAATGGCGTTAACAAACTTAATTCATTTCATTGTTTCTATACTTACAGCTTTAGTCAAACAAAAAATGTGATTATTTAAAGTAATATTCTCTGATTGAAGAATTTCAATAAGTGTCTCTGGAGCATCTTTGAGAAGTCTACTCTGCCTATAATCTGTGTAAAAGATTATTAATTAACGTGCATATCAGATAACAGTTTAGTTAATAATATATTACTGTGTTTCAACTCTAAATAGTATTACTTTGAAGTCTAATTTGTTTGATTTTTTAACATACAAAAAGAAAATTAAATAATCCATAATCCATATCTCATATAATCCATAATAATAGTTAAAACAGGGTTTTATGAACATGAACATTTGTTCATAAAAATAGAAAAAATTTTAAAATATAAAAAGAATTCTGAACTTGTAATTTGTTAAATTGAACATTATTAGAAATAAACAAAAAAAAGTGTGTTTTTGACAAAAAATTCATTTTTTACCCACAACGCGTACATAATTTAAGGACGTTCATCCGAAAATTGACTTTTCATATATTATTATCCAATTTTAAAGATTTATTACAATCATCGTTTTACACGTGTGGTTAAAATTTTATTAAAGTTTACCGTACAGTTTTGAAGATATAAATTTACAAAATTTTAACTTTTACTTAAAAATTGTAACAAAACGTGCACAATAACAATGATTTAAAAAAATCGTTTTTAAATTCTTTTAAAAGATTAATAGTCTATTTCGCTAGAATGGATTAAGAAACATTTTTTATTGAGGGTGAAAATTAATCGTAGTTATTTGAACTCAATTTTCAGAGGTTTTTGTGGTCGCTGAAAAAATGATTAAAAATTATTAAATTGCAGAGAAATAAAAAATTCTCACCTGGAGTAAAAGTAAGTGGTAAGGCTAATGATAAAGCACGACATCTATTTCTATGTTCGACACGATTGGCGGCAAGATAAGGGATCAATTCAAATCCCAAACATATGCCAAAGATAGGAAAATACTCTCCATTGTCATTGAGTCTTTTGGCAATTCTACAAGAAGATAATGTGCGTGAATTAAAAATATTTTCAATTTACGAATATTTATCTTAAATAAAGAATAACAGACTATCCAATAAACACAGAAAAAAATGGTTGTAAAATTAAAATGGTTTTAAAGTGGTTAAATCAATTTCAGTTTACTTGTAAATTTTTTCGCCAGCATCTGCATAGCCGTTGGTATCATTATAATCTGAATCTCCTGCAGGAAGAAGCACTCTATAAAAACAAATATTATTTTATTCAGAAAATGTGTCTAAAAACGTAAATTAATATTATGTGTAAATTAGTTTTATTTACTTAAATTAATGTTATAATATTAATATGTATATAATATATACTTTTTTATTTTTCACATATTTTTATATTATATATAAATTTCTATATTCTTTGTAATAATTTTAAAATATGATTATTTTAATAATAGTTTGTTTAATTTACCCATTTATTTTGCTCATTATGTCCTCGTAATATGAATCATTTTTGCCAATCCTAGAAAATAAACAAGTTCCCTGCTAATTATAATCTAGTTTTTTATATTGCTAATTTACTTTTACTTGTAATTTTAAAATTTTTCAAAGTTAAGAGCATGTTAATGGAGTATGACGACCCTGGTATTGGAAAAATTTGTTTAGGTTTGAGATAAAATTTGTTATCAAATAATAATTATGTAACATTTTATGTTTTTTCTTTAAATTTAATGAACAATTGCAATTTTCATCCAATTCTGACAAACAATAGCTTATTTTTCTCGTTAAAACATACTCTACAATTTTATTTGTTAGATTTTGTTAAATAATATTTCTGTTTAAAAATTAGTAAAATTCCATAGAAAACAAATTTTATTTGTTTAATAACTTTTAAACAAAATATTATTTAACAAAACCCAACAAATAAAATTGTAGAGAATATTTCAACGAGAAAAATGAGCTATTGTTTGTCAGAATTGGATGAAAACTGTAGTTGTTCATTGAATTAAAAAAAAAACCATTAAATGTTAAATAATTATTGTTTGACAACAAATTTTAGTTAAACTTTAGTTTTTCTGGAAAATGTACAACTGGATCTTTCAAAATTTGGTGAAATTAATTTTAATAATTGTTTTATTTGATGGGATCAGTCATTTTTTAGTTTGAGGTTATTTCTACGGAGAGAACATCCTTGAAATAGTAAATATTTTGAGACTAAACTTTGTGAAATTACTTAAAATGTCTGTTGGAACCAAGTTTGTTTTGAGTACACTTTAAAAACAAGTGAGTCAGTCATCATTTTGACACAAAACTTATTTGATGATCGTTATATTATATACAAACTTAGTTACTTAGGTAAATGTTATTTTGTACAACTGCTAAAATTACAGACTTTAACATTAATTAATTTAATTAATAAATTAAATAAATAATAAACAATTCAATTAATTTATAAACATCAAATATTTATTAACTAGAACCTAAAAATCTTTTAATTTTAGCATTTGTACAAAATAACTTTTATCTATGCTTGTACAATTTTTAAAATAAGTTTTGTGTCAAAATGATACTGACTCAAACAAGTGTCTTATTTAAAGACATTTTTGTTCTCACTTTTAAGACGTTTTAGGGTGTCTTAATTTTGAACCAATGAGATTAACGGAATGTCACAAAAGTAAAAATTTTACGGACAAATCTTGCTTATATCGGTGACTGATGACGCCATTCTCCATCACATGACCTTATAATTATTAATTTTTTTTAAAACTATTTTTAAATGTTAAAATTAAATTTTTTTAACTTTTTCCTTGAAATAGAATGGCAGAAATTCATGCGTCAAGATGAAAGATTTTAAAATTAATTAATCATTTTATTTACCATATTGGTAAGGGTCTGGCACCAGCTCCTTCAACGAATTTTATGAATGACGTTGATAGGTAACTTTTATGTTGATTAGGATATGCTTTTTCATATCTAGGTTCCATTTCTTGCGTTAAAAGGCCTGCGTTAATTAAAATATTGTATTTTAGTAATTTATTGTAAATAAATCATCTATAATATTAATCGACCTAGTCTTTCATTCATTTATTCTTTCATGCATTGATTCACAATCTGTAGCAAGTATACTATTTCGCTCTTTTTTGCAAAGATTTTGAAAATAAAATTGTTTATAAATTCTTGAATCACTAGTTCGTTGAAACTTAGAAATAAATTTGTTTGAAATAAAATTAATATTTTAATATTAAAATGAATTGAAATTTGGATGAATTAAATTACATTTTTCACCTTTAACCAGTTTAGTCAATAAAAATTTGGCACTATTCAAATTGATACTGATTAAAATATAAATTGATTAAGAATTAGATATAGAAGTATGAAACGATTTGAAATATCTTTTAAAATTAGAATTAAATTTTACAACGATTATAATTTAAAGAAATTCAAATTTATATAAAACATAAATAAACTGAACAATAAATAAATAAATTAAATTTAAAATTCCTTGAAATTTTCATCAATAAAATGACATTTTAAAGTAGTAAAAGTCTAGAAACTATTAAAATATGTATTAAATTCTCTCTAAATCTGAATTAGTGCTTTTCTACTAATTCATTAGTAGAACTATAATTCTTACTTTTTAGAGAGTTGACTTTAAATCGATCAATAATGTGTTAAATCAAATTTCGGCATTAATAAATTAGAGATTGATTAAAATTTGAAAAATTAATAATTTCTATGTACTAAACATAAAAGCGATTAAAATTTTGATATGTACATAGTTTTGTATAAATTGAAATTTGAGTAACTGAATTTTGTGTAAATCAAAATTTGAATGAATTATTAGAATTCAAAAATTTAACCGAATAATCAATTAGAATTTACTATAAAATATAAATATAATTCATCAGTAGAAAATCACTAAAAAGTATTGAAATTGAGATAAATTGAATATATAAGTTAAATTAAAATTTACATCAACTGAATTTGAGGTTGATTAAAAATAAAATGAATTGGAATTTAGATATTTCAAAATTTTGATGAATTAAAATTAATTCGAGGTTGATTAAAATTTGGGCGATTTATAATTTAAGTTGTTAAAAATTTGGATGAATTTAATTTATAACCGATTGAAATATTAATCAATGCATGTTTGGGCAATTGAAATTTATTTTTTATTGAGATTCTGATTTACTTAGTTTTTATTCAAATAATGAAAAAGTGTATAAATTATATTTAAAACAATTTAAATTGCTTATCAGCAAGGACAAAAATAACCTTGGTTTAGAAAATCTTGAAACCAAGTTTGCCGAGGTTTAGAATATTTAATTAGAAAACAACTTTATCTCTATTAGGAATAATAACCTTAGAATCAAAATAAATAGATGCAAGTATTTTTGTACTTGATTGTTAATTATTTTAAAACATTATTATAACTAGAATAATATAATTATTTAACACAAAAATAAAATAATAAGCACAATAATATTATATATACATCTAAATATAATAAATTATAAAAATATTAAAATAAAACATAAAAGAGTAATCCAACAATTTCCATTTATAATTTTATTATTATTCCTGATTTAAAAATGTATTTTAATTTGACTTACCAATAATTGGTTCATTATTTACCAGCTGACTTTTTCTTTTACCAATAACGGAATTTTCTACAACTGTTATTAAATAAAATGTGAAGAGGAAAATAAATAATTGGAATTCCATTTTCGAGATGGGCAAGGTGACAAACGCAAGATGCTTTATGGACACGTGTAGACAGTAGAACGTCTCTATCGTCTCTGATAACTGATTTCAATATTTTTGGAAAGCATGAAATTATAGACATTAGTAGAGTTGCGAAGGAGTAATATTACCTGGAGAACGGTAATGAGATCGAGAATATAACCGACCAAAATTCTAATCCAGAATTTATAAGAATTTAAGTTTTTTATTTACTTATTTATCAAATTAAGTCAAATTTTCTCAATCAATGTAGAAAAATAGAATCTCTAGTGCCATTCTTATTTAGTAATGATTTGAATTTTAATGTTAATAGTAAGAATTATATATAATAACTATAGCAACATTAAAGACACACTTTGCATTGTAGTTGGTCATTTAAAACTATAAATTCTAGCATATTCAAATAATGAAAGTTACGAAATTGAACAGAATAGTTTTAAAAAATAAACAATAAATATCTATTAAATTAAAACAAAATAGTTTAAAAATTATAGGAATAACAGTTGAAAATAATTGCAAATTAAACAACTAGATTGAAAATCGCAAAAAATAAATAAAATTGAAAAAATAATAAAAAATGGAGGAAATAAAATAAAAAATTAAGAATTAAATTAAATTTTAAAAAAATAATTAATAATTGAAAAAAAATTTACAAAATGACAAAAATAATTGATAATTGAAAACAAAATTCAAAAAATAGCTAGATTAATACACAACCGAACAAAATAATTTAAAAAATCAAAATATAATTGAAAAAATTTTAAATAATAATTAAAAATTGAAATAATTGAAAATTGCGGAAAATATTAATAATTGAAGGAAATAGTTGAAAATTTGAAGAAAATTTGTGAAAAATTACGAAAATTATTGTTATTTGAAAACAAAATTAAAAAAATGACTAAATTAATAGACAATTAACAAAAATAATTATAAAAATTAAACAAGAAATATTAAGTTTAAAGAAAATAATTGCAAATTGAAAAATTAAGAAAATTATAGGAATAATTGTTGGAAATAATTGCACAAATAACAACAGGTTTAAAAATCGAAAACAATAATTAAAATTGAAAAAAATAATTAAAAATTGGAGAAAGCAATAAATAATTGAAGAATTGAATTAAAATTTTTGGAATATACTTAAGAATTGAAAAAAATTAATTAAAAAAAGCCGAGGATTAATAAATATAGAAGAAAAAAATTGAAAAACTGAAGAAATGCAATAAAAATTTATGAATAGAATTAAAAATTAAAGAAAATAATTGAACAATTGTATTTAAAATTTATTTATTTATTTATTTATTTATACAGATAAACGGGCTCTAGGCCCTTTGGTACGTAAGTACTTAACAATAAAATAGATAACAAAGTGAAAGAAAAACTAAATTAAAATAAGAATTAAACATAGGTAACAAACTGGAATTTGAAATAGAAATTTGCCCGTTAAAATTAAAGAAACTTAATGGTAATCGAAAAAAATAATAGAAAAAAGGCGATAATTTTTTAATAATTAAGAAGAAAATTAAAAATTTAAAAGTGAAATTTAAATTTGAAGAAAATAACTGAGAATTGAAGAGAATAGTTCGATAATTGAATAATTGAATTGAAATTTTAAAACAATTTTTATTAGTGAAAATAATAGTTGAAAGAATATTGAATTGAAAATCCATAAAAAAAATTGAAGATTAAAGAAAATATTTGAAAATTGAAGAAAATAATTTAAAATTGAAGAAATAAATTGGAAATTAAAAAAAATGGAAATTTCAAGAAAATAATTGATAATCAAAATAAAAATTACAATATGACGAAAATAAGTAAATATTTTAAAATTTATTGTTATTCAATTAATTTATTTATATTAAAAAAAACATAATTAACAATTGAAAAAAAACTTCGACAAATGGTAAAAATAATCGTCATTCGTACAAAAAATTCTGTAATCAATAAATATTCATAAAATTGAAGGTGAATAATAAATTCTCTATTGAAAATTAATGAAAATTATATGTAAAAGAATTGTAGAAAATAAATAAAAATTATAGAAATCAATTGGAAATTCAAGAATTGTATTGAAAAAAAAATTGATAATTGATAAAATGCGGGAATTAATTAATATTAAGAAATCAATTGAAAATCGATTAAAATAATTGAAATGTAAAAAAATGTTTTGAGAATTGAAGAAAATAATTAAATATTGAGGAAAATAATTAACTATTAAAAAAAATACTTAACAATTGAAAAAAAAATCGAAAAATGGTGAGAATAATTGGCATTTGAAACAGAAAAATTTTAAAATTGATGAATAATCATAAAATTGAAGAAGAATATTAAATTGTCAATTGAAAACTGATGAAAATAATGGAAAAAATTGTAAAAAATAAATGAAAATTAAAGGAAAATGAATTATTGTATTGAAATTTCAAGAAAATATTTGATAATTAAAAAATGCGAGAATTATTGAATTTTGAATAAAGTAATTGAAATACGTAGAATGCAATTGAAAATTGAAGAAAATAATTGAAAATTAAATAAATAAATGGAAGATTAAAAAATGAAATTGAAGATTAAAGATTTAAAAAGAAATTTTAAAAAAATAGTTGATAACTGCAAAAAAAATACCAAATTTTTTTTCAACTTTTCATTGTTTTCATCCTATTTCAATTGTTGGCTTCAAGTTTCAAATTTTAAAATCATTTTCCAATTATTTAATTCAATTTTCAATTAGTTATATTATTTGTTTATTATTTTCAATTACTTACGTTCTTTTTTATAATTTCCAAAAAGTATTTAATTATTTATCTGAAATTTTCATTTTTCTATTCAATTTTAAATTATATCTACGATACTCAATTTCAAATTATGTTTATCTTTTTTCATTTATTTTCTCTAATTTTTAATTATTATTTTTTTTTTTTTGCAACCAACTTCTAAATGTTTCAAGTATTTTTCTGAAATCTTCTTTAAATTTCCTTTATTTAAAATATATTATGCATTTTTTGCAATGATTTTTTAAATTTTAATTATTTTCTTCAATTTTAAATTATTTATATTATTTCTTCATAGTTTTCTTAAATTTTTAATCATTTTCTGAAATAATTTTCTAAATTTTTAGTTATTTATCTAAATTTGAATAATTTTTTTTTAATTTTCATTTATTTTCTCCTATTTTTCATTACTCTAATTTGTTTCAATTTATTTCTAAGATTTTGAAGTATTTTTCTTAAATTGAAATTACTTTCTTTCACTTTAAAATTGTTCATAATTGTTATATTCAATAATAATTTTTAAACTTCATTGACTTATAGTTATTTTGTAATGATAATTATTTTTTTATTTATTCATTTTTTTTTCAATAAATTGTTTTTGTTTCAAAATAGTGGGGCTCATTCAATCATAGAAAATTCTCATAAATTCTCCGAAAGGAGAATATTCTCGATTATATTCTCGGGAATGTAACCGGATTTTAAATTACCGATAATTTTTCTTAAAATTCGACCCAGCGACAAACTTTGGGAGAAAATAAATTGAAAATTTAAGAATTAAATTAAAATTTGAAAAAATAATTGATAATTGAAAAAAAAAAATTACAAAATGCCGAAAATAATTGATAATTGAAAACAAAATTCAAAAAAAGCTAGAGTAATAAACAACCGAACAAAATAATTTAAAAAGTCAAAGAATAATTATAAAATTTTAAGATAATAATTAAAAGTTGAAAAAGTTATAGGAAATAATTGAAAATTGAGGAAAGTAATTAATAATTGAAGGAAATAGTTTAAAAATTGAAGAAAATATGTGAAAAATTACGAAAATAATTGTCAATTGAAAACCAAATTCAAAAAATGACTAGATTAATTATAGACAATTGAAAACATTCAATTGTAAAAATTAACCAAGAAAAATATTATATTTAAAGAAAGTAATTGAAAATTGATAAAAATAATTTATAATTGGAAATTGAAGAAAGCAATAAAAATTTGAAGAATGAAATTGAAATTTATGCAATATACTTAAAAATTGAAAAAACGTAATTGGAAATAGCCGAGATTTAATGAATGTAGAAGAAAACAATTTGAAACTAATGAATGGAAATAAAATTTAAAGAAAATAATAATTGAACACTTGTATTTAAAATTAAAGAAACTTAATGATAATCGAAAAAAATAATAGAAAAAAGGTTAATGTTTTTAATGTTAAAGAATGTTAAAGAAAATAATTTTCTTAATGTTAAAGAAAATAATTGAAAATTGGAATTTAAATATGAAGAAAATAACTTGGAATTAAAGAAAATTGAATTCTAGAATTCAAAAGAAGTTCTAGAATTGAATAATTGAATTGAAAATTTAAAACAATTTTTATGAGTGAAAATAATAATCGAAATTTAAAGAAAATATTTGAGAATTGAAGAAAATAATTAAAAATTGAAGAAATAAATGGGAACTTCAAGATTAAAATGGAAATTTCAAAAGAAAAATTTCAAAATGACGAAAATGATTGGCTATTAAAAAAAATAGTTAACTATTGAAAAAAAAAATGCGAGAGAATAATCGGCATTCGAACAAAAAAATGTTTAAAATTAATGAATATTCATAAAATTGAATGAGAATAATAAATTGCCAATTGGAAACTGATAAAAATTATGGAAAATATTGTAGAAAATAAATGAAAATTAAAGAAATCAATTGGAAATTGAAGAATTGTATTAAAAGAAAATAATTGTTCTATTAAAAGAAAATAATTGGTAATTGAGAAAATACGAGAATTAATTAATATTAAGGAATTAATTAAAAATCGATAAAAATATTTGAAAATAAAAGAAAATATTAGTAAATTAAAAAAAAGTTTTAAGAATTCAAGAAAATAATTAAAAATTGATAAGAATATTTGACAATTAAAGGAAATATTTGTGATTGAAGAAAATAATTAACAATTAAATGAGATATTATAGAATTAAATGGAAATTTCAAGAAAATACTTGATAGCTCAAAGAAAAATTACAATATGACGAAAATAATTTACTATTAAAAAAAGAATAGTTATCAATTGAAAAAAAAATCGAAAAATGGAGAGAATAATCGTCATTCAAACAAAAAATTTTTTTAAAATAATGAATATTCATAAAATTGTATGAGAACAATAAATTGCCAATTGAAAACTGATGAAAATTATGGAAAACATTGTAGAAAATAAATGAAAAATAAAGAAATCAATTGAAAATTGAAGAATTGTATTGAAAGAAAATAATTGATAATTGAGAAAATGCGAGAATTAAAGAATATTAAGGAATTAATTAAAATTCGATAAAAACATTTGTAAATTAAAGAAAGTATTTAAAAATTGAAGAAAATAATTAAAAATTGATAAAAATATTTGACAATTACATAAAATATTTGTGAATTGAAGAAAATAATTAAAAATTGAAGAAATAAATGGGAAATTATAGAATTAAATGAGAATTTTAAGAAAATAATTAATAGCTTAAAGAAAAATTACAATATGACGAAAATAATTAAATATTGACGAAAATAATTAACTATTTAAACTTATTTTATAAACTATTTTTTTATTCTCCATCCAATTACTCAAGATATCCTGTGAACGCATCTCAGATATATTTAGAGCTAGAATTTATAGTAAATTTTAGATATTTTAATATTTTATTATTAAAACATCAATGACTAATACAATTATTAATATATAGTCTTTATAAATAACATGCAAAATAAACTTTCATGTATATCACAGTTTTATAGACAGATTTTTCAAAATCTGTTCTATTTTCTTATTCAAGAATCGTATAATATTTTTATCTTATGACAGCCAATAAAAAGATTTCCAAAAACCTCCATTCAATTTTATTAAAATGACTCTTTTGTACTAAAATAAAATACGCTTCTTTAAAATTAAATTTAATTAAAAATAAATAACAATTAAAATTAAATCTTTAAATTTTGAATAATTTAAAATTTTCCAATTTTGATAACGCATATTAAACTGTAAATTCAAACTAATGATGATGATTATAAGTCATCAGTTTGTTAACTGGTGTCGAACAAGTAACACTGCTCGTAAGTTGAACTTTTTATATCTGTGTACGTTATTGGATAATTATGAATTAAAGCACGCTTCTCCTCGTCTTGATCTTCGAATTTATTCTGACTTTTTCGTGCTGAAAATAAATAATACACATTAGCATAAACTACTTACAATAATCACAATTAGTAATATTTTATTACTTTTATTTTGTATTTACTTAATTTTTTGAGTTCTTGGTTTTTGGAACAACACATAAAAAATGACTATTTACCTTCATTGACAAAAAATCTGGCAAAATATTGCTGAACAATCGTAAAATCTTTTTGATCTGGAGCGTTTATTTCTTGCATTCGTTCATGAACATTTTTTTCTGGATGAAACTGAAGTCCATAAAATGGATATTCATTATGTTCAATAGTAGAAATAAATTCCAGTCCATTTTTATCCTTATTCAACGACATGATACGAAATTTTTTAGTTAAGTTCACTCTCTCCAATCCCTGTATCGATGAAAAGTTTAAATAACATTTGAAAGCATTTAAATTTAATGATTTATTAAATATTATATTATATTATTATAAATAAAACATAGGCTATAGTTAGTGTAAAAAATTTGTCTTAAAAATTATTTTTTAAAATGTTATTTTGTGCTTACAGATGTTGTTATACATAATCGATGAAAATTGGCAGTCACATTTTTCGTTCGAAGAATTTGTATGACATCATCTGGTGCATTTTTGAACATTCGACTTTCATTATAATCTAAACAAGAGATTATTACTTTCCTAATTTTATATTGTATCGTTTGGTTTATTATTTTTATAATATTTATATTTATTATAATAATAGTGTACATATAGTTTTTATTACTAAATTTAATTGTTAATATTACATTTGTTTGTACATAAAATTGTACTAATTTTATGAAAAAGCTATCATACCTGGTGTAAAATCAAGTGAAATATATTGTTTCATTGAGTCACATTCAGTTCTATGACCTATTCGATCCGCAGCAAGATAAGTCAGTAATTCAAATCCCAAACAAATACCCAAGATGGGAAAATGATTTTCATTTTTATTAAATTCTGTGGCAATTCTGTAATTAGATAATGGTAATTTCAATTTACTTTGAAATTAAGTATCTTTCTTTTAAACAAGTTAAAACTAATTTTTTTTTATTGGAAATAAGTATTTTTCTAACTTGTAAATATGTTCACCAGCATCGACATAACCATTTTTTAGATAAAAATAGGTTGTTCCTCCAGGTAAAAGTATTCTGTAATTAGAATTATGTTTGTTGATTACAAAACATGGTTTTTTACGGTTAATGTTCTTTTTATCATTTTTAAGTTATGTTCATATCCTTTTTAAATGTTACCCATTTATTTTACTCATAATATCCTTATAATAAGAATAATTTCTTCCAATCCTGGAAAATAAAAGTTGAAAATAAAGTAAATATATTTTCAGCTAATCAGTTTCTATTAAATTATATTAGATACATTTTATTTTATTCAGTTAATAATAATTTTATTTACCCTATTGGTACGACTCTTGCACCAGCTTCTTCAATAAATTTTACATACGAACTTGCAATGTAACTGTCATATCGATTAGGATATTTTTGATTCAGCTGATAGGACAATTCTTGTGATAATATTCCTGCAATTGTAAATAAATATATACATATGTACATTTTTTAAACTACAAAATAATCTTTTTTTTTTTAAACCAAAAATACGATTTTTTTTAATATTTGATTGTAATATTACTTACCAACAATTGGTTTATTATTAACCGATTGATTTTCCTTTCCAAGAGTCTCAACATTTTCTGCAACTACAAAACGCAGTATAAAAAAACAAATAATCAAATTTTTAATTCAATGTGAGAGAAATCAAAATAAAATGATATAACAAAAAATACAGATTAGAAAATAAAGAAATTGAAACTTATTAGGTTTATTTCTTTAATGTGATTTATTTCAAACCAAAAAATATTTACTTTATATCTAAACAAATAGAAATAGAAACTAATAATTGAATAAAGAAACGGGGTCATATAAAGAATTTTTGTCATATTTAATTAAATATTAGAAATATTGGTAAAATTTTGAAATTTTATTTTTCAGTTTTATAATCTTAACCTTTTACCTTCATTAGAACTAGTCCTCATTGATTTAGTAAGAAGTCTAATAATACTTTGGTAAAAACAAATCTCAATAATATTTTATTTCACAACAAACTTTTCGATTGTTTTGTAATAACACTCACAGGAAAAAACAATATTTACACGTAGAAATTTAATAAAGTTAATTTATTAAATTTACACAATCGTTTTTTCTTATTTTAAAAGCAGTATGAAGTATGCAGTTTAATCCTATCCTAAAAAAAAATTGCCTATTTATTTTTATGTGAATTGTTATTAATTTGTTATTAATTTCCAATAGAATATTAACTAATAAAAAATTAATATTAAATCCTGAAATAAATCAATATAGCACAGAAAAAACCACAAATATAAAAAAAAATTTGATTTTACACTTTAACTAATTTTTTAGCTAGTTCACTAGACTTAAAATTATATCCTTACAGCAGCTTTCCAGAACAAAAACTGAGAATAATACATCCGAGAATGCACCTTGTGCATGTCGCGCTTCAGAAAATTTATTTTAATTGCATAACTGTTCTCGCTAAATCGCTGATAAAGCACGTTTAAAAATTAACAAAAATGCAATAAATCTTTGTTATTGAGAAAAGCAACAAATGACCATAAAGAAATCAGCATTTATTCATAAATGAACATTATTCAATCCTTTCTATTTTCAGTTTTTCATATATTATTTAAGAAAATAATTTTGAAATAAAATAATAGGAAAATTTGACAAATAAAAAAATTATTAGCGATGTAACCTACTTCTTATTTATGGTAACATAACTTCGCTCTTTAAATCTTAATTATAGTTAAAAATAACTAATTTGAAAGCAAAAACTTAGCCACTAAATGAAGTAGTTATATTTCTATTATTTGGTAAAAATAACTAATTAATTTTTAGTTAAATTGATTTTTAGGTTATGTCAAATTAACTAATACTGTAATAAAATTCTGTTTACTAATTCAATTAGTCAAATTTGAATTATTTTTTAATTATCTTTCTACTAATAATTAGTCATATTGTACCAATAATGAGTTATTCTTCACTAATTTCTGAAACAAAAACTCAGCCATTTTTAAGGCTTTATTTATTATTTTACGAAAAATTAGTTATTTTTAACTAATTTGAAATTAGATCGATTACAAAAATTTTAAATTTTGGATGAACGAATAATAATTAATTTTATTTCAATCTCGATATATGTAAATTTTATTCAGTTATTTCTTTTGAAATGACTATATTTAAAATAAAAGAAATTAAATTATAATATTTAAAAAAAACTTTAATTTTTCTCGAATTTTTCCAAAAGATAAGTTTACTTTCATATTGATAATTCTTTGATATTTACATTTTTCCATAACCTCTTTTAAATTCAATTATGTGCAATTTTATGTTAATTCTATAATAATTTTTATGAAACGTAATTAAATTAATGATTAATTTTATGAAATTTAATAAAATAAATAATAATTCGGGATTTATTCTTTGTCAGATATATTTTTGAATGTTTTTAAGAATCTGAAGAGGGACCAAATGGATTGAAACATGTTTTGATTTTTATTTATAAATAATTTAAGGCCTTATAAAAATTAATAATTCGATATTAATTTCGAAATTTACATAACAGATACAAAAAATTATTAAAGAAAACAATAATTAAAATTGAAGACACTAATGTTGGAGAAATTAAATTTAAAAAAATTAAAATTGAAGAAATTGAACTCAAAAAACTAAAGTTGACAAAATTAAAATTGATGGAACTACAGTTAAAAAAATTAAAGTCGAAGGAATTAAATATAAAGAGATTAAAATTAAGGGAATTAAAAACAAAATTTGTTAAAGAAATTAAATTTGAAGAAAGTAAAGTTAAGGAAATTGAAAAAGCAAAACAATAGAGCTTATGAAATTAAAATTGAAGAAAATAAAGTTTAAAAACTTAAAATAGAGAACAAATATTAAAATTAAGTAAAAAGTCCTTGAAATGAATAAGAACTAAAATTAAAAAATAATAATTACGTCATATAAAATAAAATTAAATTAAAGTAGGCCCGCTAGAAAATGAAAATTGAAAATGTATACTTACTTTGCATCTTGCAAGGGACTTTCATTCATCTAACTGTTCCCCTTAAAAGTCTTCCTTGCCACTTATATATATCCTAAAGAAATTTTTATGCTTCACCTTTTGATAGTACATTTTTTTATTTCCGCCTAATCAATCAACTTCCGATTTTGCACAAAAATATTAATCCTCTTTTTTCGATATCTCACCTTATCTGATCTTATCTTATTTTGCAATCAATATATTTTAATCAGTATTCATTTTTTTATTCTTTGAGATTAAAGAAAGAATTAGAGAAAATCGCAAGAAAATGATTTTCTTGAAGAAGAAACTTAACCCTCCAAATCGGGACCAGCAAAAATCGAAACTACCTTTAATTTAGCACAATGCGCATGATTCAAAGTGCGCAAGTTCATTACCTTAGTTTCGCACTGATATTATGTTTCTCTCAGCAATCGTTGAGTATTCGAAATTCCCTTGAGCTGGTCAGTTTGTTATTTATAAACAAACTGAGGAATTTTCCTACTAGACGTGTAATATAATAAAATTACAATATAATTAAATTACGAAATTATAATACATTTTTATTCCCAATAAGTCGAGAATAAAAATTTTATCTTTAAAAACTTTGACGTATTAAAAATACTAATACTCCTATTTCTATAATATTAAAAAGTAGGAAAAATTTTCAAGGCAATAAACTATTTTCTAAACTTTATTAGTTAAAAGTTTAATATTTACAAAACCAATATAAATTAAGTCCAACTCAGCACCGTCACGCATACCATACCGTTCATTGCAACACATGAGCCTCACGCTCCTCATTAACATTATATTTTTCATTAAATCAGTAATCTAAAAAATGGAGATTCTTTTGCTAGTTTGATGGAAATATTATCAAAAAATTAATAATTTACGACCAATCCAATATAATTGTAATAATAGTAATAATAATAACAATAATAATACCTATAATAATAATATGGGAATTATTCGAAAACATATATATATTTAAATCTTCGTATCCTCAATAAACATAAATTTGATAGAATGAATCTTGTCAAATCTTTGATATATTCTAAATTCATCATTTATTTTTAATTAATGTTTAAAATAATTCGTGTGATTGGATTCGTGTGGTCAACTAGCGTAGAATCACTTGCTGTAAAAGTGATCAATTAAAAATAAAAGTGATCTGTGATACAAATGATATTTTAAAAGACCAGTGAAAAATTGAATATTATATACGTGCAAGAGCAAGAAAAAGAATCACTAGATTTAAAAATACTCTTTTTCATATTGCTCGGTCACAGTCGAGTTTTCTATGAGTATAATAATGTTACGCAACATACGATCGTCTTTTTATGTGCACTTCTAATAAGCGAAAGATCCAAAATAAAATATGCCAATAAATAAAATAAATACAAATAATAACAATTTTTTAAATGATTTTTTTTCTTTAATTGAGCGATTTGAACTTGTTAAATAAAATAATAATAATTAGTATTCTGCACATTCTCATGAATGTGCATCCTAGATTAAGAAGATAAAGATCATGTGTTTTTGACAAGGTACACACAGCGAAAAATAGTTAAATCGAGAAAATAGCTTTTTTAAGTTATTTTATTTATTGCTTTATGTTAAAATCATTATGTTGTTTTCACCATTTTTTGTTTTCTCCGAAATTTTTTTGTTTTTTGATTATTAATATTATTCTGAGTGTTTTGTCAAGAACAACGTGAACATGAGAAATTTCCTCATCAATCAACTTTTATAATTGTCTAAAATTTTAGGCGCTTTCATGAATATTGATGGCATTAATGTAAAAAAAGTAATTCCAATTATTTTAGTATCAAAAATATTAAAAATGTCCTTAAAGTGTGAAAAATATTTACAAATTTTTTCAAAAATTGTTGATTTAAAAATATTTTAAACTTTTTTTTAAAATGATTAATATATTAAAAATATTTTATAGTAGTAAAACCATTTTTAAATATTACAAACAGTTTGAACTTTTTAAAATATTTTTAAATATAAAAAATATGCTTAATTATTTAAATATATATTTTTAAATACGAGAAATATCTTAAATATGTAAGTATAAAAAATATTTCCTAGTATTTAAACATACTTTTAAATGTAATAACATTTTAAAGCATTTAAAACACTTTTAAATGAACAAGAATTTTAGTATTGGCATTTTTTTAAAATATCAAAAATATATTTTTAATACATAATAAAGTATTTGAAATATTAACAATATAAAATAATTTACAAAATATGGAAAAAGAATGTTAATGAAATCGGCGAAAAAATTTATCTGATCGATCTGCAAACTTTTTTTGTAAATCTAAATCAGTAAAGATTGAATTTTCAAATTAGTAAAAATTGCCATTGATTTTTGTAAATTTTATACTAATTTATTTTTTATTTTTATCGTGAGAGAAACAGATAGTTGTTTCCTTTCTAAAATTTTAATGAAATTATAAATTTTTACTTATTTAAAATTGCGCACTCAAAAAAAAAAAAAAAATTATTTTTTGAGAAATAGTTTTTTTAAGGGGAGTCACCGAAGGTCATTTTAACCCATCCAAATTTATATCGCCCGGAGGTGCCAATTTTTTACTAGTTTAATTTGAGCATATAAAATTATCTTAAAATGTCAAAAATAAAAAAATGAAGATTTGAAAATGTTTAGAATTTTTATTTTCGAAAAAAAGGAAAATTTTTAAAAATCTATCTCTTTTTGCAATTTTTACTACTTTTTGCCGCCAATTTTTTTACTGTCTTTCTTTACAATTCTGAACAAAATTACGCTTGAATATTAAAAAATTCATATTTTTCAACAAAGAAAAGAAATTTTTTACGTCAGAAAATTTTATTTTTTAATTCAATATATTGTAATTGTGGATCCAAAATTATGCCAGGAAAAAATTGACCTTTTCAGCAACAAGTTGAAATTTTGTTTTCTCTCACCTAAAATATCTATCTTGTTATACAATTTTTTTACTGGCTTTTTTTACATTTTTAATAAAGCTATGTATGGATTTAAAAAACTTGATTTACAAAAAAATTGAAAATTCTAAAACTCGCCCAAAATTGTTTTTTAATTTTATTACTATAGGATAATTTTAAATCCAAAATGTAGTTAGAAAAAAATTTGGCAACCCTAAACAACGCGATTTATGAAGTGTTGAAATTTCATCAGTGCCTCTCCTTAACAATTTTTCCTGAGTGTCAGACTGTTTACTGATTTAGATTTATCCATATTTTGTATAATAATATTTCGTATAATAATATTTTGTATAATCATATTTTGTATAATCATATTTTGTATAATCATATTTTGTATAATAATAATATTTTACACAATAATCTTTTATAAAGTAGATTCAAATTATTTGGCAGATACAATCAAAAGCTTTGATTGAGTCAATAAAATAATTTGCATTTTTGAGAAACTTGAAGAAAAAGGTTTTATCTATTTAACAGAAAATCAATTACTTTAACAGAAATTATTTCTGTAAATATATTCAAATGTAACAAATTAAGTATCATTTAATTACCTTACAGTAAGAATACTATCATATCAATTTTTGGATATTTTAGCAGAAATTACCTCTGAAGCATCAGCTTAACCACAAAAATATTGATCTTTATTAGAAATCAATTTTTTTCAGTTATTCTCCTGTGCAATCAATCATAATCAAGAAAATCCTACAACCGACACAACAGTATTCTTATCGCATCAATTATGTATATGTATAAATATAAATATTTATATATATATAATATTAAAAATTAGCAACAATATTCAATAATAATGACTAAGTTTACAGTGACTGAATTCTCTATAATAGTGTACTTTAATTTATTATAAAAAATTGGTCATTACCAATTTTACATGTGACGCCATGCTGAAATGGGGATGATATTTAATGTGCCTAATTAAGGCCTAATCTTGCGCTGAAGAAGAACGCCTTTGAGATACTTGCCTGGTACCATAGACAGGTTCAACAGGCACTAAGAAGGTAACTTTTTCACTAGCTTCACCGTCGCTCTCCTCCTGCCTCAATACAACTCCATTTTTCCTAATTGGCCTCTGTCGAGGGATAACTTCCTCAAAAGCAACATATTCCGGTCTTGCTAGAGAAGGATTTCTTTGTTTCTTGACATAGTAACCAGAAGAGGTGTTTTCAAGAGCATAGGGTTGTCGAGTGGGTTTCGTGGTTTCAGGAACGGGAGTAACAGTGTATCCAGCATTGATGAGAGCAGCCAAGTCCTGCTGGGTCAAGGTCTGAATTTTAGAGCTGGGAATTCTGACGAATTGAGGAGCACGCCTCTGATCGTTGTCAATGATTTCCTCGATGGTTATAGACTTGACGGGGGCTTTTTTGAGAAGACCGGATTGGGAGACGTAGGACTGAGATTGAGAGGATGGGGGAATTTTGTGTTTGTGAGCCTGTCTAGGTTGATTGATGATTGGTTGGACGTAGGCCTGCTCGGTTTCGACTGGAGGATCTTTTGGAGCGGATCTGGGCACGTAGGATGACCCACTGGCTTGATACTTTTGGGTTTGGTCGTTTGTGAAATAGCTGTTGGGAGAAGGAAGAGGTTCGGCGTTTGGTAAGAGATACTGAACGGCTGGAACGTGATTGGGGTCGGCTTTTCTAGCTTGAGCCTGAGCTTGGGCGAGAGCTTGAACTTCGGTGTTGGCTTTGACACGCTGAGCATTGTGGGCCTTCCATAAGGCTTGGGCTTGGGCGTTGGCTATGGCCTGAGCTTGCTCTTGGGCTTGGATTTGATTGCGCTCGAAATTGAGGGCGTTTTGGTGAGCTTGCTCTTGAGCCTTGACGTGCTGTTGTTGTAGAGCCTGGACATCACGAATGGCATCGGCGTGGGCTTTGAATTCGGCGGCTTCTTGTGCCCTTCTGGCAGCGGCAGCTTCGGCGGTGGCTTGAGCCTTGAGCTGTACTCGATAAGCCTCTTCTGGGTCCTTTGGACTCAGCTGCTCTTCGATATGAACCCTCCCGGCATCACTCACTTGAGCGCCTTCCTTAATCTTCTCGAGGGCCGATTGTTGACGAAAATTTTCCTCGGCGATGCGAATCTGCTCGAGAGCGTCGGACTGGTGTTTGTTGTGAGAAGCTTGGGAGATTTTCTGGTAGGCTAGAGCTTGAGCTTGGGCGGCAGCTTGGGCATTGTTGACTTGTTCATCGGAGTAGCCGTAATTTTGAGCTTGGTCGGCATAATTGTATTGAGGAGCTGGTCTGTATTGTTTGGTGGGTTTTACGTATTGATTTTGAACGGGGACGTTTTGATGATAGAGTGGTTCCTGGGCAGGTTGATAGGCTGCTACTTGCTCTGGTTGTTGGTACCTGGGTACTGTGGTTTCGATGTGGTATTGTTCGGGTAATTGAGGTTCTACGATAGGTTTCTCGTACTGGGGAGCTGGATAGTTGAGCAGCTGTTGAGAATATTGAGGCGGGTAGGCTTGAGGGGCTGGAAGTCTCTTTGGTTGAGCTGCTAGTTTCAATTCCTGCGCTTGATTGGCAGAAACTAGCTGAAGCAGCTCTTGCTCGAAGGTTCCCAATTTTGGTTCGGGATAGACTGCGGATTGATAGGCGCCAGAGTCGGAAGCGCTGGCCCTCAATCTTGCTTGAGCTTCGGCTCGATCATTAGCTTCTTGTCTTGCCTGGAGTTGAGCCGCGTATTCAGCTTGAGCCAAGGCTTGCGGGTGGAGTTGAACTCGAGGTCTGGGTTGTGCGATTGCTGGGACTCGGCGATTTTGATAAGCCGATTGCAGTTGCTGCTGCTGTCTTGCGAATGCCGACAACGGCCTTCGAGGTGGAGCCTGGCTGTTTGGAGTAAATTGCTGAGGTTGCGTTTGACCGTAGCTCTGTTGCAACAGTGACAGGTATTCTGGTGCCAACTGTAACAAAGAGAAATAATATTAGATTTGACTTTGAAATTATTCTATTTTTTTTCTTCTATTCTGTGCATTAAGACATTATTAGTGATTGTAAAACACCTACAGATTTTTGCAACATTGTTTAACATCGACAACAATCTCTGTTTGGATAAATAAATTAAACTAAAAGTATTTTGAAAACGTGAAAAGGTAGAGGTTTTTATTTAATATGGCTTTTAGTTGAATTTATTTATCGACAGAGAATTTGTTACCGACTGTGTGGATTGGCACAACAGTGCAAATAACTGCCGCTAGAGGCGCTTGAAGAACATCAGCTGACAGTTTCTTTCCCCTGTCATTCTCTGAAAAATGTCAATCGTATTTTCTCTTACACTGAGCAAACAAATTGTTCCGAGTTTTTAGAATCATCATTTTTGGGTTGTAAAATTGTTCGAGTTGTGTATTTGAAATATACTTCAACCAAATATCGTCTTCATTCTATATATTTTCACCAGATACATTTGGTAAGTTCTCTCTAATTTACATAGAATAAGTACGATTCAGGATCGTATTAAAAAACATCGAGGGTAAGATATTTTATATATTTAAAATACACTTCTTCAATCAAATATCGTCTTCATTCGATATATTTTCACCATATACATCTGGTAAGTTCTCTCTAACTTACAAAAACTAAAAACGACTCAGGATCGTATTAAAAAACATCGAGGGTAAGATATTTTATATATTTAAAATACACTTCTTAAACCAAATATCGTCTTCATTAGTTATATTTTTACCACTCACATCTGGTAAGTTCTCTCTAATTTAAATAAAATAAATATGACTCAGGATCGTATTAAAAAACATCCGAGGATAAGCTATTTTATATATTTAAAATGTCTTTCTTTATCCAAATATCGTCTTCACTCGATATATCTTATTGCACGCAAGTTCTCCCTAATTTACATAAAATAAATACCAAACACAATCGTACGTATTAAAAAGCATTGAGCTAAGTCATTTTATAATTAACTTAATTAGTTTCAATTCATTTAATTAATTTGAATTCAAATAAATGCAATTGAATCCATTTAAATTAATTTAATTTATCTAAATTCATTTAATTTATCTGAATTCATTTAATTAATTCGAACTTAATAAACTCCGCCAAATTATTATAAATAGGTGCATTCCGCGGTTCACAAAAAGATGTCCCTCGAAACAAAGTGAGTATTATTTTAAGATAAATACGACATATTGAACAAGTTTGG
This sequence comes from Ganaspis brasiliensis, assembly GCA_037103525.1. Classification (NCBI taxonomy): domain Eukaryota; kingdom Metazoa; phylum Arthropoda; class Insecta; order Hymenoptera; family Figitidae; genus Ganaspis; species Ganaspis brasiliensis. Next base: position 381,992 of record JAZKLR010000256.1, on the reverse strand, counting down.
ATAATAAAAAAATGCAAAACTTTCGATTTGAGAAACTTGAGACCTTCAACTTTAGAAACTTTTAATTGGAATATAAGATCGTTAAACATTCACACCATGTGTGTATTATTTAAACAGTAAACAGCAAGTAGAGTACATTAAACTAATCAATATGGTTGCAACGTGAAGTACGGTCAATGACCGTAATCTTTCCTTGATAAATTATTGATAAATGTCGGAACTGCGGTGCACTTACTTTCTACGTTGCGTAATACAGAAATATCATACCTTCTCGATACATCATCCTAATTCAAGCAAAAAGCAAACTACGTTACACTGGAGAGTGTAACTTGAAAGTAAATCATGCCCGTCAAGTAGTTTAGCGTTTATATCGAGGCTACAGGAAAGTTTTATTGGGAATCGGCAGCACTTGAGTTATTTGTAAAGAGCACCACATTCGGTAATTACCAACATAATTTATCATTTTTATTATAACACAGCAATGTCGTAAACTTTCTTATTTACGAATAACTATTAAAATATGCCACACACAAAAAAAGACGAACAAAAATAAGACACTTTTCTGATTTTCTATTGAAAACTTGAATTTACGCTATATAGTTATATAAATTATGTACAAAAGGATATAGACTGCACACAGGAAGGTATAAATTATGTCCAAAAAGATATAGTTTATGTACAAAAAGATATGAATTATATGAAAAGGATATAAATTATAGACAAATGGATATGAATTACAAATAAAGAATGTAAATTGTATGTGGATTATAAAAGATGTGAATTATATAAAAAAAATAAATGTGTAAGAAAAGACGTGTATAACATAAAAATGGTATAAAAAGAAATGTAGAAAAAGCTGGTATAATTATAAACAAAACAATATTGTACAATTATCAAGAAAAAGTGGACGATTTTCCAAGTAAAGTGCAGTGGAATAGATTGCACTTCTTCATCGTGTATCATCATCAGACTTTCTACCTCGATGAACTTGACTTTACGTAATTATCATCCTCCGAGACTTAATTTACCATGTCTATTATTGGGGCTAAATTATCGTCGGTCACAGTCTGGTGAGTCATTGTGGCGGTATAGCGGCTCGGTACTGGGCTTTGATCCCAATACGATAGAGAAACAAAAGCAGAAAGAAAGTCGAAACGAATTGTTCATGTATAAATGAGAGTAAATCGCAAATTGTCGGCTGATTCGCTCTAATGAGTCACCCGTGGGTACGCAAGGCCGTTAGCAAGACGGAATCGAATCTGTGTTAATAACCATGGCTTAAGACGTAAGGGCGGGCGGATCTATGTTTAGTGTTGGGTGTGGTTTTACCGGTTCTCGAGTCCAGGAATTAGCGATTAGAACGCGAGTAAAGTTGAGTATTATGCAATTGGTAAGTTTACCACACTATACATGCAGACCAATGCGCTCGTTCTATCTGATCTCAATCGTAACAAAGATCACATGCGCTGATAAATTTGGCACCTTCACCAAACTTTTTACCGTGCTATCTGGGTAATAAAGAATTTTAGTTAACTGATTGTGCAAAGAGGATGTATACTATATTAAAATATTAAAATTTTTTTTATTGAAAATAAAATTTATTATATTAAATAACTATATAATAAATAAGTTTAATGTAATAGTTTTAGGAATAAATTAATGTAGAAAGAATAATTCAAATAATATCAACAAAATGTCAGTGTTATGTAGATAATTCAAAACCTAGATGATGAAAAGAAGTTAAGTGGTTTTTAAATAATCGGAGTGATGTAATAATTAAAGGAAACATCTTTTTTTAGATTTAAAGATAATTTGGAATAATGATGGATGGATAAAGACTAATTGATATCGAAAGAGCACCTTCTCTGGTATGAGTATCAATTTTCTCTCTAACCATCCTACAAATGAAAAAATTGCCATTATAAAGAATTTTTTTGATTCTGCAGTTCTTTTAGCAGATAAAGAATTTTATCATGAAAATTTAAATATTATTCGAAAAAGTTTAATGTTAAATAATTATCCGCTAAAGTTTATTAATAAACATATAAAAAACAGAGTTTTCCGGACTGTTTTTCAAAATGACTCTTTTTTTTTGACATTTCTTTTATAAAATTAGGTAAGGATATTCTTGAAAAAACATATTCTGGACAGACTACACCGAAAAAAATGAATAGGCGATTTGACTATGCTCCTAGTTACGAGAGGAGCCCACTAGGAATTCAGAGTCACATTAACTAGGATCCTGGATATCTTAACCAGGATCCCTAGTTAAAGTAACTCTGAATTCCTAGTGGGCTCCTCTCGTAACTAGGAGCATAGTCAAATCGCCTATTCATTTTTTTCGGTGTAGTAGACGTTTATTGACCAGACTAAATGAACACGAATCTAACATTAAAACAAAACTAAATGAAAAATATCATAATGTAATCACTAAGCACAGAATTTCGAATCTTAATGACGATGGAACAAAACATGATTTTAATAAATATTAAAATTTTACACAGGGAAGATAATGATTATAAAATACTTGTGGCTGAAATGCTTTTCATTAAAAATGAAGGTAAAAAATGTATAAACAAAATTACTGATATTTCGAATTTTCATGATTCTTATATAAGAATATTATTAAAAGTTAAATTTAGAATTCTTTGGCATTGTTTGCATTAATATATTTATTTCTTAAAATTTAAATTGTAATCATCGAAATGTTATTGATTGTGTTCAATTAGCCACTAAATTATGTATTTAATACACTGCAAAAAGTACGTATCTTAATTTAAGATACATTTGTAGTCACTTTTAAGATGTTTCCGAAAAGTTAGCAAAAGTATCTTAAAATGCATTAGTTTTCTAAGATGGAAGCTGAAATATAAGATACTTTAAACGTCTTAAAAGTGACTACATTGCATTTTAAGATGTTTCTTTTTACAGTGTATTGTCACAGTAATCTTGACTTTCAATGAAGATAGACTAAATTTTTTCATTGAATAATTGAGGAGCACTTTTTCAAAAGAAAATTTGTTAATGAAGAATTTTCAATTTTAAAAAATCTGAACTTAATCAAGATGATTTAAAATTTTAATTTTTGTTCCTAGTAGAAATTACAAAAACCTCTATATTTCCTAATTATGAAAAACTTTAATTAAAAACAAATCGCTCCAAGTCCAAAAAATATTCTTTTTCAATAATTTCGCTTAGTTTTTCTATTTTTTAATTAACTCTAGGGGTTAGGTGCAAAACTGCATTTGTTTAATTTTCTCGAAATAATAAAATGTGGATTTATCAACTTTTGAAACAGTGATCCTCAATTTTCTTAATATTGTCTGTAAAAATGTAAAAATAAGTTCACTTGTTTCCAACTGAGGTGAATAAATTTATTAATTAAAATTTTGAAAATACGTTTTTTATGTTTCAAGTGTTTTAATTATTAAATTAAAGTTGCATCACTATGGTTTTAGTGATAGAGTGTATACACTCGACGTATTTTTTAAATAAAACGTGACTTACTAAAATTTGAGAAAAATATTTTAAAATCTAGGAAATTAATTGAAGAATATTGAAAATAGTTGAAAATTCAAGGAAATATTTGGAAATTAATAAAAATAATAAAACTGAAGAAAATAGCTTTAATTTTTTTTTTTTTCTAACAAAATAACTTTAATTTGTAAAAAATAATTGAACAAAAAAAAAACAACGTATGTTTGTAATATAAAAAAAAATTATTGCAGAATGATAACAATAATTGTGCAATAAAAAAATAACTGGAATTAGGGATAAATAATAAAAAGATTAGAAAAAAAATTTTAAAATAATTGAAAATGACAAAAAGTAATTGGAAAATGATAGAAATAATTGAAAATTGAAAAAAGTAATGGAAATTTGAGATAAATAATTGAATTTTTGGAATTAATCAACAAGTATTCAAAATAATATAAAAATTGTGAGAATAATTGCAAATTGAAAAGAAATAAATAAAAGTTAACGAAAGTATTTGAAATTTGAGAAAAATAATTGACAAATGAGATAAATAATTAAAAAATTAGGAATTTAATAGTCGAATAGCTAATGTTAAGGGCTAATAATATTACTAATTGAATCAATTATTACTATAAATATGATATTAAAATTTTATTCCTTAAGAGGTTAAATGAATAAATATATGGGTTGAATTTAATATTCATCCATAAATTATAAATCTAATTCATAATGATAAGGATATTGAAATAGAAAATGATATATGTCTAGACGTATTAAAAATATATGGGAAAAGTCTGTTTGGAAAAAACTATATGATCGTTTCGAATTTTTATATAACTATTATGTTGTGCAGTAAAGATAAAGAATGTTATGATGCATAAGGAATTTTGATGAAAAGTAGATTGGGTTCTCGAATAGAAATAGATAGATAAATAGATAGATTTAAAATTTGTACGAAAAATTGATTTTTATAATATGCAGGATCTAGATAAAAAGGAGATTAAAGATTATTTGTAAAATAATCTTGATAAAACGAGTAAAATGAAAAATTTTAGGTGGTCTTGTACCAAGATCCGGATTATGTAATATGGTATGTCCTCTGGCTATAAGGAATTTTTTGCAACTCGAGTTTTCTACAATCTGGAAAGAATTCTTTGGAGAAATTCTCCTCATTTTCAGTGGAATAAATTTATTCTGGTGCAAAATCACAGTTAATTACTAAAGAATAAATTAATAATTGATAAACGAATAGGTAGGTATACTAAGTAATTAATGAGGAGTTAATAAGCAGTTAATTAATAATTTAGAGCATTTTTAAAATTCTTTATAAATTACTGGCTTAACCTGGATAATTTATTAATTAGGTGTATAATTCTAACAGTATGTTTAATTAATAAGTTGCAGGGTTTCTACGATTTCGAGAATAACAAATTCTGTAAATATTTCGGGTATTTTGGACCTTTTTTCATAATTCTATGAATTATAAAAATATTAGAATTTTAAAAACTATTTTAAATTTTGAAAATATGTCATTCGATTTAAAATTATCGACTCCAAAAAATTTGTTAGTAAATAATTTCAGGCAAATTAATAGAACTTTACATTTTTAGAAATTAGAGCCGCCATTTTGAATTTCGCCAATTTGTCAAAAAAAAATTAATTTTCCTAAAAAAATAAAGCAGTATTTTAATAGACGTTTGGATTTATAAATATTCAATATTTGTTTTCTTTCAAAATTTTGAATTACAGTTGAGAAAAATACTTTTAATATTTAAACGGAGAATTTTCATGACAAATTTTAAATTCCACAACTTTCACACATTTTTCATGATCGAAGTTGTGTAATTCTGTAAATATAGCAAATACAATTGAATATTTTTAAATAATTGAACATATGGTTTTTCAGGACAAAAAAGCAAACGTCAATTGTGACAATGAACCTCTGGAGAAAAAAGACCTGTCTACTCTAGTGGAAAATGTTAGATTAAAAAGTGTATCTATTAGAGCAAGAGTTTTTATAGCGAGTCTTTTTTCTGAATGTTACTAAACTAGTTGATAGAATTACCCACTATCTTTTTCATGCAAGTTATTATTGCAATGCTAAATTCTTTGAATACCTATTGATCGCATTTACTGAACTGAGATAATCATTTCCATATCGTCTATAAAGTTCTATAAAAATGTATCAAATATGCTTAAAATTGATTCGCTTTAAATTTAAAACTTGATCTAATTTATTAATAAATTTCGCAAAGTTTAGATTCTATTGAACGTGAAAATTGCAAAATTTTGATTGATTAGTGGAAATAATTAAAAAAGAAAAAGAAACAAAATTTGCGCAAGTTAGTCCAAAAATTGTACAAACTTCATATTACATTCATATAACATTCTTTATAAAGAATGTTATATTGCACAAACATAGGTAAATTTTATTTTGCACAACTGATAAAATTAAAAGATTTTTAGGTTGTAATTATTAATTATTTAATTTTTATGAATTAGTTGAAATGTTTATTATTATTTATTTAATTAATTAATGTTAAAATCATTCATTTCAGGTGTTGTACAAAATAACATTTACCTTTGTTTGTACAATATAACAATCTTTAGGATATGTTTTGTGTCAAAATGATAAATATTCAACTTTTTATATTAAAATGAAGATAACAAATCAACACAAGGAATATACAAGGTAAAATGTTAGTTATACTCTCAAAATTAATATAAATATTAATTTTATGAAAATAAAATAAAATTAAATTAAAATAAAAACAAAAAAATATATTTTATTTTGAATATTGAAAATCAGTTGTGCAAAAATTTGTACACCTTCACAAATCGGGACATTTACTCTAGTAGAATTTTTAAAATTTTATAAAAAATACAATATTAAACTGAAAATTTGTAGATTTATCTACAAATTTCTGGTACTTTTTGTAAATTCTCATATCTTTTTACAAATTTCGAGTTTTTTTTCATACTGTACTGCATTCCCGGAAAATTTTTCCTTCTGATTTAAATCATATATATGATTTAGATACAAAATGACTCAATAATTTAACCCTTTGCAGCACACATTTTTTTAAAGTAGAAAAAACATTTTTTCTGGCACAAATATTTTATAATCCAAAGAAGCAAAAAATACCAACTTTAGAAAAACCAAAATTTTCAACATTTAGTAATTTTTATCTCGTAAGCTTTAATTTTTTATTTATTTGTTTCATGGTAATAGGTAAAATCCTATTGGTCCTTGCGTTTTCTCGTAATTTTGACAAGAACATACAAAGTGAACGTTTTTTTTTAAATTTGAATCTTCAATAAATTTACTTTTTTTATAAACATTTTATATAAACAAAGCAATTAAATTTTTTTTTGTGACAAAAAAGTGGCGGTTTTTTAAAACTATGCTCAGATTGGACACAAAAAAGTTTATTATTAAGGAAAATTTGTTTTGCAATAAATATCAATTTTTTATAAACAATTTATATAAATAAAATGCTGTATCTGGTTATTTATAAGTTTAAACTTTTTGTATTTTCTGGTAATTTTGTCTAGAACATACAAAGTAGAACATTCAAATTCTTTTAGTAAGAATTTCGTTTGCAATATAGATTTACGATCTTTTAAATTATTTTAAATTCTTTTCTGCAATTTTTAATTATTTTTAAATTGTTTCCCTAAATCTCAAATTTAACTTTTTCAAATTTAAATTATTTTGCTTACTTTTTCCAATCACTTCTTCAATTTTAATTATTTTTCCCTTGAGATTTAATCAATTCAATTATTTATTCCTAAATTTTATATTATTTATCGGGAATTTAAATTAATTTTTTTGATTTACCATTATTTTAGTAAATTTACAATTATTATTTTTAATTTTTAATCATTTTCAGAATTCATTTCCTGAACTTTCAAATATATATCTCAATTTTCAATTATTTCGTTCACTTTTTATTTCTTTTTATTATTTTGTAATTATTTCCTCCATCTTTTAATATTTTTATTATTTTTCAATTAATTTCCTAAATTTTTAGTTATTATCTCAAATTTAGATTATTGACATCAATTTTCCATAATATAACGATTTTTCAATTATTTTCTGTTGCTTAAAAATAAATTCTGCAATTTTTCTATTATTTTCTTCAATTTATAATTATCTTAATTATTTTGGCATTATTTTAAAAAATTTCAATTACTTATCCGGAATTACAATTATTTCCATCAATTTTCGTTATTTCTACGATTTATTTATTGTTCTCTTTAATTAAATTTTTTTAAGTAATTTTGTAATTTTTTTTTTAATTTTAAAAAACATTTAAATTTAAAAAAATTTTAACTCTTTTTCTATGATTTTTTCAATTATTTCACTTAAATTTTATTTACTGTTTTCAATTTTTCATATTTAAATTATTTTCAGCATATTTCAATTATTTTTTTCAATTTTGAATTAATTTGATAATTTTTCAATTATTTTCCTCGATTGTTAATTATTATTCTCATTTTCTAAAATTAATTTCTAAGATTTTTAAGTATTTTCTAAAATTTATAAGTATTTTTCTAAAATTTTAATTATTTTCTTCAATTTTTAGTTATTTTTATTTGTTTTCATAATTTCAAAAAATTTTTATTAATTATCGTAAAATTTAATTTTTTTTAGCTTTCTTCAATTCTTTTCTCCTATTTTTAGTTATTCTCAGTTTTTTCAATTAATTTCTTAGATTTTCAAGTATTTTTCTCAAATTTTAATTATTATTTTGGGTACTTAAAAAAAAGTAGTTTTTCCATTATTTATTTCCAATTTCATTTATTTTTTTGCAACTTATCATTGATTTTATCATATTTCAATTATTTTCTTCAAGTTTTAAATTTTATAATAAGCTTTTAATTATTCTCTTCAATTTTTAATTATTCTTATTTTTTAAAATTATTTTCTTAGATTTTTGAATGTTTTTCTTAAATTTCATATTATTTTTTCCAATTTTTAATTATTTTCTGCAAATTTTGATTATATTTTTTTTCAATTTTCAATTAATTTGATCATTTTTCAATTATTTTCTTCGATTGTTAATTATTATTCTCATGTTTTAAAATTATTTTCTAAGATTTATAAGTATTTTTCTAAAATTTTAATTATTTTCTTTAATTTTTAATTATTCTATTTTGTTTTTATAATGTCAAATTTTTTTTATTAATTATTGTAAATTTGAATTATTTTTAGCTTTCTTCAATTCTTTTCTCCAATTTTCAGTGATTCTTTTTTTTCAATTGATTTCTAAGATCTTTACGTATTTTTCTCAAATTTCAATTAATTTTTCATAATTTAAAAAATATTCTGTAATTCTTTCAATTATTTCTCTTAAATGTCATTTATTGTTTACAACTTATCATTGTTTTGTATTTTATTTCAATTATTTTCTTCATGTTTCAAAATTTAAAATCATTATTCAATTATTTTTCAAAATTTATTTCCTTCAATTTTCAATTCTTTTCATTTCTTTTATAATTTCCAAAATTTTAAACTGTTTAGCAATTCAATTGACATTTCAATTATTCCATTCAATTATCATAATTATTAATATTATTTTCTTCAATTTTCAATTAATTTCGTTCATTTTCTCTTTCTTTTTCATAATTTCCAAAAAGTTTTTACTTATTTCTCTTTAATTAAAACCTGTTCCCTTCAATTTTAAATTATTTTTATCTGTTTTCATTTATTTTCTCTAATTTTTAATGATTTTCTTTTATTTCAATGAACTTCTGAAAGTTTAAAGTATTTTTCTAAAATTTTCTTTAACTTTCCTTTATGTAAAATATTTTATGTGATTTTTTCAATTAATTTCTTAAATTTTAATTATTTATTTTTAATTTTTTTATCTTATTTTTTAATTATTTTCCCTAATCAACTTTACTCTTTCATTTAATGTTTTCTTCATAATATTCCTCCAAATTGGATTGCAATTTCTTGTTATCAACTGCTTAGACTTTTTGGAAAATTATCTTTCTTTGAAAACTTCCTAAGCTTTCGCTAAATTTATTAAAAATTGTAAAGTAAGTTTATTTCTGTTTAAATTTTGCTATCTAAAACAAATTTGCCTCAAACTAACGCTTAATTTCAAGTCTTATTATTATCTTTTTATTGTTATTATCTAATTTTAGAATTATTGTTAAGCACTTATGTACCAAAGGGCTTTGAGCCCGTAAATCTGATTAAATAAAAAAAATAAATTTTGCATTATTTAATGTTTTCTTTTATTCACGTGTAAGATTTTCAAGTATTTTCCTTAAATTTAAATTATTTTCTTTATGTTTAAAACATTTCTATGATTGTTTTAATTACTTTCCCAAATTTTCAATTGATTTAATTTTTTTAATTGATTTGCAAAATTTGAAATTATTTTGTTTAATTTCAATTATTTTTTTCAATTCTTTTTAATTCTAAAACATTATAAATTTTGTCCTAAATAAAAATTGATTATAAATTGTATTGGTATATAAATTGGTTTTTAAATATTACATTTAAAATATTTATAATTGTTGATAACACAAGATGTACCCGTGTAAAAAAGTTGGGTGGGCGCCAGTTGGGCCCCATATGGGTTTCCCAGATTTAAGGTGGGCCCCAGTTGGGTCTTCCAACTGGGAAATTAGTGGGCTTGTAATGCTCAGCCCAGTTAGTGCCAATTTACTAAAGAATATCATAAAAATGTAAGATCGTTAAAAAATATTCAGTACAACTATTTACAATATTTTCCATCAAAATTTTCTTTAATGAGATAAAAATAGTTAATAACAATTGTTGTATGTAATTTTTAATTTTTTTAAACAAACTAATATTGTTTATTTGAAACTTTTCATCTAATGGAGCTAGAGAGTTGTAACTTTTTTCTAATTTAGCAACTATATAAAATAACTAAGCCTAATATTAGAAAAAAATAAAATATAAAATTATAAAAATTGTTTAAACAAATTAATATTGTTTATTTGCAACTTTTTATCTAATTGAGCTAGAGAGCTGAAACTTTCTCTTAATAATTTTGCAACTTTTTAAGCCTATGAAAGCTTAAAATTAATAATAAACGAAAATTCACAATTATAAAAATTGTTTAAACAAATTAATATTGTTTATTTGTAACTTATCATCTAATTGAGCTACAGAGTTGAAATTTTTTCCTAATTTTGCAACTTTTCAAGCTTATGAAAGTTTAATATTAATAATAAACGAAAATCCACAATTATCAAAATTGTTTAAACAAATTAATATTGTTTATTTGCAACTTTTCATCTAATTGAGCTAGAGAGCTAAAACTTTCTCTTAAATTTGCAACTTTTCAAGCTTATGAAGGCTCAATATTAATAATAAACGAAAATCCACATTTATAAAAATTGTTTAAACAAATGAATATTGTTTATTTGCAACTTTTCATCTAATTAAGCTAGAGAGCTGAAACTTTCTCTTAATAATTTTGCAACTTTTTAAGCCTATGAAGGCTTAAAATTAATAATAAACGAAAATTCACAATTATAAAAATTGTTTAAACAAATTAATATTGTTTATTTGTAACTTATTATCTGATTGAGGTACAGAGTTGAAATTTTCTCCTAATTTTGCAACTTTTCAAGCTGATGAAAGCTTAATATTAATAATAAACGAAAATCCACAATTATAAAAATTGCTTAAACAAATTAAGATTGTTCATTTGCAGCTTTTCATCTAATTGACCTAGAGAGTTGAAACTTTCTATTAATTTTGCAACTTTTCAAACCTATGAAAGCCTTATATTAATAATAAACAAAAATCCACAATTACACTAAATGTTTAAACAAAGTAATATTGTTTATTTGCAACCTTTTATCTAATTGAGCTTTAGAGTTAAAACTTTCATTTAATTTTGCAACTATTCAAGAATATAAAAGCTGAATATTAATAATAAACGAAAATCAACAATTATAAAAATTGTTTAAACAAACTAATATTGTTTATTTGCAATTATTCATCGAATTGAGCTAGAGAGTTGTAACTTTCTCTTAATTTTGCAATTTTTAAGCCTATAAACGCCCAAAACTTATAGTAAACGAAAATTCATAATTATAAAACTCTTTTAAACAAATTAATATTGTTTATTCACAACTCTAATACAGTTTGGGAACTGTATTACAATATTAATATTAACAATACTAATTTGTTTAAACAATTTTTATAATTGCTGATTTTACTTTACGATTAATACTGGGCTTCATTAGGATTGAAAAATTGCAAAATTAATAAAAAGTTACAACTCTGTAACTCAATTAGATAAAAAATTGCAAATAAACAATATTAATTTGTTTAAACAAATTAAAAAATACATGCAACAATTGTTAGTAACTAATTTGTATGTAATTAAAGGAAAGTTTGATGAAAAATGGTGTAAAATGTCGTAATGAATATTTTTTAACGATCTTACACGTTTTTTTCGTTTATGAAGATTTTTTATGGACCTTTAAAAAATAGTAAATAATCAAAAATTTGTTAAATAAATTATTGGATCTTATTCTTTAAACTTTTCTGAGGAGAAACAGCTTTATCCGATCCATGCATTTTGCATGGGAAACTTTGAGCGCTTTGACCGAATTTCATGAATTTTTAAATTGAAATGAAGGGAATTTGCAATAAATAAAGCCAGGTTGACGATAAGTTTAGTATTGAAACTATTATTTAGTAACAATTTACTTATTTAAAAAAAACTGGGAAGCCCAGGTTGGCCCCAACTGGTGCCCACTTACAAACTGGGAACTTTTCTACACGGGTACAAACTATAAATAACAACAATTAGTAAGGTTTTTGAATTTTTTTTTATAAAAGAGTCCATTAGAGTTGATCAAGGGCCTTGGGGCACTGCTCAACTTTTGACTTTTAACAATTACGCCACTGATTTCTATTGCAGTTCTGTTAAAAATTAAACCTAAAATTACGTAAGCAAGAAACGAAAAACATTGAAACAGAAAATGAATGATCGATTTTTGGATGCAGTAGGTTATGTGGATCTGGAACAACTGTTTTGTGGAAGTAGAGCGTCACCGGAAAGAGTTTAAAAGCAGGATAAATTCCAAAGGAGACAGAATTTACAATCTCCCAGACACTTTTAGCATTGGGGGTCCCGCAGATAGTGGTGCACCAATAGCATGGAAATGCCGAAGGCGCGCCAAAAGTAATGGTACCGCTGTTGCGACAGATATAGCGTTAGATCCTGAACTAACCCTTTCCTCTTATTTTTCCTACCAACCTTCCCCCTTGCGGTGCTTTTACGTATTGCGTGCAAAAAAATATCGCGTTCACGGTTAGCTATTCGCCACTGCTCTGTATACGCTGCTCAACTGGCGATAGGCGGCCAATGGTCACGGTTGACCAACAACAGACGTTAACTGGTTAAATGTTGCATTGACCACCTTGTTCTCAACAGGAAGAGTTCCTTTTTTACTCAGGAAGCCTATTGTAAAACTAGCAAATTCTCGGAAATTAGTATATCCTTTAGAATAAGTCTTTTTTCAAAAGTAAATGGGTGATTCCACTGACTTTCGTCTGAGAGGTGTTGCTGGCATATCTCAAAAATACATTTATTTTATATATAAATCATAATTAAACACCGTAGAATTCATTTTTAATAAAGATTTTGTTAAATATTGTCTTATTTATTCAAAAATCGTAATTAAAGACGACAGAGTAAGGTTAAAATGGCGTTTTTCGTCCATATTTCAAACTTTTTATAATAAATAAATATAGGACTAAATAAAATTTTGTTAAAAAGGAATGGTAATATATATTTTAAAGATTTGTTTTTGTTAATTTATTTTGTATATAAAGCTTAATTATAATAAGAAAATTCGATTTAAAATTTATCTAAAAACTGTCAATTTTCGTCATATTTAACAGCATATTTTTTATAGAAATATTTATTAGAAAACTTGGATTCTTACGTAAATTGAAAATCCATATACATTAACTTTCCTTATCCACGAAGAATGATTTAAAAAAGTTATTTTAATTATTATAAAATTCAATTTCAAAATTGTAAATTCATAAAAAGTACCATATTTCTACACATCATATCTTTTTTCTGGGAGTTTTTAAAAGATTCAAAATTTACACATATTTAAGTTTGTACAAATATATTTTGTACTATATTAAAATTTCACGAGGGTATTTTGCTCAATTTCTAAAATATTTCCGTTTGAAATTTAATGTAAAAGAGGTTAAATTTAAAAAAATTTGTAAATCTCTGAAGTTGGTTGATTGGGAAATAATCAATTTTTTTTAAATTTATAATTATAACATTAATTAGCAGGTTAGTTATAAAATAAATTTAAGTTTTACCAATCATTAGAATATTTGTATAGAAATATTTATTTAATATATGTATCAGTACAAAATAATGGGAACAATATTTCAAATAACTATTGATATGTTAGTTGCAAATATTACTAATATTTGCACAATATATTCTTAATTGTACTAAAAATTGACCATTTTCTGTTCAACAGACACCTACGGAGCACTTTTATTTATTTACATATTTTATTTAATACATTTTCACATTTAACCTCTTTCAGGACTATTTTTCTCAAATATACATTTAGAAAAATTAAAGATCACTAGTGAAATATTTTTCCATTGTTTTATATCTTATGGATTTCTTTATACATAATATATTAAATAAATATTTCTATACAAATATTCTAATGATTGGTAAAACTTAAATTTATTTTATAACTACCCTGCTAATTACTGTTAATTATAAATTTAAATTTAAAAAAAATCGATTATTTCCCAATCAACCAACTTCAGAGATTAACAAAATTTTTTAAATTTAACCTCTTTTACATTAAATTTCAAACTGAAATATTTTAGAAATTAAGCAAAATACCCTCGTGAAATTTTAATATAGTGTATATTTTGTACAAACTTAAATATGTATAAAGTTTGAATCTTTTAAAAACTCCAAGAAAAAAGATATGATGTGTAGAAATATGGTACTTTTTATGAATTTTCAATTTTGAAATTAAATTTTATAATAATTAAAATAACTTTTTTAAATCATTCTTCGTGGATAAGGAAAGTTAATGTATGGATTTTTAATTTACGTAAGTATCCAAGTTTTCTAATAAATATTTCTATAAAAAATATGCTGTTAAATATGACGAAAATTGACAGTTTTTAGATCAATTTTAAATCGAATTTTCTTATTATAATTAAGCTTTATATACAAAATAAATTATCAAAAACAAATCTTTAAAATATATATTACCATTCCTTTTTAACAAAATTTTATTTAGTCCTATATTTATTCATTATAAAAAGTTTGAAATATGGACTAAAAACACCATTTTAACCTTACTCTGTCGTCTTTAATTACGATTTTTGAATAAATAAGACAATATTTAACAAAATCTTTATTAAAAATGAATTCTACGGTGTTTAATTATGATTTATATATAAAATAAATGTATTTTTGAGATATGCCAGCAACACCTCTCAGACGAAAGTCAGTGAAATCATCCAAATCTCTTTTCAAAATTGTTTGTTTTGGAGAAAAGTTGTCTAAATTGACTGTACTATAATTTTGAGTAACGAAAAAAATTTATTTAAAGGCACTGTAAAAAAAGAGTCTTATTTTAAGGTCATGTGATGGAGAATGACGTCACTTGTATAGGCAAAATTTGTCCGTAAACTTTCTCTTAAAATAGCACCGGCACACAAAAAAAAATTAATTTGGAGTGCTAAATACTAGACTAATCAATTCTTACCCATTTTGGGTCGCTGAATCCGAAACCGGAGTCGGTTTTCAAAAGTTAGCTCTCATTTGTTTTCTAACCTCAAAAAACCAAAAATTTAAGTTTAATCTGCTGTAGTGTGTATAAAAACTGTAGACAAAAAATGAATCTCAAACTATTGTAAACTTTGAAGTATTACCTTTAATTTAAGCGCAGAAAACTTAAAAAATATTCAGTATTTCTCGAGATATGAGTCAAAACGTTAAAGCAAATTTTTCTAAAAAACCATAATTTTCAGGTTAAGTCACGATTTGTTTGACTTTTAAGCACGAAGTAATAATATTCGTGCTTTTAAGAAAAAAATGCTTGCACGTTTTTAATCATATCTCGGGAACTACTGAATATTATTTAAGTTTTCTGAGCTTAAATTAAAGGTAAATTAAAGCTTAAATTAATTAAACTTCACAGTTTACAAAAGTTTGAGGTTCATATTTTTTCTACAGTTTTTATGCATACTACAACAGGTTAAACTTAAATTTTTTGTTTTTTGAGGTTAGAAAACAAATTAGAGCTAACTTTTGAAAACCGACCCCGGTTTCGGATTCAGCGATCCAAAATACGCAAGAATTGACTAAAGTCTTTAGCACTCTAAATTAATTTTTTTTTGTGTGCCGGTGTAATAAATAGTTTGATACCAAACTTTGTGGAATTACTTAAAATAACATTAAAAATGGTCTCTCTGACCCAAGTTTGTTAAAAATTTTATTAATTTTCCGAAAATCGGCTAATTTTTTAAAAAATTAACTTTAAGGCAAAATTTGAACAAACTTGGTTTAGAGAGACCTTCATAATGATATTTTAACCTACGGTTCTGAAAAACCGGGAATTGTCATGGAATTTTTTTGTAGTCAGGGAAAACCTGGAAAAGTCAGGGAATTTTATAAAATGTTGTTTTAAACAATTAATTTAATTAATTTCTCTTTTTATGATTTCAATCAGTTATATTTCATTTAAAATAAGTTGGAAACTGCTGAATTGTTGGTGACTTTTACTTGATTGATCAATAGAAAATAATAATTTCCAATGCTGTTATTGAAATTAAAAATTATTTCCATCTATATCAATCAGTCAAAAATTACTGACAATTTAGTAATTTTAAACTGATTTCCTGTAAAATGTCATTGATTGAAATCATGAATAGAGAGTGATTTACAATAAGAAGTATTCTCCTTAAATTTTAGAATTATTAAACAATTTTTTTAAATATTTTGTTCTGTTGTTGATTATTTTGGACAGCTTTCGAATTTTTTTGTCAATTGTCAATTATTTTCCTCATTTCTCAATTACTTTCTTTAATATTTAATTATTTTCGTCATTTTGTAATTTTTCTTTCAATTATCAATTATTTTCTTCACATTTAAATTTAATTATTTAATTTTCAAATAATTTTCTCCATTTTTAATTATTTTCTTCAATTTTCAATTATTTTATTCAATGTTCAATAATTCTCGTCTTTTTTCAGTTAGTAATTCTTTTTTTTTAAATTCAATACAATTTTTTAATTATCTTCTTCAATTTTCAATTTTAATTTATTTTCTAAAATTTTTTCTATAATTTTCTTCAGTTTTTAATTGACAATTTAATATTGTCCTACAATTTTATAATTACTCTTTAATTTTTTCAATAATTTTGTTCTATTATCGATCATTCTCGCCACTTTTCGAACTTTTTTCACTTTTTTTCTCAATTGCCGAGTATTTTTCCTGATGTTTAATTATTTTAGTCGTTTAGTAATTTTTCTTTAAATACTTCAATTTTAAATTTATTTCTTCAATTTTTAATATTTTTTCAAATTATTATTCTCGTCATTTTTCAATTATTTCTTTCAATTATTAATTATTTTCCACAATTATTAATTATTTTAAAAAATTTACAATTATTTCTTACAATTTTTTCAATTATTCTCTTAAAATTTTATAATCATTCTTTAATTTTTACAATTTTTTTGTTTTGTTGTCTATTAATCTAGTTATTTTTTGAATTTTGTTTTCAATTGTCTATTATTTTTGCCATTTTTCAGATCTTTTCTTCAATTTTTCATTTATTCTCGTAATTTTTCAATTATTTCTTTCAACTATTAATTTTTTCCCGCAATTTTTAATTATTTTCTTCAAATTTAATTAAAATTATTTTTTAAAATAATTATCCTTTCAAAATTATCGGATTGTAGACAAATATAGGGTAAATTGACTGGGCAACAATTTTCAGTGACAAGAAAACATTATTTAATGATATTTTTAAAAATATGATTCAACTATCTTTTCAAAATCGTCCGATTGTAGACGATAGTAGGTCAAATTGCCTAGGCAACAATTTTGAGCAAGAAAAATAAATTATTTAATAATATTTTTGAAAAACTGTATTGTATTGTAAGATTAAGAGAATTCTTTAAAATGATTATCCGTGAAAATAAGTATTATTTAAAATAATTTATCCTTTCAATATTATTTGATTGTGGACAAACTTTAGGGTAAATTGCCTATGCAACAGTTTTAAGTATAAAAAATTTTTTTTTAATATTTTTGTAAAATTGTAGGTATTTTACAACCAAGAAACTGTTTGAAATAAATATCCTTTAAAATAAGTATTTTTCAAAATAATTATCCTTTCAAAATTATCCGTTTGTAGACAAACGTACTCTCTAAATCTGAATTAGTTAAAAAGATCTTATTATTAGTAAAATCGTGGCTGAGTTTTTGTTTCATCAATTAGTGAAAAATAACTAATTATTAGTAAAATACGACTAATTACTAGTAAAATGTGACTAATTATTTAGTTAAAAAATAACAACAAAATAGTTAAAATTTAACTAATTGAATTAGTAAACTGAATTTTAATAAATTATTAGTTATTTTGACGTAACCTAAAAATGAATTTGACTAATAATTAGTAATTTTTTACTAAATGATTAGTAGAAATATAATTATTTGAATTATTGACTGAATTTTTGCTTTCAAATTGGATTTTTGTAACTAATTCAGATTTAGAGAGTAGGGTAAATTGCCTAAGCAACAGTTTTAAGTATCAGAAAAACATTCCTAATGATATTTTTGAAAAATTGTAATGTTTTGTAATACTAAGAAATCTTTAAAATGCGTACCTTAAAAATGAGTATTTTTTAAAATAAGTCCTTTTTCAAAATCATCCGATTTTAATTTAAAAATAATTTAAAAATTAATATGTACAGTATCTTAGATTAAATTTCATATAAAAACATTAAATTTCGGTACCTTATGTTTATTACAATCACAATCATTTTTAACCTTCTTTAAATGTTTGTTAAACATTTTATAAACACTTTAAGCAATAAAGGTAACATAGAATAAATTATTTTAAAAGTACACGTGGCAAAATTAGAGTTTTTGAATCATTTGCGGGTAAATTGCCGATAGCAAAATAATACAAAAAAATGTGAATAAAAGTTAAGAAGTTATTTTTAATTGCTTAATCTCATTAATATAATCAAGAGTACCATTTAATACTGCACTTGTTTTTACAAACTAAAGTATTAATTTATAACAATAGGGGAAAATCGGGTAAATTGCCTTTGAAAAAGATTTTGAAAAAGATAATTTTATTTAAGGATAGTTTAAAAAAATTGAAACTATCAGAAATTAAGAGAATAAAAGAATTAAATGAAATAGCTTTTTAAAGGATTTATTCAAGAAAACATAAAATGAATTTTTATTAATGTATCGAAAGTAAAAATATCTGTTTTGTCTCACTTAAGTGTAAATTGCCGACAACCAAATATGATGTTAAAGTGTGCGTAAAAATAAACAAGTTTTCAAACATTACTTTTCTATAATCAATCATGTTACTAATATAATGTGTCATGTTCAAGGATTCATTTTAAAAAACGTTTGTTTACGTTCGTGAAGTAAAAGAATCTGTTTCTTAAAATATAAATTTGAAAAAATTATCGTTTATTGTCCAAGAAATTTTTTAGATGCATTCAAAAAATATCTCAAAAATACCCAAAAAATCCAAAAATAGTTTTTTTTTGTCCTGGACAATATGCTAGTGTGCTACGTATTTTTCTCCTCTGAATTCGAATCCGAAGTTAGAATTGACAGCTTACTTCAACTTTTTGAGATAATATCAAAAAACTGATCGAAAAAACGAAAAAATCACTTTTTTAAGATTATTTCAAAATTTTTAGCTAATCTAATCATTTTGACTTTGGATTCGGATTCAGCACAGAAAATACTTAAAAACACACTAGTGTAGTGTCCCAAGCAAAAAATTTTTTTTTAGTGTTATTGAGCACTTTTTTAAGTTTATCTAAAAAATTGTATAGCTAATCTGGTTATTCTGACTCCGAATTTGGATTCAGCGGAGAAAAATACATAAGAATTTACGTATTTACGTATCCCGGTAAAAAAAAAAATTTTTTTAGTTTTGATTTGTGTTTTTGAAATTTTTTTTTAGATTATCGCAAAAAGTAGAATCAATCTAGCAATTGTGACTTCGGATTCGGATTCAGCGAAGAAAAATACATAGAAATATACTAGTGTAGTGTCTTGGACAAAAAAATTTTTTTTTGTTTGGCTCTGTATTTTTCACTCTGTAAATTCGAATTATCCATAAGCAGCTGATTTCAGTCCGCGATAATATATAACAGGTAAAATTCACTGATTCATCTACGTATATATGCTAATTGGAATCAGCTGCACATTTATCACGGGGAAATTTTGCTGATTCATATATATTTAGAAAGTAAAATATTGCGGTATTAATATTCCATTGTGGGTGTTTTATGCAAGATTTTGCACGTTCTCTATAAACAATAAATTTATTTATTTATCTGTTTTGATCTACCTATCTATCTATTTATCTATTTATCTATCTATCTTTCTATCAACTTATTTGTCTATTTATAGGTCATTCTCCGCCAACTGGATCACCCTTTCCTCTCAAATTGATATAAGTTTGAATTATCGCTCTCAACTAATTGAAAATTGCCTACTTTTAAATGCAAAATATCGATTTTTGAAATTCAATATGGCTACTTTAATATGTCGGACACACATTTTTAAAATCTAACGCATTTACTCAAAAATTGCTACTCGGGATTTTTTAGGTTGTTATTAACGAATATGAAGTCAGTTTTTAAAAATCCAATATGACGGATCCAAAATGCTAAAAACTGGTTATTTAGACATTTTCGAGATTTTAGGTAAAATTCATTTTTAATTCTTGATTAAATTAGTTAATAATTACTACTTTTTTATTAATAAAAAGATAATAATAGTGTTAATAATGACAAAAATGTAAATAATAAAAATAATAAGAAGAAAAAGAAATTAGTAATAATAGCTACAAATTAATAAACAAAAAATACAAGAAAGTACTTAGATTATAAAATGGTACTACAGACTAGTATAAAATATTCAAGATAATAAGAAAGTAATGCATATTATGTGAAAGAAAAGATATAAAAAGTACTAGAAAAGTTTTACAGATTTTACGTCAGCGACCTATAAAAAGATGAATTTAATATCTTTTTTATATCACGCGAATAAAAATATTATTATTTTATGAGATCATTATATTACAAATTATCGAAAATTAATGACCAGGATAATAGTTAAGAGTTTCTTACTGAAACTGAGGTCATAACTCTGTCTGCAGAAGTACTTTTAATACTGAACCGGATTTTAAAATCAAATCACGAACTAGCATAGCTGCTTGGAAAAAAATTTAGAAACAGAAAGTTTCACATGGTCGAATTCTGTGCGTTTATATTAACTATATGCACTTTATAGAAGCTTTCTTGAGGCTTTACACATTACAGACACGAATATTTCAAAATTTCAATTCGTTTCGCTACACATGAAAAGGTTATTTGAATTTTTAAACTGCAAAGTGGTTTTACTGATTTTTTAAGTCTGAGATATTTTTAGTTTCCTAACTTATGTTCCATTTTCTTCTGATTGGTTTGCTAATTTTGCAATTTAATGATTGCTTTACTAATTTTAGTAATATTTGGCATGATGATTTTTACGATTTGCTAATTGTATCAAAAAAGCTAATTTTTAATTACTCAATTTTATGATTTTCTAGTTTTTTTTACTAGTTTTTCAATTTTATTGTTATTTTATAAATTTTACGGCTTTTTGGTTGTTTCACTACTTTTACAACTTAATAATTGTCTACTAATTTTACTGACTAATATTTTTATACCTAATTTTGTTACCTTATAATTGATTTTCTAATTTTACGTGTTTTTAATTGTTTGACTAATTTTAAAATTTAGTTTAAAATCTAATCATGAACTTCCTCATTTTACGATCTTTTAATTGTTTAAATAATTTAATAAGTTATCGATTTTACTAACTAATAATTGTTTGATAATTTAACAGCCTACTTATTTATTGATTTTAGAATCTAATAATTTTTTAAAAATTTTACAACCTAATTTTACTAAATGTTTTAAAATTAATTTTACAACAATTGTTGACTGATTTTAAACTTAATAATTGTTATCCATAATTAGATATGTTAAATAGTTAACATAATAATTGTTTACTAATTTTAGAAACCTGCTGAAAGTTTTGACTATAATTTTATAATCTACTGATTTTTTACTGATTTTACAACCTAATCATTGTTTACAATAATTTTATAACCTATTAATTGTTTACAATTTTTACATCCCAATAATTGTTAACTAATTTTACAACCTACTGAAAGTTTTCATTTATTAATTTTACACTTTCTGCAGATTTTACAAATAATTTTTTACCAGTTTTAAAACCTAATAATTGTTTACTAACTTTACTGTCTACTATCTGTATACCTAATTTTGTTACCTTATAATTAATTTTATAATTTTATAACTTTTTAATTGTTTGACTAATTTTACAATCTGATAATTGTTTCCCCATTTTAAACCTTAACATGAACTTCCTAATTTTACAACCTTTCAATTGTTTAAATATTTTTACAAGTTATTGACTTTATTGATTAATCTTTGTTTGCTTATTTCACAGCATATTTATTTACTGACTTTACAACCTAATAATTCTTTACTAATTTTACAACCTTATTTTAATAAATGTATACAAATTAATTTTACAACAGCTGTTGACAGATTTTACATCTTAATAATTGTTAACCAATTTTACAACATAATAATAGTTTACTAATTTTACAACCTGCTAAAAGTTTCTATTATATAATTTTACAATCTATTGATTCTACAACCTAATCATTGTTTAGTAACTTTATAACCTAATAATTGTTTACAATTTTTACATTCCAATAATTGTTTACTAATTTTACAACCTGCTGAAAGTTTTCACTCTAAAATTTTACAATCTCCTGATTTTCTACTGATTGTACAACCTAATCATTGTTTACCAATTTTATAACCTAATAATTGTTTACTAATTTTACTTTTTAATTTTTGTATACCTAATTTTTTATCTCATATTTAATTTTCTAATTATACAAGTTTTTAATTGCTTTACTAATATTACAATCTGTTAATTATTTGCCCATTTTACAACCTAAACATGAACTTCCTAATTTTACAACCTTTCAATTGTTTAAATATTTTTACAAGTGATTGACTTTATTGTCTAATCTTTGTTTGCTTATTTCACAGCCTATTTATTTACTAACTTTACAACCTAATAATTCTTCACTAATTTTACATCCTAATTTTATTTATTTTATTTATTTATTTATTTTATTTATTTATTTATTTATACATAAACGGGCAAGTACAAAGAAAAGAAAAGAGCCCTTTTGTACAATGATGTACTCATAATAATTTTAATAAATATTTGAAAATTAATTTTACAACAATTGTTCACTGATTTTACAACTTAATAAATGTTAACCAATTTTACAATATAATAATTGTTTACTAATCTTACAACCTACTGAAAGTTTTTATTATATATTTTTACAATCTACTGATTTTTTACCAATTTTACAACCTAATCATTGTTTACCAATTTTATAACCTAATAATTGTTAACAATTTTTACATCCCAATATTTGTTTACTAATTTTGCAACCTTTTAATTGTAAAATTAGTAAACTAATTTATCCATTAATTTTTCACCATGATGAATCTTTTTACTAGTATATTTACCATTATAATCTGTTGATTGTTTACTGATTTTAAAATCTAAATATTGTCAACTAATTTTAAAACCTAACCATTATTCACTAATTTTACAAACTATTAATTTTTTACAATTTTTCCAGCTCAATAATTGTTTCCTAATTTTACAACCTAATCCTTTTTACCGATTCTATAACCTTGTAATAAAATTGGTAACTAATTATTTACTGTTTACTAATTTTTTAATATTATTTATACAAATTTTACAATTTATCAATGTTTACAATTTTTACATCTCAATAATTGTTTACCAGTTTTACGACCTTTCAATTGCAAAATTAGGAAACTAAGTGTTCTACTAATTTTACAACATGCTGAAAGTTTTTACTATATATTTACAGTTATAATCTGTTTATTGTTTACTGATTTTACAATCTAATTATAATAGTTAACTAATTTTAAAACTTTACCACTATTCACTAATTTTACAAACTATTAGTTTTTCACAATTTTCACACCTCAATAATTCTTTCCTTATTTTACAACCTAATCGTTTTTATCGATTCTGTAACCTTTTAATAAAATTGCCAACTAATTATTTACTAATTTAATTGTTTAGTGCTTACTAATTTTTTACTATTATTTATACAAATTTTACAATTTATCAAATGTTTACAATTTTTACATCCCAATAAGTTTTTACTAATTTTACGACCTTGTTTATTTATTTTACGATCTTCCAATTGTAAAATTAGTAATCTAATTGTTACACTAATTTTACAACATGCTAAATGTTTATAATTTATAATTTTACAATCTATTAATTGTTTACTGATTTTACAATCTAACTATAATTGTCAACTACTAAAATCTAACCATTATTTACTAATTTTACAACCTTTTAATTTTTTACAATTTTTACACCCAATAATTGTTTCCTAATTTTACAATCTAATCCTTTTTACCGTTCCTAAAACCTTATAATTAAATTCCCAATTAATTATTTACTAATTAAATTATTTAATGTTTACTAATTTTTTACTATTTACTAACAGTTTACTATTATTTATAAAAATTTTACAATTTATCAATTATTTCCAATTATTGCAACTGAATAATCGCTCACTAAATTTACAATCTTGTTTATCTATTTTACAAGCTGCAAATTCCACAACCAGTTAAACAATTATTTGCCTTTTCTCCGAATTTTTACAACACACCTATTTTCTATACCTCCTGGAAAAAAAGATTTATTTATTTTTTTCGACAAACAGAATGTTTGCATTCATTCTAGAGTCTGAAATATGCAGAAAGTAATGCAATAATACTCGAGAAAGAAAGGAACGTTCTCTTTAAGTTTACCACGACTACTATACTTATACCACACTCGTCACTAGTCGTTTCATAATCTTAATTTCCTCACGAATATAGGATGCTATATTGCTATACAAACGTCGCGTCACTGCGGATGAAATTACACGTCCATACATGAGATTTCCCAGGCACAGGTGCCGGTCCCAATGCGCGCGTATATACACTTAAATGAATATGAGCAGAGCAGTATATATATACGAAATAAATTAATTGCGATGTTTAGACAAGAAAATTGTTTGTACGCAGGAAGAAAAAAAAAAAAAGACTACTGACAATAACACCGTTTGTCTTTTTATCATTACACAATGCGCCTTTTTAAACTATAATAAATAATAGTTAAGAAAAATACATTTCTATCACCGCAATCACAATTACTTTACTTCCTCGTGAAATTGTATTATTTTAATATTTTAATAGCCAATTGGCTAATTGTTTTCTTTTAGAATTTTAATGATAGTTCCTTTTTTAGATTATTGTTTAAATAGCAATTTTCTATCTTCTTAGTATTCGAATAATGTCTTTCGACATTTATCTGGGTATTTTAAATAATTTTTATTGGAAAATATTAACTAAATCGCTCTCGGTGATTTTAATTTGTATATTTTTTATACAATTTTCCTACTTGAATATTTTAATATTCGGGTATATTATTTTCTCGGTATAACCGCGACAAGGAAGATCCGGCATTCATGCTGAATTTATGATTAATCGTCTTCGTAATTGGTCTGACTAAGCAGGGGATTTTCTACTTGACGAAAGCTGAAATAAATCGGGCGGAAATCTACTACTTCCTTAGTGACTTTTTATGACGAATGCAGATGTTGTTGATGGCAGATAATTATCCGTATTTAAATGATTTGAAATTATGAATTTTTTAATTTAAAAAAATTGTATAATTATAATTAATTTCTAATATTTTAATGATTAATTTTTAATTTAACCTTAAAATGAATCTCTGTCAGTTTTTTCAAAACTAAATGGACATAATATGCAGCAGACAGAAATTTATTTGCCCGAATATTTAATTTCCCGAAATTCCGTTTTTCAGAAATATCATCCTTCTCGAATTTGAATTTGTCGGGAATTTTATTTATCAGTTTTATAATTTACCGGAATATTTAACTTCACGAAACTCTATTTGTCTGAATATTTAACTTTAGGAATTTATTTAGTTAAAAACAAAACAAAAGGTTTCACCTTATATATAAGTCGCGAATTAATATTTAGGTAATAATAGGAATTTATATTTTATATTTATTATTTTGTTCTGACTCTCTAGATTTAAATTAGTGGTTTTCTACCAATGAATTAGCGAAAAGTGAGCTACTGTTAAATAATGTTAATAATACTATTAATAAGTAGTTTTCTACTTAAAATTCGTAGTTTTATACTAAAAAAATAGTAAAATTCTTATTATTTTATAGTAGAACTTTTGCAAAGTTATTTTGACGAATTAGAATTTCGGAAAATTAGGCATTCGCACAAATGGTAAATCTAATAAATACAAATACTGACAAAAATTATTTTTCGAAAAGTTTAATATTCAGAAATGGAGTTACGGGAATTTGAATTTTCGGGCTGATAAATTTCGATCGGATTATTCCGGAATTAAATTTCATTATTAATTTTGATAATTACCTCTTGTGCGTCGTCACCGTGCCTAATAATATATTGATTTGGTGATGCTCCATAAACTCCACTTGCTGAAATGGGCGATCTTTTGGCAGGCTCTTTCACATCTATTTCCAAAAGAACGACCTCTTCTGCTTTCGTTGTTTCTGGTTTTTCAGCTACATTTGTGACGGTCTCCTTGGCAACGGAGACCGTTAAAAGACCTGAAAAAGAATCCAAATTAATAAAACTTGAAACCAGGATTTTAAAATTAACAATGAACTTTATAATATAAGACAACAGAAATTAATTTCTTGGAGCATTTTACAATTCGTTCAACAACAATTTAAATTTTAAACTTTAAACAACATTTAAAAAATGGATGAAGAAACCTGCAAAAATTGCTAAATTTTATTGCTTGTCATGTAACTGAACACAAGACTAAATTTTATATTTTAAATTATCGGAATAATGATTTTAAACAAAAATATGTAAAATGCTTAATTTAAATTAAAAGAACATATATTCTTGGTTGTGACCTAATAAGGACATGTAAATGTCAAAAGAAGTTGTCTATTAAAAAAAAACTTAACCAAATTATTTGAGGTTATCTTGAGTTCATTCGTTATAAGGTAAAAATTTTCAACAAAAATTAATATCTTTTAGTTTTTATTAGCCCCCAAGTATTCCCCGATTTTTTTTCCCCCTATTCATTCTTTATAACCATATTTCTCTAACATTTCTATACCGTATTTCATGGGAATCATATTTCTCACAATATTGATCATTTTTAATAGGATCAAATTATGGAAGGTGCAAGTTTGAATCACTTTGATCGAATGAGAAGTAGACGAGGGACGAGGGGGCGGCATAGTTGAGAAAGTTTCAAACGTGGGGAAAGTTGTGCGTCCCAAGAAACTTTTCCCACGAGTTTTGCACTCGACAATCTTCTATACAAGTTGGCAAATACGATCATTCAAAACGATAATGCTGTCGGTTGCTGATAGTATCGAGGCGAACGTGAAGAATGACGAGGACAATTCTAAAATGCGATTCACGCAACTCACGCACATTTTAAACAGGTGTGTTTAGTTTAGAGACGTAACAATGCAGAATACAAAATTTCTTGGGACAGTGATACAATTAATGACACTTCCATAAAGTGAGTCTGACGATTCACTTGGGAATTACAAAGAGTTGTATTATCGACCTTGCTCAAGGCTGCAGACCGTTATAGAGTTTCTTAACTCAATACCCAATCAATATATAAGAAACTTGAAATCAGAATTGAACGAGATTTTAATCTGATTAAGTATTTCTGTTGAGATTCGCCCTTACGAAAGATTTTTATAGGAAACAAATGATAAGCTTGAAATATTTTTTCTACATTAGGTTTTGTATAATATTTTCGCGACTATATAGGAAAGTTATTATAAGAACTATAAGGATGACATTATAAGAGCATAATTATAAGCAGTCATTGTAAAAATAAAATTATAAGTATATTTTTATGATAACATCATTACAAAATATTTATTACAATTTAAACTAATTATAAGCATACAATTACGTATTTAATATATTAATTTTACGAATATAATTATCGAGAATATCAAAACTTATTAGAAATATAAATCATTTTATTCTAAATCTAGCAAAGACGGATTTATTATAAAATTTCATTATTTTAAGATAATACTCTAATTTGAAAAATTTATATTTGTAAAAAGTTTATTTGTAAAGTTTGTTTTCAGGAGCTTCTAACTTTTTTTTTGTGGAACCTCCTATAATTTTGAGGTTTGGAATTTAATGTAATATTAATAAAATCTACTTGCCTTTAAAGTTTAACTAACGTATTTTGCTTCGTTTAGAGAATATTAAGTTTTAAAATTTCTTACTTAAAAAGGTTAATTTTGAAACTTGAAGTTAGCATACCATGTTCAATAGTGTCATTATTTTAATACAAATATAATTTAAATGGAGCCATGTGAAATTGCTGTGTTTACTTTAATTTTTAAAATTAACCATTTTGAGTAGAAAATTTTAAAATCTAATATTCCCTAAAGGAAGCAAAACACGTTTTTTAAACTTTAAAGGCAAGTAGATTATATTCATATTAAATAATATTCAAAACCTCAAGATATTATGAGGTTCCATACAAAAAAGATAGAAGCTCCAAAAAGTAGTGAAATTTTTTACAAATATAAATTTTTCAAATTAAAGTATTATCTTAAAATAATGAAATTTTATAATAAATCCATCTTTTCTACGTTTAGAATAAAATGATTTATATTTCTAATAAGTTTTGATAGATATTGTTTTGTAATGTTGTTATCATGAAAATATTCTTATAATTTTGTTTTTACAATGATTGCTTATAATTATACTTTTATAATGACAACCTTATAGTTTTTCTTATAATAACTTTCCTACAGTCGCAAAAATATTATACAAAACCTATTATAGAAAAAATATTTTAAGCTTATCATTTGTTTCCTATAAAAATCTATCGTAAAGGTCGTGGATATTTCATTAAAATAACTGTCAAAATAGTTAAAATAACTATTTCAAATAGTGTGTGTTTTCCTAATTTTCAATATTAAAGTTTATAGTTATAGCCAAAATTTTTGGCAGTTCAATATAAAGAAAAACATTTTATAAAACCCCAGTACAATTGATTTATGTTAACCTGTATCAGCAATCGATAGAAAATTCCCATTAAAAATACATGGAGAAAAATAAACTTAAAAAAAATTCCCAACTTTTTTCATTTATAAGCTAAACATATTTTAGGTCATAAATTTCTTCATTTTTTAGACATATTTTAAGATATGATGTTTAAAGAAATTAAATTTTCAAAATGTCGGATGTTATAAAAAATATGTAGAAATAATACATTGCAATATGTGCAATCTTTTATCACATAAATATTCAAGGAAATTCAACAAGTCTTATTTGGAGATTTTTGAGGTCGCTAATAAAAATTCCGATGTCGAAAATTAATTTTTCAAAATTTTGGATATACATTCAAAATTGTGACTTTTCATATTTTCGAATTAATCATCTTGAATCACGATTGCCGATGATTTTTTATGTCTCCCAAATCACAAATCTCGTGTAAAAAATTCAGTTTTTAAAAAAATTACATTACATCATCAATTTTTTTAATACAGTCTACAAATATTTAATTTCTACATCTCTTTTCAATTATCTTTTTCATTTTTAAAGTACGTCAATTTTCAAGTATTTCTAAGATTTTGAATTTAATTTTTTCGAATATCGATTAAGTTCTTCAGTCTTTAAATTCTTGTCAGGAATATTTAAATTTATTACACAAGTTTTCATTTATTTTTGTCATTTTTAAATTATTTTCTTAAAATTTCAATTATATTCTAAAATCTATAAATTATTGTCAAGAATATTTAAATTTTCTACACAAGTTTCAATTTACTTTTGTTATTTTTTAATTATTTGCTAAAAAATTTCAATTACTTTTGTTATATTTCTTAATATTTTTGTCATTTTCAATTTATTTTTTTCTTATTTTTATTATTTTTGTCTTAGAATTATTTTCTACAGATTTCAATTATTATATTCAATTTTTTTTGTCATGAATTTGTAAATTTTACAACAGTTTTAATTTATTTTCTTTAAATTTTAAAATTGTCTTCAGTCTTTTTATTATTGTCACAAATTTATTAATTTTTTACAACTTTTTCAATTGTTTTCTACATATTTCAATTATTTTCTAGAAACTTTAATTACTTTCTTCATATTTAAATTTTTTGACATTTTTTAATTAGTCTATTAAATTACAATTATTTTCTTTAAACTTCAATTACTTTCTTCAAATTTAAGTTATTTTCTTTAAACTTTAAATTTATGACATAAATTTTTTAATTTATTACACCAATTTTCATTTATTTTTGTAATATTTCAAGTATTTTCTTAGAAGTTCAATTTTTTTTTAATCCTTATTTTATTGTCAGAAATGTTTAAATTTTCTACACAAATTTCAATTTAGTATTGTTATTTTTTAATTATTTTCTTCAAATTTCAATTACTTTTCTTATATTTAAATTTTATGACAATTTTGAATTATTGTCTTCAAATTTCAATTTTTTTCAGACTTTAATTAATTTCTTAAACATTCAATTATTTTCCTCAAACTCCCAATATTTTTTTCAATTGTTCAATTATTGTCTATAAATTTTTAATTTTTAAACCAATTTTCAATTATTTATCTCATTATTCAGTTAGTTTCTTAATATTTCTATTGCTTCGGCAATTTTTCAAGTATTGTCTTCAAATTTATAATTTTTTAAGCTTTCATCAATTATTTTCTACAAATTTCAATTCCTTTTCTCAAACTTCTAATATTTTTTTCAATTCTTCAATAATTATTGTCAATAAATTTTCAATTCTTTACATCAGTTATCAATTATTTTTGTCATTTCTCAATTATTTTTATCAAACTACAATCATTTTTGTCATTATTAAAATATTTTTAACATTTTGGAATTATTTTTTTTATATGTCATTTTCTTCAATCTTTTTATTATTGTTGTCTATAAATTTTTAATTCTTACACTAGCTTTCAATTATTTTTGACATTATTCAATTAATTTCTTCACGTTTCAATTATGTCCTTAATTTTTCAATTAATGTAATACATTTTTTATTTTTTACTTCATTTTTTGAATTATATTTCTCATTAATTTTATTTCCAAATTTCAGTTTTTTTTTTATAATTTTTCAACTGTTTTCTACATATTTTCTACACATATAAACTTTTTTTATCATTTTTTAAATTATTTTCTTTTAAGTTTGAATCATTATTTTTTGTCAAATTTTACTTATTTTTGTCATTCTTCAATTATTTTCTTGTTATTACAAGTATTCTTTAAATTTTTCAATTATTTTCTTTAAATTTCAATTATTTTGTTTTATTTTTTAAATTTTTGTCTTCATTTCTTGATTTTTAATTAATTTTCCAATTAGTTTTCTCATTTAACAAATTTTTTTTTTAATTTTGATATTGGGGAGCCCTGATTAATATTAAAATTTTTAAATAAAAAGATCCTAAAAAATCTACATCAAATCTACAATCAACGATAAAAATCCCATTTTTTATTTTAGTCTAAAAATGTTTGTTAAACGTTTATCGATCAAGAATCTTTAAAGGGAGATTTTTAAAACACTGAATTTTATTAATTTCCTCGGGAAATTTGCTTACAATTGTTGACCATAAACGTTGAATTGACATTTAACCGAATTTTTTCTTTAAAAGATTTCTTATATTTTTTTTGACTGAATTGTCACTTAACAACAATTTTATATCGCAGAATTGTTATTTAAGAGAATTATTGTCTAAAAAATACAATTTAATAAAATTGTCAATTAACCGAATTGTCATTCAACAGAATTGTCATTCAATAGAATTTTTATATTACTGATTTGTCATTTAACAGAATTTCTATTCAACAGAATTGCCATTTAAGATAATTTTCATTCGACAGAATTTCAAATTAACTGAATTGTCATTAAATTGAATTTTCATTACAGAAAATTTCCATTTAACAATTTTTCAACAACTATTAAATTACGGTAAGAAAATTGCTATTTAGCCGAATTTCCAATTATCATAATTACCATTCAGTATAGTATTTATTTAACACAATTTTCATTTAATTATAATTACAAATTTTCATTACACTGTCAAAAGAGAACATTAATTTAAGTCGTGTCTTAAATTAAGAAAGTCTTGCTATATAAATGCTTAAAATTCAAAAATTCCAACTTTCTAACATTCAAAATTTTAATTCGTTCAAATTTTTTAACCTTCAAAATATTGAATACATCCAAACTTCAAATCTTCCAAATCCAATTGCATCCAAATTTCAATTCTACAGATTTTTAATGCATTCAAATTTTTAATAATGAAAGAAATATTATTATAATGATCTATTATTTAACAATATTTGAATATTTTTACCGTGGCCTATTTTTGAATAACAGGAAAAAGTTTCTTTTCTCAGCGTAAGTTTTTATGAATCGCCTTATGTGCACATTCCGTAGGTGTTCTCAAGATTGTATTGAACTGATTATGTCTTTCATTATGGAATATCTGTTTTTTCATAAAATTAATGTACTACTTCCTGAACACTGATCTCTGTCGCAAGAAAGTGTCTTTGAATAGACTCTATTCGTCAGTGGTATTACAGTAATTCAGCTTTGATCACAGATAACAACTGTGCGTTTACCGAAAGTACATGTTTTAGAATCTTGAACTAATTTCTCCATAACAAACGTAATTGCAAATAAAAAAATTACTACTCTTCAAACAAATTTCCTTCAGAATGATAAAACAGTACCTATTTATAATAAGAAATTTTAAATTAATTGTAATTATAATATTATGATAATTTAATATCAGCAATACGAGAAAATACAATTGAAATAATTACGAATAAATATATATAATTTAATATATTTCTCGAAATTTATTTCAAATCAGTCAGTCTAAGCATGGTCGGAACTGAAAATTAATTTTCCATCCAAAATTTTATTTTTTGAAGAATTTTAGACGACACGTATTTTTTTGTTTAGCTAAACAAATTTTTTTCTTTGAGTTATAGAGAGTTTTATTTTTTAAGTCGGAACTCTCGTTTATTCAAATTTCAAGTAAATAAACCTTTTAAGTGTAATAACTTTTTAAGTAATTGGGGTAACTTATTCTTTTTTTACGGCCTGAAAGAGTTTTTAATCCTTTTTTAAAAATCCATTGAATATTTTTAAAAATGTTCTAAAATAACAAAATAGCGTCCGTTTTACTATAAAATTTTGAATTGAAATTACTCAAAAACCCCACCGTTTTTTTTTTGCTTAAAATTTATTTTGGAAATTGTCTTTATAGTAAAGATTATTTTTCATAAGAATTTAACTTGTGCCCGATTTTGTAGAAGAGAAATAAATTATTCAGATATCAAAAGATTTCCTGAATAAAAGTAATCCTTCATTTTTATTAGAAAATTCAAATTAAAAAGTGGTTTTTTATACCTAAATAAAAATATTATTAAAATTAATTTCACCAAATTTTAAAATATCAAGGTATTTACAGTATCCTTAACTTAAATTTTAAATTAACTGAAAATTAATTTTTACAAATTAAAAAATTTGGTTGAGTCAAAATTTGTTGTCAAATAATATTTATTCAACATTTTATGTTTTTTCTTTTAATCTAGTGGAAATATGAATGATGTAATTTTTATCCAATCTTGACAAATAGTAGATCAACATTTTTTACAATTTTATTTGGCAGCTTTTGTTAAATAATATTTTGTTTAAAAAATGTATATCAAATTTTGTTTATTTAATAACGCTTGAATAAAATATTTTTAAAAATCCAACAAATTTGGTGGAATTAATTATAATAACATTTTTATTTGAGGTGAAAAGACATTTCTTAGTTTGAGGTTACGTCAATTGTGAGAACCTGCATAAGCTAAAAATGGGATAAGTTTAAATAATAAACGATTTTCATAAATTACACATTTTTTAACAATTATTTGCTTATTTGCATCCAAAACCACTGGCCACTTTTTTAAAAATTAGCTTTTAATCGAATTTTGACAAAATTTGTTGAAAAAATGAGAAACAGAGAAAAATATCAAGTGGATCTTTTTATATAGTTATTTAAGGGAAACAAACTTTTATTTATGGAATTCTTTGATATCCAGTGTCTTTTTTCATAAAAATAAAATTTTCCTTTAAATGAATAAATATCAATTTTTTATCTTTTACCAAAATCTGGCACAAGTTAAATTCTTATGGAAAAGAATTTTTACTATGACGACAATTTCCAATTAAAATTTTAACCAAAAAACAGTGGGGTTTTTGAGGAATTTTAATTCAAACTTTTTTAGTAAAACGGCCACCATTTTGTTATGTTAGAATATTTATAAAAATTTTCAATGCATTTATAAAGAGGACTAAAAATTTTGTCAGGCCCAAAAAAAATTATTAATATATCCCAATTACTTAAAAAATTATTACACTTGTAAGGTTTCTTTTCTTAAATTTTAAATAAAAGAAAGTTCCGATTTCAATAATAATTAAAATCTTTATAACTCTGTCAAAAAAATTGTTTTCGATAAACAAAAAAATACATGTTGTCTAAAATTCTTTAGAAAACAACATTTTGTATATAGAAAATTGATTTTTAGTTCTTTTTTATAAATTTTTTTACTCAACAAAATACAAGACTGGTTACATTTGTAAATTAATTTTTAATTGTTTTAACAATTTTAATTTATTTAAACAATTTTTTCATATTTTATGTTTTAATTAAATATCTCAAAAGCTTACAACTTTTTAAGTAGCGAAGAGAAAAACAATTTAATTGATTTAATGCAATTAATTGCTTAAACAATTGAAATTGTTTAAAATCAACTTTTTATTAAATTCAACAAGAATCATGTGATTTTTTAAATCTTCATTGAATAACTATAAAGAAGTTATTCACTTATAATTCGCAATATACATTGAATTGTTGAAACAATTTCTTTTTCTTTTATTTTCAAATTTAAATAATTTTTTTAATAGCTATTGATTCTTTAGTAACAATTGGCAGAAAATTTGTTGATTAAATGATTTGTTTAATTGTTTAAACAATTTAAATCGTTTAAAACAACTTTTTACTAATTTCTCCTAGAAACATTTTGTATTTTGCTTCTTTCATTAAAGAATTATCACGAATTTTTTCGTCTGCAAAATTTCAAGATTT
The DNA here is from genome assembly GCA_037103525.1 of Ganaspis brasiliensis. Taxonomy (NCBI): domain Eukaryota; kingdom Metazoa; phylum Arthropoda; class Insecta; order Hymenoptera; family Figitidae; genus Ganaspis; species Ganaspis brasiliensis. The sequence goes on along the minus strand of JAZKLR010000256.1, from coordinate 346,857 downwards.
TTTAGTTGTTTAAATAATTTATATTTGTCTAATCAATTTATTTTTCGTACATTTTATCGTATAATATATTTATTTATTTAACAGTTAAATATTATTATCTGGTCAAAGCATTAATACTATATGATATAAAGCTTTTTATAAATTTATATGATTTTTGGGTAATAACTTTCTGGCTAAGTAAAAGGTGAAAAAGATTTAAAAAGCTTCCTCAATGAGTTATTTAAGAAAAAATTAGGCAACTTTTAAAATATGGGAAAAATAAATTGTTTACATAAATATGAATTGTTTAAACAATTAAGAAGTCTTGAAAATTGGGGCTGGAAAATCAAAAAACGAAATCCTTCTAGGAGAATCTAATGAAAAGCTGTTTTATATAATTTTAATGTTTAAACAATTAAACAAAATATTTAATGAACAAATTTTCTGTCAATTGTTACTAAAGAATCGACAGCTATTAAAAAAATTATTTAACTTCGAAAATATAAGAAAAATAAATTGTTTAAATAAATTGAAATTCTTTAAACAATTGAATGTATATTGCGAATTATGAATACATAACTTCTTTATAGTTCTTTAATGAAAATTTCAAAAAACCACGCGATTCTTGCGGAATTTAATGAAAAGTTGATTTTAAACAATTTCTATTGTTTAAGCCATTACTTGCATTAAATCAATTAATTTGTTTTTCTCTTCGCTGTTTAAAAAGTTGTAAACTTCTGAGATATTTAATTAAAACAGAAAATATGAAGAAAATTGTTTAAGCAAATTTAAATTGTTTAAACAATTAAAAATTATCAAAAGTTGAATAAATCAAGTGCGGAAATAAGATAGTAGATCGATGCAAAGATTTTATAACTCTTTCATGCGTGCCCTTTATTTCTAGATTAAAATATAACATAAATAATGTAACATTGTGATGAAAAAAATGGGGCCCGTATCATTTTGACACAAATTTTTTCGGGCAACTTGTTATATTGTACTCCCGAAGATGAATGTTATATTTTACTCCTTATGAAATCAAAGATTTTCAAGTCTTATAAATTAAATAATTGATTTTAATACATTAAATTAATATTAAAAGACTTAATTAATCCAGTAAGTTCAATTATTGAATAATTTAAACTTAAAAAGCTTTGATTTTAGTAGGAGTAAAATATAACATTCATCTTCGGGAGTACAATATAACAAGTTCCACGAAAAAATTTGTGTCAAAATGATACGGGACCAAAAAATGTATGTTAAAGACCAGGAGGTAATAATTATTATATATGTGATCAAGTACAAAACAAATAAAGATAAAAAGTAGGAAAATGATAAAATAATATAAAAATAATATGTTTGTTATGTTTCTTTAATAAAAACACAATTAAAGGGCATTTAAAAAACTTATCTAAGTAAATTTAATAGGTAGATATATTTTGTTTAATAATTAGAAAGAAGAAACTATTTTGAAGCAATTTATAAAGTCAATGACGCATAAATTCAATTATTGTAAAAAGCCACGTGATTCTTGATGAATTTAATGAAAAGTTGATTTTAAACAATTTCTATTGTTTAAGCCATTACTTGCATTAAATTAATTAAATTGTTCTTCTCTTCGCTGTTTAAAAAGTTGTAAACTTCTGAGATATTTAATTAAAACAAAAAATATGAAGAAAATTGTTAAATCAAATTTAAATTGTTTAAACAATTAAAAATTATCAAAAGTCAGATCAAAAAACAAAAAAGTAGGGATTAATTTTTTTTTCATTTGTAGTCGATTTCCGAATGCCTTTAAACAATATTCGAAAATTTTCATTTTTTGAAACCCATTTTAATGCCCAGCCTGTCTGATTTGAAATGAATTTGGTCTTTAATATATTTTTTTAACTTATTGTTAAAATACACATTCTCAGCAATATTTTTCAATTCATTTTCATTTCTTTAAAAGGGCCTAATAATAAAAGACACTGTAACCCTTTCACATAAGTGGTAAATTGGAACGTACTTTTCCAGAAATAGAAGAAGTGAAACAATATAATTGGTTGCTTTGACAATCGTGTTATTTATATTTTCATGTCAGTAACCCGTTTAAAGTAAATGGCTTCGGTTACATCAAAACAGCGATGCACTTTCAATTGAACCGGAAGACTTTCACACAAATGGTGCATATGTATTAATTTTCTTGAACGTGACTGCGTCTAGTCTCTAGTGTAATGATGTGGCGCGAGTGTGTAGCTTATTTTTGTGGTCTCGTGTAGCACTGTCGCGTAATACCGATTGTGAGATCGCGGTTCAAATTTTCTCTCACTCTGCTACCTTTGAATGAGCTTTAGGTACGCATGAGAACATTTTTCTTTGGCGACGAACCAGATACTATGTGGTCGTGACTCACGAAAGGTTACATCCAGTCTGTAGAACTAAATTGTGCACGACACCATTGTACACATTACGTGTGTACATCGGTTACTTTTTTTATCTACATATCTTACGCAATTTTAATAGAATTAGCGGAATCTCTTTTAGTGAGGTTATATATATATATACTTTGATGTTGGAAATAAACATTTCAACAAAATGCGCGTCTAGATTCCATAATTTTCGAAACTCTGTCCAAATTGTTTTCTATAACCTTTGAATTCTGTATTGCATGGCAATTTTTATTAGTTAAGCTTTCGATTTTTAAATGCATAGAAATTTCTAATCTTGCGTATAACCAATTGAGTCGGAATTTCAATTCTGTACATTTCGAATGTTTTGTAATTTTTAACTTTGGAATTTAAATGCATCCAAATTTGAGACTTTGTAAATTTAAATGTGTCTTACTTTCTGATCTTTGATAATTGTATATGTTCAACCGAATAATCGAAATTTTGAATGTTTATAAAATTTAAAAATAGTAAAATAAGAGTGCAAGGAAATTTCGAAATTTGAATGCATCGAAACTTATAATTTTTCAGTCTTTATACGTCCGAGAAGTTTTAGAATCAGGAAGGATAAATAAAAAACCAAGTCATTTGGACAAGAGGTTGAATGTTAAAAAAAATTCCGACTTTACGAAATATAAACGATTTTTTCATCAGGGTGTCATGAATTAAAATATAAATCAGAATTTAAACTTCCAAACTTCAAATCTTCGAAATTTGAATGTAACCAAATTTTCCAAATTTAAAGACTTTTAAATTCGAAGCTTTAAAAATTCAAAAAGTACAACTTTCTAATATTTAATATTCTAATGCGTTCAAATTTCTGGGCCCGTATTATTTTGACACAAATTTTTTCGGGCAACTTGTTATATTGTACTCCCAAAGATGAATGTTATATTTTACTCCTACTAAAATTAAGATTTTTAAGTTTTAATTATTTAATAATAGAACTTACTGGATTAATTAAGTCTTTTAATATTAATTTAATGTATTAAAATCAATTATTTAATAAATAAGACTTAAAAATCTTTGATTTCAGCTGGAGTAAAATATAACATTTATCTTCGGGAGTACAATATAACAAGTTGCCCGAAAAAATTTGTGTCAAAATGATACGGGCCCAAATTTCTAACCTTCAAAATGTTAATTACATCCAAACCTTCCAAATCCAATTGCGTCCAAATTTCAATTCTACAGATTACAAATGTCTCAAAAAGGGAAACACTTTGAGATATACTTTGAAATCCAAAATTAATTTATTGTAGAAGATTCGGATATTAAAGAATTAAAATTTTGAAGATTTGAAATTTGATTGCAATCGAATTTGAAGGGTTTGAACTTCAAAAATTAAAAATTTCGAAGATTAAAAATTCGGACGCATTCAAAATCAGCTGATTTAAAATTTGAAGGCAATTGAATTTGGTTGATTTAAAAGTTAGATGAATTTAAATTTCAAAAGTTGGAAATTTGAAGGTTAGAAATGTAGAGGCGTTGAAATTTCTATAGTTTAGAATTCGGATACATTCTAATTTCGAAGGTTTAAAATTTAGATGCACTCAAATCTGAAAGTTTAGATATTTGAATGCATTTAAATTTTCAAACTTAGAAATCTGGATGCATTTGATTTTTGAAGGTTTGGAATTCGAACGGGGAAAGTTTGACATTTGAATGCATTTTTAATTCAAAGGCTAGAAATTTGGACGCTTTTAAATTTTTAAGATTAAGAATTTTGACGCATTCAAATTTTGACGCTTTCAAATTTCGAAAGTTTGAAATTAGTGATGCATCCAAAATCAACTGATTTCAAATTTAAAGGCAAATAGGCAATTGAATTTGGAAGTTTCGAAATTTGATTGAATTTAAATTTCGAAGGTTGAAAATTTGAACACATTCAAATTTTGAAAGTTAGAAATTTAAAAGCATTGAAATATTTCTATTGTTAAAAATTCGGATGCATTCAAATTTCAAAAGTTTAGAATTCGAAACCATGTAAATAGGAAAAGTTTGAAATTTGGATGCATATTTAACTCAAAGGCTAGAAATTTGGACGCTTTTGAATTCTTAAGTTTGGGAATTCTGACGCATTCAAATTTTGATACTTTCAAATTTCGAATGTTTAAAATTAGTAATGCATTCAAAATCAACTGATTTAAAATTTAAAGGCAAATAGGCAATTGAATTTGGAAGTTTCGAAATTTGATTGAATTTAAATTTCGAAGGTTAGAAATTTGAACGCATTCGAATTTTAAAAGTTAAAAATTTAAAAGCATTGAAATTTTGAAAGTTAGAAATTTAAAGGCATTGAAATTTCTATTGTTTAGAATTCGGATGCATTCAAATTTCGAAAGTTGGAATTCAAAAGCATTTAAATAGGTAAAGTTTGGACTTTGAATGTATTTTTGACTCGAAGGCTAGAAATTTGGACGCTTTTGAATTTCTATAATTAGGAATTCTGATGCATTTATATTTTGATGCTTTCAAATTTCGAAAGTTTGAAATTAGTAACGCATTCAAAATCAGTTGATTAAAAATTTAAAGGCAATTGAATTTGGAAGTTTCAAAAGGTTAAATTAAAATTTCAAAGGTTAGAAATTTAAACGCATTCGAATTTTTAAAGTTAGAAATTTAAAAGCGTTGAATTTTCTATTGTTTAGAATTCGGATGCATTCAAATTTCGAATGTTTGGAATTCGAAAGCATTTAAATGGGGAAAGTTTGACATTTGAATGCATTTTTAATTTAAAGGCTAGAAATTGGGACGCTTTTGAATTTCTAAAAGATTAGAAATTCTGACGCATTCAAGTTTTGACGCTTTCAAATTTCGAAAGTTTGAAATTAGGAACGCATTCAAAATTAACTAATTTAAAATTCGAAGGCAATTGAATTTGAAAGATTTGAAATTTTAATTGAATTTAAATTTCGAAGGTTAGAAATTTAAAGGCTTTGAAATTTTAGAAATTTAGAATTTAGTTTAAAATTCTGATGCATTCAAATTTCGAAGGTTTGAAATTTGGACGTATTTTTAATTCAAAGGCTAGAAATTTGAATGGATTCAAATTTCGAAAGTTTGAAATTAGGACGCATTGAAAATCAGTTGATTTAGAATTTTAGGCATTACAAATTTTGGAGTTCAAAAATTTGGGCACATTTTAAATTTTATAATTTGGAATTTAAAAAGTTTGAAATTTGGATGCATTCAAATTTCCAAGGTTGAAAATTCGGTCGCGAAGTTTTGAGATTAAAACACATTTTAATTGGAAAACTCCAGGGAGGTAAAAATTGAGGACACTTAAATTTGGGCTTTAAGTTTTCTGAGCTTAGAATTTTCTTTGTCCGGTAAACTTGCTAAAACAGTTACCTACTTATTGTTGCTATCGTAACTCTTATAACGTCCTCGCGAATACTTCCCAAGAGCAAAAATGAAAGTGCATACTTTCAGTTCGAGTTCCCATCCAATCTAAAATTAAAGTTGAATAAATCAAGTGCGGAAATAAGATACTAGATCGATGCAAAGATTTTATAACTCTTTCATGCGTGCCCTTTATTTCTAGATTAAAATATAACATAAATAATGTAACATTGTGATGAAAAAAATGTATGTAAAACACCCGGAGGTCATAATTATTATATATGTGACCAAAGTAAAAAACAAATGAACAAATAAAGATAAAAAAGAGGAAAATGATAAAATAATAAAATAATAATATGTTTGTTATGTTTCTTTAATAAAAACACAATTAAAGGGCATTTAAAAAACGTATCTAAGTAAAATTAATAGTGAGATATATTTTGTTCAATAATTAGAAAGAAGAAACTATTTTGAAGCAATTTATAAAGTCAATGACGCATAAATTCAATTATTGTAAATTTACAACAACTGTTATTACGTATTAGAAGATAATTAAAAGATAATTAAAATTTAAAAACAAATATTACAAACCAATTAAAATCAGTTATATTTTATGAACAGTTTTGTAACAAATTGTTGGAAAGAGTTTGGAACAAATTCGCGGAAAAATTCTTATGTAATTTATATAAAGGCATAAATATTGCTAATAATGGTAATAATAATAAAAATAATGAGAATAAGAATTTTAATAATAATATTAACAATAATAAAAGTAATAAATTTATAAGAGAACAATAAATTCATATCTTGCAAAATAAGATTGAATTATAAATGTAATTTTCTTTGTGGATATAAGCTTATTATTTGTTAAGAATACAATAAAAAAATTGAGTAATCAAACCAGGATTTTGGTTAATCTAATAAAAACTTTATTTTATGTAAGCAAAATTGAAAAAAAAATCTGATTAATTTAAGCAGATTTCTAGTTAATCTAACTACAAGTCTCATTAAGATAATCAAAATTTTATTTAATATAAGCAGGATTTAGAAAATCCTGATTTATTTAACTAGATTTCAAGTTAATGATACTACAATTCTGATTGGAACAAAAGTTCTAATTAATCTAACCAGAATTTTCTTTAATATAAAATACAAATTTTATTTCAAAATATTTTTTTTTTTAAAAATTCTGAATAATTTAACCAGATTTCTAGTTAATCTAACTACGATTTAGATTATTCTAACCAAAGTTCTAAATAATCTAACCAGGATTCTCCTCAATATAACTAGATTTCTAGTTAATCTAACTACGATTTTCATAATTTAACTAGATTTCTAGTTAATCTAACTACAATTCTGATTATTCTAACCAGAGTTGTTAGTAATCTAACCAGGATTCTCTTTAATATAATAAAAAATATATTTTAAAAAAGGCTAAATTATTTAACCAGATTTCTAGTTAATGTAACCAAGATTCTGTTTATTCTAACCAGAATTATAATTAACTCTCTAAATCGGAATTAGTTAAAAATAACTAATTATTACTAAAATCGTGGCTGAGTTTTTGTTTCAGGACTTAGTGAAAAATAACTAATTATTATTAAAAAAAGGTAACTAAAAAATAATTAAAATTTGACTAATTGAATTACTAAACAGAATTTTGCTGAAATGTTAGTTTTTTGACACAATCTAAAAATCAATTTGACTAATAATCAGTTATTTTTTACTTAACGATTAGTAATTTAACTATTCGAATAAGTGACTGAGTTTTTGCTTTTGAAATTAGTTTGTTTAACTAATTCAGATTTACAGAGAATGTAACGAGGATTCTGGTCAAAACTAAACAATGCGTAAAAACTTAACTAATTTATCAATTATTAATTTAAAAATCTTAGATTTTACAATGAAAAATTAGAAGAAACAAATTTAGTGGCAATTATCTGAAAATGCAACTAATTAAAAAACAAAAAACAAAAGAAAATAATGATGCGTAATTTTAGGAAAATGTACAAATTTACGTTTCGGTATTTAGATTAGAAACGAGTGATTGAATACGCGTTGAGTAAATATTGTACTTCTTTAACATCTATAGATTATCCCAAACGCGAGGCGAAGAAAGTTTTCCCAGCGGTGGATTACGAGCACGCTACACGGAAGGCAGTAAACATCGCGATAATTACGTCGATTACGCATTTCTAGGAGATTCCCTTGCCGTAAGAATTAAATGGATATCTAACCTCCAACATAAAAGACTCGCGATATTTCAAACTGTTTAATCGACTAAGAAAAATGTTTTGTTAAATCAACAAAAAAGTCCATTGAATCATTAACATTTTTTCTTTAGAAAACTTTCCTTAATGAACAAATTATTGAAATAACACTCGATATTAAAATATCAATATTAAATCTGACTCGAGATTGTTAATTTTTCTATAATTATGAACATAAGTGGTTAATTATTAATTATAATACAATAACCAATTGATTTAAAAAAAATGAATATTTAAGTTAAGAAAGTTTCAAATATCTAAAACTAAATGTCTCATTTTATTATAATAAATCCAGTCTAAAGTTTTACGGAAAAATTGTTATGAAAAGTAATACCTTCTAATAGAGTAACGTAATGGATTTTTTCAACATTCCTCACATGTAAAATAATACTTTTCTTAACGTCCTTGAGACAGTTAAAGGACGTTTTAATGCAGAGATATAATTTCCAGTTATAAAATTTAATATTGCTTGCGGTTTTTTGGCAGGATAATTGTTAAATTGAAAAAGGAATTGCAACTCTTTGACAAGATTATTCGATACGCGCGCACACTTTTAAATTTAATTTAGGTTCTTTTTGTGTCTATAAATTTGCTCGCTCTTACGTTGCGACGAACATTAGAATAATTGTGAAAGTATTTACGTATTCACTATACAGAAAGCGTAAACTACGAGATTTAATTCACGCTCAAATTAAATTCAATTTAATAGGAAATACTTCTAATGGTCTTTATTGTTGTTTCCATTATGTTTATAAATTTTTAACATACTTCTAATTTCATCAAGATTTAATACTAAAATTAGGCAGTTTTTAATGATAAAAGAAAAATTTATACCGATACAAAAATAATAATAAATTATCGATTTAAAAATTATTACAATTTTTAATGATTTCTCTCAATAAGTATATATTTTGAAATACCAAAGAGAGAAATCTTTTTTTCAATTTGCCTAATGAACTACATCCTGGCTTTTAAATATTTTAGTTATAAAATATATATTTCCCATTGCTTTATGTATATGTTCAATTATAATTTATTTTCTCGTAAAGTAAAGTAGATCATTAAATGAAACAGGACTGTAAAATATCACGCTTGCTCGAACGATTATGAGTTTAACTCAATAATGCAATAATCTTAAAACAATTAGCGCTTTTTACGAACTTGTAATTATTTGTCAAAGAACCATAACAAACCCATTGTCCCGACAATGAATAAATTTTAGTCCTTTGGTTTTTTTTTTTTTCATTACGCTTCATTTCAGCTCATTATTGATTTTAACGTTATTTTACAGCACAACTAATGATAGAATTACGCATATCCTGTTTTTATAAATAGTAAATACACAAATAAGTTCGAGTTAGTCATTGATTAAATAAAATTCAGATCGTTAATTTTATCCAAGAAACTTTCTATCCCGGAATATTATAAATTTCACTATTTAGAAATTTGGAACTGAGATTTTTATAAATAAACTTGAAGCTATATATTTCGATTAAATTGCTTTGATATTTAATTAGTTTATGTTTTTGTGATTTATGATATATGAAGGGCGGAGATCCGGGTAAAATGCCTATTTGGGTAAATTGGCATTCGTTAATAACTTGGCCAAAAATAAATATTAAACATATTTGTTTTTATTAATGAAATAATAATCATTGTAAATTAAAAAAAATAATTAAAATTTGAGTTAATAATTGAAAAAATTATATAATATATCTTAAATAAAGAAAAGTTAAAGAAAATTTCAGAAAAATACTTGAAATTTACGGAAGTTCCTTAAAAAAAAAGAAAATAATTAAAACTTAGAGAAAATAAATGAAAAAAGATAAACGTAAATTAAAATTGAAAGGAACAATTTTTAATTAGAAATATATAATTAAAAACTTTTTGATAATTATGAAAGAGAACGAAAGTAATTGAAAATTGTAGAAAATATTATAAAACCTAATATCAATAATTAAAAATTGAATGAAATAATTGAAATGTCAGATAAATAGTTGAAAATTTTGGAAATTATAAAACAAATGAAAAAAATTAAAAATTAAAAGAGATAAATTTTGGAAAATAATTGAAAAATGATTCTAAAATTTAAAACTTGAAGAAAATAATTGAAATATGATAAAAACAATGATAAGTTGTAAAAAAATAAATGACATTTGAGAGAAATAATTGAAAAAATTACGGAATTTAAAAAAAAAAATAATTGAAATTTGAGAAAAACACATGAAGGTTTTAAAAATTAATTGAAAAAAAATGAGAATAATTGAAAATTGGATAAAAGAATTGAAGAGAACTAAAAATAATTCAAATTTACGATAATTAATCAAAAAAATTTGGACATTAAGAAAACAAATAAAAATAATTACAAATAATAGAAAATAATTGAAATATAGAAAAATACTTAACAGTTTTAGAAAATGAGAATAAAAATTAACAATCGGGGAAAATAATTACAAAATGATAAAATTAATTCAAAATTGAAAAAAATAGTTGAAAAATGCTGAAAATAATTTAAGAGTGAGAAAAATAATTGAAATATGATGAAAATAACTTAAATATGAAAAAAAGAAAACAGTAAATAAAAGTTGAGGAAAATAATTAAAAATTTAGAAAAATACTTAAAAATCTTAGAATATAATAAATTTTAGAAAATGATAATAATAATTAACAATCGAGGAAAATAATTGAAAAATGATTAAATTAATTCAAAATTGAAAAAAATAAGTAAAATATGCTGGAAATAATTAAAGATTGAGAAAAAAAAATTGAAATATGATAAAAATAATTTAAAAAAGAAAAATTAATACAGTAAATAAAATTTGACAGAAATAATTGAAAAAATCATTGAATATATGTTTAAAGTAAGAAAATAAAAACAAAATTATTTAACAAATTTTAATTAAAGGGAATTATTAAAAAATCACAGAAATAATCGAAAATTGATGAAAATAATTCAAATTTAAAAAAAAACACTTAAATATCTTAGAAATTAATAAATTTTAGAAACTGAGAATAATAATTAACAATCGAGGAAAATAATTGAAAAATGATACAGATTATTCAAAATTGTAAAAAATAAGTGAAATATGCTGGATATAATTTAAGATTCAGAAAAAAAATTGAAATATGATAAAATTTAAATATTAAAAATTAAAGCAATGATAAAAATTTGAGAGAAATAATTGAAAAAATTATAGAAAATATGTTTAATGAAAAAAAATAATTACAAAATTACTTAAATACTTTTAATTAAAGATAATTATTAAAAAATCGCATAAATACTGGAAAATTGATTAAAATAATTGAAATTTTTGAAAAATACTGAAAAATCTTAGAATATAATAAATTTTAGAAAATGATAATAATAAACAATCGAGGAAAATAATTGAAAAATGATGAAATTAATTCAAAATTGAAAAAAAAATAAGTGAAATATGCTGGAAATAATTTAAGATTGAGACAAAAAATTGAAATATGATAAAAATAATTAAAATATGAAAAATTAAAACAGTAAATAAAATTTGAGAGAAATAATTGAAAAAATAATAGAATATATGTTTAAAGTAAGAAAATAAAAACAAAATTCAAATTAAAAAAAAAATAATTAAATATCTTAGAAAATAATAAATTTTAGAAACTGAGAATAATAATTAACAATTGAGGAAAATAATTCAGAAATGATACAAATTATTAAAAATTGAAAAAAAAAGTGAAATATGCTGGAAATAATTTAAGATTTAGAAAAAAATTGAAATATGGTAAAAATACTTTAAATATGAAAAATTGAAATCAGTAAATAAAATTTGAGAGAAATAATTGAAAAAATTATAAAAAATATGTTTATAGAAAGAAAATAATTACAAAATTACCTCAATACTTTTAATTAAAGATAATTATTTAAAAATCGCATAGATACTGGAAAATTGATGTAAATAATTGAAACTTCAAATAAATAATTGAAATTTTTGAAAAAAATGCAGAAATAATTAAAATTATTAGAAATTGAAGAAAATAATAGAAAAATTGCAAAATTTATTTTTAAGCGAAAGAAAATATGTGATAAATCGTTTAAAATATAAAAAATTGATGACAATAATCTAAATTTGTGATAATAACTGCAAAAGGAAATTAATTGAAAAATAATGAAAATATTGAAAGATGGTGAAAATCATTGCAAAATAATAAAAAGAAATTAAAATTAAACAAAATAGTTCAAAGTTCAGGAAACTAATTCAGTAATTATGAAAATGATTAAAAATTGAAGGTAATAATATGCAAAATGACAAAAATAATGGTAAATTAAAAAAACTAATTTAAATTTGTTATGAATAATTTAAAATTTAGGAATAAATAATTATATTGAATTAATGTCAAGAGAAATATAATTAAAATTGAAAAAGTAATTGAAAAAGGTAAACAAAATAATTAAATTTGAAGAAGGTAAATTTAAGATTTTGGGAAACAATTTAAAGATAAGTAAAAGAAATAAAAATTGCAGAAAATAATTAAGAAATTATAAAAATAGTTTAAAATTCAAATTTAGTATATTTGAAACGTGGATTAATTCAACTTTTAATCAATGCAAGTTCACATTAACTGAAATTTGAAGAAATTAAAATTGCTATAATTTTAAAATTTGAGAACATGTTAAAAAGGTGAAACATGATTTAAAATTTTAAAAGAAAAAAACATCTATTCAAAAAATCATATATAATTGGGGCCCCATTTTCCTGTTTGCCCCAGGGCCCTTGTCCTCCCTGTTACGCCACTGTTAAAAATTTAGGTTTCTAAACACCTTGATTATTGCATTTGCATTAATAATAATTATAATAATTGTTCCTGTATTAAAAGGTGAAAATATTAATATTTCTTTATAATATTAATAAGTTGATTCATTCTAAAAACAAATAAACGAAACTTTTTTACTGTTATCCTTATTTTTAAATTATTTTTGTCTCGTCAGTTTACCCGAAACTTATCGAAAATGGCAATTCTCAATCAAGATATTTTAAAAATAATTTTTACTACGTTATCTTAAAAAAATTCATTAAATAATTCTTATTTAATTGTCAGAGACTTTATTTTATTTTAATATGGTTTATATTTTCGAAAAATACCATTAAATATTTTTTTTACTCCAAACTTTTGCAAAGAAATTTTGTCCGTTTCTTCCTTAATTGGAATGGAAAAAAGTGTGGAAACATCTTTGACAGTGATATTGTAGAAATTTAATTAACTATTTGTGAGTGAAACGTGATGCCACGCAATACAAGCACATTATGAGGAAAAACGTCACAGTTCTGATTAGTGTAGGTAAATGAACGGAGAAAAGACAGTGAGAACATTAATTATTATCAACTTTTACATCCTGCAAATTCAACAGGAAATATTAAAGTCCATCCAACAATAATACATACATAATTTCATATTGTGTGCCACCGCACATAATGACAATTATTTCATAACCGCAAAACTCGGTTTCCTAAAACCAAGAAATTACCAGTAAGAAATCTTTAATTTAATTGAAATCGCTATCAAAATTGCACATGTTTGTAATTATTTCTAATTAAGAATTTAAACAATTAAAGCTTAATAACTCAATTCACGTAACGCACCGGATTCCAACTAATCAAACTCAATTTCCGCTTTTTATTGACGTTATTTATTGTAAATTTAATTTAAAAATTATAGTTTTTCAACATTTTACGTAGGTTTGAATTGTTGATAAATGATAATTTACGAGATATGAGAAACAATTTTCAATGAAATTATAGTCATTCTTCTTTTTCTTTGCAATCCTTTTTTTTTAAATCTATTTTGCAAAATAAAAGCGCGATTCATTAAGATAAATTTTAGTTTGAAGATTTTTGTGGCAAATGAATTTAATTGTGAGTAATGGGAATCCGACAAGGTTATTTGTAATTGTGTATTGAGTTGAGAACAGCAAGTCAAAATTTGGTCTGAGGAGGTGGATAAATTACTTTAGAGTCCTTGTCAGAGATATAATCTAATGATATATCCATGCAGGATACACGAGTCGGTCGGGCATTGGTGCACACGGCCTACGTGGCTATGTGCTAGTTTTCACTTTCAGTTGAGCTCTTAGTGCTGGCCTGGGCCTGGCCCTTTTGCCAACTTCATCGCCATTACCCAGCAGTGTTAGAACTAGTGAAAGGTGACTTGCAAGTATTTTATTTCCCAATCGACCATTCGAACGTATGGGATTTTGCGCGACCGCCCTTGTTCTCGATTCGGTTTCCTTTTTTTCAGAAATGCTTCCAGAGAACGGAAGTTTTGATTCTTGATCAAACAACCAACCGTCAATGCGATTATCAATTTTTCTTTATCTAATCTCATTTTTTACTTGCATTTTTAAGCAATCTCAATTCTACTTCTTTTTTTTCTTATTATTATTATTATTATTATTATTATTATTATTCAGGGTGGCCACGTGTCAGTAAAGTCAAAGAAAAGTTTTTTGTCAGGAAAATTAAAAAAATTGAGATGAACCATAGTGCGGTCAAAGTTACTATTTTTTTTGACAAAAATCTCTAAACAACTCAAATATGAATCGATTCTTTCTTTTTTTGAAAATAGGGGAGAGTGAGGCAAAACCGCTAGGTTTATATTTATTGATGCACAAAATTTTAACTATACGTTCAATTAGAGTAATTTTTGTTTGTTACACTGATGAAACTAACCAGTAACAGATTTTAATAGTCGTTGTTACATTTATCATAATCATAATTACATTATTTAGTTGTTTTTCAAAAAGATTCAAACTAGCGGCTTTGTCCTAAATGTTGGGGCAAATACGTTTTTGCTAATATTATTATTCCAAATATAATAGGGTAATGGCACCAGTGAAAGAACTGCCACCAGTGAAAGAACAAATTGAACATTTTCCATAATAATTTAAAAATTATAGTTTTTATTCTGTTAATTATTATGTTTTTAGGGACTTAATTACTTCTAAACCTTGTATATAACATAGCATCAGATTTAAAATGCAGATTACTTTCAAAAATAATTATTTAAAAATTTAGTAGGTTACGTATACCTCGTACTAAAAGAACATCGCTCTGAACACGTCATTTTCATTTTTATATTTCTTCTATAAAAACTGCTTTAATTGATGTCTTTTTTTTCTAAATTAACTTAAGAATTTCTCTAAATTATTTTCTTTGGTAAAAAAACTCAATTATTCATCAAATATTATTATTAAATGGAAATTCCTTTACTGGGTTTGCATTTGATCACTTTCCAGTGAAAGAATTTCATTTATTTGCATGCAAAAGAACAGTCCGAAGTAGCTGACAAATGATATAATATTTGACATTGCAAGTAATCAAAACATAAACAAAGAAATTGGTTAGAAGTGGTTAAACACTTAAAACGCTATTTTAGGGTACTCAGTCCAGAAAATATTCATAATAGTAAGTTTTGAACTTAATTTTACAACATTTGTGAATTTTTTTCTACCACAATCTGTATTTTTATGCATTAATTTAACATAAATAATATTTGTTCTTTCACTGGAGGGATCCAAATTCTTTTACTGGTGAACGTGTTCTTTTACTGGTGAAATAGGTATGTTTCACTTATTAATTAAAATTTTTAATTATGATTCACATTTATATAATTTAAATTTGACCGTCATATTCTACACTTAAGAAATTATTGAAAAAAAATTTACCAGACCATTTTCGGTATTTGCATTCAAAAAGAATTAATGATAAAAGTATACAATTCCTTAAATGTTCTTTCACTGGTTCCGTTACCCTAAATGGTCTAAAATATATACTAAAGAATATTTATTGGTGCAATAATTATAAAACATAAACATTTTACAGATTTTTAAATAGATTTAATCCACTTTATTGAAAATAATGAAGACTTGTATTTTTAACCTCATATTTTCAATTTGATTGTTTTTTATTTTGTTTCAAAATCTACTTTATCAACTTTACAAAAATAGAGTGTTATTTAAACAACCACGCGAAAATATGATTAAGTAATAATGCTTATTTAATATTCAAAATGCATAATTTTTTTTTCAAATTAGTAGTAAATGCTAAGAAATAATTTAAAAATTAAATAATAATAATAATAATAATAATTCATGAGGTAAATTTTATGGCCTTTGGTCATTAATTTTAAAATTAAATTAAATTAAATAAATTTTTTAAAATTAATGACCAAAGGCCATAAAATTTACCTCATGAATTTCTATAAAAAAAGGTCTACAACATATCCAATATAATTTAATAATAATAATAATAACAATAAATTTGATAAAGAAAAATACTTCTTTGTTTTGATGAAAAAATGCAGGTTGACAGTTGATTAACATGAAGTTTCCATCATTTAAAATAACATAATAATGCAGTTTTTAATATTCAATTGTTTTTTATGAAATATTTTTCAAGCGTCTTTGCCCCAAACGACAAAACTTTTTTTAATTTAAAAGTTTATATATTTAGATTACAAATTAAACCTGGGTTTCAAAGAGATTGTGTAGATAAATCATTACTCTACTAGAATATGAAAATTTCAATTTTAAATGCTTACAATTTACATTCAAAGTTACTTTTTTTAATCAGTATAAATTTCATCTCAGACTTGTAAAATCGATTTTTTTCTTAATAAATATATATATAGTATTTATTTATATATTTCTTAATATATTTCTTAATAAATTTTATATTTTCAAGATTTTTTTTTTTTTAACAATAGTTCCAGTTATAAATATGATAAACTTTAAACATAAGTTGAAACGTTCTAGAAATAAGGGAGATATTTTGAAAAACGTCTTTGCCCCGCTTAGCGGTTTTGCCCCACTCTCCCCTACTTATAAATATTTGTACAATAATGCTTAACTACTAAAAAAGCAAGACTTTTATTAGTAACTAAAAAAACATTAATAACTTTTAAAAATGTAAAACATTATTTTTTGAGAAAGTAATTTTAAGATTTTTCGATATCAGAAACTATTTACACCAAAGTAAATTATATATTCTATACACAAAACTTATCTAAACTATTTTTAAATAGTTCTAGTTACTAACCAACAATTTTGATTTGTTTAAACAATCTTAGTTAAACAAATTCATAACTTCAAAAGCTTTCCTTACTTAGATTTCGTTTATTTTTTTTTTAATTAATTAATTACTATAATAATTAAAAGATCTTTTGAGGTTATTTATTTGTTAATTAAGATTGTTTAGACAATCTAAAAATTGTTTGTAAACATTCTAAATTTTATTAGGACTGTAGGCCAATAGTGACAAATTAATTTTACAAAAGAAACGAATTCTAAGTAAGTAATTAAATCTTTTGAAATGATTATATCGAAATACCTTGAAATCTCTCTAAAAAAATGATTTTTTATATTTTTAAAAGTTATTAACATCTTTTTTAGTTAATATTAAAAGCCTGGATTTTTAGTGCCAACTTAAGCGTTATAGTTTAAACATTTATGAGATTTAAAAAATAAACATTAAAATTGGTTTATTTTTGAGTTGTTGGCAGATTTTTGTTTTTGCTCTGGATAAAAAAATTTTGGTCAGGGAATTTCGTTGTAAAGTCAGTAAAATGTCTGGGAAATGACAGGGAAATTGATAAACTCTCTAAATCTGAATTAGTTAAAAATAACTAATTTATAAAAAAAACTCAGTCATTAATTCGAATAGTTATATTTCTACTAATCATTTAGTAAACTAAACTACCGGACATAATTGTGGGACCACCCATTTTGAGATGCACTAAAAACGTCTCTAAGCGTAAAAAGTATGAAAACCAAAATTATGTTCTTATTTTCTAAAAGATAATAAAATTCTAAGGAGAATAAGATCTAAAACAAGTTATTTAGTTAATATTTCCATTAGGCTCTTTACATGTGAAAAAAAAAGTAATCCTGCAAGTGGTCCTTCAATTTTAGTGCTATTCAGCAAAATTATAGTTCTATATATAGGACTATAATAGTATACTAGAGGTAATTCGACCCCAAAGGATTTTTCAAAATATTGAAAATTGTGAGAGTTATAGCAGTTTGAATTTTAATGGTACTTATTTTTCATTTATCGACAACTTCATTATTATTAAACCGATTTTAATAAATCTAACGCCAATTATCAGGGAATGTTGTGTATTTTATGTTGATTGTAGACCGAAAATTAAATTTTTTAATTTGGACCAGAAAAAAGTGTAAATAAACATTTATTTGCATTTTTTATCAATTTTGACCCTTTTTATTTTATTTGTTAAAACATAATATTATTCCTTGTTCTTTCATCTTTAGTTTAAAAAAGCAAAAAAAATCTTGGAGATTTGATTAGATCCGGAGATATCGGCATTTTTAGAAGATTAAATTACTGTAATTTAGAGAGAGAGAGAGTGTGTTAAAGTTTGCATAACATTCATTTATTTTTTATTGAAATATTTTTTCGCCTCTTTGTTCATGAGAATTTGAGGTACCATCTTAAAAAAGAATGATATCTTAGGACCGAATAAAGTTTTCAAAGTGCTTTTTTTTAAACTTTATATTAAAAAATTGGGTATAATTTTGTGTTTTAAAAAATAAATTAAACAGGGATAAAATTGAGTAAAAGGCAAATTTATATTGCAATTTCTTTCTTTTTATTTTATAATTTCTTAAAAAAATTAATATTTTTGTCTACAATTGACATAAAATATACAATATTCGCTATAATAATTGAGGTTGGATTTATTAAAATCGCTTTAATAATAATCAAGTTATCGATAAATGAAAAATAAGCAACATCAAATTTCAGATTTCTATAACTCCCACAATTTTCAATATTTTGAATAATTCTTTGGGGTCGAATTACCTTTAGTAAAGAACTATAATTTTGCTGAATAGCACTAAAATTGAGAAATAAAATTACCTCTGAAATAATTACCGTTTTTTAATGTTCTAAGGCTTATTTTAATGGTAATTTATTATAGAATTGACATTAATTATAAGGCCATATCTCAGAAACGTTTAACTTTTATGTCCCCGGGATATATCTAAATGATTCTGATATATTTTTTGTTGATTTTTGTTTTAAAATGTTAATTATAATATGAGCTATCTCTTCCAATTGATATTACATAAATTTCTTGCTTAAATAAGGGCCTATTAATTTTTAAATTTTTGACTTAACTCTTGCGAGTCTATCTAATCCTAGTTTTAAATGTTTTAAGTGATAAAAAAGAAAAAAAGAATAAGAATTAATGACTCTATGTCAGAGAAATTTAAAGTTAATGGAATAAGGATTAATTTTACACAAAGCAAATATAAAATTTTATTTATCTTAGAAATTATGACCTCTCAAAAATTGGCCCTCTATTTTAAGCATTTTGACTATAATCACACTGAGAAAAATGGATTTTTACTTGAAGGTTTCGCCCATAAACATTAACGTGAAGTTTTTTTTTCCTAAAAAATGCAAGCTGTCAAAATTTGACCAAAAAAATGTTAAAAATTATGATCGGTTTTTTAACAGAAAAATATTTTTTAAAATTCAGCTAAATAAATAATAAACTCTAAATAATATTAAGTTTCATATATTTTACAAAATTATTTTTCTGTTAAAGACAATCATAATTTTCAACATTTTTCTGCTCCAACTTTGACAGTTTGTATTTTTTAGAAAAAACATAACACGTTAATTTTTATAATTAATGTCAATTCTATAAGAAATTACTATTAAAATAAGCCTTATAACATTAAAAAACGTTAATTATTTCAGAAGTATTTATCAATTTAATAAAACAATAAAAATCACTGTTTTATTTTTAAATATCTAATGAAAATATTAACTAAATTGCTTCATTAAGAACTTATTCTTCTTAGAATTTTATTAGCTTTTAGAAAATGAGAACAAAATTTTAGCTTTTATACTTTTTACGTTTAAATACGTTTTTCATGCATCTCAAATAAATTAAAAATATAGAAGTTAATAAATTGGAGAAGTTATTATAAAAAAAATGTTTAATGCAAAAAAAATGAAAAAACAAGAATTATTTTACCAATTTTGAACCAATTATAAATTTTACACAGGTCAATCGATTTATTTTGAGATAAGAAATATAATTTTTGTATTCATTAAGGTCTATTTTTATCATTGAAAGGAATTTTGGGGAAAAACGATTTTTATCGATGAAAAATTTTTGCGAAATTATACCTATTTTTTTAAAAAAAGAGAATGTTAAAATGTAAGAATTTAATTCTTTTTATTTTTTAAAAATGCATCGATTAGGCTATTAGCGAATCATCTAGTACAATTTTATCAAAAGTTATTAACATTTTAAACATATAAAAATTTTAAAATCCTGTTTTTTAATAATTTAGTTTTTATTTTTTATTGAAAGTTTTAATATATTTTCATCAACTTGTAGTTGATTATAATAACACATCGAATGAGCTATTCACGAACTTTCTAGTATAATTCTGTTTAGAGTTATCATGATTTAAAAAACGGAGAATTTTGAAAAATAATCATTCTTTTAATTTCTTGTCAGCTTATACGAATTTAATAAAAAAATACTTTCTACCCATTTTGTAGACAATTTAGAAAAACATCAATTTTTGTTTCTTAAGGTTTAAACTTTTCTTTGTTTTGTAATTTTCTTATTTATTCATAATTCTGAAAATTCTGATTAATTACATTTTAAAATCCATTCGAAAGAATATGTCAAAAAACGCGGAAAAAATTGTCACCACTGAACATCTTAGATTTTGATAAGTTAAAATTTCACTCGTCTTTAAAAATACTGTGAATCATTAATTAAGTCATCATAAATAAAATAAATAGAATAAAAAATAGAGAAACAGAACATAAAATAAATTAATAGAACATAAAATAAGTCAACATAAAAATATAGTTCACCTATATCGCATTATTGTCTCATTATTACCACAACTTGTCAATATAAAATTGAGATTGTTTATCTCATAATGCACGAGTATGAAAGCAATTAATTCTTAAGTTATTACACTGTATCACAATTCTTGCGAAAATAAATTATTTTGCAATATATGTACCTTGTAATTTAAGATTTTGATAAGATACATTTGACTTTGTTTAATTTTAGTTTAAATTATCTTTCATCTATGGACATAAAATTAGTGATGTAAATTTTAACTGCATCTCACTTTCAATACTCAGAGACAATTGAAACTTGATTTAATTTTCTTTCAGGCTTTCTGTGTTTTAAATTTTCTTTTTTTTTATAAATAATATCTTTAATGTTTGAATTGTAAATACACTATGTTTATTTGGTTCAAATAAAAATGTTTTTAATCCTTATTTTATGGAAATAAATTTTTTATAACTTGGATATATGTGTATAAATGTTTAAATAAATTATGCATATGTTTTTAAATATTTATAAATTATGCTTGATCTACATGAACATAAATTTAGTTTATTGTGACACATAGTGAAAGGATGAGCAAGTACCTAAATCGAGGGAAACCAGGAAGAAATACTTCAGCATAATTACAAAGGGAAACTTACACTTAATTAATTAGCATTTGTCTTAAAAATTCTAATGATCTCATCGTAAACGCCATAAGAAAATTATTAACATATTACATCACTATAAGCACACGAAACTGCCCTATTTTCATTCTTTTTAGTCAATAACTATATTTTTATAATTTTTTAACAATAAATTTCTATTTAATAATTTTATTAATATTTAACCAATTTTACTAAGTTAAAAAGCTTAAAAAAATAAATTTAAAATAATTAAATAATTGATTAAATTAAAAAGTTTATAAAAGCTTTTTTTTAACTAAAATTAAATTTGTAAATAGCGACCCTGAAAACCCGTTTTCATGAATTTAAATCAACTTTTTGTAATTTTGTCCAACATATTGGATCCATCATTTTAAATTCTTAAAATCTAACTTTGGATTCGTTATCAGAAACGAAAACTCCTAAGTAATAATTTTCACCAGCAGATCTAAGTTTTTAAATTTTGTCCGACATTTTGAATTTTTTAACCGATTCCGTAAATCTGTTAAAGTTTTTTTTTCGGTGATAAATGAAACTTTTAAATTAACATCATATTAATAAATGTGTGCACTTTTTATTTTAGACGCCATATTGAAGCCGCCATTTTTAATTTTAAAACTGTAACCAAGAAGATGAAAATAACTTATCATCGTTAAATTAATAATCTTCAATTAATAAATTTAATCATAGAATAAAATAAAAATATATTAACTAATAAAGCAATAATAAACTTTAATAAATAAGGTTCAAAAAGTGATATTTCGTGCATATTTTTGCATTCGTTAATGCGATATATTTTCTATTTTTAATGACACAAAAAATGCGTCTAATTCGATGCATTGAGGAAGTGCACATTTGATTATTAAGAATACACCTAAGTATTTATGTACGTAATGTACGTCATAATAGGTACGCATATACCTATATTTATCGAGTTGAGGTGATCTGCTCAGCTCTCAGAGAGTGATCACCGAGAAATGGCATTCCTCCCGAACTTCCGCCTTTTTAATGTCTCAAGACAATTTAAATTTATTTCTTTATTAAGATATAATTTCGTATTTGTAAGCAAAACCAAGAATTTTGAAAAAAATGTTGTTTTTTTTTTGTTTCTTCGGGAGATTTCACCGTCAATAGATACAATTACACTGTTTAAAAGAGAAAGTACTTTATACGTCTAAACCACAAATAAAGGTAACCGGTCACATGTTATGTATAGATTAGAGTAATAGTTCAAAAATGGAAATTTATTTGTATTGCTGTTTTCAACCCTTTCTATTTTTTTTTCAATACTTTGTCATTAACAACTTTATTTAACTTTCTATTTTTTGTAAATTGCTTTTTTGTAATATTTTAATTCTGGTTTTTAACTCTATTTTTCGTTATAACTCTGTTTACGTTTTATATAACGCTTGTTTTCATTTAACCACTTTTATTTGTTTTCGGTTTTTGACAAATTCGTTTTGAAAATTGTTTCTTTATAAATATAAAATGATCGATTAAAAAAAAAATAGAGTGGATTTTTCAATTTTTTTGAGAATTTGGCGCAATTTCTGAGCAAACTGTTTAGGTTGTTTATCACGAAAGTATCGACATTTAGCTGAATATACGAAAGCGAGAGTTAAACTTATTTAAAAGTGAACAAGTTTCTAATATGAATGCAACTCGCACAACACTTATCTGTCGTCTCCTTGCTCATGGAAAGTAGTTTTTCCTGTATCTAATTTAAAATCGAACTTCATTAAAATAAGTTCAACTGAGGAGGGAAATCGTGAACGATTAATTTATCATTGCATAATCTAAATTGTACAATTAATTGCCTTCCAAATTTGTTGACCTTTTTTAGTCTCAAAAACATTATGTGAATTTAATGTATATAGAATATTAAAATTGTCAGGATAAGAAATTGAAGTTAAAATTTTAATTTGGGAATTTAAAAATTAATAAATAAAAGTAAAATTAAAAAAAAACATTATGGAGAGTTACAGGGTGAATTTATTGTCGATATTAAAAAGTAAAAATATAAATTAAGAACAAAAATTAAAAGTAATATAATTAAAAATAACAATTGAAGACAATAACTAAACGGAAAAATTAAATACAATAATGAAAAATAAAAATTAAATACAGAAATTAAAAGCAATAATTAAAACCAATAATCAAAGACAATATAATTGGAAACAATAATTAAACACAAAAAGTAATTGACAAAAAAAAATTAAGGAACTCAAATTAAAAAGAAAAATTAAAGGCAAGAATTAAAAAGATAAATAAAGAACAAGATTTAAAAACGAAATTTAAAAAGAAAAATTAAGAACCCAAATTAAAAAGAAATACAAATTAAAATTAAAAATATAAATTAAAATAAAAAGTAAAACAAACAATAAGAATGGAAATTGTAAACAACAATTAAAAACAATAATTAAAAGCGATAATTAAGATGAATAATTAAAATCAAAAATTAGAAATTGGAAGAAAAAAAGGAAAAATTAAAAACTGTAATTGAGAATAATAAAAAAAATTGAAAACAAGATTTAAAAACATGGACTAAGAACATAAATAATATAAGAAAATAAAAACAAAAATTACAAGCAAAAGTCAAATTGATTAATTAAACTTTCAAAGAAATGTCGCCTTTAAGGAATAATAGACGTTTTGAATTTTTTTTTGATATAATCACAAAAAAAGTAGAATAAAATAAAAATAATGAAAATTTTAATTTAATTTTTGACGCTTTTTTTCTGATAATAAAAATTATAGATAGAAGTAGAGTAAATTTAAAGATGTATAAAACCTTTGAAACCGTCATTGATATAATATTAAACAAAATTTTTAATTCAACAACAATTTTTATATAAATTTTGTTCTTTATGAAAATTTGGAAGGTAAAATGTGAATGTACAAATCACGTGTGGGGAGGGAGTTGAATTTTTATAACGTTATATTTTTTAAATCTCTTATGTACTTGAAGGAAAATAGAGAATGTAAATGTTAAAAACTGGTTTTAAAGGTTCGAACTTGTTTCTATTTTTGTTTATCTGATTTTTAAAAATTTGATAGTTTAAAAATAATGAATGTAATAATAAAAATAATAACAACAATAATAATAATATAATATTTTAGTATTTTTATTTATTTTAATTTATTTTAATAATATTTTAATGCTTTAATAATAATAATAAGAATAATAAAAATACTATTAATAACGATAATAATATCAATAATAATAATAATAATAAATAACTAGAGAAAAAAATTAAATAAAAAGAAAATAAAAAGAATTAATAACTAAAGAACAATAAAACAAAAATTTATTAACTGAAGAAAACAGCAAATTAAATCTAAATTTTAAATTTAGATAAGGTATAGTTGACCCTAACCTCTTTCTAAATAGGGTAAACTTAACCCTATAACCTATTTCTTTTTAAAGGTATAAAAATTATCTCTCTAAATCTGAATTAGTCAATTAGTCACTAATTTAAGTAAGTAATATTTTCACAAGTTTTTAGTAAAATTTTACTACTTGATTTAGTAGATTTTACTTTTCTGACTATACTTTAAATCAGAATTAGTAATAATTTACTAATTTAATAGTAAAATCGTGTAGGCGTTTTATTTCTTCCAATTAGAAAACAATTATTAATAATTAGTAAAAAATTATTAACTTACAATTAGTAATCAAATTTGACTAATTAGTAGTCAAAATCGACTAAAATATTTAGAAAACAAATCTAATTTATTTAATGGTTTTTACATAACCTAAAAATTACTTTAATTAATATGGATTATTTTTTTTACTAAACTATTAGTTGTAGAATTACTATTTGATGTAAATGAGTTTCCAATTTGAAATTAGTTGTTTTTGTTTAGATTTAGTAAATAAGATGTAAGTAAAATTGTACTACTGCAAATAGTAGAGATTCTCATTAATTTGAAGTAGTAAGTCACTTTTCACCGATTTAGACTAAGATTATTTTTTTATTGTTATTATTATTTTATTATTATTGCTTTTATTGATTCTAGTTGTTTATTTATCATTACATCACCTATCTATTTACCATTTTTAAACAAAACATAAAATTGTCAAATTTTCAATAAAAATTATAAATAAATCATAAAATTATCAAATTTAGATATAAATTATAAAAAGGTCACAAAACTAACAAAATTTATCAAATTATTATTCTCATCAAAAATAAACAAAAGATAAACAATATTTCATTTTCAAGTTTCAAATCAACAAACCAGTACACAAATTTATTTTCCTTCGACTTGGGACATTTTCAAGAGTGCTCCTTTAATTATCGTAAATTTCGTTTAGTTGTATGCAAAATATAAACGCAATTGAAGCTCGAGTTGTTAATTAACATAAATTTCCTGCGTCAATCAGTTTCAACCAATAAAGTAATGGTACTTGATTTTCACTTGTCACCGCGCTTATTCACTTCACTTTCCCTCTCAACCCTTTCAATTATGAATGAATAATAAATTCATCTATTTTCCTTTGTTCAGTTCATAAACACTTTCGATTTTCGTTTCCCGAATAATTTTCGTCGATTCACAATTCGTGGTCACAACTTTTGTTGTGTTTTTTATCACCTCACTATTAAATCTCACGTGTAACACTTTGACGATATTTCGATGTTTTTTTTTTAATTAATAGAGAAAATTAAAAATCCTTTGATTTTTGATGTTTTAAGAATTCATTCCATCAGAAAATGTATATTATTTTTCTATTAGAACAAATCTGTTCTATTTTTCTATTGGATAGAATACATTTTCTAATGAATTTATTCTTTTCGTTCGGATTTTTTTTCTGTTAGAAATATATTATACATTATGTGCTTTCTAACAGAAGATCAAAGGGATTTTTCATTCTCTGGATTAATTAAAAAAAAAAAGTAAATAATACACAATTGGCCTAGAAGATTTGGTAAAATTTCGTAATCCAAGCGAGTTGTAAACTCACCTGCAAAGATTAGAACCCACATGGCGTGGAAAAGTAAGTGACGAGAACGTTGAGAGAATGTTCGCTAGAAATGAACACCTCATGGCTTTATAGGGGAAAGGCTGCGCTTGATTCAGGTGGGGTAGTTAGCCACTTTTCTGCATATATGAACTCTTAAATGCACCTTTGGGGAGCAATAGGACAACCTTACAATGACGTCAATGACAATTGTCTGCACTACTTTTACGACTTAACTGATCCTCAAGGACTGTGCAAGAAAGAATTTTCAATTTACTGTTTTATCTAGTCATTTGTTACATTTAGAGTATTCTAGGCCAAATTTTATCATTTTCTCATCTCTGACTTTTAGAATTTATTTTTTTTTACTTGAAACCATCCTCGACGATTTTTTCTTTAACAAATTATTGAAAAATTACTTTACGGTTTTTGGAAAAAAGATATTTTTCATGAAGAATAGTTTTAGAAATGTAAATTTTAGGGACGGTTAAAATTCTACATAATTAAATTCTGGAATAGAAAATTCTACACTTTAAATTTTACTTTAAAAAATTTCTTGGAGTGAGTTTTCACTCCTCGAAGAGTGGAAATTGAGCCACTCTAATCAGAGTGAGAAATTCACTCTAAACGAGTGAGATCTCACTTCTGTAGAGTGAAAAATTACTCTAAAAAATTTCTTGGAGTGAGTTGTCACTCCACAAAGAGTGGAAATTGAGCCACTCCAATCAGAGTGAGAAATCCAATCTAAACTAGAGTAACATTTCACTTTTATCTGAGAGTGAATTTCTACTAGCATCGGAGTGAAATTTCACTCTATGAGAGTGTAATCTTACTCTTTTAGAGTGGATTGCTCATTTTTTTCGAGTGGATCAATTTTAACTCTTCGTGGAGTAAAAACTCACTCCAAAACATTTGAAGATGTTTAATAAAACATTAATATTCTCTAAATTTCTAGGAGTGAGTTGTTACTACAATCAGAGTGAAAATTGAGTCACTCCAATCAGAATGAGAAACTTACTCTAAAAGAGTGAGGTCTCAGTCTTAAAGTGTAAAATTTCACTCCAGTACGAGTGAAAATTCACTTGAAAATTAGAGTGACGTTTTACTTTTTGCTTTGAGTTAATTTCTAATCGAATAGGAGTAAACTTTCACTCTATAAGAGTGAGATCACACTATTTTAGAGTGAGTTGCTCAATCTTTTTGAATCAATTTTCACTCTTCGTGAAGTAAAACTCACTCCAAGAAATTAAGATAGTACAAAAGACTACACATTAAAACTATGAAATAAG
The DNA here is from genome assembly GCA_037103525.1 of Ganaspis brasiliensis. Taxonomy (NCBI): domain Eukaryota; kingdom Metazoa; phylum Arthropoda; class Insecta; order Hymenoptera; family Figitidae; genus Ganaspis; species Ganaspis brasiliensis. The sequence continues at coordinate 319,053 of JAZKLR010000256.1, read as the reverse complement.
AGTTTTTATAATCTATCAGAATTTTTTGCTTCTTCAGTTTTCGCACCAGAAAGAGTAAAAATTGAGCCACTCAAATCAGAGTGAGAAACTTACTCTAAAAGTGTTAGATTTCACTCTTATACGTAGAGTGAATTTTCACTCCAAACAAAAAGTGAACACCCACTCTAATTTTTGAGTGAATCTCTACTCGAATTGGAGTGAACTTTTAGAAACCCACTTTTAGAGTGAGTTTCTTACTCTGACTAGAGTGACTCAATTTTCACTCTTTGTGGAGTGAAAACTGAATCCAAGAAATTTAGAGAGTACAATAAGATATTTTATAATACAGTAATATAGAACCCAACGTAGTTAAATTTTGCAAATTTATACTCTACACTCTCTAAAGTTTTTGGAGTGGATTTTCACTTCACAAAGACTGAGAATTCAGCAACTTTAATCAGAGTGAAAAATCTACTTTAAAAGAGTGAGATTTCACTCTTACAGAGTAAATTTCCACTCTATTTCGAGTGAAAATGTACTCCAAGCAAACAGTGAATTCACACCTTTCAGTGGAAATCCACTTTAAAATTAGAGTGACATTTCATTTTTTGATTAGAGTAATTTTCCACTCTATAAAAGTGAGATCTTACTCTTTTAGAGTGGGTTTCTTACTCTGATTGAAATGTCGCTCAATTTCCACTCTTCGTGGAGTGAATTCACTCCAAGAATTTTAGAGAGTAGAGATTTAATATTTAGAATTTAATGTGTAGAATTTATCATTGTAGTCTTGAAATTTGTTCAATTTTAAATTGTAGAATTTGATCATGTAGGATTTAATGTTAATGTTTCTCTCTAAATTTCTTGGGGTGAGTTTTCACTCCACGAAGAGTGAAAATTGAGCCACTCCAATCACAGTAAGAAACCCACTCTAAAAGACTAGACGTTAAATTGTACACATTAAATCTCTACTCTCTAAATTTCTTGTAGTGAGTTTTCACTCCACGAAGAGTGAAAATTGAGCCACTTCAATCAGAGTAATAAACCCACTCTAAATAGTGAATTTTGACTCCAATTCAAGCAGAAATTTATTTCAAGCAAAAAGTGAACACTCACTCTAATTTTTGAGTGAATTTTCACTTGAATTGGAGTGAAATTTTACTCTATAAGATTAAGGTTTTACTGTTTAGAGTGCGTTTCGCATTCTCAATGATGCAGCTTAATTTTCACTTGTTGTGGAGTGAAAACTCACACCAAAAAATTTAAAGAGTACACTAAGATTTTTGATAAAACATTAAAATTAAACCCTACGTAGTTAAATTCTACAATTTAAAATTTTACACATTATTTAAACTGTTCATTGATAAATTCTACAAGACGAATTATACTCCTTTAAAATCTTTACATAACTTGTATTTTAAAATGTAATATTATATTAATTATAACAAAATTTATATTTTAATATTATCTTTATTAAACTTTGCACAATTAAATTTCACCATGTAAAATTCTACACAAGTTAAGGTATTAGTCGCGTAAATGCTCCCGCAAAACTCCCGCAAAATAAAAAGAACAAAAAATAAACTTTTATATCAACTCACTTGCTTCCTTGTTACCTCTTCTAATGTAATATATGTAATTTTCACGATTTTGAGTCAGGTACTATAAGTTATCGTGATGTATTGCTTACACGTTTTCGACATTTTTCAATGAAACCACGCGAAAATGAAAAATTATGAATTTTTAAATTATTGTATTTTTTATACGGCGTGGTCAATAAAATTAATTTTTTTTAAAGGATTTATTTTATCTCAATGTGTAACTTAGTAGTTTTATTTGAAAAACTGACGACTTGTTTTTTTATAAACGAATATAAGAGACATTTTTTACATGCATTTTGTGCTATTGCATGTAAAAGGTATAAACTTTGAATTAATATTTTGAAGCTCAGAAGTGGTCAAAATTATTAGGATAGATCTCATTTAATAGATAAATACCTCATGAATACAGATACAAAGTTTTAAAAAAATCTGACGAAAATCATTTTACGCGACTAATACCTTAATTGTTTTAATTTCTAATAATAAAATAAGTGAGAAATGCGTAGAATTTATATCTGTTGGATATTTAATATTAATGTTTCATAAAAAATCATATTTTAGAGTTTTATTTTGTAAAATTTAACGTGTAGAATTTATCATTGTAGTATGTTAATGTTTTGAATTTTATATTGTAGAATTAACTATGTTAGATTTAATATTGTTGTTTTATAAAAAATCCTATTAAAGAGTTAAAGTTTGTAAAATTATAAATTGTACAATTTAAATTCATAGAATTTTTAATTGTACAGTTTAAAATTTGTAGAGTTTCAAAGTTTACAATTTAACTATGCAGGATTTAATATTTATGTTTTATAAAAAATCTTATTGTAGAGCTTTTTTGTCTAGAATTTAACGTGTAGAATTTATCGAGAAATTTATCATTGTAGAGTTTAAATTTGTAGAATGTTAAATTGTAAAATTTAACTATGTAGGATTTAATATTGTTATTTTATAAAAAATCCTAATGTGGAGTTTTATTTTGTAAAATATAACGTGTAGAATTTATTATTGTAGAGTTTAAAAGTTTTGGATTTTACATTGTAGAATTAACTATGTAGGATTTAATATTGTTGGTTCTATAAAACTCCTGTTGTAGAGTTTTATTGTATAGAATTATGTATAGAATTTATCATTGTAAAGTTTAAATTTGCAGAATTTTAAATTGTAAAAATTAAATTTGTGGAATTTTAAATTGTACAATTAAACTATTTTGGTAGGTTTTAATGTTAATGTTTTATTTAAAAAATCATATTGTAGTGTTTTATAATGTAGAATTATCGTGTAGAATTATCGTGTATAATTTCTCGAGGAATTACCATTGTAGAGTTATATTTTGCAAAATTTTTAATTGATGAATTTAACTATGTAGGAATTAATATTGTTATTTTATAATAAATCCTAATGTGGAGTTTTATTTTGTAGAATTTAACGTGTAGACTTTATTATTGTAGAGTTTAAATTTGTAGAATTTTACATTGTAGAATTATCTATGTAGTATTTAATCGTTTTGTTTTATCAAAAATCATATTGTAGAGTTTTATAATGTAGAATTTATCGTGTAGAATTTATCGTGGAATTTATCATTGAAGAGTTTAAATTTTGCAAAACTTTAAACTGAAGAATTTAACTATGTAGGATTTAATATTGTTGTGTTATAAAAACTCCTATTGTGGAGTTTTATTTTGTAGAGTTTAACGTGTTGAATTTATCATTGTAGAGTTTAAACGTGTATAATTTTACATTGTAAAATTAACTATGCAGTATTTAATCGTGTTGTTTTATAAAAAAATCCTATTGTAGAGTTTTATTGTTTAGAATTTAATGTACAGAATTTATCATTGTAGAGTTTATGTTTGCAGAATTTTCAATTGTACATTAAACTATGTAGGTAGCTTTTAATATTAAAGTTTTATAAAAAATCATATTGTAGAGTTCTATTGTATAAAATTTAACGTGTAGAATTCATCGAGGAATTTATCATTGTAGAGTTTAAATTTGTAAAATTTTAATTTGTAGGTACAATTTAACCATGTAGATTTTAATATTAATATTTTATAAGAAATCATATAGTACAGTTTTGTTGTGCAGAAATTATCGAGGAATTTATCATTGTTAGAGTTTAAATTTGCAGAGTTTTAAATTGTAAGTTTTAACTTTGTTGAATTTAACGTAGTATTTATCATTGTATATAGTTCAAATGTGTAGAACTTAAACTGTGACAAATTTTGAAAAAGAGTTGTTTTTAGGAAAAACAAAAATTGTGTCGAATTTGTCGGTGAATTACCCATAAATTCTTCTGAGACGTAAAGACATGAATTAGAATTCTACTTTTGTTAATAGAATTTTAATACGTTCATTATAATCAATGGAATAAGATGATTGGAAAAGTCATCTCTTCTAGATGAAAATCTGATCGATGAGATGTCGTTTGTGCTATTCGTCAATTGATTTGATCTGATACACGCCCTGATAACACACACCTTGATAACGCCATGCGCGTACTTGAGTGCATTTACAAGTGCAATCTACTAGTTAATAATAATAACCTGCCGTGGGAAAGAAATCGGACCAAAGAAATGTTTTGAATTCTATAGAGAAATACGTGCAAGAAACCAGGAAAAAAGAATGGTTAAGAATTTTTAAACTGTGGGAATTTTTCGGAAAAAAAGTTTATAATAAAAAGCGATTTGAGTGCGGAAAATTAAATTATAAAAAGATAACGAAATTACACAGAATTAAATAAAAAAAAAAATTGTGTATTTATAAAAAAGAAAAATTGCGGTAATCACATTCACCTTTTTATGTTTTTTTTTAATTTTGGCACTTTTGTTACTGTTTCTGTTAATTTGTCACTTATTTTAGGTATTTCGTTAATTTCTCATCTATTTCACTTTTTTATGAACTTTTTTTGTTATCCATATTTCAATTTATCAAAGCTTTAAGTAAAATTAAGTAAATTTGAATAAAAATCCATTTAAATTTATTGAAATATTTGTTTACTTAATTTTAAATAAGTTGTTAATTAAAATTTTAATCAACTTTAAATTTAATTCATTGAAACTCTAAATGAGTTATGCTAGTTTTAATTAATCAGACCCAATTTACAATTTATTGAAATTTTTATCGTTTCTACATTTAGATCATTAAAATTTAATTTATCTCCTAACTTTAGTTCAATTAAAATTTAAATTGTCCAAACTAATTTCATTAAAATTCTTTTCTTATTCAATCTCAAACTTAATCGATTCAAATTTCAATTTATTTGAAATTTTAATCGATTTAAAATTTTAGATTATGAAAATTTTCAAATGATCCAGATTTTAGTAGATTATACTTTCTATTCCTGGAAATTTCAATCGTTTCTAAATTTATTTCATTTTATAGATTTTTATTTAATATGCATAAATTACAATTCGTCAAAATCAGTTTAAAAGTTTAATCATTTCTACATTTAGATCATTAAAAATGTATTCATCTTCTAATTTTAGTTCAATTAAATTTCCAAACGATCGAACTTAATTTCATTTAAAAAAAACGCTCTAAATTTCGGTTTCTTCTTTTTTAATTAATCTCGAATTCAAACGATTCAAATTTTATTTTATTTGAAATTTTAACAGATTTAAAATTTTAGTTTATGCAAATTTCAAATGATCCAAATTTTAGTAGATTCTACTTTCTATTGCTGGAAATTTCAATCGATTCTAAATTTATTTTATCCTATAGATTTTTAATTAATATGCATAAATTACAATTTATTAAAAGTTTAATCGTTTCTACACTTAGATCATTACAATTTTATTCAGCTTCTAATTTTAGTTAAATTAAGTTTCCAAACGAGCAAATTTAATTTAATTTAAAAAAAAAACGCTCTTAATTTCGGTGTCTTCTATTTTTAATCAATCTCGAATTCAATCGATTCTAAATTTAATATTTTTATTTATCATGCGTAAATTATAATTTATTAAAAGTTTAACCATTTCAACACTTAGATATCATTAGCATTTTAATCTGCTTCTAATTTTAGTTGAATTAAATTTCCAAACGATCGAATTTAATTTATATTTTTATTGAATCTTAAATTTAATAGATTCAAATTTCAATTAGTCTAAATTTTATTCGATTAAAATTTTTGTTTAAAAATTTATTAAGATGGTTAGTTTTTGTCTGTTCACACCTAAAGTTTGGCACATGGATATTTTTTGTTTTAAATCAGATAATTTTTTTCAAAATGCATTTAAATTGATTAAAATTTAAATTTATAAATATCAGTTTAAATAATTTTAATTTCATTAATAAATTAATCTATAATTTTTTCTATAATTTTTAACATTTTTCAATATACTATTATTCTCTTTAAATTTTATAATTATTCTTTACTTTTTTTAAATTATTTTGTTCTGTTGTCAATTATTCTCTCAATTTAATTCTTTAATCTTCTATTTATTTCTTTAATTTTTCATTATTTTGTCCAATTCTCAATTATTTTCTTCAATTTTCAATTGCATTCTTCATTTTTCAATTATTTTATTTAATATTCAATAATTCTCTCATTTTCTCAATTATCAATTATTTTCTTGAAATTTCAATACCATTATTCAATTTCTAATTGATTTCTTCAATTTTCACTTATTTTCTACATTTTTTTTCGATAATTTTAATTAGTTTTCAATTGACAATTTATTATTATCCTTCAATTTTATGATTTTTCATTAATTAAACAATTTTATTTTGTTCAAATGCCGATTATTCTCACCATTTTTCGATTTTTTTTCAATTGTTACTTCTTTTTTGTAATAGTTAATTATTTTCATCATATTGTAATTTTTCTTTTAATTATCAATTATTTTCTTCAAATGTCCATTTAATTCTTTAATTTCCAATTTATTTCTTCAATTTTTAATTCTTTTCTTCAATTCTTAAATATTTTCTTTAATTTACATTTCTTTTTATCGATTTTCAATGAATTCCTCAATATTCAATATAATTCTCGGATTTATTCAATTATTTTTTTAATTCCTAAAAATTGTTCTAAAGTTTCAATTCAATTATTCAAATCTAGAATTTTCAATTATTTTTTTTAATATTAAAAAATTATCGGTTTTTTTTATTATTTTTTCAATTATCATTAAGTGTATTTAATTTTAACTACAATTGTTCAATTATTTTCTCTAATTTTTAATTCCATTCTTCAATTTTTTAATGTATTATTCAATGTTTAATTGCTTTCTTCCATTTTCAATTATTTTTTCAATTTTCAATTATTTTTTCAATATTAATTATTTTTTTCGTTTTTTAATCCAGTTGTTAAATGTGCAATTATTTCCAACAATTATTCTTATAATTTTCTTAATTTTTCAATTTGTAATTATGTTCTTTAAATTTAATATTTCTTGTTTAATTTTTTAAATTATTTTTTCCAGTTGTCTATTAATCTAGTCATTTTTCGAAATTTGTTTTTAATTGACAATTATTCTCGTCATTTTTCAACTGTTTTCTTCAATTATTAATTATTTTCCGCAATTTCCAATTATTTCACTACAATTTTTTCACTTTTCAATTATTATTTAAAAATTTTATAGTCATTCTTTGATTTTTTAAATTATTTTGTTCGGTTGTGTATTAACCTAGTCATTTTTTGAATTTTGTTTTCAACTGTCAATTATTTCTGTCATATATTGTAATTTTTTTTAATATCATTTAGTTTTTCAAATATTAATTTAATTCTTGAACTAGCGTAATGAACCTCGCTCGCTGACGCTCGCTCGGTCATTAATATTAATTTAATTGTTTATTGATGTGGACATTTCATAAAATATTAGTAAACTTATTGTTAATTGAATGTTTAATATTTTTTTTACAAATTTTTTATATTTCAATAATTTTTATTGTTATGTTTTATTATTATTATATTGGAAAAAATAAATCTTGTAATATGTAATGTATTATTTACATCAATATTATGAAGCTATTAATTAATGTTGTCTAATTGAATTATCACTGATCGATTATAGGTACTAATTGAGTATGAGTTCTATTATATTATTATTGCAAAATTTGAAGCTTGATAATCTAAACTATTTTTGTAAATGATCACAGAAAAAATATAAAAAATCTTAATGGATCTACATTTTTTTTTAAATTAAATTTTCGAATCTGAGTTTATTTCCGTTATGTTTCTATATTGGAATAATGTTTGTTTCCACATAGAAAAAGCTTTGTGATCGTTAAAATTTTCATTTATCCAAAAATAGTCTAAATCGACACATTGTCATTTAAATTATTTCGAAAAACTAATTATTTCAAAATGTAAGAAAAATATACTTAAAGTAGGATACAAAATAAAAAATTATTCTTAAAAAACAAATGAAAAAATTGCGCGTAGGTTTTTGTCGATTTAACACATGCGCAGTAGTTTTTTACAAACATTACACATGCGCAGTAGCTTTCTACAAACGTTAGGTATGCGCAGTGGTAAAAATCGTAACAAATAATGATTGTTTAGCAATTTCCACATGAATTGACATTAAAAAACATGTTAGCAAAAAAGTTTAATGCAATGTTTAAAACATATAATTTTAGAGACTAAATTGTACGCACAACATTTTACAAGTGGAGAAAAACGAAATTTTAATTTTCGTTGGAATTAAAAAAAAAAAAAAAAAAAAAAAAAAAAAGCACCTTTGCGCATGTGCAGTTATCATGTTACCGTGTTACGCATGCGCAATAATAAGACGGAATTTACTGCGCACTTATTAAAAAAAGTATGCTATATGTAGTGAAAATTTAATTATCTGGTGAAGTACAGCACTGCGCATGCGTAATTTTTGAATTTAATTAGAGCACATGTGTGACTATGACTGTGCATGATTGCGCATGTGTAACAGCAATACAAAACAACTGCGCATGTGAAATGTTTGTTTAGTAGTGCGCACGTTTACACAGCTGTGGTGCACTACTGCGCATGTGCAACAATATGTTGTTCATAAAAAAATGTTCAGTTTAACATGTTTGACACGAATAGTGCCAGTGCGCATTGTTACAAACTATAATAACATGGTGAAATGAACATTTTTGTAAGTAACCTATTGGAAAAAGTAGGTGAACTTTGAAGTCTGTACGACGATGAACGAAGTTTTTTCGGTATCGTATTAATATAATAGAAGATTACCACGTACAATTTTATGAATATTGGGAGAACTTTCAAACTAGTTATTCTCAATAAATAAGTAAATTTTTACAAAACTTTTTTAAACACTAATTATATGGAAGATTTTCTGACAGTATGTTAAATATTTATTACCCCCCCCCCCCCGGTACCCCTAGAAAATGGTTTTTAAAAGTATGAAAAATTGAAAACTTTCAGATCAAAATTTGTTACATTTTATAAACATTTTAAAGAAAAAAAGATTAAAATTAATAAAATTAAATACACTTTTAATGTTTTTATTATTTTTTATGTTCAATAATATAAATTTTTCTATTAAATTTCTTGAATTCCAATATTTAAATTGAATTTTGAATATTCTTTTCTATTATGGGTCATTAATTACAATAATAATGAAAAGAAAACAATTTTAACAAATTTTTTAAATAAAAGTACCTTTGCGCATGTGCAGATATCATGTTACCGTGTTACGCATGCGCAATAATAAGACGGAATTTACTGCGCACTTATTAAAAAAAGTATGCTATATGTAGTGAAAATTTAATTATCTGGTGAAGTACAGCACTGCGCATGCGTAATTTTTGAATTTAATTAGAGCACATGTGTGACTATGACTGTGCATGATTGCGCATGTGTAACAGCAATACAAAACAACTGCGCATGTGAAATGTTTGTTTAGTAGTGCGCACGTTTACACAGCTGTGGTGCACTACTGCGCATGTGCAACAATATGTTGTTCATAAAAAAATGTTCAGTTTAACATGTTTGACACGAATAGTGCCAGTGCGCATTGTTACAAACTATAATAACATGGTGAAATGAACATTTTTGTAAGTAACCTATTGGAAAAAGTAGGTGAACTTTGAAGTCTGTACGACGATGAACGAAGTTTTTTCGGTATCGTATTAATATAATAGAAGATTACCACGTACAATTTTATGAATATTGGGAGAACTTTCAAACTAGTTATTCTCAATAAATAAGTAAATTTTTACAAAACTTTTTTAAACACTAATTATATGGAAGATTTTCTGACAGTATGTTAAATATTTATAACCCCCCTCCCCCCCGGTACCCCTAGAAAATGGTTTTTAAAAGTATGAAAAATTGAAAACTTTCAGATCAAAATTTGTTACATTTTATAAACATTTTAAAGAAAAAAAGATTAAAATTAATAAAATTAAATACACTTTTAATGTTTTTATTATTTTTTATGTTCAATAATATAAATTTTTCTATTAAATTTCTTGAATTCCAATATTTAAATTGAATTTTGAATATTCTTTTCTATTATGGGTCATTAATTACAATAATAATGAAAAGAAAACAATTTTAACAAATTTTTTAAATAAAAGTACCTTTGCGCATGTGCAGATATCATGTTACCGTGTTACGCATGCGCAATAATAAGACGGAATTTACTGCGCACTTATTAAAAAAAGTATGCTATATGTAGTGAAAATTTAATTATCTGGTGAAGTACAGCACTGCGCATGCGTAATTTTTGAATTTAATTAGAGCACATGTGTGACTATGACTGTGCATGATTGCGCATGTGTAACAGCAATACAAAACAACTGCGCATGTGAAATGTTTGTTTAGTAGTGCGCACGTTTACACAGCTGTGGTGCACTACTGCGCATGTGCAACAATATGTTGTTCATAAAAAAATGTTCAGTTTAACATGTTTGACACGAATAGTGCCAGTGCGCATTGTTACAAACTATAATAACATGGTGAAATGAACATTTTTGTAAGTAACCTATTGGAAAAAGTAGGTGAACTTTGAAGTCTGTACGACGATGAACGAAGTTTTTTCGGTATCGTATTAATATAATAGAAGATTACCACGTACAATTTTATGAATATTGGGAGAACTTTCAAACTAGTTATTCTCAATAAATAAGTAAATTTTTACAAAACTTTTTTAAACACTAATTATATGGAAGATTTTCTGACAGTATGTTAAATATTTATAACCCCCCTCCCCCCCGGTACCCCTAGAAAATGGTTTTTAAAAGTATGAAAAATTGAAAACTTTCAGATCAAAATTTGTTACATTTTATAAACATTTTAAAGAAAAAAAGATTAAAATTAATAAAATTAAATACACTTTTAATGTTTTTATTATTTTTTATGTTCAATAATATAAATTTTTCTATTAAATTTCTTGAATTCCAATATTTAAATTGAATTTTGAATATTCTTTTCTATTATGGGTCATTAATTACAATAATAATGAAAAGAAAACAATTTTAACAAATTTTTTAAATAAAAGTACCTTTGCGCATGTGCAGATATCATGTTACCGTGTTACGCATGCGCAATAATAAGACGGAATTTACTGCGCACTTATTAAAAAAAGTATGCTATATGTAGTGAAAATTTAATTATCTGGTGAAGTACAGCACTGCGCATGCGTAATTTTTGAATTTAATTAGAGCACATGTGTGACTATGACTGTGCATGATTGCGCATGTGTAACAGCAATACAAAACAACTGCGCATGTGAAATGTTTGTTTAGTAGTGCGCACGTTTACACAGCTGTGGTGCACTACTGCGCATGTGCAACAATATGTTGTTCATAAAAAAATGTTCAGTTTAACATGTTTGACACGAATAGTGCCAGTGCGCATTGTTACAAACTATAATAACATGGTGAAATGAACATTTTTGTAAGTAACCTATTGGAAAAAGTAGGTGAACTTTGAAGTCTGTACGACGATGAACGAAGTTTTTTCGGTATCGTATTAATATAATAGAAGATTACCACGTACAATTTTATGAATATTGGGAGAACTTTCAAACTAGTTATTCTCAATAAATAAGTAAATTTTTACAAAACTTTTTTAAACACTAATTATATGGAAGATTTTCTGACAGTATGTTAAATATTTATAACCCCCCTCCCCCCCGGTACCCCTAGAAAATGGTTTTTAAAAGTATGAAAAATTGAAAACTTTCAGATCAAAATTTGTTACATTTTATAAACATTTTAAAGAAAAAAAGATTAAAATTAATAAAATTAAATACACTTTTAATGTTTTTATTATTTTTTATGTTCAATAATATAAATTTTTCTATTAAATTTCTTGAATTCCAATATTTAAATTGAATTTTGAATATTCTTTTCTATTATGGGTCATTAATTACAATAATAATGAAAAGAAAACAATTTTAACAAATTTTTTAAATAAAAGTACCTTTGCGCATGTGCAGATATCATGTTACCGTGTTACGCATGCGCAATAATAAGACGGAATTTACTGCGCACTTATTAAAAAAAGTATGCTATATGTAGTGAAAATTTAATTATCTGGTGAAGTACAGCACTGCGCATGCGTAATTTTTGAATTTAATTAGAGCACATGTGTGACTATGACTGTGCATGATTGCGCATGTGTAACAGCAATACAAAACAACTGCGCATGTGAAATGTTTGTTTAGTAGTGCGCACGTTTACACAGCTGTGGTGCACTACTGCGCATGTGCAACAATATGTTGTTCATAAAAAAATGTTCAGTTTAACATGTTTGACACGAATAGTGCCAGTGCGCATTGTTACAAACTATAATAACATGGTGAAATGAACATTTTTGTAAGTAACCTATTGGAAAAAGTAGGTGAACTTTGAAGTCTGTACGACGATGAACGAAGTTTTTTCGGTATCGTATTAATATAATAGAAGATTACCACGTACAATTTTATGAATATTGGGAGAACTTTCAAACTAGTTATTCTCAATAAATAAGTAAATTTTTACAAAACTTTTTTAAACACTAATTATATGGAAGATTTTCTGACAGTATGTTAAATATTTATTACCCCCCCCCCCCCGGTACCCCTAGAAAATGGTTTTTAAAAGTATGAAAAATTGAAAACTTTCCGATCAAAATTTGTTACATTTTATAAACATTTTAAAGAAAAAAAGATTAAAATTAATAAAATTAAATACACTTTTAATGTTTTTATTATTTTTTATGTTCAATAATATAAATTTTTCTATTAAATTTCTTGAATTCCAATATTTAAATTGAATTTTGAATATTCTTTTCTATTATGGGTCATTAATTACAATAATAATGAAAAGAAAACAATTTTAACAAATTTTTTAAATAAAAGTACCTTTGCGCATGTGCAGTTATCATGTTACCGTGTTACGCATGCGCAATAATAAGACGGAATTTACTGCGCACTTATTAAAAAAAGTATGCTATATGTAGTGAAAATTTAATTATCTGGTGAAGTACAGCACTGCGCATGCGTAATTTTTGAATTTAATTAGAGCACATGTGTGACTATGACTGTGCATGATTGCGCATGTGTAACAGCAATACAAAACAACTGCGCATGTGAAATGTTTGTTTAGTAGTGCGCACGTTTACACAGCTGTGGTGCACTACTGCGCATGTGCAACAATATGTTGTTCATAAAAAAATGTTCAGTTTAACATGTTTGACACGAATAGTGCCAGTGCGCATTGTTACAAACTATAATAACATGGTGAAATGAACATTTTTGTAAGTAACCTATTGGAAAAAGTAGGTGAACTTTGAAGTCTGTACGACGATGAACGAAGTTTTTTCGGTATCGTATTAATATAATAGAAGATTACCACGTACAATTTTATGAATATTGGGAGAACTTTCAAACTAGTTATTCTCAATAAATAAGTAAATTTTTACAAAACTTTTTTAAACACTAATTATATGGAAGATTTTCTGACAGTATGTTAAATATTTATAACCCCCCTCCCCCCCGGTACCCCTAGAAAATGGTTTTTAAAAGTATGAAAAATTGAAAACTTTCAGATCAAAATTTGTTACATTTTATAAACATTTTAAAGAAAAAAAGATTAAAATTAATAAAATTAAATACACTTTTAATGTTTTTATTATTTTTTATGTTCAATAATATAAATTTTTCTATTAAATTTCTTGAATTCCAATATTTAAATTGAATTTTGAATATTCTTTTCTATTATGGGTCATTAATTACAATAATAATGAAAAGAAAACAATTTTAACAAATTTTTTAAATAAAAGTACCTTTGCGCATGTGCAGATATCATGTTACCGTGTTACGCATGCGCAATAATAAGACGGAATTTACTGCGCACTTATTAAAAAAAGTATGCTATATGTAGTGAAAATTTAATTATCTGGTGAAGTACAGCACTGCGCATGCGTAATTTTTGAATTTAATTAGAGCACATGTGTGACTATGACTGTGCATGATTGCGCATGTGTAACAGCAATACAAAACAACTGCGCATGTGAAATGTTTGTTTAGTAGTGCGCACGTTTACACAGCTGTGGTGCACTACTGCGCATGTGCAACAATATGTTGTTCATAAAAAAATGTTCAGTTTAACATGTTTGACACGAATAGTGCCAGTGCGCATTGTTACAAACTATAATAACATGGTGAAATGAACATTTTTGTAAGTAACCTATTGGAAAAAGTAGGTGAACTTTGAAGTCTGTACGACGATGAACGAAGTTTTTTCGGTATCGTATTAATATAATAGAAGATTACCACGTACAATTTTATGAATATTGGGAGAACTTTCAAACTAGTTATTCTCAATAAATAAGTAAATTTTTACAAAACTTTTTTAAACACTAATTATATGGAAGATTTTCTGACAGTATGTTAAATATTTATTACCCCCCCCCCCCCCCGGTACCCCTAGAAAATGGTTTTTAAAAGTATGAAAAATTGAAAACTTTCAGATCAAAATTTGTTACATTTTATAAACATTTTAAAGAAAAAAAGATTAAAATTAATAAAATTAAATACACTTTTAATGTTTTTATTATTTTTTATGTTCAATAATATAAATTTTTCTATTAAATTTCTTGAATTCCAATATTTAAATTGAATTTTGAATATTCTTTTCTATTATGGGTCATTAATTACAATAATAATGAAAAGAAAACAATTTTAACAAATTTTTTAAATAAAAGTACCTTTGCGCATGTGCAGATATCATGTTACCGTGTTACGCATGCGCAATAATAAGACGGAATTTACTGCGCACTTATTAAAAAAAGTATGCTATATGTAGTGAAAATTTAATTATCTGGTGAAGTACAGCACTGCGCATGCGTAATTTTTGAATTTAATTAGAGCACATGTGGAATCGTCACATCTGCCAATCAATAACTTTTTCTTTAAGCATGCGCATTTAGCTGTTAAAGCAATTTGTTAATCGGAGTACGAATTTACGGGAGAAAAAGACGCGCGAACGCGAACGAGTCTTTCCAAAGTGTTTATTCTGAATTCGGTTTAAATTCGTGTGCTGCTCTTGAATTTCGTGCTCGCGGAAACGCAGTGGCAGCCGTAGAGCTGTGTTGTCACGTTTATTTTACGCGAAGGTTGTTTTTTTTCGTCTTGAATACGCTTTTCAGAGCCCTAACCTCAAAACGGCGTTTGGACGCCTAGGGCCCGCAGATACGTGCGGTGACCCGATTTCAAAGAACTATGTCATCAATTGAAGGCGGGAATACAACAAATCCTCCCCCTATTCCCCCTCCTCTTCCTCCTCCTCCTCTTCCGCCACCAAATCAACAGTTTACTGCCGATGTCTTTCAGGGAGCTGACCTCCTTTTACAATTAAAAACTAATTCTGTTAATGGGAAAAATAAAAAACGTAGATTAGGCGGGTCTCAAGAATCTTTGACAAATGAGATGTTTGACTCAAACCAGATGATGGTCGACGAGCAGGATGCTTTCTTGTCTCAGGAAGCTCGTTCTTCTCAGGGCACGAGTCCTGGATCTCAGAATCTCAACGATCTGCGCTATGATGAATCGCTAAAGGGCGAATGCAAAATTATAATTCAAAGTTCTTCTGCTGGTAATCCAGCTAAAAATCTCGATCGATTAACATGCGCAAAAATCTTAAACTCTAAGTTTAAAAATCACATTGTGGAAGTTAAAAACTCTGGTTATGGTAAGTTGGCAGTATTTACCAAGTCGGCTCGCGCAGCCAATTCCATTTTAAATAACAAGTCCTTAGAGGATAAAGGCCTAAAAGCTTTTATTCCTTCTCATTTTGTCACTTCTCAGGGTGTTATTAGAAACATCCCGAATGATATCTCTGACCAAGAGTTGAAAGATAACCTTGAAATTTTAGGTTATCACCACAAAAGGTCTACCGTCATCAATGTGCGACGCCTGTCGAGGAAAAATATTAATAGTGAAACTAAAAAACCGGAATATGTGCCTTCACGTAGTGTCTTGCTTACGTTTAACACCAAATCTCTTCCCTCCAAGGTCGCTATTTTCAATGCTTCAGTGGATGTTGTACCTTATTCTCCACCTGTTAAGATGTGCTGGAAGTGCCTTAGATATGGTCACATCAGTAAACATTGCAAATCAGAAAGTAAATGCAAACAATGTGGCGAGTCAGCCCATGAAGAAGGTGCTCAGTGCTCTCTATTAAACAAAGAACCCAAATGTGTTCACTGCAAGGGTCCTCATTTGCCAAACAACCCAGATTGTCCTGAATTTAATTTCCAAAAGGATTTTCGAAGTTATGCGGTCAATAACGGCTTGACGTTTTCTGAAGCAAAGGAAGTACTTCGACCAAAGAAGTCAAAACGTACCAATCAGAGGGCTGCTACGCGTCCTCCAGTCGAATTTAATTTCAGCAATTTCCCTGAGTTCGGGGATTGTCAATCTACTCCTACTCCACAAAACTTTTCCAATCAAGCTAGGAATTCTTATTCCAATTTTTTCTCAGAAACGACCAACACCTCATCAAACAAAGGTAACCAACCTCCCTCTGTAAATAAAAAATCCTTTAACGACAAGCAAAAATCCGCCGACAACAAAAACGCAAAAAGCAAACAACCGTTTGCTCATTTATACGCAACAAGACTTCCCAGCTCTCTTCCTAAAGGTTTCGCTCTTCGCCCACCTCAGAATTCAGAAGCTTTAACATTCTCAGGTAATTACACCCAACCAAGTAATTCTAGAACCGATGATTCGCCCATCTTTTCTACTGACGCTCCTATTGAGACGTCAGCAGGGTTCAACGCCACAACAGTGATAAATAAATTAATTCTCAATCTCACCAAACTCTTAGATATACTTGCAACAGATCTGCCGCCTAATTCAGCTGAATTTAACAATACCTTAAATAATCTATCACAAAAAGTATCGCTCTTAACAAACTCCTACTCCAAGCCTTAAAATGGATTCTTTAAGCAAATTAAAAATTTTACAGTGGAATTGTCGCGGTATTTCGGGAAAAAAGCAAGACATCTTGCGTTTTCTGAAAGATTTCGACATTTTACTTTTCTGTGAAACATTTCTAAAACCAAACAAATCTTTTTTTTTAACTTCCGATTTTAACATCATCAGAGCTGATAGACCAAACTTCAATCGAGGTGGTCTAGCAATCGCAATTAGAAAGAAAATTAACTTTACTAAAATTTCAAATATCCTCAATATTGAAAACTTTTTAGAAACTCTTTCTATTTCAATAAACACAACAGCAGGCAATTTGTTGATTGTAAATGTTTATAGAGTTCCTTCCGATGACAGAAGAGTCTCGGAAAATACTTGGAAAAATCTTTTTCAGTCAGCTCTTGCAATAAACTCTTCTAGAATCTTCATTGGTGGGGATTTCAACTCACATCATTATTTATGGGGTAGCTCTCGGGCTTGCCCAAACGGAGAGACTCTCTACTCAGCTATCGAAAATTTGGACCTTATTTGTTTGAATACAGGTATTCCTACTTTCGTCAATAAACCCAACGAAAATCCGTCAATTTTGGATCTAGCATTTGTTAGCCCTCAGCTATTTACCCGCTGCTTACAGGAAGTTGGGGACGACCCAATGGGGAGCGACCACTATCCAGTAACTACTGACTTAGATATCCAAATTCCTACATCAAAATTTTTCTCACATAAATATAACTTAAGAAAAACTAATTGGAGTACCTTTTCCACTAAATTAAAAGACTCTTTAAATTCTAGATCAGAGGAAATTTCTCCTCTCACAGACCCTATTTCTAGCTACGAGGTATTTGTGGAATGTGTTGATCAGGCGATTCAATCTTCTTCTCCGCAATCCACTAGACCGAATTCAAATAGTTCCAAAAATAATAAAAAACCAAAAACTAAACCCTTCATTCCAGCGCCGTGGTGGAATGCTGAGTGCGATGATGCAGTTCAAGAAAGACGAGAAGCAACCAAAAAATTTAGGACTTCCTCTAACTATGAAAATTACATAGAATATAAAAGATGTGTAGCTAAAGCAAAAAGAATTTTTAATGAAGCTAGAAGGAAATCCTTTCAAGGATTTTGTGACTCACTTGATAGAACTACCCCTATCTCTAAGGTTTGGAGAGTGGTTAAATGTTTTAAGAATAGGTTTCTACAACCGGCTACAAGTTCCTGTTCTGCAGACACTGAAACTATCAAAAAATTGCAAGACATGATTGACGATATGTGTCCGCCCACGACTTTTTTCGATTCTTTCCCGGAAGGTTTTCGCTCAAACAGCTTTCTAGAAATGCCTTTTAATATAACTGAGCTCAACATAGCTATTTCATCCCTTAAGGAAAAATCTTCTCCAGGACTGGATAAAATCAGTAATAAAATAATTCAGACATTCCCCTTAGAATCAAAATTAATTTTATTAGATATTTATAATAACATTCTTTCATCCGGCACTCTTCCTCCTTCATGGAACAATTTTTTAACCTTCTTTATTCCCAAATCTACCCCAGGCAAATTTCGCCCTATAGCTCTCGCTTCTTGTATGCTTAAACTAATGGAAAAATTAATTTATAATAAACTGAGCTGGTTTTTGGAGCATAATCTATACCTTTCGCCATCGCAATTTGGCTTTCGTAAAAACAAGTCGTGTGCTGACAATTTATCTCTCATTTCAACCGAAATTTTCACAGGATTTGTAGAGGGCGAGGTCACAGCCGGTCTCTTTTTGGATATTAAGGGAGCTTTCCCGAGTGTGGTTCCTCAAATCTTAATGGAGGACCTGAAAGAACTTGGAATCCCTTTAACAATTGCAAAATTTATATATAATGTTACAGCGCGAAAAAATATTTATTTCAATATCAATGGTGAACTAACAGAACCTAGAATTTCCACCTTGGGTCTCCCTCAGGGATGCATCCTGAGTCCCTTACTTTATTCTATTTATACACGTAAACTTCATAGTCTCCTTCCACCAGGATGTATTATAATTGAATTTGCTGACGATATTGTCATACTAGTTAGATCAAAAGATCGTTTCCAATGTTTAAGAATCCTTCAAGACTGTATAAACGCTATATGGAACTTTTTGTTTGTCAGGGGCTTGGAAATTTGTCCAGATAAAACAAAATTGATTCTCTTTAATAAACAAAATATTAATTTAGATGATCCGCACCTACACCTTAGAATAGGCGAATCTGATATCTTTCCTTCCACTCAAGCTACCTTTTTAGGAATTATTTTGGACCATAAATTAACTTTTGATTGCCATTTCAAATACCTCATCAAAAAACTTGGTAAAACTTTAAATGTCATTAAGGTGTTGAGAGGAACCTGGTGGGGAGCTCATCCTTTTATTCTTCTCACAATCTACAGAGCTTTAATACGAAGTTGTATGGAATACGGCTCTCATATTTTTAATTTTAAAAATAACACTCTTTTTAGTAAACTGGAAAAACTTAGAAACCAGGCAATTAGATTAGCCCTAGGCTATAGATTGTCCACACCTATTAATGTTATGCTGGCGGAGTCTTGCGAACCTCCCCTAAAATTTAGATTTGAATTCCTAGCTAAAAAACATATCATTAAAGTTCTTTCAAATCTTAAACACCCCTTGATAAACAAAATTGCCAATCTACTAGAAATATCCACACACAGAAACCCTTTTGGAATTCTGGACACCTTTACTCTTCTTAAGGCCTATAAAGAAGCAAAAGTCTTTGATCCTCTCATTAATAAATCCTATCGTCATTCCTACTATGAATTTCCATACAGCAACCACACTTTTAAACCTCAGGTAGTTACTGATTTAGGCCTTGTTATTAAAAATTCACCAAATCCTCCTCTCTTATTTAAAGATTTATTAGATAACGAGTTTAAGGAATTCTTGTGCTTCTACACCGATGGCTCTAAGTCTGGAAATGGTAGACTGGCTGGATGTGCTTCGGTCTGTCCCTCAAATCACTTTACACAATCCTGGAAAATAAATAATAACGCATCTATATTCTCCATTGAAGCTTTCGCAATTTTGCTTACCTTAGACTATATCAAAGAAAATAATCTTAAAAAAGTAACCATTTTTTCAGACTCGTTGAGCGCTCTGAAAAGCATTTCATCTCCTAATCCTTACAATATTAAATCCCACTTAATTTTTCTTATTAGGAATCGATTAGCTGCTCTATCTCTTTTACAGTTTGACATAATTTTGGTTTGGATCCCAAGCCACATTGGCATAGAAGGGAACGAATTGGCTGACAAAACAGCTGGATTGGCTGCAATCAACTCTCCACTTATGAATTTTGGTCTTCCAGGTTCAGATTTGGATCACTCTTTTCGAAATCAATTAAATGATAAATGCCATAAGTATTTTATATCAAGAGGCAAGAATTTTGGCTCTTTTTATACAGAGAATTTCTATCGCCCTCGAAAAAAACCGTGGTTTGCGTCAATTCACACTAGCAGACAAATATTGGTCTCTACTTGTCGAATGCGAAGCAACCACCACTCTCTTAATGAGAGTTTATTCAGGAAAAATATAATTAATTCCCCTGCTTGTCCTTGTGACTCTGATATAGAAGAAGACCTAGAGCATGTCCTTTGGAACTGCCCTAGATTTGACAATTTTCGTCCAAAATTAATTCAGCGACTCTCAAAGGCACTAAGGTGTTATGCTCCCTTCCACAGTAATATTTTCCTTTCTAATCCTTCTCCAACAATTCTTTCACACATCTTTGATTTCCTAAAACATACCAACTTAAATATATAGATTTAAATCATTCAATTTTCCCGCCTCAATATCATCGTAAATTGCTTTACGCGTGTTCCGACTTTGGAAATACGCGTTCGTAACAACCTAAACATACCGGGTCATGGCGCAATATACAGGAATGAGTCCAGTATTAAGCCAACGCATGCGTGTTTCTAGCGCATGAAAAAAGAAGAAGAAGAAGAAGAGCACATGTGTGACTATGACTGTGCATGATTGCGCATGTGTAACAGCAATACAAAACAACTGCGCATGTGAAATGTTTGTTTAGTAGTGCGCACGTTTACACAGCTGTGGTGCACTACTGCGCATATGCAACAATATGTTGTTCATAAAAAAATGTTCAGTTTAACATGTTTGACACGAATAGTGCCAGTGCGCATTGTTACAAACTATAATAACATGGTGAAATGAACATTTTTGTAAGTAACCTATTGGAAAAAGTAGGTGAACTTTGAAGTCTGTACGACGATGAACGAAGTTTTTTCGGTATCGTATTAATATAATAGAAGATTACCACGTACAATTTTATGAATATTGGGAGAACTTTCAAACCCAGTTATTCTCAATAAATAAGTAAATTTTTACAAAACTTTTTTAAACACTAATTATATGGAAGATTTTCTGACAGTATGTTAAATATTTATTACCCCCCCCCCCCCCCGGTACCCCTAGAAAATGGTTTTTAAAAGTATGAAAAATTGAAAACTTTCCGATCAAAATTTGTTACATTTTATAAACATTTTAAAGAAAAAAATATTAAAATTAATAAAATTAAATACACTTTTAATGTTTTTATTATTTTTTATGTTCAATAATATAAATTTTTCTATTAAATTTCTTGAATTCCAATATTTAAATTGAATTTTGAATATTCTTTTCTATTATGGGTCATTAATTACAATAATAATGAAAAGAAAACAATTTTAACAAATTTTTTAAATAAAAGTACCTTTGCGCATGTGCAGATATCATGTTACCGTGTTACGCATGCGCAATAATAAGACGGAATTTACTGCGCACTTATTAAAAAAAGTATGCTATATGTAGTGAAAATTTAATTATCTGGTGAAGTACAGCACTGCGCATGCGTAATTTTTGAATTTAATTAGAGCACATGTGTGACTATGACTGTGCATGATTGCGCATGTGTAACAGCAATACAAAACAACTGCGCATGTGAAATGTTTGTTTAGTAGTGCGCACGTTTACACAGCTGTGGTGCACTACTGCGCATGTGCAACAATATGTTGTTCATAAAAAAATGTTCAGTTTAACATGTTTGACACGAATAGTGCCAGTGCGCATTGTTACAAACTATAATAACATGGTGAAATGAACATTTTTGTAAGTAACCTATTGGAAAAAGTAGGTGAACTTTGAAGTCTGTACGACGATGAACGAAGTTTTTTCGGTATCGTATTAATATAATAGAAGATTACCACGTACAATTTTATGAATATTGGGAGAACTTTCAAACTAGTTATTCTCAATAAATAAGTAAATTTTTACAAAACTTTTTTAAACACTAATTATATGGAAGATTTTCTGACAGTATGTTAAATATTTATTACCCCCCCCCCCCCCGGTACCCCTAGAAAATGGTTTTTAAAAGTATGAAAAATTGAAAACTTTCAGATCAAAATTTGTTACATTTTATAAACATTTTAAAGAAAAAAAGATTAAAATTAATAAAATTAAATACACTTTTAATGTTTTTATTATTTTTTATGTTCAATAATATAAATTTTTCTATTAAATTTCTTGAATTCCAATATTTAAATTGAATTTTGAATATTCTTTTCTATTATGGGTCATTAATTACAATAATAATAAAAAGAAAACAATTTTAACAAATTTTTTAAATAAAAGTACCTTTGCGCATGTGCAGATATCATGTTACCGTGTTACGCATGCGCAATAATAAGACGGAATTTACTGCGCACTTATTAAAAAAAGTATGCTATATGTAGTGAAAATTTAATTATCTGGTGAAGTACAGCACTGCGCATGCGTAATTTTTGAATTTAATTAGAGCACATGTGTGACTATGACTGTGCATGATTGCGCATGTGTAACAGCAATACAAAACAACTGTGCATGTGAAATGTTTGTTTAGTAGTGCGCACGTTTACACAGCTGTGGTGCACTACTGCGCATGTGCAACAATATGTTGTTCATAAAAAAATGTTCAGTTTAACATGTTTGACACGAATAGTGCCAGTGCGCATTGTTACAAACTATAATAACATGGTGAAATGAACATTTTTGTAAGTAACCTATTGGAAAAAGTAGGTGAACTTTGAAGTCTGTACGACGATGAACGAAGTTTTTTCGGTATCGTATTAATATAATAGAAGATTTTCCATTTATTTTCTTAATTTTTTATTAGTTTCTTCAATTTCAATTTTTTTCGATTATCAATCCAGTTGTTCAATTTGCAATTATTTCCAACTGTTATTTCTATAATTTTTCAACTATTTTGTTTAAATTTAATATTTATTGTTTAACATTTTAAACT
Organism: Ganaspis brasiliensis; assembly: GCA_037103525.1. NCBI lineage: Eukaryota > Metazoa > Arthropoda > Insecta > Hymenoptera > Figitidae > Ganaspis > Ganaspis brasiliensis. The sequence continues at coordinate 295,794 of JAZKLR010000256.1, read as the reverse complement.
ATTATTTCCAATTGTGTAATTATATAGCCATTTTTCGAATTTTGTTTTCAACTGTCAATTATGTATTTTCGTCATTTTTCAGATACCCCATATTCTTCAATTTCGTAATTTTCATTATTTGAATTTGCAAAAAGTTTATAGTTTTTAATGATCAAAAACAATGCAAAGTTTGACGTTAATATTGCAAGTGCTAATTATTGTCAAAAAATTTAGATTTTAATATTTTGTTATAATAAAACTTTTTAAGCTTTAATTATAATTAATAAGATTGTAAGAAAATTTAAATTAAATTAAATTAAATTTTAAATTTATCTATAAAGCTATATTTTAAATATAAAGGCGAATTTCGCGAAATTAAAAATACTGTTTTAACTGCTCGAAAACTTGTGACCAGAAAATCCAAAAAATTAACCGGGAATTTAATTTCATAAAAAAAAGTATCCACCCTGCAATTAATCATAAAAAAGATCAGATTTTATCAGGACATCAAACTATATGAAATTGGATTTCATCATATCAATGTGAACCAATAATGAAACAGACTCTGTATATAAGAACAATCGTTTTTTTTTTAAGTAACACTTAACCCCTTGTAAAGTGTTAGATTCCTCCTGCAGTTTGTTTTCACATAATATTGTTTGCTAATTCGAAAACTGGTAATTCCCTTGCATTATTCTATTATTGCACTGTACAAAGTTTGTTTTCGTAAGAGAATAAATTTTTCTCTATGCAACTTTCGCATATTGCCAGGCATGAAAATTGGGCTTTACTTCATCTGATAGATCTATCAGGCAAGAGGTTAAATTCGTGTGAAATCACGTTCGATTGTACGTACGACCTACGGGATCGTTTTGTATAGACAAAATTGCTTAACGATTGGCTGTATGCATTATCACTCCTGTCTCATAAGTCACCCATTGCACAATTTCCCTTCTTCCGGCAGTTTAATAGTTTATTTCGATTAGAACAAACGCCAGATACAAAAGTTCAATTCTACATTTTTATTCAAAAAATGTTATCTCATTTTTTTCTGATATTGACCGCAACAATCTATTACTCTCGATTCTATTAATAGTTCTAGATATAAACGATATGTTTTGTGATTAATCGCAATTGTTTTATGATTTATCAGTTATTTGATGCTTAGAATTTATTAGCTGGGTAAAAGAGTAGGTACCTGATTATAAAGAATAATCTGAGATAATTATTTATTGATATAATTCGTACAATATAATATTAAGTTCAATCTTTTTTAATTAGGCGCCACATAAGTAAAAACAGTGCTCTCTAAATCTGAATTAGTGATTTTTTACTAATGAATTAGCGAGAAATTGGATACTATTAAATAGTGAAAAATTGCACTATTTTTTAGTAGAAAATTACTAATTAGTTATAGAAAACTACTAATTTGAGAGTAAAATATCTACTAATTGAAATTGTGAAAATTCACTTTCTCAATTATTCGTTATTCAACTGTCAAATTAGTAGTTTTCTACTTATAATTAGTAATTTTCTACTAAAATAATTGAAATGTAAAGAAAATAATTAAAAAATTGTAAACTGACAAAACTGACAATTTTTGTAAATTTTTTTGTAAAATTATAATAATTAATGTAAATGTTATGTTTACATATTTTTTGTAAAATGGAAAATTGGTTAAAAATCAAAAAATAAAGACAAAAATTGACAAATTGAAACAGAATAATTGAAATTTGAACAAAATAATTGAAAAGTTTTAAAAATAATTGAAGTTAAAAGAAAATAATTGATGAATGAGAAAAATAATTAAAAATTTGAAAAAAATAATTTGAGACTGGCATACAAAATTTGAGTACAATAATTGAGATATCGACAAAATAATTAAGATGTAAAGAAACTAAACTAGTAAAAAAATTTATTATAATAATGAAATAAATAATTAAATGCTGGAGTAAAAATTAAACTTTTTAGACAATAGCTGAAAAAATTAAAAAAATAATAGAAGTTTCAAGAAAAATTTATATTAGTAGAAAACAATTGAAAAATGACAAAAATAACTGAAATTTGGAAAAAAAATTTGTGAAAAATGAGAAATATAATTAAAAAATGGAGTAAAAAATAAAAAATATAATACATTAATTGCAAAATTGTATTAAAGAATTGAAAAATTAACGGTATAATTTAAATTTAATTATAGTTTAAATTAATGAAAAAGTAATTTGAAGAAAAAATAATTTCAAAAATTACAAAAATAATTGATAACTGGTGTAAAAATTAAAAAATTGAAAAGAATATTAAAAGTTTCAGGAAAATAAATAATAGCTGAAGAAATTAATTGAAATTTGAATGGAAAAATTCAAAAATGGTAAAAAAAACTTAAATATAAAGAATAAGAAAGTAATTTAAGTTTGAAGAAAATAATTGAAAAAGGTGTAAGAAATTAGTAAATTCATGACAATAAATGATGAATGAAGAAAATGATTGAAATTTGAAGAAAACAATTTAAAACAGGCGTAAAAAGTTTAAAAATTCACGACAGTAAAAAAAATTTGATAAAATATTTGAAATTTGTAGAAAATAACTCTAAAATGGCAAAAATAATAGAAATACGAAGAAAATAATTGGAAAATGACAAAAATACTTGAATAGTGACAAAAGAAATTGAAATTTGAAGAAAATAATTGAAAAATAACAGTAAAAAAAATTTAATACAATAATTGACATTTGTAGAAAATAACTTTAAAATGGCAGAAATAATAGAAATACGAAGAAAATAATTGGAAAATGACAAAAATACTTGAAAATGACAAAAGAAATTCAAGATTCGAAGAAAATAATTGAAAAATAACAAAAGTAAATTGAAATTTGTGTAGAAAATTGAGATATTCCTGGTAATAATTTAAAGATTGAATAACATAAATGACATTTTAAGAAAAGAATTGAAAAATGAAAAAACTAAATGAAAACTTGTGTAAAAAGTTCAAAAATCAAAAAATTGACGACAGTAATTGAAAAATTGACGAAACAATTGAAATGTGAAGAAACTAATTGAATAATGACATAAGTAATTGAAAGTTGGTGTAAAAATGAAAAATTTATAGACAATGATTGCAAAAGGCCGTAGCCGGATAAGCATGTGTCTGCGGCCCCAGCTCGGATTTCGGCCATATTCATGGGCTTGAGTACCCTTAATATGAAACTTTTTGTCGCCAAGTATTAACTTTTGAAAATTATTTTTTAAAAAGTTATGGCACTTTTTTGAAAAAAATTAAAATTTGATTTTTTCTTAAGTGGATGAATCGATTTATTCGGGAAAAAAATATGTTATAAGGGAAGCAAAAATGGATTTAAAAAAAAATTGGCGATTAATTTTGGGCAGGGTAAGGGGTAGAAAAAAGACATTTTTACTTTCTATAATTTTTTTTTCATAGTAGTTGACTTGGAACAATCACCATATTTTTTTGTTACATCCCTTTTCATCTAAAAAGAAACATATATTTTAGGCAGCTCGATCTGAAGGGTACTTGACTGTGAATTGAAAAAAAAACTGATTTTTGGCCCCTAAAATACATGGTATATCATGGAAAGGAGGGGCCAACCTATCTTTTACTTGAGCTTTTACTTCCTGTCTCATTAATGAGCGCCCCGAAATAAATTATAGACATACGAGTCATATATTATTAAAATTAGCCAATTATTTTATATGTTTTCCTAAGTAGTAATTGAGATTTTGCATTAGATTTGAACAATTATTGTGTTTTATCGCTTCTGCAGACACATAATGCAAATCATCTTTTTATTAAAACATATTTCAGATAGCTGATGAATATACGAAGTGTTAGCTAAATATTTACCATATTTCTTCCCTTCAGTTGTTTTTCACTTACTATTTTTCTTTGTAGATAGAAACAATTGTTACGGAACATATTTTGATTCTAATAAGCATTTTAAAACTAATGAATCTATCAAAAATCAATTTCTCGAATATAATAAAAACGGAAAAAGAATGCATTGGAATTATTATTATCTAAAGACAATTGCTTTACTACAATGTTAATAAATCCAGGCCCTGGCGCAAGGGGGTGGTTAGGGGGTTCAACCTCCCCCCCCCTCCTGAGAGGTGGAAATTACTTTAAAATTTTTTAATCTTTCTGATAAAAAACTTTTTTTAATAATGAACGAAGTTTTCACACATTTTTTTAACCCCCTCCGCAGTCCAAGATTCGGACTCATTAAAGCAAAGACATAGAAATATAAAAGTGCAGAGTCTTTGACGGGGGGGGGGGGGGGGTTAAAAAGTGTGTGAAAACTTCCCAGATAGAACGTAACCTTTCATCAACCTTGCCGAAATGTTTCCGTGCAAGTTTTGCAATATTGCCGGGCAACATTGCGGCAAGGTTGCTACAAGGTTAAAATTTCCCACCTTGCCCAACCTTGCACAGTAAGCTTGCTGGAAGCTTATCGCAAGATTCCACCGCAAGCTTGCAGCAAGGTTGTACGGTAATATTGTTGAAAGATTGCGCGGCAAGATTGCATGGTAAGCTTGCTCCAAGGTTGCTGCAAGGTTGTAGTAAGATTGCTGCAAGGTTGATGTGCAAGGTTGGTTCAAGGTTGCAGCAAGGCTGTAGCAAAGTTCCGATGAAGTTGCTGTAAAGTCATAAAACACAATTAATATAATTAAATATGGTTAATTTTCAAATTCTAAAAAAGAAAAGTTTTATTCAAATTAAAGAAATTTTAAAAAGCAGAATTTTATTACCTATGGATAGAAATTTTTATAACCTTGCAACAACCTTGCACATCAATTTTGCAGCAACCTTGCTACAACCTTGCAGCAACCTTTTAGCAGCCTTGCTACAACCTTGCAGCAAGCCCACCATGCAATCTTGCCGAGCAAACTTGCGACAATATTACCGTGCAAACTTGCTGCAAGGTTGCGGGCAATCTTGCGATAAGCTTCCAGCAAGCTTCCTGTGCAAAGTTGGGCAAGGTGGGACATTTTAACCTTGCCGAAATTTTGCCGTGCAAGTTTTGCAATATTGCGGCAAGGTTGCTGCAAGGTTACGTACTATCTGGGTTCGTTCTTCATTAAAAAAAGTTTTTTATCAGAAAAAAAAAAATTTTAAAGCAATTTCAGACCTCTCGGGGGGGGGGGGATTGAACCCCCTAACCACCCCCTTACGCCAGGGCCTGGATTTATTAACATTGTAGTAAAGCAATTGTCTTTAGATAATAATAATTCCAATGCATTCTTTTACCGTTTTTATTATATTCGAGAAATTGATTTTTGATAGATTCATTAGTTTTAAAATGCTTATTAGAATCAAAATATGTTCCGTAACAATTGTTTCTATCTACAAAGAAAAATAGTAAGTGAACAACAACTGAAGGGAAGAAATATGGTAAATATTTAGCTAACACTTCGTATATTCATCAGCTATCTGAAATATGTTTTAATAAAAAGATGATTTGCATTATGTGTTTGCAGAAGCGATAAAACACAATAATTGTTCAAATCTAATGCAAAATCTCAATTACTACTCAGGAAAACATATAATATAATTGGCTAATTTTAATAATATATGACTCGGATGTTCATAATTTATTTCGGGGTGTTCATTAATGAGACAGGAAGTAAAAGCTCAAGTAAAAAATAGGTTGGCCCCTCCTTTCCATGATATACCAAGTATTTTAGGGGCCAAAAATCAGTTTTTTTTAATTTTCACAGTCAAGTACCCTTCAGATTGAGCTGCCTAAAATATATGTTTCTTTTTAGATGAAAAGTGATGTAACAAAAAAATATGGTGATTGTTCCAAGTCAACTACTATGAAAAAAAAATTATAGAAAGTAAAAATGTCTTTTTTCTACCCCTTACCCTGCCCAAAATTAATCGCCAATTTCTTTTTAAATGCATTTTTGCTTCCCTTATAACATATTTTTTCCCCGAATAAATCGATTCATCCACTTAAGAAAAAATCAAATTTTAATTTTTTTCAAAAAAGTGCCATAACTTTTTAAAAAATAATTTTCAAAAGTTAATACTTGGCGAAAAAAAGTTTCATATTAAGGGTACTCAAGCCCATGAATATGGACGAAATCCGAGCGGGGGCCGCAGACACATGCTTATCCGGCTACGGCCTTTCAAAAAATATTATAAGTTTGAGGAAAATAATATAAAGTTGAAGAAATTAATTGAAGTTGGAAGAAAATAATTGAAATTTGAAGAAAATAATTTAAAAATATTAAAAAAAATTTAATATAATGAAAGAAATTAAAATTTGAAGAAAATAATTGAAATTTATAGAAAATAATGAAAAAAGGGTGCAAAAAATTAATAACTTATTGACAATAATAAAAAGAATCAAGAAAATGTTTATAATTTGAAGAGAATAATTGAAATCTGGTGTAAAAAATTAAGAATTTATGCCAATAAAAAAAAAAAATTCAAATAATTGAAATTTGAAGAAAATAAATATAAAATAATAAAAGTAAATTGAAACTTGTGTAGCAAAAAATTAAATATTCCTGTCAATAATTTAAAGATTGAAGAATAAAGAACATAATTTAAATTTTAAGAAAATAATTGAATAATGACTAAAGTAGATGAAAACTTGTGTAATAAATTTGAATATTACTGTACAATTATTATATTAATTTCAATTTTGTTGAATAAAAAAATTGTTAATTGAAAAAATTAAATTTAAAATCGCAAATATACTGATACTGATTCAAATAGTGAAACTTTACTATTTCAATTAGTAAATAGCGAATTAGTGAACATTTAAACTTTACTTTTTCAATTAGTAGTTTTCTACTAAAAATTAGCATCTATCTACTAAAAAAATAGAAAATCTGTTACTATTTAAGGAGGTTTTCTTCATTGACATAACCTCAAACTAAAAAATTGCTTTTAAAAAACAATTATTATTTAAAAAATCGGTGTGGCTATTTCTCCCGACCATCGGGAGATGTAAGTGACGGTAGAAATTTTCTCCCGACAATCGGGAGATATAGTGACGGGAAATTATTTCTCCCGACACCTGGAATATTAACTTATGTAGCCCGATTGTCGAGGTAGAGAAAAAAAGAAATTTAATGCATCGGTTTGTAGAAAGTAGAAATGTAGTATATCTTTTTATCTGAACTTCTAAATAATATGCAATAACGTGATACAGGCAAGTATTTACACATAACCTTAAATTTAGGGGCTAATAGTCGATAAAACAGAGTTATATGCAATACCGAAAGTAGAGAATATAAGTATTCTGCTGGCGGGAAATTTTCAATTAAATTATTTACCTTTTAACAGTGCCCATTATTAAAATAAAAGTTTGTTTTAAATGTTTTAAATTAACGCTTTTGTGTTTATAGCAAATAAGGAAAAGCCTGCGGGATTTTTTTACAGCACGATATTTAAATTTATAATACAAACTTTTTTTTCAAAACTCAAACTTTTTTACTTTACATATTTTTAAACTTAAGTTTCTATACTATTTACCAAGTTCCACTTTTGGCAAAAGTAGAATCCAAAATTTTTAGGCCGCTTGTACATCTCACCTGTTTCAAGTTTTTGCAATGTATAGAAAAGGATAGACAATATGTCTGTCAAAGTTGAAATAAAAAATTTTAACAATAAACAAAAAGTTTTGTAAGTAACAGGTAACAGTTAAAATACATATTTCAGAGGTAAAATAATTAAATATTTATAAGAAAAGGGACTATTAGTTTGTAAAAAATGTAGACATTTTATATAAACATTAAACTTCTAACTTTAAGAAATACCTTTTGTTAAACAATTTCATTCCTAATAGATAAAACGAACATATATATTTATAATCTTTGTATTACACATTTGAAATCTTAATTCTAGTAAAATTCCTTATTTACATTTATTTTCTCTGTCACTATTCTTTATAATATTCTTTTAAAATATGGAAAATCTTAGCATTTCGCAGGTGAAAATAAATTTTTACTAATTGTTTTGCCTTTTTTCATGCAATAGTTTGTTAATTTAAATAAATTAGACTATTTTGAACATTTGACAATAAAAAAATTTATATTATCTAAATTGTTTCAATGTTTTTTTATTAGATTTTATTACATTTCTAGAAATAGTCCGCAACGACAAAATATAATGGTTTGAATATATAATTAATAATTAATTAATAATTATTAGTTGGTTCGATTAGTGAATGGAATGTTTTCACAATATCTCTAGATGCACTTTGATAATAATTATAATTAATTTACTTACCCTCGTTGGAGGTGTCAATGTTTTCAATGCCCGTTTCACTCATTTTTTTAAAAGAAACCATATACACATAATATTCAAATATATGCAATAAAAGTGTCAAAAGATTACGTAAAAAGTAAAATAATACCGATGTAAAAACTATAAAAGTTTTATTCTATAATTTTTCACTTCGTATAATATTCAAGGTTTAATCTTAACGTTTCGAAGAGAACGATAGACGTACAAGTGACTGAGTTTAGCTTTTCGAAGGAAAATATATATTTCCGTAACATCATTAAAATCTAATAACGTTGCATAAAATATAACATAATTAATAACACTGGAAATTTGGAACTTTATAAGACGTAAATATAATTAAAAAATGATTAGAAATCAGTAGTCGGTGCTTTAGAATTGCATCTCAAGTATAACATTGTACCCTCATTTCAGATTTTGTTTCCCCCGAATAATTAAAAACTGATTAGAAATCAGTAGTCGGTGCTTTAGAATTGCATCTCATGTACAACAATAACAACCAAAACAACAACAAACTTTCTGACGAAAGTTAAAAATTAATAACAATAATTATTTGTTTAAACAATTATTAAAAAAATAATTGCCTTTTCTGTGATTTTCTTCGAATTCAATAAAAAAAAATAGGTGTATTTTTTTCATTTTGAACAAATCTGGGAGGTCAGAGCACAATATTAATAGTACTTTTTTATGGATATTTTACTATGTATTTTATTTCTAAAGTAAATTTTAAAAATCTGTTTATTAAAAACCTTCATTTATATTTAAACATCTAGATTTTAATTTTCAATGATCATTTATAGAAGTATTTTGAATTCTGCTTTTGCTAACAGTCGAACTTTGTAAATATGTTTAGAAAGTTAAAAAATAGTGACAGAGAAAATAAATGTAAATAAGGAATTTTACTAGAATTAAGATTTCAAATGTGTAATACAAAGATTATAAATATATATGTTCGTTTTATCTATTAGGAATGAAATTGTTTAACAAAAGGTATTTCTTAAAGTTAGAAGTTTAATGTTTATATAAAATGTCTACATTTTTTACAAACTAATAGTCCCTTTTCTTATAAATATTTAATTATTTTACCTCTGAAATATGTATTTTAACTGTTACCTGTTACTTACAAAACTTTTTGTTTATTGTTAAAATTTTTTATTTCAACTTTGACAGACATATTGTCTATCCTTTTCTATACATTGCAAAAACTTGAAACAGGTGAGATGTACAAGCGGCCTAAAAATTTTGGATTCTACTTTTGCCAAAAGTGGAACTTGGTAAATAGTATAGAAACTTAAGTTTAAAAATATGTAAAGTAAAAAAGTTTGAGTTTTGAAAAAAAAGTTTGTATTATAAATTTAAATATCGTGCTGTAAAAAAATCCCGCAGGCTTTTCCTTATTTGCTATAAACACAAAAGCGTTAATTTAAAACATTTAAAACAAACTTTTATTTTAATAATGGGCACTGTTAAAAGGTAAATAATTTAATTGAAAATTTCCCGCCAGCAGAATACTTATATTCTCTACTTTCGGTATTGCAAATAACTCTGTTTTATCGACTATTAGCCCCTAAATTTAAGGTTATGTGTAAATACTTGCCTGTATCACGTTATTGCATATTATTTAGAAGTTCAGATAAAAAGATATACTACATTTCTACTTTCTACAAACCGATGCATTAAATTTCTTTTTTTCTCTACCTCGACAATCGGCTAAACCTAATTTTTTCTGAAAAATGTACAACTGGATCTTTCAAAAATTGATGAAATTAATTTGAATAATTTTTTTATTTTGGTTGTAAAACGACTTTCTAGTTTGAGGTTATTTAAATGGAGAGAAGTTAGTCTTTTAGTCGAAAACCATTAATTCAAATTTAGAGAGTATGGTAAAATTGAAATTAAATTTTTGAAATAGTGTACTACTGAATAATAGTTTTCGATAAATGGTATTATCAATAACCTAATTTTAAATTTTAATTAAACGATTAAATGGGTTTTTAAAAAATCAATTTTATTTTTCTATACAGAATTTTCAAAAGATATTTTCATTAATTTAGTTTGAATCTCTTTGCAAACTAAATAGATCTTATTTTCGAATTACCATCGAATTCAAAAAATTTTTGGTTAGTTTGGAATGCTCCTTCTGCATGTCAGAAGTACAATTTTCATTCATAATATATTCAGACGATGTGCACTGAAGCATCTTCTTCCATTCTCTTAAAAAAAGAAATTAAAAAACGTTCAGTTATTCAATTGTTGCAATATTCATTTGATAAATATATATACTAGTATATATATTTTATATTAAGGTGGTCCAAAAATATACAGTATTATAGATTTTTTAAATAGATGTTTTTTCCTTTTAAAATATTAAATCATATTTCACCATTTAACATGTTCTCAAATTTTAAAATTATAGCAATTATTAATTAATTAATTATTTTTTGCAATTTTTATTTTTTTTAATTATCTTTATATTGTTTCTCAAAATCTTAAATTTACCTTCCTCAAATTTAATTATTTTGTTTCGCTTTTTCAATTACTTTTTCAATTTTAATTATATTTCCCTGGACATTAAATCAATATAATTATTTAAATTTGAGGAATCAATATAATTATATTTATTCCTATATTTTATATTATTCATCACAAATTTAAAATAGTTTTTTTAATTTACCATTATTTTTGTCAGTTTGCATATTATTACCTTCAATTTTTAATCACTTTCATAATTACTGAATTAGTTTCCTAAACTTTTAACTATTTTGTTCAATTTTTATTTATTTTTATTATTTTGCAATGATTTTCACCATCTTTTAATATTTTCATTATTTTTCAATTATTTTCCTCGATTGTTAATTATTATTATTATTTTCTAAAATTCATTACATTCTAAGATTTTTAAGTATTTTTCTAAAATTTCAAATCTTTTCACGAATTTTCATCAATTTTCGATTATTTCTGGGATTTTTTATTAACTCTCTTTAATTAAAAGTATTTAAGTAATTTTGTAATTATTTTCTTTCTTTAAACATATTTTCTATAATTTTTTCAATTATTTCTTTCAAATTTAATTTACTGATTTCAATTTTTCATATTTAAAGTATTTTTATCATATTTCAATTTCTTTCTGAATCTTAAATTATTTCCAGCGTTTATACTTATTTTTTTCAATTTTAAATAATTTGTATCATTTTTCAATTATTTTCCTCGATTGTTAATTATTATTCTCAGTTTCTAAAATTTATTATTTTTTAAGATATTTAAGTGTTTATTTTTTAAATTTCAATTATTTTAATCAACTTTTGATTATTTCTGCGGTTTTTTAATAATTCTCTTTAATTAAAATTTGTTAAATAATTTTGTTTTTATTTTCTTACTTTAAACATAGATTCTATTATTTTTTCAATTATTTCTCTCAAATTTTATTTACTGTTTTAATTTTTCTTATTTAAATTATTTTTATTATATTTCAATTTTTTTTCTCAATCTTAAATTATGTCCAGCATATTTCACTTATTTTTTTTAATTTTGAATTAATTTCATCATTTTTCAATTATTTTCCTCGATTCTTTATTATTATCATTTTCTAAAATTTATTATATTCTAAGATTTTTAAGTATTTTTATAAAATTTCAATTATTTTCATCAAGTTTTAAATTTTAATATCATTTTTCAATTATTTTCCAAAATTTATATCTTTCAATTTTTAATTTTTTTCATTCGTTTTATAATTTCCAAAATTTTTAACTATTTATCTGACATTTTAATTATTTCATTCAATTTTTAATTATTGATATTATGTTTTATAATATTTTCTACAATTTTCAATTACTTTCGTTCTCTTTCATAATTATCAAAAAGTTTTTAATTATTTATTTCTAATTAAAAATTGTTCCCTTCAATTTTAAATTACTTTTTTTTCATTTATTTTCTCTAAGTTTTAATTATTTTCTTTTTTTTTCAAGGAACTTCTGTAAGTTTTAAGTATTTTTCTGAAATTTTCTTTAACTTTCCTTTATTTAAGATAGTATTATATAATTTTTTGAATTATTAACTCAAATTTTAATTGTTTTTTTAATTTACAATTATTATTTAAATTTATTTTAAAAATTTTCCAGTATTTTTCTCAAGTTTAAATTATTTTCATTATTTTTAAAACATTTCTATGGTTTTTTATAAATTGTGTCCTAAATAATTATTTTTTTTTGTGTTTATATAAATTATAAATTTATTTTTAAATATCATATTCAAACTATTTATAATTGTTGACAGTTATAAATTATATTGTTATAACAGTTACGCCACTAATTTCAAACTTTCATCTTTATGGACCACCTTAATGTATAAAGAAATAGAAATACAAGTATTTATATTTTCAATTACCTAATAACAATAATTATTAAAATATGAGAAAACTAATAGATACAGTTACATTTAAATACATAATTATTAGATATATATATATTTAATGTATGTTTTTTTCTATTTTAAATTCATTAAAATTTAATAAAACCATAAAAAATAATAATGATTTAAATATACGATAATGGCAAAATAGAAGAATGACGAGACTTTTATGTAAATTAATAAAATGATTAATATTATTGAAAACTTACTTAGCTCCATGTGGACTATAGCTTAATCCCAAATTTGCAAATGCATCAGGGTTTTCTAATGGCTTCTTTTTAGTAATATTGTTTTCGCATTCAGCAGCAGCTTCATAATCAAAGCAATGTGAAATTTGACCTTCAAACCAACCTGAAAAAATGCATATTTTGAATGTAGTGACAAAGAAAATAGATTATTATAAAATCAATAATGAAAAACAAAATTCAAAATAAAATAATTTAATTAATAATAATTGAACAAAATTCGAATAAAATTACTTAGTTTAGCGAGAGAGCAGAATTTCTTTTCAGTTTGTTTCTCAAGATCCTTAATATCTTTGTTAGATAAAGATACATGCCCCTCACTAATGCATTTTTTTACTGTACTCATCTGTAATTGAAACTGTTCTCTTATATCAGGTGAGATGCATTTATTTCCATCAGGAGAAGCCGATTCTGAAATTAAGGACATAAAATAATTTAAAATTTTCTCTTGAGGTCCTTGAAAATTTTGTTCAGTTATATTTTCTTTCTGACACATGTCAAGTAGCTCTTCTTGTGATAGGTCTTCATATCGTTTTATCCGCATTATTGTTAAAAAAGCGCAACCTGTAAAAAATGCAGCATTATTAATAGTTTGTTGCAAAATTTAGGAAACTTTTTAAAACTTTGTTAAAGATTGAAAGTGACAAATTAACTAATTTATAACTACTCTTATAAATTTCATTTTGTATTAACTGAATATTAAAATTTTTATAATTTCAAAAATTTTCGATAAATACCATAACTGCAGATAGCAACCAGTAGTAATATTCTTATTTTAAAGAAATCCATTTTTTATATTGGTAGTCTTGTTTGCAAGTAACTTTCTTGAAAACTAGCTTGACAATTAGAAAAATTTTGTCTATTTATACCCAAAAAATAATTACTTTTTTTCAGAGATAAATAAAACACAATATAAACAGTTCGTGCTTTTATGAAAGATCTGTTCCTTTTATTTTTCTTTCGTAAATGTTGATGAATTTTAACAAAAAAATTAAGAAATATCTAACACATGAAAAACGAATTTGTCTATTGATTTTGAAGAAGAACAAAGTTATCTAATAAAAGAATAGTATATTGTGTAATAATCCTGTAACAAAAAGTTTCTTTTTTATAAGTAATTTTTTTTTTAGTTGAATGTCATTCTAAGTGTAATCGATAAAATTGAAATAATGAAAATTCGATTATTATTTAAATTTTGCTATTGTTGTTGCACAATAATAAAGAATAATTTACGTTTATTGACGTAAATGCAGTGATTTACGTAATTTTCTATTTTCCATTGAAAAGTTTTTGATTTTTGGAAAATAGTTGAACTTTTGTTGTTAAATTAACAGTGATGAATCTTACAACTTTTTTTATCAAGTAAAATAAAAGAAACATAATTTTGTTTAGTTAATTAATATTTATGTCAAGATTGTTTAGAAAATTGTATTTTTTAGTAACTCTTAACTCTTTACGGGTCAGATTTTTCCAGACAACGGATTTTAGAATACAAAATTCTTTTATTAAATTCCTTAAAATAAAATTAATATTCTTAAATTAAGAAGCATATTCTTAAGCCATAAGAAAATATTCTTAATTTAAAAATAAGCTTCTTATTTTAAAAATATTATATACTTAATAGAAGATTATTTTATTATTTATCTTTTAAGAATATTCTTCTCATCTTAAAAAATGTATATACTTAAAAAAAGATTATTTAATCATTTATCTTTTAAGAATATTTTTTTTATCTTAAGAATATTATATCCTTAATAAAATATTAATTTTTAATCCGAGAATTTTTAAAACTATCTGAAAATTTCTAATAAGTTCTAGGAATTTGTAGATAAATCACAAAAATTTCAATTGCATTCTTGTATTTGCCAATAATATGAAAAATAGCTTTGAAATGTTCAGAAGACGACCTAAAAACTAAATTCTAAAGTCAAAAATAATAATTAATTTTAATCATTCCACGTCGAAATATATAATTTAAATAAATCCCAATCGCATTTTAAATCCACTTTTTATTTATTTAAACTATAAAATTTCAATTATTCTATTTTTCAAAAATAAAAAAAAATTATTTTCCAAGTCATTGTAATTTAATTAAATATTTCCGACTTGTTGTTGATTTTCTAACTTTCTAGTAAATGTTTAATTTTATTTTTCTGGCACTTTTCGACTTTTAATCAATTTTCTAATTTAATAATCGCTTTTTCTATTTCTGAGAAGAAATTTTTTTAAGATAATCTTGTTAGATCAAGAATATATTCTTAAATTTTCAAGAAAATATTCTTATTCTAAGAATTTATTCTTAGAATAAGAGATAAGAATATTTTATTCTTATTTATATTCCTTAAAGAATATCATATTCTTAGAATAAGAATATTTTATTCTTAAATAGGCGCCAAGAATAATTATTTTAAAAAAGGTGAATATCGTTTTTTCAGTATAACGAATTATTTTTTTCTGTATTGTTACACAATTTCCTACCTTTTATTACATTCTGAAGATGTTTCTTTCTTTCACTTTTAATTTCTTTGTGTTATAGAATTTCGTTAATTTTATTATTTTTACGCAAATGATTTTAGTTTTTTAATACAATCTTGTTTTTATAACATTTAATAAATTAAATAAATTTTAAACTTGTTTTCACATTTTTCTTTAAATTTTTTACTTTTTGTAAATCATTTTCTAAACTTTTTTTTAATGAAATTTGTCACTTTTGTAGACCTTTTCCTTTTTTTTTACAATTTCTTATTTTATTCTTACTGTTTCTTATTTTTTGTTTAGATATTTTCCACAATTTTTATATATTTTGATTACTTTCAAAAATATTTTCTCATTCTTTTATCGTACTTTGTTTAATTTTTTTAAAGTTTTTTTCCATTTTTCTAACTACTGCTTTATTATTTTTCTCCGATTTCTAATTTCTCTAAACCTTTAACTTTATCCTTAAATTTCCTCAATTTTCCACCAATTTTTGTTTTTTACAATTTTTTTTAACTTTTTTTAAACAGTTTAATTTTTATCTTATAATTTCTAATTTTCTGAAGGCATTTATTCATTTTCTGTATTTTTTCGCATATTCTCAATTTTTCTAATTTTGAAAAGTACTTTTCTTCCTTTGATTTATTTTATGTAAATTCGATCTTACGTTAAATTTTCTTATTTTATAATCATTTTTATATTTCTCAGAATATTTTTCGTTTTCTTAAAATCTTATTCATTGATTTTTATGTTTAAATCGATTTTCGAATTTTAGTAATTTTCAAAAAGATTTTTCTCTTTTTAGTTAAATTTTGACTTTTTGTTTATGATTTTTTAGATACTTTCTTCATTTAAAAAAACATTCTAATAACTTTTTAGTTCCCCCTTTTTTCTTTAATAATATTTTTGACTTTTTATTTTTAAACATTTGTTTTTTTGTTGGTTTTTCCGCCTTTTTCCAAGAAATTTTGCCTTTTTCTTTTTATCTTTAATTTTCCCACTTTAAAGAAGATTATCTTGGACTTTCTTATTTTTGCGTCCACAATAGTATTTTTAATAGTTTTTGTAATTTTATCATTTTTTAAAATAAATTGTTAGATTTTTAAAGACTTTTTCGATTATTCAAGATTTTGTTCATTGTCAAAATAAAAACTTATAAATAAAGAAAAAATTCGTATTATTGGCAAAGTTCCTTATGTATTAAATATTACCAAGCGATTGGTTCTTGAAAGTTAAATATAACCAATTTGTTAAAAAAATATTAGTAAAAGATCAAAACTAACGTTATCGATTTTATACACAATTATGTAACATAATAATAATATTCAAATTCACCTTTTTATATACATAATTATGTAACGTAATAATAGTAATAATAATAATATCGTATAATAAACACACATAACTGTATTAAGACCGTAATTTGACTCTCTAACGTAAAGCTCTTTATTGTTCGCAAGTTTTTGCTGCTCTCGTATTTAAATTAGCATTATTTTAATGAAAAGTAATTCGTCGTGAATTGCATAATGAGGTTCTTAAGAGACATATGAAATATGAATAGTTGGCCAAGTTTATAGACAATTACTATATTTTATATTTTAAAAGCCAGGTATTTTCTGCCTAAGTATGTGCTCCTCGAGAAACAAAGAATTAAAAAATTTTTTTCGTAATCTTTAAAGAACTTATTTGCATTAATATTAGTCTTCTTTGAAAAATAAATACATTGTAACAGTAAATAGCACACACAAAAGTTGGAATTTTTTTTCACTCGAAAGCAATTCTTCATACACAAAAATGTGAAATCAGTATTTTAATAACGGAGCAACATTCGTGTTAATGTTACATAAGTTATTTTTATTACGTTGTATAATGAAACTATTAATAGTTCGGATTCTTAGTTCATAATTTTTTCATCTTTATTAGTTATTTTATCAGTTAAAATCTATTGTTCTTAAAATAAAAAATCAAAGAAAGAAAGATCCAGACAACGATAAATCTATATTCTTTTATTTCTCATTATTTTGGTTTTTTAATTATTTTGAACTTTTGCAATTTTCTTTACTTTAAATTCCATAGTTTCGTTTACTTAAATCTCGTTAATTTAGTTCCATTACTTTGAAAGCATTATTATAAATTTAATTCTAAATTAAATTGATTTTGGATAGTTTCAAAAACACTTGTTTCATTTTTAAATATCTTTATTCGTAGTACAAAACGTATAACAGTTTTTACAAAGTAGAAAAATAAATAAATTTAATTAAATAAATTCACTCACAATCTTTGGATAATTAAAACGCACTTCATATTTATACAATTCTAAAATAATTAATTGTTAATTTTTTGTTCACAATACAACAATTTTGAGTTTCTCGCGACGAATCGCTTCCTTATGAGCTTCAGGTACGTAAGGATTTTTCTCAGGATCAAGGTTGTAGCTGAAACATAATTATATTACACTTTTTAAAATCATTTATTGTAGTTTTGTTAGAAAATTAATTTTACCATCAATCTATTAAAATAGTTTTATTATTCAATTCATCGAAAAATAAATTTATTATTTAAAAAATCATCTATATAAATCTTCATCCGTTACGAGCAGAGAAAAAGATTTTGGAAGATAGGAAAAAATTTTTGTATATTGAGGAACAGATTTTGGAGGAAGATACAATTTTTTGGAGTAAAGAGAACTATTGGAAGAGGGGGAGAAAGTTAGAAAGGGAATTTAATTAATTAAAATAAATTAATAATGGAATTATGTAGTAAATACATATAAAAAATATAAATTTAACGGATAAAAAAGAATTTAAATTTAAAAAGACTAGAAAACAGATTTATGCGATATAAAAATCATTTACCCGTAAAATTTGTGAGCATCGCCACAATTAACGTTGTACCACCAATCACAATTAAATTCTTGTTGATTAAATATTGTGCCATTCGCACAAAGAAAAGTTGCTCCTTGCTCTCCTTCTCGACCATCATGACACACATGGTAAGCCTATAAAATAATTTCTAGATTATTTTTTAATTATTTATAATTTTATTTACAAATTAATATTTATGATTTTGTTCAGTTTCTCTATTGTTTTAATTCTTTGTTACTTTCTTCATTGTTCAATTTTCTGTTATTTTCCATTTTTTATTATCTTCCAACTTTGTCGTTTTCCTATTTCTTTATTCTTGCAAATTTTATTCACATTTCTTATCTTTTACTGTTTTTTAATTTTTAAGAGAGTGCTTTTTCTACTTTTTTCCCCCCTAATTTAATAAAAAAAAAATGTTTTTAAACTTGGTAATTTCGAGGCACATTAAGTATATGTATTTGTATCCTTTTGTATTTTTTTAAGAGCAGTTAAAATAATAGACCGATGAAAAATTCAATGCCACAGAGATAAAAGTTCATTTTTAAAACTGGCTTTTTTTCCGAGAAAAACGAGCAAAAACACGTAATGAAGAAAGTCAATGACATTCTGCACATTAAAGAAGCAAAACCTAGAATGCAGAACGACATTTGTGAAATTTGCCGGTATTGTGTATTGTTCAAGTGGCTACGTAATCTACGGTTTTCGTTTTAGCATTTTTCCCAAAGAGGCAGAGAAACACGCTTAGATATTTCAACAACAAAAAATATATATATTTTTTTTTTAATGGTAAATAGTCCCATAATAATGTAATGACACGCTTAGAGTGAAGAAAAAATAATTCAAAATTGATACGGATATATAATATGTAAATAGATTTAATTTAGGTTCAGTCAACAATTTCCCAAAGATATATTATTCAGACAAAGTTCACGTCTTTCTCAATGTCTGTTTCCTTCCAAGTAATAATTATTATTTACATACAGAGAATTTTTCTAAAGTTTCTTTTTCTTATTGCAAAAAAAAAAAAAGTGGCAATTCTTGTTTATTAATCGGTCGTAGGATTACCGTAATTTCCCCACCTTTGGATGATTTCTTTTCTAATAATTTCATAACCTGCGTGACCCTGTGCGTTAGCGGATACTTTCATCCGCTTAAAGACCTTGATACGATTTCACACCGATAATATCCAACTGCAGTTTATCCGTTCTCAAAGCTACTAAGTAACATATCATACTGCCTTTCCTGTTTCCTTCTTATCACTTAAACATCTAAATTGTGAAACAATCTAGGTTGAATATGTATGATGTATATCTCCGGAGATTTTTTCAAAATCACACAACAAATACACTAGTGTTTACACCAATAACTAGTGCTATACGTAAATACAAAAAAAAAATTATTTGCCACCCACATTGAAATTAAATTCAGGTAAGTTACTGGTTATTAGGTAATTATAATCTTTAGCTAGTGTCTAATTTATAGTAGTTTCGTAAGAAAACTTGAATACAAAAATTTATTCTTAAATTAAGAATATATATTTGGCACTTCTTTTAGAATATTGTATGCTTCAATTTAGTATTTAAGAAGAAATCTTAAAAATATTTTAATATTCGTGTTAAAATGTTGGACAAAAGTGACAACATTTTTTTTGGGGATCAAAAAAAGACAAATTTCAGATTGATATAATTTCAAACTTTAAAAAAATTATATTACATTTGCTACAGACTATATTAAAGTTTACAATTACTTATCAATTATTCGAATGATTTTTCTAAAACTTAAAATTCCTTGTAGGAAAATTTGTCTTTCAGGCACTTTTTCCCTAGATTATAAAGCATTTTATTACAATTTGTAACTAATTTTCTTTATTTTTACTGTTCTTAAAGTAAGGATATACACTGAGAATAAAGTTTGTTTGATAACATATTATGTTTAATTCATATATATATTTTCTATTTGACGGTATATCAAACATACTTATGTTTGATTCAAACAAAATTGGGATATATTCTTATTTCAAGAATAGTTTATACTAAATTTAAGTAAACAATATTCTAAAATAAAAACCAGGCATATATTCTTAATTTTAGTTTATATTCTATGCATATGTTACATACTTAAAATATATATTAGGCTGTTTCCATTTCAAACCATACAGGACGAATACGTTCAAAATTCAAAATCATGTTTAACATGATTTTTATTGTTTTTTAAGGCAAAAACGAAACACGTATTTTTTTGTTTTGAGAAAAAATTTTTTTCGCAGAGTTACGAGCATTTGAAAGTTTTAGAACAAAGAGTGATTTTTGAACGAAAATGCTAACAAATTTTTTCAATTTTGTTTTTTGATTTTACTAATGTTTTAGGTGCTCTTTCTTAGCAATTTTAAAAATTTGGAAAATTTGGAAAATTAACAAAATGGCGGACATTTTTTTTAAAATCAAAAAACTCGAATTTCTCAAAAACGTAATTTTTTTTTTGAATTTATTTAGTAGTTACTAGATAACAAAAATAATTTTTTCCAATAGTATTATTGTGCGCTAAAATACTGTAAAAGGCGCAAGAATTTTTTTTTTTTAGAAAATTATAAAAGTCATTATTTTGACTAATACAGGGCCATATATTATTCATATATTTATTCTGTTTCTTGATGTTAGTAGCGTTTTAGATGCTTCTCCTATGCAAATTAAGAAAATTGAATTTTTTTTTGAAATTTATAAAATGTTTGTCATTTTTTGAAAAATCAAAAAAGTCAAATTTCTCAAAAATGTAATTTTTTATTTTTTTGAAATTTTTTCTTGTCGTTACTAGATAACAAAAAAAAATTTCCAATAGGTTTAATGTGCGCTAAACACTGTGAAAGGCGCAAGAATTTTTTTTTTTTTAAATACTACAAGTCATTACTTTGGCTATTCCAGCGCCATAAATTATTCCATTTTTTTAGTAATGCTTAACATGCTTTTTCTTTACAAATTAAAGAATTTCAAAAATTTCTAAAGCGTCCATTTTTCAAAAATAAAAAAGCTCAATTTTATCAAAAACAATATTTTTTATTTCTTCAAATTTTTTTTCTTTTTACTAGATAGAAAAATGAATTAAAAATTACATTTCTTTAAATAAAAAATATTTATTTAAAAAGCAAATAAAAAATATTACAGGTGATTTCTGTGGCTGAAAGGTAAAACAGCACAACTCCCATTTTATCAAATTTGAGATAACATCAGATTTCTATATATGTAAATATACTTTTTAAAGTTTCATAATTGTAAATTGATTAAAATGTTTATTTACTTAGAAAATATTAAAAAACGTAATCGCATAAATACATTAAAATCGAAAAAAATAATTGATGTTATTCTCTGGGACCTTTAAATTTCATTAAATTTGTTAAACAGATCTAAAAACTACATTAGAAAACAGGATTAAATATCAAACACCCAAAATATTTGTTCATATTTCGATTTTACAGAAATCAGAAAAAAAACAAAAACACGTTTTACTCGAAATTATGAATATGGCGCTTGTGCTGTTTTACCTTTCAGACACAGATTTTTCCAACTGAAAGAAAGTGTTTGGCGCACATTAAACCTATTGGAAAAATTCTTTTTGTTATCTAGTAACTATGTACAAAAAATATTTCAAAAAAAAAAAATTACGTTTTTGAGAAATTCGAGTTTTTTAGTTTTTAAAAAAATGTCCGTCATTTTGTTAAATTTTAAATTTTTCAAATTTTTCAAATTGCTAAGAAAGAGCACCTAAAACATTAAT
The DNA here is from genome assembly GCA_037103525.1 of Ganaspis brasiliensis. NCBI lineage: Eukaryota > Metazoa > Arthropoda > Insecta > Hymenoptera > Figitidae > Ganaspis > Ganaspis brasiliensis. The sequence continues at coordinate 273,786 of JAZKLR010000256.1, read as the reverse complement.
AAAATCAGAAAACAAAATTGAAAATTATCAATTTTTGAAAAAACTAGAGTGATTTTAAAAAAATTTGTTAGCGGTTTTGTTTAAAAATCACTCTTTGTCCTAAAACTTTCAAATGCTCGTAACTCTGCGAAAAAAAAATTTTTCTCAGAACTAAAAGATACGTGTATTTAAAAATAAAAACAATAAAAATCATGTTAAACATGATTTTGAATTTTGAACATATTCGGCCTGTATGATTTGAAATGAAAATTAAATACCTGAAATATACTTTTATTTCTAGAATAGTTTATACTAAAAAGTATACAATATTATAAAATAAATGCCAAGTATATATTCTTAATTTCAGAATAAATTTTTTCGTTGAAGGAATTTGAAAACTTTCGTTTACATTCTGCTTTATGTTTAAATTTTTAATAAATTTAGTAGATATCTACTAATTAAATTTGAACTAATACTAAATGAATTAGTAATGTGTCTTGAATGTATTATATAAAAAAAAATAGTAATTCGTGGAATTTTATTAATCAATCAGCAAAATTTTACTAATAAATCATTAAAAATTTTAAGTCAAGCTGTAAAAGTTATTAAATTAATCAGTTATTTGAACTGACCTTTGTAGAAATTTAATAAATAAATCAGATGAATTAAAAATAATTTTAATAGAATTTCATGAATAAATTTATATAAAATTCATTAAATGAATCAGTAGAAATCTACTAGTTTATAATTATTTATTTTATTAATTTATGATCAATTATAATTAATTAGTAGAATTCATTTATAAGTCATATAGAATTTCTCTATTTAAATTTAAAAAAATTTGCCGATTAAGAAATATAATTCACTAATAAATCAGTAGAACTTTACTAAATAAATTAGTAGAATTTCATTGCACCAATTAGAAGAAATTCACCGATTAATTAGTAGAATTCACTAATTAATCAATAAAATGTTCATTTAAATCAATTGAATTTGAGTAAATAAATTAATGAAATTCACTAGATGAATTTGTAAAATTTCGCTAAATTAATTTTAAGAATTTTACCAATTAATTAATAGATTAATAATTAATATAATTTTAATAGATAAATTAATAAAACTAATAACTACTTCAATTTTTAGAATTTTAGCTATAATCAATAGAATTTTACTAAATGAATTAGATGAATTTGATAAATTCATTATTAGAATTACTAATAAATGAGCATTTTACAAAAAAGAAATTTTAGTCATTATAGAAATAAAAAATAACAAAGTTTAAATAGAAAACTACTGACTAAAAATTAGTAAAATTTTACTAAATAGATTAGAAGAATATCACCGATTAATTAGCAGAATAAATTAATATAATTTCATTAAATAAATTAATTAAATTCATAACTATTTGAATTAGTAAAATTCCACTATTGAATTTTTAGAATTTTAGCAATAATCAGTAGAATTTTACTAAACGAATTAGATGAATTTGATAAATTCATTAGTAGAATTACTAATAAATAAGCATTTTACAAAAAGAAATTTTAGTTATTATAGAAATAAAAAATAACAAAGTTTAAATAGAAAACTACTGACTAAAAATTAGTAAAATTTTACTAAATAGATTAGAAGAATATCACCGATTAATTAGCAGAATAAACTAATATAATTTCATTAAATAAATTATTTAAATTCACTAATATTGAATTAGTAAAATGTCACTAAATCAATTTTTAGACTTTTAGAAATTAATTAGTAGAATTCACTAATAAATAGGTATAATGTCACTAGATGAATTAATAGAATTAAACTGAATGAATTAGATTATAATTTGATAAATTTAACAATCGAATTACTAATAAATGAGTAGCATTTTACAAAAAGAATCTTTATTGAATTTTACTAAACGAATCGATAGAATTTAAAAAAATTTATTTTTAAAATGGCTCCTGAAAAGAAATTTTAATTGCAATATATTCTCACTAAATTTCAATTAGCGAAAAATTGGTTACTGATTTAAGTTTGTAAATATTTCTTCTAATTTTCAGTAAAATTTTACTATTTGATTCAACAGTACAAACTTTTTTGACTCAAGTTTTGATTAAAAAATTACTTAAATTTAGTAGAAATTTTTAGTAGTTGAATTAATAACCCACCTGTTACTAAATTAGATCTTACTCTCTAAATCTAAATTAGTTAAAAATATGTAATTTGAAAGCAAAAACCCAGTCACTAATTCAAATACTTATATTTATACTAAGTTAGCCTAGAGTACAAAATTTCAAAACTCAAAAGAAATGGTGGTTTTCTGGAATTGCTGATAACAAATATAAACTCCGCTTTTTAGAATCCAACATGGCGGATCCAATATGGCGGCTACTTCTTTATTGTTCCGATTCGCTTCAAACTTGTTAGTGGAAGAATTTTAAGATTGCTGATTACTAATCTGGAGTCATATTTTAAAAAAATTCTAAATAGCAAAATTAAATCTGGCTGACTGAATGAACTTATTTAATGAATCCTCTTGAAATTTGTTTCCCACAATCAGAGATAAAAAATTACATCTTACTTAATATTTTATTTATTTAGTATATTTATTTATTTATTTTATTTGCTTTTTTAATTTATCTACTTAACGTATCGTTTTAATTTACAGCTTCTTAAAGAAAATCTATTTTTGCATAAAAATTATTTCTAGTGAATGAGTTCAATGCACGAGTTCAATAACGCCATTAATTACAAATCTACTTATAAATAAAGTTATCAATGTATAGCTAAGTTATAAATATACAGTTATAAATACACCCACAGTTATTATCATTAGAAAAAAATCTAATGAATATTCATTTGATTTAAGCACTGCGAAAGCAGATTTTATTAGAGAAATTACATTTCTCATAAATAATTACATAATGGAATAAAGATGGTCAGTATTAAAGCTGGAAACGTGGGGAGGGTAAATATTACACGTTTTTTAAATTTCGGAGGATATGAATACCAAACTTGACTCGAAAATGAAAAAAAAAAGTTCACACCAGCGGTAAACAAAAATTATATATTTTAATAAAAGCATAAAGAATAAATCAACTTTTTCGAACCCAACACAAAGTTGTTTTTTTAGAAATGTGTCAGTGACCCTTTTAATACCAACGACAAAAAAAAATTTTTTCGAATGAAAACTTAAAATAATTAGTCCTTTTGAATCAAAAATAAAAATTTAGAGAAGTTACTTTGAAAGAAACAGAAAATTGAAAAATTAGGTCACCATTTGGGTAACTTAATTATAAATTTTATTAAAATGTTTTATAATTTAAGGAAAAAGTACCAGAAAGCGAAATGTACATACAAAGAATTTTAAGCTTTAGAAAAATCATTCGAATCATTACTAAGTAATTTTAAACTTTAAAATAGTCTGTAGGAAATTTAATATAATTTTTTTAAATTTAGAAATTATCATTCTGAAATTTTCTCTTTCTGATCCTTTTTCCCTAAATTGTAAAACACTATTATAAAATTTATAATTAATTCTCTTCCCGTGTACTATTTCAATTAGTAATTTTCTACTAAAAAATTAGTAAAATTCTTATTATTTAATAGTAGCTCACTTTTCGCTAATTCATTAATAGAAAATCACTAATTCAGATTTAGAGAGAAAGATATTAGATTAAAAAAATTAATGATTCGAGTTTTTAAAATCAGAAACGGTAATAGAATCTTTCGACTTGAAATTTGTTGATAAAAACGACTTTTTGTTAATATCAAAAAATTAAAAATACCAATTAGTGGAAAAAGTTAATGAAAAATATTCACTTATAGATGTAAATATTTTATCGTGCATGTCATTTTTTTCAATTCCACATAAGTAAATAAGGAAATCCTTGCTCTACTTGTGAAAGTGAAAAGAACGACGTTAACGAGGCATGAAATTGTAAATCGAAGGAGTTTAATATTTTTATTTATACACAATAAGAAATTCTTTACCTGACAGCCAGTTTCGACATTCGCATACATTCCAGGCAAGGCGGGTACGTTTGAACAAGAAAAGCCCGTTTTTGGTACCTCGTGGAAAATTGGATAATCCACCCAAGGAGCGCCAGGAATTTTACTGAAATCCTGCTTCTCTTGTTTCTTTTTTATTGAAAATGTTTTTGGTGGATCCACTGCCACTATTGGTCCAAATTCCGGATAATCCTGATAATCATATTCTGTTTGCCGCTTCTGCATTTATAAAAAAAAAATTATTGTCATTAAACATAATTTCCATTTAGAGAAATAATAATTTTTCTAGATTTTAATTCAACGCATTTTAAAGGAATTCTATTTCGATGTTTTTTTTTTATTTAACACAATTTTTGTTAAATATTATATTCATTTTCAGAATTTTCTTTTTAATTATTACTAGCAAAATAAAACGCGCGCCAGCGCGCGATTAGTTTTTCATACCTTTTAGAAATTATAAAATACAATAAAAAATATAACAAATCGTTAAATAACATTTATCTAGTACGAAGAAATAAATATTTTAAATATAATATTTAAAAATCAATTAATATAAATAAAATAAATATTTATTTAGGAAAAAATTTATAATATTTTAGAATTTAAAAAAATTGCAAAAAATAATTGAAATTAAACAAAATAATTGCAAATTTTGCAAATTAATTGAAAAAAAATGAAATTACTTAAAAATTAGGGAAAGTAATTTAATCAATCATAAAAATGTTTTAAACATAAAGAAAATAATTTAAATTTGATAAAAATACTTGAGAATCTTAAAAGTAAATTAAAACAAAATTGAATAATGAAAAATTAGAGAAAATAATTGAAAATTGAAAAAACATGGTTAAAAATTGAGATAAATAAATTAAAACTAAAAGAAATAATTAAAATTAAGAAAAATAATTAAACAAATTACATAAAATATTTTAAATAAAGGAAAGTTAAGCAAAATTTAAGAAAAATACTTCAAACTTTCAGAAGTTTAATGAAAAAAAAAAGAAAATAATTAAAAACTAGAGAAAATAAATGAAAACAGATAAACATAATTTAAAATTGAACAGAACAAATTTTAATTAAAGAGAAATAAGTAAAAACTTCTTGGCAATTATGAAAAAGAACGAGAGTAATTGAAAATTAAAGAAAATAATAAAAATAATGAAATAATTGAAAAGTCAGATAAATAGATAAAACTATTTTTAATTATGAAACAAATCTAAAGAATTGAAATTTAAAGGAAATAAATTTTGGAAAATAATTGTAAAATGTTTTTAAATTTTATAACTTGCCGAAAATAATTAAAACATAATTCATTTAAATTATTAAATAAATAAAAAAAATAATTGAAATTTGAAAAAAAAATACATGAAGATCTTAGAATTCAATGAAAAAAAAGAAAGAAAATAACTAAAAATTGCAAAAAAGAATTGAAGAACTAAGTTAAAAGTAATTGGAATTTACGATAATTAATAACCAAATTTTGAAATTATGAAAACAAAGAAAAATAATTAAAAATTAAAGAAAACAATTGAAATTTTAGAAAAATTCTTAAAAATCTTAGAAAATAATTTTAGAAAATGAGAATAACTAAAAATTGGAAAATAGACTGGAAGAATGCTAAAAATAATTGAAATTTACGATAATTAATAAATTTTTTTGGAAATTATGAAAACAAAGAATAATAATTAAAAATTAAAGAAAACAATTGAAATTTTAGAAAAATTCTTAAAAATCTTAGAAAATAATTTTAGAAAATGAGAATAACTAAAAATTGGAAAATAGACTGGAAGAATGCTAATAATAATTGAAATTTACGATAATTAATAAATTTTTTTAGAAATTATGAAAACAAAGAAAAAAAATTAAAAATTAAAGAAAATAATAGAAATTTGAGAAAAATACTTAAAAAATTTTAGAAATTTATTTTATAAAATGAGGAAAACTAAAAATTGGAGAAAAGTCTGGAAGAAAGATAAAAATAATTGAAATTTATGATAATTAATAAAAAAAATTTGAAATTCTGATAACAAATAAAAATAATTAGAAATTGAAGAAAATGTTTGAATTTTCAGAAAAATACTTAAAAATCTTAGAAAATAATTTTAGAAAATGAGTATAATAATTAAAAATCGAAAAAAATAATTGAAAAATGATAAAATTAATTAAAAATTGACAAAAATAATTGAAATATGCTGAAAATAATTTAAGATTGAGAAAGAAAATTGAATTATGATGAAAATAATTTAAATAATATAAAAACTTAAAAACATTTAATAATATTTGAGAGAAATAACTGAAAAATAGAATATATGTTTAAAAAAATAATAATTACAAAATTACTTAAAAATTTTTAATTAAAGAGAATAATTAAAAAATCGCAGAAATTATCGAAAATTGATGAAAATAATTGCAATATCGGATAAATAATTGAAAATTTTAAAAGTAATGCCAAAATAATGAATATAATTATTAATTGATGAAAATCAAGAAAAATTGCAGAATTTATTTTTAAGCAAAAGACAATAATTAAAAAATTGTTATATAATGGAAAATTGATGACAATAATCTAAATTTGAGATAATAACTGAAAATTCAGGAAATTAATTGCATGTGTTTATGTATATATTTAAAACTTCTTCAAAAACCATAATAAATTTTTAAAGCATTTTTCGAAACTGTTTTTTTACACAAATGAGAATTAAAAACCAGTAAAACACGACACTAACGAAAAAGGTGACCTTATTCTTTCAATTCAAATTTCAAAATATTTCCTGTTAAAGAGAGTCAAAATCAAGAAAATAACAGGGAATAAGACTAACTTCACTTCAGTTTTTAAAACATGGACAGAAAAAGATGAATAAATATTAATACTAACTAACTTCACTTCAGACTTTAAAACGTGGACAGAAAAAATGAATAAATATAAAAAGTAACTAACTTCAGGAGTTTACGGAGATTATTATTATTTAATTAATTAATTAATAATTGGACGGAAGTTTTATTTTGTCGAATATTTGAAAAACAGAATTTCTAATTCACCGAATTTTCAAATAACTGAATTTGTTTTTAACGAAATTGAAAAGCATTTATTTATTAAAAAACTAAACATAAATTTAATTTAGGGAAATATAAATTTTTCCGAATTTAAAGGAATTTACATTTAAAAATTTGATCAATGTTTCATTTAAGGTTGTATGACACTGTGACATAACCTTAAAGTAAAAAGTGGTTTTCAGCATGAAAAGAAAGTAAGAAATCAATTGTTGAGAATGTAATTATACGACTTTTAAATAAAATTATGTTTTATTGATAGAAATATTTTGTTATTTACGCATTTTATTTGAGGTTATAAACCGAGATTTCAAATTGCAAAGTTTTTAATTCACCCAATTTTTAAACTAAACTATTAACTAAGTTATTAATAATTATTAAATACTAAATTAAAACGAACCTATTAATCAAAATTCGAAATATAAAACCCGAGAGAGAAATTTGTTTACAAAGCCAAAGAGATTCTAATTACCATAAAAAAAGTCGAGATTTTTTTTTTCACTTTATGCTTGATTGAAGCAACTAATTGAAGCACGTCGATTGCAAACGTTTTATTACTCATTGAATTTTGAGCAAGTGTAAATTAACTTCTGCTATATGTAAAAATATTTTTAATAGTATAGGAATTTAATACTTTAATCAATTGTAATTTATGAGTGGGAGACTTACTTTCATCCGTTTAATGTGCGATCAGTATAGTGAATGGATAATTGTGGTACTTACGTGAATTGTAAAATCGGATCTACCCCGATAATCGGTTTTTCCATTCTGGAATGTTAACAGTACCAAAAGGGTGGAAAGAACAATAACATGAATACTACACCTCGCCATATCTGAACAGTATTTGATGTAAAGCTAAACTGGTCCAGCTTGACGGTGTAAATGAAATTATGTCACAGAGAAAGTCCAAGGCGCCCCTTCTACTACCCTCAAGGCATATCTCTCGTATGTTGATATGGGTATAATAATCAGTTCCCTGTTGCTTGCACTACACCAACTCGGAACTGAGACAGGTTTCTTAGAAGTTTAACATTCTCTTGACAATTTTTTTCAATAATTAAAACAAGAAAAGACGAAAATTTTTTGGGAAAAAAGGGAATGAATATTATATAACTAGCAAAATAAAATTTTTATTTTGCTATTTTCATTAGTTTTTCATACCTTTTAGAAATTATAAAATACAATAATAAATATAGCAAATCGGTAAATAATATTTATCTCATAAGAAGAAATAAATATTTTAAATATAATATTTAAAAATTAATAATTATATCTCGTCGTCTCGTTCGAATAGATTAACATGTAGTACCATCTTTCTGCTAAATCTGATCACACTTTTAAAGCTAATTCAAATTCAAAAAACCCGCGCGACGCCCTCGCCACCTGCTGTGGCGTCCCAGCGCTACTAGTCATTCCATTTTTTTTGTGTAAATCTGCGAACACTAAAAAGTTTTATACTTTAATAATTATTAGATTCCTTTTATTATCGAGTGTTTTTTGGTTCCAAAAATGGATTTTCGGAAGGATAGCCGCTCAAGAGATAAGAGGAAAGAAGAATATCGAAGGGATATGGAGCGCAGAAGAAGAAATCGATCATTATCACGTGAGGAGGTTAGGTCCCGGCGTGACCGTTATTATAGAGACAAAAGTCGCTCACCTAGATATCGCAAGAGAAAAGAATATCACAAGTCAAGGAGAAGTTATTCAGTCGAAAGTGAATTTAGGCCTGATATTCGTGAACGCAGTCCGAGAGGCTCGTCCGGATATAGCCGTTTTTCTGATCGCAGCCCGAGAGGCACGACAGACTCTAGAGAATCTTCTTACAGTTCAAAAAGTCCGAGTGACAAAAAATATTTTTCAAACCAGAGTTCTGACGGTGATAGTGAAAGTTCAGTTGAAGATTTTAATAAGCCTGGCGATGTTCAATTAAATAATAGTATTCTTGCTTTGTTGGGAAATGATGTAAATCAAAATAAGAATCCCACAGGCAAAGTTCACAATGTTTTAGTTAAAAATTGGTCTGATATTCTCAAAAAAGGTATGTCTAAAGAAACATCTGAGGAGTTGATAAAAAAGTACGACCCGCCTGAAGATTTTGCTTCACTAAAGCCCCCTGCTCTAAACTCGGAAATTAAGCGCACTATGACTGAGAAGGCTCGCAAAAAAGATAATTTCCAAGTTAAAGCTCAGGAAAAGATTGGAGCTGCGATTTATGCAACTGGGCTAGCACTTTCAAGTGTTTTAAATCAAGGAAAAAGAATGGATACAGCTGCCGTGTCATGTTTAAGTGATGCAGCCAGAATGTTGGCAGATGCTCACTATAATATTTCAATCACTAGACGTTCTTTTATCACTCCTAACGTGAACAGATTGATAGAGGACGTTACTGCAGATCAGCCCGTCGAGCCTTTACTTTTTGGAGAGAAACTTTCAGAACGATTAAAATCTGCGACAGAGGTGGAAAAACAGAGCAAAAATTTAATAAAATCAAACCCGAATTATAAGAACTTTCCTCCCAACAAAGTGATTTTTGATAAATCATACAGAGGCCAACGTTCATCATATGCATCTGGAAGAAATACTGATCAAGCCATGCCTTACCGTCAGTTAAACTTCAGGGGCCCATCCGGAGGAATGAAGTCGAATTTCAGAGGTCGCCAGGATGGGCAGAAATTCAGGGGTCAGAGGAGCCGAGGACGCCGATAAATGATGTAAGTAAAGTTGCTGGTAGATTAGCCTTATTTATCGATAAATGGGAAGAACTCACCAAAGATCAAAACATTTTAAACAGTATTCAGGGATACAAAATTCCTTTTATAAAAAAGGTAGTACAAGAGAATGTACCAAAAATTTCTATCCCTTCAAAAACTGAGTTTAATAATTTATCTGAAGCAATTAATAAATTAGTATCCAAAGGTGCAGTTTCTAAATGTCAACCGTGTAAAGGCCAATTTCTTTCCTCCTATTTTTTAGTCGACAAATCAAATGGCCAGAAACGATTTATTTTAAATTTAAAAGAATTAAATTTATTTATAGATCCACCCCACTTTAAGTTAGAAGATCAAAAAACGGTAATGAGATTGTTGACAAAGAATTGTTATATGGCGTCAATAGATTTGAAGGACGGTTATTTCCATATATCAATTGTGAAAGAACACAGAAAATTTTTTAGATTTGAATTTGACGGTATTTTATACGAATTTAATTGTTTACCCTTCGGTCTTTGTACGGCACCCTTTCTTTTCACTAAAATTACAAAACCGGTCATTGAATACTTGAGAAGGAAAGGTTTCTTATCCGTATTGTACCTTGATGATTTTCTGTTAATTTCAAATTCTCGAACTCAATGTTTATTAAATATCGCGCAAACTAAGAAAATCTTAGAATTACTTGGATTTATAATTAACAAAGAAAAATCTTGTTTAGAACCGAGGCAAGAATGCGAATATCTTGGTTTCAAATGGAATAGCAAAGATCTTACTATTGAACTCCCAGCTAGGAAAAAAGAAAAAGTTTTAAAATTAACAGAAAGTTTTAGTAAGAAATCCGAATGTAATATTAGGGTTTTTGCTCAATGCATAGGCGTCTTAGTTGCGGCATGTCCAGCTGTCAAATATGGATGGCTATATACTAAACAAATGGAAAGAGAAAAATTTCTTGCATTAGAAAAAACAGAGGGTAATTTCGATAGCTTAATGAATTTATCAAGTCAAGTAAGATCAGAATTAGAATGGTGGAAAAGAAACATTTTAACATCGTTTAATTTAATTAGAGATTCCCATTTTAGATTAGAAATTTTCTCAGACGCGTCCCTAACTGGATGGGGTGCTTGTTGCGAAACACGAAAAACCCACGGTTGGTGGGATAAAAAAGATCAAGAGCAAAGCATAAATTTCCTTGAATTGAAGGCTGCATTTTATGCACTTAAGTGTTTGGCTTCAGACGAAAATTCTTGTCAAATCTTGTTGCGCATTGACAACACCACGGCGATATCTTATATTAATCGGATGGGTGGGGTGCAATTTCCTAATCTCCAAAATATTACGAAACAAATCTGGCAGTGGTGCGAGAAAAGGAATATTTGGATTTTTGCCTCATACATAAAATCAAAGGACAATACAGTTGCAGACAGAGAATCTCGAATTCTTCCGACAGAAACGGAGTGGGAATTAAATAGTAGAGATTTTAAAACGATTGTAGATGAATTTGGAGAGTTTGAAATCGATTTATTTGCAACTTGTATTAATAATAAGTGTCCTAAATTTGTATCCTGGTTCAATGACCCAGAATCGATAGCTATTGATGCAATGACAATATCCTGGGAAAATATTTATTTCTATGCCTTCCCGCCATTTTCTTTGATTTTACGCGTTTTAAAAAAGATTATTGATGACAGAGCGGAAGGGGTTTTGATAGTTCCCCTTTGGCCCACTCAACCGTGGTATCCTCTTTTTCTGGAATTATTAATTAAAAAACCTCTATTTCTAGGCCCTCGATTGAACCTGCTTGCTTCTCCTTCTAGGAAAATTCACCCGATGGCCAAGAATCTTATCCTGGTAGCCGGGAGACTATCTGGCAAGCTTTCCACAGAAGAGGAATACCGGACTCAGGATTAGAGATTATGATCGCTTCATTATCAAAAAATACGATTAAACAATACGATAAGCCATTACGTTTATGGTGGGAATATTGTATTGAAAATAGCCTTTCAGTTTTTAATGTTAAATCAAAAAATGTTTTAGATTTCTTTTCAAAAGTTTTTCAAAATGTGGGGAGTTATGGAACTCTGAATACTTACAGAGCTGCGCTATCTTTGATTTTGCCAATAGACATCGGGAAAGATCCGTTAATTAAAAGATTTTTTAAAGGGGTTGCAAACTTAAAGCCTCAAAGGCCTAGATACGATCTTACGTGGGACACTCAGATTGTTATTGATTTCTTAAAAACACAATTTCCACATGACAATTTAACGCTAGAAGATTTAACTTATAAGTTACTAATGTTAATCGCTTTAATAACATCCCAACGAATGCAGACATTAGAAAAAATTTCTATTGATAATATTGTAGTTTCGTCAGATTTTATTCAAATTAAAATTCCGGAGAAGATTAAAACATCCAAGGTTAACAAACCTCAACCGTGCCTAGTGTTACCGTTTTTTAAAGAACAACCCGAACTTTGTGTTGCGTCAATTTTACAACTGTATATAAAGAAAACTAAGCGTCTAAGAGGGTTAAATAAAAAGCTATTTATTTCATTTAGAAACCCATATAATTCAGTGTCAACTCAAACTCTTGCGAGATGGATAAGATGTACCTTAGAAAAGAGTGGCGTAGACGTTTCTATTTTTAAATCACATAGTACACGACACGCGTCTACTTCCGCGGCTAGTTTGAGAGGTATTGATATTGAAACTATTCGAAAAACCGCAGGGTGGTCTGAAAGATCAAAAGTTTTTGCTACATTTTATAAGAGACCTCTGTGTGACAAAACAGCCTATGCAAAAGCAGTAGTTGGCTCTAAATAAATGTTTTGTTATTATGTTTACATTGTTCATAAAGGGCAGATCCCTGAAAATATAAATTTTTTAAATCGCAATTGTGCAGTCTTTAAACATCTACATGTTAATCTATTCGAACGAGACGACGAGATATAATTAACCGATTAAACGAACTTACCTTAAGTGAAGTTCAATCGGAATTATATGAGTCGTCTCGTTCGAATAGATTACTCCCTCCCTTACCCTATTTTATTTTTTCAGTTATTAAAAATAAAACCCTTAAAAAATTGCGATTTATTTGCTTTAAAATTAATGACTAGTAGCGCTGGGACGCCACAGCAGGTGGCGAGGGCGTCGCGCGGGTTTTTTGAATTTGAATTAGCTTTAAAAGTGTGATCAGATTTAGCAGAAAGATGGTACTACATGTTAATCTATTCGAACGAGACGACTCATATAATTCCGATTGAACTTCACTTAAGGTAAGTTCGTTTAATCGGTTAATTATAAATAAAATAAATATTTATGTAGGACAAAATTTATAATATTTTAGAATTAAAAAGAATTGCAAAAAATAATTGAAATTAAACAAAACAATTGCAAATTTTGCAAATTAATTAAAAAAAATAATGCAATTAAGTAATTTAAATTTGAGAAAAATACTTGAGAATCTTAAAAGTAAATTAAAATAAAATTGAATAATAAAAAATTAGAGAAAATAATTGAAAATTGAAAAAACATGATTTAAAATTGAGATAAATAAAGTAAAATTAAAAAACATGACTAAATTTTGAGAAAATAATGAAACAAATTACATAAAATATTTTAAATAAAGGAAAGTTAAACAAAATTTAAGAAAAATACTTCTATCTTTCAGAAGTACATTGAAATAAAAGAAAGTAATGAAAAATTAGTGATAATAAATGAAAAAATGAAAAAGATAGACATAATTTAAAATTGAACAGAACAAATTTAATTTAATAGAAATAAGTAAAAACTTTTTGGGAATTATGAAAAAGAACGAAAAAAGAACGAAATTAATTGAAAGTTGAAGAAAATAATATAAATAATGAAATAATTGATAAGTCAGATAAATAGTTAAAATTTTTGAAATTATGAAACAAATGTAAAGAATTGAAAATTGAAGAAAATAAATTTTGGTAAATAATTGAAAAATGTTTTAAAATTTTAAAACTTGACGAAAATAATTAAAATAAGATATAAACAATGATAAGTTGCAAAAAAATAAATGACATTTAAGTGTGATAATTGAAAAAATTACAGAATTTTTTTAAAAAAAGAAAAAGTAATTGAAATTTGAAAAAATACATGAAGATCTTAGAAATCAATTAAACAAAAAGAAAATAACTAAAAATTGAAGAAAAAAATTGAAGAAAATAACTAAAAATTGGAGAAAAGAATTGAAGAAATAAGCTAAAAATTGGTAATTGAAATTTACGATAATTAATAAAATTTTTTGAAATTATGAAAACAAATAATAATAATTGAAAATTGAAGAAAATAATTATTGAAATTTTTGAAAAATTCTTAAAAATCTTAGAAAATAATTTTAGAAAATGAGAATAATTAAAAATCGGAGGAAAGACTGGAGGAATGCTAAAAATAATAATTAAAATTTACGATAATTAATAAATTTTTTTGAAATTATGAAAACTAATAATAATAATTGAAAATTGAAGAAAATAATAGAAATTTGAGAAAAATACATTAAAATTTTAGAAATTAATTTTACAAAATGAGAAAAACTAAAAATTGGAGAAAAGTTTGGAAGAAAGCTAAAAATAATTGAAATTTACAATTGATAAAAAGATTTGGAAGTTAAAAAAACAAAGGAAAATAATTAAAAATTGAAGAAAACAATTAAATCTTTAGAGACATTCTTAAAAATCTTAGAAAATAATTTTAGAAAATGAGAATAATTAAAAATTGGAGGAAAGACTGGAGGAATGCTAAAAATAATTGAAATTTACGATAATTCTGATAACAAATGAAAATTCATTAAAAATTGAAGAAAATATTTGAATTTTCAGAAAAATACTTTAAAAAATTTAGAAATTAATTTTATAAAATAAGAAAAACTAAAAATTGGAGAAATGTCTGGAAGAAAGCTAAAAATTATTTAAATTTACGATAAGTAATAAAAAAAAAAATTTGAAATTATGAAAAGAAAGGAAAATAATTAAAAATTGAAGAAAACAATTAAATATTTAGAGAAATCCTTCAAAATCTTAGAAAATAATTTTAGAAAATGTGAATAACTAAAAATTGGAGAAAAGACTGAAAGAATGCTAAAAATAATTGAAATTTACGATAATTAATCAAATCTTTTAGAAATTATGAAAATAAAGAAAAATAATTAAAAATTCAAGAAAATAATAGAAATTTGAGAAAAATACTTAAAAAATTTTAGAAATTTATTTTATAAAATGAGAATAACTAAAAATTGGAAAAAGACTGGAAAAATGCTAAAAATAATTGAAATTACAATAATTAATAAAAAAAATTTGAAATTCTGATAACAAATGAAAATAATTAGAAATTGAAGAAAAGATTTGAATTTTCAGAAAAATACTTAAAAATCTTAGAAAATAATTTTAGAAAATGAGAATAATAATTAACAATCGAGAAAAATAATTGAAAAATGATAAAATTAATTAAAAATTGAAAATAATAATTCAAATATGCTAAAAATAATTTAAGATTGATAAAGAAAATTGAATTATGATGAAAATAATTTAAATATGAAAAATTGAAAACATTCAATAAAATTTGAGAGAAATAACTGAAAAAAGTATAGAATATATGTTTGAAAAAAATAATAATTACAAAATTACTTAAAAAATTTTATTCAAAGAGAATAATTAAAAAATCGCAGAAATAACGAAAATTGATGAAAATAATATTGCAATATCGGATAAATAATTGAAATTTTTAAAAGTAATGCCAAAATAATGAATATAATTATAAATTGATGAAAATCAAGAAGAATTGCTGAATTTATTTTTAAGCAAAAGAAAATAATTATATATTCTAAACTTCTTCAAAAACCATAATAAATTTTTGAAGCATTTTTTCAAAACTTTTTTTTTACACAAATGACAATTAAAAACCAGCACAACATGACACTAACGAAAAAGGTTACCTTATTCTTTCAATTCAAATTTCAAAATATTTACTGATAAAGAGAGTCAAAATTAATAAAATAACAGGGACTAACTTCACTTCAGTTTTTAAAACGTGGACAGAAAAGATGAATAAATATAAATACGAACTAACTTCAGGAGTTTACGGAGGTTATTATTATTTAATTTTTCATTCTCAGGCTTCACTCAATGAAGCATATTTTAGAGGAAATGGGAAATTTTTAGGGTACTTAAAAACTTTGTAAATAAATATATAGAGAACTTTGAAAATTATTTTAGTATTAAATTTAGACTTCATATTTATATAAATTATAACAAGAATTTACCTCTTTTTGGTTTCAATTAACATTTTGTAAAAAATATAAAATTTAAGTAATAATTTTAATATGGCACATTAATGATATGTAATTTAACTAATTTTTATTATATCCCATTAACGCCCAAAAAGAAACAAATTTTATCAAAATTTTAAGACTATTTTTTGGCAATAAAAAAATTTCTAAAAATTTAAAACAAACCATTTTTAACGTAAAATTTATCGCTCTTTTAGATTCTGTTATCAAAATTTGTTTATAACAAACATGTTAAAAGTTGTAAACAATTATTTAACAAAAAACACAATTTTTTTCTCAAAAAAGATTTTTTAATCAATATTTTCATGTAGAACCAGAAAAGAGATTAAGTTAAAGCATCAAAATATCGTGTCTTTAAGTTCTCATCTGTAAATATTCGGAAAAACATATGGAACATTCTCTAGAAAAAAAGCCACCCAAAAAAATTTTTTTCATTAATGATTTTATGTCATAATATACATAAAAACAAATATAAAAAGTAGGGTGTTAGGTCAGTGTAATGCGTGGTTGCCATATTATCAGAGGTTAAATTTTAAGGTAGTATAATTTTCTTTTCTTATTCTACATGAAAATATTAATTAAAAAATCTTTTTTAAAAAAAATCGTGTTTTTTGTTAAATAATTGTTTACAACTTTTAACATGTTTGTTATAAACAAATTTTGATAACAGAATCTGAAAGAGCGATAAATTTTACTTAAAAAATGGTTTGTTTTAAATTTTTAGATATTTTTTTATTAACAAAAAACAGCCTTAAAATTTTAATAAAATTTGTGTCCTCTTGGGCGTTAATAGGATATACAGTAGAACCTCGATTATTTTATTTGGATATGACAAAATTACAAAATTGTAGGATAAAAAATATAATTCCAAAGTTTTTAAATTAATCAAAAAGAAAAGAAAATAACTACAAATTGTGGAAAGTAATTTAAAACTAATAAATAATAATAGTTCAAAATTATGGAAAATGAATGCAGAACTTTGGAAATAATTGAAAATTTAAGATAATAATTGAAATATAAATGATGAGAATAATTCAAAATTGAGGAAAATAATTAAAAAAAAAAAATAATAATAATAATTGACATTTGAAGAAAATAATTGAGAAATGAGAAAAATAATTTGAGGGAGTACGGTATATACAATATGAACTAAGAGAAAATAATTGAAAAAAAATAAGAATAATGGTAAATTAAAGAAAAAATTAAGAACATAATTAAAAATTATAAAAAAACAAGAAAAGGATTATAAAACTAATGAAAACTAAACGAAAGAATTCAAATTTAAGATAAATAATTGAAGATTTAATAAATCAATTTAAAAATAATTTAAAAAATTAAAAATTGTTTCTATAAATGCAAAATTATAGTAACAACTGAAAATTGAAGACAGTAATTGAAAATTACAAAAATATTAGAGAATTGAAGAAGACAATTGAGAATTGAGAATAATTGAAAAAAATTACAGAATATATATACCAAATTAAAGGAAATAATTAAAAAATGGAAAAAATAATAATACATTTTTAAAAATAATTAAAAATTGAGATAAATAATTGAAAATTTAGGAAACTCATTAAAACATAAAGAAGGTAA
The DNA here is from genome assembly GCA_037103525.1 of Ganaspis brasiliensis. Classification (NCBI taxonomy): domain Eukaryota; kingdom Metazoa; phylum Arthropoda; class Insecta; order Hymenoptera; family Figitidae; genus Ganaspis; species Ganaspis brasiliensis. Next base: position 256,156 of record JAZKLR010000256.1, on the reverse strand, counting down.
TCATTAAAAAAAAATAATTGAAATTTAAGATGAATAATTGAAGATTAAGTAAATCAAATTGAAAATAATTTTAAAAATTGAAAATTGGAGAAAAATAATCGCAAAATTATAGAAATAATTGAAAATTGAAGACAGTAATTGAAAATTAGAAAAATAATAGAGAATTGAAGAAGACAATCGAGAATTGAGAATAATTGAAAAAAATTACAGAATATATGTATCAAATTAAAGGAAATACCTAATTAAAAAATGGAAAAAATAATGATACATTTTTAGAAATAATTCACAATTGAGATAAATAATTGAAAATTTAGGAAATTCATCACAAAATACCAAAAGTAAGAGTAAATTTGGAAAAAATAATTTAAAAATTCTAAAATTCATTAAAAAATTTTTTATTTAATTGAAATTTGAAATAAATAATTAAAGGTTTAGTAAATCAGTTAAAAAATAATTTTAAAAATTATAATTTGGAGAAAAGAATTGGAAAATTAAAGAAACCAATTTAAAAATGATGGAAATATTTGAAAAATGATACAAATAATTGAAATTTGAGATAAATAATTAACCGATTAAACGAACTTACCTTAAGTGAAGTTCAATCGGAATTATATGAGTCGTCTCGTTCTTCTAGATCATATTGTAGTAGTACTCTTTCTGCTAGATCTGGTCACAGTTTTTAAAGCTTTTTTGAAAAAAATACTTTTTCGCGCCTATATTCCACAGATTCCCGTAGGTGGCGCTGCCTATTTCCGGCTTGTACTTGTCATTTATTTTAAAGCTGTTTCAACAAATCGCAACATTTATTTTGGGTATTCTTTGAAAAAGAAGGGTTTTATATAAGTAAAAATAAACTTTTTTTTTTTATAAAGGGCGGGAGTGATCTATTCGAACGAGACGACTCATATAATTCCGATTGAACTTCACTTAAGGTAAGTTCGTTTAATCGGTTAATTATAATTCGTCGTCTCGTTCTTCTAGATCATATTGTAGATGTTTAAAGTTGTTTTGCGATTTGATTTATCTATTTATTTTGGACTATTTGTCAATTGTTGAATTAATACTATTGAGAAAATGATATAGAGGTTCAGCAAACATTTGTTGGTTTGATTTATTAATTTTTTAGACATTATTTTTTTTTTTTTTTAATGTAAATAATATTGTAAATTGTTTGGAAAAAAGAAATTTGCACTTTTTACCATTAGCTCACTTAGAGGTTTTAATCTTTAAATAGTGATTTTTAGCATTGTATTCAATAATAATGAATTTCAACTAGACTGAAGTAAAATATTTAAGTATCTCTTGTGTCATATAATAACGTGGCGTTTGAAGTTTAGCAATTGAAAATTATTCTGTGAAAAGAACGTTTCGTCAACTGATCTAATCAAAATCCTTATATCGATATAAAAGAAACTGACGATATTTACGGTGCCATACAGAAACCTGCGTATCATGAATTATTTCTATTAAAAAATTTATGACTATTCAGACGAACTTGCGCTTTATAACGGAATATTATTTCTATTTGGAGTATTGTCAATGTAATCGCAAATCATATTCATATTGTTTAATTGTGCCTGAGGACAGAGAATTATGTAAAAATGGTAATAAGGATTCTGGAGCTCTTTTCTTACGGAGCTCCACCCAAATAATTTTTCTGTCATAAAGCAGGGCTGTTAAGAAACGATTGGTGTTTTCTTTGAGAACCAAAATAAATTGGTGTTTCAACTATTAATAAAATTTTTTCATTTAACGGGTCCCAAACTCGTGTTGCTCATAACGAACCTACTAAAACTCGTTGTACTTTATTTTATTATTAAATGTAAGATAAGATTAAATCGGTGACGATTGTGTAAAAATTAAAAGTTTGCCTAAGGTACTGTAAAAACCATCGTTGGTCAGTCTTGCTAAGTTGTTGTGTCAGGGATTCAATTTTCAATTTTTGCGTTAATATTAATTGAGATCAATTCAACGTCAACGCTGAAAATATTTTTCATGATTGGAAAAAGTTCATGAATATCCCATACATTGCGCAAATATTTTAATATATATATATATATATATATTTTTTTTTTTTTGTAGAAAGAAAAAATTTATGATGTTAAAGAATTTTTCTTGTTATTCGTGAAATAATTCGTCGACCAAATATGTTTTAGTATTATAAACACAGTCCGATATTTACCTTGTTGTGTTGGGATTTAATTTCCAACTAAAATTTGATCATGTAAATTCCGTAATTCTGTGTTTAACTGTTGTTTTGAATTGTGGGAAATTATTAAAAATTATCCAGGCTTAAATAGGAAGTTTTTTAAGCAGTCACTGAGAAATCCCGGTCCCTCACTCTGGCAAAATTAATGCTTAAATAATGGCGTATGATAAATATAGAAATATAAAATAAATATAATAAATAATAATAATAAAATAATAAATAAATAATAAAATAATATAATTAATATAAAATATTTATAAATGTATAAATATTTTCATTCAAATTGATATTTGAAATTACAGTATTTAATTTCTCTGCTTTCTTTTCTACTAATAATTCATTAAATTAAAAATTTTTATAGTTAGTAATTTTGTCATACTTGTCAATTGTGATTGACCGATTAAATTTAACTTTTTAATAATTGTAATTTAAACCAGATAAGATTGAACGATTATTGCTCCCTCTATTAATTCTAGATGCTGTCTGGTTCAATCAATTTTTGCTGCTTTTATTATACGTTATAGTGTAAAGATTAAATGCATAATATATGAAAAATGTATGTAATATATACATTAAAGGATAAGATTGATCATTGCGCCAACTATATCAGCTAGTTACTGTCTATAATAAATTAAAATTTCAAAATGTATATATAATAAATACAAAATGTATGCAATAATAATTTTTTAAAAAATTGAATTTTAAATACATAAACAGAACTAGGAAAGATTGAGCGATCGTTGCGCCCTCTATTTTTGCTAAATAATATCCGATTCGATTGATCTTTGCAATCATTATAAATATAATAAATCATCTATATTAAATTATAATTCAGAAATGTTTATGTAATGAATACAAAATGCATTTAATAATGATTTTTTAAAAAAAATTGAATTTTTAAATACATATACGGAACCAGGCAAGATTGAGCGAGCGTTGCGCCCTCTATTTTTGTTAAATAATGTCCGATTCGATTGATCTTTGCAATCATTATAAATATAATAAAAATTCTATAGACAAAAATAATAAGCGATCGTTTCGCTTTCTATTTATGTTAAATGTTTAATTTGAGAGATTTTTACGATTTTTCTCAATGTAATCTTGGACTGGTAAGATTGAGCGATCTTTGCGCCCTCTACCTTGACAGATAGAGTCCAATTTGATCGATCTTTGCGATCATAATTTTATCATTATCCTTACCAAACCAATAGTCCACATCAAACGACGTTAAGCGATCATTGCCCTCTCTTTTTCTCTCGCGCATCTTTGGCGGAGATAGGAGACCGATCTTGGCGGACTCCTTTTGGCGACTTGTGACGGCCATGAGATTTTTCCGATGATTTTTCTTTATAATTTCTGCGTTTCAATCTCTTTCTCACGTATCTTGGACGGAGATAGGAGACCGATCTTGGCGGTCTCCTTATGACTACTTGTCATGAGATTGTTCTTGACATGTTGAAACTGACAAAGCACTTATTGAAGAGGATTTTGTTAAAAGCGACATAACCCTCCTGGCACATGACACGCTGTTTTGCGTGGTGTTGTGCTTTTATTCTTACGCTGGACGCGCTGCCTCACCCGACACTACATTTGCACCTTATTTAGCACTTTTAAAACTAGAAATTTATACAAAAAACCGATTAATTTAATTAAATAAATTTAAAAACTATAGAAGTAAGACTATTTCAGATCTCACAGAAAAATACAATGACAAGTACAAGCCGGAAATAGGCAGCGCCACCTACGGGAATCTGTGGAATATAGGCGCGAAAAAGTATTTTTTTCAAAAAAGCTTTAAAAACTGTGACCAGATCTAGCAGAAAGAGTACTACTACAATATGATCTAGAAGAACGAGACGACGAATTATAATTTAGAAATGTAGAAAGTATAGTGTGAAAAAATACTTTTCAAAACTAAAAATTAGAGAAAATTTTATCAAAATTATAGAAATAATTGAAAATTTAAGAAAGTAAATAAAATTTATAAAAAATAAGTGATAAAATTACAAATTTTTTTTGAAATTTAATAAAATAACTGAAAAATGATGATAAACACAATGAAAAAATAATAATAAAAATTAGAATGTAAAAAAGTAATTGCAAGTTTTGGAAATTAATTGAAAAATAATGAAAATATTTAGTAATTTAAATTGAAATAATAATTTAAATTGAATAAAATAATTAAAATTTGTTGAAAATAATTAACAGTTTATGAAATTAATGAAATAATAATACAAATAAGTATTTTAGGAATTCTAGGAAATAAATGATAAAAATAATTATAAATTGATGAAAATAATTGAAATCTGTGATGAAGGACTGAAAATTCAGGCAATTTATTCCAATATAATTTGATAAATTAAAAATTGGAGAAAATAATTTAGAAATAAATAGAAATAATTGAAGTTTGAAAAAAGAATAAAAATTTAAAGAAGATTAAAAATAATTCAAAATCTCTAGATACCTTGACTTAAAAACAATGATAAATTCTACCTTGTTAAATTCTACACAATAAAACTCTAGAATAGGATTTTTTATAGAACATTAATACTAAATCCCACATAGTTACTTTCTACAAAGTAAAATTGTACAAATGGGTGAGAATTTCTCAAGTTGACCTCGAATTTCCAAAGGTTGAAATTCTTCAATGTCAATACAGAAAAAGTTTGGTCGATTATAATTATAAACATCCTATAAATTTTATTGAAAAATATTCATTTGTTTATTTTTTATAAACAATTGAAACTTTATGCATAAGGTTTTACAAACTACTATTACTTCTACATGAATTATCAAAAGTTTATGTTTTTCCACAAATAGTTAATGAAAGTTGAGCCATTTAAAAAATAAATTTCTGACTTTTTAAAATCAATATTTATTATAAACAAATTACAAATTAATCACGTTCTGGATGTGTATAATCAATTTTATTTACAAAACTTAAAACAGTATTTATCAAGGATGAAATACGCACAAAAAAAGTTGTTAAATTGAAACATCTTAAATGGAACATTATAAAATTTTGAAGAGGTTTTTACATTTTTATTTGTTTATATTAATTTTTTTATTGCAAAGTTTAACAATAATAACAATTTTTAAGAATAATTTATCTCCAGTTGCTATAATTGAATGATATATGCTAAAAACTATTACAAAACACACCTAGAGTACTCCCTGAACTGTAAAAAAAATTACACAAATAAAAAAGTGAATATTATAAATAAATTATTTTAACAAATAATTAAGGTTACAACAAATTGTTAATGTCGACAAAGACTTTGTTAGATTCGGATAAAATTGTTAAATCGGAGATTTTTGGGGTCGCTGATTACGAATCCATCGCTAATTTCTAAAATCTCAAAATGGCGGATCCAATATGGCGGACGAATTTTTTAAAAATTACTTTAATTTTGCTTGAAACTTGTTATTCGGCATGTTTTTGCCGGGAATTTAATTTTAATTGTAAATTTCATTGATTAAAACTTTAGTTAATCCACTCTTTGAGAATAGTAAATTTGATATTATTTAAAAACTTCTTCAATTTTTAACAATTCTTTTCTATTATGATTTCAATTATTTACTACAATTTTCAACTGTTTTTATCATTTTTCAAAATTTTTCTTCAATTTCTGATTATTTTAATTATTTTTCAATTTTTCCCCTAAATTTTAACTTCAATTTCTGCATTTTTCAGTTATTTTCTTTAATTTTTTCAAATAAAATTGTTTCAGTTTTAATTATTTTTCTTTAAAATATCAAATTAGTTTCATTATTCATGAATTAATTTTTAATTTCTTTCGTAATTTATCTATTATTTTTATAAAATTATGATTTTTGTTTTTCAAATTGTAATTTTTTTCTTCAAATTACAATAAATTAGTTTCTTTAATATCGAATTATCAATATCAATTTGTAATGTCAATTAAATAATGAAAGAACATAATTCATAAAATTTGTTAATTTAATTATCAGTTTCACTATTTTCATCGTTTACCATAATCATTTTCCAAATATTTTTCAATACCAAAAAACATGTTTCATATATTCTTTAACAATTTTTATTAAAAAAACTAACTTATTAAATTTTTATTTATTGTTATTAAATTTTAGTTGTATTTTTCAAGTATTTTAATGATGTTTTTCGATTTTCACTCATTTTCTTTTATATCAAATAAATTCTATATTCGACTCAATTTTTTTCTTAAATTTCCATAATTATCTTTTATTTCTTATTATTTTTATCATTTTTCAAGTAGTCTTGTTTATATTAAATATATTTTCAATTTTTTCAATTATTTTTTTTACAATTTTTTATTATTTTCTTTAATTTTCAATTATTTCTATAGTTTTCCAATTACTTTTTGTCATTTTCAGTTTTAGTTCCATTTAGGTTTTTAATTTTAAATTATTTTTATCATTCTGCAATTATTTTCTTTTGTTACTAATATATGTTGCAATTTTTTCAATTATTTTGCACAAATTAAAAATATTTTCTTCAATTTTTAATTGTTTTATTACTTTGCAATCGAATTTTTTATTATTATCATTATTCTTTAATTAATTTTCTAGATTTAAATTTTTTTTTTAAATTTTAATAAATTTTTTCAATTTATAATTATTTTTACAATTCCTTAATGAAATTCCTAAAATTTCAATTATATATCTCATTTGTCAATTAATTTTTTTGATTTTTCATTTTTTTTATCTTTTTTTAATTATTTTTTCCACCTTTTAATTAGAAATATTAATTCATTTTTAATTAATTTCCTAATTTTTCATTTATTATCTCAAATTTCCATTAATTTCTGCAATTTCCGATTATTTCTATAATTTTTAAATTATTTTTCTCAATTTAAAATTCTAGAAACCAATTTGTAATTAGGTTCCTACTTTCTTTTCCTTTACATATATTCTCTATTTTTTCAATTATTTTTCTAAAATTTTAATAATTATCTTCATTTTTCTATTATTTTTACCATTTTTTAATTATTTCACCCAATTTTAAGTATTCTCATTTTTATCCAATCAATTTCTAAAAATTTTAAACACTTTTTTTTCAAATTTCAATTATTTTGTTTTAATTTTTTTTATTTCAAAATTTTATAAATTTTGTCCTATACGAAATATATATTTTTAATTTCTTGTTAACCGATATTTACTAATTAATAGACTATTTATTTAGTCGAATATTTAAATGACACAATTTGTACTTAACCGAATTTTCATTCAAAAGAATTTTTATTTAACGCAATTTTTATTGAGTCAAATCTCCATTTTTCTGAACTTTTATTTTATCGAATTTTGCTTTAACTAAATTTACATAGCAAATTTTTCTATTAAGTTTCTAATCTGCGTTTAATAATGATTATAAAAAAAATGGTTAAATTAAAATTAAACAAAAACTTGGATATTCAAAAAATTTCTTATATTAAAATTCTGTTAGATAAAAAATTAAAAATTCGACTAAATAAAAATTCCAATAATTAATAAAAACATTCTACTAAATAGAAATCGATTTACGTGAAAACTTTTAGAATTTTGGGGAACTGAAAATTTGACCGTACGAAAATTAGGATAATTAGAAATTCTGTTGAATAACATTTTTATATTCGTTTCAATTGAAACCTAACAAAGCAGAAAATTTATTAAATAAAAATTATGTTAATTAAATATTCGACTTAATTATAGAAATTCGATTAATTGAAATTTTGGTCAAACGGAAATTTAGTGTACTAAAAATTTAATTCTATAAAAAATTAGGAATTATGTGTATTCTGTTAAACGAAACATAAATATGAAAAAAATCCTTTTTAAATATTATTAAATCTAGTGACAATTAATTTAAGAAATTTTCACTTGATTAGAAAAAACAATGAGACTAGAGAAAAATATTCTAAAAGGGGAAAATTTTTTGTCGGTACTGCGAAGATTTACTTCAACAATATCATAGAAGATGTTTTCTCTTTAGTGTATTAACTGTTGTTAATGCAGTTTTCTTTATAGAGTGTACATTTCAATTTTCAACCGGTAAGAAGAAAATCTTTTTTCTATATAAATTTTTAATATTTTTTTAATTATTTTATAATTTTTTTTCTTTTTCTCGTATACTGAATTTTCTTCTATTCCTAAAAATTACGCTGTCATTTACATTTTTGATAAATAAAACTATATTGTAAAAATATTTTTTAGAAGTAAAACTGAATATAAATATTAAATATACAATAAAAATTATATATTCAATACAAAAGTCTGCAGATAAAAAAGATTCAGTTTTTAGATAATTCATTTTTTACAAAACTTTTTTATTTCACAAAAAAAGTATCAAAGATTCACAGATTCATTTTTCTTATAAAATATTTCGTCTCTATAAAATATTGTAGCTTATTACAAACTTATTGGGTACTTATTATTATTATTATTATTACATAAGTATAAAAATATAGTTAAAAGTAAGTAATAGCTTTAAAGAGTTCTTGACTTTTTTATTTTACACAAATAAAATAGTTCCGAAATTTCAAATTGTAGAATTTAATTAATTTAGTATAACTAAATCAAGTTAATTAATTTATCTTTATTTAATTGAATCAATTGAATCAGTTTAATTTAATCAATTCAATTAGATAATTCAGTTCGATGTAATTAATTCAGTTTACTTTAAATAATTCGGTTTAATTTAATTAATTTAGTTTAATGTAGGTAATAAATTCGATTTAATTTAATTAGCTTGAAACTTGTAAAAAGTAGAGCTCTATTAAATGGAGAATCTGTTTTTTAACAAAATCACTAATTAATTTTTGATCTTCATTCTTCCTTGTAATTAATAGTTACATATTATGTTAACAGACATTACGCAACTGTTGTTTCAAAATTTGTCATATTCCTTGATAATCTGCAAAAAAATGTACCTTTATGTAAATAAATAATTACATAGTTATTATTAATAAAAATTAAATAGTATAATATAAATAGAAATCTACATAATAGCATTAAAATACAATAATTTAAATTCGCATTATACAAACCGCAAAAGATGTTAATCTAACAATAAGCGCCACTATTAAATTTAAAATCACTTAGAAACGCTATTATAAAAATTTAATTTATTTTAAATATCAGAAATTGGAGTTACGTAATTTCGTGTTTTTGTTTTACTTTTTCTTCATTAATTATATAAAACAATACAGAAATTAAACATCAGTAACGTAATAAAAACATTAATTCAATGACTGCTTGATGAAGTATTTTTAATTAAAGATTTCATCTGCGAAAGTGAATAGAGAAGTAACTCTAATATGGTGACTGCATAATATACATATATATAGGCATACACATATGGTTTTCAAAGGAATCTTCAGACAGTGTAGCACGTGGATTCAACTCAGATTATACTTTCATTTGAGTTGCAACGTCCTGATCCATAAATTATACATAACATCATACCATAGAAACTCTTTATATTTCTATCACCTCGCAAATAAAATCCGTTTATAAAATTTCAAAAGGTCTAAAAAAAAAACTACAAGTATACAAAGAAAAGGAAACTAGAAAAGAAAGCTTGGTTTACATAAAGCGAAACAAGACTTATTATTATTTTTATAACTTTTTCCAGCTTTAAAAAACCAGTAAATAAAATTAAGAATAAATACAAGTTTATCAGTGAATAAAATTTAAAGATTAGTGGAAAAATAATAAATCTTGTAGTTATTAGAGCAAAAATTTTAGTTATATATTTACCTGATGAGAATTAATAATAGCAACTTTGCGATAATAATCATTTAAGAGTCTGTAAAAAGTACTCCAGTCGTAAACAAAAGTCCAGGATGGATAATGAGATTTGTGCAAATAATCATTTCTTGCAGTATGAACTAATGGCTCAATAATAATAGGTTTATATACCCCAGATTTCATTACTGAGTGAGTCTGATGTTCTTGATGAGTGACAAAAACTTGTGGTTTGTTATAAACATTAGGTTTGTAATCGTAATGTAGGTTTCTTTGTTCGATTGGTTTTCTTATTATGTAGGTTGTATCCACCTCCTTCAAATTATTATCACTTCCTACATAAACCTTTTGCCAAAAATAACGTAAGTTACATAATATTATAGAGAAATTTATTAATTTAATTAAGATTTTGTATTTTAGAAAAAAAATACTGAGAAATACTTCGAAATTTGCTGCAAAAACAGGTGCCATAAACTGAGTAAAAGTGTCTATATAATATTGTTAAAGATTGTGTAAAAAATAAGAAGCAAATTCTTGAATGAAGAATATTTTTTTAACTTTGGTAAAATATTTTACGAGGCCTTGTAACGAATAACTGAAAATAATCTAAAAAAATTATTTATTGGATGGATGTTAAAAGATAAGACATAAAATTGTAAATTTTTACTTAATATTTTACATATTTGTACCTTTGTTATTATTTATTTATTATTTTAATTACTATTTATTACTATTTTAAACTGTAGAATTTTACTAATATCAAGGCTTCAAATTATGAAAATGATGAGTATAAAAGAATTAAGACATTTAGAAATGATTTATATAAAAAAAACCATTAATTCTACAGTAAATTTCAATACTGATAAGTCAGACTTACTCGTATTTAATTTAGACTAGTAAATTTTGAATATTTCTTTTTCTTTTCAATTTGATTTGATCTGAATTTAAGTTTTTTTATACTAACCTCAAAATTGCTATGTGACTTTTTAAACCTACAATACCTATATACAAAACTTACAATTTTGATTTTATTATTAATCATGTAATCTTGTTATAATTAAGGAATCTCCTTTATGGAGATGAGAAATTTGTTATATTGGCGAATTTCGTTATATTAGTGATTTTTTGTTATATTAGCCAATTTTGTTATATTTGGAAAAAAAAATTTCTTCTCTTAATTTATTATATTTTAATTACAGATTTCTATCATTTGTTGTTATAATTTTATAGACTTTTGCTACTGTTTGATTTGTTTATTTGAATATTTATTTTTGTGGTGACCTGATGACATTTAATGTTGTCTTTTAATATCCATCCAAGAAATAATTTGTGAGGTTATTTTGAGTTATTCATTATAAGATCTCGTAAAATATTTTACCAAAGTTAAAAATACGAATTGTAAAGATCATTTTCAAAATTGATTTAAGTCCGTGGGAATAAAATTTTGATTTGAGCAGTTTTTCTTATTTTAAGAATATTACATTCGTAAAATAAAAATATGATGAATATTTTATTCTTAAAGTCAAGAAATATTCTTCAAAGAAGAATACACTTTCTTTAGTGTTTATACAGTAACTATACTATGTATAGTAATATTTCATATACGCCATATATTTTATTCTCACCTTTAAAATATCTTTTGAAGATGAATGCTTTTGTTGATGATGTTTAACACGAGGATGATGATCTTCAATTGTTATGCCCTCTTTATTGAGTCGATTTAATCCTATTCTATCACTTCTGAATGCTTCTTCTGGAATTTTTCCTCCTAATGCCGGAAGTACCTGTTCCCGAAAAATCTGTCGCTTTTCCTGTAATAAAAAACATTTTTTATAGGGGAGTGTTAAAAATTAATAATTATTATAATGATAAATGTCACTTTTGTTGTTGTTTACATATTCGTTATTATAATTTTATTCTTTTTTTTTTAATTGTTAATTTTATAGTACTCTGTACGAAAGGCCAATTATTGTATACTAATGAAATAAATACATAAATAAATAAATTGTTAATAATTGTTGTCAATATTTGGCAACGCACAAATTTATTAAGCAAGCTTCGTAAATTACATGATGTTTATTATAAATTGTGTTAAAAGCAGTTTGCTTTCAGTGCTTTATAATTTTCTATTTTTTGTAGCCCTGTAATTAGTTTATACTGTTGGGCTTAATTATTTTCAAATAAATAAAAATAAATAAAAAAATATTCATGATTTAACATTAGCGTTTACTTATAATATTACTCAACACTAAAAAAATGGTTTTCTTTATTTAAGAATTATTCTTGGCTCCTATTTAAGAATAAAATATTCTTCTATCAAGGATACAATATTCTTAAAATAAGAAGCATATTCTGAGCCATAAGAAAATATTCCTAATTTAAGAATATGTTTCTTCTTTTAAGTATATTATATCCATAATGGATAATAATATTTTAGTTTCAACTAGACACTAGAAATAATTCTCAAATAAAAAAAATACCGTTTTTCAGTGAAAAATAACATTTGAACGTCAGAAATTTCACTAATATCAGAAAATAAACTAATTTTGATATAAATCAAATTACTATAAAAACTAAAATGGTTCCATCTCCGAAGTTTTTTTTGTCATGTTCACTACATTAAATATTTCTATGTTTTCTTTTATATCTTTTAAAAAATAGTTTCAAAAGCAAGCAAGTTTTTAAAATTCTTATTTTAATGCATTTTTAGTCTGGATTTTTCTAGATAATAATTCTTTTAATTTTGTCATAGTTCAAAATTAAAATTGTTTCGCAATGGATAATAATATGAAAATATTATTGTAAGATTATTATTTAAAAAAAAATTCTAAAATGCTAAAGAAAATCTAAAAAAACTCAATATACATTAAACTAAAGTTAAGAATTTAATTTTTATTTTTCTCTTATACGTACAATTTCTAAATAAAACAAAATGTTTTTAAAATAATCAAAGCTTAAGTATTGAAGCGATTTTTTAGTAATTTTTTTATAAATTTTAGTTATTTTCATAATTTTCTAGTTATTTTGTCATTTTCTTGTAATTTCTTCACTTTTTATCTTTCTAAAACTGAATTAGTTAAAAAATAACTAATTTGACAGCAAAAAGTAAGCAACTAATTCAAATAGTTACATTTCTACTAATTATTTAGTAAAGAATAACTATAATTGTTAGTCAAATTCATTTTCAGGTTATTTCATTATAACTAGTATTTTAGTAAAATTCTGTTCACTGATTCAAATAGTCAAATTTTAATGATTTTTTAGTTATTTTTTTACTAATTATTGTAATATTTTACTAATAATTAGTTATTTATCATTAATTTCTAAAACAGAAAGTCAGACACGATTTTACTAATAACTAGTATTTTTAAACTTACTCAGATTTAGATAGCCATCATTTCTATTTTATAATGTTTATTTTAAATAAATAATTAAAAAAGCTCTTTTTTCAATTTCTGGTTATTATTTAAATCCCTGGTGATTTTTCAACAACTTTCTAGTTAATTTCTTAATTTTCTAGTTATTTTGCACATTTCAAGAAATTTTACCCTATTTTTCACTTATTTCTTTTATTTTTGGGAAAATTGTCTTTACTTTTAGGTTACTGTTTATAAAAATTTTTTTTTTACTTTACAGTTATTTTTTCACATTTTCTGCTTGTTTTTCAGAGATTTTTAGTTATTTTCTTCTTATTTTTTTCTTCTTATTTCTCGTTGTTCTTCTTTAGCTTATAATTATTTAGCTATTTTTTAGTTTTTCACTTTCTAGTCAACTTTTCTTATTTTATACATTTCCTAAATTTCCTACAATTCCTAAAATTCCTAAAAATTCCTAATTATATTCCCTTTTTAATTTTAATATTTTTCCATATTGTATTTATGCTTCTTTGACTTTTAAATTATTTTTTCACTGTTATAATAGTTTTTGTCATTTTTATGATATTTTTTAAATTTCTAATAATAATTAGTTTTCTTTTCTAGAAAGTTTCCTTAAGTATCAAAATATTTTCTTACTTTTCAGGGATTTTAAATTTATTGTCTTATATCTTTCTTTTTTTTATATAAATTTGTTTCTTTTCTACTGATTTATTTAAGCTTATCATTCAAAAATTTAATTATTTTTTAAATCATTTTCAAGTGATTAGTGCTATTTCCTGATTTTTGGTTAATGTTTCTGAATGTCTAAATATTTTTTGCTCAAAAAGTTTTTTTCTCATAGTTTTGATATTTTTCTTTAATATTCTAGTTATTTGGTAATTTTTTTATAAATTTATTTTGCCCAAAAAATTGTGGTTATATTGATTTGTCAATTATTTTTAAACTTTCTAGCAATTATTTTCCGTTTGTTGTTTTTTTAATTTCTACTTCGAATTTTCCTTGTTTATTAAAACCTCGAGTAATTTTTTTTTTAATTTCTAGTAAATTTTTAGATTTTTCGAGTTATCCTCTTTTATATCAGAATTTTCAGTTTACAGTTATTTTTTAATTACTGCCTACTCTTCTTCAATTTTTAGTTTTTATTTATTTATTTTATTTCGTCTCCTAGTTGCTTTCTTCATTTTGTAGTTAAGTTTCTTAAATTACCCAACATTTTTTATTTTCCAGTAATTTTAAAATACGTTTTAGCTGTAGTTTTCTTTCTAAAACAAAATCTTTCTAATTATTTTAAAGTATGGATTACTTTTTTTGTTTTTATTTATTTCATTTCATTTCGTTTTATTGTTATTATCTTCATTTCCCAATGAGGTTTTTCAAATGATCCAAAATTTTTTATTTTACAGTAATTTTAAAATATTTTTTAATCGTTTTTCTCTTTCTAAAAGAGTGTTCGCTCTAGAGAAACGGGTAAATTGCCTATTTAATTTTCAAAAATCAATTTACACAATTTTTCCCTACTATAAAATTATAAAATCACTTCTAAGATTTCTCTGTGAATTTGTTATTCCGTATTATAATTTTCAAAGAAACTACATTTCTTTTACTTTTTGAGAAAAAAATCATACAAAATGCAAATATTTTCGAAATTTTCTATCTTTTTACTTTTTTTTCTGTTTCTAAATAGTAGGATAAATAGCAAAAAGAGAACCTTGTCAGCGTGTGTTTGAACCAATAGACACGTGATTGCAAAGTATAAACAATATGTCCATTCAAGTTTCTTCATCCTGCAGCTCTGTACCATATCCTTCTTGACCTGTTACTTTCCCTGTAAAGAGATGCTTAGAGTTACGTGGTCTGTTATTTTATATTATAAAATACTAACATAAATTACGACAACTTTTTACGAACACTAAAAGATAAGAAATTAAATTTTAACAGGCACGCCTTTTAATTTTATTGAATTCTGCATTTAAAATAAAGTTCAAATTGAGAATTATTGAATTTTTAAAAATTCTAAATTATTTACTAACTAATCTCTATATTAAACAAAAACGAGAAATATGTAGATCTTTTCCTGTTTAATTAAATTCTCAATATTTTTCGTCCAATACTTGTAAATTATGAATTTTTCCACAAATTATTTGTAAATATTTTTAAATATTTCTGAGGAATAATTTTTAAAATCTTTCATTATTAATCTTTTCTGTTTTGTCTAGTAATTTTTTTTGTTTTGTATTTGAAAACAAGTAACAATTTTTTTATTCACACAGATTAATACTTCTTTTTTAAATAATTGTTAAATAAAAAGAAATTATTCAGACATTGATTAGACTTTTTCAGCTAGACCATTTTATTAACAGTTTACTGGAATAAAAACAGCTTCATCTATTTTTTTATTGTAATTAAAGCGACCTGAAATGATGTCGTGACTTAAATGTTATCAATAGGAAATTACGTCTATTGAAAACATACGAAGTGAACGGATCTTTACAATCTAGTTTGACGATCTAAAAAGATCTTCCTTTCACAATGTTTGAGAACAATCACATTCCGATTCGTTAAATAATATAGTGTATTCTCCCTAATTATATTTATTAGATGATGTGTATTGTTACAGCAAAGTTTAACTTACCTATCCCAATATAAATTCTATAAAATATATAATCTCTAAATCGAAATGAGCGAAAACCGGTTAGTAAACTTTTTCAAAACTTATTAGTCACTTTTCACTAAAAGATTAAAAAAAAAAAAAATTGGAAAACCAAAAAGAAATAAAAAGTAAAAAAAAAATAGTT
Source organism: Ganaspis brasiliensis (assembly GCA_037103525.1). Lineage (NCBI taxonomy): Eukaryota > Metazoa > Arthropoda > Insecta > Hymenoptera > Figitidae > Ganaspis > Ganaspis brasiliensis. Next base: position 240,053 of record JAZKLR010000256.1, on the reverse strand, counting down.
GAATTTAAAAAAAGAGTTAGAAAAATTACTCAAAATTTTTTATATAATTTAAGTCGATTTTTCACTAATTCGGATTAATTAAAAAAAAAGAAATATAAATATAGTTTCAAAATATAAAATAAAATCATTTCGAGAAATAAAATGTCCTTAACACTTAAATATTTCTTTGGTAATTTTTACTTGACTGTTTGGTATAAAAGATTTTTTTTTTTCAATGAAAATATTATTTATTATCAAAACAAACACTTACAGAATGTTTCACGCCGTTGAGTTTTTTGTAACAAGACTAATGATATAATCACTTAAAGTAAAAAAATTCAGTCTTAACATCACACTTTTCTTTGAGCATAACGTGAAAAACTTAATTTTATCGATTTTCTTATTAATTTTAAGTTATTTATCACCTGTGTAATTGTAAAGTTTGAAAATAGATAACACTGACGCTTACTTCACGAATCATCTAATCTAATGTGTTGGAAGAAGCTGAAGAAGAACGTGAATTCACGTAAAACACTTTCACTGTTTCGACGGGAGTAAAATGCGAGTTTAAATTCTCAACCCTCGCACGTGCACATCCTGAGCATAGTCAATTTATCCTGAAAGAAAAAAAAAACGAAACAATCTTTGCACCAACATTTTCTCCAAGAAAATTCTTACATTATTTAAGCAAATTACGATTTTTTTATAATCTGTGCTTTCTTTTTTCAATTATAGAGATTTTCAAAGACGTAAACTTTATAACTAACAAAAAGTAATAAATATAAGGATTTTTTACAAGTCTTTAGAAAAATTTAGAATCATTTAAAAATTAGAACTTGGCAAGAATGTTTAGAAGTTGTTTAAAACTACCAAAAACTAGTTTGAATAAATTTTAACTATTTAAAACTGTTCAGAACTTGTTCAAAAATATTTAAAACTTGTTCAAAACTGTTTAGAACTGTTTAGAAAAAAAGTTTAGAACTGACTGATTTGAAACTGTTTATTAAAAAATGATTGAAATTTGTTCCAAACCTTTTTAGAACTGATTTAAAACTGTCTAAAACTATATAAACAGAAAACATTAAATTATAATTAGTTTTAAACTGTTTCCAACTGGTTTAAAACTGTTTAAAACTATTTTTAATTTTTGAGGACTTGTTTAAAACTTTTTATAACTGGTTTAAAATAATTTAAACAATTTAAAACTGGTTTAAATCTATTTAGAACTACTTTAAACTAATTCGAAGTAGTTACAAACATATGAGAACAATTTTAAATTGTTGAAATATGATTTCAAACTATTTTTGAATTGCTCAAAACTGTTTAGAACTTTTTTAAAACAGTTTAGAAATTATTTAAATTGATCAGAACTACTTTCAACTTTTTAAAACTTGTTTAAAACCGTGTGAGTAGTTTAAAACTATTAAAAAATTGTTTATAATTATTATCTTAAACTGCTTAGAACAAATTTTTTTTTAATATTAACAAATTTTTAAAACTATTTACTGGCCTGAAAATGTTTAAAACTATTTAAAATAACCTGAAACTGTTTAAGACTGGTTCACAACAATTTAAAACTCGTTTAAAACTAATTAGAACTACTTTAAACTATTTTGTACTATTTAAAAGCTTTTAAAGATAATTTTAAATTGTTGAAATCTGGTTTAAACTGTTATTCATTTGCTCAAAAATGTTTAAAATTGGTTTAAAACAGTTAAGAATTTTTAAAACTTGTTTAAAACCGTTTGAATATTTTTGACTTATTCAAAACTGTTTAGAACTGGTTACAAACGGTTAAGAACATGTTTTAAACTGTTCAGAACATATTAAAAACTGTTTAGAACTTGTTTAAAACTGTTCGACTATTAGTTTAAAACTATTTAAAACTGTTTATAATTATTACTTTAAAGTGCTTACAAAATAGTTCAATATTTTTTTAAATATTTACAACTTTTTAAAACTAATTACTGGTTTAAAATTGTTTGAAACTATTTAAAATTACCTGAGACCGTTTTAAATTAGTTTAAAATGTTTCAAAATTATTTTTTACTTTCGAGGACTTGCTTAAAACTTTTTATAACTGGTTTAAAACAATTAAAAATTTATTTAAAACTAATTAGAACTACTTTAAACTATTTCGAACTAGTTAAAAGGTTTTAAGAATAATTTTAAATTGTTGAAATCTGGTTCAAAACTATTTTTGACTTGCTCAAAAACTTGTTTAAAACAGTTTATAACTTGCTTTAAGCAGTTTAGAACATGTTTAAAACTGTTTAGAAATTATTGAAATTGATCAGAACTACTTTCAACTTTTTAAACTTGTCTAAAACCGTGTAAGTAGTTTAAAACTATTTAAAATTATTTAAAAATATTCCAACTGTTTATAATTATTACTTTAAACTGCTTACAACATAGTTCAATATTCTTTTTAAATATTAACAACTTTTTAAAACTAATTACTGGTTTAAAATTGTTTGAAACTATTTAAAATTACCTGAGACCGTTTTAAATTAGTTTAAAATGTTTCAAAATTATTTTTTACTTTCGAGGACTTGCTAAAAACTTTTTATAACTGGTTTAAAAAAATTTTAAACTTGTTTAAAACTAATTAGAACTACTTTAAACCATTTACAACTAGTTAAAAGGTTTTAAGAATAATTTTAAATTGTTGAAATCTGGTTAAAAACTATTTTTGACTTGCTCAAAAACTTGTTTAAAACAGTTTATAACTTGCTTTAAACTGTTTAGAACATGTTTAAAACTGTTTAGAAATTATTTAAATTGATCAGAACTACTTTCAATTTTTTAAACTTGTTTAAACCCGTGTAAGTAGTTTAAAACTATTTAAAATTATTTAAAATTACCTGAGACCGTTTTAAATTAGTTTAAAATGTTTTATAATTATTTTTTACTTTCAAGGACTTGCTTAAAACTTTTTATAACTGGTTTAAAACAATTTAAAACTTGTTTAAAACTAATTAGAACTACTTTAAACTATTTACAACTAGTTAAAAGGTTTTAAGAATAATTTTAAATTGTTGAAATCTGGTTAAAAACTATTTTTGACTTGCTCAAAAACTTGTTTAAAACAGTTTATAACTTGCTTTAAACTGTTTAAAACAGTTTATAACTTGCTTTAAACTGTTTAGAACATGTTTAAAACTGTTTAGAAATTATTTAAATTGATTAGAACTACTTTCAACTTTTTAAACTTGTTTAAAACCGTGTGAGTATTTTAAAACTATTTAAAACTATTAAAAAACTGTTTATAATTATTACCTTAAACTGCTTAGAACACAGTTTTTTTTTAAATATTAACAAATTTTTAAAACTATTTACTGGTTTAAAAATGTTTAAAACTATTTAAAATAACCTGAAACTGTTTAAGACTGGTTTAAAACAACCCGACATATCACAATATGTCATCAAATCTAAAACTTGTTTAAAACAGTTTAAAATTTCTTTAAAACTAATTAGAAATACTTTTAACTATTTTGAACTATTTAAAAGCTTTTAAGAATAATTTCAAATTGTTGAAATCTGGTTTAAACTATTTTAACTTGCTCAAAACTATTTAGGACTAGTTTAAAATAATTTAGAATATGTTTTAAACTGTTCAGAACATATTTAAAAATGTTAAGAACTTGTTTTAAACTGTTTAAAACCACTATCAACTTTTTAAAATTTGTTTAAAACCATTTGAATATTGTTGACTTGCTCAATACTGTTTAGAATTGATTTTAACTGTTCAGAACGTATATAGAACTCTTTAAAACTTTTTTTTAACTGTTTAAAACCACTAACAAATTTTGAAAACTTGTTTAAAACCGTTTGAATATTAGTTTAAAAAATTATTACAATTATTTAAAACTATTAAAAGCTGATTATATTATTATCTTAAACTGCTTATAACATAGATAAATATTTTTTTATATTAATAACTAGAGATAGGCACTTTGTGCTTTAGCATATCAGCACAATTTTGCTCGAAAATTTTTAAATGTTATAAAACGTCTAAAAACCATATAAAACATGTTTTTAAATAGAAATTTCTTTAAATTAAATCAGCACAAAAAAGCACAATTTTGTCATTTAAGCAGAATAATTTTGTTCAGGTAATTGTGCCGCATAATTAGCGATTTTCAGCATATATTCAGCACATATTTAGCACAATTCGTATAAATTTATATTGATTATTAACGAAATAGTCATATAAAAATTTCAGGAAATTTCCGTTGTTTATGTTTTGAAGCAGATTCGCATAAAAGAATATAAAAGGGCCTTAGCAGAATGAAAGTTTGAAATCATAAGGAGTGAGATAGAAAAGGACATACATAAATATGTCTGCCTTTTCTATCTCATTCTTGCGATTTGTCGGTTTCGATACAAAAATATGAGAAAAAAAAAATGTTTACACAAATATAAATTGTCTAAATAACTAAAAAGTCTTGAAAATTGCAGACGAAAAATGTTTTGGTATTTCTTTAATGAAGAAAGCAAAAAACGAAATGCTTCTAGGAGAATTAAATAAAATTTTATTTTAAACATTTCAAATTGTTTAAATAAACAAAAAATTTCATCAAAAAATTTTCTGTCAATCGTTACTAAAGAATCGCCAGTTATTAAAAAACTTATTTAAATTCGAAAATATAAGAAAAATAAATTGTTTAAACAATGGAATGTAGATTGCGACTTATGAATCAATAACTTTTTTTTAGTTCTTCATTGAAAATTTCAAAAGACTAGATAATTCTAGCTGAATTTAATAAAAATTTGAGTTTAAACCATCAATTAAATTAAATCAATTACCTAAACTGTTTTTCCCTTCGCTATTTAAAAAGTTGTAAGCTTTTAAAATGCCTATTTAATTAAAGCAGGGATCACAGTTTCTCCCCTTTTTCACCTAATCCCCTTTTTTCCCCCTTTTCCCCTTATTTTCCCCTTTTTTTAGAAAAATCACCTAGAACACCTAAAATCAAGATTTTATCACCTAAAACACCTAAATTAAGATTTTTCTCCTCTTTGACCGTCATTTTTTTTAAAAAAGTTTCTATTTTTCCACTTTCGAAAATGTAAAAATTTATCCTTTTTTAGGGTGTCTGGTACAATGATGAGAAATTAGTTATTGAATTTAAATGTTTAAAAATAATTTTTAACTTGAAATGGTTTTTTTTTATATTATTTATTGAATTAATTTAGATTTTAAACAGGAAACATGAAAAAAAACATAATTAAAATCAAATTATTTTAAACAGTTAAATAATATTCTTATGCCATGTTTTCTCAATTAATTACAGCAAATTAATTAATTAAATATTTTTTACTCGTTTTAAACAAATATTACTAGTTTTGCATCATAAAATAAAATAATACAAAAGGTTAATAAAAATAATTTGAACTAATTCTGTCACATTCTGCTAAAAAAAGAAATAAATGTTATGAAAATTATTATATTATTATCTAATGTATCTAATTATATTTTTGTAATAAAAATTTTGCTGTCATATTTTTGATAAAATTAAAACATGTTTCGAGTACCATGTATTCTTGCTGAAATACATCAAATTTATTTTATTGGATGGAAAAAAAATTGTTTATGAAATATATTTACTTATTTCAAACAAAAATTAATTGCTTTGAATCATACCTAAAATAGAAAAATACAATAAAAGAGATTAATAAAAATAATTTAAATTGATTTTGTCATATTTCGCTGAAAGATTTTCAATTTTTTTCTTCAATATTATATCAGAACATTTTACATCACAGATTTTTATGTTTTCTGTTTAAAATCTAATTATTAAATAAATAATTTAAAAAACTATTTAAAATTAAAAATTATTTTAAAAATTACATATTTAATTGCAACAACCATCTTCTCGTCGTTGAACAGACAACCTATTAAAAGATAAATTTTTGTTTTTCCGAAAGTGCTCTTTTTTTTGTTGAAATTTTCATAAACAAATTGAACAAAAAAAGAAACAATAAAATTTTGTAAAAGAAAACTTGAATTATTAATATAACCCTTTTTTATTAATTTCCAAAATCCCCTTTTTATTAAAGAAAATCCCTTTTTTTGAAAATCGAAATCCCCTTTTTCACCTAAAATTAAACGAAGAAACCACTGTGATCCCTGTTAAAGTAAAAAATATAATTTAAAAATGTAGCAAGCCTTGTATTTTGTTAAGTAAAAAAAATTATAAAAAAATGACATAAGAAAATAACATTTTAGACCTATTTACTTATAAATGCTGAATTTGTGTTTATACGTTCTTTAAGGCACTCCTAGAGAGTGTTTATTTGCAAAAAAAAAAAAATAATATTCGACAGTTTCTTCAATTTTGAACATTTGTCGAGGTCTCATAAACTTCTGAACCTTTTTCGATAAAATTAAGAACAATTTTTCGCAATTTTCTTAAAGAAGTACAATTTTTTCTTGTATTTCTTATGAGAAAAAGTGACGGTACCACTCAATATTGTTGGATCAAATTAAAAAAAAATATGGGTAAATTTTTTTCTTTTATTTGTAGTCAACTCTCGAGCGCCTTTAAACCATATTTCAAATTTTTCATTTTTTGAACCACCCTACTAGACAGAAACGTCGAGTATTATAGAAAAAATCATTTTAATACCTCAAAGTATAATTTAGACTAAAAAGAAATCAATTTTTCTATATATAAATAAACTGGAGTGTTAAAATTTCAATAACTACTAACCTTCCGTACATAATTTTAGTTGAAACAAGCAAATTGCCTTAAAATTAAGTAGCACATTTAAAGCACATATGATAGCCAATAAAAGCATAATTTCAGCATAATTAGGCATTTTATTTTAGCATAATTCGACCTATTAAAAAAGCACAAAGTTCCTATCTCTATTAATAACTTTTTAAAATTAATTACTGGTTTAAAATTGATCGAAACTATTTAAAACTACCTGAGACTGATTAAAACTGGTTTAAAACTATTTAGAACTACTTTTAACTAATTCTAAGTATTTACAAACTTATTAGAATAATTCCAAATAGTTGAAATCTTGTTTTAAACTATTTTTAACTTGCTCAAAACTGTTTAGAACTGGTTTAAAACAGTCTAGAACATGTTTAAAATCGTTTGAATATTAGTTTAAAACTATTAAAAACTTTATAATTATTACCTTAAACTGTTTAATAACGTACTTTAATTTTTTTTTAAAAAATAACAACTTTTTAAAACTTTTTACTAGTTTAAAATTGTTTAAACTATTTAAAATTACCTGAAACTGTTTAAAAATGGTTTAACATTTTTCAGAACTATTTTTTACTTTCGGAGACTTGTTTAAAACTCTTTATAACTAGTTTAAAACAATTTGAAACTTGTTTAAAATTATTTAGAACTACTTAAAACTAATTCGAAGTAGTTCCAAACTTATTAGAATAAATTTAAATCGTTGAAATCTGATAAAAAACTATTTTTAACTTCTTCAAAACTGTTTAGAACATCCTCAAAATTGTTTAGAACTTGTTTTAAATTGTTTAAAACCACTTTCAAATTTTTAAAACTTGTTTAAAACCGTTTAAACGGTTGAAAACTATTTAAAATTATTTAAAATCATTTATAATTACCTTAAACATGCTTGTAACCAGGGAAATATATTTTTTTTAATATTAACAACTTTTTAAAACTATTTACAGAGTGTATAAAACTATTTACTGGTTTAAAAATGTTTGAAACTTTTTAAAATTACCAGAAACTTTTTAAAACTGGTTTAAAGTTTTTCAGAACTTTTTAAAACTGTTTTTAGCTAGTTAAAAACTGTTCCGATTTACTCAAAAACAGTTTAGAAGTATTTAAGATTATTTAGAATTGTCTAGTTTAAATATGCCTGAAACTTCCCGCGTATACTTATTCGTATTAAATAAATAAATAAACTGGTTCAGTAATAAAAAACTGTCTAAAAAAAGAAATTAAATAAACAATTTTTCTGAATTAAACACTTTCGTTTATTTCGCAATATTTTTGTATGTACAAGCTAAAAAATACAATAGTGGAAAATTAATCTCTATTTTCTATTAACAAACCTGGCTTTCTACTTAGGTTCAATTTTAAATAATTGACAATATTTATTTTTAATAATAACTGTTAACATTAGAACTGTATCTATGTTAATAATAATTATTAATAATAATACAAAATTACAAACTGGAAATTATTTGTCATTAACCCTTTAATTTTCTTGGAATAAATATTATCCCATCTAATTTTTTGGAATTTTTCGCAATTGATGTTGATCAATATACATATATGTATATATTTAAATATATATATTATGAAAGATTAATACTGTTATATATATTTATTTATAGATTGTAAAATCTTGTTTGAACGCAAAAGTGAGCATTCTTCTGTGTATATAAAAATGAAAAATGATCTTTTAAAGGGTTAATAAAGTTATTAGGTAATAATATCTATTTAAAATTTTTTAAATTACTTAGCAGTCAACGTCTCTTAGTATCGAAATAATAAAATTAACATTTACAAAATACATTTTCGTAAACATTAACATTATAATCTCTTAAGGTAAAAATTCAGTTCTGTCTTACTTTTCTACAACACAAGCTGCAAAATCCTATTTGGTCACTATCAAATCGTGGAAAGTTTTTTTTAAAATCACTCAATTTTTTTCAATAAGCTTCTAATCTAATGTGATGAAAGAAACTAATGAAAAACGTGAATTTACGAAAAACAATTTCACTTCTTCAGCAGAAGTAAAATGATACTTTTGAACATTGTAGATTTAGGGCTTGAATTTAAACTCTTTATTCGTGCCGATCCTCAGTGATCCATTTATCCTGAAACAAAAAATTGAATTATTAAAAAAAGACAAAAAATCCCGGCCTTTTTTACAAAGAAATTTATTTGTTTAGAAAATTTTAATAATTTACAGAAAATTACAAAAAACATACTATTTTTCAGGATACGAAAATAAAGATGTTACTACTTAATGTATTGAAAATTTTATTGTCTAATATATATAAATTATAATTTTATTTTCTTATAAATAATTTATTATTTTATAACATTTAAGGATGTTCAACCTATTAACATAACCTCAAACTAAAAAATGGTTTTTCACATAAAGTAAAATATTATTAAAGTTGTTTTCACCAAATTCCGAAAGATACAGTTGCACATTTATAAAAAAGTTAGGTTAATACAAAATTTGTTATGAAATAATAACTATCTAACATTTTGTGTTTTTTCTTTAAAGTTTGTGAACAATTGTAATTTTCATCCAATTTTGACAAACAGTAGCTCATTTTAATCATTGAAACATTCTCTACAAATCTGTTTGTTAGATTTTGATAACAATATTTTGTTAAAAAATTATTAAACAAATAAAACTTATCTATTTATATACTTTTCAAACAAATAAAATTTCAAGAAAATCCAACAACTTGTAGAGAATATTTCAAAGATTAAATTTGTCAAAATTGGATGAAAATTACAATTGTTCACAAACTTTAAAGAAAAAACACAAAATTTTAAATAATTATTATTATTTCATAATAAATTTTGTATTATACTAATTTTTTTTAAAAAAATGTGTTTACTGCATCTTTCAGAATTGAGTGGAATCAATTTTAATATTTATATTTTATGTGAAAAACCATTTATTAGTTTTTTGTTATGTTAATAGGTTAAAATCCTTGAATTTTAAATATAAATTTAATTAACAACTTAAAGTGATTTTTGTTGACAAGTGTATTATTGTCATAAATTATATTTTTTTATTAATACAATAAATAACACGAGTCTATGAATTGAGAATGATTCTTAATTAAAGAGTTAAAGTTTTCTTCTGCAGTAGTTTTTTTTAAAAAGTGAATATTACACTCGCATGTCGATTATTTTGTTCAAGATAGCTTACGTCTGACAATGTAATAAATAATTGCGTGCCAATTGACTTAAAAAAAAAAATTTTAAAGAACTTGTAAACTGCATGTAGCTTGTTAATTTATAAAAGTCATTGTTCACTATTCGTATTATTAAAAAGTAATATTTGCAAGTCATCTGCCTAATTTTTTGCATTCTATGTTATATAAAAGACACAAGGTTAGTTCAGCCGAACTGAGACCATTTTTCAGTTCAGATTATTCGCATATTTGAAATAAAACGGATATATGAATTATCTCAATACGGACGATTCTCATGTTAAAAATTGACAATTTTGCATATTTTTTAGGCTTTATTATAATTAATTAAGTTGATAAACTATTATCGTATTTTTACATTAGTCAAGGACATATTTAATTTTGAAAAAATAGATTTGATAAAATTGAATTTTGTCTTAGACCTTTATTATATATTTTTGTGAATACTGTCACCTGTTAATGTTTCTTTGTGGAATACAGGGATTTGATTTAAATAAATAAATGAATCAACAAAAAATGGATCGATGGGTTGGAAAAATTGCGGTCGTAACTGGATCTTCATCTGGAATAGGACTAGCAATTACTAAATATTTAGTAAAAGCTGGAATGACTGTCGTTGGATTGGCCAGAAGAAAGGAATTAATGCAGGTACAATTAATTTAAAATATCTCGCCTTATAGAGCACACAAAACTTTTCTTTTAGACTATAATCTTTCAAAAATGTCCAAATTGCATTTTAAACACTACCTATAGTTTAAAGCTAGTTTTAAACAATTTAAATAAGCCAAGGATTTTGCTTCTTCATGGAGGAAGCAACAAGTTAATTTTTAAAAAATTAAAAATTTGAAAATTGCAATTTGTTCTGTAAAATTTGGACAAGATATAAGCTTTATGGTTTGTTGTAATTGTCAATTGGTTTGTTCTGAAGCAAGAAATATTATTTTTGATATATTAAGTTGAATTTATTGGTTAAGAAAAAATGTTTGGGAACAAAACAAAATTTTCAATAAATTAAAATTCAATACAAACTTTTTTAATGGTTATTTTTAAAAACCCTTGTGTTTAATTACAAATTTTAGTAGTGAAAATAACCACACCAAATTTTATTTAAATTCCTTAATTGTTTAAATCGACTTAAAGTTGTTCAAAAATGTTTAAAACTGTTAAGAACGCCTTAAAATTGTTTATAAATGTTTAATATTGATTAAAACTGTTCAAAATAGGTTATCAACAATTATAAATAGTTTAAATATGATATTTAAAAATAAATTTATATAAACACAAAAAAAAATTATTTAGGACACAATTTATAAAAAATCATAGAAATGTTTTAAAAATAATAACAATAATTTAAACTTGAGAAAAATACTTGAAAATCTTGAAAATAAATTTAAAAAATTTAATAATGAAAAATTAGAGAAAATAATTGTAAATTGAATCAAAGAATTAAAATTTGAGTTAATAATTGAAAAAGTTATATAATAATATCTTAAATAAAAAAAAGATAAAGAAAATTTCAGAAAAATACTTAAAACTTACAAAAGTTCCTTGAAAAAAAAAAAAAAGAAAATAATTAAAACTTAGTGAAAATAAATGCAAAAAGATAAACGTAATTTAAAATTGAAAGGAACAATTTTTAATTAGAAATATATAATTAAAAACTTTTTGATAATTATGAAAGAGAACGAAAGTAATTGAAAATTCTAGAAAATATTAGACAACATAATATCAATAATTAAAAATTGAATGAAATAATTGAAATGTCTGATAAATGGTTGAAAATTTTAGAAATTATAAAACAAATTAAAAAAATTAAAAATTGAAACAGATAAATTTTGGAAAATAATTGAAAAATGATTTTAAAATTTAAAACTTGAAGAAAATAATTGAAATATGATGAAAACAATGATAAGTTGTAAAAAAAATAAATGACATTTGAGAGAAATAATTGAAAAAATTAAGGAATTTTTTTAAAATAAAAAAATAATTGAAATTTGAGAAAAATACATAAAGGTTTTAAAAACTAATTCAAAAAAATGAGAATAATTGAGAATTGGATAAAAGAATTGAAGAGAACTAAAAATAATTCAAATTTACGATAATTAATTAAAAAAATGTGGAAATTAAGAAAATAAATAAAAATAATTACAAATAATAGAAAGTAATTGAAAAATAGAAAAATACTTAAAAATTTTAGAAAATGAGAATAAAAATTAACAATCGGGAAAAATAGTTACAAAATGATAAAATTAATTCAAAATTAAAAAAAATAGTTAAAAAATGCTGAAAATAATTTAAAATTGAGAAAAATAATTGAAATATGATGACAGTAACTTAAATATGAAAAATTGAAAACAGTAAATAAAAGTTGAGGAAAATAATTGAAAAATTCATAGAATATTTTGTTTAAAGAAAGAAAATAATTATACAAAATTACGTAAAAATATTTAATTAAAGAAAATTATTAAAAAATCCCAGAAATAATCGAAAATTGATTAAAATAATTAAAATTTTAGAAAAATACTTAAAAATCTTAGAAAATAATAAATTTTGGAAACAGAGAATAATAATTAACTATCGAGGAAAATAATTGAAAAATAATACAAATTGTTCAAATTTGAAAAAAAATAAGTGAAATATGCTGGAAATAATTTAAGATTTAGAAAAAAATTGAAATATGATAAAAATACTTTAAATATGAAAAATTGAAATCAGTAAATAAAATTTGAGAGAAATAATTGAAAAAATTATAGAAAATATGTTTAAAGAAAGAAAATAATTACAGAATTACTTAAATACTTTTAATTAAAGATAATTATTAAAAAATCGCATAAATACTGGAAAATTGATTAAAATAATTGAAACTTCATATAAAAAAATAAAATAATTACAAAATTACTTAAATACTTTTAATTAATGATAATTATTAAAAAAATCGCATAAATACTAGAAAATTGATGAAAATAATTGAAATCTTAGAAAAATACTTAAAAATCTTAGAAAATAATAAATTTTAGAAACTGAGAATAATAATTAACTATCGAGGAAAATAATTGAAAAATTGCAAAATTTATTTTTAAGCAAAAGAAAATAATTGATAAATCGTTTAAAATATAAAAAATTAATGACAATAATCTAAATTTGTGATGAAAACTGAAAATTTAGGAAAATAATTGAAAAATAATGAAATTATTAAAAGATGGTGAAAATCATTGCAAAATATTAAAAAGAAATTAGAATTGAACAAAATAGTTAAACTAATTCAGGAAACTAATTCAGTAATTATGAAAATAATTAAAAATTGAAGGTAATAATATGCAAAATGCCAAAAATAATTGTATATTAAAAAAATTAATTTAAATTTGTTATAAATAATATAAAATTTAGGAATAAATAATTATATTGATTTAATGTTGAGAGGATATAATTAAAATTGAAAAAGTAATTGAAAAAGCTTAACAAAATAATTAAATTTTGAGGAAGGTAAATTTAAGATTTTGGGAAACAATTTAAAGGCATTTAAAGAAATAAAAATTGCAGAAAATAATTTAAGAAATTATAAAAATTATTCAAAATTCAAATTTAGTATATTTAAAACGTGGATTAATTCAACTTTTAATCAAAGCAAGTTCACATTAACTAAAATTTGAAGAAATTAAAATTGCTATAATTTGAGAATATGTTAAAAAGGTGAAATATAATTTAAAATTTTAAAAGAAAAAAACATCTATTTTAAAAATTATATGTAATTGGGGCCCCATTTTCCAGTTTGCCCCAGGGCCCTTGTCCTCCCAGTTACGCCACTGTTTAAAACTATTTAGAACTACTAAAAAGATTATAAAACTACTTTGAACTGTTTAAAATTGATTTTAGACTTTTTAAAATTTGTTTAAAAAGTTGTCAGAATCGATCTTATACTAAGAAGAATTTGTTTAAACTATTTAGAACTGACTGAAACCTGTTTATAACTAGTTTAAAAATATTTAGAATAGTTTGAAATTATTTTAAACAGTTTAAAACAGTTTGAAGCCATTTAAAACTGTTCACAATTGTTAGAACTATTTAGAACTGGTTTAATCCTGTCCACGGCTAATTAAAATCTACTTAGAACTGTTTAAAGTAACTTAAAATTGTTTTAAATTATTTGCAACTATTTAAAATTCTTCAAAACTATTTAGAATCTGTTTAAATCGGTTTAAATAGCGTTCAATATTCATTTCATAAATATAATAGCATCCAAATACTCTCTAGATCTGAATCAGTTAAAAATAACTGGTTTGAAAGCAAAAAGTCAGTCACTAATTGAAATAGTTATATTTCTACTAATCATTTAGTAAAAAATTACTAATAATTTTTAGTCAAATTCATTTTTAGATTATGTCAAAATAACTTATATTTTAGTAAAATCCTGTTTATTAATACAATTAGTCAAATTGTAACTAATTTTTAGTAATTTTGTTTTATTAATAATTAGTTATTTTTTACTAATTGCAGAAACAAAAACTCCAGCCACGATTTTATTAATAATTAGTTATTTTTAACTAATTCAGATTTAAAGATCAGCAATTTGTTTCTAATTGAAACGTTTTAAAAGTTAATTAGCCGAAAATAAATGTTAATTTCAGAAAGAAATGTTAAATTTTGAAGGAAAAGGGAAATTTTTTCCTTTGGAATGTGACGTCTCAAAAGAAGATAATGTCATTCTGGCATTTAAATGGGTTAAAGACAATTTAGGTGGAGTTCACGTTCTCGTCAACAACGCCGCAGTTTTATATACCAACAAAATTTTAGGTATAATACTGCAAAAATTATTAATTTCATAATTACTTTTAAAGTTAAACATTTTATTTTTTATATAGTGCTATTTTAAAATAATATTATTTTCTGTAATGCGAGTCCACTTATTTTTAAATAGTTCAATTAATTTTTTTAATTAAAAATCTAGCTTATAATTAAATTCGGAAATTTTTCTATTAACAGATACAAATAAAGATGTTTGGAGTCAAATAGTTAATGTCAACATTTTGGGATTGCTTTGTTGCACTCAACAGGCCGTCAAATTAATGAAAGAATCTGGAGAAGAAGGGCATCTAATTAATATAAATAGGTTTATTTATTCCGTTTATTCATTTATAAAATGATAAAATTAAATATTTGTTTCTGTAATAAACATACATTTATTATTTAATTAATAATTATTATTATTTATTTTAGCATTACTGGACAGAGGATTGTAAAAAATATTGCATTTCCTCTGAATATTTACCCGGCAACAAAATATGCCGTTACAGCATTAACTGCTACTTTGGAAATGGAATTGTTGGGAACTAAAATCAGAACGACGGTATACAAAAACTGAATTTAAATAGAAGTTAAAAATAACAAAAAATACGTTTTTAACAAGAAAGTTAAATATTCTAACATAAATAACAAATACGTTTACGTTTATATAAAAAAAAAAACTTAATGAGGTTCTCTCTATTGACATAACCTCAAACTAGAAAGTGTTTTTTATTTTACATAAGTTGAATTTTCAATTTGCAATTTTCAGTCAGTTTTGACAAAATTTTAAAAATTTTTAGCTCATGCTGCTCGTTGAAACAATTTCAATAATTTTTAATTTGTTACACTCTGATAGATAAAATTTGGTTAATAAAATATATAAAAATTAAATTTTATTTGTTCAATAATTTTCAAAAAGGTTTGAACAAATTTTAACAAAATCCAAGAAATAAGATAGTAAAGAAAAACAACTTTCCAGTTTGAGGTTATGTCAATGGAGAGAAAATTTAATTAACATGAAAATTGGAAAACTAATTATAAAATAAAACTAAATAAGAGAAATAAAATGCAAAAGATCTTGTTATTTGGGGTTAATTTAAAATATTAATCGATATTATTTGCAGAGTATCAGTCCAGGTGTTGTGGATACAGAAATATTTCAAGTAAATTCAGATAAAAGTGTGCTTGAAAATGTAGCTAAAGTTCCCGCATTAAAACCAGAAGATG
Organism: Ganaspis brasiliensis; assembly: GCA_037103525.1. Taxonomy (NCBI): domain Eukaryota; kingdom Metazoa; phylum Arthropoda; class Insecta; order Hymenoptera; family Figitidae; genus Ganaspis; species Ganaspis brasiliensis. The sequence continues at coordinate 224,152 of JAZKLR010000256.1, read as the reverse complement.
TAGCAGAATCAATTATTTATGTTTTGTCTGCCGATCCACACGTTCAAATTACAGAATTAACAATTCAAGTACTTGGCGAAATGTTTTGAAAATTACGCATTTTAAATAAAAATGTTGAATAAGGTTTTAATGTTTAAAAAATATTTACAAATACTGAATAAACGCATTTTTTCAAATTTGAATAAGGTCTTTCTTCTATAAGTGTTACCAACCGTCACTCGTATTCCACTATTATTAAACTGATAAATCGTATTGTGTTCATAAATGAATGATAAATTGATTACCAGCCACATAATACATACTTTGCATATCTTTGATTACGTGTCGTTTATAACTATTTATTAACTGTACAAAATGCCGAAAGAAACTGTCAAAAACAGATTTTAATGTGAAATGATTGGTACGACTGACGGCATGATTATGACATCATGCGCCTGAAAAATGACAAAAATGGTAATATTTTGTGTACTGTGAGATCTACCACGCTTGAATCTAAAATTAGTACGATTTTTAAAATAATAAATTAATAAATTAAGAGCACTATGGCTGGTGGTAAAAATACTCAAGGAGGTTTTCAACCTGTAAGTTTATTTTGTTGAAATTTTAATTTAACTCTTCTTTAGAGCAAAACTTACACAATTTTTTATTTAGGACTCCGATGTCCATATTACCTTTGAAGATCAACAAAAAATCAATAAATTCGCTAAACAAAATGCAAAAATGGAGGATTTTAAAGAAGAATTAAAAGTTAAACAGGTAAGTCCAAGATTTCTGGGTGTAAACATAACCATATAAGTACTTAACCTCAAAATTTACTTGCTTGTCCTTGTCAATTCGCATAAAAGTTTATAGAAACATAGATTTATAAAATTCTTTAAAACGAAATAATTAATACAATTTCAATTTTTATTTAAAATTTCTATTTGTTTACTAGAATGATCTGCGAAATTTAGAAGATGCTTGCGAAGAATTAGCCCTCTTAGACGATGATGTCAAAATTCCTTTCCAATTTGGAGAAGTTTTCATCGCTCAGGATCTTGAAAAGACTCAGGTAATTTTGGAAATTCGAAAACTAAATCAATATATTAATTTTTAAAATTACTTTCCAAGAATCTCAATTCATATTTTATTAAGTTTCTAACATATCTTTTCCACTTTTTTTTGGAATTTAAATGTATATGATGTATTATTATTTTTACTTCAAAATAAAAACTAAAATTAACCTAATTAATATTAGAAAATTTACGATTTTTACAATACTTTCAAGATAAAATTCTGATTTGAATAATTATTTTCTTAGAGCTGCTTAGAGGACGCTAAAAAGAAAAAACAAGCTGAAATAACGAATTTGGAAAGTAAATGTTCTGTTCTAAAGGAGGCAATGAATGAATTGAAGGCACAATTATATGCCAAATTTGGCAGTCACATAAATTTAGAAGCTGAGGAAGATTAAGGATTATACGACGCAAAAGAATTACAGTAAATAAAAATTCAGAGAACAGTTAATCTTTTATACAATATATTTAATTGAACAAGTATTTTACAATTATTAAGTACGAACGTTTACAATAAATGTATCATATTTCATTTCATAATTTTCTTGCAATACTCACCTAAAATCGAATCAACGTCTGAGAAACACCCACCAGGAAAATTCTGTCTTTTTAAATCATAAAATAGTTAAAATAATTTCCATTACTGAAAAAATACAAAATCTGTATCAATGCATTATTTTTAATTCAATTTTTCTGGTTGGTTACCTAACAATTATACCAATAAGACAAAAATTGAAATGAACAAAACAGTTTTACGTTTTAGAATTTTAAAAGGATATATCTATTCTTAGTCCGCTTTTTTCAGAAATTAACAAATATTTAAATCCATAAAAAATAATAATACAGAAAATTGTTTTCTGTTTTATAATTAGTAAAGTATCTAATTTATTAGAAATATGAAAAGAAAACTGGACTCAGTTTCAAGAGTTTGTTTTTTTATTTATATTTTTTGTTGGAGATCGTAAAAGGAATTTTTCACACTTAAGATATAAAATTAATAATAAATTCTAGTCAACAAATGTTAATTTACTTTTTTCTAAATAGAATAACTTCTAAATTTGTTAATTTATCATTTTTCAATTAATAAAAATTTTAAATATATTAATTTACCTTTTTTTTTTTAATAAAATAATTTCTCAATAATTATCTTGATCGGCTCTTATAATAATAGAAATAAATAAATATCTCATTCTGCTTTATAAGCGCCATATATATCTTCAAAATAATTCGAATTTTGCCAATTCTATTTATTGACGTAATAAGATAAGCTTTTCCCACTACCTTTCTCCTCAGGATAATTTTAGTTTCACCTCCTAGCAACTTACAATTAGTACGTTGACCACTCTTGCCCATTTAACTCAATTTTATCTAGACACTTTACTTGTGCTTAAAGTGATCAATTAAAAATTAATTAATAAAATGTAAGTCGGAAATTGTTGGAAATTTCATAATTATCCTTTTAAGAATTTAATCTTTTTTATTTCAGTTTTTATCGAAAATTTTCAAGTTGATTTTCTTTTTCAGAAAAGAACCTTTTTTAGTTTCAGATTTGTAAAATTTTACTTGGATATTATTTATATTGCTAGAGAGTGTGAAAGTATATTTATAAATTTTGTTTAAACCAAATATGGAGTTAGGTAAAACACTTATATTCAATTTAATAAAAAATAACGCACAAGCGGGTTATGGTTTGCAAAAAGAAAGTGAAGCTCTAGTTGGTTACATTTTGCAAAATATGTCTAAATCAGTACTACCGGATGTGGAACCGGAAATCAAAAACGAAGAAGACTCCTTGCATTACAGAGATGAAGGTAGATTTTAAATTAATAAATTATTTTATTAAAAAGCTTTAGAAGCTTTTTTTCTATTTCCTTTTACTTTCTCTAAAAAAAGAATGAAGCTCAGGGCGTCTAGCGAATAATTATTTTCAAATTCCCAGATTTCCCGGATAGCAATGATTTGATCCTTTAATGATTAAAAGTGTATTATTTAAATATTAAATGATTTAAACAAAATATTAAAATTATGTAGTTTGAAAAAAAACTACAATAATATAAAATAGAAAAATTATTAAAAAATTGTAAAACTTCTGAAATTATATTTTAAAAAATAAGAAAATTGACGAAAAATAAAATAAAAATTGAGAATATTCTAATAAAAAAATGAAAAAAAAATCTAAAAATGTATATGAAAAACAAATAATTGACAACAGTCCCTTACAAAATTTCTCTCAAATAAAAAACAACAGAACGTGAAATTAAATACATGATTATTTAAATCAAAAATTGATTCTTTTTTAAATATAATCAGTCTATAAAATCCCCAAATATTTATTTGTAAGTAGTTTATTAAAGAAACGAAGAAAAATTTAAAAAAAAAACAATATAAGAATGAAACAGTGACACAAAAACATATAAACAAGTAGAAACACTTTTCAAAAAACTAAACTTTTTACGGAAATTTTTTTTAAATTAAAATAATAAATAAGATGATAATTAACAAAACGTTTAAATATATTATTAAAGAGAACAACATTTTAAAATTAGAAAAATTAGAAAATTATTTTACAAATTGAATAAAAAAAAATGAATAAAATTTTGTAAGATTTAAAAAAAAATTAAAAAAAAAGGAATTTTATGATATAGAAGAACGATGTTCTAATGAGAATATTCATTACAAGATTAAATTTACATAATATGAAATAAAAAAATAAAAGCTTTCAAAAAAAGTAGAAAATAGAGAAATTTAAAAAATGTAGATAAAAGCATCAAATAAATATTTTCAAAAGTTCGTGATTAAAAGATAAAAACTAAATAATTGAAAAGAAGGAAAAATGTTTCTAACAAATAGAAAAATGATGACAAAAATTAAAGAATTAATTTAAACGCAAGGAAGGATTAAAAAAATAGTGAAACGTCAAAAAAATTAAATAAATAGGAAAAAAATGGAAAAATGTTTTTTCCTTAATCTAACAAGCTGTAAAGAAATGTAAAAAGTACAAAAAAAATCAAATTTGGTTATAAAATCTAATACAAAATTAGAATTAATAAAAATAAAATAAAAAAATTTATATATGAAGATAAATAAAAAGTCCACAAAAGAAACTTATAAATCCTTTAAAAATTAAAAAGTTTAAGCAAATTAAACCAAAAACAATTTTATAATATTACACTTAAAACAAGTCCAACAATAAATTTAGAAAAATAAAGTAAATCTAAAAATTTTATGAAATAATACGTAAGTTTGCAAAAAATCTCGCAAAACATAGACAAGATGCGAAAACAAATTAAATAAATTTACAAAAAAATTAGCATATTTATTTTAAAAATATGGAAGTCATTTTGAAAATTAAAGAAATAAAAAGTTAAGTGAATGTTATAAGAAAATTGTGTAAAATAATACCTATTAAATAATTTGCATAAAAAGATGAAAATTACAGAAAATCCTAAAATAAAAAGACAAATACAAAAAAAAAAAATATTACAAGCAAAAGGAGAAAAGATCTTAAAATTTTTTAAAAATAAGAAGTTATAAGATAAAAAAAACAGTTTCGAAAAAGTGAAATCTCTTAGAAATATTGTAAGAATTAAAACAAGGATTATTGAGAATATGGAAAATAATTAATATTATTTAATTATTTTGCATTAATTAATATGCATTTAAATTTGAATTAATTGAAATTTAAAAGTTGGAATATGAGTTAATTGACGTTTGGAATTTATTTAAATTTTAATGACTTAGAGATATACAAATTTAAGACTTTTTGTTGCTACTTTCATACCAAAAATTTGTAAATTGTAGGTATGTTTATTTAAATCATGATTTTAATGCAAATTCCTCAAATCGAAATGATTTAAATTAATAACAGCCCTGCTGTTATTTTTAATATTTTAAATTAAACAATTTTTTTAAGATTTTTAATAATAAATTAATGATATTTTTATTTGGTTATCTACAACATTATAGCATTTTACAAAATCCCGGAAAAAGTTGAAAAAGTGCAAAATTGTAAAAATATTGTATTTTTTAAAATCTTAAGACGCATCTGTCAGTTTTTGTTAATTTTAAGATATTATTCAAAAACTGTATGCCTAATGTCAAACATTACGAAAACAAAAATTAAATAATTTTCTATATCTAAAAATGTCAACACAAAGTTTTTATAAAAAAATAATTACTTTTATAAAATAATTTTTTTTTACAATTTTGCACTTATTTCTTTAGAGATTTCGTAAAAATTTGGGGAGCTGTAAATAATAATCAAATAAAAATTTTATTAATTCATTTTTAAAATTGATCAAAGATGTTTTGATTCATTTTAAGATTTAAAAAATGTAACTTGAAAATGTTAATTTCTAATGGGTTAGATTGATTAAAATGTGATTCGAAGTTAAAATCAAAAAGCCAAATATTTTAGTAGGTTAGGTAATTAAATTAATATTTAATTAACTAAATATTTTCAACATTTTAGAAGCTTCCAAAAAACAATTTATTTTTTGTAATTTTTTTTTAAATAATAATAACAATAATAATATATATATATAATTTGTATTTTTCTGTAAGTTTTGATATTAAAAATAGATTTAAAAAATTATGTCAATTTATAATTTAATTTATTTGTATGAATTTTTCTAATTCGACTCTGTCGTTTCCCTGTTGTTTTTTACGTGTAGTCACGAAAAAACTACAAGTAATTAGCTTTACGTTCTGTTTTTTTTTATTTTATAGAAATTTTCGTAAAGATTGTCAAGAATGCAAAAATGAAAGGTCGAGAATAATCTAGTTAAAAATAGAAAAATTGTAAACAAAAAGAAAAGAAAAATATTTCTATTGAATAGATAAATTATGATAAAATTTATTATAAGATCAAACTAAAGTAAAATAAAAGAAGAAAACTCTTTACAAAATTAGAAAAAATAGAAATTAAATAGTTTCAAAAAAGTGAAATTTCTTTTTGAAAATATAAAAAAGGCGTTAAAATTAAAACTTTAAAGAATAATAAAAAATGTATTTCTTTTGACGAATTTCCTGTGAATTTTCCAGATCACTAGATACCCTGTCATAAACTTAAGTGGAGGGACCGGTGAAATTTTAGCTTATGGAAATTCACGATGTTCAGGGTTACCAATTTTTTTTCTTGTGTAATTTTAGACCTAAAATTATGGGATAATGTCAAAAATATAAAAATAAATTTTTTGCGGAGTTTAAGATACATATTCTGGAAAAAATGCAAATTTTGAAAATTAAACCTCTTCTACAATTTTCATTTTTTTCCATCGCCAATTTTTTTGTGGCCTTTTTAAATGTTTTTCTACAATCTCTCGTATGGATTTTAAAATATTTTAATTTTTCAAAAAAATAAAAAATCGTAAAATACTAAAATGGTCAAAAATGCTAGAAAAAAAATTTTTTACACCTTTTGATTGTATATCTATATTCTAGATCCAAAATAAAGTAAGAAAAAAAATTGGCACCCCTGAGCATAGCCTTACATTTTTTTGGTCTCTCATCTTAAATATTGAACTCCGTCTACAATTTTCATTATTTTTTATCGCCAATTTTTTTTCACGCGATTTTAATGAATCTTTACAATCAAGCGTATGGATTTTGCAAAATTTCTATTTTTTGAAAAAATAAAAATTCGAAAATGGTCAAAAAAATATTGTTTCTTAATTTTTATGTAATACCATAATTCTACATCTAAAATTATGTAAGAAAAAAAATTGACACCTCTGAGCATCAAAAATTTTGATGGGCTAAAATTTCACCGGTCCCTTCCCTTAAATTTAAAAAAATTAAAAGATACTTAAATTAAATATCACAAAAGAAATTTACCTAGATTTATCCAAGGATCAATGAAATCTACTGAATTCAATAATCTAAAGACGTTAAATTGCTATTTCCCCCGAATTAAGCAACTTGATTTTTTATTATTCTACAATATTTGAAACAGGAAATCAACATTTCATTGCCGGTGATGATTTAGAAGCAATCGAGAGTTTTACAAAAAGTCTTGCATACGCAGACAGCGAAGAATTATTGGCATACGCTCATGCTAATCGGTCAGCTGCTCTTTATCGAAAAAAACTCTATAAACAATGTCTGATAGAAATAGATGCAGCTTTATTGCACGGTTATCCCGAGGAAAAAAGGGAAAAATTAAAAGAGCGTGGTCGAAAGGCATTGGGAAATATAATAAATTCGCCTGGAAATACTGATACGTTTGATCCCTTTGAAGACAATTCGAATAATAAAATAAAAAAAAAGTTTCCTCTGATTCAAAATATACAGGATTTAGAAGAGCCAAAGGAAAGTGTTGCTTCAAATGATTTTTTGTTACCTGGCACATCGAAGATTCTAGTGCAGGCTCTGAAAGAGGAAAAAATTTTAATACTCACACATGGTCCAAGCGAAGAGGCACCAGTTGTCAGCAAAGGTGTCGATATTCGCTTTTCAGAAAAATACGGTCGTCATATGGTGGCAACGCAGCATTTTGAACCTGGAGATATCATTTCTTTTGAAGATCCATTTGCATTTATTATCTATCAGGACAAGTAAATTATTTAAATTTAGTTTTTAAATCAAAAATTGGACTTTTTTTTTAATAGGACTTCCTTACAGGTATTATACGCACTGTTTTCACTGTTTGACAAGAAGCTACAATTTGATTTCTTGTCCAAAGTGTCCGATTGCACAGTACTGCTCGGAAAAATGTAAACAGTCCGACTGGAAACTCGCACATTGCACCGAGTGTCAAATTTTGCCATTATTGTCAAATCTGCTTAACATTGATAGAGACAAAATTCGCATGATTACAAAAATGCTCAGATTTTTAATAATTGCAACTGAAAATGGCACTGCAATTGATAAATTGCGTCAGGAGATAAAGATTTCCGAAACTAATACAGGTTTTGCTTTATTGTCTTAACTGATTATTTGTTTTCAATTAAAATAAGGAGTCAAACAATCAGGGGAAAAGTTAGTTCAATTTGGTATTTTCTTGTATTTTTTATCAAAAAACTATCGAAATTTGAAAAACGTATCGATGAAAGGATTAACAATTTTCTTTTTAACATTTTGAACAATTCAAAGTTGCTTTTCAGTCAAAATTTGTTTATTAGATACGATTGTCAAATTTTAGGTTATGTTTAATTAGTTTCAGAAAATTGTCATTTTTATATATTCAAATGCAACGAAATGAACAAAATTGGTTAAGGTTAAAAACATTTTTAAACCTTAGATAATTTTTATTTAAAATATACGAAAATAACAGAAGTTACTTTTTTCCCGATTGTTTGTCTGATTCCTCTTTAATGTTCCTTTCTTCAGAACTCCTCATTTTTGTTTATATTCTTTTTATTTATATTTTAGTGAAATTTTATTTTCGATTGAAATAAATTATGATAGACAATTTTGGTAGTTTTCGATTTTAACAGTTGGGATTGAAAAAATTTAATTTACAGTACCCTGTTTTTAAATTATAAAGTTTCAAATAAAAAATTGATTTAAGATACTTTTTTAGACAGAAGAACAGCAGGATTTTTGGAAAATGGTATTTTTGATAGCAAGAGTCCAAAGTCGGCTTTGAGCCTTGCCACTAATATGTCATCAAGGCTTCCAGTTGGAATTAGTGCATTTGCCTGTCTTTCTGCTGTAGCTACAATGCTTCTAGCAACACAGACCAAATTTTTTGGCAATAAATATGAAACTGTTGAGTTCAAAAATGACGATCAATTGTCAGATATACAATTCTGTGCTAGTATTATGTTGAGAGCCAGTGTCATCATGTCTTCCAATAGTTTCTCGGTAAATTTATTTGATCTTAAAATTTTTCACTTTTATAGATTCTTTTTTGAATCTCTAATTATATCTTCTATTTTAAACAATAAATTTTCATTTTTTGACAAGACGTGAAGTGAATATAAAATCAGAATAAATAATAATTTTTAACATCCCAGGGATCACATTTGTCTTTTTCTGTTAAATTGGATGAAGAAAAAAGGAGGAATTAAAAAAAGGGTTTAACTATATCTACGAAAAGAAAGAAGAATCTAAATGAATAATAAAAATTCTATCGCCTAAATCCTAAAAAAAAATAAATTTTAACGAATTAAGAAAACTGTTGGATTATTTCCAAAAAATGATAAAATTAAACAAATATTTTTCAAACTTTTTAAACAATTGTAAAAATTTACAAAAAGGATAAGAAAATCTAAGAAAATTAAATAACTTAGGATTTACTTAAATTTTTTTGTTTTAGTATTGAATTGCGATAAATTGAATCATTAAAATTTTATAAGAATCTGTAGAAAAACGATTTTTGGATAAACATTCTTAATTGGAAAAAATATACAAGAAAAATTAGAGAATCTAGAAAAAATATTATGAAAAACTAAATAAATTTGCAAAATATATCTCATCTTAATTAAAGACACGAAAATAGTAAAGATACAATTTTGACTCGCCAATTAATTGCTTAGATAAACAAAAATATATTTCTAATCAATAAATTACGGATAGTTTAAAAGTTAAAATTAATGTATTAAAATAAATTAAAGTTTAAATGAAAAAAAGGAAACAATACAAGATTGTTGTATTAGATTTTTTAGGTGAATCTTTGTAAGAAAGAAAAGGGGAAAAAGGGAACAAAAAGAGGATTAGGTACAAAAAATTAGACTTTCTGTGATCCCTGCATCTTTTTTTCTAAAATCAAATCTTTCATTTCTCATCTACTTAAGGTAATCTAAAAAAATTTGTCTTTTAAATTATATTTTTTATATAAATAAATCACCTCACAAAATTAAACGTATTCCGAAGTTCTGAATTTCAACTACATTAACCCGAAAAAGTTTAAAGTAGTAGCTCATTTGTATATAATTAATTGATTTTAATTGAAGGGTAGCATCAGTTAACGTTTAAAGAAAAAATTTACTTTTAATGTAACCTTAAGGAGGTTTTCTCCATTAACATAACCTTAAACTAGAAAATCGTTTTTTACCCTAAATAAAAATATTATTGAAATCAATTTCACCAAATTTTAAAAGACCCAGTTGTACATTTTCCAGAAAAAATTAGTTAAGAGCTAAAATTTGTTGTCAAATAATAATTATTTACTATTTTAGGCTTTTTCTTTAAATCTGTTTAAAATCTGTGATTTTCATCCTATTTTGACAAATTATAGCTCATTTTTTTTTGTTAAAATATTTTCTACAATTTTATTTGTTAAATAATATTCTGTTTAAAAGTTATTAAGGGTATTGCAAAGAAAGAATTAACATAACCTTAAAAATATTTTTCCAGGCAGCGTACAATTTCGACACTTAGCCAATTTTTTCAGAAACAAGAAATGTAATTAAAAATATGGCCATATACCCATAATTTAAATTTTATGCAGATTCTTAAACTAATTTGACATTTTAGAAATATGTATTATTTGGGCTTTAGTTTCTTAACAAAATATTGAAAATTATGAACAAAAAAAAAGGACACAATTTTGAATTTTTTCTTCAGAAACTGAAGCCCAAATAATACATATTTCTAAAATGTCAAATTAGTTTTAGAATCTGCATAAAATTTAAATTATGGGTACATTGTCATATTTTTAATTATATTTTTTGTTTCTGAAAAAAATTGGCCAAGTGTCGCAATTGAACTCTGCCTGGTAAAGTATTTTTAAGGTTATGTTAATTCTCTCCTTGCAACCTCCTTAAATAATTAAAATTTGTTCTTTACGTATTTTTTAAACAGAATAATTTTTTTAACAAAATCTAACAAATAAAAATGTAGAGAATATTTCAACGAGAAAAATAAGCTATTATTTGCTAGAAGGGGATGAAAATTGTAGTTGTAATTAAATTAAAGAAAAAACATATAATGTTTTATGTCATTATTATTTGACAAGGAATTTTAGCTAAATCTAATTTTTTTTCTGTCAAATGTAAAACTGGATCTTTCAAAAATTGGTCAAATTAATTTTAATAATAGTTTTATTTGATGGGAACAGCCATTTTTTAGTTTGAGGTTATGTCTATGAATAGTACCTCTTTAAAGTATCACTTTTTTTTTTTTTTATATTTCTCGTTAATATGTAAATTAAGCTAAACAAATTATTATTTTTCTAGTAAAACAAATCAATATCTCGAAACGGTTTTATTACTTTTGTTTCAAATAACTAGTAAGATCTTAAAATTTGTTTTTTTTTTTCTTCCTGTAAAAACATGAAATTGGTGCAAACCTCTTTTGTCATGCTACCCTTTAATTGCAGTGGCGTAACTGGGAGGGCAAGGGCCCTGGGGCAAACAGGAAAATGGGTCCCCAATTATATATGATTTTTTAAATAGATGTTTTTTTCTTTTAAAATTATAAATCATATTTCACATTTTTAACATGTTCTCAAATTTTTAAATTATAGCAATTTTAATTTCTTCAAATTTCAGTAAATGTGAACTTGCATTGATTAAAAGTTGACTTAATCCACGTTTTAAATATACTAAATTTGAATTTTGAACTATTTATATAATTTCTTAATTATTTTCTGCAATTTATATTTCTTTTAAATATCTTTCAATTGTTTCCCAAAATCTTAAATCTACCTTCCTCAAATTTAATTATTTTGTTTAGCTTCTTCAATTACTTTTTCAATTTTAATTATATTTCCCTTGACATAAATTCAATATAATTATTTATTCCTAAATTTTATATTATTATTCAACACAAATTTAAATTAGTTTCTTTAATTTACCATTATTTTTGTCATTTTGCATATTATTACCTTCAATTTTTAATCATTTTCATAATGACTAAATTAGTTTCCTGAACTTTTAACTATTTTGTTCAATTTTAATTTCTTTTTATTATTTTGCAATGATTTTCACCATCTTTTAACATTTTCATTATTTTTCAATTAATTTCCTAAATTTTCAGTTATCATCACAAATTTAGATTATTGTCATCAATTTTTTATATCTTAAACGACTTGTCAATTATTTTCTTTCGCTTAAAAATAAATTTTGCAATTTTTCTATTATTTTCTTCAATTTCTAATAATTTTAATTATTTTTTGCATTATTTTCAAAAATTTCAATTATTTATTTGAAGTTTCAATTATTTTCATCAATTTTCCAGTATTTATGCGATTTTTTAATAATTATCTTTAATTAAGAGTATTTAAGTAATTTTGTAATTATTTTCTTTCTTTAAACATATATTCAATGGTTTTTTCAATTATTTCTCTCAAATTTTATTTACTGATTTCAATTTTTCATATTTAAAGTATTTTTATCATATTTCAATTTTTTTCTGAATCTTAAATTATTTCCAGCATATTTCACTTATTTTTTTCAATTTTGAATAATTTGTATCATTTTTCAATTATTTTTTTCGATAGTTTATTATTATTCACAGTTTCTAAAATTTATTATTTTCTAAGTTATTTAAATGTTTTTTTTTTAATTTCAATTATTTTGATCAATTTTTGATTATTTCTGCGGTTTTTTAAGAATTCTCTTCAATTAAAATTTGTTAAATAATTTTGTATTTATTTTCTTTCTTTAAACATATATTCAATGGTTTTTTCAATTATTTCTCTCGAATTTTATTTACTGTTTTGACTTTTTCATATTTCAATTATTTTTATCATATTTCAATTTTTTTCTCAATCTTAAATTATTTCCAGCATATTTCACTTATTTTTTTTCAATGTTGAATTCATTTCAATTCCATCAATTTTCGATTATTTCTGGGATTTTTTAATAATTCTCTTTAATTAAATATTTTTACGTGAATATGTAATTATTTTCTTTCTTTAACCATATATTCTATGATTATTTCAATTATTTTCCTCAACTTTTATTTACTGTTTTCAATTTTTCATATTTAAGTTATTTTCATCATATTTCAATTATTTTTCTCAATTTTAAATTATTTTCAGCATTTTTCAACTATTTTTTTCAATTTTAAATAAATTTTATCATTTTGTTATTATTTCCCCCGATTGTTTAATTTTTATTCTCATTTTCTACAATTTTTAAGTATTTTTCTATATTTCAATTATTTTCTATTATTTGTAATTATTTTTTATTTGTTTTCTTAATTTCCAAATTTTTTTGATTAATTATCGTAAATTTAAATTATTTTTCGTTTTCTTTAATTCTTTTATCCAATTTTCAATTATTCTCATTTTTTCAATTATTAATTTTTAAAACCTTTATGTATTTTTCTCAAATTTTAATTATTTTTTTTATTTAAAAAAATTCCGTAATTTTTTCAATTATTTCTCTGAAATGTCATTTATTTTTTTACAATTTATCATTGTTTTTATCATATTTCAATGATTCTCTTTTTTTCAGTTAATTTTTAAAACCTTCATGTAAATGAATTTCAATCATTTTTTTTTAATTAAAAAAATTCCGTATTTTTTTCAATTATTTCTCCCAAATGTAATTTCTTTTTTACAACTTATCATTGTTTTTATCATATTTCAATTATTTTCTTTAAATTTTAAAATAATTTTTCAATTATTTTCCAAAATTTATCTCTTTTAATTTTTAATTTTTTTCATTTGTTTTATAATTTCCAAAATTTTTAACTATTTATCTGATATTTCAATTATTTCATTCAATTTTTAATTATTGATATTATGTTTTATAATATTTTCTAGAATTCAATTACTTTTGTTTTCTTTCATAATTATCAAAAAGTTTTTAATTATATATTTCTAATTAAAAATTTTTCCCTTCACTGAAAAAAATGTTTAGTCATATAATTATGACTAATATATTTATGACTAAAAATTTGGTTGAGACAACAACATTTTTGTTGATATGACTAAACATTTTTTTCAGTGTTTTTCTTTAAGTTTTAATTATTATTATTTTTTTTTTTTTCAAGCAACTTCTGTAAGTTTTAAGTATTTTTCTGAAGTGTTCTTTAACTTTACTTTATTTAAGATATTATTATATAATTTTTTCAATTATTAACTCAAATTTTAATTATTTTTTTCAATTTACTATTATTTTCTCTAATTTTTCATTATTAAATTTTTTAAATTTATTTTTAAGATTTTCAAGTATTTTTCTCAAGTTTAAATTATTTACATTATTTTTAAAACATTTTTATGATTTTTTATAAATTGTGTCCTAAATAATTTTTTTTGTGTTTATATAAATTTATTTTTAAATATCATATAAAAACTATTTATAATTGTTGATAACACAAAGTGTAAAAACTATTCGCGGGCCAGAGAGCGTTAATTAATTTACTCAAACTTTAAATTACTACAATTAGTAAAATTTTTGGAATTTTTTTTTTTAAAGGTTTATTAGGGTTGACCAAGGGCCCCCTAAGCTAAAGGGTCCCGGGGGACTGCCCCACCTTGCCCCTTAACAGTTACGCCACTGTTCAATTGACGATTTTTCTTTCATTTTGTAAGATCTGGAACTAAAAATATCAATCTTAAACTTACAAACCAAAAATTGATATAACTTTAAAATTTATAGATACAGCAATCCCCAGGAATCAGAGCAGGTTCGGGTCTTTACATTGTGCACAGTTTGTACAATCATTCTTGTGCTCCAAATACTTTGAGGCATTTTGAGGGATTAACGATGATAACGCGTGCATTGGAGCCAATTTCTCCAGGAGATCAAATTTTTACAAGTTATGGTGGAGGGCATCAATACATGGCTTTAGCTGATAGAAAAAAGAAGATGATGGAAGAATACTTTTTCAACTGTGATTGTCAGGCTTGTATTTACGACTGGCCGACTTATCCGGAAATTTTAGATAATCACGTGGGCTCTGTTTCAAAAAATAAAGAGCTCGTTGACAAATTAAAGCCATTTAGAAAGAGATTAATTGACAATAAATACGATCTCGAAGCGGCTAAGAGTATTGTTAAGATATTGTGCAAAGAAGCGAAAATGCCGTGTGAAGAAATCGTCCACGGATTACAATATCTAAAAAGTTATTATTTAGGTAAATTTTACAAGTAATGATGAAAATTTGCACACGCTGCTTTTACTCATCTTTTTCTACAACTCTGACTAACTGAAGAATTAATGTCAGTTGCATTTTTTCCTTTTCTGGTTTTTTCTGATTTTTTTTTTTAATAGCATTTTTTATCTTTCATAGCATTTTTACGTTACACGAAACTATCTTGCAACTCGTTTTACAAAATATGCTACGCTTGCAAACTGTCTTTAGCTAAAATACGTTTTTCTAGTATATCCATAAATTTGTGAATTCTGTCAGGTTATCTGAATAAATACGGCTGCTGGTCTTACAAAACTCGCTAAATTGAATGAAAATTAGCTAAATTGAATTTAAAAAAAAACTAGCTAAATTGAGTGAAATGCACATCTGATGTGAAAAAAATTTATTTTGAATTGAAGTCTACAGAAAACTTAAATGTGGTTTTAACCCTTCTCATTTTAGTTTGCACTTCTCTTTTCTGTTTGTAATGTCTGAGCGCTATATTATTGTATCTATGTGAATTTTAGTAAGTGATTAATATTTTAATTTGCTTCGATTAAAAAACAGTTACGATGGTAAAATTGAATTATTTACTGTATACTACAGAACTTTATAGAATGCAAGCCTTTATTTAATTATATAATTCAAGCATGGATAAATTAATCATATTCTTTTTCATTTCTAGATCCTGAACAGTGTGAACACCACTTTTATTGTAATACACAGTAAGTATGTATTTTTTTTTTATTTTTATTTTTAATAACTACGACATTTATTAAAGACATACATTTTGTTTCGATGCGTATAAATCAACACAAAGCTGCGATGCCTAAAAAATGTTATTTCAAAACTTCTAAATAAAATCAAACTGAAGTAAACGATATATTTACTCTTACAAAATTTTTTCATTATTATGCTTTAACAGTTTCTTTTTTAAATTCATTGCAAATTAATTTTTGTGTAGAATGTTTTTCCAAATCATTGAAAATAATCTAAAATCAATTCTATATAAAGACGATTCTTCTTTTATAAAACAGTAATAAATTTTTTAAAATAAAGTGACAAGTTCTTGACTCAAGTCTCAAAACTGAACAGTCGAAATTTTCAAAAATGTCTCACTTTTCGAAACAAAAAAATTATCGTGCGTGCATCAATTAAACATTTTTATGTGCAAATAAGTCATCAATAAAGACTATGCTTTTTTTATACGAGTATATAATAATTGAACAGTCAACCAATGAAAATATGCAATTGAACTTGTATTTTCTACAAGAAAAATTTCAGTACGAATTATTTATTGACATATTTTTCACTAAGTTTCTAAATTACCTTGAATATAAGTATTATTATTTAAAATATAGTATTCCCAAATGCAAAGTGGAAAATAAAAGAGTATATAAGTATGTGTCACCTGAATCTCATTTAAAGTGTAAACTTTCAATAATAAATTATATTTGACAATTTTTTTATTTTATTTCATTATTATTTACTTAACATAAACCAAAAACACCATTTTATACAATTAGTGTAAAATTTGAATTCTAATTTAAAAAAAAAAAATTTTAAACTAATTTTCCCCATGCAGTAAATTTTATCAAAATTTGTGAAGATTCATTATTTTGTTTACACTTTAAAAAAAGAAGCATAAATGGTCGCAAGACTGTAATTCAATTATTCTAGAAAACTTGGTACCAAAAATTTATAAACTGATTAAAAACGGCCAATGTTGGGAAAAGCTGCAAAAAGTGGAGCAGATGTAGTAGCGGGCGGCTGTTGATCTCCAATGCTTTTCAATAGATTTCCTTGCAAAAGACTGTCTAGAGCCTTTTGAACAGTTGGATCATTAAGGAGCGGTGATGGTGTGACCCCTGTTGTTGCTGTTGTTGTCGTCGTTGAAGCGGCGGTTGTTGAAGCTGCCGGCATAATATTCTTTCATCAAGTTTTCAGTTGTGAGCACGAAAAAAACAGCATTATCACACTTATATCACTTTTAGACACCGCTTTTGTAACAAATATTTACATTAGTTTGTGACTTTGAAAATTTTTAGGAAAAAAAAAAAAATTAAGCATGTTGTCAAAATTTGATGAAAATAACAATTTTCTAATTTGAAATTTTATTCGAGATCAAAATTAAAGTAATAATAGTAATAAAGATGTTTAATAATTTTAAAAAATGTAAATAAATGTTTATAAATAGTAAATAAATAAGAAAAATTAAAATTATTCATTAAATTAATTAGACACTTTTTTTTTTACCTTTCTTCTTCAATAATCTTACCATTATTTGTAGAAGAAAGAAATGAATGGCAAAAAATTGCAAAAACTGTGTATTATATTGAATTAGGTGGTTATAAAAATGGAATCAATAAGTATTTTGTTACCTTTATAACTTGTTAAATTCCTAGAGATCGTCTCTGTCTGCACAACACGAATACTGATACCTCTTTTTCAGTATCAAAAGAAAACCCGAAAAATTCTAAATTCGCGCTCGAATAAAAATCTGTCAAGACACATTCAGATAAAGCTAAAGGCGTAAATAAAAACGCCTCACAGTGGGCTAGAAAGCAATCAAAAACGGCGAAACTACAAATTTAATTAAATCTAGCATTTAGCATCAGATTTTTAAAATTCAAAATGGCGGACAAATTTTGAAAACAAATTAGGATTTTCATTTAACTTGGTATTTAGGGGTTTTTGGGGTCGCTGATCACGAATCTAATTTCAAAATTCAAAATAGTTTTAAGTAAAATTTATTCTTTATTTAGGCTTCACAGTGCGAGTGAAGAATATTTTAGGGGAAATAGGGGACTGAATATACAAAAATAGGGAACTTTTAGGGTACTTTAAAAACTTAATACATAAAGATAAATGAATTATATATAGTAGAACCTCAATTAATTTATTTGGGTAGGACAGAATTACAAAATTGTAGAATAAAAAAAAATTACAGTATATATTTTACAAAATTTTTAAATTAATCAAAAAAAAAAAACAAAAAAAAATAACTACAAATTGTGGAAAGTAATTTAAAACTGATAAATAATAATTGAAAATTATAGAAAACGAATGCAGAACTTTAGAAATAATTGAAAATTCAATATAATAACTGAAATATAAATGATGAGAATAATTAAAAATTGAGAAAAATAATTTGAAAAAGTACGGAAAAAATATGAACTAAGAGAAAATAATTGAAACAAGATGAGATAAATGGTAAATTAGAAAAAAAATTGAAAAATTTAGTAAATTAATTAAAAAACAATGAACATAATTAATGGAATAATTAATAAATAAAAATAATTAATTAATAAAAATTGGAAAAAAACAATTAAAAGATTATAAAACTAATAAAAATTAAAAGAAAAAAATTCAAATTGAGATTAATAATTGATGATTTAATAAATCAATTTAAAAATAATTTAAAAAATTAAAAATTGTTACTATCATTGCAAAATTATAGAAACAACTTAAAATTGAAGACAATAATTGAAAATTTAGGAAACTAATTAAAAAATGATGAAGGTCATTTCGAAGAAATCAATGAAAAGTTTATAAAACACATTGAACATCGAAAAAAAAAGAATAGAAATTTAAGATTAATAACTAAAAATTAAGTAAATCAAATTGAAAATAATTTTAAAAATTGAAAATTAGAGGAAAAAAATTTGAAAATTATAGAAATAATTGAAAAATTGAAGACAGCAATTGAGAATTAGGAAAAAGAAAAAAGAAAAGAATTAGGAAAAGTTTTTTTAATTAATTGAAATTTGAAATAAATAATTAAAGGTTTAGTAAATCAGTTAAGAATTAATTTTAAAAATTATAATTTGGAGAAAAAAATTGAAAAATTAAAGAAATCAATTTAAAAATGATGGAAATAATTAAAAGATAGTACAAATAACTGAAATTTGAGATAAATAATTTAAAAGTGTAGAAAGTGAATGAAAAACTACGTTTGAAAATTTAAAATATAGGAGAAAATATTTTCAAAATTAGAGAATATAAATAAAATTTATGAAAAATAAGTGATAAAATTACAAAACATTTTTGAAATTTAATAAAATAACTGAAAAATGATAAACACAATTAAAAAATTATGACAAAAATTAGTTTAAAAAAAAATTATTTTTAAGTTTTGGAAATTAATTGAAAAATAATGAAAATATTTAATTGGTAGAAAAAATAATCTAAAGTGAATAAAGTAATTGAAATTTGATGAAAATTATTGACAGTTTATGAAATTAATGATATACAAATAAGTATGAATTGAAAGAAAAAATTAAAAAATGATAAAAATAATTGTAAATTAAGAAAATAATTGAAATCTGAGATAAAGGAGTGAAAATTTAGGAAATCTATTGAAATATAATATAATAAATTAAAAACTGGAGAATGATAGAAATAATTGAAGATTGAAAAAAGAATAAAAATTTAAAAAAGATTAAAAATAATTGAAAATCTGTAGATACCTTGACTTTAAATATATTTTCGTGAAAAATAGGGGAGTTTAGGGTAAATTTTTGTAAATAGGGGACTTTTAGGGACCAATCGCAAAAATAGGGGACGCCTGTGAAGCCTGTAGTATTTGAAGAATTTATTTGTTTTTAAAAATGTGACTACGATTTTTATCGTTGAAAAAAGACAATACTTTTTATGTTTATTTATTACTATTTATATTTTATTGTTGACTGTATTGTTTTTGTTTTGAATGTTCATGGCAGTTTTATGCTTGAAATAAGTAAGTTCATTCTTGTTTTGTGGTTTAATTTAATTCGTTTTATGTCTTGTTTTTAACCTAAAAAACTGTATTATGAATTTTAATAATGTAACAATGTTTATAATTTTTAGTTTTATGTCCTGAGGAGGCCTTCTTATTAGTTGGCGAAACGTTGACGTTTTTAGTTATGTGATGATCGTTTAATTTTATTAAATGGACTTGGTCTGGAGACTATACGTTATATTTTATTTATAGATATTTATTCCCAGACGTTAAAAAAACAATTTTTAAGAATTTATTTATGTAAATAAACTTTTTTAACAGGAAATGAGGGTTCTATAGTTAATTTTTTCATTTTTAAATCATTTATGTCGAATATTTCTACTAAAAATTATTCTTAATAAAAAAATAATTTTTCAAAAATTTCAAATTATTAACCTAGAACATGTCAGCAATTGTGCGAAACATCAGATTTTTAACTTTCTTATTAATATACAATAGAAACTATTTTTAATTGTTATCCTATAGAAAAATAATCTACATATATTACAAATTATTTTCCATTAAACAGTTTTTAAATTTTTCAACTCAGATAAAAAAAATTTAATTGAAACCAATTCAATATTTCGTTGTAAAAAATCGTTGCAATTGTCAATTAAAAAAGTTTAAGTTCAGACGCGTCATAAGTAAGTAATACCTTCTCTATGATATTCCATAGATAAAAATAAAAAATTTAAAAGTCCATTTCTTGAGTTTTGCCAGATTTTTAAGCAATCTAGCCCACTACGCGCCTGTGTAGATTTAAAAAAACAAAGAACACGTATTTACGTAAAAATTTTACGTCTTTACGTACAAAAGTTTTGTGAAAGCTCGTTATTTTTGTAAATAAAAATAAAATCTCGAAGGAATAAAGTTCCGTGGATATCTTCGATGTTTCATTCTGCAGTATTGAACATTTTTCCGATATTGAAAGCAGTAGAAACGCTGTTTTTGAAATAAACGACGAAATAATGTAAAAAACCACGAATATCAGAAAAAAAGTCGACATTTGCGAGTACCGGAAAAAATGTCACCATTTGCGAATACCGGAAAAAATGTCGCCATTTGCGAGTATCGGAAAAAATGTCGCTATTTGCGAGTACTGGAAAAAATGTCGCCATTTGCGAGTATCGGAAAAAATGCCGCCATTTGCAAGTACCGGAAAAAATGTCGCCATTTGCGAGTATCGGAAAAAATGTCGCCATTTGTGAATTTCAAAAAAACTCCGACACTTGGCGAATTATCAAAAAATCACGACAATTGTGAATATGAAAAATTAGCGACACTTGTCGACTGTCAAAAAATCGCTGAATATCAAAAAATTTCGATACTTGCGAAAGTTGATCGTTGATGTCTTAGCAATACAACTGTTAAAAATTTGGGAACAGGGGCGAAAGGGATTTAAGTTAAAACACGAAACTGATGTGATTAGATCGTGAATGTCACGATAATTCGCGATATTGATAAGCGCGATTGTATTTTTTATTAAAAAAAAAAGTAGTAACATTTCTGGTGTCATTATTTAGCGTCATATTGTCAATATTTATAACCTAAAATATTGATATTTTGATTTTAAATTATTGTTAAAAAACTGAAAAGAATTTGTTACCTGATCCCCAGGTAGTTGGAGGAACAGGAGCTGGCGTTGGTGCTGGAACTGGGCTGGGTGCAGGTGCATTTGAATTGGGCTTATTACTGTTGAGTATGTTGAGAATTCTGGACTGGAGTTCAGCTTGCTTGGGATCGCTGAGAGACAGAGAGTTTGCATTGTGCATGTCTTTGGAGTCTCCTAATTCAACTTGCACCTGCTCTTCTCGCTTCATTTCCAAGTATTTGATTACCCTATCATATTGAAGAACCGTGAGTTGTAAATTATCGGCAAGCATGTTGAGAAGAACTTGAATTGCGTCAGGATGACGCTCAGCGGTAGCAGGAATATTCAATGGGACAGAGCGACCACCAGCTTTGCAGTTTGCAAAATCACGTGCAATTAAATTTATTGCGTCTTCAACTGGCATATTTCTGTGTTCTGAAAAATTTATTTTAGTGTTTTGAGTTATTTCAATTCATTGATAATAAACAATATACAAAATTTGATTTGATCAGGGTTGCCATAAGACAGGGCTGATATTATTTATGATTTTTTTTATTTAAATCAAAAATTGATTTTTTTTAAAGATAATCAGTAAATAAAATTTCCAAATGATTATTTGTAAGTAGTCTACTTTTTAAACTGAGAACATTTAAGAAGAAATAATGAAGAATAAAGCATTTAACCAAAATCAAATAAATTATGTCGAATAAATGAGAAAATTTCAAAAAAATATCTTTAAATTCATATGATCGCAAAATTAAGAAAACAATCTATTAATAAAATGAGAGAATTATTTTAAATTAAAAATGTTCAGGACATTATTAAAGAAATAAAGAAAGAATTTAAAAAAAACAATACAAGAATGAGTCAGTGACATAAAAATATATAAAAGAGTAGAAACTCTTTTCAAACAATTAAACTACCTATTTACAAACATTTTTTTTAAATTAAAAAATAAATAAGAAGATAACTTAAAAAACGTTAAATTGAACTACTAAAGACAACAAATTTTTAACATTAGAAAAATTAGAGAATTACTTTACAAATGGAAAAAATAAAGAATGAATACAATTTTAAAAAATTTGAAAAGAAAAAAAAATTATGAAATCAAAGAACGATGTTAAGCTGAGAATCTTTAATACAAGATTAAATTTACATACTATAAAATAAAAGAATAAAAGACATCAAAAAAGTAGAAAATTGAGAAATTTAAAAAATGTAGATAAAAGCATTGAATAAATGTTTTCAAAAATAAAAACTATACAATTTAAAAGAAGGACAAATGTTTCTAAGAAATAGAAAAATTATGACAAAAATTGAAGAATTAACTAAAATGCAAGGAAGAACTAAAAATATTGTGTAATATCCAGAAAATTAAATAAATAGGAAGAAAATTGAAAAAAATTTTTTTCTTAATCTAACAAAATTTAAAAAATGTATAAAGTACAACAACAAAAAATTTGATTAGAATCTACGAAAAAATCAGAATTAATAAAAATAAATAAAATAAAAAATGTATATATCAAGATAAATAAAAAGTCCACAAAAGAAATTTAAAAATCCTTTAAAAATAAAAAAATTTAAGCAAATTAAACCAAAAATATTTTTATAATATTACACTTAAAACTTACCAACAGTAAATTTAGAAAAATAAAGTAAATCTAAAAATCTTATGAAAAAATAAGTTTGCAAAAAATAGACAAGATGTGAAAACAAATTGAATAAATTTACAAAAAATGAGGGTATTTATTTTCAAAACTATAGAAATAATTATGAAAATCAAAGAAATAAAAAGTTAAGTGAATGTAACAAAATTGTGTAAAATAATATTAAATAATTTGCATAAAAAGAAGAAAATTAAATAAGATCCTAAAATAAAAAGACAAATACAAAAAAATATTAAAAGAAGATCCTAAAATAAAAAGACAAATAGAAAAAAAATATCAAAAGCAAAAGAAGAAAAAATCTTAAAATTTTGTAAAAATAAAAAATTATAAGATAAAAATTAAACAATTTCGAAGAAGCGAAATCTCTTAGAAACTTTCTAAGAATTAGAAAAAGGATTATTGTGACTCTGGAAAATAATTAATATTATTCCATTATTATGCATTAATTAATATGCATTTAGATTTGAATTAATTGAAATTTAGAAGTTTAAACAAATTGGAATATGAGTCAATTGACGTTTTGAATTTATGTAAATTATAATGACTTGACGATATAAAAAATTAACTTTTTTTTGTTATCTTCATACTGGAAATTTGTAGATAGTAGGTATTTTGATCATCAGATCCACAAATTTCTGGCTACTGTTTATGGTTTGCGATTTTTTACATGCAATATTAGACATCCGGAGAATTGTTAAGTTTTTTTTTATTTAAATCATGATTTTAATGCAAATGCCCCAATAATTTAAATCATAATTTAAATCAATTACAGCCCTGTAATAATCGTGTACCTTTTTTTTTCTATCAAATAAGAATTCTACAAAATAAATTGTGTCAAATGAAAGTTCGATAAAATAAAGTTATATTAAACAGAAGCTTTACAAAAAATTGATTAAATGGTTATTTTGTTACATAATATTATGTGAGAACCACTTTTTCAAAAGTTGGTAAATACACATTCTATTATTTCGAGAAAATTAAACAAATACAGTTTCGCACCTAAACAGTGTGCGAGTCCATGAGTCTTTTAAAACATTTCGGAGTAGGTCCAAGGATTGAAATGAAACTTCGTATTCTTATTCTTAGTGTTAAAATGTTTCAAAAACGCGAGGTTTTAAATAAAAACAATTATTAGTTTAAAAATAAGAAGTTTGTTTACATTTTTTAAAATGTCTATATCTTCTGAACGGTTAAAGATAATTAACTTTTCTTGGTGGCAAAAAATTCAGTAAAGTAAGGCCATTAAAATGTGTTATAAGCATTTTTAACATATTTTGTTAATTAAAAAAGTTATTTAAACAAATTAAGATAACTTACGACCGTGGTGTCCAAATTGAAAAATTTAAAGATGAAAATAATCCTTACGTCACGCTCTTTCACATCGAAAAAGAAAAACAAAGGGCACTCTTTAAACTTTGCTAATAATTAAGAATTTGTTGTCCGTTTGACAGCGCTTTGTTGTCTGTCAGTCAGCCGTTAGAATCTGCGCGCGCCGCTTTAGTTTTACTTACAAAGAACACATTACACGTTGAGCAATTGAGCAGAAATAAACACTTGTGAAAAGTGAGGTATGGCTTCCAACTAGTTTTAGTATTGCAAAATTAAAAAAAACAATTTGCATTATTTGCAATTCTGAAACTAGTTGGAAGCCAAACCTCACTTTTCACAAGTGTTTATTTCTGCTCAATTGCTCAACGTGTAATGTGTTCTTTGTAAGTGAAACTAAAGCGGCGCGCGCAGATTCTAACGGCTGACTGACAGACAACAAAGCGCTGTCAAACGGACAACAAATTCTTAATTATTAGCAAAGTTTAAAGAGTGCCCTTTGTTTTTCTTTTTCGATGTGAAAGAGCGTGACGTAAGGATTATTTTCATCTTTAAATTTTTCAATTTGGACACCACGGTCGTAAGTTATCTTAATTTGTTTAAATAACTTTTTTAATTAACAAAATATGTTTAAAATGCTTATAACACATTTTAATGGCCTTATTTTACTGAATTTTTTGCCACCAAGAAAACTTAATTATCTTTAACCGTTCAGAAGATATAGACATTTTAAAAAATGTAAACAAACTTCTTATTTTTTAAACTAATAATTGTTTTTATTTAAAACCTCGCGTTTTTGGAACATTTTAACACTAAGAATAAAAATACGAAGTTTCATTTCAATCCTTGGACCTACTCCGAAATGTTTTAAAAGACTCATGGACTCGCACAGTAAGAATAAAATAAAAAAATGTAAAAAGATAAGTAAAAAATATATAAAATAAATGACAAATTCTTTTAAAAGAATGTATAAAAATGGGTAAAAATTATATAAAAGAAATGACAAATACATTCTATAAAAATGAAAAAATTTAGGAAATTATTCACAAAATGAAGAAAATTTATTGAGAAATTGTAAATATCTTTAAAAATTAAAAGAAACAACATTTTTTAACATCAGACACATTTTTAAAACACTTTTAAAAACAACTATTGATAAAAAGTCATAGAATCTAGAAATTGTATCAAAGAGTAAATAAATTTGCCAAAAAAACGAGCTAATGTAATTGCAGTTTTGGATTTATTTAAATGATAAAGAATTAATAAATTGGACATGAAATTATTAAATAATATAGGATATATATGAAATTAAAGAAACAATTTACGACCAATTCATATATGAAATTATTAAAATCTAATATTTTTGACTTTCTTACTACTTAAATTTTTAGATCGTACTTGAATTTTCAATTCAATTTTTCAAGTCACTGAAGAATACAAGATTAAAATTAAATTTTTCCATATATTTTATCTACGAATTTCCGGAATTTCTTAAAAATTTTCTAATCTTTTTATAAATTCCCAGTTTTTATTTTGATATACTAAATTGATAGCAATTTCTTGAATCCAACACTTTTTATTAAATTCCCTGACTTTCCTGACACGTGACAACTGTCTGTATTTAATTACTTTTTATTTGCAATGAATAAATACAAACCTTGTGGTAAGCCGTGTAAAATGTTTAAAGTGAGAGACCGATGTTCCTGATTAACTGCCATAATGACGACAGCATACAAGCAACCTCTACTTGCAATATTCCCCAGCACCCGACTAAGAGGAACTTCTTCATTTGGAAATAACAAGTCTACAGTCAATCCTAACTTCTTAAGTCGTGCTTCAATAGCTTCAGCATACTCTCTGAAAATGTTAAACATTTAGTTGATTTATTTACAATCATCTTTAAAGAAATATCTACAAGTGTTGTTTATAATACTAACGTTAGAGACTTGTTAACAACAATAATTTCACAATCATTTTTGTCCATTGGTGCAGGAGGATAATCTGTTGGCGGTGCAGGCGGTCTGAAAAATTAATAACTTTACATTAAGGAGTTTTATTCAAAAATTGTTTTTCTACAAATTCTTATAAAATTTTAATGACATATTAAATGCATTATTTTACATGTATGGTTACAATTTTATTGAGATTTACCATTCTGTTCTTAAGATATAAAATTATGAAGTTGGAACTTTTATAAGAAAACAGTAACAAAACGCGCAAAATAACCACGAAGGACAAATTTTAATAGCTTAAATTTCTCAACGGAAAAAAATATTTTCATCAAAATTCGTTAGTGTAATGATTTTAGCTATAAAATACTATTTAGAAACCAAATTATAAGAAGAAATGAAATTAAAATAATATTGAACATTATGGTCAGATAGAATGAGAACCGCTTGAGCGGATGAACGTCCTTAATAAGTCCTTATTTTCATATTGTAGGTGCAAGTATAACATTAGAATTATTTAAATTCCCGTATCTAGTCAATAAATAAAAATCAAGGTTATCATACCCAAAAGGTTTATAATCATCATAGCGATTTCCATCATTGAAAGAATCTCGACCAAATCCTCCAGGTCCTCTTCCTCCCATATTCGGTTTGCCCATATCCCAGTCACGCCCACCCATATCGTCCATGCGATTATTTCTGTTGATAGGACTACGATCTCTAAAACCAGGTCCACCTGGACCTCCAAGTGATTCCATCATCTTTCTCTTTTTACCTCCTCTTGAACCACGTGGTCTACCTCCGCCGCCGCCACCACCTCCACCACCACCACCTCCTCCACCACCACCGCCTCCTCCTCCCATGCCCTGATTCATCATACCCCCGGGTCGATTGGGGCCACCTCCACCAAACTGATTTCCACCTCTGTTTGGATTACCACCTCCGAACGAATCATTGGGACCTCCTCTTGAATTTCCACCTCCAAATGAATCATTACCTCTGTTCTGATTTCCAGGCCTGTTCGGCATGTCATTATTAAACTGATCAAATTGATCATTACTCTCTCTGCTCATGTTATTGTCATTAAACGGATCTCGATTCAAGGATTCATTACTTCCTCGCATTGAAGTATTTTGAAAGGAATTGTCATTTCCCATATTCGGACCTCCACCACCAAATCTTTGATTGTTTCCTCCGAAGCTTGAATTTCCTCCTTTAAAAGAATCGTTTCCAAATCCAAAAGGTTTATTAGGACCACCTGATCTATTCATCCCATCTCCCATGCCTCCACCCATTCCTCCTCCAAGTCCTCCACCCATTCCACCTCCCATTCCTCCACCAATTCCCCCACCCATACCTCCTCCAATTCCACCTCCCAGACCTCCACCCATACCACCACCCATACCTCCACCCATACCTCCTCCCATTCCACCTCCCATACCTCCTCCCATTCCACCTCCCATACCTCCTCCCATTCCGCCACCCATACCTCCTCCCATACCTCCACCCATTCCGCCACCTCCTGGTCCGTCTGATTTTGCAGGTTTCACATCTGAAAAATAATTAGGTTAAATTTTCACAAAAAAAAAAAAAAAATACAATTTCTTTTTACACAAAAAAACAGATTTGATATTTAAAAGCTAGAATCAACTTCAGATCGATAAAATTTTGGTAAGCATGAATTTTACACATGTCTTATTTCACATAATGCACAACTTATCTAAACATATTTCACCAAACCAGCAATTTTCATCATTTTAATTTGGGGACGTTCAAAAAATACGTAACGTTTACAGGGGGAGGCTTTTTGAGTCACTGATCACGAAACTGAAGTCAAATTTTCAAAAATCAAAATGTCGGATCCAATATGGCGGATATAATATCATGGTTGCTACAGAAGTTTGGATTAAAAATTCCATAACTTTTCCAGGTTTTCCAGAACAAAATTTGGAAAATTCCAGGACAACTTTAAAAAAAAACCCATTGTTTTAGTATAAATCTGAAAATTCTTTAAAAATTTATGACAATAAATAAATTCCAGGACAATTTTAAAAAAAATCCATTGTTTTCGTATAAATCTGAAAATTCTTTAATAATCGCAAATTAATTATTAATTTTAGTTAATTCAATTAATTAATTGAATAATGACATAAATAAATGAAAGCTGGTGTAAAAATAAAAATTTATAG
This sequence comes from Ganaspis brasiliensis, assembly GCA_037103525.1. Lineage (NCBI taxonomy): Eukaryota > Metazoa > Arthropoda > Insecta > Hymenoptera > Figitidae > Ganaspis > Ganaspis brasiliensis. The sequence continues at coordinate 195,645 of JAZKLR010000256.1, read as the reverse complement.
ACAATAATTGAAAAATTGAACAAAATATTAAAAGTTTAAGGATAATAATTGAAAGTTAAAGAAACTACCTAATTGAAGTTTGAAGAGAATAATTTAAATTTGAAGAGAATAATTCGAAAATATAAAGACTCTTAAATATTTATTTATTTGATAATAATAAATAATAATAATAATATGAAGAAATTAATTAAATTTTGAAGAAAATAATTTAAAAATGACAAAAATAATTCAAATTTGAAAAAAATGTAAAATGACAACACTAAATAATAAATTTATTAAAAATGAAAACAAACTTTGAAAAATTAGAATGAAGTAATTGAAATTTCAAGAAAAAATTGAAGAATTAAAAAAAAAAATTGTTTAAACTGGTGTAAAAAAATAAAATTTTGAGTACGATTAATTGAGATATTAACAAACAAAAAGAATCATAATTGTACATTGTAGAAAATAATTGAAAAAGGTGTAAAAAATTTAAAAAATCACGCCAATAAAAAAATTGAATAAAATAATTGGAATTTGTAGAGAACAATTTTAAAATTTCAAATTAATAGAAATATGTAGAAAATAATTGAAAAATAGCAAAAATACTTAAACAATGACAAAAGTAATTTAAGTTTGAAGAAAATAATTGTTATATGACAAAAATAAATTGAAACTTGTGTAGAAATTTTAAATTTTCATGACAATAATTACATAGTTGCTACAGAAGTCTAAATTAAAAAGTCAATGACTTTTACTGGTTTTCCAAAAAGAAATGTTGGGAAAATTCCAGGACAATTTAAGAAAAAATCCATGGTTTTTGTATAAATGAATGAAATTTCAGATTTATAAATGAAAATTTTTTGCCGATTTTTGTAAAACTTGGTTCATAAGAGTTTTTGGGGTCGCTAATAACAAATCCAGGGTGTCTACTAATTTCGGTCAACAAAATTCCAGGTTTTTCTCGGTATTTTTCCTTGTTTTTTCCGATTTATATTCTCTTGTTAAATCTAAATTTATTTTATTTAAGGCATAAATAAAGGTACAAAAAATTGATCTTTTTTATATTCAAAGAATTGTTTCATTAATATTTATAGAAAATAAGATGTGAAACAAGTCATTAATGTTTCTGTACAAAATATAACAAATTTTTTATTTTTTATTATTTTTGTCTAGGAAATGCCTTAAGTTTCTAGAATCGAATCTTTCTTAAAAATATACAATTATTTCAACATTACATTCGGGCTATTCTATTTCAAACCGTTCCACTAGCAAAAGACTATCGCGTGAAAAGGATTTTTAAAATCGGTTTAATTTGATTAAAACTAAATTAAAAATAAATTGTAATATAGGCGAATTTGAAAGAGAATTTATCAAGCTTCAAAATTATACTAAACTTTTTTTTAAAAAAAATTGCAATTTCATGGAAAATTTTAGGTTTAAAAATTTTAAACATTATTATCTCAGAACACCCCCTCTCTTGGAATTCGATGTAACTTATACTAAAATAATGTTTAAAATTTCTATTTTTTTACTATGTAAAGACCATAATGGACTTTTAATGGAGTTTGTAGAAATAAATTTTAATAAAAAATCATTTTATTTCATTTGACATTTCAATATAATTAGAAAAAGAAAAACAAACGAATTCTACCATGAGAATGATTATACTACGCGACTTCAAATTAATGTCAGATTAAATAAATTGGTTTTTTAATGATTTTTTTTTTAAATCCCGTGAAACGTCCATTATGGTCTTTACATAGTAAAAAATAGGAATTTTAAAGATTCTTTTCGTGTAAGTTACATCGAATTCCAAGAAGGGGTGTTTTGCGATATTAATGTTTAAAATTTTTAAACCTAAAATTTTCCATGAAATTAAAATTTTTTTAAAAAAAAGTTTAGTATCATTTTAAAGCTTGATAAATTCTCTTTCAAATTCGCCTATTACATTTTATTTTTAATTTAGTTTTAATCAAATTAAACCGATTTAAAAAATCCTTTTCACGCGATAGTCTTTTGTTAGTGGAACGGTTTGAAATAGAATAGCCCATTCATATAATCTTAGACCTTTTTTATTTTCATAGTAGAAATATTACAAATTTTACCTTCAAAACTAAAGATTCTTAATTTAAAGATGATTTTTAAAGTTATAGTAAATCTTCATCAGAAAAACCGAAAAAGTCTAAACTTTTAGAATATGTAGAGTAAAGTGAAATCAATCTCTTAAGTTTGGCGTTTTACATTTAGTAAAAACAACTACTAATGAAATGATGGAAAGTTATCCATAAAACGAATTAGTAAAATTTTCTACTAAGAACTTGTGAAAAATTACTAATTTTTAGTTAAAAAAAACTACAAATTGATAGTAAAAAATACTAATACATTTGCAAGAGTTATTAATGTGAATTAATATTTTTACCATCAATCTGTATTTTTTTTTTTTTTTTACTAAAAATTAGTAATTTTGCACAAGTTCTTAACAGAAATTTTTACTATCAAGAATGATTTTTATATCAAGAATCTTTCATTTTTAATATAAGTTTTTATATTTTTACGCTGAAAATTAAAAAAGTCTTTACATTAAGGAGGTTAGTTGAAAATCACTAATAGTCGGTACAAGTTTGAAATTTTCAACAAAAATAATTAAAATATTAATGCACATTATTGTTAAATTTGAGATAATTTTACCGTATATTTTCTGAGATCTTGTCATTCAAAATTCACAATTTTTCTTAATATTTTGCATTTTTCTAATGGCCGACGCGAAAAAAATTAGTAACTTGAAATGTATCATTTAATAACTTTTGATGTACAATTAAGTTTTAATTCAAAATTAAAACAAAAATAATTCAATATTCAAGGATCACATTACTCTTGAAAGACCAAAAGATTTACCGTTTAGTTGTTGAGTATTATTTATCCTAAAATTAAAATGTTTCAAAAAAAATTTTTTTATTTGAAAACACAAAACAAGAGACTAAAAAAGTTGAATACCGCGAATATTCGAATAAAACAACAAAATATAAAACGAATTTTTTGGCGTAAAAAGGGAAGTAACACAAAAAACTTCTAATAAAATATAAATTTATTCAGTTAAAGTTTCAATAACTGTTACTGAACAAAATATTTTTCAAATAATAGTCTTAAACTTAAAATCGAAAATTCTGTAGCTGTCATTGAGATCATGGTTAGTTTGACAGATTTCTAAATGCTCTGCACTACGTTTTACAAAAAACTACTATTTTTTTTTAAAATTTTATTACTTACATTTTTTAATGTCGGAACACAAGGAATATTGTTTAAATATGTAAAATTTAGTTTTACATAAAACTTTTTATTTCATATTTGGCATTTTGGAAAAAAAAAGGTTTTAACTTGACTAGCTCATTCAAACTATCCTCCTTAAATAAAATTAAAGTTAAATATTTATTGTTTTAAAAGACTTGATTTGCTTAACTTAGAAAAATTATTAAAAATGACAAATTAATTGTTTTCTCTTTTCTACATAAGTTTTAATAACTTTTGTTTCATATCTTATTTTATTTTGAATATTTTTATTGAATAAAGTAAATTAATAAAATATTTTTTAAACAGTTACTAAACATTTTTTACGCATTTTCTTAATTTTTGTTTTTAAAAATATATTCGGTTGATTCTCGGTTAATTTAAATTCCCGACTATTTCCCGGTTTTCCCGGTTAGTAGACACCCTGCAAATCTGGAATAAAAATTTAATTTTTTTTCGATTTTGATAAAATTAGGTTTATAATGAATTTTTGGGTTGCTGATAATGAGTTTGAAGTAAAATTTAAAAATTTAAAATGGCGGATCCAATATGGCGAACATAATTACAGATTTTTTTTTTTTTTTTAGAAGGTTTGGTTCATAAGCGATTTTGGTGTCGCTGATAACAGATCTGAAGCCAAATTTTCAATATTCAAAATGGCGATTTTAGATTAAATTTTTTCTATTTTTATAAAAGTATTTATTGTATAGTATTGTATATAAGGATAATTAAGTAATAATTAATTAAACTATTAAACTGTTATATAAGAGTTCTTGGGATCTTCAGAAGTAACCTTCATTTCAGATTTTTTTAATATGATACTTTTTGCAAAAGTTATGATACTTTTCACTAGAGAGGTACTGACACGTAGCGAAATGCTAAGTAACGGTATTAAAAGACTCAAGTTTCGATATTCCAAAATTTTAAAAAATAAATTTTTGACATCGTAATCTTCAATAGCGACCTAAAAAACTCCCGAATAAGAAAAAAATAAGAATCTAAAAACGCTATCTTGAACTATAGCTAAAAATGAAAAAATTTGTGACCTGAAAATTCTTTTTGCAACAATATTTAAAAAGTTATGAATTTTGTTTTAAAAAAAGTTCATTTTTCCCATGCATTTTCAATGGGAAATTTCGATCGATTGCTGGCAGGGGTAATATTAGGTAATCAATCAGGCTGCAATTTTACAATTTTTTTTATATTTAAACCAAACATGAACGATTTTAAGTAATAATTGCAACAGATGCTTCTGTTGATTCTCAGTATGAAAATTAAATTATCTCAACTAATAAACTGACACTATTGACACTGGTTTCGATACAAGTTTGAAATAAAACAAAAGAAAGGTTATTTAATTTTTCATATGTATGAATATGTTCATTCAGTTGAATTTCTTTTTCAATTTTATTTTCAATTTTCAGAAATTATAAATTGAAAATAGAATTTGGCGTTTGTATAAAAATATTATAATAATGTCTTTAAATAATTACACATGTTTTCAACTCATTATATTTTAACCTGTAGTTGTGCTACTAAAAAAAGGCTAAGTTTTCAATCGTTCACGATCAAACATAGAGTGGTGATTACTGTAATATTTTCTTTAATTCTAATTGCACAATATTCGATGCCGAGCAAGTTATCAATTAAATTTAACTGACTTTTTATTTCCAGGAAAGAGAAATTAACCGAATTTTCATTTAGCAGAATTCTCATTTGACATAATTTTAAGTAAGCCAAATTTTCAAATGACAGAGTATCTAGTATATCAAATCTTCATTTGCCCGAATTTGTAATTGCACCAATTGATATTTGATAGAATTCTTAAAGCACAGAATTCCCATTTGTCCGAAATTGCAAATGTCCGAACAAACAACTGACAGAAAAATTCAGCGCGAATTTTAAAATTGACCAATCACAATCTTCTTGATCATTTTTGATTTATCAATTTTAAAATTCGCGCGATATTTTTCTGTCGAGTGTTTGTTAATTACAGACAAATCGGAATTCTGCGTTTTAAGAATTCTATCAAATATCAATTCGTGCAATTACAAATTCGGGCAAATGAAGATTTGATATACTAGATACTCTGTCATTTGAAAATTTGGCTTACTTAAAATTGTGACAAATGAGAATTTTTCTAAATTAAAATTCGGTTAATTTCTCTTTCTTTGAAATAAAAAGTCAGTTAAAAATAAATTCTGTAAAATTAAATTTCTGTTTAATATGAATTCGGTGACCTACAAATTCTGTTAATTAATAAATTATGAAAATAGTAATTAGAATAGATTAAATCTTAGTAAAACGAAAATTATTTTAACCAATAAAATAGATCAATAAAAAAAAAATGGATATGTCTACTTATGCTACAACAATTTTTGTAAAATAATAATTCTGCAAAAGGAAAATTAGAGCTAATGGATAAACAATAGAATGGAAATTAAACTAAATGATAATTCTAGTGAATTAAAATTATGACAATTGCTGGTTCGATGCAATATGTTTAGATAAATTGTGCATTATGTCAAATGAGATTTGTGAAAGATTCATGCGTCCCAAAATGTTCTTAGTTTTCAATATCAATTTGAAGTAAATATAAAAAATTTAAAATATATAAAAAACAAAATTTATATGCCAAAAAGTAAAATAAATACTTTTTAATTTTAAATACTTTTATTTAAAATCTCATATTTCTGAAAAGAAAAACGAATTCAGCTTCAAATCTTTAATGTTGAATTTATATCAATTTCTAAGCGTCATTTTATAATTAATCACCCTTGGCTCGAAGACATAATTTTTTTTTATAAATTGCATACCTATTCGTCTGCCATTAAACATAGCGCCATTCTCACTCTGTATAGCAGCTCGTGCAGCTGGCTCATCTTCAAATTGGACAAAAGCAAAACCGCGATTTACAACAGACCCCACAACAGAGCCATATTTTGCGAAATGTTCTTCCAACTCGTTTCTGTTCATGCCTTCTGTTTGCAAATGTCCTACAAAAATTCTGCTACTTGCCGTAGCAGGATCCTTTAAAAGTCTAGACGCCATTATTTTGCCAAGTCAAATTCTGTAAATTAACAGATAAAATTAGTGCTTAAAAATCACAGAATAAAGAGTTATGTAACAAAACAATTTTAGGACAATGCGAATCTTAGTTGTTAAGAGGTTGAAAACTTTCAATTTACCAATTTATTAAATTTACTGATTTATAGAAAAGATGAATATTATTTTTACGGTTTATTGAACAATTTTGAAACAAAATGTTATTCATAAATGATTTGCATTTCCAGTACCAAAAATTTAGGCTTCCTTTGCACAAATCAAGATTATAATAGAGAATAGGGTTCTTAATAGTACTGTTAATTTTGCTTACAATCCAAACTTGGAAAGAGCGGAAGCAAATATCGCAAATAGGCCCTAACTTCAAATATGCTTTACTATTGGTGAAATAATATGCAATTATTATTCAAATGTTTATTATTGAGTGATAAAGAATGAAAATATTGCAGATGAATGATGCGTGAGCAGGAAAATTTATGAAAACAAATTTGACAATGTTGAGGATAGGTTATGATGCTAGAGAATTTGATTTTGCAATTATGTTTACTTACTTGTGTTTACGATTATTTATGATGATGTTTCTAAAAAATGCGCATTTTTTACTAAATGCGAGAAAGTTAACTTTGTTTTAAGTTTGTATAAAAGCCAGGTATTTTGTTATTAATAAATATAGCTTTACTGCATCACGAAATGAACAGAAATAATTCAAGACAGGGTTAGGTAGTTGCGAGTAACTTGCATACATTTACGATATTTTGCGCTAAATACGGTAGAAGACTCCGTAAGTCCGTAGCAGAGATCGGGAGGTAAATTACTCCATGTAATCTACGTAATTTTCTACACGAAAAATATAAAAACACCTCTTCGCTCTTCTGTCTTTAATTTCTGAAGCAAAATTAAATAGAAAAGAGACACAAAAAAAAAGTTTAAATTGCAGCCGTTGTCAGAGTCGGAATAGACAATTTAATGTATTTTGCGCAAAGAGCGTAAAACGATTCTCTGATTAACAAAAGTTTAACCAAAACAATTGTATAAAAATAGTAATTTCGATTATTTTATTATGAACATGATAATAAAAGACGTTCAAAAATTATTAAAAAATATCTTTATTAGAAAGAAAACTATTTATTTGTAATCCAGTTTCATACAAACAAATTTCACAAATAACGATTAAAGCTATTTTATATTGTACTTTCGTAAATAAACTGCTTAAATTGTCTGGAAATTAAACAAAGGAAATTGTCTATAAATTAAACTGATAAGTTGTCTTGAATTTGAGAATCATATGTTGTTTGGATACAATAAAAATAATAACTTCAAAACAGTTTTTACAAATAATTCAAATATAAGAAAAGAAATTTTAATCTGCTTTTTTTCTAATCTAAACCACTTAACATTGATTTATCGTAACAAATTCTTACGATATTTTAAATATAACTATTAATTATAATAATTTTGTAATGGTTTTTTAAACATAAACTTTTAAACTTTCAATTGTTCATTGATAATATCAGTCTTTTTTCAAAGTTTAACTGATTTTTTAAGACCAACAAAAGATTGATATTTACTGATCGTTCTTCTCTGAAACTAAATCTCCATTGTCTTTTGGATCAGTAGATTCTGTAGCATTTTCTGAAACTGAGTCAGTTGGTTGAGCGGAATTTTCGGAATCTGAATCTTTTGTTGCTTCAACATCGTTTTTTGCATCATCAGATTCTGCAGTACCTTCGCATTTCTACAAAAAAAAAACAACATAAAACATTTTTTTTTTTTATTAAGAAAGAAAAAAAAGTAAATTCAAGACAAAAATAACTTACCTTTTCATTGCTTTTTTGCATGGTTGGATTACACATTTCTAATAAATTGTACTTTTTGTATAACATATAATTAGGAGCAACTGATATGAGGCAAAAGCCTCGAATTGCTTCAACAATTACCGCTATTTCAGGATTTTTCAAATCCGCTTTATTTCCTGGATTCTTATTGGAAATTATTGTAGCTAAATCTTCTATAATTATGTCTCTTTTCATATTGCTGTTACTGTGTCGACTTTAAAATAAAGAATAAATTGTTAAATTCAAGAATCAATCAAACAATATGTGTACGTCCATATGAAAAGGGCCCACTTTGGCACTATTGGACTTATCTATATGACCATATTTTTTATTAAACTTCGAACATTTCGAGAGGTCTTGGACCCCTTTAGATGAAAAATTCACAAAGTTATAAGCATTCAAAGTTAAAAGTATCAAAATCCTAGTTTTGAGAAAAACGAGTTTAAAGATTTCTTTGTGTTTTTAATTACTATAAAGTTATTGTAAATGCATGATTCGACGAAGGACATTACGTAGTTTGTTTTTCAGTAATAAAAAAAATTTCGAAAATCTGAATCTTCTTTAGAAAAATGCGAATATCTCGATAAATAAAATCGACAACCTGGGCCCTTTTCATATGGACGTACACATATAATAAATATGTAAATTATTAATAATAAATATAATAAATAACCATTAATACTAACTTGAAAATAATACTGAAAGTCTTTGGTTCTTGAGAAAAGTATTTTTCCAAAACTTTCTCTGCATTATTCCTTAAATCCTCCATGTTTGCTTTGCAAACAATTTCAACAGGCAATAACCTCAGCAAAAATCGAGAACGCTGCTCTTTTGTTTCGTACACTTCTTTTATAATGCTCATCGCTAAAGTCAATGGATCTTCAATCGTTGATTCGATGAAAAGGACATTTTTTACTTTTGTTTCTACTACCTAGAAAATAAAGCATCGTAATAGAACTGATCGTTTCCGAATTAAATTTACTTTCTGCTTTTAAATAAACTCCATTTGTCAATTAACTAACTTGAAACTTTTTCTTTTGTCCTGATTTTCCTTCTGCTTGCAGCTCATTAATTTCTTTACTCAAAGCAGCTGAAATATCTTCATCTGCATTTGCATCAGCTTCAGATGCCAAATCCTCACTCTAAAAGCAAATTGTAAACACATAATAGAATTAATATGATTTTATTTTCCAACAGAAAAATTAATCTATGTAGAAAACAATATAATATACCTGGCATTTCCCTTCATTATTTGATTTATCAAAAAACTCGTTTAACAATTTATAAGTGTCTCGAACACATTCTTTTTCGTTTAAATTGCACGTGCACAAAAAGCCTTTCATACCGGCGTCTATAGAATGTTGTTTTCGCTTATTTCTATTATCAGAGTACCAATTTCTTTTCCTCTTTTGATATTCCATTGTAGAAATTAATTTCGAGATATAATTTCTAAGTTTGAAGAAGATTCACTTTAATTTATAATTTAAATTGATTCAAAACGTTGGAAAGAATCACGAATGTTTTTTATCAGGGATGGGAGGTTACATACTTTTAACTTAACTGTCAGGGATGGGGAAGTACATTAAGCCTTGTTCACAAGAAAGAAAAACTTTATCGCAACTGAATACTTTCCTAACCCTGTAGCTTAGGGGATGAAAGAAAGGGTGGAAAATACAAAAATAGGGTTAAATAAGGGGAAATAAAAAAGAAAAATCGAAAGAAAAAGTAATTAATTTTTAATTTTGAAAAAGCCTTTCATCTGTTGACTAATTTTTGTTACTTTTTATTTATTCATGAGCATGTGCACAGATGAAAAAAATAGCTTAGAAATTATAATACTACTGGAACAGGCACCATGGCCGAAGTTTGTACTCCTGTTTCTAGTCTTCTTGCTAAAACCTTAAAGTAGTGCGTGTTTTTAATATTTGTAATAAAAATATTTATAATTTTTTGTATAACGTACAAATTAGCAAATAATTATCAACGATGGCTGAGTTTGTGGAAAGAAGATGTGAGGAAATGATCAGTGAACTCGAACAAATGGAGAGAATAAAATTATTTGATAAAAATGAAGTCAGGTTGGTTTTATAGGTTATCTCTCTGAAAATCCAATCAAACAAATGTAAAACAATTAAATAATAAAATAACCTACATTTTTTAAATATTAATATTTTGTAACTAAATTTCTTAATATTTCATTAAGATCTTAGGTTCTAAGGAATATATATGATTCTTTTGTAAATTTAATAATAAACATGCTTTTAATTCCTATTTTTAATTTGCAGAAGTATAGCTAAAAAGCGAAAAGAACATGAATATAAAATTGAGAGACATACGAAATGCAAAGAAGATTATTTGCGATATATACAATATGAGATGGATCTTTTAAAACTAGTCAAACAACGTAGAGATGTAAGTATCGTAATAATTTTAGTTTTCATGTATTTTTACTGCAATGTTTTTAAGTTACTGATATAAATACTTTTTTTCAGAAACTTGGTATTACTCAGAAAAAATCTAGCATAGATTATGCTATTGCAAACAGAGTGAATCGTTTATATAAACAGGCAATATTTAGATTTCAAGATGACGTTAGATTTTGGATTGCCTACATGAAATTTTGCAAAAATCTTGTAAGCATAGAGTTTTTATTCTTATTTTGTACAATAGTTATTTTCATCAAATGCATATTAAACTTGCATGTTTGTACGTTAATTTCAATTAATTTGTTTTTTAAATTATTTGTATTTCGTTTCTTTAGCGATTTCAAAGCTGTGTAAGCCGCATGCTTGACCGGATGTTGCAAATTCACCAGGATAAACCAAAATGCTGGCATATTGCCGCACAATGGGAAATAGAAGAAAGCAAAGATTTACAAAATGCCAGACAGATTTTATTACGTGGTTTACACTTCCACCCAAGCTCGACATTACTTTTCTTAGATATGTACAAGTGAGTCAAGAACGTTTAGTTGGGGAAATATGTTTTAATTCTTGAATTTTGATTTTCTAAAAATTGTATTTTTTTTTTATTATGTAGATTAGAGTTGCAAGATGCTCTTTCAAAGTATAGTGATTCTGAGAAAAGTAAAGAAGATGAAATTCCAACTGTATGGAAAAGAGTCGTAGTCATTTATGACAACGCTGTTAAAAGAATAACAGATGTTAAATTTGTTATTGAATTATTAAATTTGACGAAAGAACATGAGAACACAGATTTCTTACAAAACCGAATTGTCAAGTGAGCCTCTTTTAATCATTATTAACTTTTATACATTTTATTTTTTCTCATTTATTCCACATTTTTTTACTTTATGTTTCCCTTTATACTTTATTGTTTTTCCTGTCTGTCGTAAAACTTTATATTCTTCAAAATTAGCATTTTTATTTGAAAAAAAAAATCAATTTTCAGTTATATGGTTAAAGAATATGCAAACGAACCTTTACTGTGGGATACAATGGCAAGACGAGAATTACAAGGAATCACGAAACCTTCTGCAAATGAAACACCTATGGAAGTTGACGGATCAGAAAAGAATTCTTTAAGAGATCGCATAGTATCTAGTAATGAAATATTTCAGGTAGCTGTTAAAAAACTCAAAAATGAAGAAATTTGGTCTCTTTATATCGATTTCCTCTTAGAAATTAACCAAGACAGTGGATCATTACCTAATCTTAAGAGAAAATTGTTAAAAACAGCTTTGTCACAAGGTCATCAAGCCAAAAACTTAAAAGAGCATCATTATTTGCACTGGGTAAAAAATATGCTATCAAATTAATTTGCAAATAAATATAAAATTATTCAATTTCAAGTTAAATATCATCAATTATAATATAAATCAATTTTTTTTTAGATTCGAATGTTAAATACCGATAAAAAAGACGAAAATTCGCAAACAAAATTGGCTCAAGTTTTATCATGGGGAACTGATGCTTTGCCCACTAGTGAGAAACTCTGGCATTCCAGATTAAGTTATCTTTTAACTACCACTGATGAAGATCTTACAGCTGAAGTGTTTACACAGGTAATAAAAATTACATAAATGGGAAAAAATTCTTGATTATGTTGACACGAAAAATTTGAAAATCGATAACGTCTTTCTTTGAGAAAAAAAATTTTGGTATTTTTAATTTTTGGGGTATCATTGCAAATACATGAGTTTTTATTGCATATCTGGAAATTTCATGTTGCACATTATTTTCAATTTCTTGTAATTAACGGAGAAAAACGGGTTCAAAAAATACCCTTTTGTTGAAAACATCAAATTTGAATAATTTATAACTTCTGTAATTTTCATTTAATCATGAAATATTAAAAAAATACGTATTTATTATTCAATATTGATTAAAAAAAAAAAGTTTTTCAAGCAAATCCAATTTTTAAATGTAAATAATTCAAAAAATTCCTCAAATTTTTGAAATTTTCATTGAGACGTAACCTAAAATTGTAAAATTTGCTTATATAGGCTACAAAAATGTTGGGCGAGAAGTCATTATCTCTGTGGAAGCTGAAATTATTGCACGTCCAGGCAAAAAAGCCAGAAAAAACTCAAGAATTTTTTGAAGCTGCACTTCTCGGTCCTCAAAATGTAGCTAGAGATATGAAGCCTTTGTACTTGGAATGGGCAGTATTAACAAAAAGTTAATATTTTATTGATATAATTTATTGAGAAATTGACATTTTCATCCTTGTTTAATATTTGGGTCAATCCATTATATTTGACCTAAAGTCGATGCCGCCTATTTTTAAAAAAAAGTGATACTTTGTGGGATTAATTTATGTAGTGTGTACAATACATTTTTGACTATTATTTTATGTAAATGTTTATATTTACCTTGTAATTCCAATTTGAATGTTAAGTTGCAAGAAAATAAGGTTTTTTGACAATTGATTAAATTGGAAAAAAACACTGAACCAATTTATATAATATAAATTTTTTTATTAGTAATTGTTCAAAATAGTCTAATTTACTTAAATTAACAAACTATTGCATCAAAAGTGTCAAAACATTGAGGGAAAATTAATTTTCAAATTCACCAGTCTTTCAATTTCTTCATCAAATTTCAATTATTTTTTGTTATTATTCAATTATTTTTATCATTTTTCAATTATTTTTTGCATATTTCTATTAGTTTTGATATTTGAAAATTATTTTCATCAAATTTCAAAAAAAATTTCAATTTTTTTTTTATGATCATGAATTTTCCAGTTTCTAAGTTTTTTCTACGAATTTCATTTTTTCTTCAAATTTCAGAAATTTTCATCAACAATTTTATTATTATGTATCAATAATTTTTCAATATTTTACACCAATTGCCACTTATTTTTTGCAAGTTTCATTTATTTATTTCAAATTTCAATTATTTTTGTCATTTCTCGACTATTTTTTCATATTTTAAACTATTTTTGTCATTTTTTAATTGCTTTTTTAAAATTTTCAAATAATCTAGTAATTCTTAATTATTGTCAGTATTTTCAACATTGCTTTATTAATTTCTCCAAATTTTATACTTATTTTCTTACATCTTTAAATTATTGTCATGAATTTTTTAATTTCTTACTTTAATTTTCATTTATTTCTGTCATTTCTCAATTTCTTTTCAAATTTTAATTATTTTTATCATACTTTAAGTCTTTTTTTCAAATTTTTTATTTTTTACTTAATTTTTAATTAGTTTTGTCATCTTACAATTATTTGTCTCAAATTTTTATTACTTTTGTTATTTTTCACGTATTAGCATCAAATTTAAATGTTTTGTGATTTCTCAATTATTTTCTTTAAATTTCTGTTATTTTTGTTATTTCTCGACTAGTTTTTCCTATTTTGAATTATGTTTGTCATTTTTTAATTGTTTTTTTAATTTTTAAATTAATTTATTCAGTTCTCAATTATTATCAATATTTTGAACATTTTTTTATTACTTTCTCCAAATTTTACTTATTTTCTTATATCTTTAAATTATTGTCATGGATTCTTTAATTTACATTTAAATTTTTTCATTTTTCAATTATTTTTGTCTTTAGTCAATTGCCTTTTTATACCCAATCTGCTTAATATTTCATATTAACCAATAATTATTTTAATATTATAGCTATTAATCATACATGAAAGAAATCCGGGAAAAATGTGATTTTAGATCCGGGAAAACTGGGAATTTGACGGGAATTTTAAAATCATGTTTTAGTAGACACCCTGCTTAAAGTCGATTCGAGCCCTGTGCTAACTCCTCAATTAATCCCACAAAGTATCAAATTTTTCTAAAAAAATAGGCCGTAACGATTTTAGGTGAAATATAGTGATTTGATCAATTGAATAATTACATTTTTTTATTTAGATATTGAAGAAACACGGAAAATTTATAATAACATTTCCAAGCAGCCACCCTTCTGCTTAAAGTTGCATAAGAAAATGATTGAGATTGAGATTATGCAGCCAAAGAAATCTCTACAACACTGTCGGACTTGCTTTGAAATGGCCATCATGCAATTTGGTAAAATTAATATCGACTTGTGGATGGATTATATAGGATTTGAAATGGAACACGGCGATCCCTTCAAATCAGCCGAAATACACACAAGAGCCGTTAAAACTTTAAATCAGAAACTTACTGATAAATTTATTTCTGAGTACTGTTTGCTAAAAGCTAATCCAGACACTTTAAGCATGTCTCAGGACTAAGATTTGTAGAGTAATAATTTTTATGTATAAAGTTTGAATAAAAGTAAGATTAATTTTCCAAAGGAATTTCATTTTCCATGTGCGATAGAACGATGTTTCGATTAGTTTCATTTGAAAGTTTTGCTCGACTACCAGTTTTTAAAGGTGAGCGATTATCGAGACACATAATATCAGTCATCAGAGAATGCTGTTTGTCATCCAAGTTTCTGTTGATTCGAGTTAGTAAAGATTCTAGGCTGTTGTACGTACCTCTAGACATACGAAAAGATTGATAAAATTTAACATTTTGCAGAATATCGATTAAAAAAAAAGAAACTGACAATTTAAAAACCGAAAAAAAATGTATTACTAACTTTGCGCAATTTATTTTGTCAATTAAATTTTGTTTAGTTTGCCGCAACTGCACAACTTCTTCTCTTAATCCATCTTGACTTTGGTCTCGACATAATTGAAAACCGGGACGACTCGTTCGATTTTCTAATCTTGTCTCAGCACATTTAATAGGATCTATCTTTGCTAAAATCGCTTCATCTAACACCATTATCTCTTTTTGCAGCTTTTCCATTTCTTTTTGCATCTGTTAAAGTTATTACAGTTAATTGAATTACAGAAATCTATAAAGTTATCTTATATAATATACAAATATCAAGCATTTTATAGAAAATTTTAATACTTTTAATTTCTGCCAATCCATTTCATTTCTCGCCTTTTGAGTTTGATAAATTCGTTTTCTCAGGGTGAAATCCGTAAAATCTTGTTGGGCACTAATATCGTTTTTGATAAATTCTCTTAAGTCTTGAATACTCTCTCGGAAGTTGTATATTTCATCCAATTCGTTATCAGCTAAAATTTTTACATTCTGACAGTGCTGAAGCCAAGTTTCATAAGATACCATTCTAAAAAATAAAATGTAACATTTATTATAAATATTTATAAATAATCATTTTTAGAAAAATTACATTTTCAGATTTAGCTACTCACTCTTCTGGAATTCTTAGAGCATTTGGTTTATAACTAATGTTAGCACAGTTATGATTTAAATTGAAATTTCCTCGTTCTATTTCAAGTGTTTCACGCTTATCCTGTAATTCTAAATTAAGGGTAAATTTTACTTTCTCTAAGCAATTTAATTTTTCCCAGGCAGCTTGAACCCTAAAACGAGAAATATTTTTAAAAGTTTTATATTCTTGTTTATATTTTGAAAATATTATTATATTAGTGTATATATTTTTTTTGGGAAGAGTGAGAATCAGTGGACCATTTTTTTTAACAGGCACATTATTTTATATTACAGTTTTTAAAATTTGTTTGAAAAAATATTTTTGGCATATTTTGTCTCTAAACTTAAACAATTTTAAGTTTGGATGTTTTGAAGAAAATATGTTTAGAAACTTGAAAGCCTGAGTTGTTAAATTAAACAAATTTATCATATGAGTGAAAAAATAAAAAACTAATTTTTTAAATATAAATTCAATAATATTTTTGATTTTGAGATATGTTTATTTTTTTACTTGAACAAAATAATATTAAACTTACGTTTCATATTATTTTGGATTTTTTTTATGACTAACAAACGTCTTATTGGTTGAATTAATTTTCGTTTTACCAAGATTTCATCTATTCTAATTTCTATTTTCACAATTTAATTATAAACAGAATTTTTAGGTCACCGAATTCATATTAAAAAGAAATTTCATTTTACAAAATTTTTGTTTAACCGACTTTTTATTTAAAAGAAAATGACGTGACCCGAATTTTAATATGGCAGAATTCTCATTTCACATAATTTTAAGTAAATTTTAAGTACCTAAGTGACAGAAGATCCAGTTTATCAAATCTTTATTTTTCCGAATTTGTAATAGCACAAATTGACATTTGACAGAATAACACATCAATTCGTACAATTACACATTCGGACAAATGAAGATTTGCTAAACTGGATATTCTGTCATTTAAAAATTCGACTTACTAAAAATTATGTGAAATATGAATTATGCTAAATCAAAATTCAGTTAAATTAGTTTTCTTTTAAATAAAAAGTCGGTTAAAAAGAAATTCTGTAATATAAAATCTCTGTTTAATATAAATTCGATGACCTAAACATTTTGTGAACTAATAAATTGTAAAAATAGAAATTAAAATGGATAAAAACATAGTGGAGCGAAAATTAACTCAACAAATAAATTAGATAAATATAAAGAAAAATTGAAATGTTTAATCATACTAAAATAATTTCTGGAAAAAAACGATTCTACTAAAGGAAATTCAAGGCGAATGAATAAACAGTAGAAGGGGCTGTTCATAAACTACGTCACACGATTTTTACGATTATTTCCACCTCCCCCCCTTCACATCACAGATCGTCACATAATGCTATAACCCCCCTTGTGTGACGTCACTTTAGGAATTACCCCCCCCCCCCCCACAGATAATTTTTTTTATAATTATTGGAGTAAATTACTTTAAGTCGATCGCAATCACGATTTATTTTTGTTTAAAATAAACCCATGACTTACAAACTTCTGTTAACACATTTTTGAAATATAAATAATGGTAATAAATATATACATTAAGTTAGTTCAAAATCAAAAGTTTGAAATGTTATGCTGTCACTCACTAGGACTGTTCTTTACCGAAAAAAATAACCTATTTTTTTAATTTAAAAAATACTTGGAGGTCGCTTAAAATAAAAAATTGCTAACAGTATCCCATGTGAAAAAACAATTTTTTCTAGACATGATATAAAATCTTCGAAAATAAATATTTTTCAATCGGCAAACTTTGTTTCTCTTGAAGAGACTTTAAAAATAACGCTAAATTATTTATTTAACCAGTTTTTAGTATTAACTACTATGTAAAACTGAATTAGTGGTTTTCTACTAATGAATTACCGAGAAATTGGTTATTATTAAATAGTGAAAAATATCACTATTTTTACTAAAAAACTGCTAATTGATAGTAGAATAATACTTATTTTAAAGTGAAATATTTATTATTTGTAATAGTGAAAGTTTACTTTTTCAATTAGTAGATATTTCTCTTTCAAATTAGTGGTTTTCTACTAAATAATAGTGATAATTTTCAATATTTAATAATAACCAATTTCTCTCACTCATTCATTAGTTAAAAATCACTAATTCAAATTTAGAGAGTATTTTTTATGGATCCTCCGAGAACTCCGAAAAAAGAAAAAAATACAAAAAAGCGTTTAAAAATATTTCTTATGATTTCCTTGACTATTTTTTACACAATTTTTAGTAAATAGCATAAATCTAGACTTAATAATTATTGCGTACAATTGATAATTTATTTAAACAAATTATTATTACTTATTTACAACTATTTATTAGTTAATTGCTACAGAGTTGTATAACTTTTTCTTAATTTTGCTTCTTTTTAAGCTTAATGGTCGCAAATTACCAACAACAATTTTACAAGTTGTTTGAGCAAATTATTATTGTGCAATTTCTATTTTTTATCAAATGAAACTACAGACAACTTTTTCTACATTTTGCAACTTTTCAAGCTTAATGGTATAAATTACTAACAATAAGAACTAAAAATAACAATTCTACCTAAACTAAATTCTACCAATTGTTTAAGCAAATTATTAATGTTCAATTTAAACTTTTTATTAATTTTTAAACAAATTATTATTGCATAATTACAACATTTTATCAAATTAAGCTACAGAGTTAATTTTTTAAAAACTTTTTCTCAAATTTTAAAATTTCCAAGCTGAATGATATTAATTACTAACAACAAACTAATAATAACTATTCCACAAATTGTTTAAACTAATTATTATAATTTAATTTCAACTTTTTATTAAATAAGGCTACAGAGTTGCAACATTTTTTCAATTAAGCATTTTTTTATATTTGAAGAAGTAAATTTGACTGATAAACCTAATTATTGAGAAAAAATTTTTAACAAAAGTTGTCAGAAGTAATGATTATAATAAACAAATTTTATCAATTTACAATTATCAATTTACAAATAGTAATGTAAAAATAAAAACTTGTGTTGAACATTTGATAATAATAAATTGTTGAAAGTTTAAACTCGATGATTACGTCTTATACAGTCAGTCTTATCACTCCAAAAATAAAAACATGTTTAATTGAGAAAATATTGCAACTCTGTAACTTAAAGGGATGAAAAGTTGAAATTAAACAATAATAATTTGTTTAAAAAATTAATGCAATTGTTATTTTTAGTTTGTTGTTAGTAAATAGTATATTTTCAGTATGAAAGTTGCTAAATTAAGAAAAAATTACAACTCTATAGCTTAATTTGATAAAAAACTAAAATTAAAAAATCATAATTTGTTTAAAGAATTAATACAATTGTTATTTTTAGTTTGTTGTTAGTAACTGGTTACACTCGTCTTGAAAAGTATCAAAATTGACAAAAAGTTCCAACTGTCTAGCCTAATTTTACAGATAATTGTAAATAACCAATAATTATTTATATAAACAAATTAGCAATTACATGAAATAATTGTTAAAAGGCTGCATTTATGCTATTTATTGAAAATTGTGCAAAAAATTGTCAAAAAAATAGTGAGTACCTAATATTTTTTAACACTTTTTTTTATTTTTACATTTTCTTTGCATATACTAGGAGGGGGGGGGGGGGGGGGTTGGAGAGAATAACATTTCCAACTCTTTATTCCATATATTTTTGGATCATTCTAATATATCTTTTTTATGTAGAAGCCATGTAGAAGTTAATTTCTGAAATGTGACGTCACATTTTATTTACACCCCTCCCCCCTAACGTCACAAATCATCACAAATCTCTAATTCCATCCCTCCCCCTTTTGTGTGACGTAGTTTATGAACGGCCCCAGAATGATAATTAGGCTAAGTATTAATTAAAGTAAATAAAAATTATAACTGCTGTTTCAATGTAGTTTAGATAAATATTGTATATTATTTCAAATGAATTTATGGAAAAAATCGTTAAAGCACTTTTAAAATCTTTCTTTTTTACACAAATGACAATTAAAAACCAGCACAACCCGACGCAAATGAAAAAAGAAAAAAAAACTTACAATTCAAATTTCAAAATAATTCCCGATTAAGAGAATCAAAATCAATAAAAAAAACCAGGGATTAACTTTATTTTAGATTTTAAAACGTGGACAGAAAAAGATGAATAAATAATCGAAAATTGAAAAAAAAAATTAGAAAATGACGAAAATAATTGACAATTGAAAACAAAATTTCATAAAATGGCTAGATTAATACACAACTGAACAAAATAATTTAAAAAATCAAAGATTAATTATAACATTTTAAGATAATAATTAAAAAATGAAAAAATTAAAGGAAATAATTGAAAATTGAGGAAAATAATTAATAATTGAAGGAAATAGTTGAAAAGTGACAGGAATAATTGAAAAATTAAAGATAATATGTGTAAAATAACGAAAATATTCGAAAAATGACTAGATACAACTAAAAAAAAAAATAATTGTAAAAATTATACAAGAAATATTAAATTAAAATAAAATAATTGCAAATTGAAAAATTAAGAAAATTATAGGAATAATTGTTGGAAATAATTGTACATTTCACAACTGCATTGAAAATCGAAAAAAATAATTGAAATTGAAAAAAAGGAATTGAAAATTAAAGAATGGAGTTAAAAATTAAAGAAAATAATTTAACAATTGTATTTAAAATTAAAGAAACTTAATGATAATAAAAAAAATAATAGAAAAAAGGCGATAATTTTTTAATATTAAAGAAAATAATTGAAACGTGGAATTTAAATATGAAGAAAATAACTTAGAATATCCGAGATTTATTCAAAATTGAGGAATTAATTGGAAATCGAATAAAATAGTTAAAAATTAAAGAAAATATTTGAGAATTGAAAAAAATAATTAAAAATTTAAGAAATAAATTGGAAATTAAAGAATTAAATGGAAATTTTAAGAAAATAATTGATAATTAAAACAAAAACTACCATATGACGAAATTAATCAAATATTGACGAAAATAATTAACGATTAAAAAAATAATTAACAATTGAAAACGAAATTAAAAACAAAATTCGAAAAATGGTGAGTGTAATTGTCATTGGGCAAAAAAAAATTGAAAATTGGTTAATAAAATATTTGTTAATTAAATAATCATAAAATTGAAGGAGAATATTAAATTAACAATTGATAACTAATGAAAATAATGGAAAAAATTGAAGAAACCAATTGGACATTGAAGAATTGTATGGAAATTTCAAGAAAATAATTAATATTTGGAAAATGCGAGAATTATTTAACATTGCATAAAATAATTAAAAAACGAAGAATGCAATTGAAAACAGAAGAAAATATTTAAAAATTAAATAAATAAATTCAAGATTAGAGAATTAAATTTAAAGTTTCAAAAAATAGTTGATAATTGAAAGAAAAATTGCAAGATGACTAAAATAATTAAATATTAAAGAAAGTAATTGAGAAATGAGAAAAATAATTGAGAATTAAAAGAAAAATTCGAGAAGTGGCGAGAATAATCGACAAGAGAACAAAATAGTTTAAAAAAATTAAAAAATGGAATTAAAGAAAATTAAAATAAATTAAAGAATAAATTTTGAAGAGAATGATTGTATATTGAAAACTGTTGAAAATTATAGATTTATTTATTGATCAAATAAAAATTATTCGAACTGATACCATTTATAAATTAAATTTTAATCAATTTAAATGCATTTTGAAAAAATTTTATCTGATTTTAAACAAAAACTATCTATGTGCCAAACTTCAGTCTTCAGGTGTGGACATAATGAAAGAATGAATGAGAGAATGAATGAATCTTGTGGATTATTATTATAGATTATTATAAGGGCTATTCTATTTCAAACCGTTCCACCTACAAAAGACGATCGCAAATAGGTATATTTTTAAATAAAATTAGTTTGATGAAAATTAAATTATTTATAATATGTTATACACTATTTTAAAAGAGAATTTAATGTTCTTTCAATTGGTCTTTATATTTTTGAAATTTTTTTTTAAATTCATAGAGAAATTCGTATTTAAAATCTAAAACTCTTAATATCTTAAAACGCCCCTCCTTAGATTTTCTTGAAACTTATGTGAAAATAAAGCTTAGATATTGTAGTTCCTAATTACTGTCAGTAATTAAATAAAGCTTAGATATTGTAGTTTCTAATTACTGTCAGTAATTAGAAACTACAATATCTAAGCTTTATTTTCACATAAGTTTCAAGAAAATCTGAGGAGGGGCGTTTTGAGATATTAAGAGTTTTAGATTTTAAATACGAATTTCTCTATTAAATTAAAGAAAAAATTCAAAAATATAAAGACCAATTGAAAGAGCATTAAATTCTCTTTTAAATTAGTGTATAACATATTACAAATAATTTAATTTTCATCAAATTAATTTTATTTAAAAACATCCCTTTTTGCGATCGTCTTTTGTAGGTGGAACGGTTTGAAATATAATGGCCCATAAATACTTTTGTGTTAACTTCTTTTTAGATCCTTCCAAAAGGCAGAGTTCTTTTTTTAATTCTGTGTCTCCTTCGTCATACGTTAATTCAGTGTTTCTTCGACAATCTCGCATTGAAATACATTGAGACGTTATTTGCAAAGGGGTGTCTAGATTCTCTAGATCTTTCTCTGCATCAGCTTTTTCATCTTTCAGAAGGCATATTTCTGATTCTATACGTTCCAGTAAAGTTTGTAATGTACTTTCCCATCTTGACAATTCTCTAACTCTTAAATTGAAATTTCATTAGAAATATATTTTTTGATATTGAACTAGTCAGAAAATTATTTAACTTAATTATTTGTCTGGTCTTACAAGACCGGTAAATCAATTTTTAAAAACCAGAAATTAATTGAAATAAATAATAAATTAACCTGTCGGAGAGTCTTATAGTATTAATTCGATTATCCCATTCGGTTTTTATTTGAGTTTCAGACCGAAGACTTCTTCCAGAATTTCGCAAATTGAAAGCATCAGATCTTCTAGTTTCAGCGCTTTTTTTAAGTTCCCATTGTGTCGCATACCAATCAGCTAATCCTAATATAATAAAAAATTAATTAATCTTTTTGATACAGAAGAAAAGAAAAATTGTAATAATTAGTTTGTAATAGCAATAATAAAAAATAACCAATTTTTGAATAAATTGATAAAATAAACAACAAATTAAATGAGAAAAAAATGTATCTGTATTTTAAAACTACTTTTGTGGAAAGGCTTTATTTTATTTATATTAAATTTAAATTTTATTTATATAATTTTGATTAATTTAAATTTGCATTTGAATAAAAAATACAATTTTGTTGTTTATTGGAAACAGTAAATAAATTTTTTTGATAAAATAACATGAAATTTAACATTTGTCGCCGATAGCAGAAAATTGTAATTTTTTATTTAAAATTCTGGTACATTTTTTATCTAAGATTTACGAAAGCTAATTAACTATTTTTAAGATTGTTTATCTAATTCCTCCATAAGTCATAATTAATTGTAAGGAAAATTTTTGATAAATAAAATAAAAAGGAAATTAGACTTTTCGAACTCATTGTTAAAAAAAAATCGTTTAAATAAATGAATTAATCTCAATAAAATTGAAGATTCTTTAAAAGAACATAATTTGAAGAAAAAAAGTCATAAATGTATTGTTACTGTTTTAAAATTTAACAATCTTTTTAAATTTTTACCAATATGAGGTGTTGGTTTTTCATACGTAGTGACCGATTTTGACATAATCCAAAAACTTTTAAATCACTGAAGTTCAGAAAATGTTACCCAAAAAGAATGCAAAAGAGAAAAGAAGTTAAAATCGATTGGATGAAGAAACAATCGACAAAACAGTTGCTCTAGTAACGAATATAAACACATAAAATAGTACATTTACCTAACCTAAATATACTTTTTATAAAATCATTTTGCACCAAATATTTTGTAATATTATACTAAAAATTAAGTTATTAAATTTAAAAAAATATAATGATTATAAATTTATAATTATATCTACCATTATAGAACAAATTTTTAAAAAAATCTTTATTTCCGATTGATTAACTTTTAATAATGTTTGTTGCGAATTGAAATTATCAAAAATATTCCATTTTTTAAACAATTTTTAAGCATTAATAAATTGTTTTAAATAAACGCGCTTTTTAAACCAACCAATCATGAACACAATAGAGAACTGATTCCTGATTGGCTAGAAATCTTCTTCGTGAAGTTTCGGTTATTGTCGGCTATTGTCGGGTTCAACGATTCAGATCTTCCAGAAACTTAAGACCCATTTATCTGTGTGAGTGTCAACTGTTTAACAAACGAGGTAGGTGTAAACGCGCCAAAACAAATTATTTCTAAAAAAGAATTGTTTCGATTAATAGTTTGTTTTTTGTGTAATTAATAGTGATTTTCATTGAATACTGCTTGATTTTTAATATTACTTCTTTGATTTAACTGTTTGTTGTAAAGTACTTTGACTTAAGAACAAAATCAACTAATGAACCTAAAAACTTTCGACTAGAATATTCTTTTGTTTAATTATTAAATATATATAAAAATTGTTGATATCGAGTATAAAAGAGTTTGTTGTATTATAGGTTTTGCTGAAGTGAAAAGCACATGCGAAAATTAAGTATGAAAGGAAAAAGGAGGAAGTCTGAAACAAGCGACGCAGAGTCAGACGAAAATGGCGTCGCGTCGGGCGTCACGCGGACTTCCGATAACGAAATTGACGAAAGCTCGAGTGAAAAATCTGAAACTACATCTCGAAAATCAAAATCTGGCAACAAAAGACGTTCCTCACGTTCCCGTGGAAAGCAAAATGATGAAGTAGACGAAACTCCAGAGAAAGAAGATAAGGAGAAGCCGGCCGGAAGCGAACAGGAAAATGGTACGACCAATAGCAAAGGAGGTGGTTCTAAACGTCGCAAGAAAGACGAAAAACCTGAAAAACCATCGAAGGAACAAGATGAAGACAATGAAGACGAATATGAAGTAAGTTGACTTATAAACAATTATTTAATTAAAAAAAATGGTTTTTTTCCATTAATTTTTTCCTTTTTGTACGTTTATTTTGAGAATTCGTTATTTAACTGAATTTTATGAATACTGAAAAGTGTGAAACATAATTTATAGATTGTTAGTTATGTACTACAGAAAAAATATACTTATATCGGGTTTTTTTGCTTATATTTTTCCGATTTTTTTGTTTTTTTATATGTAAAATATGCTTCTCCCGCGTAAAATATATATTTTTCCCGGGTTTTACTGCAAATCAGGGCCGTATGATGGAGAGGGGTTAAAGGGAGGTGTGTCACGTTTCCCAATATTGGAAAGATCAATTATTAGCTTCTCAAATGCAATGACAAAAATTTTACGACTTAAGTCTTTTTATCAATCTTTAATCATCAACATTTAAAGAGCACATTTAACGTACATTTTTAAGAAAGAAAAATTAATTCAAAAATTTTCTTCCTTTGAAATTTTTTTCAACCTACGCCCCTGATGAATACAGTAATATGACCTTCAATGCACTCGTTTATTATTATTATTATATTTTTTTATTAAGGTATTTCACCGGCAAAAACAAGTCTTTGAAAAATAAATTATTTAAGTGTTTTTAAATTAAATAATTGGAATTTTATTATTAATAATATCATTTAGAAAAAATATATTAATTGTTTAGAAAAAAAAAAGTAGATACTTTTTTTAAACTTGTGGGATTAAGACTGATCAAACCTGCAAACGTAAATGCTCTCACCTGATTTCAATGTTGACGTTTTTTGGTTTTAAAAGATTTAATAAATTAGTTAATGTTAATTTATTAGAAATAGCGTGGCACTGGAATTTTAATTTTGTTGCTATAAAAGAGAACTAAATATTATTTTTGAAGTATTTTTATAACTTGGAAAAATTATTAAAAAAGGTTTAACCTTTAAACTTTCAAGCCGTTTATATTCTAATAGAGAGAAAACATTCTGTTTTTTTTGCCTGAACATCTTTTCTTAAAAATAAATAAGTCAGTATATAGTCCTTTTTTGTATTGACGCGTTTCGATGCAATATTAAATTTTAATATGAAATTTTAAATCCACAACAGAACGTTTTTTTTTTTTTTTTTTTTTCAAATTATAAAATTATTTAACCATTTTACATATTATATTTCTGGTTTTTGGTTAAAACGTTTTTAGTTTAAAACATGAGTATATCTTTTTTTAAGAAATTATTATTACTAACCTAGATTTTACTCAAAAAATATATATTCTTAAAATTTCAAATCTCTTTCACTAATTTAAGAGACGCATGAATATTCCCTACAACTCATTTGTCATAATTTTCAATTAAAATAATCTCAAATGGCATAATTCTCATTTGACATAATTCTCATTCGACGTAATTTTCATTTGACATAATTCCAATTTGACATAATTCCTATTTGACATAATTCCCATTTGACATAATTCTTATTTGACATAACTCCCATTTGACATAATTCTCATTTGACATAATTCCCATTTAACATAATTCCCATTTGACATAATTCCTATTTGTCATAATTTTCAAATGGCATAAATCTCAGATGGCATAACATTTTTATTAAAATAAAGAAAAGTTTCTTTAAGATAGGGAAAATTTTCTTTAAAATAGAAAAAAAATTATGTCAATTAGGAATTATGTCAACTGAGATTTATGCCAAATGGGAATTATGTCAAATGAGCATTATGTCAAATAGGAATTATGTCAAATGGGAATTATGTCAAATGTGAATTATGTCCAAATGGGAATTATTTCAAATGAGAATGATGTCAAATGGGAATTACGTCAAATGAGAATTATGCCATTTGAGATTATGTCAATTGAGAATTATGTCAAATGAGTTGTAGGGAATATTCATGCGCCTCTAATTTAAAAAAAAAATTCGTTTTAATTTGAAAAAAATTTAAAAGATTTGATATTTTGAGAAGACATATTTTTGAAGTAAAATTTAGGTTAGGAATAATAATTTCTTACTAAAAAGATATACTCATGTTTTAAACTAAAAATCAGAAATATAATATGTAAAATGGTTAAATAATTTTAAAATTTGACGAAAAACGTTCTGATGAGGATGTAATATATCGTATCGAAATGCGCCAATAAAAAATAAGGACTATATATTGGCTTATTTATTTTTAAGAAAAGCTGTTCAGGACGAAAAACAATGTTTTTTCTCTATTAAAAATAATATTTAGTTGCTTTTTATAAAAACAAAATTGAATTTCCACCACTTGTGCCACTCTATTATTTCTAGTAAATCAACATTAACTAATCTATTTTGTCTTTTAAGAGCTACACTGAGAAAAATTTTTGGTAAAAATTCCTGTGCTGTTCACTATAAAAGCGTCATAATTGACATTCCCCTAAATTTTACCGAGCTGTCTTACAATTTTTACCGGATTTCCCACAATTTTTACCAGAAAATCCGGTAAAACTTGTAAGACAGCACGGTAAAATTTCGGAGACTGTCAATTATGACACTTTTTTAGTGAAGGCATAGGGATTTTTACCAAAATTTTTTCTTAGTGTAGAAACATCAAAATTAAAATCAGGTGATAGCATTTTTGTTCACAGGTTTGATCAGTCTTAATTCCGTCCTACAACATAATAACGTAGGCCTTAAGAACATAAGAATTTATAAAAAAATTTGGAGATGTATGATTAAGTTCCAAAATTAATTATTTATAATATTTCTTTCATATAATTTCATTATGAAGAATCTTGTTTTAGTCGAAATTTCACATTTTCGAATATGTTTTCAATTGAACATAAATTAATCCGAATTTTGACCTAACAGAATTTTTAGGTCCCCGAATTCATATTTAACAGAATTTTCATTTTACAAAAATCCTTTTACCAACTTTTCATTTAAAAAAATTTTTATTTTACAAAATTTTAGGTAAATCGAATTTTTAAATACCAGAATATTCATTTGACAGAATCTTCATTTGTCCGAAATTATATTATAATTGACATTTGATAGAAATTGCAAATGGCTGAATTCACGCCAAAATATTTTTGTCTGATACTTTTTTGGCCATTTGCAATTTCGGACAAATGAAGATTCTGTCAAATGAATATTCTGGAAATAAAAAGTTGGTTAAAAGAATTTCGGCAAAATTAAAATTCTGTTAAATATGAATTCGGTGACCTAAAAATTCTGTTAGGTCAACATTTGGATTAATTTATGTTCGATTGAAAACATATTCGACAATGTAAAATTTCGACTAAAAGAAGATTCTTTCTAATGAAATTCTATGAAATAAATATTCTAAATAATTAATTTTAGAACTTAATCATACGTCCCAAAATATGTACCTATATGATAAGGATGTGTATAATTATGTAATTATTGTTGACATGATTTAATTATTCGTGTAATTTTGTATTTGTTCAGGTAGAGAAAGTTGTTGCACAGCGTACCATAAAAGGCCGTCGTCAATTCTTGGTCAGATGGAAAGGTTATGCTGAAGACGCAGATACTTGGGAACAGGAAAAGGATTTAAATTGTCCACAATTGATTGAAGAATTCTTAGCCGAAGCTGGCGATGAAGAACCAGTCGAGAAGACTCCCAAGACAAAGAAGAGCAAAACCTCAAAGAAGACTCCCAAGAAAGGAAAGTCAGAAGAGGGTGAGCATTAGAATTTTTTTCTCTACGTTAAAATTTAGATTCTTAACCTTTCATTTTGCTTTCCTTGTTTCAATTTTTCTTATTTACAAACAAAATATATGCATTTGTTTGGTTATACCTTGCCTTTTCTATTTTAACAAATATTGTTATTGTTTTTTCAGAAGCTAAAGATTCAAAAGACGCAGACGAGAAAGACGACGACGCTGGCGATTCGGACAAGGAATTCGAGGTCGAGAGAATCATTGAAGTTCATTTTAACAGAAAGAATAAATCTCGGGAATTTCTTATTCGATGGAAAGGATTCTCACAAGCCGAGGACACCTGGGAGCCGGAGGAAAATCTGAATTGTCCTGACCTCATTGAGAAATTTATGGAAAAGGTAGACAAAGCGAAAAAAACTGAATTGAGAGAACTCAGAACAAATCCAACTCTTACAAAACATTACACTCTTGCTGCTCACGGCAGGCGACATTCTCGTCGCCATGGTGACAAGCAGAGGTAATACGATTAAGTACTAGATCCCCTGAGATATCATCACTAATATAATTATAAATTCCAAAGCTTTATTTTGCTAATCCTTTTTTGTGCGGGGCTTTATTAGAACTGATTACATTTTTTTACGTCCTATTTTTGATAATTAGATTAGGCTTTTTTCAAATAATTTTATTTGAGAAATGACTAATCGACATTTTTGTTTGTTTTCAGAGTAACCTACCAAGGGTGTGACGAATGAGAATAGTCATTGACGGATTCATATGCGAAACTTAAACCGATGATACATTCTAGTGAATGCACTATGAGTGCATTACAAATAAGATACATTTGTCCTTCCATGTTTCGTAACAATCCTATATTTCATTTTAGGACTATTGTAATTTCTTTTTATATCATTGAAATTCCATTCGCATTTTTTTGTTTCTTAACTTTTTATATGTGTTATTTTAACTATTTGAAGAAGGAATTATTCTATTCTCAAAAAGACATTCTCAAACTTCATTGATTATTAAAAGCATACATATAGGCTTCTTCATCAAAATATTGAATAACTGTCGACTTGTTTCTTTAAAAGTGAGATTTTTAAGTCAGCAACTACAACTTTTTACCAAAAATGTAGTTAGAGTGAAAAAGCCTACGTGAAAGTTTATAAATATGCATATATTTAAGCCGTTGCCGTCGTGTAGTAATTAATCTAATCTACGGTTGTCAACGTACTGTGCAAGTAATCTACATACTTAGATTAAAATTTATTCTAAAAGTCTTGGTTATCAGAATCAATAAAGTATGATTTCAAAGTAATTTTTAGTTGTTATTTCATTCAAGAAAAAATTAATGTTAAAGAATGACACGATTTTTTAATAGTTTAAAAGGTTTAACCTTATTCTTTTAAAATTCAGAAAAAAGCTTTTCTATTTGTAGAAAATGTATAATACAGTAATTTACCGCAGTAATTATTTTCTACATAAATTACTTCTAGTTTTCCATATAGCCTTATTGTTATGGGGTCTTCCATATACCACGTAACCCATTTATGTGGGGCGGAGGGATGGGAGTCCTTGAGAAACGTAGCCATTTTTATTCAAATTTGCACGCTGCGTAAATTATTATTTGTTGCATTTTTAAAATATTTTATTGCATGGTGATATTTCTGATCTCTACCTCTGTTATGAGGAAAATAATCTACACTGGGAGAAAAAAAAGGTGGACACAAGTAGGAATTGCCTGAGTGACTCGGGTAGTAGAACTCAAGTTAACGCAACTTGGGACTCCGGTAAATACTGCTTGGGTCTCAAGTCGACGTAATTGGAGACCCAAGCAGTATTTACCGGAGTCCCAAGTTGCGTTAACTCGAGTTCTACTACCGGAGTCACTCAGGCAATTCCTACTTGTGTCCTCCGTTGTAGTAACCTTTTTTTTCTCTCAGTGTATATTTTTAATTTATATTGATGTCAATAAAATAGCAAAAACTGTCTATTCAGCTCTTGAAAAATTGATCCATTAAGCTACTTTTCACAATCGGTGGGGGGGGGGGGGGGCAAATGAAAAGCTACCCTTGGTTTCGCAGAAGGGAAGGGGTTAAAAAATAGTCCAAAATAGGGATCTGAAATCATG
Source organism: Ganaspis brasiliensis (assembly GCA_037103525.1). Taxonomy (NCBI): domain Eukaryota; kingdom Metazoa; phylum Arthropoda; class Insecta; order Hymenoptera; family Figitidae; genus Ganaspis; species Ganaspis brasiliensis. Next base: position 165,015 of record JAZKLR010000256.1, on the reverse strand, counting down.
ACGTCTCAAAGCAATATGGCCGTCAACAACGGGGTCAGATTTCAGAAAACACATGTAAATTATCAGTATTTAAAAAAAAAACCGCCGTACAATATACATATTTGATAGTAAAAAATATATTTTTAAATTAAGCATTTTATAAGTCTTTAACATTTTAAATTTCGTATTTTAATTAAATTTTCTATGCGATATTTTTTAGGTGGAAAAGCTAATAAATTTATGTGTTTATTTTTGCAAGTATCATGAACTGTTACATACCGAAAAGATAGCATTTGCTTTTTTAATTTAATTTAAACTGAATCTAAATTCCTGAATAGTTTTTCCTTTATTTAAACCACGTATTATTTAATAAACATTTTAAAACACAAAATTGCAAAAGTTGAGAGTTACACACAGGGATGTAAAGTTACGCGGACTTGGAGTTTTTTTACGTAAAACATGTAAAAAAGTATGGCGAACAACTGGCTCTTAACTTTTATTGATTCTCATAGTCCTGTTTCCTTTTTTTAGTACAAAGGAAAGTTTTTACTACTAAAAGTTCATTGGTCTTTCGTTTCTTGGTATTTTTAGAATAGTTTTCACAAACCGAATATTATAAAATAAGATACGTTTGTTTACTTAAATACACATTGCCGCCATCTTGAAAACGTAAATTACATTACATCCCTGGTAACATATGTAAATTTGTTTAGCGCGCCAGTAAGAAAAAATCCAAATGTAGAAATGTTATTTTGTAAGTAAATAATATTGAGTTAATTTATAATCAAGTATTAATTAAACCGTATATTTTAAGTAAATAATAGCACCTAAAATATATAATTATTATAGTAAAAATATAAAATTAATTAACAATTAAATAGTAATTAATTGATTAAACTGTATAATATAAAGTAAATCACATATTTATAACAAGAATTAAATTTAAAAATACAAATATGAATAAAATATGGAATTATTATTAATAGTAGAAATAAACTATAAAATTCTTTGTGTAGCACACACAGCACAAGATAATTGATTATTTTAATAATTAATTGTGTTGTATAAAGAAATGTTTTGAGTAAAAATATATACTTGTAAATAATTTGCAATAAATAAGTGGTACTCGCAATAGTTTTAAAAAAATGTTCAGAATTTCTTATTTAAAAAATGAAGATAATATTTAATAAATATCTTTGATTAACATAAATTGTGATGTTATAAATTATTCATTCTTTTTTACAATATTCAGTGTTTTAATTATAATAAATTACTCATATTAATTTTTTTATTAAAGTTTTTATCAATTCTTGTTAAAAATAACATTAAATTTATAAATGAACAACTTGAAGGATAATTCTGTGGCTGAAAGGCATAACATCATAACTAACATTTTATCGAATTTGAGATAACATCAGATTTGAGTTGATTTAGTAATGCTTTTTAAAGTTTCATAACAGTAAAATGATTTAAATGTTTATTTACGTAGAAAATAATTAATAACACAACAGCATAACTGCATTCAAATCGAAAAAAAGAATTGATATTCTTTTTTAAAGCGTTTATATTTTATTAAAATTGATAAACAGATGTAAAAACTACACTAGAAAATAGGATACAATGCCAAACATCAAAAATATTAATTGATTTTTCGATTTTACAAAACCAAGAAAATAAACAAAAACAGGTTTTTCTCAAAACTATGAAAATGCAGTTATGTTATTCTGCCTTTCAGCCACAGAATTAGATCTCACCAATTTTATGTTCAGGAAAAGAATTAGAATAGATGAAAAATAAATTATTATTATACATATGTCAAAATAGGTAAGGAGTAAAAATATTCAACAGAATATAAAAAATTTTTCTCAATATCGTTTAGTGAATCAACATAATATGATAGTAAGATATCGTGTTGTAAATTCACATTGATGGTTACTGCATACTGACAATTACTTGTTGTGGAAGTAATTGTTTGCAAAGGTTTTCTGCTTTGCCTACCTAATTTTCTTTAGTCATTTCTTTTTTTTTTTAAAAAAAAGTCATGCAGAAAGTAAGAATCATCGTAGTCGTAATTGCTGTCTTTGAGTTGTTTTGTATACTGGGCAATTAAAATTAATCGAATTTCGTATTTAAACTGTAAAACGTTTGGTGTTACATGTTTAGACCTTATAACACTGAATAAATTTTCCACAATATTTTGTGTAAATCTTAAAGTTAATACAAACTTAAAAGATTCTTTCTCTAATAAATAATCGATTAGTTAAATCGCAGACCTAGTAGACATCATAAAGCCTTTCTGTATTGGTTTAAAATATCATTTTTCCCCAACTTTCATCTTAGTGAAGAAATTTATCATTTTGTTCAAAAAAAGAAATTGTTTCATGGTATTTTACAATATGTATCTAGCTAAGTGACCGACAAACCAATTGTAGTCTCAAATTCGGGCTGAGAATGTTCTTGTGATAAGAAATATAGTGCCGCAATAAAATCTAAACTTAGAATTTTTGTCGCTCTTTTTACATTCATTTTATGGAAACATTTACTGTTCGGAAGAATAATATCTTATTTCGTTAAATTATGAGTTAAAATAAAAACTAAATCTTTTTGTAATTCTAACAGTTGGACTAAATGATCCGCATGAACAATATTAGTTGTCAAACTGTATTGCTGTTGTATACCGACAGGAATATAAATCTTTTTATTATTGATTATACTTTACACAGTACTTTTTAACACATGTGGCACATCAGCTTTAAAAAATAGTCTTCTGTTACAATCGCTATGGGGATGTGAATGAGAAATAGAATTTTTTATTCCAACATTTTTTCCAGCTGTAACGCCAAACGAATTACAAAAGGCATAACGTTGCTTGGACCCATGTCACAGGTGACACTGTTGTCTCTTAAACCCATTTTCTCAGCCTTAGAAATGATCTGCAAAATTTTAGATTTTAATAGTGCTCCATGATATCTTCCACCAGTAAACTCAATTACTTGTTTCCAACGAGCATGAATTCCCGTTAAAATTTAAACTAATCCATGCATTTCCTTACCTTTGTTATCTGGCAGGATAGTTATGTCTCCTATATATTGTTTTGTTTGAGGATTAAACATTTTTCCCCCTAAAATGCTTACTTCATCCAGATCTACAGAGCATTCTCTATGTCACAATCGTTATCAAAAATAGTTACTTTATATTTTAAGTATTCGAACATTTCATCGGAACTTTCAGGTTGTAATTTAATGTGTTCAATATGCCGATTCAAAGTTCTGTGAGATGGTAAAGGAAATCCTTGTCTTAACAGTTCTTCATATCCGGTATTTCCACAAGCACACCTCAAACGTAAGGCTTTTGTAATAGTAGTCTTCGACCATTTTTTAGGTTTTGTGTTCCCTGTTCCATTTTGTTTTTTAATCAGGTGACTTATTTGATCCTCAGTAAAAATTGTAAGCAATATTGTCTTATAAATAGACTGTTTTACTTTGGCCATTTTTCTTTTTTCCTTCATAACCTCGTGCAAACGACTTTTTAATTTTTTGATTTTTTCTTCTTGTTTGCAGATAAATTTTTCGACGTCAATTTTATTATAATTTGAAAGAAGTATATTTTTCTCTTCTAAGAATGTAGAACCTGCATTTTCATTATTTTCATGTTGAATCTGCATCTATCAAATAAAAACAAAAATACACAATGATTAGTTTACAGGAGCATAATTCCCTTTATAATTAATAGAGAAAAAAGTTTAAAATGTCTCAGAATTTTTTTAATTATTGGAACTTTTATGTTAAAAATTGTCAAGAAATTTTTAAAGTATAATATTTTTCAAAATTTTGTGAATTTTTAGTTCAAATTACTTAGTTCTAAGATTGTTCTGATGAGAATTGTTATTAAAGTTGTATAATTTATTGTCCAAAATTCTAAAACTTTTTATATTGTTATTCATATAACTGATATAAAAACAAGTTTCAATTGTCCAAAAATTTTCAAAATCCTACTTTATTATGTTAACGAGGAATCGGACACATGCTCGAGAAGATGTTATGTTTGATGTCATTATTTTGCATTTTGAAATAGAAAAAATAACATTTTTAATGTAATTTTAATTAGACGAAATGTGGCAAATTTACTTTGATTTCAATCTTATATTTTTTCAAAACTAAATTTATTTCATTCGGTTTAAATAAAATTACATTAAAATTTAGTTTTTCTCAGGGCTGATAAAAATCATGATTTTTTTTTAAATAAAAAAAACCTTTTTCTTTTAATTTAAATCGGATTTTTTTTTAAATCAAGTAAGTATTTTTAAACATACTTAGTATATAAAATCTTCAAATGTTTATTTTTAAGTAGTTCATTAAAGAAATGAAGAAAAATTCAAAAAAACAATACAAGATTGAAACAGTGACACAAAAATACATAAAAAAGTAGAAACTGTTTTAAAAAAATTAAAATAATAAATAAGATGAAAATTAACAAAACGTTAAAATATATTACTAAAAAGAACAAAATTTTAAAATTAGAAAAATTAAGAAATTATTTTACAATTAGAATTAAAGAAAAAAGATAATTTTGGAAAATTAAAAAAAATGTTAAAAGAAAAGAAATTCTATAAAATAGAAAAACGATGTTCAAATGATAATATGTAGAACGTTATTAAGTTTACATATTATAAAATAAAAGAATAAAAGCTTTCAAAAAATAAAAAATTGAGAAATTTAAAAAATGTCGACAAAAGCATCAAATAAATGTTTTCAAATTTTCGTAATTATAAGATAAAATCTAAACAATTGTAGAAAAGGCAAAATGTTTCTAAGAAATGGAAAAATTATGACAAAAATTAAAGAATTAATTAAAACACAAGGAAGGACTAATAAAATAGTGAAGCCTTAAGAAAGATAAATAAATAGGTAGAAAAAAGAGAAATGTTTTTTTCCTTAATCTAACAAATTAAAAACTTTAAGAAAATTAAACAAAACACATTTTTATAATATTACACTTAAAACAAGTCCAACAATGAATTTAGAAAAGTAAAGAACATTAATCATTTTATGGAAGAATAAGTAAGTTTGCAAAAAATCTCGCAAAAATAGACAAGATGTGAAAAAAATTGAATAATCTTACAAAGAAATAAACATATTATTTATTTTTAAAAATATGGAAATAATTATGAAAATCAACGAAATAAAAAGTTTAGTGAATGTTATAATAGTAACTAAGTTGTGTAAAATAATATTAAACAATTTGTATAAAAAGAAGAAAATTAAACAAAATCCCAAAATAAATAAACAAATACAACAACAAAATCAAAAGTAAAAGGAGAAGAAATCTTCAAATTTTGTAAAAAAAAAAGAAATTAGAAGATCAAAAGTAAACAGTTTCAAAAAATTGAAAACTCTTAGAAGTCTTGCAAGAATTTAAAAAAAAGAATCATTGTGAATATGGAAAATAAATAATAATATATAATTATTTTGCATTAATTAATATGCATTTAAATTTGAATTAATTGAATTTTAAAAGTTGGAACAATTTAGAATACATATAAGTTACTTGACGTTTGGAATTTATATAATTATAATGACTTACATATATATAAAAATTTTATACTATTTTTTGCTACCTTCATACCAAAAATTTGCAAATCGTAGGTACATTTTGATCATCTGTATTAGCACTATTTTTAAGATTTATCCGCAAATTTGTGGGTTTTTTATGGTTTGCGATGTTTTACATGCAGTATTGGACATACGGAGAATTGAAAAGATTTTTTTTATTTAAATCATGATTTAAATGCAAATTTCCTAATGATTTAAATCAATAACAGCCCTGGTTTTTCTGATTTAAAAAGCAAAATAATGATTTCAAACATGACACATTCTCAAGTACATTGAGCTCCATTTATTTAACACGTCAAAGTGACCTTCCTTATCAAGCGGACACACACCCGAGCTGTAAGATTTTTTTGGGACAAAATATTATAATTACCTGACTTTCAACATTAACACCTGATTCAGTGTAATGTTCTTTTGCAGAGCCTGTAGGATTCTTGGTTACCAAATCCTCGCCAGAAACAATCTTAATCAAATTATCATCTATCTCGTTCTATAAAATAAACATAAGATTTTTTTGAGTACTTTTTAATTATTAAAATTCAGATGAAATGAAAAAAGCAAATTGAAGCGTTGAAAACAGTTTTACCTGATTTTTAACTTCAAAACCTGGTCCAGTTAGATCGCCTTTTGTAGAGCTTGTAGCTTTTTCAGGAATCAAACACTTGTCTATAATATTCGGACTCAAATCAATGCATCTCTTTTTCTGTAAAATATGAAAAATTTTACTTGGTTATTTTTAATTATTAAAATTCTAAATACGAAAAGAGATAAGCAAACAGAAAGCATTTAAATAAAACTCTTTTAAGATTTTTGACACATTTTAAGAATTTCTGAAATCTCAATTAAAAGTAGAATTTATAGGTAGTAAAACAAGTTTTAGAGAAATTACAACAAACTTTATTTCTTATTCTGTCTAATCTGACACAAATTTTGCCAACAATTCTCTTCCGCTCTGGTGGAGAAGGAAATATGGTTGGAACAGCGTCTACTTTTAACTTCTTTTTATTATCTGCTATTTCCCACATATCAGTTGAAAAGTGCATCTACAATGTTAAAAGTAAACTATTAAATTATAGTTATTAGTCACATTATTCTAATGTTTCATGGTACATTTTTAGGTTAAGTTTATATCAGTTATATTCTTAACTTTTATATCTGCGAGAAAATTTTGCAAATTTCTGTAACTACATCTTTCTTAAACAAGTCATAAATATTTTGAATTTCAATAAACAAAAACAAACATACCTGACAAACACATGATTTCAAATTTGGTGTCCAATCTGATCGGTTTATGGACTTTATCCACAATTCTTTCAGAATATTATTTTTTGGAAAACATTTTAAACTGGACCCATTGCCCGAAGTACTTCTACAATGTAAAATGCAACACGACACCATTCTTGGATGAATTATTTATTATTTCCCATAAAATGTTTATAATATTAACACACTAATGCTGCACGCGCATACGCAAACGACGCAAAGTCACATTTGTCATTTTATAACAACATTCAAATTTAAGCGGTTACATCGTCACTTCCGTCTCCGGTTTTTCAACACGCTACATAAGGATATTGAAGTTGGGTGGGGATAAATTCAAAATGGCGGCTACCTGGATGACAGGTTTGCATTGCAGTCAATGGGACGAAATCAGTTTTTGTACAATAACTTTTAAAAAACAAATTTGCGAACCTATGTTTATTAACAAAATATTTTTCATTTATCGAAATCTATTTTTTAAAATAATAAAAACTCATATAAAAATTTTATACAATTTTATTATTTTAAAAAATAGCTTTCGATAAAACATAGGTTCGCAAATTTGTTTTTTAAAAGTTATTGTACAAAAACTGATTTCGTCCCATTGACTGTAATGCAAACCTGTCATCCAGGTAGCCGCCATTTTTAATTTCTCCCCACCCAACTTGAATATCCCTATTGGAAGGGGGCACGTATTCTAAGGGTTTATGCACATGCGGGAGAAAGGCCTGACGCACATTGCACATTGAATCGTAATCGCTAATCCTAAAGGAAGCGAATGAGTGTGACTGAGAAAGACTGATATCTCTTTCTCGATCACTCTCATACGCGTCCCTTGCCCCGTCGGCCCGCATGCAGGGATGTGGATGTATAATACATGATGTATTATACATGGTTTTCTACACGTATAAGGGCGCAATTACATGTCTGCGTCGAACGCTGCGTTTTTGCGTTGAATAGTAAGAGAGAGAAAGACAGAAATATAGTCACATCTTTCTCCCTCTCACCATTCAACGCAAAAACGCAACGTTCGACGCAGACATGTAATTGCGCCCTTATACCAGAGATGCCAGGGAGCGAGACCAAACGGATCTGCGCATGTCTGCGGAAAGTTCTGCCATTGGCCAAGCTTAGCGGGATAGTTTGAAAAGGCTTTAATAAAACAATTTTAAACGAGGCCGCTCAATTCGACCAATGGCTGAACTTTTCGCAGACATGCGCAAATGAGTTTGGTCTCGCTCCCTGGCAACTCTGCCTTATACTATGTTTTATACATCGACAGTTTTCTACATACTTCGTGTATTATACATCTTGACTTACGACATGCAGGATTTTCAAATTTTGTAATAAATAAATTTTTAATAGCGATAAGTTATACATAAATGTTGGAAAATATAACAATTTATTTGTTATTTAAGTTAATTAACCAGTGGCAACAAACATTTCAATGTTGAATAGTTGATAAAAATTTGAAGGAGCAACATAACCATCAAATTAAAGAGTTTTTTGTATTCGAAATTAAAAATTAAAATATGAATTAATGCATCATTTATTTAATAATATGAATAATTAAAGATTAGTCGCGTACAATATTGAAAAATTTAAATATATTTATTTGATTAAAATTATATTTAAATGTGTTAGAAATTGCCATGTATAAAACTAGGTTTTCTGCAATTTTCTGCGTATAATACGTTTTCTACGTATTATACATAGAAAACCTCGAAGAAAGCACTTTTACCCATCCCTGCCCGCATGCATGCAGGCAGTCGAGCTGGGAGCGTACCTTTAGAGACAAAATTATTCGAGATGAAAAGGTCTATACCGAGCACAGCACATCACTGCGCTTGACGCATGCATATGATTTCACCCTTAAAGTAGGTTTTCTACAATTTTCTACGTATTATACGTAGAAAACCTCGAGGAAAGCACTGTTACCCATCCCTGCTCAGGATGAAAGAGGCTGAATTATGTAAACAAATTTTTTGGCCAATGTTGTTGAATGAAACGTTTATCTTCATTTTCACCACTATTAAATTCAATAATGGAAACAATGTCCACAAATACTACAAAACCGGCAACTTCAAACGGTCACTGGTCTCAAGCATTGATATCATCAATGAATGATCCTAAATTAAGAATTTTTGAAGATGATCAAGTAATTGTCATTGAAGATAAATTTCCAAAAGCAAAATTTCATTACCTAGTTTTGCCAAAAATTGATATATCAACCATTAAGCATGCTACCAAAGAACACATTAATCTTCTAAAACATATGGAAGAAGTAGGAAAAAAATTTAGCAAAAAACACAAGGGTCATGAATTTATGTAAGTTCAACATTTTTTTCCCGCAATGATATAAATATTTAATTTAAAATTGGAAATACTAATAAATTGAATTTCTCACATTTGTATATTATAAAGAGACAAATTTAAAATATTTTGAAAAAACTTGCCTCCAATAATTTCTTCTTTATGATATTCTAGACTTGGATATCATGGAATTCCAAGTATGCAAAGACTTCATTTACACGTTATTAGTACAGACTTCAACAGCCCATGTATGAAAACGAAACAGCACTGGAATTCTTACAATACTCCATTCTTTTTACCTTCTTTTAGTAAGTACAGATAAATAAATATTTATACCCATAAAAATGAGTAAATAAATAAAACTTATTCTTCAAATTTTATAATTGCATTTCAGAAGTATGGAATAAAATTCAAGAAGATGGACAACTTAAATTGAGTTCAGAAACTATGAATAAACATTTAAAAAGTAATCTTAAGTGCCACAAGTGTCTTTTTTTAGCAAAAAATATGCCGGATTTAAAAAAGCATATACTTCAACACATCCCTAACAAGGAATAAGTTTTTATATCAATAATTTCCTGTTAATAATTTAAATTTTCTACTCTTTAGTGCGTTCTATACTGAATTGTTTTTACGCATTGACCATCGAACTATCATATCTATATAAAGTTTATAATTTACAAATCAAAAAAATAAATAATTTTTTAAAAAATGCAATCGAACTAAGATTTATAAACAGGAAAAATCTAGTAAACCAAGTATTTCTCTCGCATGAAATACTAGGAAACTCAATCAGGAAAAAAATAATAAAGATAACAATTAATAAAAAGAACTTAATCTAGATAACTTAATAAACTACATGACTATAATATTGCTGTAATTTATGTCGATTATTCTGAAGAATAACAAATTCAACTTTGAAATATTTTTTAAAAAAACAGAAAATAAAAAAATGCTATAAATTGCAGAATATATTAAACAATCAAGGAAAAGGTGAATATGAGGTTTAAAAAACAAGACAGATTTGACATTTCGAAAAATTTAATTATAAATAAATTCCATGTTAGTGTAAACATAGTGAACTACTAGTTATTTACAGAGTCTTCTTATCCGGTGTTATGTTTATGTTTCATACATATAATTTTATGTATGCAGATGTAAAATAATGTATACACATACAATGTGTATCTACAATTTTAGTAATACTGCGATTAATATTCGAAGCGTCTCTCACATTAGATTTGATTTCGCTTTGAAAAGTTTTAGTTTTCCTTCATTCTCTACTATTGTGATCAAATTAAATAGTTAAAAAAAAAAAAAACAAAAAAAAAACCGTTTCAGTATGTTCTCTATAAAGAGCATAAATAGACTACCCTACTCAATTCAGTAGAATTAAAAACTTTTGAGAAACATTACCCTTCATCAAAACATTATTATTCCCATAATTTGTATCTAAAGAAAACGTTTTTTAATTAATAACTTTTTTGAGATTCGTGTAAACAGAAAAATCTCAAAAAAAATATTAATTTTTCGATCCATTCTTTTTTACTCCAAGTAAGTGTCTATGAGTAATTACAACAAGAGCTTTTGCGAACGAAGACAACAAGTAGTACAAATAACGAGTACTATTCATTTTTGTGTTTGTCGTAAAAGCGAAAATACCAGTCTTATATAGTTCCTTGGAGTTATATACACAAATATATTTAAAAAAAAAAGAATGGTTCGAATTTGAGGGTGGCAAATTTTCTCTTTTTTTTCTATCAATCTATTAAGTTCTCTCCCGCGCATCACACATTCATTAAATTACGATAAATCTAAATAATAAAGAATCTATTTTATACTAAAAAAAGAACAGAATTAGCGTTTTTCGAATAAACACGTATAGAATTTTGTCCACTCGTTCCGTGCACAACCAGCCAAAAGCGGTCATCTTGATCAAGTTGTTGAGATCGAGGACAATGACAAATATCGTTTTATTTCTTCAGAAATTCGTCATTTTTACAAACAAAATCCTAATTGAATTGCATCCAAAAAGACACTTTCTTGCTGTTCTTTTCCTTAAGTCTTTGTTTGCGCGTGTGCGCGAGCGAGATACAAATTAAACATAAATTATAAAGAATAGCAGTACCGCATACCATTTAGACTTTCGTATTTCGTGCCACTGCGACAGAGTCACAACATAAGATTGTAACGAGTTATTATTGTGTGTTTCATTCGAAAGAATAGAAATTTAATCAGAAATTTGAAACTAAAATCTTAGTAAGCAATGGTTTGGAAAGAAGTCAGAGGCTGGGTGTTCGCACCTTGGCGTTGGCTTTGGGGGTTTTCTCGTAGATCTATTGCGAGAGTATTTACTGTGGAGACAATCAGACAACAGAAGAAATCTGCCTCTAAAATTTCTAGTCACTTACAGAGTGATATTTACATCTTTGATGAGGTGGATTTCTTTCGAGGACAATTATGAGCTGACTTTTGCACAAGTCCAACAACGGTGCGGAACTGAAAGAGTGGTCGATGCTGTTTCCACCCTATTCGACACTAGAACCCCAGGTCAAAGACTTGATGAAAAGCTGAGAGAAATGTTAAATTGACTTGTTGACAACATAGTTGTCTTATCATTATTCGATCCAGATGGACAAGAGCAAATTTTGTTGACAAGGCCTAATCTTTGATAGCTGAGAAAACATTAATTTCGGTTGATCAACCTGTATTGTGAATGAAAGAGGCAATATCTACAGAGGAAGGTCGATCACATTATGGCACCGACGACATCGTGAAGGAGAGAGGAGGAAACGTTGTCGTTGTTTACAACTGCTGGACTCTCTTGAAAGAATTGGCTACAGCGGCATTGCGTGAAACACCGGTGACGGTGCAAAGAAACACGTTTATTGGTACTCATGAAAATGAGTCTTTTAATCCTATATTTTTACGATCTGGGAGGGATTCGAAACATGATCGAACCCCAGTGAATTGCAAACGATTGTTCGAACAATCGTGATGAATATGCTGGCCTTACGGCCCTATCTCTCGATCGAATAACTCTTATTTTAAGAATATTACGGTTAAATCTAAAAGGCCTTGGTTCAGAGGTCTGAAGGGAATGAGGGGTCTCTAATCTCATAACTAGGATAAGAACGAATCAAAACCAACCAAACCAGATTGCAACGAGTTAATCGATCTAAGTAACAGCCTACAACCTATCAACATTAATACACTTTTGTCTAACTATTATTCACAGTTCTAAGATTTATGTATATGTATATATATCTATATATATATATAATATTCATAGGCATATACATACAATATTGTATAATGTTGTAACATATGTAACATATGTATAAAAAAATGTACAAATAGATATATTACAGGAGATTGGTTGTGACTCAATCGCAATTTTATGAACACGAAGATGATGACACTCAACATTGAAGACAAACGACAAAACACGATCGTAATTCTAACATAACAAAAATATGATTCAGGATGTAGGCGCGACAGACAAAATTATTCGGGTTTCTATTTTCTTTTTAATATAACGATAGCAATCTTATTACTCAACAGTCGCAGTGGTGGCAGCAAAATTCTATCAAAAAATAACATTATCATTCAATAAAAACAAACTGATAATAAATATCATGAATAAAATTGCGTTTCATTAACGGATAAAATTAATGAAAAGCAATTTTAAAATAAATAAAATGCCAAGAGGAGCGAATTCCACACAGACGGACAATTAAATAGTTAAGACAACTAGACAAACAAAAAAAGAAAAAAAAACATTATAAAAATACGATTGTTTTGATAATAATCTAGATTTATATAAGAGTTGAACTTCAATCGGATAATCTTTTTTCTTTTGTACCGTGAGTAATATTTAAACTTGAAAACAGCGCACATGCAAATAATTTAACGTTTATCCTGTATATTAATTTCGTTGTGAACCTTTAATTAGATTCGGATAATTTCAATGTAAACGCAATTTAAAACGCAGAAAATGTAGTGACGATGAAAGTTGTGAAATGTCAATAATGCAGTTGACAAAAATGGCGCTTAACAATAATCGTAAACAAATGCCTCTAGGAAAAGAAAGGCATTAACTGCCTTTCGAAGCAAATTTAAAACAATGCACTTGACAAAATTCACAAAAATTTCAATGAAACTTGAATCTATAGTATTTTTTCATCGTTATTACAAAACTAGTTTTACCTATTTTCTTAAATTTGTTCTGTATATAAATTGTTTGTACAATTTTTTTTTCACCATGATTGACGTGTAAACAAAAACAATTTTTTTTTCAAGACTTCTCAACAACTTTACCTTCATCAGTTACTACGTAAGGGTTTGCAAAACAGTTCTTTTTATACTAAATTTTTCCTAAGACCATTTTAGGAATTTATAAACATGTTCTTAAGACATGACAATTCACTAGTCGCAAAATTCACTAGAATAAGACAGACGAGAATGCAGCTTCACGAACTTCTGCTTTATATGCAAAGTAACAATTGAAAGTCCTTTTTAAAAAAGAAACAAAATAAATAAAAAAAAATACAAGAGAAGAAAAAAGACAAAATACAAAAATACATGAAAAAAAGAAAAGAAAAAAGAGAAGAATAAAAAGGACAATTACGAAAAGGAACTAAAAAAAAGTTATCAATATTCTCTAATTGCATAATCGTCCACCTTCAATTCAACTATAATAATAATAATAATAATAATAATAATTAATAACAATCCTAATTGTCGCGGCTTATTTTAAATTCTGATTATCTACTACTTTGAAAAATGTACTCTGACACTACTTCACGCAGAAAACTTGAACTATTAGAATCTTAAAAGTCGTAAATGCGATATTATGCAGGCTTTTCTTCGAAACTTAGACGTCGATTCATTTATTATTTAATAATATTTTGTATGCAGAGGCTAGATTTAAGTTAAAACATTATCTCGAGAATAGCTATGAACTCTGACCTCTTCGATAGCATCGCACCACTGCAACGCAAAGCCTTCCGACTCTTCAAGATAGTAGGTACGGCAGGGTGTGTGAACAAAGAAAATTTTGAAATTTTTTGGTTCAACTCGTAGCTCAGGACTCCAGGGTATCTCACCTTTAAGCACCATATTAACTGGATCGACGTAGAACAAATGAGGACCAGTTGTCAAAAGAAGCATTCTTCGCTTGGCAAATAAACCTTTTCGCTTGTTAACAAAACCCTGTTTCAAAATAAGATTTTCGTCGACAAACCTGTGCCAAGGATTGGAAGCACGCTGTTCATCTAAAAGCTTCTTCATCCTCTTTTCAGTCAGATCATTGACAACAGACTTCTTTCTCTTGGGTTCCTCGACAATGACTGGTTGTAGTCTCTCCTGTGATTTGCGCTCTTCTCTGATATCCAAGCCCAACAGTCGTGTGAGTTGTTTATCATCAAGACCAGGTTCTAAATGATCGGGTACCCTGTAATGTGACCTTAACTCCTCATTTTCAGAGGTACCAGGTAGATACGGATAGATTGGCGGAGGAGTTTGTCGATGAAGTGTTTCGAAGTCAATCCCCTCAAACAAAGGATGAGCTCTGATACTAGGATATCCAGATCCGTGCTCGTCTTCAGCACCAAGCCTCTCCGTGGGCTCGAGTACGAGAAGTTGATCGACTAAAGATTTGGCAAGTTCCGAGAATCCATCAGGTATTTCATACTCGAGTTTCAGAATCTGTTGGAAGATCAAGTACTCACTTCTCGAGCGGAAAGGTGGTAAGCCTGCAACCATTTGATAAATTATACAACCAAGTGCCCAAAGATCAGAAGCTCTTGTTGCCACTTTGTCAGTCAAAAGTTCAGGGGAGACATACTGTGCTGTGCCAACAAACGAATTTCTTCTCTGTGGTGGTTTATTTTCCTCTTTCTTTTTACCATCATTGTCAGTAGCAGGTTCAGGTTCAGGATTAAGCTTAGGATCAAGTTCAGGTTTAGATTCAGGTTTAAGTTCAGAAACAGGTTCAGGAACAAGTTCAGGTTCAGGTTTAAGTTCAGAAACAGGTTCAGGAACAAGTACTGGTTCAAGTACAGGTTCAAGTACTGGTTCAAGTACAGGTTCAAGGACTGGTTCAAGGATTGGTTCAGGTACAGGTTCAAGTACGGGTTCAGGTACAGGTTCAAGTACTGGTTCAAGTACTGGTTCAAGTACGGGTTCAGGTACAGGATCAAGTACTGGATCAAGTTCGGTATCAAGTTCAGTAACGAGATCAATTTCAATCTGAAGTTGAGGTTGAGATACTGGTGCTGGTACTGGGACTGGCTCAGGTTCAGGCTTATCATTAAGAATTTTAGAACTGCCGAAATCAGTAATGAGAACGTGCATCTTCTCATCGAGGAGAATATTTTCTGGTTTCAAGTCTCGATGAATAACTCCTAAACCGTGAAGATACTCCAGAGCTCGAAGAATCTCAGCTGAATAAAATTTAGTGCACTCAATGTCAAAGGAGCCAACTTTGGTGATGTATGGTAGAAGTTCGCCATTTTTGGCGTACGACAGGACATAATATAATCGCAATGGGTCCTGAAATGTGCAAAAAAGACGAACAAACGAGTGTCTTGCGCCTACCAACATGTTCAGCACCTCCTTTTCGCGCTTCACGTACTCTGCCTTCTTCTCCTTAAGTATGTGTTTCTTGTCACATACCTTGATTGCAAATTCTCGATTTGTGTGGATGTCTTTTGCAATGTAAACCTGAAATTAGAATATTTTCGTTTGTTAAAATCAATTCAGAAATATCGGGCATTTAATGTATGTTAGACTCTAGGAGATTTTTTTTAACTTTTAGGTGTAGTTTTGCACATTGAAGTTATTACTGATTTGGAATTATCATGGCAAGTTTGTAGATATTCTTTTTATATTGAATATTTTTTTCTTAGGCACGGATTATAACTTTGTCTAACTAAAAGAAAACCTATAATCTTGTCCTGATAATCCCAAATCCGTAAAAATTAGGCTCAGATAATCGGGTTAAATTTTGCTTCAATTTACAAAAATACTTCAAAATTGTTTAATAATATCCCAGAGTCTCGAATATCAAATAACAATCAAGCAATTAATATTTTTAGGATAATCCATGAAAATAAAAGTCGTGGTCTTCAGATAAAGTCAGTCCTTTATTTCAATGCACAAGCTGCCTGCGAACTTGTAGATTGAAAAAAAATTGGAAAATAACAAAACTAATTGAAAAAATGGTTAAAAATCAAGAAATGAAGACAAAAGTTGAAAATTTATTACAAATCAAAAAATGGAGACAAAAATTAAAACAAAATACTTGAAATTTGAAGAAAATAATTAAGAAGTTTCAAAAATAATTGAAGAATGACAAAAATAATTAAAATTTGAAAAAAAAAAAATAATTTGAGACTGGTGTAAAAAATTAAAAATTTGTGTACAATAATTGAGATGTTGACAAAATAATTGCAATGTGAAGAAACTAACTGAATAATGACATAAATAAATAAAATCTGGTGTGAAAATTAAACTTCTTAGACAACAGTTGAAAAATTGAAAAAAGTTATAGAAGTGCCAAAAAAGTAATTGAAACTTGAAGAAAATAATGAAACAATGTAAAAAAGATTATATATGTAGAAAACAGTTAAGAATATTGATAAAAATATCTGAAATTTTGAAAACAATTAATGAAAAATTAAATATAATTAAAAAATTAAGTAAAAAATAAAAAATTTAATACATTAATTTAAAATTTGTATGAAATAATTGAAATTTGAATAAATTAATTGAACTTTTAAGAGATTCATTCAAGAATGGCAAAAAACATTTAAATGTTAAGAAAGTAATTAAAGTTTGAAGAAAATAATTGAAATTTGTGGAAAATAATTGAAAAAGATGTAAATAATTAATAAATCAATGACAATAATAAAAAGAATAAAGAAAATGATTTAAATTTGAAGAAAATAATTGAAAACTGGTGTAAAAAATTTAAAAATTCATGACGATAAAAAAACAATTGAAATTATGCAGAAAAAAATTCAGAAATGGTAAAAATAATAGTAATATGAAGAAAATGATTGGAAAATGACAAAAATACTGGAACAATGACAAAAGTAAATTAAATTTGAAGAAAATGATTTAAAAGTAACAAAAGTAAATTGATACTTGGGTAGAAAATTTAAATATTGCTGGCAAAAATTTAAAGCAAGAAAGATTGAAGAACACAATTGAGTGCCTGGATCAAATAACTCGACCGACGCTTGACGGCTTTTTTTCAAGCCAGTCGCGCTCTGCAAAAAGTACCCAAACATAAAATTTGAAATTTGAAATTTTGAAACACACCACCTTGTAGAGATTGAAATTGCGCAACTTTTTTGTTTTATAAATTTTTTTATAGGACTACAAGTTTTAAAGATAATAGCCAAAAACAAAAAACAAAAAATTTCTGAATTTAATTTATTTTTAAAACATAACTCGTCATTTCTCGGGCAAATCTTAACGAAATTAAATGAAACTTGGTATGCTTACTCATTTGGATCCAAGGAAGCCTACAAAATGATTAGAAAGGTAAAAAATCTTCATTGTTTAAATATTTTTTAATGTAAATAAAGCACTACTGGTTTACACGTTTTCCCAGCGTCAATGACTTATAACATGGCGATCGTTCTGATCTGGAAATACTTCTCGCGAGGCATTTGCGTATTAGTATTTAATAAAGTTTTCTGGAAAGTTTCAACTAGAATAGATTAAAACTTTAGGAAATACAGTAGTTTTAAAAAAAATGGTCTTTGCGCGTCAGCGCGTCACCGAGAAACTGGCACGGGCATGAATGTACATACGTATAACTTAAGTTTTCCACAAAGACCGCAAAGACCATTTTTTTTAAAACTACTGTATTTCCTAAAGTTTTAATCTATTCTAGTTGAAACTTTCCAGAAAACTTTATTAAATACTAATACGCAAATGCCTCGCGAGAAGTATTTCCAGATCAGAACGATCGCCATGTTATAAGTCATTGACGCTGGGAAAACGTGTAAACCAGTAGTGCTTTATTTACATTAAAAAATATTTAAACAATGAAGATTTTTTACCTTTCTAATCATTTTGTAGGCTTCCTTGGATCCAAATGAGTAAGCATACCAAGTTTCATTTAATTTCGTTAAGATTTGCCCGAGAAATGACGAGTTATGTTTTAAAAATAAATTAAATTCAGAAATTTTTTGTTTTTTGTTTTTGGCTATTATCTTTAAAACTTGTAGTCCTATAAAAAAATTTATAAAACAAAAAAGTTGCGCAATTTCAATCTCTACAAGGTGGTGTGTTTCAAAATTTAAAATTTCGAATTTTATTTTTGGGTACTTTTTGCAGAGCGCGACTGGCTTGAAAAAAAGCCGTCAAGCGTCGGTCGAGTTATTTGATCCAGGCACTCAATTGAAATTTTAAGAAAATAATTGAAAAATGACAAAAATAAATGAAAACTTGTGTAATAAATTTAAATATCCATGACAATAATTTAAAGACCGAAGAAAATAAATTATTTATTTATTGGTTGCCACAAATATTTAATTACAATTTTCCCTAACTTTTCCCTGGTTTCTAGACCAATTTTTTTCTTTTTCCCTGACCTTTTTTGAGTTCTTAAAATTTATTTTTCGTATTTTTACTATAAAATTGTGATAGATTTATTTTTTAGATTGCAAATATTAAATTTTTTAGTAATATTTAAAATGCGACTTCAAACAATTTGTTTAGTAGATTTTTATATTCAGTAAACTTCAGAAAAATATTATTTTTCATACATTTTAGAGATTCTTTGCATTTTCCAGTACTTTTGACAAAAATCCCTGACTTTTCCCTGACCCATCTCTAAATTCCCTGACCTATGGCAACCCTAATAATTGATATTTGAAAAAATTAAATTCAAAATCGCTAAAATACTTGAAAACTGACAAAAATAATTGAAAAGAGGTGTAGAAATTAAATATTTGTAGACTGTAATTATCAAACTGACGATGTAATTAGAATATGAACAAACTAATTTATTTAAAAGGTAAATTATTAATCAGGCACCCAATATCAAAATACTCCCCACCCCCGCAGTTGAAATAGACATTTTACCAAAAACGTGAGAAAAGTACATTTTTCTTTTTTTAAAAAAAAGTGAGTAATAGTGAGTAAACGTGGGTGACTGGCAGTCCTGCATAAGGCACCGTCAATAATAAAAAACGTCAACGTTTCATCATACATATATAGAGGCCTCCTCAAGTTCTTTGATCCATTAAATTATTTTGCTCACAGTGAATGTGTTTGCCAATTAAATGTTTATGAAAAAATGTTGTTTATTTGCATGTAGAGCGCATAAAATGATGAATGGGCGTTGTAAAAAACGTTTTGGTATTTAAAAAAAATCTCTTTACCATTAAGCATACATTCTAAACTGATATCAGACAGAAAATATATAAATATACTCACGGTAGAAAAGCTGCCCTCGCCAATCACTTTGCCAAAGATAAAATCAACGGAGGAGTACTTGTGGGTGGCAGGATCGTAGGGAACTAAACGCCGATTCATTTCACGTGGAACTCGGGGTACAAGATTATTTGGAGGTGAGATTACCCCGTTCGCAACGTCGTTCGTTGGTGGAGACATTCTAGACACCGGCCCCTCCACCTTTACTGCCGGTTGTGGCGAAACGGTAAGCGTCTGATTCGCCACACGCTGTAACAAAATAAACATTACATAATTAATTAAAAAATTGTATACAACCTACTACACTCTTATAATTCGTCAACGTAACCAGATTGTCATCCAGTCATTGACAAAAAAAAAAGCAAAGAAATGATGTCATATTAGCAAGAATCTATAAACGGGTCGAGGACATTTCCACCAAAACCCAATTGACCAAATTTGTAATTGGCCGAAATTTAATTGTCCGAATTTGTAATTCTACAAACTTGCATTTGTCAGAATTTGCAATTCCCCGAACTTGCGTTTGTCCGAGCTATTAACTTCCCGAATTTGTATTTGTCAAAATTCCAAATCATCAAACTGACATTTGCCAAAACATTTAAATCGACGAAATTGCATTTGTTAAAATTTTTATCTCCTCGAACTCGTATTCATCTGAACTTTTAAATCCACGAACTTGCATTTGCCAGAACTTTGAAATCATCGAACTTGCATTTGTCAAAATATTCAATTACCAGAATTTGCATTTGTCCGAACTTTGAAATCACCAAATTTGCATTTTTCCGAACTTTGAAATCACCGAACTCGCATTTAGCAGAATATTCAACTCTCCAAATTTGCAACTGTCAGAACTTCTAAATCCCTGAATTTGCATTTGTCCAAACTTTAAAATCACCGAACTTATATTCGCCCAAATTTTGAAATATCCGAATTTGTAATTGTCCGAACTTTGAAATCACCGAATTCACGGTTGGCCGAACTCTTAAGTCTCCGAATTTGCATTTGGCCGAACTTTTAAATTACCGAACTTGCATTTTTCCGAATTTTTAAATCACCGAACTTGCATTTGTCAAACTCCTTAAGTCACCGACTACTCGTGTCCCCGAATTTGCATTTGTCCGACCATCGGAAAGTAGGTTTTCTAAAGGAGTCTTAAAAGTTCAGACGAATACGAGTTCGAGGAGTTAAAAATTTTAACAAATACAATTTCGTCGATTTAAATGTTTTGGCAAATGTCAATTTGATGATTTGGAAGTTATGACAAATACAAATTCGGGAAGTTAATAGTTCGGACAAACGCAAGTTCGGGGAATTGCAAATTCTGACAAATGCAAGTTTGTAGAATTACAAATTCGGACAATTAAATTTCGGCCAATTACAAATTCGGTCAATTGGGTTTTGGTGGAAATGTCCTCGACCCCTATAAACAAACATATACTTCTGATGAACAACTGTTCTTAAAACTCGGATAAGTACGGGAAATAATCATAAAATAAACAAGGTATTCACTAGAAAAATGATCGTCAAGATTTCAGTTCTGTTGGCAAACCAAGACATTACCTAGAAATATAAACTATTTATCCAAAACCTATTTTCAAAACCGTTAATCAGTTATAAATTTTATGAAAATGTATATCAAGTAAATAAGGTTTTAAAAAACTGTATATATGAATAATGATACAAATCATTGACGTAAAAAGGAATAAGAAATAAAAAAAACAACATTTAAATTATTTCGAAATATTACAATTTAGATAAGGTTGAACAATTTAAGAGAATCATTTCCACGTGGATTGTTTTCATTACGCACGTCATTACTGAAATTGTTGAAAAATATGTTTTATTATTGGATATATAGTGATAAACGACCTGTTTGCGTATATATGAAGGCAGTTAAGAAATGTCGCGCCGCCGACTTACTTCCGGCTTTGTAATCGGCGACGAGCGACAAAGACAGAGAAGAGGATAAGGTATCAGGCAACGGCCTCGTGGGTCTTGTTTATGCGTTATTGGCCTAGCAACAGCTGTGGGGCAAAAGGAAACTTGGAATACTTTTCAAATTACTCTTTTCATTTGAACACTTACTTCCAAGAACCGTAATAATAAAACAATCAACGATTAAGAATACCAACCGATTTGTAAACTATGTTCTTGCACTATCATCAGCTAATCACTTCTTCAAGTGAACTCAATCTTAAATTTTCTACAACTTTTCACAACTTTTTTTATCTAATTATTTATCATCTTTTTATCTAAACATATTTAAAACAAAAAAAGGTTTAAACACCCTTTGCGAAAACCCCCCAGAAAACGTTAGAACTCTTGAAGACGAATTTGGAATCGCTGATTATGAATTCGGATCTGCTTTTCAAAAATTCAAAATGGCGGATCCAATATGGCGGTCGAAAATTTATAAACTGGTGAATTTAGTATCTGTCCGCCATTTTGATTTTTTGAAACAGCATCGGTTTTGAATTTAATGAAACTTGGTATGTTTATTTCATCGAATTTCCTAATTCTACAAATTTCACCAATTTTTATTGCCAAAACAAAAACATCATTTCACTTTATACGACAGTCAGTCGAAACTCGTGGCCTCCTCTCTCATGGCTAACAAATTGTGTCAGCTTTATTTGGTATTAAGAAATCATGTAACAACTGATTATACAGGCAAAGAGTGATTAATGAAAAAACGTAAATGTCTTCTTACATCGTAAAAGTGTGGAAATTAATGTTTCACAAAGAGGAATAGAAAAGAGAAATCGAATAGAATAGATACTAATTAAGTAAACAAGTCACACTTTAAAAAAAAACTGTTACTTTAATTTTAATGACAGTAATAATAATTCAATTAAATCGTAATGTCCACACTATCTAAAAAAATTAGGTAAAGAATTTTGTTTACTCAATGTTTTGTTTAATCAGTGAATAAAATCGAATAATTTCAAGACTAAAAACAAAAACATATACTTTATATTAAAAAACAAATTAAAATAAACTTAATACACTAATGTCTCGGCTAAAGTTCAACTCATTGCTATTTGTTTTTCATAATAGTCTTTATCTCTCGTTTATTTGAAAAATAATTCTTTGGGGCGTCTATGGGATTTCTGATCTCAATTGCGCAGTTATTGGAAATATTTGTTTTTATCGTAAAATCATTTAGTTATCATTATCTTTTACTGGTATTTTTAAAATAATTATTGTCAACAACATAATAAAAATATTAATAACAACAACAACCATTATTATTATTATTATTATTACAATTCTAATACCAATAATAATAAAAAGTTGCATTAATCAATTTCAACAAAATTGCAAAAAATAAAAAATAATATAAATCGAAATTTATGGAAATGTTTATAAACACTTTCGATTCAAAATAAACATTTGAATGTCTGACGTAAAAGAATTTTAATAAAATACAACAAAATACGCAACACAATCAAAGATCCGCCAATTTTTTAATATTAATGCTTTCTAAGATTAGATAAAAAATGAATATTAAATAAAGGAATTTCGATAAATGTCTCTTTGAATCATATTGTAAGTAAACTCTCCCTTGGAAAATGAACGGCAAGCCGACTCTATGGCATCAACGATGCGTGTTAGGCCGTCGACCTCGTGGAACATTTACCCGAGAAGGAGAAGCCGCCGCCGTCTTACTGCGTGATTGTTCGTTTATATTTAGTTAAAGTTTAACTTGCTTATCTATTCTGGCCCTCTTCTTTTTATCTAACAGAAAATATATGAATGTATTTTAGGCGTCATCGTATCAAAACAAGGATATCATGTTTCAAAAAGTAAACATTGGCTCAGCGTGTGCTAAAAACGTTTTATAAACGCCTTTTCCGTTAAAACCTTTTTAAAAAAATTTTCTTCCGTCTCCCTTTTATTTCACTTCTCATCCCCTTTTACATTATGTCCAGTCTAAATAATACCCATTTATTGTTTTATTATCGCAATAAAAATAACTTCCACTTTAAAAATAACTTTCGTTTGCTCCAATTTAAAATATTTTAGAAATTCAGTATTAAAATCCAAATAAATACAAAATTAAAATGAGAAAACGATAAATAAGAAAGAACATTAAAAAGTAATTACAAAAAAATATATTGAAAAGATTTAAAAATAAACTAATTAAGGACACCTTTAAAAGTTTGTAAACAAAGTTTTGTAACAATCATTAGAAGCGTTAAAATAGAAGATTCTACTTCTCGAGAGAAAACACTGATAATCTTAAAATACAGGTGCATTATTTTAGCCAGACACGGTACTACTATTGTTTTGCTTTACAACCCATTCATTCCTTCGGATAATATTGCGCCACCCGGTATACAGTGGCATTCCAATGTCTATTCTAATTTTAGTCTTGTGCATCTCATGCCTCTCACTCATTCATTAATTACAAACGTAATTGTGATTCACTTCATGCATGATTTAGTGTTGAGAAAAAGCAGAAAAATACTATTTTAAAAAAATTGGTGCAACTAATTATAAATGGCATATTTTTCGGAATGTTTCTCAAATTAATGTAACATTCTCTTGTAATTATAGAGCGAGACTTGAGCACAAAAATAATCCTTCAAGTCTCGACTGGTTATTAAAAATAGTCTAGAGAAATCATCTCGTATTATAAACAAAATAAACCAAGAATGGCGGTGTGTTCCATGACTGGCGCGCGAGGAATGTCGACCTCACCCTATAAAGTTTGAAACTCCTCGATAAAATCGAAGTGGGAGAGAAAATAACACATCATTTACAAGAAAATTCAGTATTTTTAATTAAAAAATAATAAAATAACTTTAATTAGCAGATAATTATGTTTATTAAGCATTTTTTTCATTGGAATGCGATAGTTTAAAAAAATCAAGCATCGCCACATGGCACGGAAATATCGAGTTATGAAAATTCCGCCCATCTCGCATCGTTCAATTCACAAATAATCTTTAAATCGACATTCTCACTGCACTTTTGTTTATAAACAACCACTTTCTTAGGAATTTAGGGCAAATAAAATTTTATTGGCACTTTTCCTTACCTTGAATAACTTCTTTAACCTCTTATACTGGCGATGTAATCGCGACATATACTGTTTGTTGGAATCCAGTTTGAATGTTTAAAGCCACTATTTGTAGATAAAAACAGAACTTGCAAACGAATTAACTTAAAAATCACGACGCCGAGAACAACATGTAACTTCAAAGATGGTCCGTTCGCTTACTGACTGAACAGAATCAAACAGACGCACCAACAATGTATCCTAACCCGCGCTTTATCCCCACCATTTGGACCTGAGCAGTAGACTTCCCCCTCTTTTACAACCCAGCATATTCCCATCAAAGTTCTACATTCATAATATATATTATCTGTCCTTGTCTATAAGTAAAATGTAAACAACTTTAGAGTTGCGACATTTTTACCGTCTTTAATGTACTGCATCAATTCAAATTTACCAACAAAATTGGATAATCAAATGTCACATTTTAATATTGGTTATAAAAAAAAGGGCGCCAAATATGTTTGATCTTTGATCTTTTAGAACTAAGGACCGCATTATTATTAAGCACTTACGAAATAAGTAATTCTTCAATAATTTATTAACAGAATGAATGGATAATTTTGTTATTCCTAGAATTGGATCACCATTTGGCATTTATTTTTCCTTTTATCGGTCAAGAGGGGTGGAATGTCGAACTGACGTTTTATTAAATGCGCATGCGCTTTCTCCTACTGCAGAAGGAGAAAATACGACTGTCGGGGAATTACTACCTCTGATACAAAAAGGGGAAATACTCAACTCAAGAAATAAGAATGAATAACACACCAGGAATCCTAGTGTGTAATTGTTTATTAACACATTCCTGGATTATTCTATTGATAACACAATGACTGAAAACAAGGTTCAAAAATATATCTGCTTTAATTTCTACTGATAATATTTTTTTAACACTTTTGTCAAAATTAAATAATAAAAATTAAATAAAACTAGTAATTAAGTTAAACAATTAGTAAAAATATACTTTAGTAAATTAGCAAATATTAAATTCAAATACTTTAAATTTATAACTAATAAAAATAATTAAAAATCGAAAAATAATAAAATAATTGTTGTTAAAACGAAGAATATTATTTTTATTCGTTCTTTTTTAAATTTAAATTTATTCTAAAATATTGCCTCACAAATCAAACATTAAATTGTCAATATAATGATAAGAATTAAAAAAATTACAATTTTTATTTACTTTTACAAAAGTAAAGTAGCTTATTACAACTTACTTAATACACCTTTTATTTATCAATGAAAAAAATGTTTCTATATTACAATAATATTATAAAAATATAAGGATATTTATTTTTGACAATTTAACGAAAATATTGCATTCGAAATTAAAAATGAGAAATAAATTTTACTATTTTTTAAAAATAATACTGATATTTTTATTAGTAATTAAGTTACGAACATGTTTTTTAATACTTAACGAATTTTTTACCGATTATTAATTTTATTTATTATTTAAAATAGCTAATAATATTAGTAAATATTGTCAATTTTAAAGAATATATGTACTAACAGTACAAATAAAACTTATCATTAGTTAAAATAAATTAATGATGGGAGAAAAACGGAAATTAAATTTTATTATCAGTAGAAAGTAACTAAAAACTTAATAAAAAGAGATTCATTAATATATCAATCAAATTGACATAAAATTCGAAAGTATATTTACCTATAATAATAATAATACATGAAGTACACGTCAATCATTATTTAAATTTGTAAATATTACTTTTAATTAAAAAAATGAGTTGACTAACATATTTTTAAGCTTAAAACTACTTTTTTATTCAAACAAAAATATAATTAAAATTAATTTCAAACAATTTTAAAACATCTAGTTGTACAATTTTCAGAAAAATAGGCTCAAAAATAGGCTAAGCTAAAATTTTCCATCTAATAATAATAATTTAGCATTTTGTGATTTTTCTTGAGCCAAAATTGCATTTTTTAAAAATAATTTGTTTTTTTTATTGTTAAAAATTTATTCAATAAATAAAATTTGTATTGCTTATATTTTTTAACAACAAACTTTGCACAATAAAAATTATTACGATTGCCGAGAATATTTCGAGTAGGAAAATAAGATATTGTATATTAGAAAACCGATTTTCGATCAACTTACTTTTTCCTGAAAATTGTACAACTAGATATTTTAAAATTGTTTGAAATTAATTTTTATTATATTTTCTTTTTTGTTAAAAAGCATTTTTCAGTTTAAGGATGTGTTATAGACCCCTTTCAAAATAAAAAAAAAACTTGTTCATATTGCAAAAGGTTTTTAAAAATCCGGATATCGAATGTAACAAATTCTTTGTTAAAATGATTTATTTAATTTAAAATTATATTATTTAGAATAAATCAACATTTTTAACTCAACACAAATAAATTCTTTTCATGAAAAAAACATATTTTTCCTCATAAATTTTCTTTCTATTTCAAAAGTTTGTATTTCAATAAGAAAAACATTTCTGAGTGAATTATTCCGCCATAGCATTAACTGAAAATCTTCCCTAATTCTTCAAAATTCCTAGAATATTTTAAAAATATACATTCTTATTCAGAATAATTCATTAATTTGAAACAACAAAGTTCCTTTCAGAAATTTTCAATTCCATAAAAAAAAATTTGTCGATTGTGTTTGAGTGGGAAAAATGTTTTTTCTCAGTGGATTCTAAAAAAAGAGACACCCGCATCATTAACTGAAAGTCTCTGAGTTCCCAAATTCTTAAAAATTCTGAGAACCGAAGAAGGAATGTTTGTCGATTCATCCCAAAGGCCATTATGACCTGAGTTTCCCAAGACCCATCGAAAATGTATACAACAAGATTGTAAAATTTTCCCAAGAACAGGTCCATATCGATCAAATATTTACATTAGTAATAAAGTTTCTGCCACGAGGAACAAACATTTCTACTTTATTATAAAAATAGAAATTCGTAAAAAACAATTTTTCCTGCAACTCACAAATATATAATCTCGTTAGACGTAAATAATTTGTATCTTGTTTACGTCCAGAAAACAAAGTCCATTTCAAGATCCGTTGTGTTGTCGCAATAAGTGCTAAAAGCTTATTATACTTTAACAGTGGAAGGTTCCCATCCTACATAATGGAATTTCTTTTTAATAATCGTCACTGCTATCTCATTAGAGATATTATCCTTGAAAGAGAATAGATTTTGAAAAACACGGTACATTTAATGAACAAAATTGTGAGCAATGCCCGGCAGGATATTAGAGATGGGATATAATAGAAGTTAGTGTCATAAACAACATCGTAAATACACCACTTATAATATTGTTAAAATTATACAACAGCATTCTTTCTAAAGAGTTACATTGAATTTAAATACCTGAGAATTAAGAGGTGCATACCATTCAATGGTTAACGGAATATAAGTTAAATATTTTATTGTATTCGTCAAACAGCTGCACGCAACATGTTAATTAGTGACGCAGGTTGAAAAATTCCAAGGTGAGAAAGAATATATTTTAAGGGCTGTAAATATCACGGACCATTTTATTCCTTTATAGTGGGAGCAGTTACCCACCAAAAGTCATAATTTTA
Source organism: Ganaspis brasiliensis (assembly GCA_037103525.1). Lineage (NCBI taxonomy): Eukaryota > Metazoa > Arthropoda > Insecta > Hymenoptera > Figitidae > Ganaspis > Ganaspis brasiliensis. Next base: position 136,769 of record JAZKLR010000256.1, on the reverse strand, counting down.
AACCTCAGTAAACATTTCTGTTATTCAAAAATTAGAAAACTACCGCCCAAAATTATGGGACCACTTACAAAAATGGGATTAAAAACACGACTGTCTTAAAATGTTGATAACTCTTAGTAAAATCAAATTTATCATAGACCATTGGAAAGCTTATAAAATTTGCCGTTAATTGGTTCTATTCTAAAGCATTTTTGATTAATAGAAACGGAAATTTAATAAAATAAAAACAGGTGAATTTTCATTGTTCAAGTTTGGTGGGCTGCATTTTCTAGAAAAGTAATTGGAAAATTTTGAAATTAAGCTAAATAAAACCTTGGACTTTTAACTTTAAAATAAGCCATAGAACATAGAAATATCTTGACTGGTTCAAAAGTTATAAGTAAATGTGTATAATACAAGAAAACGCAAAAATTCCGTTGTTCCCTCTCTTCTCAGCCTATTTGGATCTCCCTTGCTATTAATCAAAAAAGCTTTAAGATTAAACCAATTAACGGCAAATTTTATAAGCTTTCCAATGGTCTATGATAAATTTTATTTCGCTAATATCTGACAGAGTAATCAACATTTTAAGGTCATGTTTTTAATCCTATTTTTGTAAGTGGTCCCACAATTTCGGCCGGTAGTGTATATCCTTCAATAAATATTCTGAAACTTAATGTTAGTAGAACTGATGTTCTTTAAATCATGAACGCAATCAGTAGAATTTTATTACTTTTTAAATTATTTTTCCCGTAATATTTTTATTTATCAATCTATTACGAAAATATCTACTCAACCAAAAATTGTTTTGTTTTGTAAACTATCGTAATTCCATAATTACTTCCAGTTAAAATTCACTACTTAATAAAAGTCGTAAAATATCACTGTCTAATAACGTGAAATCATTAAAAATCAACTCAAATATTTTTTTACTGACGTAGAGGACATGCCAAACAGCATTTAAATAATTTATAATTCATTTAATCTAGCCTTCAAATTTCTCAAAAATTTATAATCATTATTATTCTGCTTAGACTAGCTGTATATTGACTGTAGAATATAAATAACAAACTCATACCCCTTTTTTTCAATTTACTTTTCTGGTTCCAGAATTTATTCACTTACGTAAGATTTGTGTACGTAACGGAGTACGTAACATCAATTTTCAATCGCACTTGAATGTACACGACCAAAACAAGTACACGTGCCTGGTTAATTTCCATTTAGAAAAACATATATTTTTAAATATAGATATAAAAATATTCTAAGTTTTTTGAATTATTTTCACTCTTAATTTATAAAATTCTTGGTGTTATTTCGGCTCTTGGATCTTAACGTCAAAATAACACACCATTTTTTTTCAATCATACCTTTAAAATTGTCGTAAATTAATTAAAAATATTCATAACCAATTTCAGAATAGAAGTTTTTCATTCGAGAGTTACGTATTTATAGAAACATTTTTTGAAAATCGGAATATCGATAACTTGGATTCATAGAGAATTTTATGTATTAAATAATACCTAATTATAATAATGATAATTATATTATATGAAAATAAAGTATATTGGTATTTTTAAGCACTGTTTGAAGAAACTAAAAAGAAACAAAGTTTGAATAAGACAGTAATAATTCAAGAATTTTTACAGTTTAATGCGCAATATTTACTTTTCAAGCAAATACGAGAGTAGTAATTATGAAATACTCACATATTATGTAATTATTTTGAATCAAGAGTCAGCGAAATGTCGATGGTAGGATAATAAACAAATAATAATAGTTTAATGAGAAAACCGGCACAAGAAAGGATAACTCTATACTGACGAATTATCAGTGTTTGTCAATCATTATAAGGATCCTATGAAATATTTGTGTCATTGTTATTACGTCTTTACTACAACTTAAAACTTTGGGTAATAATTTTAGCCGACGTAATGCACAAGTTTAGCGTCACTATGACGAGTTTCACGTCAACATAACTCGTGACGAGCTTTACTCAAGCGGTATTTCAGACAAAAAGTGGGGATTTGAATGACGTCTCAGTATACAAGTTGCGCATACTTATTTTGTACATTTATAATTTGGCAGGAGGTAAAAAGTTTTTAAAAAAGTTACGACAAACTGAGTAACATATATAATTTTATTTTAAATGAAATGACACTTTCAGAGAACAAGATTATTAATATTCTTTATGTACATATTGTTTTAGGTTTTAAAAATCTGCTGAATTTATTAAGTACATCTTTCAAAATTCAAAGAAATATTAAATAGAAATGAATAAATGAAACGAAAAATAAAAATGTGAACATCACTGTGGAAAAAAAAGTCTGTGACACTTATATTTTTTTAGGAATGATGAGAATCTTGAAACATAAACACAGGTAAAAGCAGGTGTTATTGTAGCACCAGATGCATAAAAGGTGATTCTGCAAAAGCGTTTAAAGCAGAGTATATGGTGTTAAAATAACACCTCCTTTTTCCTGTGAAAGTATTCAAGTCCTTATTTCATTTTGTAAAAGATGGTAAAATTTAGAGAAAAAATATAATTTTAATCAATCGATTTAGAATTGATATTAACAAATTTTGAAAGATCAATCTTAAATTTTTATTATGAAAAGAACGATATTTGGGTTTTAAAATTTACCAAGTTTTAAAGAGATTATTATTAAAGGGAAAATCCTTGTTTGTATCTTTTGCGTTAATAATAGCATATCACCTTAAATAGCAATGTATTGACAATCATTTCATAATCAGCTAATGGTGTGTATAAGTCAATGGGAAAGAAAGTCAGTTCTCAAACCGTCAAGTCTGGGAACCAGGCCAAGAGCACTGGATGACCGTCTGCGACATAAATCTTTGCCTAACGTATGTAACTGTTTACATATATGTTCATATATGTATTCCCGAACATTCATGCTGGTAATTGGTACGTATAGTACTGCGAACATTGCAAACTACGTCTCTACATTTCGTACGAAGAAACACAATTTGCCATTTTTTAAATTCCTTCGTTCTGTATATTATGTACAAAATTCAACAGGAAAAAAAGTACAACTGTATTAGAGAATGTTTTTGCCATACTAGATAAATATTTAGTCAAAAATGAACGAATAATAGTGGCAATATCCTTAGATTGACGATATAAAATTTTCGTGAAATTTTTCTTTAAAGCAACATAACCTCAAAAAGTGCCAGCTTAATATAAACCAGAATAATTATCTAGAATGGATAAACTCCGATACGCTATCTGGTGGTATGAATTTGAACTATAAGAAGTAGGTAGAAAAAGTAAACAAACACGTAAAAATTCTGGAAAAGGTGAAAAAAGTGTAATTTTCTAAATTTATTTAAAAAAAACTACATTATAATTTTGAATACGGATAGATGAAGACAATAAAAAAGAACAATTAAAAAAAATTTCGACAATTAACATCTTTTACTCAGTATATAGGGATATAATAGCTGACCTGTCAAGAATCCTAACCTATAAATTCAGAAAATGGACAATTTTATAGTATGAAACATGCTAATTAATAAATAAATTGAATTGTTTTAAAGATTACAAGTTTTTAATGCAAAATTATTAAATGTTTAAACAACTTTTTTCAACGTGTTTCAATATGGCGGACTAAATTCTCAAAAATAACTCAATTTTTACCAAACTTGATCTTTAGATGTTTTTTGGAACGTAGAATGTAAATATAATATTCAAATTGAGAAATTCTATATGGTGAATCCAATATGGCGGAATAAATTCTCCAAAAATTCTCGATTTTTGCCAAACTTGGTGTTAAGATGTTTTGTAGGTCGTAGAATGTAAATACAATATTCAAATTTAAATATCCAATATGGCGAATTAAAATACAAGGATTTAGCAACCTCTAACAGTTTTTGACGCTGAGTTCGCCATATAGAATTCGATATTTTTAACTGCAAACCTGTACCTTATGTTTGCATTCTACGACCTAAAAATTGTAAAATACCAAGTTTGGACAAAATCCAAACAGTTTTTGAATGCTAATTCTGTCATATTAAATACACAATATTCAATTTTAAATTTAAATATTATCTTTACAATCTAGGACCCAAAAATCGTCTAAATTTCCAGTTTGGTAAAAATTGAGTATCAGTTTGGGAATTTAAGCAGCCATATTAGATCCGCCATATTGAATTTTTAAATTTGAATATTATATTTACATTATACGACTTACAAAACATCTAAACACCAAATTTCGTAATAATTGAGAATTTTTCCAGAATTTAATCCGCTATATTAAATTCGCCATATTGAATCTCATATGGCTGTTTAAATTCCCAAACTGGTACTCAATTTTTACCAAACTGGGAATATAGACGATTTTTGGGTCTTAGAGAGTAAAGATAATATTAAAATTTAAAATTGAATATTGTGTATTTAATATGGCGGAATAAGCATTCAAAAACTGTTCGGATTTTGTCCAGACTTGGTATTTTACTATTTTTAGGTCTTAGAATGCAAACATAAGATACAGGTTTACAGTTAAAAATATCGAATTCTATATGGCGAACTGATCATCAAAAACTGTTAAAGGCTCGGTTAGAGGTTGCTAAATCCTTGTATTTAATCCGCCATATTGGATTCGCCATATTGGATTTTTAAATTTGAATATTGTATTTACATTCTACAACCTACAAAACATCTTATCACCAAGTTTGGGCAAAATTCGAAAATTTTTTGAGAATTTATTCCGCCATATTAGATTCACCATATAGAATTTCTCAATTTGAATATTACATTTACATTCTACGTTCCAAAAAACATCTAAAGATCAAGTTTGGTAAAAATTGAGTATTTCTTGATAATTTAGTCCGCCATATTGGTTTCACCATTTTGAAAATTAAAGTTTCAATCATATTGTAATGTAACGATTCATCTGTAGTGTGTCATCACACAATTTACACGATTTTTATAAGTTTAATGTTTACATAGATCTTGTCGCAAATTTTCAACAATTTAAAGTATATGATAGTAAAATTTAAATGCTATTTTTCAACGTGATTTAAAAAAAGGAGTCAAGCAAATGTGACGTATGAAAAATATGTGACAAGCGGGAGAGGTGAAAAAAGTAGAAAAAAGTGTGACGTAATTTATCAACTGCCCCAAAAGAGATGTGTAAGTTGTTTTGAATATTATAATTATATTCACAATTTTGCTCGTTCGTGTCGTAAGATTTTTTTCCTTGAAGAAAAACAAACAACAAACGTGGCCTACTATGTTTTCATGAAAATTTCTTTTTTTACGCAGCATTTGAAAAGTGCAATGAACTGCTGGCAGATGCGTTAAGGTGGCTTTTGACCAGCACCTGCTCAATCCTGTGCCGGCTGCAAAGTTTTTGCTGCACACGCTATCATTAAAGCAGTAATACTTTCATCTCATCCTTTTCACCTTTTTTTTAGTGCTCAGTTATAATTCTTATGCAGGTTGTGTTTTTCTAAATGGTCCGTCGGAATCTTCGTTTTACAGGAAACTAATCTAAATTTTTTACTAGATCTTTTGTACGGGAATAATCCTTTGTATAGAAGGCTCATGAGAATGGTATAAACTCCAGTCTAGATGCGTGAACGATGAGATTTTAGAATGAAATAAAAAGACGAAACGTGAAACCTAATATAACCAAGCCTAATGGCTCACAAAAGTATATTACGCATAAAATTTTCGTCCCATATAATCCTGTTTTCTTTGGTTTCCTGAGTGATCTTTTACTGTCAAGGCGCAGCAGTATTATTCGAGTGAAACGCATTTTATCTGTTTACATAATGTCTACAGTCGACATTATCAAAATTTTCAAGTTGCAATCCGTTATAAAGACAATGTTCCACAATATAAGTTAACGGTCCGAATTTTTCAATTTACATACGGAAAGAAAGATAATGTCTTCATGAAAAATATTTTCTCTATTATAAAAAAAAAATGCAGGCATTACTCCATATATTTCTTAAAATTGCTTTAATTTCTAGGACAAAGTTTTGTGAGAGATTGCCTTGAGAGACCTAGTACCTAATGAGTGCACTATTACGATGCACAAACAAACTTTCCAAATAAATGGCTTTTCTAGAGATGTTATTATCACAGCATTTGATTCAGATAAATAATAAAACGGCGACGCAATAAAAGCGCGCAGTCTCCGCTTCGTCTACTTTTATCCCGTATTTAAATCTAGTTAATTCATTCAGATCTAGAATGGCGATTCTAGATTCTTGAATATTTAGATGCAAACTTTCACCGGCCTAAAGTCAGTGTACTTTCGTCCTCGTTTACAGTGTTGCAATTGTCTGAAGTCTCTAAGTATGATTCACAAGCACTTGGGATGAATGTATTCATTGCATATTCACAGATTTCAGGAGGTATTATTTTCCTATTTTACGACGATCTGTATTTGCAATGAATGAAGATCTTTCACCCATTAAAAAGTGCCAGAATGTTTTGCGAGGCGTTGTATAATTTTTCTCTGTTATTAAACTTTCATTTTCCTAGCATATAGAGTGAATATGAAGAAACTATATAGCCACAGCGATTTGCGATGTTTCGGATACACATTATTCTTAACCCCTTGGATCCTCAACATTAAAGACGAGAGCACGCGACCACCAGACGGCAGGTGTTATTACACCCAGCAGATGTTGCTGGGACCCGCCAACCAAACCTTCTTTCTCCTGTCTTCCTTTAATTTGCTTTTTTTTTCTGCCAAGAGTCTACTGCTCCCTTCTGCCTTTCTTTTTCTCTTGCGTACAAACACTCTAAAAAATTCCCACGTCTTTTTAGCACAAATGGCGCAGAAAACAGTTTCAACAATGAATTTTTATTGTGATAGAATGAAATGTTAATGTAAAATCGAAGATAATGGTATTAGTTCTGGAAAATTTATACGGAAGGAAAGAATTTGCCTAATGTACATATAATTGACATAATTTTTGAATGGTAAAATTGTATTTAATGGACAATGATATCGTTTATGATTGCGTCAATAACAATAATACTGATGGTTAATGGTACTGTGGTATATGTTACAAGGTACACTGTTAGAAAAATCTATATGATGCTTCACTAACTTGTATGTAGGTATCAAATTTTTCTACAATTCGTGCTATTGAATTTTCAATAACTCGGTATTGAAATTTCAACAACATGTTCTTGAACATTTAATACAATGTTATTGAAAATTCAGATACTTGAAGACAATACAAAATTTCAGGATATGTTTCTCTCATTAAAAACATTAAATTTAAGACACATGACAATAAAATTTATAGCTTTATGCATGTAAACAATTATTTATATTAATTATCACATGAATTTTATATTTTAATCTTTTAGTTAAGTGTAATTGTCAAAAATAAAACACTTTTCACTTGCAAAAAACTACTCACAATTAAAAATCATGTTATTGGCAAGATACTAATTTTATTGTTGCACTGTTAAAAATTTGGGGAGTTAACGGTTGCTGGAGTTGGGAGTTGAGATTTTAGAGTTAAAAATTGACTCCCCAAGGTGAGTGAGTCTCATAGGCTCCATGTTTAAGAAGAGTGGGGACTGAAGGATTAAGCGTTAACTCTCTTTACTTCAACTCTTCAAGGAGTGCGACTTTTATAGAGTCCCGTAGGGAGTTAAATTTCAACTCCTTTTTTTAACAGTGTGGTAATTAATTTACTAATTTATTTTATGTACTACATTTTGTTTTAATTTAGAATAAGAACACTTTTCACAACACTTAATAAACATATGGTACACGCGCAGCTATTTTGAAAACAGTTTTTTTATTTTCAATAACATGTTATTGAATTTTTATTCAAACCTTGTTGGATTAAAGTTCAATAACACATGTAATTGAAAACTTATTGAATTTTCAAATCTTTTTCAACAGTTTACCAAGTATAAAATAATAAATATGTCATCATTTGCACTTTATATATTAAACTTTGAGAATGATAAAAAAATGCCAAGGTATTTTTAATATTGCATTTTTGACATTTTAATACGCATCATTTGTATCAGGTGAAGAAAAAGTATTTATTTATCTCTTACTTTAAGTAAAGTTTACAATTTGCATTTTATGCTGATTCCACAATAGATTGCCTAGAAGCAACAAACGTAGACATAAAATAGCAGACATAACATAGAAATGACCTTCTTGAAGTTACACACACACACAGTTGCTGACAATATTCTTTGAGGTCGCACGTGGAAAAGGGATCTAACTCACAGTTTATCAAATTTTAATTAAATAATAGAAAAATGGATTGAAATGCTTGCATCATTTTGCTTAACTAATACTATTTTCAGATAAAAAACCTTTAGGCCAATACAATATTAAACATTATATATATTTTTTGAGGGACAAAGTACCACAAAACAAACTCGATATATCACAATATGTCATCAATTATTATATTCAAAATCCTCTTTCAAGTAAACAAAAAATGTGACAAAAATTCTATATAAAATTAAGATTTGGATACTCATAATTTTTAAAAATGGCATGTTTTCAAAATTTCAACTCTTCGAATATTAATTTTAAAAAATTTTCGAAATAAATAAAGCAACATATTGCAAGTATCATGTGGAAAATAGATCAAACTGTTTAATAAATGTACTTTGTAACCTGCAATTCTAATTAAGTATAAAAAAAACGTACACAGTTAAAGTTTTGTAGAAATAAATTTTTTGTAGAAAACAGTGCTTGTTAAATTGTTTGTGTTAAAATTTAACATTTTTCTTGAGTTGATTTTACACATCAAATGTCATTTGATTCTTGAACATGACCTCAAATTTTTTAGTAGTAACAAAAAAAATTCATTAAAACTATATTTTAAAAAGTAAAAAATTATGCATCGAGGAAGAGAGATCTAAGTAAAATGTCAGTCTTCCACAACAAGATATGTTTTCACTGGTTTTTAAACATGAAGCAACAAAAATATTAGAAAAATTAATATATAGTGTGTTTTTTCCTAATTTTAAAACGATAAATTTAAACGATATTTTACAAACTAGAAAATTATGAATTATGGAAGAGAGATCTAAGTAAAATGTCAGTTAGATCCTTCTTCCAAATGTTTGAACTGGTTTTTAATCTTGAAGCAATATACACTTTTTACCTAATTTTAAAATGTTTTAATTTTAAAAACATTTGTTTAAAATAAAGTAATTTTATTTTTCTGTTTTTCTCAAAATTAAAATTTTACTATGGTTAGATCTCTCTTCCACGCGCGACTTGAATTCTCATCAACTGCTGCGTGCGCAATTTTAAGAATATCATTTCTATGTTATGTCTATGGTTGGTTCTATAATGCAACTTATTGTGGAATCAGTATTAAATTATATTTACCAGCAAAAATGTAAAAAATCATAAATGATATGAAACAGAAATATATTTCATTACCGAAGTTTTGGTTATGATTATGGGATTATGCCGGCCATGTTTAAATAAAAAACGCACTTCATTTATTTGTAATGTAATAAATTTTTAAGCACTTTCTTGAGTACGAATTATTTTTCACAATCCGATTGTTACTTATGTGTTTAAAATTGCTGCGTAAATAAGCCATTATGAACATTTTTTCCGTCATTCTTTCACTATGACAAGAAATAACAAAATATTTTTATCATTAATAATAATTCAAATTGCATTGGAATTATTCCAATTGGTACTGACCCTCGATGAAACACAATACTGTATTATATTTTTAACAAGAAAATTAGAAAAAAAACACCAGGTTAGTTTCTGCGCATCATTTTTCCACTGACTATCGATGCGCGTAGACTAACCTCAGGTCTTATAACGACCATGTCAGCAAAATTTTTTATCCGCAACTTTTCTTTTAATTTATTTGTTAAAAATTAAAAACAATGTTGTGTTTCATCGAGTGTTGTCATCTTTAAACTACTTTTAAGCTTTTTTTCTTAAGAGGATACGTCCAGAATTTTCAAAGAATCGATTTTTTAACTGATTATTATTCTCTATAGGGGCCATTCAAATATTACGTAAGCATATTTTAAGATGTTTTTTTAGACATGTTTCTGTGCAAGTCGAATGTAAAAATTCCCCGAAGAACGAAAGTTAATTAATATCCTGAGTTAACTTATTAAAACGCATACATACATTTACAAATGTTATAAATAAACAAAAAGAAATGTGAAAAAACTTTTGTTGTTGAAAATTTTCGAAATTAAATAAAAATTTGTTCAGTGACTTAAAATTGCAATTAGATTGAAGCAAAACTCTGGAAGTTATCTTAATTAAAATATTTTTGTGTCTAACCGGGATAGCATCCGGTAGCGCTTAAATGTGTCTTTCTCGAAACTACTTTTTTTGTCACAATCACCGTGATAACTCAATTTTTTTAAAAATTTTTTTAGTTTTGTTTAGTTCTTAGTTTAGTTTTCAATATTTTTTAGAACCATGCGCCGTCGCGCCTCGCCGACGCCACTGCTAATTTACTACGTAAACTAGCGCGTCGCCGATAAACTATCGGCTTGTCGGCGTTTACCTGCGCTGTTTCGTAAAAGTTAAATTTTAGACTTTAATTACTTTTATGCGTCATAATTGTTTTTTTTTTTTAGAATTTAAAATTTAAAAGTAAGCATTTAACAATTTATGTTCTACATTTTAAAAATTAACCTAAGCTTCAATTTTATTATTTAAATTTAATAATTATCATTAAAAAGAGTTTAGACGTTTTTAAACAGAAGTAATTAATTATTAAATATTGCTAATTTTTCATTAAGGAAATGTGTTTTTTTTTTTTACTTTATTTCTGTTTTTAAATACGTATACTTGTATGAATCGGCGCGTCAGAGCGTCGCCGGTTATTTTTTAGTTAAACGCCGCCGCCGTTAAAATTTGCCTCGGCGCAGGGTTCTAATAGGTTTTGATGTTTTTTTTTTAATTATACGAAATTGTTTTCACTATAGTCTGTCGATCCGGATTTTTGATAGTGATTAAAAAACTTTATTTTATAACACAAAATGCACACTTTTTTTACATTGCCGTAAACTGACAAATTTTTCAAATTTCAAAAATCCGTCTCAACAAATAATAACCTTTATTTTACAAGAATTTTTTACGTTTTGCAGATACATCAACATTTCAAGGAGGAATTATGGCGACTGTGGAGCAATTTTTTTATATCGTGCTGCGGGAAAACTTTTTTTGATGTATTAATTTTCGAAGAAAAAATGAAATAAATTTTTTTTATATAAATACCTACAATGTCTAAAAGTTATTTTCATAAAAGTGCCACTTATACTTTTACGCGCTTCCTCCACAAGAATTAAATGTAACATGAAATTATATTATTAACCGGTGCTAAATATAAAATAGACTAGTGTCTAACAGAAAATGAAATTTTATTTTAGACTTTTTTTTTAGAGTACTAAATGCTGAGCAACGACAGACAGGTACAATGATGAGCTGAACAAGGCAACCTTGTGCTACTCAGCAGAAAACTAGTTCAACAGAACCTCGAAACTCGATTCTAACTTATATTAGATATTCAGTGAATCAAAGTTATCCGAATATGCACACAACTTCCGTTTTCATCAAGGAAATATCTTCAAAAAGAGTTAAGATGAAATTGCGAAATTTCATAGTTTAACTGAATTAGAGAAAAGTAAATATAAGCACCAATTGATTTTCACAAGTACTGTCTATTTTATTGTAAAATAAGTCCCAAAGTCATCATAATTTTGTTGTTGTTTTTGTTTTTAGTAAAAATACCACATTATAAGAAATGGCTACTGATAACAGACTAAAATTATCAGTAACATTTACCGATATAACCAAGCTAAAATTATTACCAACCATTATTGATAATTTCAGTACTATTTTAATCTAATCAAAATTTGTAATTTCACGTATTTTCTGAGGTTCACTTGTTGCGATTTCAATCATGAAATTTAACTTTCAGTCGTTTTTCACTGCCAAACCAGTTTAACAACAAGTCATATTTTTAATTATTCCAATTCCTGTTCAATTTATCCGATTTCTAGTGAAATTTCACTGATTAAAATCATTAAAATTAATCACTATAAACAAAAACAAGTGAAATTCCACAAATCACGATTCCTTTTTTTTTGGCATTAATTTTATAAAATAAACTTTTTTCTTTCCTTGTTTAAAAGAATCTAACCTTTTATCATCATAATGTCAATATTCCTTATAATATTATCATTTTTCTTTAGATCGCACACAAATCCTTATTTGGAGAGTGATTTCCTGTTTGATTGCGGCGATGACGATGACGAATAGAATTCAGGCTCTAAATGTCACAAAAAATGAGCTACAACGAGAAAATGTGTAAACTTGCAATTATGTAAATGCAAGTTAGTGGCATACTTGCCTTAAACGAAAGTGTACACCTACGCTGACAGAGTCGAGGAGACGCAAAGGGAGTGCCTTACAGTGTGTTAACTACAAACAGCATTGTGCGTTGACAACTCAACACTTTAAAAGGCTCAACTATGCTGCTTACAATCTAAAAATAATACATTACGCTAAAAATAGAAAGAAAAAAGCAATAAAAGAAACATAAAAATAACTCTAAAAATAAGAATATAAAACGCGGCAAAATTACTTTCATAATCAGTGATCGCTGATTAAAAATAGAGTCTCTGTAGCATTGTATGCACGGTTTATAGTTTAGTGGGTGATATCTTAGAGAAACTGTCTAGACTTCGTGAACTCGATCCCTCGTTGGCTTCAAAATAAGCAAACGGTAAACGCGCAGAATATATCTGCAACAACTACACGACTCAGACATGTCTGTGTCTCGTCTTATTCAACACACAATCATTTTCTTTTCACTTTTTTAACAACAGTTACGTATCAAACATTATTTTTTATCTTTCATTATTCAATATATTTATACAATTCGTTCAAATTCTGGTGGTTGCGAAAATTTCCAAACTACTTCAGGCCCAGAAACTTTTAACTCTTACAATTTTTTTTATTTTTTTTTTATCTTACATCACAGATTTTTTTAATTATTCGAAATTTGTTGTTAAGTGAAAATTATAGATATTATATAAAAATTATATTATTTACTTATGTATATGATGTGCCGATAAATCATGTACATATTAAAGGATTATATTTAAAAAAACAAATCTAAAAGTCCTTTTGCATTTTCTAATTAGAAGCTTAGTTCTCGAGTTATTAAGGATTAAAGTTAAGTGAAAATGCTTGATGCCGAAAAAGACGCGTTTCGGCGTCAAGTATTTCCACTCAACTTTAATCCTTAATAACTCAAAAACTAAGCTGATAATTAAAAAACGCAAAAGGACTTTTCGATTTGTTATTTTATCTTTTGTACAAAACCATTTTGTAAAAAATTTCTCCTATAAAACATTTCTTCTTATTTTCCATTACTCAAAATATTTATATAATTCGTTCAAATTAATTTGGTTACGAAAATGAACTACTTTAGGCCCAGAAGTGTTTCACTCTTACAACCACGTTTTATAGTTTTTATCTTACATCATTTAACAGATTCTTCTAATTATTCGAAATTTTTTGTTACATAAAAATTATAGACATTATAAGAAAATTATATTATTTAGGTCTGTATATGGTGTACCGATAAATCATGTACATTTTAAAAGATTATATTAAAAAAAAAAACAAATCGAAAAGTCCTTTTCCATGTTTTAATCAGAAGCTCAGTTTTTGAGTTATTAAGGATTAAAGTTAAGTGAAAACGCCTGATGCCGAATAAATAAAAAGATACGTCTCGGCGCCCAGTATTTTCACTCAACTTTAATCCCTAATAATTCAAAAACTAAGCTTCTAATTAAAAAACGCAAAAGGACTTTTCGACTCATTTTTTTATTTTCTTCATGACCCTTTTAAGTGTATACAAATGACTTAGAAACTCCATTATAATACTTCAAATACCTTATAAGAACACCCTACAACCCAAAGTTCCTTTAATTCAAAAAGCTTTTAAACTCTCTCAGAAATTAAAAAAATTTTAAACTCTTTCGAAACTTTTCGTTCTGAAAATTTCGTGACCTTCTGCTCCGAAACTCTTGTATCCTTTTTCTCTAAAAGTTTTGCAACATTTTGCTTTTAAAGTTTAGCAACTTGGTGCTCCCCAAAACATTTAGTTCCGAGTTTTCAAAATGGTTTATTTAAAAACGTTTATTATTGAAAATTTAACCAGCCAAATGTCTGAAACATCATCAATTTGTTTTTAAACGATTGGAATAATTTTAGTCGTTGTTAAAAGAAGAATATTTAGTACCGCAGATCGTTAGAGAGTGACCTTTAGATATTTATAGAAAATTTAGTCACGAGTGTTTATTATGCGTTTCATCGTTATCTAATTCGGGTATTATATTATATTGATCAAAAGAGGATATATATGTATAAATAAAGATCGTTGGCAAATACAAAATTTACAAATATGTGCCCTGCATTAAGAATTTGCGAAGTGCTGTGGTTGGCCACGTGATGTTTACAGTATAGATTTCTTGCAACTATCTGCTTTCGAAATCTTAGTACTGCACAACATCATTGACCTGAATGAAATCAGTTCCGTGTAGACACATACCAAACTGACTCATATGCCATTATAAATGCACCAAAACAACTCGAATTAGCAAAAGACTTGTAATTCGACCTTCCAAGAAACATCAGTAATTCTATTTGGGCGATTATCGGAATATTCCCGAGAGGAGAAGTGCCTACCCCCACCACCGGGCACTACCGAGCATCCCAGCGCTCGGTCTGCCATTGTCTGCTAATGCGTTTTTCTATAACCTCATTAAAGACCATTAGGTCGGTAATGAGGTTTTACAAAAAATTTTTTTTTTTTAAATTTTGATATAAAATTACTTTTAGCGTTAGATTCGTAATCTGTGTTCCTTGACGATTACGAGCATATAAAATTTTTTTCAAAATTTCCAATTTTTAATGTTTTTTACTTTATAAACAAATAGTTTTCAGCCATAAAAAATTTGTTAATTTCCGTAATTTTTTAATATTTTTTTTAGGTATTTCAAATGTAAATACAGTAGGAACTCGGTTATCCGGATACATGCCTGCATCCATTAGTCCGGATAATCGAATCTCTACTGTATTTTATTTGTTGTACCACCTTTCGTGTCCGACCTTTCCATGTCAGTAAATGTCCACTTTTTTCCCTACTAATTTGAATTTTCCCTTCACACTTTTTCCAGGCTTAGGACTGGCAGCACGGTACTTCATTATGCTGGCGTGTTTAAAAAATTTGTTTTTTCGAAAAACACAAATGTTGAAATGTTTAAAATTATAACCTTTTACAAGGTCTGAAAATTAATTGTATCACAGACGTTTTCTAACCTTTTACAAGGTCTGAAAATTAATTGTATCACAGACGTTTTCTAATCTTTTACTAGGTCTGAAAATAACACATGTTTTATTGTTTAATTAGTATGTCTGTGCAAGTCAAGTCTTTGGTTGAAATGAGCGGCACGGTTTAAAATAGCTTTTTTAAAAGCGTTTCAAACGATTATAATTTCGATATTTGAATATCGCGCTCAATTTTTCTTAGTATGAATTTAGTACACGGTGGCGCTGATGTCGCTATTGCTCATGCGCTTTCAACAAGTTTTCCTCTGCCACTCTTTGCGTGACTTTCAAACCGGAAAGATGGCTACTGCAGGCAATATTTCTTTGAGGGAAACAACATCGAGAAAAGGTAAAACTCTTTTAATTTACAATGACTTTAAATTTTGTTTCCATAAAAATTTAATTGTATCTGGTGAGGAAAGATGGAAGTGTGTTAACATTGGATGTAAAGCATATTTGCGTATAAGTAGTTTACCGCGGTCCGTGTTTTTAGAAAAGTGTTCCCTATTTCATAATCATCCCCCTGTAGATAAATTAACTTTGCAAAAAGAATCCCTTGCTGCTGGTGTAAAACGTAAAGCCGTAGAAGATATTTGTGAAAGGCCGTCAAAAGTTGTTTATTCGTGTGTTACCCCAGAACATCGTGATTTAAAAATTAATGATATTCGTAATGTGAAACAGGTATTATATCGTGCGCGTATGAAAGAACAACCTGTGCTTCCTACAAATTTAATTGAAACTTCTGATACTTTAAATGATTCCCCTCCTAAAACTAAATTCGGTGAGAACTTTTTGCTTTTAAATGACCCAGTTTTAAACATTGTAATTTTTGGAATAAAAAAAAATTTAGAATTCCTTTCTAAGTCAGAAACCATTTACGTTGACGGTTCGTTTGATTATGCAACTTCTTTTTTTAAACAAATTTTTACCCTCCACGGTTATTTTAATGGTCATTATATCCCTCTGGCCTTTTGTTTACTTAAAAATAAATGTGAATCTACCTATAAGAATTGCTTTCAAGCACTGTGTTCTTTGTGTAGTGAAAACGGTTTTATTTTAAATCCCTCCGCAATAGTTGTAGATTTTGAAAAGGCAATACACAATGCAATAAATAACGTTTGGCCAAGTACAAAAATAATTGGTTGTAGATTCCATTTGTCCCAAGCATGGTTTCGGAAAATACAAGAATTGGGCCTTGTTACTGAATATAAAAATAAAGATTCCATTGTCGGAAAATGGTTGCGCGTTTGCTTTGGTTTGATGTTTCTGGATGCAGAAGAAGTCAAACATTGTTTTATGTATGACTTACTGCCCATTATCCCACTTGATGATAAAGTTATTAATTTTGCGATGTACCTTACTTTAAATTATATTAGCGATAAATCACTATTTTGTCCAAAATTGTGGGCAAAGAAAACCTCAGATTTAACGCGAACGACAAATGCGTGTGAGTCGTTTCACTCCCGATTCAATAAATCCTTTTATCATACTCACCCCTCAATTTTCAAAACAATTGATGTTTTACTGGAAGTTCAAATGGATACCCATTATAAATGTAATAGTATTAATATTCCTTATGCCTTTCAAAATTCCGATTCTAAACAAAAATATGACTTTGTTAAAAATAAAATTTTTGAATTTGATACGAAACAAATATCGCGCTTTGCATTTGTTAAATCCGTCTCTTCTTATTACCGAATACAATAAGTTTTTTTCACAAAATTTTTAGTCATCTTATTTTAAAGAGTTTTATAACAAAAACCGATACTACTACAATAGTTGCTCAGCCGCAGCAAACGCATTGGCTCAAATTCGTGATTTTTATTGAAACGAGCGAGATTGATTGAAACGCTTTTAAAGTCTGTGATACAATTAATTTTCAGACCTTGTAAAAGGTTAGAAAACGTCTGTGATACAATTAATTTTCAGACCTTGTAAAAGGTTAGAAAACGTCTGTGATACAATTAATTTTCAGACCTAGTAAAAGGTTAGAAAACGTCTGTGATACAATTAATTTTCAGACCTTGTAAAAGGTTAGAAAACGTCTGTGATACAATTAATTTTCAGACCTTGTAAAAGGTTAGAAAACGTCTGTGATACAATTAATTTTCAGACCTTGTAAAAGGTTATAATTTTAAACATTTCAACATTTGTGTTTTTCGAAAAAACAAATTTTTTAAACACGCCAGCATAATGAAGTACCGTGCTGCCAGTCCTAAGCCTGGAAAAAGTGTGAAGGGAAAATTCAAATTAGTAGGGAAAAAAGTGGACATTTACTGACATGGAAAGGTCGGACACGAAAGGTGGTACAACAAATAAAATACAGTAGAGATTCGATTATCCGGACTAATGGATGCAGGCATGTATCCGGATAACCGAGTTCCTACTGTATTTACATTTGAAATACCTAAAAAAAATATTAAAAAATTACGGAAATTAACAAATTTTTTATGGCTGAAAACTATTTGTTTATAAAGTAAAAAACATTAAAAATTGGAAATTTTGAAAAAAATTTTATATGCTCGTAATCGTCAAGGAACACAGATTACGAATCTAACGCTAAAAGTAATTTTATATCAAAATTTAAAAAAAAAAAAATTTTTGTAAAACCTCATTACCGACCTAATGGTCTTTAATGAGGTTATAGAAAAACGCATTAGCAGACAATGGCAGACCGAGCGCTGGGATGCTCGGTAGTGCCCGGTGGTGGGGGTAGGCACTTCTCCTCTCGGGAATATTCCGATATGTGCCCTTCTATTTAAGATACAATTTTTACAATTCGTCGAATTTAATCTCTATAAAGATTAAATTCAAAGAATTTTAGCAGCTGTTTAAAGTCTTCATCGACAATCAATAATTGAAATTGATTTATCGATTAAGATGATTAATGAAGATTCAGTATTACTGTGAATTTCAAAAATATTCTTCTTCTAAAAACTCTCTATTATTCTTTCTCAGTAATGGTAAAAATTTAAACAAACATTTCACAAGAAATTCTTCGTGCGAGCCAATTTTTTGTTATCTAATTCAGTAACTGACCGTGTAACAAATACATTATCATAACCCCGTTATAGAAAAATCGCGAGAATATGAATATTTAGCAAAATCTTTTTGAATATTCAAATTATTATTCTGAATTATAATTATTCGAATTTTAAATATTGTTCTTAAGTATTTTTTAGGATTGGAAAATTATATTGAGCAAAATGTGTTAATAAAAAATTAGCTATTGATGCTTTTTTTTATTAACTTAGGCGCATTGTTTTTTTTTTTAATTTACAAGGAAAAACTAATAATTTAGCAGATTTAAATAAAAAATACAAAATTGAATCGAAATGCATTAATAATTAGATCTTTTAAATTTAATTACTTTTAATTAACTAAATTTCTTTATAGTGCAAATTTTTGTTTCCGTGATTTAAACAATTGAAGGAGCCTCTTTGTATGAAAACGAATAAGTCGGGTTTATTCAAGAAATAACCATAATGTGGGAATAACTCTTTCACAACGTGATCAGCATAAAAATATAAATAATGATAAACTTCCGGTATGCAGTTTTACAGTTAATGTAACTAAAACTCCAAAGCAATGCAAGTTTCAGTTTACAAAGAGATGTGTAAGCGTTTAAGAATTCCAATTCCACACGTGTCGGGGAACGCGTGTGCAATGTCTGCTTTCACAAAAATTATCCAAACTTTGCTTTTAATTAAAATTCAAAACAAAAACAAACACCGTGTACATAAATATTTGTTCGAGGATATTGTAAATATTTGCATTTGTTATATTACAATAAGATTGTATAGGAAATATTTAAAGTAATTTCAAATTCAACAATCCTCAAAATATGCTTTCTTTTTGCAAGATCTAATTTCCTGAACTCCTCATAGAATTGATTTTGGTTTGTCAGAAAAGAAAAAAAAAAAACTTTTAATAACAAAAGAATTGAGTAATTGACTAATTCATCTAAAAAATTATTTACATTTTTTGATTCTATTAGAAATAACTTAAAAGTATAATATTATTTAAGTAGTACAAAATTATTATATTATTTCATTCCCCAAATTTCTAATCATTTAAATAATTACGAATTTGAAATTTGACTAAAATTGATCAAATTAAATCAGTTAAAATTTAACTAAATTAAAAATTGAATACGTTAAAATTGAAAAAAAAAACTGAAATTTGGATGATTGAATCTTTAATTGATTAAAATTTGCGAATAAATTCAACTCGAATAGTTAAACATTTGAATTGATTAATATTTAATAGATTAAAAGTTGGATCCACTGAAATTTGAATTTAATAAAATTTAAAAAGATTAAAATTTGAATGGATTAGAATTAAAAAAATAAAATAATAATATATAAGAAACGCAAATTTGGATTTATGAAATTTTCAATAGATTGGAATTTGGAAAAATAAAGATTTGAATGGATTAGAATTTCATTAAATTAAATTTGAAATTGATTGAGATTTAAATAAAAAAAAAACTTAATATTTAAATTTGGAAAAATAACAATTTTAAAGGATTTAAATTTGGATAATAGATTAAAATTAAAATGGATTAAAATTACATTAAATTATTTTTTTTAAATTGATCTCAGTTTAAATAAAATAAATTTGAAAAACTGGATTAAGAATTGTAAAACAATTGAAAAAAAATTCAATTTCAATAGACTGGATTTGGAAAAACTCCAGTTTGAATGAACTAAAATTGAAATTTACATAAAACTTAATATGTAAAATTCAAATTTGGATAAATCAAAACTAGAATAGATTGGAATTTGTACAAATTACAATTTAAATGGATTAGAATTTCGTTAAATTTAATTTTGGATTCACTAAAATTTAAATTGAATAAAATTCGAAAAAATGAAGATTTGGATAAATTTAAATTTAAATAGATTCGAATTTGGGTAAATTAAAATTAAAAGCGATTAGAATTACGTTAAACTAAATTTTTAAATTGATTCCAGTTTAAATAAATAAAATTTGAAAAAAAAAAGGATTAAGAATTGTAAAAAAAAATTGAAACAAAATGAAATTTCAATTAACTGGATTTGGAAAAACTCATATTTGAATGGACTAAAATTGAAATTTACATAAAATTTATCCAAATTTGGATAAATCAAAATTAAAATAGATTCGAATTTGTACAAATTTCAATTTCAATGGATTAGAATTTCCTTAAATTTAATTTTGGATTGACTAAAATTTAAATACAATAAAATTCGAAAAAATGTAGATTTGGATGAATTTATAAAAGCGATTAGAATTGCGTTATATTAAATTTTTAAAATTGATTCCCGTTTAAATAAAATAAATTAGAAAAATTGGATTAAGAATTGTAAAACAATTTAAAAAAAAAAATGAAATTTCAATAAACTCGATTTGAAAAAGCTAAATTTTGAATAAATTAAAATTGAAATTAAAAACAATTAAACAATTTTTAAAATTTTTAGAAAATAAGAATATTTAAAAATTAGGAAAAGTAATTGAAGAATGATTTTAAAATTTGAAACTTGAAAAAAATAATTGAAATATGATGAAAGTAATTAAAATCTCAGATAAATAATTAAAATTTTTGAAAATTATGCATAAAGAAGGAAAATAATTAGAAATTGGAGCAAATAATAGGTAAATTGCCGAATTTATTTTTAAGCAAAAGAAAATAGTTAAAAAATCCTTTAAAAAGTTAAAAATTGATGACAATAATCTAAATTTGAGATAATAACTGAAAATTTAAGAAATTAATTGAAAAATAATTAAAAGAATTAAAAGATTAAAATGGCCAGATTAATACACAACTAAATAAAATAATTCAAAAAATCAAAGAATAATTATAAAATTTTTAGATAATAATTGAAAATTGCTGAAAATAATAAATAATTGAAGGAAATAGTTTAAAAATGACGAAAATGATTTTCAATTGAAAACAAAATTCGAAAAATGACTAGAGTAATAGGCAATTGAAAAAAAAATTGTAAAAATTAAATAGATTTGAATTTGGATGAATTAAAAATTGAATAGATTGGAATTTAAAAAAAGAATTAAAAAAAAATCAAATTTGGACAACAGGAAATTAAAAGACATAGGGAATTTGGATAAATTATTATGGTATCGGTTAAAATTTCGTTAAATTGAATTTTGGATTGATTGAAATTTAAATAGATTAACTATTAATTAGTTTTTAAAAATCGGATTAAAAATTTATAATAGTAAAACATTTGAAATGCAAGTGAAAATTTAAAAGATTGTAATTTTCATGAACTCAACTATGAATGGATTAAAAATTTTAATTAAGGATGTTCAACCCGTTGACATAACCTAAAACTAGAAAATGGTTTTTGTCACAAACTAAAAATATTATTAAAATTGATTTCACCCAATTTTGAAAGACCTAGTTGTACATTTTTCAAACAAAATTAAACAATACGTAAAAAACAAATTTTATTTGTTTAATAATTTTTAAACAAAATATTCTTTAACAAAGCCCAAAAAATAAAATTGTGGAAAATATTTTAAGGAGCCAAATGAGCTATTATTTGTTGAAATTGGATAAAAATCACAAATTTTAACTAGAATTAAAGAAAAAGCATAAAATGTTAAATAATTATTATTTAAGAACAAATTTTAGCTCAACCTAATTTTTTCTGAAAAATGTACAACTGGGTCTTTCAAAATTTCGTGAAATTAATTTTAATAATATTTTTATTTGGTGGGAAAAGAAATTTTTAAGTTAGAGGTTATGTCACTGGAAAGAATATCCTTAAATTTTCAAACCGATAGACGATTCTTAAAATAAATTTGACTTTGCCTTAAGAAAAAGAGAATTAATTTATCAAAATTGGATGAAAATTATAATTGTTCACAAACTTGTATGAAAAAACACACAATGTTGAATAATTATTATTTGATAACAAATTTCGAATCAATCTAATTTTATCTGAAAAATGTACAACTGTGTTTCTCAAAATCGGGTGAAATCAATGTTAATAATATTTTTATTTTACGTGAAAAGCCATTTTCTAGTTTGAGGTTATGTCAATGGACTAAACGGTTGAGAATCCTTAAATAAAATTAAATAAGATTTAAAAGCTGATAATTTTATTGTTCTGTATGTAAAAAATCTCTAACAAATTTTGAAATTTAGAAAACAAATCAAATACAAAAAATAAAGAACTTTACTATAATAATATACATAAATAAAAATAAACAATTTAAATATAATTTTCCAGAATGGTGAATCTAAACAAAAAAATACACTATTTTTCACTTTTAACAGGACTATATTCAGACGCTCTATTTTCAGGATAAAAATTCAAATCGAAAATGCCTATTACGGCCCTTTGACGTCATAGTTATTATTGTAGTGCAGTGTCGTAATATATTCGCTGTCGCGCGATAGTCTGTCGACTTTCTCTTAGCCAAGATAAATATCGCGTATACTTATATAGTTAACGGATATTACTTATATAGGTATGTTTGTTTGTCTCAGGACCACGTAGGAATACAATAATTTAAATTGAGAACAGAATGACTGATCATAACAAATTATTTTCTACAACTGTTTTCTTAGAATCAACATTGTGTGGGACATATTATTACAGAAATTACCACCAACACTTGTTCAACTGCTGAGAATGTTGGTATTATGACTTATGGACTTGATGACTTTACGACATTGGACTTGTTTATCTATATAATGATTCTAAATGGAAAAATAATTTAATGAAAGGAATTTATAAAGTAAAAACAATCTATGAAAATAATGGTAAAAACTATGAAAATTCTATAGAAACAACAATCACTGAAGGAATTTAAAAGACAAGGATGTAACAATCTGCGTGGCGTTGCGCATGCACGACTCTAAAGAATGCGGTCTCATAACGGCACATCGCATAGTAGAACGGAAATCAACTTTAGAATTATTTAAACTCTTAGAAATATATTTAAATGTCAATGACAATTTTGTAAAAGTTTTTTTTTTAATAAATGTATAATATATGCATAAATTATAATGTTAAATGTCATTTAAACATTTATGTTTATTAGAATATTTATCAATTTGGAAACTTCTAATTCTCAAGAATGTGGCAACTATGTCACGAAAATTGCTATTTTTATCTTTCTGAATTTATGAAAAAAAATACTATTTCGGTTATTAATTAACTTTTAATCCTGTACGAACAAATTATTGACAAAATTTACTGAAAAATTTTATAATTATTTTACCAATCGATCATGGTTGAAAAACTACACGAATTTTAGTTAATTTTATTTATTTACATTTATTAAATAAAGAAATAAAATTTTATATTAATTAAATATTGTATTAAAACTTAATATTTATTTATTTTCATAATTATTTCTGTATAATTGAAATTCATTATTAAATTTTATATAATTTTTAATTACTGTCATAAATTTTGAAAATATTTAAATATATATCTGATAAAAAGACTACCAAACCTTTCACAATTTGGGTTTCGAAATACAAAGATCAAATAGTTCAAACTGACCCCTCCCAAGAAAATCTGGGTTCCCAGCTTGGACCAAAAAGAACTGTTTAAAGTCAGAGAGAAATTTTTTAAATTCCAGAAATTGTTTCCTGATTTTTACTTACAATTTTTAATTTTCCAATATTTAATTATACGACAAATTCATTTAAAGTTTAAGAATAAATAAATAAAAATATAGATAAAATTTAATAAAATCAAATAAAATAAAATAAAACAAAATACAATGTTAATAAAATTTCAATCAAATTTTATATTACTGAAATTAAGGTCACTTTTTACTAATCGAATTTTTTAAAAAACACCAGTTACTGAAAATGGTGTCAATTTTATTTCTTAATTAGTAAAAAAATTAATCAAAATCATATAAATCGTTAGCACTTGTTAGAGTTTAACAAACTTTTAATGTCTCGCTTTCTACCATTTAAGATTTCACTAAAAGTCAATAAAAATTTATTCAAATTTAAGTCCGTTTGTCACCAATTATTATTGTATTCTAGAAAAAAAACACAAATTGTTAATGGACTTTATTTAAGTCTTTAATTGTGTTTTAACGACAATCAGATATACATACTTTAAAATAAAAAATACCGTATATCCTACTGGTTCCCAACTGATTTTTAATAGTGTATAGGTACTTGTTTTTAATTTTTATTTAATTAAAGTTTTAAGATTCCAATTAAATTTTTTTGTGATAAATTCACTGTTTCTTAAAATAATAAGAATTTTTGTTATTTAGACTTTTAGTTATTTCGAATTTTCAGTTATTTAGATTCATTAAAATTAAGGTCAAAGAAATAATGCGATAATAGAAATTAAATTGATTATTTTGTTTTTGAAATAATTTATATTTTTAATTTTTAAATATGTAGTTTAATTGATTATTTTTTCACGAGAGGCGCGTGTGTATTCACACCTCCTCCTAAATATTAGTAACAATATTACTGATTTAATAATTTAATTATAATTATTTATTATTATATAATAATAAATAAATCAATCAATTATTCATAATTTCAATTTCCCATAAACTAGAAAAATATTTAAATAATTTTACCTGTAATTCGAAGAGCGCTGTCGAGAATTCTGTAACAAAACAAAATAATAAAAATTACATATTAGATTATTGTACGCATTTTTTATTAAATTAGAGACTTAAAAGGGAAATAAATAATTTTTATCTTAAAAAAAAAATCTTTTAAAATGTTTAGGAATATAGAATTAATGATCAAAAAGACCCAAGGGTTGAATTTTGTTATTGTAATTCAAGCTGAAATTCACATGAAACGTATTTATAGGAAATGCATGACGTAAATAGTGCAAGAAGGAAAGCTAACCTAGGCTTCTTTCAGCCTACGCTATGACTGGGGCGATCGATAGGTACAAGTTTCCCTCTTTCTCTTTATATCTTACTTTTAATCATTTTTATCTACCACTAGTTATTCATTTTTTAAAACTAACTCAACAAAAAGGTGGCTAAACATTTGACATCATACCCGCGCCAAAAATTTTTTTCCCAGTGTTTTTTTGTTTGTTTTATTTTTCTGCTTTTATCTCTTATATTATAATAAATATCGATTGAATCTTAAAATACTATTTTCTTCATAACAGAAAATATCTTCCATCCTGAATATCTATTCCCCATAAAAGCAAATATTTTCTGAATGTATTATATATGTAAAATAGATAAATAAATAAAAAATAAAAATAGGGAAAGATAGGAGGAAGTCGAGATAAACAAATTTGTATAAAAAAAAGTAAAAAAAAAACAGAAACAATTTATAAAATAAGAACATGAAATTTTGTTAAATATAGAACGAAAAAAATAGTATTTCTGTTTTTAAAATATAAAGAGAAAGATAAAATTTCAAAATATTTAGAAATCAAAACACAGATTACGTTTCAAAGGCCAAATAGCAAAAATTAGAATATTACAAATAAAAATAGATATTACAAAAATAAAACGTATGTAAAAAGAATTTAAATAATTCTATACTTTCAAATCTTTTTTTAATTTTTAGTTTACTTTGATGTTTATCAACAGGAAGCTATGAATGAATAAAAACAAAAAGTCTACATGTGTTAAATATTAAGATAATCAAGAGTAATTAGGTCAGTGCTTCCCAAACTATGAGATATTACGATATTAAAATGATGAGCATAACAGGGGCGAATTAATCTACTTGTTTATGCAAACTATAGTAAACCTGCAATTTGTGTTATGCAATGTTTTGCAATCACAAAAAAAAATCATTTTCTTACAAGAAACAAACATTGTTTGTAAAAGGCCAATGAAATTGAAGATATTTATGTCAACTTGCTGCGTAAAATTTGCATATTTTTTTGCATCAATTTTGAAAAATAATGTGCACGTACCTGGTTTGATCGCTAACAGTGTATAAAAACTTGGAATTGATTCTATTTCAACACAGTAAAAATAATTCTTAACTAGAATGACGTTGTTAATTTTTTTATTCCTCTTTTTTATCGTTATTATGACACACAATGAGGGATTGGTTTATGATGGATTTTCAAAAATGTTTGGTGGTATTACCAAGTATGTTTAGATTGTTTAGATTAAAGGAAGATTTGAACAACTACTCGAGAATAGGTTAGGTTAAAAGCCAAAATTTTGCTTTTTGAAATAAAATAGACAAAAGGTGACAAATTTACTATAAAATAAAACAAACCATGAAAACTCAGAATTGGATAAAAATTAAAATTTTTGAAATTTAGAAACGTTTCAGAGAAACTAAATCTGTTTCAGAAACTCAAAGATCTTTAATTTTATCCAATTATGAGTTTTAATGGTTTATTTTGTTTTACATTAAATTTGACCCTTTTTGTCTAAAAGCAAATTTAATACCTGTTTATTCTGAGATAAGAATGTAAAAAAGAAACTAAAATACATTAAAAAGTAGTTTTTCTATTTTAAAAAGTAAAATAATTCAAACATAACCTCTTCTCGAATGTCAAGCTCCTCCTTAAATTCTAATTATTGAAAAATTATTCAGATATTTACAAAATAAAGGAAGAATGAATAAAAAGTATAATTAAAAATCGATAAAAAAGATCAATAAAAAGTTTTAAAATAAACAAAAATCAAATAATAAATTATTTTAAAATAGTATTTATCTTTGAAATTTAAAACTGTTTAGTGTGAAAACTTTCCAACTTCTGAATCAACTATGTAATGAATCACAAGGTAGTAATACAATTAAACGTGATGCGTGTTATGGTTGTTTCTTCAGAGCTAATAATCAGCTATTGTCAATGTCAGCATGTGCAAACAATTATCTAAACAATACAAATTATGGTCACTGCCAACTTTATTTGCGAGTAAGTTACAATTTTGGAAAAATAAGTACTTTCTGATTTATTGCAAGGACTAACAAAATAAGTGATTTTTTTTACAGAACGCAACTAGTAATATTAGCGCAAAATCAAATCCTCCCATAATTTATTGCACTTTCTTAGAATGCATTCGACAAGTTAACAAAAATTCACTGGTAAAGTATGATTTTAAATTAATGAATTTTAATTACTCTCAAATTCACATAATTTCAATTATATTACGCTTTTACTATTGATGTTAATTTTAAATGATGCCTTCTTTCTAACACATGTTAAATAATTTTAAATTTCGAAACATTAAAAATTCGAAAGCATTGACATTTAGAAGCATCGAGTTTCGAAGCTTTCAAATTTAAATGCTTTAGGAAGTTCTTAATTTAAATACTTTCAAATTTCGAAATATTAAAAATGATACATGTTCTAATTTCGAATGCATTTTTTATAAAATTTGGTTTTAGAAATTACATAATATTTTAATAAAAATGTATATAATTGAACATAAAATTTATTGGTATTGTAAACTAGATAATTTATTTTTTATTTAATGTATTTGTTTAATTTACAGATCGAGAAATGTATTAACGAAGCGATTCGTCAATTGA
This sequence comes from Ganaspis brasiliensis, assembly GCA_037103525.1. NCBI lineage: Eukaryota > Metazoa > Arthropoda > Insecta > Hymenoptera > Figitidae > Ganaspis > Ganaspis brasiliensis. The sequence continues at coordinate 108,950 of JAZKLR010000256.1, read as the reverse complement.
CACCTGGAACTAATAAATTAGAAGTTCATTTATCAAAAATTTTTGTTAATACAACTGCCTGTATTCTTGCAAAAACTAGATGTGGTTCTATAAATCCAATTACGGGAAGTTTTCAGGAGGATGAAATAACAAATAAATTACACATTCCATCGATTAATGCTATTATTGTTAACTCGCAATACGACATAAATATTATTCAATTACCATTCGGAAATGGCCAATTTCTAGACGATTGTGCCAAGTACCGAAATATTGAACAAGCAAGTTGGCCGAGTGTTAAATGTTGAAATTATATAATTATGACTTTATAAAATTGCTTTTAGCCTTAGATAGAGAATATTTTTCAAAAAGACATTTTTTCAAAGCAACAAATTTGTTAATAAAAAAGGTGCAGTTGAAAAATGTTAGCAGTAAAAAGTACATACGTTAAATAAAAGAAAAAACGAGAAAAGTAGTAGAAATAGGTTAAGTACGTGAAGTTGTAAGTATAATACAGTAAAAACAAGTTAAATAAAGTAAAAACAAGTAAAAGAATTATTTTAGAGAAAAAAAATGTTAAAACTCACCACAAACAAATATTACTATAAAAATCTTTCTATTCAGGAAAGTACTTCCTAAAATTCCTTTTTAACTTTCACCAAAGAATACTCAAAACTGCTTTGAACTATTTTTGTATTGAGTACACCTTATTTTTATACAGAAACTAAAAATCAAAAACTGTACTATTCAGATTCTATCACTTTATTCTAAACGAGTTAGAATAACGATTCAACACTTATTTGAGAAGTTTATTGGAAAATAATACTAGCGAGCATAAAGTTGAATAGTAAGATAAAATACAAGACGTCATCAATACATGACGTCACTAAGAGATTTGATTAACAACATGTGATAAGTTTACAGTGACGTCAAACACTAGTAATTACGGACGTCTGCGCAATGTGGAATTTGCAATAAAAGATAAAATAAATGACATAAAAAGGAAACTGAACCTGTATTTTCGATTTATGCACACTGGTATTGATTTTTAATAGGATGGATTCTTTTGAAACAGGGAAAATTCTAGTGAAGATTATTGAACAGTTATGTAAATTGTCAAGTCTATAATTTTATCGCCCTTTTCATTCACTTAAACATTTCTCTCATGCGAAACAAAAAATAACAAAAATTCTACTCACCGAGGAACAATTGAATTCGTTTGAGGAATGCTTTTTACGTCATAACACTGGTATAACCTACAATTTTAATCAATTTGACATTCATTCACGTCAAAAAGTGAAGCCATGATTAGCTTATGCTCAGCTCACATCTTTGTTACGTAAACGCAGGGCTGAGAGACTCAGTTTGAAGTACGTCAGAGTTGGGAAGTTAAACGTAAGTAACTTCGAGTATTTGACGTATTTTACGATCAAAAACCTTTGAAAACGTAAAGAAGAGTAAAATACTTTTTTAATTTTTATTATATTTAACTTTATATTTAAATTTATATTCAAGTTGGGTGAAAGGAAATTCAACATGGAAGCTAGCCGGATGACAAGCCGGTACACTCTAAAAAAAATCAGTGTATTAAAACATGTATGTACAGTCGTGTTCAACGAAGCCTTCCTTGTCGGTGCTTGTCTTTCACACAGAAACAAATGAGTAACACATGTGTAAGACAAGCGTCAACTGGGAAGGCATCGCTGAACACTACTGTACGTAACATGTTATTTTACTTTCTGAGATACACGTTAGACGTCGTAAGTTTACTACGTGCTAATGCGTAATTCAGCATTATACTGTAAAAATATTATTTGGGACAAAGTATTTTAGCAGTGTTGTGTAAAATTACAATATCCGTCGTTGGAAAATAGTTTCACTATGTCCGACGTGTATTGCCTAACGGACAATGAATCGTAATCGCTAATCCTTAATCGTAAGAATGAGAGGAAGTAGGACAGACATATATCTCTGTCCTGCTTCCTCTCATTCTTACGATTAAGGATTAGCGATTACGATTCGTTGTGCTTTAGGCTTATTTTAACAAACGACAGTTAATATTAATAAAAATACACAATGTGTCGTAATATTACGTAAGGTGCCGTAATTTTACTTCGTCGAGGCTGTTGAATAACACAACGCATGTAAATAATGTAGACTATTTGTAGGTTATAACAAGAGATTTTAAAACACTGTATTAAAACTAATGAGAAATGATAAACTATTTTATCAATTACAAACACTATTTTAATAATATTATTTGGGCATAATATCAGAATTTGTTTTTATTTTTTACGCGATTTGATCTATATTTATGTACTTATTTGAATAAAACAAAATTATGATAGGTATCTCCCTGGAGCAGTGGTGTCAGTGTGTCGGATTTTCAAGTTCTGACTTATTTTTCGTTTAATTTTTTCTTGTTATTGTAAGGAAAATAACGCTTGTATTTTTACATTCAATTGTAAAATAACTTATAGGTTATGTTAGATTACACACCGCTTGTTACTTTACTATGTCGGACATAGTGAAATAAATTTCCATCGTCGGATGTTGTAAAATAACACAGATTTATTTTAAGAGTGTATAGTCAATGGGACGAAATCAGTTTTTTCAAAATAAATTTTTGAACCTATGTTGATTAAAAAATTAACCCTGACAATGCATTTTCTATTTCAGGGGGATAAATTACGTATATTACGAACGTAAAAAACTCAAGTAATTTACGTCCCGAATTTCATATACAATCAGGCAGGGTTGTGCACGTAATATACCTCATGCAAATTACGTGAGGTTTTTGACGTATTTTACATACTTATATTACGTACTGGATTTCATAGACAATGCATTTTCTGTTGATGGGGGTTAAATTACGTATATTACCAACGTAAAACTCACGTAACTACGTCAAAAACTCGAAGTTACGCGTAATTTTCTAACTCTGCAATCAGGGTTTCAAAGTTACACGTAAAGATACAGGCAGATGTGGGAGAATAGAGGAATAGAATAGACGAATTAGATAATGGGTTACATTGGAAAGCATTTCCTGATTGGTCTATTCTATTGCTCTATTCTCCCACATTTGCCAGTACCCTAAAGCCGAAAGCATAATGAATACGGTTACGAGAGCAGGTCTTGAGATAATAAAGGACAGAGACTATTTCTGTCCTTTTCTGTCTCATGCTCTGGTCCCGTATATTGTACGCTTCCATTTAATTGACCTCCATTTTATTTGAACTTTTTCGTACATTTTAAATGAACAAAATTATTCCTACCACACATGTGCAGGGATGGGTAAAAGTGCTTTCTTCGAGGTTTTCTACGGATAATACGTAGAAAACGTATTATACGCAGAAAATTGCAGAAAACCTAGTTTTATACATGGCAATTTTTAACACATTTAAAAATATTTTATTTAAATTCTTCAATATTATAGGCAAATAATCTTGTTTTATTCATATTATTAAATAAATATGATGCATTAATTCATACTTTGAATGTAATTTCGCATACAAAAATCTCTTCAATTTGTTGGTTATGTTGCTCCTTCAAATTATTATCAACAATTCAACATTAAAATGTTTGTTGCCACTGGTTAATTAACTTAAATAACAAATAAATTGTTATATTTTCCAACCTTCATGTATAACTGATCATTATTAAAAATTTATTAATCACAAAATTTGAAAATCCAGTATGTTGTAAGCCAATATGTATAATACACGAAGCAGCCCCCTGAATCTCGCGTTGAAACGCATAGAATAGACTGTCATGAGAGTCGACGGGTGACTGTAGATGGCGTTGGATGTCACCTAGGCTGAGATTTGAAAAAATACAGAGACAATTTGATAAAAATCAAATATTTGATTAATTAAACTATTTTAAAACGTGTTTTCAAGTAGATATCTGAAGTTTATAAGATATTAGATATAAATATAAATAACTTTTATTTAAAAAAAGGAAAGAAACGTATTTTTAAATTGAAAATCAGTATACAATTTCTGATGAGGGAAATGTTTATTCAACTTTTACGGGGAAAATAAATTATACAGACCATATAGACATTAGAATAATATTTATACGAAATGTTTATTATGTATTGGGATAAAGAATAACAGTCTATTTTAATTTTCAAAACTTTATTAAAATATTAAATCTATTAAAAATAAAACTGATGTATCTAATTATTTTTCAAGTGAAATAAGAAAAAAAGTTTTTATCAAGAAATAAATATATATTTATTTTAAGGGCAAAAAGCAATAATAATTTATCATTAATTTACATTTAAATAGTTTTCTTATACTTGTTCGTTTCCCAAATGGAAAAAATGAATAAAATTTTTATAAACACATTTTATTGCAATTTGAGTTTATGTACTTTGTATAAAAACATTATATTCTTATAATATTATATAATATGTATATACTATAATTATTATATACAATGTATATTAATTTTATTTAGAAATTATAAATAGTTGCAATTTTTTTTTTTTTTAATTATATATAATATTTATATAAAATCAATATTCATTGTATATAATTTATATTGTATACATATATATTATATAATGTTTATATACAAAGTGTATATAAATCAAATTACAATAAAACATGTTTATCGACATTTTATTCACTTTTACCAGTATCTGGGAAACAACATTTTTAAAACAAAACACTTAACTTATTTGGTAAAATCGAATAAGTTATAAATATATTTAGGCCTTATTAAACTTTGCGATTTATAAATATACTTTAGAACTAAAAAACATTGAATTTTTTCTTCTTTATTTCGTTTTTTGCACGAGACATAACCTGACTTACATCCAAAACAAATGCACTTGTTTACCACATGTTTATTGAATATTAATAATCTTTTATATAAAAAAATTAAAGAAAATCACATTTTAAAATGAAATAAGTCTAAAAAAACTTTTATTCATAACAGGAGACAATTTTAAATTCCAAAAAAGACATTTTTTTATCAGTTTACAATGCGTTCTGTCATCAAGTCAGCCTAGGTGACAGCCAGCGCCACCATAGTCGTTGCGCCACGACTTCGGACATTTTCAACTCAAAGATTCAGGGGGCTGACACGAAGTGTGTAGAAAACTGTCGATGTATAAAACATAGTATTATACGTGTAGAAAACCATGTATAATACATCATGTATTATGGTACAGATGGTATGGTAGATATGGTAGAGATCCTCAAGTACGAATTTTCAATGTAAAAAAAACTCACGTAATTAACGTTAAATACTCGAAGTTACGCGTAACTTCCCAACTCTGCCTATGCTCAAGGTATACAACATAGCCATCCCTGAATGATGCATATGTTTATTACAGTAATTTACATTAATGTATCTTACGTATACATTATACAACTTATTTTATCCCAGTATTGTTTCCCACCTCTGATTAAAATGGCTCTATCAGAGCGGGAAAATACTTTTATTTGAAATTGAATACAAAAACTTAAACCTTTAAGTATTTAAATATTTAATACAAATTTTGTAATAAATCATATTTTATTTTAAATAACTTCAAACTTGATTTGACGTTAATTCACTTTATATTATAATTATTTCTTCTTAAAGATAAAATAACAGAGAAACTTATTTTCATGTATTTATTATTTACTCAAATGGAAGGCAATCGATAAATTTGCAACAAATAAAAATAAATAACACGTTCTCTACATCGATACGTTAAATTCAATTATACATAGTCAACAAAATCAACATCTCTCAGCATACTCATACAAAATATTTTTCTATTTTTGACTCCCTTTTGTTCAATAATATTATTATTAATATTCACAAAGCATTAAATCGAACATTATCGACTTTTCTTGGATTAAATAAACAACACATGCACCTCCGACTTCAGACGCACAGCCTAATAAAATAATGATTATAAATTCGTCATTATAACTGAAATGGGTAATTCAATGTACAGGCATTTCAAACATTGACGGCAACTAGATCTAGCAATCGATTCTAAAAATCTTGAAGCATTTAAAAGCTAGAAACAAATTAGCGATAGTCTAATACAATTTCTGCACTTTTCGCTTCACCTACAATTAATTTTTATATATAATATGTATATGCTTATAATGTACGAGATATGATACAATATTTTACAAAACAATAAAATCATTATTGTCATGGCAACGGCTGTATGTGATGGCAAGCGACAAGAGTCTATACCTTTACTTTATACATTTTACTGCCACGGTTTGATAAATGATTGAAGCCAGCATCATTTTACAATAAAAATAAATGAAATTTGTTATTTTTACGATTTATGTCAAATGTTGTATATTTAATTTGACCATTTTTAAATTTCAAAGCACTTAACATTTAAAATTACAGAAATATTTTAAGAAATTCAAATTAGGAAATACTTTAATTTCGTTTCAATTGAAAAAACAGTGAAACTACAATAAAAATACAACATGTACAAAAAATATAGAAAATAACAATTTTCATTTAAAATTTACCATATTAATGATTCTGACTAACTGATTGATTACGATAAGTCATATAAAGAATTTCATGTACGTGTCGTAATTTAAATGATTCTTAAAGATGCTTTAATAAGCACAGAATTTTTTAAAATGATACAATTAAGTCTTGCATTAATAAAACACAAAATTATTCAAATTTGTCGACTTAAATGCAGATAAATTTTAGATAATCTTATTTTTCGAACAATGTTTCAAGTTATATTGTATCGATTATTGAAAATAATTATAGTTTTTTTTTTTTTAGTAAATGCAGTGATATATAAATACATATATAGCTTCAATTTGGTTTTGTTAGGATATTATTTAGTAACATTAGGTAGCAGAAATATTTTAGATGCTTCATAATAATTATAAGAGACTCTAATGTTTTTTATTTAATGAATGCTTTGAAAAAAAATTATAGAAAACATATTTAGGAAGGAAATTTTCATATTTATATTCAATAAATCGATTTGCGCCTTTTTTTGCAATGAACTTTTCTATACAAAATGTAATTGACAATTTCAGAATGAATTTATACATCGTTTTCTTTTGCAAACTGAAGTCTTTTTTGTCGGGAATAATTTTTTTTTTTATTTTAAAGTATTTCTTGTAAAATGTTTTTATATAAATATGAAGTTTTGAAAAGTATCGATAAATAATGTTTATTTTGATAAATTTCAATTAAAACAAAAAAAAAATGTTGTAATCTTCTCACATGTTCCAATTTAAATTGTTTTTTATAACTTAACATTCATTGTAAAATGACAATCAGTGTATTACTATAATATATACAAGATTTCTTTTCAGAATAATGTATTATATAGCATTATCACTTGTATTTTTAAATATTAATCATTAAGTATTGAATGGTTATTGCTTAATCTCCTTTTCTCTTGCTTATTTCAGTTTGAAAACATGGAATGTCGTAACACAACAAGAAAATTAATATGTAAACACTGCACAAATCGATAATATTTAAAATGTACTTCCTAACATCACATGCTCTTACTTAATGAATATGTAATAAGATTTAAAGATCTGATTACTATCTTTCTTTGAAACAGGGATACAATTCATTGTTTAAACTTGTATAATATTGGTCGGGTAATAAAAATTTGTCCAATTTTTCTTACTGGATTTCTGAGTTATTTTTTTCCATTTTTTTCTTTTCTTTTATGGATATTTGCTACCATCACTTGAACCATGTTACAATTATTTTATATATATTATTCTAAACTTGAATTTATCAGTATTTTATATATTCTTAGTTAATACTTTGTTTCTTACTCGCTTAAAGTTTAATCTGATCGTGTTAAAATAATAATGACAAAAGGGCTTTTTGAAAGCTTGATTAATACACGATTTATGATTTACACACACTTATGGTTGCACACATTACTCGTATAATTATTAACTTTGAAGCGAAGCGTGACACAAGTGAAATAATATACGTTCTAGCCGTAAACTGCGATTAAAAGAAAAACTTTTTTAAAATTTGTTTTAAATCAATGAACTACTTCCAGTCGTTTTCATAACCACCTACATTTTATAATAGTTTTTTTTAGCACCATTAAGTAATAGAAACTAAATGTTTCTATTGATTTAATAACTGGTTAATAATTAAATTCATGTCTCAAATTATGGTTGAAATAAATGTTTCACTTTCATTGCTTTCTTTACTTTATGCAAATTTCTTTTTTTAATACAAATTTTTTCATAATAAGATTTCCTCATAAAATTTTTTCAAAATAATTATGAATTTTTCATAATATGAATTTAACGAAAATTATTTTAATTTTCACCTATCTAGTCAACATTAATGTAATGTTACAAATAAAAACACTTTCCTAGGGAACGATACATAATTTAGGGACAGTTTTCTGTCTGCTTTTGTTTTATTAAAAATATAGGTAGAATACGAAACATATTCTGTTAAAATGGAAACAACAATTAATGACTTTCCATTTATCAAAAAACTTTACCACGTAATTTCACAATCTTCTGCTTTGCATAGACATTTTTTAGTACATTAATTGAATGTACGATTAATAGTGAAATTTTTATCACGAATTAAGAAATTTCTTTTGACTTCTTTTAAGAAGAAACTTGTTTTTTTTTTTGGCTTCTTTCAAAAAGAAATTTGTTTTATAATTACACTGTAATAAAATAACCTAGTTTTAAATAGACTTCTTATCCTGCTAATCACTAACGCCCTGCTAAAAACTGAAAAACGTGTGTACTTTCTCAGTTTGAGCTGTTCATAAGCCATGTCTATTATCATAGCTTGCTTGGAACATTTTATAAGGAGCATATAAAAATGGTAAAATTTTTAATTAGATACCTAGAATATATAATGATGTTGATAATGCCTCTTACTGGAAAAGAGGCAATTTTTCCAGTTCTTCGTTAGCAAAATTTCATCAACAATTTTTCAATTTGCAAATTGTTTTTCACGATTTTTCATCTGCAAATTTTTCTTTTGCAATTTTCTGTAATAAAGTTATCTTTAATAAAGTCTTTGCTAACGTTTTTCCTAGTTAAGTACATATGAATGAATTTAACAAGAGTACTTCTGGCTAGGTAGCAAAGTCCACTTTGTCCCAGGTTAACGAAAGATCGGAGGACATTTTAAAGTCAGTGTCCTCCATGCTAAAAAGTTCAAAAGGATCTTGACTATTAGCAAGTAATGGATCAAAGAAATCACTTGATGATGTGTGTACCGATGGAGTTGGTCGATTAATTGTACTTGTCGATGGTGGTGGTGATTGAGGCATCAAAGAATCTAGCCAATCAGAATCATCCATATCCATAGGCATGTCACCAATATCCATAAGATCCTGATGCGTCGACATTTTTACACCCAAGTCACACTCCAATTGGCCAAAATCCATGGTGTCTAGAGTCTCCAAGTCGAGGCCAAGCTCCTGAAAAATTAATAAAAATATCTTAATTAATTCTATTAATTTCTGATAATAAATGCTTTAAAAAATAAAAAATCATAATTAATTGTATAAATTTAATGCAATATTTTTCATTGATATAAACTAATTGATATAGATAAAAGTTCGTTTTTCAATCTGTAAAATTTATTTAAAATGTCCTATACTTATAGAAAAAAAAATGTATTGTAACAAAAAGATGAAAAATCATGAATGATATATCCTTTATTTAGGTCTATTAATTCATTTAGAGACAAGGAATATAATTTTTTGTTTATTAAGATGAATTCTTAGCGTAAAATACATTAAAATATAATAGAGGATCTTCATAGAAGAAGTGAATAAATAAAACTAAGAATTAAATTTACATTTCTTAAAACAAGAAATATTTTCATAAATTCTGTTAATTTATGGGAAAATATATACTATACAAATACCAATCAATTCGTTTTTCATTGTAAAACATTTTCTATACAGGAATCATTACTTAAAAATGACAATTGGAGAAGTTATTTTAAAGGAATTAAAATTAAAGGAACGTCACTGGCGTAGTGTGCGGTAAGAATCTTCATTATTTCTTTAAATTTAGGATAAAATATATACTTTATATAATTAAATTGATCGATTTTTTCATATAGAATATTTGGTTTAAAGAACCCATGATTATTAAAAAAAAAAATTGGAGAAGTTATAAAAAGAAAAAGAATTTTAAATGACAAAAAAAATAGAAATAAAAAATCATGAGTTATGTAAATTTTTAGTCAATTATAGACATTATATAGGTCAATCGATTCGTTTTGAAACAAGGAATATGGATTTTTTATTTGTTAAGTTGTATTTTCAGTTCGAAAAAAATTTTTGACAAAAAACGATATTTTTTTATGAAAAATGGTGCTTAAAAAATTTTATTGGGTATTTTCAAAAATCCCTGTATTCAAATTTAGATATTTATGAGCTTAATTCGCCATCCAAATTTTATTAAAATCCGTCACGGCGTTCTCGAGATATTCAAGCGACAAAAAAACTACCACACATACACATATCTGGACTTTTTGTTAAAAATGAAAATTTAGTCTTTTTAGATAAAAAATGGGCCGATTTAGACTATTTTTGGAATATCAAAAATTTTAACAATCACAAAGCTTTGCTTTTTGTACATTCTCAATTTTTCTTACTGGAGATAAAAGTCATTTTCAAAATTTCTTTTATTTTTAAACAATCTTTTAATTTTACATTTGTTTTTATTTTATTGTTGATCTGTTTTTTATTTTCAAACTGTTGTTTGTTGATAAATTGTCTTTTATTTTTAAACGGTCTTTTATTTTCCAATAATAAATCGTCTTTCATTTTCACATTATCTTCTATTTTCACCTTCAACTATTTTTAATCTATCCTCGACTATTTTTAAACTATCTTTCTCTATTTTAAGATCTTAACAAATGATTTGATTTACAACTGTTTAAAATTGAAAAATGTTGCTCAAAATCTATTTGACGTAATTTTTTTAGTTTAGACAAAAATTAATGAAAATTTAAATTTTACGAAATTTTAATCAACCTCAATTTCAATAGCTCCAAATTTAAATTCACCAAAATCGATCCCAATTTTAATTAATCCGAATTTTAATATCCTGACTTTTTTTGGTTAAGCTATTCTTCAAAAAACTTTGATTTTTTTTTTATTAAGCTTTACTTTTAATCAACTAGAACCCAAAATTCAACACGATTTTTCGTTGCAGGAAAGTACAAAAATTATATTACCTAATTTCTTAAAAATGAATTTATAGGTATCAAAGTTATCAAAGTTATGATTTAAAAGTAACTAAATAGGAATAGTTAGTCGAACAAGGAATTCAGGTTTTTGACAACAATGTATTAGATATCTCGTTAGTACTACTTTTTAAGATAAAAAAAGAATTTTTAAGGAGAAATCAGACAAACAATCGGACAAAGAATTAGTCCAACTTATTTTCGTCTATTTTAAATAAAAAACTTTTTTAATTTTAAAAACATTCTAAAGAAAAAGGAAATATCACTGCACTTCCCCATTCACAATATTTTTTTAGTTTTTAACAATTATTTACAAATGTAATAAAAGTGCATTTAAATATATATAAAAAGAATTCAGTAGTAAACTGTATGTTTAAATACAAATGTTTAAATGTTTTAATACATTTAATATGATATTATTGACCTAGGAACTTCTTTTGAATTAAATAAAATAAATAATATAGTTTTATAGCACTTTTTTAAAATGAAGAAATAAATTGACTGACAGATCCTTTCCTTATTGTTTTAATTTTAGAATTTGTAAAAATTAATTTGCATAACGATTAAATTAATATTTTTAAAAATTAATGATCATTTAGTAGTTAAGTCTGGGAAAATATTATTCATAACTTAATTTGAAAAACGAATTGTCTAAATATTTAATTAATAAATGAAGTTTAATTTTACGTACTCAGTGTTATAAATAGAACTCTAAATAAATAAATTCTTCAAATAATTCTAGATTATTTAATAGCTTCATTTTTATAAAGGTAGAATTTACAGACTTCGTACTTTTTTTAATAATTTACGGACTTTACGGACGTTTTTTAAATAAACGGACTTTTGCAAACTACAATTAAATTTACATATTTTTAAGGAATTTACGGACCTAGTACAAGCCTTATGGTTCTGTAGGGGTCTTATGTTTTTAAATTTAAGAAAATTTTGTTTATTTCAAATATTTTATTTCGGATTGTTTGACTGATCTCTTCTTTAAGATAGGGATCGCTGTAAATCAAAAGTAATTAGGGGAGACCGTCCAACAGTAGATAATGGCAAACAGTAGACAATTTTAATTTTCTAGAGAACGGTTTTAAAATTTTAATTCAAATCATCATAATAAGATTTTACAATTAGTAATAAAATAAGGTTACCTAACTAAGTTTTTATGAAAAAATATAAATGATGATCATTTATAAATAAAAAATACGTTTTTTGAGATAGAAAAAAATTGACTCGCTAAATATTTACGATATTTACAACAACAACAATTTCGGGATCACAAATACGTTATTATAAAAATTAGAATCTTAAGAAACAATATGGGCCATTGCCAAGTGTTAGTTTTCTTTATTTATAAATATTTTAGCACTTTTTATAAACCAGTATAATTTCTAACAGTAGATAATCAACAGTAGATAATCTATTTCAGAATTGCGGCACAACTGTTAGAATTTAATGTTATGTTTTGAAGGCAATTTTTTTATTTGAAAAACTTTTTAATTTAGCTTGAATTCTTGCATATAAAATGACCAGAATCAATTTATTATCAATAAAAGAAAATTAAAAAACACTTATTTAAATAAATTAGTTGCTACACAAGAGATACAAGAATTTATATATTTAGTTTCCTTCGTTTCAAATTTCCTGCTCTTAGGTTTGGTAGGCATTTTTTAGAGAATTGAAAATTTCTCGTATTTCTCATATTTCAGTTAAATATTTAAGAATAAACAACCTTTATGCGGACAACTTGATTTTATTTTGAAGAAATCTTTTCAAGGAATTGTATTATGCAAAAAAACTGCTTAACAATTTTTTTTCTTTAAATAGGAGCAGATTATCTACTGTTGGCAGTAGGTTCCTTTTCGAGTGATTGTTTATTGTATTAAAAAAGTATTTAAAAATCATGAAGAGGTTAATTTTAGGCTCATTTTGCTTTCTGCATTACTTACTTGAATATACTAGCTTCATTTTAGCGTTAAGAATTCTATTAATAACTTTAGACCGAAATAATTACACCTATCAGAAATGTTTACTATCTACTGTTGGGCGGTCTCCCCTACATCTTAAAACTTCTGAGAAAAAAAATGATTAAAAAGCCTTCTTTTTATGGACTCGAAAATTTACAAGACACCTTAAAATCTTAAATACTTTAGATCGTTATCGATTCAGCTGACATAAAATAGATGAAAAATACCTTTAAATCCAAATTAGCATTGTCTGTTGAGGTAACTTCCTGTCGCGGTTGTGGATCAGGAGAAGCGGCTTGCAATGATTGTGGACTTAGTAACATAGCGGCGTCTAATTCGGCTTCAGCGGAAGACAATAGGTCAGCGTTAAATGACGAAAGTTCTTCTGGATGTTGATGATCTTGTTGTTCGTGCATTTCTTGTAAAGTGGTTGGTAACTGTACGGAAAAAGTGGCAAGGGGTAAGGGAGGTGGTGGAGGAGGTGGAGGTGGTGGTGGCGCAGTAAGTGAAGGACTAGAACCGCCTTGAGAAATCTCCATTGCCTCGGGACTAATTGGACTAATTGGATTTGACGTTGCAAACACTAACGATTGCGTTGAATTTTCCGTTGAAGTTGTAAAAACAAGATTTTGAGGCATTTGTCGATTTGGCGTTGTTGGAGTCGCTGGATCTTGAGCAGCACTAGGCGGTAATTCTCCATTTTTTATTAGGATTTCGAGAACATCGTCGACCACTTGACTCTTTATGTGATTCTTCTGGGCGGGTTCTATCTTCACCTGGAATAATATATAAATTGAAATATTATATAGAGCTTGTTTTATCTAAATACTTATCCCGTTAAGTTAGATATTCAAATTAAAAAATCACCTTTAATAATTTGGTAGCTTCATCGTACTGAGGGGGAGGTGGTTTGCTGTCTTCAGACGTCGAAGTGGATTGTTGAGTCTGAGCTTGCGCTACTAAAGCTCCCAACAGAGAACCGTTTAATTTTGTTGCTTTGGCTAAATTCAGCACAATTGCCGCTGGCAATTGAACTGTTGTGTTGTTTTTAACTTGATTCTTCTTGTTATTTATCGCAGTCAAAGTTGCCGAATCCAAAACATTGGTGTTATTGTTCGGTTGCGCATGTAAAAATGCAGCCAAACTTGCTTTAGCATTGTGTTGTTGGAAAGCAACATGTTGTTGTTGAGTTGTCGAGTTGGTTTGTTGTTGATTTTGTTGTGCAGCTTGTTGTTGTTGCTGTTGCTGCTGCTGCTGTTGTAAATGCTGTAATTGTTGCAAATGAAGAGCCAACTGCTGCTGTTGCATTTTATTCTGAATATGCTGCTGAAGAACAAGTTTTTCAGCACGCACTGTGGCTGGTTGTGTTTGTCGTATTTGTTGAAGTTGTTGTTGCGACTTGTACAGCTCCCTTTGCAATTCTTCAATGCGTTTCCTCTGTTCTTTAATTATGTCATCGCCTGAAATGGATTTTAAATTATTGTACAATTATAAATAATAGAAATATATAAAATGTTATATATTTTATAAAATTAGAGCTGCCAGCGGACTTAAAGATTGAAAATAGTTTAAAAAGTGAGTAAATAATACTGAGTTTGACATTATTGATATTAATTTGAGGAATCCAGCAGGGAAATAATTAATCAGGGCTCCCCAAAATTATCAGACGGCACACCAGCAGCTGTGGAACTTTGAGGGTGTATGTTACGCCAATGAAAATGTTTAAAAAAATTTTAAATTCATGTCAATAACACAAAGATTCAGGAAAGCCATTCAAATTCAAAAATGGGAAAAATACTTAAAATATGAAAAAAATAATTAGAATTTGAAGAAAAAATTGGAAAATGACAAAATTAATTGAAAAATTAATAGATAATCAAAAAATGAAGACAAAAATTGAAAAATTGACACAAAATAATTTAAATTTGAAGAAAATAATTGAAATTACAAGAAATAAATGAGATATTGACGAAATAATTAAAATGTGAATAAACTAATTAAGTAATGACATAAATAATTGAAAGCTGGTGTAAAAATTAAACTTTTAAGACAATACTCCAAAAATGAAGTAAAAATAAAAGATTTAATACTGTAATTGAAAAATTATAAAAATCCATTGAAAAATTAATGATATTATTGAAATATGAAGAAACTAATTTAATCAACATAAAGAACTGAAACCCGGTGTAAAAGTTAAGAAATTCATGACAATATTTAAAAAATAATTTAAAAATGTCAAAAGTATTGAATAATAACAAAAATAATTGTAATTTGAAAAAAATAGTTGATAAATGACAAAAATAATTGATAACTGGTATAAAAATTGAAAAATTGGAAGATAATACTATAAGTATTGACGAAACAATTGAAATGTTAAGAAACTATTTGAATAATGACATAAATAATTGAACGTTGGTGTAAAAAATAAAAATTTATAAGCAATAATTGAAAAATTGAAGAAAATATTAGAAATTTGAGGAAAATAATTGAAAAATTGAAAGAAATAACTGAAATTTGAAGAAAATAATCGAAAATTGAAGAGAAAAATTCCAAAATGTGAAAAAAATTTAAAAACGAAGAAAGTAATTAAAGTTTGAAGGAAATAATTGAAATAATTGAAAATAATAAATTCATGAGAATATTAAAAAAAATTCAAAAAATGAAATTTAAAGAAAACAATTCCAAAATGTCAAAAATATTTAAATAATGACAAAAATGATTGTAATTTGAAAAAAAAATAGCTGAGAAATGACAAAAATAATTAAAAACTGTTGTAAAAAATAAAAAATTTGAAGACAATACTTGAAAAATTAACGAAACAATTGAAATGGTAAAAAACTAATTGAAACTAATAAATAATTGAAATCTGGTGTAAAAATGAAAAATTTATAGGTAATAATTGAGAAATTGGAAAAAATATTAAAAGTTTGAGTAAAATAATTGAAAGTTGAAGAATTAATTATTGAAGTTTCAAGAAAATAATTCAAATATGTCAAAAAAAATTTAAATATGAAGAAAGTAATTAAAGCTTGAAGAAAATAATTCAAATATGCGGGACTAATTGTAAATAAATAAAATAATAAATAAATAAATATATCAAAAAAAATTTAAAAATGAAGAAATTAATTAAAGTTTGAAGAAAATAATTGAAAACTGGTGTAAAAAATTTAAAAATTCATCACAATAAACAAGAATTGAATAAAATAATTGAAATTATGTAGAAAGTCATTCTAAAATTGCAAAAATAATAAAAATATGAAGAAAATAATTTAAAAATGACAAAAGTAATTGAAATTTGGAGAAAATAATGGAAAAATGACAAAAATAAATGAAAACTTGAGTAATAAATTTAAATATTGATGACATTAATTAAAAGTCTGAAGAAAATAATTGATATTTGAAAAAACTAAATTTAAAATCGCAAAAGTACTTGAAAATTAACAAAAATACTTTACAGTTGACAAAAGTACTTTAAATGATCTAAATAATTGAAAAGAGATGTAGAAATTAAATATTTGTAGACGGTAATTAAAAATTGATGATGTAATTGGAATATGAACAAAGTAATTGATTTATAAGGTCAATTATTAATCAGGCACCCAATATCAGAACACCCTATTAAAATTTTAAATCTTTTATTGTTAAATAATAATATAATTCTAAATAATGATCTTATTAAAATCAATAAATTTAATATATATTTATTAATATAAAATTTATACATTACTATAATTACTTAATATAAAAAAATTAAAATCTTTTAAATTCTTATCAAAACAAAATAATTTATTCATGACAAATTTAATAATATATTAATATATCAATAATAAAAAGGAAATATCCCTGTTATTATTAATAAAATTAAAATTATAAATCATATAAAATTTATTTTATATATTATTAATCTAATAGATATTGTTATTATTATTATTATTATTAAATAAAATAAAAGGAATAAAGGAAATTATATTAATTTCGACACTAATTCAAAAATATAAAATGAATTAGAATTAACACTAATTAAAATTCTAAATATTAAAACAAACAAAAAATAATATTGAATTAAAATTTTTATTTACTAAATTACTAATTTCCCCTGACCACCAACTTTACAGATTTTTTAAATCTTGCTTGGTTTATTAAGAATTTAACCCCTTCACGTCCAAGGGACATTTATGCCCCACCTACAAAAACCTCAATATCTTCGAAGAAAATTAATATTTTTTATTCAATCTTGGTGCGTTCTCTTCAGGAAGTATAAAGCTTTAAAAATATGTAGACTGGATTGGGCCTTAATTTTTCTTTTGTTTAAAAAAATATATAAATAATTCTTCAAATTAACTTATTTTTAAAACATTTTAGATTTGCCTGAAATTTGTTACTCGGGGGTTTTTGGGATCGCTGATTACGAATCTGGTGTTAGTTTTTTAAAATACAAAATGGCGGATCCAATATGGCGGACAGAAAATTGAAAAATCCTTTAGATTTGCCTAAAATTAATTACTCCGGGGTTTTTGCGGTCGCTGATTATAAATTCAGTATTAGTTTTTGAAAATTCAAAATGGCGGATCCAATATGGCGGACAAATTTTAAAGAAATGTTTAAAATCGCCTAAAATTAATTACTCCGGGGTTATTAAACACTTCTTCAAAATTTGTTCGCCATATTGGATCCGCCATTTTGAATTTTCAAAAACTAACACCTAATTCGTAATCAGCGACCACAAAGACCCACGAGTAACAAATTTTAGTTGAATTTAAAATATTTTAAAAATTCGTCCGCCATATTGGATTCACCATTCTGAATTTTTGAAATCTAACACCGGATTCGCAATTAGCGACCCCAAAAACTGTAGGAACCACTTTACTTTTTTTAATTGCTCAATTTTGCTTGGGTGCGAAAGGGTTAAAGTAATAAAATCATAAATTTTTAATTGTGGTTTCTTTAAGAAAGAATTCCCCGACTTTTAAAGATTTTTTTTGACTGACCTACGACCACCCTGAGTGAGTTTTTTTTTAAAGTGAGTAATAATGAGTGATTTAAAAAAAAGTAAATAAAAGTCAGGAAACTGAGTCACTGTCAGCCCTGTGAAATATTTTTATAAAACTATACATTTTTTTGTAATTTTTTTTTTATTTTTACAAAAATCAAACCACAATTTTCTAGAATAATCTTTAATTTAGAAATGATTAAATATTCCCTTAAAAAATAAATTAATCTTTACCTAGTGGACTGAGCGGATCTTCAAGTTCACTGCCATGTGGTGAATCTGTTCTTGGACTGCAGGGTTCATCTTTCACTGGTAGTGAGCAAGGACTTTTGGCATGGGAACTAGATTCGTCTAAAGCCATTGGTCCCGGAGTATCCATCAAAATGTGACCCATGTGTGTAACATGAGGTCCATTGGAATTTGACGTGATTCCATTGCTTGACGCTTCTGTGAATGGTTTGAGTCGTTCGATTAATTGTGGCTTGGATCCAGAAACAGGAAGATTTCTCCTCTTCAGTTCAATTTTGAGATCACTCACTGCAAGAGCAAATAAATCGTAAATCAAGTAAACTACATATCAAGTAAATCGTCAAAGAAAGTAAATTAACTATTCTGGTTTTTTTTTTTAAAAAAATAGAACAAAATATTCACCTTTCATGTCTTCTAATTTTCCCAGTGGCCTCAGTGGCGGCTGTTCTATGGGATTATTTGAGGAATTTGAGGGAGCCGGGCTCGGTGCACTAACACTATTACTACTAATACTACTAGTATCGTTTACTCCATTACTCGAAAGAGTTAGAGGCTTCTGGGCAGCCGGAAGAATTATTTGAGGATACTGTAAAATAACAATGAATTAATTATGTAAATTGTATAATTGGACAAGTATTTTAATATAATGATTATCAGGGGAAAAAATATAAATTTAGAAATCTTTTTCTATATTTTTTATTATTTAAATGTCGATTTTGACGAATAAGGGATTAGATTTTACCTTATGTTGCCACTCAAGCTGCCACTGGAGAAAAAGTTGCTGTTGCTGAAGCAGCAATTCGTAGCTGGTTTCACCAGGTGAAGCTGAATTGAGGCCGGATGTAACAGACGATATTGAGGTCTTTTGCGCACTCGGAGGACCCTATTAACAAATTAATGAAACGAAATTAAGAGAAGGCCGTTTGGTAGATCGTTAAAAAAAGTTTGTTGTACAATATGACATTGTAATAAAAACAATTACAGCATTGTAATAAAACCTAAAAGACCAGCAGATTAACGCAGTTTAGCTTGAAGACTTTATTAACGTCAAGATTGACCTAATAAGGATTTTATTAGCCTAAGGATTTTAATAACGTAAGGATTTTATGAACATTACGATTTTACTAATTTTATGATTTTATTAACTTTACGATTACACGAACTTTATGATTTTATTAATTTTACAATTTTGTCAACTTATAAGGATTTTATTAAAAAATAACGTCAAGATTATTTTTATAAAGATGAGGACCACCCTTGGGAGTTTCTGTGGCGTGAAAGAAAAATTATTTACCGAGCCTGAAGATATTATAAAAGAAATTTGTCAATATAATAAAATAAGCACGTTATTTATGGTTTGGTTGTGCAAGATTGAATAGTGTACTGTATACTCTTCTCTGTACTCTTAATTCTTTTATTTTATTTTGGCAATGTCCAGCACGCTTTCTCACCACACGATATCATCTTGTATGGCTGGATCCTGAGAGACGGGGTTGGGTTTGGCACCTACTGGGCAACACGCGCTCTCCTTGCTCCCGGCTACCTTCTTCTTAAGTGCAATTAGCGCTCGAATTACTCAGACCTAACGAGGTAGCTGTGGTTGGACCCGAAGCGAGATCACTAAAGTTAATCACCCGATACAATCTCGACTTTCGAGAGCTTCACGGAGATTCGCTTTTTCCTTTTTTTGTCGTTTTACATATTTTTAACTCTGTCTTTGATCCGTGGTGAAAATCATCTAGTTCATCAGTCGGGACGTATTATTAAGTTCTAAAATTAATTATTTAGAATATTGATTTCATAGAATTTCATTCGGAAGAATCTTCTTTTAGTCGAAATTTCACATTTTCGAATATGTTTTGAATCGAAGATAAATTAATCCGAATTTTGACCTAACAGAATTTTTAAGTCGCCGAATTCATTTTTAACAGAATTCGCATTTTACAAAAGTCCTTTTAACCAACTTTTCATTTAAAAGAATTCCAATTTAAACGAATCTTAATTTAGAAGAATTTTTATTATACAGAATTTTAGGTTAATCGAATTTTTAAATACCAGAATATTCGTTTGACAGAATTTTCATTTGTCCGAAATTTTTTTAGTATGAATTGACATTTGATAGAAAACTTAAAATGCAGAATATTCATTTGTCCGAAATTGCAAATGGCCGAAAAAGGCCATTGGTCCATTTCAAAATGAATATTCTGGTATTTAAACATTTGATTAACCTAAAATTCTGTAAAATAAAAAATCTTCTAAATTAAAATTCGTTTAAATTGGAATTCTTTTAATTGAAAAGTTGGTTAAAAGGATTTCTGTAAAATGAAAATTCTGTTAAATATGAATTCGGTGACCTAAAAATTCTGTTAGGCCAAAATTCGGATTAATTTATGTTGGATTGAAAACATATTCGAAAATGTGAAATTTCGACTAGAAGAAAATTTTTCTTCATAAAATTCTATGAAATAAATATTCTAAATAGGTAATTTGAGAACTTAATCATACGTCCCCATCAGTTTTGTTAGGTTATTTTTTTTTATGTAGTTTAACAAACGATTGATTTAAAAAATAGTTTGAGCTATTTAAAATTGGGTCAATCTGTATCGGATCAATTTGTTCCAAGTGTTTGTTAAATTTGGTAATTATCTTAAAAATTACTATAAATTTTAGAATACCTTTATTTTAAGAAGAAAGTTCCTTAAGTTTTGCTTTTTTTTCTATTGTTTTTTCTATAGAAATAGATAGGGACGTTAATAAATTTTTAATTTTGAAAATGTACGATTTTATCTGTTTTTTCAGAAAGGAGAACAACAATTTGCTAATTTTCGAGAATGAAGAATAAAAGTTAATAAAACTCGATTATTTTGTAAATTAGTTAACTAAAATAAAAATTAAAATACCAAAAGGAATGTAAAAAAAAATTATCATCTCAAATAGAACGAAAGATTTTAGGAAATCTTTTAAAATATTTATCTCGATGATTTGAAATGTTTGAAAATATATTCTATAAGATTAATTGTAACATGAATCAATTAAAATTTGTATGGATTGGAGCTTCTTTAAATTTAATTTTAGATTTATTGAAATTACAAAAAATGAAAATTTAAATCGATTAAAAAAATAGATCGATTATAATTTAAATTGGACTTTCTGCTGATGTACATTAGTTATAATTTGAATCGATCGATGGAAATTGAAATTAGTTGAAATTTGACTTATTAGAGTTTAAAAGCATGATAAGAAATTTCATAAATTAAATTTTGGTTCAAGTAAGAGTTGGATTAATTAAAATTTTAACCGATTCGAATTTGGATAAATTGAAAATTTGAATTATTAAAAATTGAGTTCATAAATCAAATCTAAATCAAAGTTTAGGTTAGTTAACATTTAGATTAATTGAATTTTAAGTTGAGTAAAATTTGTATTAGTCAAAATTATATACGATTAGGATATTTTCAAAAATCTGAATTTAAATCAAGTTAATTTCAATTAATGGAAACTTAATTAAATTTATTAATAATTAATTTCAGATTATTTTTTAAATAAAATCACTTAAAATTTAAATAAAATTAAGAATTAGGTTAAATTAATTTAGAATCGATTGAAAATTGGATTGAGTTAAATTGGAATTAATTAGAATTTAGATGGACTTAAATTAGAATTAATTGAAAATTGAATAGAGTTAAATTTGAATCAATTCAAACTCAGATTATTTGAAATTTGAGTTATATAACATTTTAACAAATTAAAAATAGAATTAATTCAACTTCAAATAGATTGAGATTTTAATTCATTAATATTTTAGATTGATTAAAAATTGGATAAATCGAAGTTTGGAACAAATTAAATTCAGATTAATTAAATTTCGAATCTTTATATAATTTATATTTATATTTAATAATTTATATTTTAATTTTGAATGAATTAAAATTTGGATAGAGTAAAGTTTTCATGAATTAAAGTTAGAATCAATTTTTTAATTTTAATGTTTATTTTACTTTAACCAATACTAGATTTAAATTAGGATTAAACGACATTTAAAATGATTAATATTTGGACTGATTGAATATTAGATGAAAACAAATTTGGATCAATTCAAGTTCAGATTAATTGAAATTTAAATCTATCGAAATTCGTATTATTTTAAATTGAATCAATTACGATTTTAATTTGAATTTTGGATCGATTGAAATTTAAATCGACTCAAATGGGGATTGTATAAAATCAGAATAGATTAAAATTTGTATCGTTTAAAGTTTGGATGGATTGTAGTTGTTGATCACAAATGAAATGAAAATCAATTTAAATTTAAAATCGATCAAAAATTCCTTTAATACAAGTTTTTACCGTTAAAGATTATTATTTATTAAAATTTTAATGTATTGGAATTTGAATATTTTAAAATAAGGTCGTTTGAATTTAAGATTTATTAAAATTAAAATGAATCCGAATTTAATCAAAATGAAAGTGCCTAATCCAAAATTAGGCACTTGAAATTATTTTTTAAAATTTTGAACATTTGAACAGTGAAATATTTTCAAATATGTCTCTTTTTTTCTAAATAGCTCATTAATTTGTTGATAAATTGTCAGCAGCACACAAGGGGCGCTGCACAGTGGGTCAAAATGCATAAAAAGTTGGCAAAAAATCAGAAAATTATTTGTAAATTAACAACTTTTAATTATATTATTTTAATAGATGATAAGTCAAAGTATGGTAAAACATAATCTTAAGTGCATTTTAAATACCTAGCAATTTTCATTATAAAACGTCGTAAAGACAACTTATATTCAATGGCTATGTGAGTTTTTGTTTTGTTTATTAATCAAGGTAAGATTTGTAGTCTAATTAAAACGTATAATGTGGAAGAATATTGAATTGAAAAATAGAAAAAGTTTTTTATAATCATTAATTATTTTATTTATGTTCCAAAATAGTCCAAACGTTATTTCGTGGTTTTTTTTTTAATATCTTGGGTTTTGAAATTTAATATCTACTTGAATGTTTTGCGAATATTTGTGATATTTCGAGAAAAAAAGATTTTATTAGACAAATTTCGAATTATAGAACTATTATTAAACAATTAATGTTTTGTTTGTCTTGTTAATTTTAAAAAATTAAAGTAAATTAAATTTCCAAAAAACCAGAAACATCAAGTTTCAAATGATTTCGTTTATATTTGGGTCAAACCATTATATTTCACCCAAGTCGGTAACGCCCTATTTTTTAAAAATTTTGTTTTAAAATATATTAAAAAGTAATATTTTAGGAACTTATTTATAAAATTTATTTTAAAAAATATTTAATAGTTTAATCAAAAATAAATTTTTAATCTTTGAAGGTTCAGAAAAATTAGCTATTATGTATTTGATTTATATTTTCTAATAAATTTAAAATTTTTAATTGAAAATCTTATGAATAAAACATTTTTTAGAAGCAATTTCTTTGTGTTTCAATTCTTTTCTGCATTAAAAGTAACATTTTATTTACCAATTTATAAATAATTTTATACATTTTGATCCTATTTTACTAAAAAATACTATGACCTTTCAGAATTTATATTATAATTATTTACAAAAGGTTTTGTTTAATATAAAATAAAAGAATTAAAGTTTTCAAAAAGTTGAAAATTGAGAAATTTAAAAAATGTAGATAAAAGCATCGAATAAATGTTTTCAAAAATTCGTAATTATGAGATAAAAACTAAACAAATTGAATGAAGAAAAAATATTTCTAAGAAGTGGAAAAATGATGGCAAAAATTAAAGAATTAATTAAAAAGCAAGGAAGGACAAAAAATAGTGAAAAATCAAGAACATTAAATAAATAGGAAGAAAATGGAGAAATGTTTTTTTCCTTAATCTAACAAACTGTAAAAAAAATGTAAAAAGTACAAAAAATAATAAAATTTGGTTAGAATCTACTAAAAAATTAGAATTAATAAAAATAAAATAAAAAGAAATTTAAAAATCTTTTAAAAATAAAAAAGTTTAGGCAAATTAAATTGAAAACGTTTTTATACTATTACACAAAATCTAAAAATTTTATGACAGAATTAGTAAGTCTGCAAAAAATCTCGCAAAAAATAGACAAAATGTGAAAACAAATTGAATAAATTTATAAAAAAATGAGCGATTTTACTTTTAAAAATATGGAAATAATTATGAAAATCATCGAAATAAAAAGTTTAGTGAATATTATAATAATAAAATTGTGTAAATTAATATTAAATAATTTGCATAAAAAGAAGATTAATGAAAATCCTAAAATAAAAAGACAAAAACAAAAAAATAGCAAAAATAAATGGAGAAAAATCGTAAAATTTTGTAAAAATAGAAAATTATAAGATAAAAATTAAGCAGTTTCGAAAAAGTGAAGCCTCTTAGAAATATTGTAAGAATTATTGTGAATATGAAAAATAATAAATACCTATTATTTCATTACTTTGTATTAATTAATATGCATTTAAATTTGAATTAATTGAAATTTAAAAGTTTGAACAAATTGGAAAATGAATTAATTTACGTTTGGAATTTATTTAAATTATAATGACTAGAAGATATAAAAATTGAATACTATTTTTTGCTATCTTCATACCAAGAATTTGTAATTCGTAGCTATTTTGATCATCTGTAGGGTGAAGGAACCAATTACCGAGTCGGTACCAATTGTCGAGTCTCATTGACTACTTTTGCTTATAAAAAGTAAATCAAACTATAAATATAAAATATAATTGTATTACATTAGCAATGAGTAATTTGTGTCAACATACAAAAATATTTCTTTACATGATTAAAGACCATTAACAACACTTTCTATTGTTTTTATGGGGTTAAAAATCCCTTGTGTTTATAAACTTCAGAAAAGAAACCGGTAAGATACTTTAATTTCAAAAGAATATAAAGTTTTTTTTATAATACATGTGTTTATTTATGTTTTTAATTAAAAGCTTAGATAAATAATCATTTTTTAATTCCTAAATTTTAAGTAATAGCATTTTTTTAAAGTAAAAACGACAATTGGGTCCAGAAATCGAGCGATTGATATCGCAGCCTCGACAAATGGTATTTATATGCAATAAATTTTCATATTAATTTTTTCTTTATGTATTTATTTTTTTACTAGAAAATCATATCAGAATTTCAAACTTTGATTATATTTTATTCAAATAAACCGTTGCTATGCATGTAAGTAGTTTTATTTATGAGTTATTCAATAAATTCTAATGCAGTGTCACTATTTCATCGACAATTGGTTCCATCACCCTATTAACCCAATTTTTTAAATTTCATAAAGATTAAAATATTAAAATTGAAATTTTTAAGATTTATCCATAAAATTGGGGTCAGAAAAAGAATATATATTTTAAATGAAACACTAAAATAAGTATTATTATAGAATACAATTAAATCATGTATTAATTATTACATAATTTATCCGAGCTAAAAAGCTCTAGTTCGCGCCACCTTTTAAAATCTTTAATAAGCACAATATTATATTTTTCCGACATTTCCAAAAAATTCCAGGATTTCCCGGAACGCTAGACACCCTGAATTCATAATCACCAATTGAAAAAACCCTAATACCTGCAATATCAATGACATTCAATAAGAGAGACACTTTATGCCAACTTTTTTTTTCTACATTCTGCCCCACTGCGAGCTGCAAATCTGAAAATCCTGACAGGGAACTTACTTTATATTCGTGAAATTTGATGGTACGGGTTTTGGGTTGACTTTTGGTTTTGGACTTCTTTCGATTCTTGTCTTTGCCAGGCGCATCGCTTCTTTGACATGCGGAGGCGGCGACGGCGACAGCAGCGGAGATCGGACTTGGTTGAGGCCTTGGGGTGATGGCGGCAGGAGGTAGAGCGGGAGGAGATGCTATCGAAATATTCGAAAGTGGACTCAGGCTGGATGTCGTCGAACCCAGGGACATGGGACTTGGCGCTGGTGCTAGTGGGAGAAGCGTCGACGTGGGTCCGTTGGCTTGACTCGCCTGTAAACAGCAGCACAAACTTTGCTCATGCTTAATTTGTTCATCTTCAATTTGCGGTTGTGTAACTATCAGATTATTAAAAACAGAAAGCACATGTACTAAATTCGTTTATGTTTCTTCTCATATGTACCTGCGTCGAGACATGTTGATTAAGTTGAAAGGTTTGATGTTGCTGCTGCTGTTGTTGTTGCTGCTGTTGCTGTTGTTGTTGTTGTTGTTGTTGTTGATTACCAACAACGGAATTACAAAGTTCGGCGAATGTTTGTATCGTTGGTTCTGGTGAAGCTTGTTGAAAAACAGGAGATGTTGAGGTGACAACAACGGCACCACCAGTAGTTGGTATATTGAGAGAAACTGTAACAATTCCTGCGGAAGCTGCAGCAGTTTCTAAAACGTCGGTCCGTGATTCTAAAGAAGGTGAAGGCGCGCCTTCCGAACTTTGAGAATCGTCCTCGAAAGTAATGTAATGGTCTGGGTGTTGGGGCTTCGTAACTTGACCTTCGCAAGTTGCCTTAAAGGGAATGTGACCCTCTGAAAATTACAATGATTATTTTCTTCTTAATTAATAATCGACGCAATCGAGTTGCTTGAGGGATAACATCATCCAGAGTTTATACAAAAATAAAGTCTATTTCAATTAATTGTTTTTAAGAAAATGGTACAGTATAATGATGCTGGGGTTTTTTTAATATAAAACACATATGGGGCATTCTATTTCAAACCGTTGCACCTATAAAAGACAGACGCAAAAAGGCCTTTTTTTAAATATAATTAAGTTAATGAAAAATAAATAATTCATAATATTTTATGCACTATTTGAAAAGAGAATTTAACGCTCTCTCGATCGGTCTTTAAAGTTTTAAAAAAATTTCTCAATTTCATAAAGAAATTCCTATACTTAAAATCTAAAACTCTTGATATCACAAAACACCCCTCCTCTAATTTCTTGAAACCTATGTGAAAAGAAAGCTAAGATTCTATAATTTATAATTCCTTGGAATATATTATGAACATTTTAGAGTCAAAGTTCAAATTGGTTGTCCTTTGTTTTTAAATTTTGAAAGAAAATAGAATTATTTAAAAAAAAAGTTCATACCAGAATAGTTATTTATTATCTTAGTAGTTTAAAATATAATTAAAGTGATTCTAACAAATGAATTTTCAAGTTATTATTCAAATAAAAAGATAAATTACAAGAAAAATACATAGATATTGTATTTTCTTTCAAAATTTAAAAAACAAAAGACAATGAATCTGGCTTAGATAAATTCAACATCACTTAATGTCAGATTTTTCAAAAATACGTATTTTATATCATTTTTATCCATAACTCCTCTAAAATGTCCATAATATATTCAAAGAAATTAGAAACTATAAAACCTTAGATTTCTTTTCATATAGGTTTCAAAAAAATTTGAGGAGGGGTGTTTTAAGATATCTAGAGTTTTAGATTTTAAGTAGGGATTTCTTTATGAAATTGAGAAAACATTTTCAAAATTTAAAGACTGTTCGAAAGAGCATTAAATTCTGTTTCAAAATAGAACATAAAATATTATCAATGATTTGATTTTAATCAAAATAATTTTATTTAAAAAGAACCTTTTTTGCGATCGTTGAAGAATTTTTCCCACAATTTTTAACGTATTTCATTTAAATTTGGACTGTTTTTTTAAAACACTACACTTTAGAGAAGTACATATAGGATTTTTCAGATTGCTTGATGCGTTTCCATTGTATAGCTATTTTTTGTGATTTTTTTGTGAAAAGTGAAATTTTTGGCATCAAGGTTATCCCATGATGCGAAAAATGAAAATTTTGACATCAAAGTTATCCCATGTTGCGAAAAATTAATATTTTTGAAATATCCTGCGTACTTTTCTAGCAAATGTCATCCGCCTTCATAATTCTTTTAAATTTTTTGTCTATTTTATATGTGCTCTGGATGATGTTATCCCTTAAAGGAGTTTAGTACTTTTTTCAATTTATGCTTTGAAAATGCGATTTTCGAGATTAGTAAAACTGACAGAAAGTGTACTTTTTCAAGATACATTTTGTGGACAAAAAAAACCTTTTGTTTATAATATTTAATGGAAAATAATACAAATTGAGTAATAAGTAGTTTAAGGTACTTTTTCGAGTTCTTTTTCAGTAATTTTAAAGATAATTAAAAAAACTAAATATGGGGTTAGATCATTTTAATCCGACTAAATTATTAGAGTAATTAAAAATTAACAAATTTATTTGGATCGATTTTTTAAAAATTTAAATCTTTCCGAAATGATTCTGTATTATTTTTGGATTTAATTTAATTTTTTCTTCTTTTTCTGTTTTTCATATTATAAATAATTTATATAAATATGAGGTTTAAATTAAATATTAAAATCATTTTTAAAGATCTCTTTTTTGCTTCTTTAAATAAATATTTGTTTAATTCTGTCGGAAACCTTCCGTTTCCGGAAATGACTCTTAATTCGAAAGTTAAAGAGCTGGAATAATTATAATTTTGATTTTTTATTTTTTTATTAATAAAAAAATAATATCCCCCTACCTCATAAACAAATACCCATCTATTTTAATATTACTTTTGATATTTTTTCAATTTTTTTCCAAATTTTTTTCAATTTTTAAAAATTTTGATATACTAAATTTTTATTAATATTTTTTTTTTCAAAAATTTGTCAAGAATTCTAAATACACTTTCCAGTATATTTACTTTGTTACGACTTATTTAATTTTAATTTAATTAAATAACGGGCAATTTGTACCTGTAAGAGGTAGAGAAAAATGTAATTTTTTAGCTATCAGAAAATATGTACAAAATATTGAATTATCTTGAAAAGTGAAAAAATAATTATTTGCTTATTTAAATTTATTAAAATAATTATTTTTTAATAAATAATTCAAATATTAAAAAAATTGATAAAATATAGTTTCAAATATGGTTTGCGTGACAAATAACCTAAGTTTGTGATTTTTAACAGTTATTTGTAAAAAAATGGAATTATAAGATAAATTTTAACTTATCCAATATATAACTTATCTATTTAAATTAAACCTCAATCTACTCACATTAAGAGTTTTGCATTCAGTTTTTAAAATAATGAGGTTTAAAAATTGTAATATATTTTCATGTTGAAATTATCACAGAAATCACAAGTAAAATTTTATCCTGAAAAAACGTAATTTACAATTTTTAAACTTTATTATTTCAAAAACTAGATTCGTGTGGAACGTGAAACTTTTACTGTGAGTAGATTTAATTTTAATTTAAATGTTCCATACGTGACGTATTTTATTATTTTTCATGAATTGACATAAAATTTGCAAAGTGCTTATTTTGATGTAATATTTATGATTTAAATTTAAAATTTAGAAAGAACTAAGAAAATTTGAAAGTTTTATTTGATTGATTCGTATATGATTGTAAGTTAAAACTTGTTTTAAAAATTTCATCTAAACTGATAAAAATCGCAATGTAAAATTATTTAACAATTTGAAATCATATTTGCTCTAATATTTAATATCTTTAAGTGGTTTGCTCATTTAAAAATAATAATTTTTATAATTCTGAATAAATAAAAAGAATCATTCTCATACTTTTTCAGGATTCCTTCAAATAGTATTTCAAGATAAATAATACAAATTTTAACATACAATTCTTTTAGTTTCGTACTCCAGAAATCAAAGAACTATTTTTTTAGGTGCCAACTTTTAAAAAAAAAGATCAGCAACGACATTAATCGAATCCTAACCTCATTTTCCGATAAAGTTAAAAATCTTTAAAACTCCAAATATACCATTCGTCTTGCATTTTCTCGCATTAATTGAAAAAAGTATCGTGTACAACACGTGAAAAAGCTGATTTTACTCGTGCGATTTCTGCTCTCGTTGCGACCAGATCAGCAAACTTCACACTGCAAAAACAGGTGTCTTAAATTGTTCAAAAATGTCTTAAATTAAGACATTTTTCGTATCTTGGACACCAAAAGTATCTTAATTTAAGACATTTTTGTCCAATTTAAGATACCATATTTTTGCAGTGCACACTCGTAAAATCACTCTCTTTCACGACTTGTTGTAAAATATACTAATTTTAGTTTATCTTTTCAGTTATTTGCCGAAAAAAGGATCATTACTAACAAATTTGACTCTAACCAATTTTACTAAATTGAATGGACCGTAAAAAGCAACTTTGACTTAATTTAGATAAACAAATTTGGTTTAAAGTGAAAAGTTAAATCGAGGAAAGTACTAACCTTTCACTGCTCGTTCAATGGGTTCTTCCGTATGAAGAATATTTTTTTGGATAAGTTCAAGAGGTCCAGGTCGATGACTGAGTTGGTCATTAAGTTGATCTGCGAGTCTAGCTTTCTTTAGCATTCGCTGTTTTTCGGCAAGACTTGGATCGACATGTCTGACGTCTTCTAAAATATGTTGACGAACAAGCTCATCTCTGCCAGGTCTCTGTTGAATTTTAGCTTTCAACAGATCACCGGTTTTGGCTCTTTCTAATTGCTTTCGCTGTTCAAAAAATGCGGGTGGTGTCTTTAGAGCTGTAATAAAATCAGAGTATTTATTAAAGTGGGATTAATCAAAATTATATTATTGAAAAGGGTGGTGATCGTAACATAACCTCAACCTAAGAATGTTTTTAATGCAAACAAAAATATAATCAAAATTAATTTCCAGGAAATTTGAAAAAATTAGTCTTACTATTTTCATAAAGAAAATAAGTTGAGCCAAAATTTTTTGTCAAATAGTAATTGTTTGACATTTTGTATTTTTTCTGTCAGTTGAGACAAATAATAATTGAGAATAAATTTTGGATTAATATATTTTTTCTGAAAATTATACAACTAGTTTTTTTCCAAATGATTTGAAATTAATTTTTATTATATTTTTGTTAATCATTTCTTAATTTAAGGTTATGTTAGATTTACTATCTCTTTAAATAAATATTTAGTTGCATAATATTCACAATATAGAATATGGTTTAAAAAAGTAAAACTGTAAACATTTATCATTAATTACTCGATTCTCCACTTCTAACCGTATATAATTCCATTGCTTTTAGAAAAAGTTAAGCTAACAATTAGAGGCTAGCCACGATCTTCAATTGATGACGTTAAACTTATTTCAAGTATTAGAAACATCAAATTATGTTCTTCTGTTAACAAGTACTGTAATCTTTGGCTATAATTAAGTAGTAATTGGATTAATCAGTGGCAATTGTAAGAAAGGTAACTTAGTCTCTACTTGTTAGATAAAACAAAAACATTCGCTTTAATTTGTGATATAGATCTAAATTATCATGAGGTATGCTTCAGTTTCTTTCATTTTTCTGAAAAAAAAACTGTTTTTAAACTTTATTTATTATTTTAATTATTCCTTTGCTTAGGGATGCCAAGTTTTTTTAGCATAATTTATAACCTAAAATTATCGTATAATATTAAAACCAAAAATTTTTTTGACCTGTTCACTCACTTTTTAAATAAATTTTTCTAATCTATTACATGGATTAAAAAAAATTTGTAATTAAGGAGGTTCTCTTCATTTACATAACCTGAAACTAAAATGTTGTTTTTTACCCCAAACAAAAATATTTTTGAAATCAATTTCACCAAATTTTGAAAGATTCGGTTGTAGATTTTTTAAAAAAATTAGGTTGAGCTAAAATTTGTTGTTAAATAATAATTATTGAACCTTTTATGCTTTTTTCTTTAAGTCTTGATAAAATCCGTGATTTTCATTCAATTTAACCAAATAATAGCTAATTTTTCTTATTAAAACATTCTCTGCAATTTTATTTGTTAGATTTTGTTAAATATTATTTTGTTTAAACAACATGTAAAATACAAATTTTATTTAATAACATTAAATTTATTAAATTAGTTTTAATAACATTTAAACAAAATATTCTTTAACAAAACCCAACAAATAAAATTCTAGAAAATGTTTTAAAAAGAGAAATAAGCTATTATTTGTTAAAATTGGATAAAGATCGCAGATTTTAACTAGATTTAAAGAAA
The DNA here is from genome assembly GCA_037103525.1 of Ganaspis brasiliensis. NCBI lineage: Eukaryota > Metazoa > Arthropoda > Insecta > Hymenoptera > Figitidae > Ganaspis > Ganaspis brasiliensis. The sequence goes on along the minus strand of JAZKLR010000256.1, from coordinate 76,516 downwards.
AAGCATAAAATGTTAAATAATTATTATTTAAAAACAAATTTTAGGTCAACCTAATTTTTTCTGAAAAGTATACAACTGGGTCGTTCAAAATTTAGTAAAAGTAATTTTAATAATACTTTTATTTGGTGGGAAAAGGCATTTTTTAGTTTGAGGTTATGTCAATGGAGATAACCTCCTGAAAACAAAATTCTAAAATAGATTAAAGTAATTTTTAAAAAATGTTTAATTCTATAGCATAATACTAGACTTAAAATTACTATATTTTCAAGTTTTTCTCATTTTATATTAAATACATTTCTTGTATTTAAAATTATATAATATCAATTTAGTAAGAAAACTTTTAAAAAATTAAAAAATACTTACGAGGCATTATACCCTGCGCCACCAGTTGATTAATTGGTCGCCTTAGCATCAATTTAACTTTCAGTGCTGCAAAAGAAAAAGAAAACGATGTTCTTTAAAAGCTGCATAAAATATTTTCAGATAATATCATCATTTCAGAAGAATATTAATAATAATAGTTTTTAAGTTATTTAAAGTATAACACAATTTAAAAATAGTTATTAGGTACATTAAAAATTATGACAATTATGGTAAAACATTGAAAAATGCTTAAATTTACGTACATTCTAACAAATTTGTATAACATATTGAAGTTTGTATTGATTTAAGGAAGAATTAGCCAACAAAATTGATTAAAAATAGAATAAATTTAAATTTAAAAAGGTTCAAAACTTTACTATAAATTTTGAATTGATTAAAATTTTGATAATCGAAGTTTGCTTATATCGAGTCAATTAAAAAAAAGTTGATAAAGTAATAAAGTAAGTATGACAATTTGTCAAAATAAGTTAAATATCCGACAAAGTTTGAAAAGGGTAATCGTTATGCAATCTTGAAGGTAATAATTACATCTTGATGGCAATCGATATTATCCCGAAGGTAACATTTACTACGTTGATAGTAATCACAATCATCTTGATAGTGCTCATCTATTGATCTTTGTATACATAATTATAAATATTTGTAAATATAATTATACGCCAAAAAAATATCCGACATTCAACAACAATTTAGATAAATTTCAGTTGTTCAGAGAACAGGGTTCATTTACCCTGGTATAATGATTGAGGAAAAATTGTCAACTTACAATGAGTGCGCGCATATATGATTCTCGATAATAAAGAGAAATGTACAAATATGACGTCATAAGATGCCATAAAAATTGAATATAGAAACAAGAATTTGATAAATCGACGGAAGCATTAATAATCTAAATCGTGATTCATTTAACTTTGTGCTCGAGATTGGAATAATATAGTTAAAACGAAGACACGACATTCTTCATGCGTTCAGATTGCACGCGTGCGCTCCCCGACCAAGGTACAAATTAACACACAAAGGAACTAAGGATACCTATAAATACGTAGCAACGCAACGGCGGGACGGATTGCATGAATTCAAGACGGAAAACGAAACCAGTCGAACACACCGCAATCTGAATTCAAAGCGGTTTAGCAATGTAACGACGATACCGAGAGCTTTGAAAAAGAAATCCGCCTTCGTTATTTTTTCTTCCTTCCTTCCTTCCTTCCACTATATGTAGCTACATCAGTTTCCCAGATTCAATATCTGGATAACAATCGAGAAGGTTAAAGTCGCAAGTATGTACCAATTCTCGAAATTTGAATACGGTAATATCACTTATGTAGATTTTGGATTTTTTCTGTTAGGGAGACAAGCACATGGAGAGAAATTGATTGTAATTGTTATGATCGGCATGATAACGAGTAAAATTAAGGTGGTAGTAATTACGGCCTGTGGGGATAGAATGTATATTTTAAGTAGTAACATTCACCTTTAGGATGGTCCAAGTATAATTTTCAAATAATGTTCATCATTTGGATATGGTACTGAGAATAATTTCAATGGTATCTACCTTTTGAATGGTATGCATTGTAATTTAGATTGTATCATCCACATTCTAGATGAAGTACGATATAATTTAGATGGCATAAACAACATTCTCAATAATATCAATTACAATCCAGATGATAATACTAGTTTTTTGGATGGTATTGAGCACAATTGACATGGTAAGATCCTCTTTCTTGATGGTAACATTACAAGCTAGATGGAAATATTTGTTCTCTAGATGATATACAGTATAATTTAGATGGTATTTAGATTGTAATCAACAATGGTATTTACAGTATGACAAATAAAAATTGGATGGTAACATCGACCTTCTGGATGGTAGTCAATACAATTTAGATGAAAGTATCCACCAACAGGATGATATTAAGCACAATTGACATGGTATCATCCTCTTTCTTGATGATAACATCGATCTTCCAGATTCTCTATGATAGTTAAAATCTAGATGGTAATATTAATCTTCAGGATGGTATTAAGGACAATGCACATGGTAACATCAACTAGATAGCAATATTAATACTCTAGATGATTCCCGTACAATTTAGATCCTAACAACAACATTCTTTATGGTATCCAATACAATCTAGATGTTAAAATTGACTTTCAGAACGATATTAAGGACCATTGATATGGTAAGTGCTCTTTTTGGTGGCATCATTACAACCTAGATGGAAATATTTACCCTCTAGATGATATACAGTATAATTTAGATGGTAACAACAATATTTTTACAGTACCCAATAAATTCTGGATGGTAACATCGACCTTCTGGTTGGTAATCAATACAATTTAGATGAAAGTATCTACTGTCAGTATGGCATTTAGGACACTTGGCATGATAAGATTCTCTTTCTTGATGGTATTATTCCAATTTAGATGGCAATATTTATATCCTCTAGATAATCAACTGTACACTGAAAGAAATTTTCGGTTAAAATAACCAGAAAATCATGTTAAATAGTGTTTAACTGGGATTTCGATACAATCTAGATGGTTGTATTGACCTTCAGGTTAGTATTAGGGACAATTCACATGGTAACATCATCTAGATGGCAATATTAATCCTCCAGGTGATTTACCGTACAATTTACATCGTAACAACAACATTCTCTGTGGTACCCAGTACAATCTAGATGGTAATATTGACCCTCAGGATGGTATTAAGACCAATGGTCATGGTAACATCATCTAGATGATTCACCGTACAATTTAGATCGTAACAACAAAACTCTTCATGGTACCCGATACAATCTAGATGGTCGAATTGACCTTTAGAATGGTATTAAGGATAATTGACATGGTGGCATCATGTAAATGGCAATATTTATCCTCTGGATGATATACCGTTGTAACAACAATATTCCCTGCAGTACCCGATATAATCTAGAAGGTAATATTGGCCTTCTGAATAGTATTAGGAACAATTGACATGGTAAGATCATCTAGATGACATTATTTATCTTCTAGAAGATTTATCGTACAATTTAGATCGCAACAACAACATTCTCTATAGTACCCAGTACAATCTAGTTGATAATTTTGACCCTCAGGATGGTATTGAGGACAATGGTCATGGTAACAATATTTATATGGCAATATTTATCCTCTATATGATTCACCGTACAATTTAGATCGTAACAACAACATTCTCCATGGTACCTGATACAATCTTGTATCCTTCAGGATGGTATTAAGGATAATTTACATTGTAACATCATCTAGATAGCATATTGATCCTCTGGATGATTTACCGTACAATATGCATTGTAACAATATTCCCTGTAGGATCCAATATAATCTAGATGGTAATATTGGCCTTCTGAATGGTATTATGAACAATTGAAATGGTAACATCATCTAAATGACAGTATTTATCCTCTAGATAACTTACATTACAATTGTGATGGTAACAACAACATTGTTTACGGTACCCAATAAAATTTGGATGGTAACATCGACCTTCTTTATGGTACTCAATACAATTTATATGAAAGCATCATCTTTCATGATGTTATTAAGGATGTTAATAAGCACAATTGACATGGTGATAGCATCATTTTGAATGGTATTATTACAATCTAGACAGCCATATTCATATCCTCTAAATGATTTACCGTACAATTTAGATCATAGCAACAACATTCTCTATAGTACCCAATACAATCTGGATATCAATACCCCTTGTTTGGATGGTACTAAGCACAATTGACATGATTACCTCCTCTTTCTTGATTGTATCATTATAATTTAGATGGAAATATTTATCCTTTAAATGTTTTACAGTATAATTTAGATGGTAACAAAAACATTCTGTATGGTACCGGATAAAATCTGGATGATAATATCGACCTTCGTGATGGTACTAAATACAATTTAGATGAAAGTATCCACCTTCAGGATGGTATTAAGGACAATTGACATGGTAAGATCCTCTTTCTTGATGGTGTCATTACAATCTAGATGACCACATTTATCCTCTAGATGATTAACTGAATAATTTAGATGGTAATGCCCTCCTTCTGGAAATCATTAAACGCACAATTGACATATAACATTCAATTTCTGGATGGTCTCATTACCATCTAGATGGTAATATTTATCTTCTGGCTTATAAACAGTAGTGTTTAGGTAACAACAACATTTTCTAGAGTACCCAATATAATCTAGATGATAATACCCGTTTCTGAATGGTGCCAAGTACTGTTTAAGTGGTAATAGTTACCATCTGTTTTCTAGATTGTTGCCGGCAATTGCAAGGTGTATATGGTTTATACATTCATTATAGATTTTGTTTTTAAGTTATAAGATGCAAGTTACAGACTAAATTGTAAGATGTCAATTGTAAGTTGTACAATGTAACTAGTAAAGTGTACATAAATAAAACTGTAGGTTTTGGGTTATAGGTTACGTGCTGTGCGTTGTAATATGCAAGCTGAAAAAATTGTAATTTGTAAAGCGTAATTTGTGATATAAAAAGTCTAATAATAATAATCCAGTTAGGTTCAAGTTTAATAATGCAAACCCAGTTTTTCCGGCTAATGACTCAGAAGAGGTGAACAAAACATGGAGCTCTGATTGACACACAATATAAAATGCTTTTTTTGCAAGAAGTATAATTTGCCTTTTAAATGAAATCAAAAGAGCTCAGTAATAATGGTATTCTCAAAAGAACGTGTGAGTTTAGCTAAGCTCGGTGCTTAGGATAAAATAAGAATGAGTATATATGAGAAGAACGAAGCAGGAGGTCGCATTTGAGAGATAAGGAGAAAGAGCGAGTAAAGGAGAATGGGAACAGAGTGACTGGAACTATATTGTGGAAAAGAAGAAAAAGAGAGAGACATGCTCAAGATGAAGCGAGGCAGCGACAAGAGAAGGTGGTCCAGAGAAAACTGATGTTGCCACTATATCTACCAGAGCGGCACGAGCTACCACATCAAATCTTTCTAAATTTGAATCGGTGAAATTTCACTTGACAACAGACAACTACAATTTCAGCAAAAACACATATATATTCTGATTAATTAAACGTAACCATGTACGATAAATTGATAAAAATATTGCGCAAGAGAAAATAATAAAAGAGATTGGCTAAAAAAGATTTTAAAAAAAGAAAAGAGTAATAAAAAATCAGTCGTATCGAATAAATAAAAAGTCAGTCGTGTCGAATAAATAAAAAATGTCGAAGCTTAATGTGACTCAAAAAACGCATGGCTTCTTCTTGTGTGACATTTTTTTCGGTTGTGAAACCTCAAGTTGGTATTTGTAAGCATTCAGAATTTACGAACCTCGCTTCGTATTTATCCTTTTAATTCCAGATAAATACTGGAGTTTCGCGAGTTTCTCTGCATGGAGAACGATACAGTATTCCCATAAGCAGATTCTCTATAAGTATTTATACAATGCACAGAATGCAAACTCCCCCGTTACATTCCTTTCAACAGAATTCCCCATCGAACACCGACGACGCCTTGCACGCATTCCCCTTACTCTTTATTTTACTGCTGTCATTAGTTTGCGAGAATGTCCTGTATAAATGCGAATTAATAAATCAACTTTACGCGATTAATTCTATCATCTTAATTATTAACAAGTTCGCACTTTAAAAGGAGCACAATTCTGACACCAATTCCAGTAAAACTCTTTCAATTCGCGATAAATTAATGTTTAATTTAAATGAACTTTCCTTCCGGGAGAATTTGCATCTTTTAATTCGTTGCGGGATAAATAGAGGAAGTTTAAAAGGTTAATAGTAATGAATAATAAAAGAGCAAATTGTATTAATCTCTGATTATTTAATAATAATTTATAATAACTATTTTAAAATAATGTAAAATTAGTTTAAAAATATCATTTGTAGACAAATGCGATTTTTAAAAAGTCGCCTGCCATTTTGAATTTTCAAATTCTGGTATTAAATTCGTATTTAGAAAACTCAAAAATCATTAACACGCTTCAAACAAATTCTGTCAATTTTTGTAAAAATCGGACTCCATATTGGATCCGCCATTTTCAATTTCTGAATTCTGGTGACAGAATTGTATTCAGAACCACCAAAAAACAGGATTTAAACGCAAAACTTTATTTTTTCGGCTGCCATTTTGGATCCATGTGGAATTTTAAATTAATGTGAGATTCATATTTAACGAACTCAAAAACTCTGAAGTTACAAATTAACAGAGATTTTTAAAACCATCCGCCATATTGGTTTTACCATTTTTAATTTTTATAATTTGATCCCGGAATTCGAATATGTCAATAGAATTATTAAATTCAAAATAGAGAATCCAACATGGCGGAATTTTTTTAAATTTACTGAATTTGCTTGGAATTTTTACCTCGTGGGTTTTCGGGGTCGATGAATGCGAATTTAATATCAAAATTTTAAAAACTCAAAATGGTGGACTTAATATAGCAAAAGATTTCTTTTTAAATAATTGGATTCTATATATAAATTTGTATTTTGGGGTTTTTAGAGTTGCTAATTACGAATCTAATTTTATAAATTCAACATGGCGAATCTAATATGGCGGAATATTTATTTTAAATTTAAATCATTAATTACTCTATTTTTGGGTTCGCGAATTACGCGAATTTAATTTTATAGCTTCAAAACTATTTTTAAAAATGGTGGACTATTTTTTTTTAATCTACTGTTTTCGCTTAAATTATTATTTATTACCCTAGGGATTTTTAAGGTCGCTGAATTCAAAATTAACATTCAGAATTTTCAAAATGGCAAATCCAAACTAGTGAATGATTTTTTAAGAAACTAATTCCATTTTCTCTAAATTTGTGATTTGAGGTTTCTCGAATCGTTAATTACGAATCTTCTATCTAATATTATAACTTCAAAATGACGGACTGTTGTTTTTTCTGAATGAGTATATTGGATATCAGGATTTTCAAAATTCAAAATAACGAAAGTATCACGCAAACAATTTGTTAAAAACTGATTGATTTTGCATTCAATTTGTGACTCGGTTTTTTGGATTTACTGATTTTACCAATGAAGTTTTTAAATTCCAAAAGTCGGACAATTGTTAAACAAAAGCTAGATTCATTAAACAATACTTGAAAAGCGAACAGTAAAAATCTTCCAACAAAACTTGATTTAGTTGTAACCTCTTTAAATTCTGCTTTTGCTGCAAATTTGACATCAGAATACAAAAATGCAAATTTTCAAATTTAAAAATCCCTTTAGTAATTTCATTAACTTCAATGATAAAAATAATGAAATACTAAATCAGTTTTGTGCAGGTATAAAAACAGAATAAAACTGATGTATGTCTTGTAAATCAAAATTGTAACCATGTGTGCAAAAATAATTTAGACAGAATTATTATAGTGGTCTGTTTCATAATAACAAGTGCAGGAGAGTAAATTAAGTAATGATATGTAATAAAATGTTGCTGGTGCATCAATGATGCATATGAATAAAAGCAGACTCTCTTGCTAACATCCCTATCCTCTATTTAGTCGTCCTATTTTGGGTTCACGCTTCACCAAGTAAACTGAGGCAAGCAAAGTAGAAAGACAGACGTCACATAAAACTCATTTACATCGTGGCAGTGTCGCGCGGGGGTGATCCAATAATACGGAGCTTTGAGTATAAATAAAGCCTCCCAGAGACCCGGAGATTATCCAAATGTTGTCTCTTTCTCTTACCACACATATCGCGCATTTTATCATCCTTTTAACAGTTCTCTCGTGTCATATTTTCCTCTCACTTTCTTTTATCAAAGTCTCACATTGATTCATTTAAATCACTCTTAATTGGATTCCTCAAAGTGATGTACGCATTTACACAAACTGCACAGAAAATGTTTTGACAAACAAAAATAGTAAATTAAATTATTCCATTTAATATGAATATAATTATTATTAACATAAGTTTTGATTATTGTCTAAATTAATTATTAAAAAATGTCATTTACAGATATTTATTTTCAATCCACATTTCTCAAAAGATCAAGCGTCATTGCCTGATTAAAATTTAGATTCGCGTAGCGCTTGTCATAATGGATAATATAAATTTAAAAACAAATGGGTTTGAAAGCGCATTTCCCGCTATTGTTTTCCAACGAGAGATTCGCCTTTGCTAATATCTCTTATAAGCATGAAGTCAGGAGTGCATTGAAGAAGAAGAAAAAAAAACAGAAATAGAGGAGGAGAAATCGCAAATCGCAAAGCAAGGAGACAGACTTATGAGAGAGGCAAAAAATTATAGATAACGTAGTGTACATATATATTCTCTGTTTTAATTCGTCGGTCATGCAAACATATGTACGAACAGTGCTACTACAACACAAGGAAGTGTGTCTTTTGTAGTGCATTGAATAGAAGTGTATATATATGCAACTCTGCATATATATAAGATTTCGCTTCTTTAACGTGACAGTAACTTGCTCCGCCCAATACCACGCCTTCTAATAAAAACAACTCATAGAAACTTGCATTTTAACAAAACACGTCCCACACTACTAATTATAAAATTAATCCGTCCGTTAATTACTTTTTTGCAACTATTCAAATTATTTTTCTGCTTTTAACGAGGAGATGTCTTATTTTAGACTTTTTGGAGTCACTGATCATTTCCAATGAAGTTTTATTCCAAATTCAGTGAAATTTCAGATTCTCGGCGAAAATATAATCTCGGCTCTCTAAATTTAAATTAGTTGAAAATGACTAATTTGAAAGCAAAAACTCAGTTACTAATTCAAATAGTTATATTTCTACTAATCGTTTAGTAATAGATAACTAATTATTAGTCAGATTCATTTATAGGTTATGACGAAATAACTAATATTTTAGTAAAATTCTGTTCACTAGCACAATTAGTCATATTTTTACTGATAATTAGTTATTTTTCACTAATTGCAAAACAAAATTAGTAATTTTCTACTAATGAATTATGTAAAAATTGGTTACTATCAAATAGTAAAATTGTGTACTAATAATTGATACAAAAACTACTATTTACTATTATTTACTAACTATTAATACACTGAAAAAAATTTATGTGAGAAATCCAACTACTTTCCTTTAGTAGAATAAAAACGAATTAATTGAACTACTTTTGTAGTAAAGTGAGACATTTTAACTTACTAAAATGAATTACTTTTTCTTAGTTGTGAAAATATCATTAAAACAATTGTAAAAAGTAGTAGAATTAACTACAATACAAGAGTTAATTGGTGAAAGTAGTAAAACCAATGACAAAGAATAGTTCCGTTAATGGTATTCTTAGTTCACTTAAATAAGATTTCATATTTAACTTAATTACAAAAAAAAATAATTGGGGACTTATAGAACTAAGAATCTTAGTTGAAAAGTAGTCAAATCTACTAAGAATTTTTTTCAGTGTAGAAAACTACTAATTTGAAAGTGAAATATCTGCTAATTAAAAAAGTAAACTTTGCCTATTTTAATTAGTAGATATTTCACTTTCAAATTAGTTGGTTTCTACTAATATTTAGTATATTTTTTACTAAAAATTACTAAAATTTTTTACTATTAAATATGTAACCAATTTTCCATTAATTTATAAGTAGAAAATCACTAATTCGAGTTTAGAAAGTACTAATTTATCATCAGTGAAGTATCATTGATTCTCCGTGAAATTTCACTGATTCAATTTAAGAAAGTAGTGTGTAATTAAAATCCGTGATTAATTTTACCAGAATTCCTGTTAAAATAACCGGAAAGTCATTTTAAATAGAGCTTAACCGGAATTCCGGTTATATTTATAACGGACAATTCTAATTTTTTTTTAGGTTATGTTAAATAACTAAATAAGCAAATTTCTGTCTTCTGAATATTTTAGACACTTTTTATAATTAATTAGTCAAATTTAACAATTGAATCAGTATTAATACTAATTCTCTTACTAATTAATATGAGAATTAATTAATAATTAGTTTTTTTTTTACTAATTAGAATATAGAAACGTTGTTCAACACTAAATTATAACTTTGTACTAAATCAGATTTAGAGAGTCAAATTCTTTTGATTATTCGATTGTTTTATTACAGAAAATTATTTTTCATATTTGTTAATTATACTAATATTGTATTTCCATACTAACTGTAGCTATTTTATGTTTAAATAACTAAATTTCAGTTCTTAAGTCATATAAACGTGGGTAAACATTTAATTTTCATGAAACATATTCGGTTTAATGTTGTTTCTGTGCAGTTGTTTTTTGCTCTTAATTTCTCTGAAGTAAACGAATAACAACTAACGGTGTGCTGTAACAAAACTAACAGCATTACCCGACATTGTTTCAAAATAGCATCGTGTGGTGCTTTTTCGAGGCGACGTGTTTAAAAATACTAAACGAAAAGAATTCTGTGTAATGTTCTCGAGAAATACATACGGCTGCCAAATAGTTTATTGTAGTGATTCAAATTTTTTTATTCCGATTAATCGGGAATCTTTGTACATCAGTTTTCAAAAATGTTTACAATTCAAATTGAAATTTTTTTAGAATAAAAATATCTAAATAAAAATTATTATACAAAAAAATTAAATTTAGAACATATTTTAGTTAATAAATTTTATATAATGATAATATAATTGTAATAATACGTGCTTGTAATAAATATAAACATTATTTCCGTATATAGATTTTACTGTAAATAACTGTTAAAATAACGAAATGTTTTCTGGTCATCAAATTATAATTTCTTTTATTAAAACTTAAATATATTATTCCGGTAAATGAAACTGGAATTTCCGGTATTTTCAACCGAAAGATTATTTAACTGGAATATTTTAAGCAGAAATTATAACCGAATTTTCTATAGTGAATTTAACTGGAATTTATTTAACTAAACAAGTTTATTATTTCTAACCGGAATATTTTTTCAGTTGAATTAAAACTATTAATTTTTAGTTCCTTCACTTCACAAACAAAAATAATTATCTCTCTACATCTGAATTAGTGGTTTTCTACTAATGAATTCGCCAAAAGTGAGCTATTATTAAAATAGTAAGAATTTGACTATTTATTAGTAGAAAACTACTAATTAAATTAGTAAAAAAATCTACTTATTTTAAAAGTAAAGTTTCACATTTCAATTAGTAGTTTTCTGTTAAAAATTAGTAGTTATCTACTATATGAATTAAAGAAAAGTGAGCCAAGAATTTGACTAATTCATTGTAGAAAACTACTAATTCAGATTTAGAGAGATCAATTTAAAATAGGATTTTTGAGTCAGAAATCATTTTGACACAAAACTTACAAGGAAGATTGTTATAAATTATTCAAACATGGGTAAATGTTATTTTGTACAACTGTTAAAATTAAAAGAGTTTTAGGTTCTAATAATTATCAACCATGTTTGAACAAATAGGTATAACAAACTTATCATTTTAAAACAAAACTTGCCATGAAAATAAGTTATATTATTCAAACATGCAGTTATTTTAAACTACCTATACTAAAATTTGAAGGGTTTTAGGTTTCAATTATTAAAAATTCGATTTTTAAAAATTAACTAAAGTTCTTCTGAACTAATAAAGGTTCAGTTATTTTGAACTACCTATACTAAAATTTGAAGATTTTTAGGTTCCAATATATTATTAAATATTTGATTTTTATGAATTAACTAAAATCGAGATTAAACTGTTTATATTTGTTCAATTAAGTAATATAATTACCTAATGTTAAAACCTTTAATTTTAGATGTTGTACAAAACAACATTTACCCATGTTTGTACAAAATAACAATTTTTAAAGTAAATTTTATGTAAAAATCTTCCTCACAAACTTTACATTAAGTTCAGCATCAAAATCATAGACTCGAATTTTCATTCATCATTTATCCACTATGCGTCCACGAGTGGACCACTAGAAACATCTTTTTTAATTTTCAAATTCTTGTGTCAACAAACAACAAATCTTCAGTTTCTAACAATTATCAACAAATAATCTTCAGTGAAAAACTAATAGTCACTCCTTAAATACAAAGTCCAATGCACTTTCTCCGCATGAATATCACAAATTAAGAAATATTGACTTATAATTTGTTTCTGTTTGAAGAGTCCTATTGAAAAATGAAAAAATAGAAGATTGCTTGCTCATGTCTCGTGTCACCCACGCTTTCCTACTCGGATTGTTCTGTATCTTTCTCCTTACCTACATACGTGTTTCTTGTATTATCTTTTTCTGTTCTTACATGCGTGATCCTTACACATATACATATATATATATATATATACTAATACATTCATGCATACACACATACCTACAAACACACATGTATGAAAATACAGTCACATTTACAGAAGGCACGCGCACAAGTATTGTTATAAAGGCTCAAAGTTGCTGATCGTATACACTCGATGAACATGATCTCGTGCTTCTTTCTCGCACTCGTGTAAGTCATATGTCTTAGATGCACGGTATGACATCTCTCGCAAGGAACCTCTCTTGAGGTGAAACTGTTTCCTGTGTCGCAAGCCGCATCTTTCATACTTGAAGGGTCTTTTAGTTAGAGCTACACTCTTGATCTCTCTTTTTCTTTCTCGGTGTATCCTCTTCCGTCTGTCCGGTTTTCTTTCACTTAGGACTTACGTAGTTGAAGCAATATATCTGCTCGTACTAAACGTGGGCGGACCACGTGGGCATGACAGCTGAGCCCACGGAAAGTGGTTACTCCCACAAGGATCAACTAGCTTCATCGGGATCGGGTGCAGAAGGTGCTTCAGAAATATATAAGTATAAAACTGAAAAAGAGGAACGCGAAAGAAGAAAAAAAAATTAATAAAAAACATACCAATTTGACATTTATCACGCGTATTTTCTTCTTATTACATCTGCTCTCTCGAAATTTCGACAATTTTCAGTTTATACTGTACTTTTACTCCCGCAATTCTGAATCAGAAAAAATACTTACTCTGCAAACAGTGAATTTAATATTCTTTGGAACCAAAATAATGGTACTTTTTTTACGTATATAAAAACTATTTTTTCTTATTTAGAAAGGAGAAGTTTTAAATGATCTTAGAAAGGTTACAGTGAAAAAAAACATGTTATTTTCATTTTGTCAAAATAGCAAAGTTTCATTGACAAAGGATCGTCAATATCATGAGGCTAAAACACATTTATTAAAAACAAATAAAATTGGAACACAAATAGACGCAAATTAGGGGGGGTTTAAAAAATACGTAACTTCTTAAGGGGAAGGGGGGGGGGGGGTAAAAGGTTTTTTACACTGAAAAACTTTAGGAAGTAGGTTTTGATACCCTGATTTTTAATCTGAGATAGTCACGTAAAACGTGAATTTTTTCCATCGTAAATTCTAAATTTTCAAAGCATGAAAGGAAATTTTTCTTTAAAAAATATAAATATTCCTATCATCGAATAAAAACTTTACTATCTTCTTTACTATTTTTCACTTTACACGAATATCCCAGATTAAGAGAAATTAATGCCTAAACTATAATAATTACTATACCTAAAGTTTTTAAGTGTACTTACACAACAAAATATTAGGCCAGATTTAATATAAATCTATACGAATGTTGGATGTTTACAACTAAATTGGATTTAAGAAATAACATTTTGAAACGAAGCGTTAAATCAAGTTCTCCAAATCTGAATTATTCTAAAATAACTATAATTTCAGAGCAAAAACTCAGTCAATAATTCAAATAATTATATTACTACCAAGGCTGATAAAAATCATGATTTTTTAAAAAAATCCGATTTATTTGATTTAAATCAAAAATTGATTTTTAAAAAATATAATCTCTCTGAATCTGAATTAGTGGTTTTCTACTAATGAATTAGCGAAAAGTGAGCTACTATTAAAATAGTAAGAATTTTACTAATTTTTAGTAGAAAACTACTAAGAATTAGTAAAAAACTACTAATCTTGTAGTAGAAAACTACTAATTAAATTAGTAAAAAAATCTACTTTTTTGAAAAGTAAAGTTTCACTATTTCAATTAGTAGTTTTCTACTATGAATTAGTCAAATTCATGGCTCATTTTTCTCTAATTCATAAGAACTACTAATTCAGATTTAGAGAGATCAGTATATAAAATCTCCAAATGTTTATTTGTAAGTAGTTTATTAAAGAAATGCAGAGAAAATTAAAAAAACACTGAGAGAAAACTTTTCTTGTGTCAATGCAAAAATGCATTGGATCAAGTATGAATTATGCTTATAATCGGTCCTAGTATAAAATATTACAGACTTAAGAATTTGAGGTTATGTTAAACTGTTTTGCGCATGACAGAAGCAGACGAAAGTTTACGCCAAATATCTTATTCTTGGAACAAGCATAAAAACGATTTCTTTCAATGCAATCAAGGTAAACATATTTTTATCCTTGTTAAAAGAAATCTTTTTTCTCAGTGAATGAGAATATTTAGTACAAGATTAAATTCAAATAATATAAAATAAAAGAATAAAAGCTTTCAGAAAAATGGAAAATTGGGAAATTTAAAAAATGCAGATAAAAGCACCAAATAAATGATTTTTCAAAAATTCGTAATTATACGATAAAAACTAAAAAATTGAAAAAAAGGAAAAATGCTTCTTAGAAATCGAAAAATGATGACAAAAATTAAAGAATTAATTAAAAAGCAAGAAAGAACTAAAAAAAATTAAATAAATTGGAAGAAAACAGAGAAATGTTTTTTCCTTAATCTAACAAACTAAAAAAATGTAAAAAGTACAGAAAATAAAATTATTTACTAATGAATATAATTAATATTATTATATTATTATTATGTTATATTATTATATAATTTTTCCATAATAAAAATGTATATATCAAGATAAATAAAAAGAAAGTCCACAAAAGAAACTTAAAAATCCTTTAAAAATAAAAAAGTTTAAAACCAAACACATTTTTATAATATTACAGTTAAAATAAGTCCAACAATAAATTTAGAAAAATAAAGAAAATCTAAAAACTTTATGAAAGAATAAGTAAATTTGCAAAAAATAGGCAAGATGTGAAAAATATTGAATAAAATTACAAAACAAATGAGAGTATTTATTTTTAAAAATATGGAAATTATTATGAAAATCAGCGAAATAAAAAGTTTAATGAATGTTATAATAATGAAATAAATCATTTGCATAAGGAGAGGAAAATTAAAGAAAATCCTAAAATAAAAAGACAAATAAAAAAAACTATCAAAGGTAAAAGTAGAAAAAAATTTTAAATTTTGTAAAAATAAGAAATTATAAGCTAAAAATTAAACAGTTTTGAAAAACTGAAATCTCTTAGAAATAATGTAAGAATATTTAGAAAAGGATTATTGTGAATATGGAAAATAAGTAATATTATTTAATTATTTTGCATTAATTAATAGGCATTTAAAATTGAATTAATTGAAATTTAAAAGTTTAAACAAATTAGAATATGGCTTAATTGACGTTTGGAATTTATATAATTATAATAACTTAAAGATATAAAAATGTAATACTATTTTTTGCTATCGACATGACAAAAATGTGTAAATCGTAGGTATTTTGATCATCTGTATTAGCACAATTTTTTAAATTTTATAAAGATTAAAATATTAAAATTGATATTTTGAAGATTTATACACAAATTTGTGGGTTTTGTTTATGGTTTGCAATGTTTTATGTGTAGTATTAGACATCCGGAGAATTGTAAATTTTTTTTGATTTAAATCATGATTTTAAATTAATGCAAATTTTTCAATGATTAAAATCATGACTTAAATCATGATTTATATCAAAGTGATTTAAATCAATAATAGCCCTGATTACTACTAATCATTTAGTAAAAAAAAACTAATTATTATAGTTAAATTCATTTTTAGGTTATGCCAAAATAACTAATATTTTAGCGAAATTCTGTTTACTAATTCAATTAGTCAAATTTTTATTATTTCTTAGTCTTTTTTTTATTAATAAACAGTCATATTTAACTAATAATTAGTTATTTTTCACTTATTGATGAAACAGAAACTCAACCACGATTTGACTAATAATTAGTTATTCTTAACTAATTCAAATTTAGAGAGTGAAGAGTACACCAAAAAAAAATATTCTTCTTTGGAGTGTATTTCTCTCACAAAATGATATCAAAATTCCAAAATCTCAAATTGAGAGGATCTTACTTCTTTTAAGAGAACTTGCTCTCTAAATCTAAATTAATGATTTTCTGCTATTAAATAATGAAAAATTCCACTATGTTTTAGAAGAAATCTACTGATTATTAGTAAAAAACTACGAATTTTTAAGTAATATATCTACTAAATGAAAAAGTAAACTTTCACTATTGTTGTTAACAGATATTCCACTTAAAAATTAGTAGTTTTCTACTAAAAATAGTGAAATTTTTCCCTATTTAATAGTAACCGATTTCTCGCTAATTAATTAGTAGAAAACCACTAATTCAGATTTAGGGAGAGGAATATTCTTCATTTGAGAGGGGTATTTTTAATCTTAGAGAATTTACCTTGATACAATTTTCAAGAGAATTCTCATCAATTAAGAGTATTCCTCTTAAATGAAGAATATTCCGCCTTAATGAAAAATATTTCTCTCAAATGAAGAATAATTCCCGTAAAATTAAATATATTTCTCTTAAAAGAAGTAAAATTTCGTTCGATTTGAGGGGATGGAATTTTGATACCATATTATAGGGAAAATACAGTCAAAAGAAGAATATTTTTTCGGTGGCGGTTGAGAGAGAAACTTTCTTTCTTCATATTCATAGTAAATCTACTGTTAGTCTTGATATGAATTATTTCAGAAATTGATCGTTTTTTGAGATTTGATTCGTAATCTAATATTTTAAAATTGTCTCAATCAAAGTCATGTCCTGGATTCTTTCGATGAAGACTAACAACAGACTTTTTATTTTTATTTTAAAATGTTTGTTAATTTAAAAAAATACCTGTCGTTAAAAGGTAAACAAACTTTAGTGATTTCACTGCAAAAACTGCTGTCATCTAAGTGTCTTATTTTAAGACACAAGACATTAAGAAAGCGTCTTACGGTTATTTCAAGCTATTTCATTGGTTAATAATTTTGAAAGATGCTTTCTCATTGGTTTAAAATTAAGACACTTTAAAACGTCTTAAAAGTGAGGACAAAAATGTCTTAAAATAAGACACTTGTTTTTACAGTGTTGTCTATAAATATATGCTTATCTTAGTTCAATTGTCGAAATTAAAAAATTTTAATTCGAATGCTTATATGTTTCTCAATAAAATCTAAGGGATGGTCATTTTTAGAAAAATATTAGTAATGATATGGATAAATTTCTTACATGAAATTTTTTATGAGTTAAAGAAATCGCTCTATCCAGTGAGTTGAATTTCTTTTTTTGTTGAATACACTGCAAAAACTGCTGTCTTCTAAGTGTCTTATTTTAAGACACAAGACATTAAGAAAGCGTCTTACGATTATTTCAATCTATTTCATTGGTTAATAATTTTGAAAGATGCTTTCTCATTGGTTTAAAATTAAGACACCTTAAAACGTCTTAAAAGTGAGGACAAAAATGTCTTAAAATAAGACACTTGTTTTTACAGTATAGGATGATTTAAACAGTAATTTATAACTCTATCTGCCGAAGTTTGTTTTTTATACCAGCTCATACTTATAATCTAACTATTGTCCTTAATCAATGCTAAATCAACAAAATCCAAACAATTGTTTTCTTCAATTTCAAAAGTAAACTGTAATTGTCAGTTATAAGAGTTAAAAATCTTCAAAACAGTTTCTTTTTCCATCGTCAACATATCTACAATAAAAAACAGGAATACAGTTATGTTTATTTTTTAAAATTCCAAGACAAACCATCCATTATACAATATCAGCAAAAAGTGGAAAAATGGTGGAACCCCTTGATGTTTTTTATTTCTAAAAGCGTGAATTTTGTTTGAAATACTCAAACCGTCACAATTGATGGACACAATTTATGATTAAAATTCCCAACTTTATTTTCTGCAATTTTTTTATCCTTCTTGTTTTATTATTGTAGAACAACTAATTCGTTTTTCAAGAGCCTTGCTGCAGCTTGCGTATATTCTATACTGTTTAATATTGCATCGTGCTAAAGAAGTCTTGTCCAGAAATGGAGTTGGTTTCGCGGGCAGGAGTTACGATCATCATGAGAAAAACGCCATAATTCTTCAGCACGTATATGGTGGCAATGCACAGGTGCATGTCACTGGTGTGTGTCACTCCTTTCCTTCATTTTCTTCCTCTTTATTCACCCTTTAGTCGTAGAGCCCTTCTTAAATCTGATTACTCTTAAGTATCCTTGGTTTGTAAATGCACAAGGAATATCAATTGCCGCCTAGGTACACAGGAGCCATGTGGTGTGTGATGTTTATGTTTTTCATGTCCCCACCTTGATAATCGAGTGTTCACCGACCAATCAGAATGTTGCAAATGGCCTGAACCAATCTCTCATCGGGAGTTGGACTCATTGAAAAATAATTAGTTTGTCTGCTGCGT
The DNA here is from genome assembly GCA_037103525.1 of Ganaspis brasiliensis. Taxonomy (NCBI): domain Eukaryota; kingdom Metazoa; phylum Arthropoda; class Insecta; order Hymenoptera; family Figitidae; genus Ganaspis; species Ganaspis brasiliensis. Next base: position 57,615 of record JAZKLR010000256.1, on the reverse strand, counting down.
GATGGCAATTCTAGAAATAGACTGATCGCATAATCATCAGCGAACTGAAGACAGCTTTGGAAACCTGTAGCTCTCATGGTGCGCAACCAGCTAGGTTAAACTGCACCAACAAGTGCTTCTATCATTTATAGATCTCAGTTTACAAGTGTGATAAAGTATCTCCACTGTCTACTATAACGTATAGTCCTTGGATGGTTTGATGAAAACAGACGGCATTGCGTCAGTACAACTGAACTGGTTGCGTACAAGTACCATGAAAAAAAAAAAATTTCATCTATACTTGATAAATGTCAAAGCATAAGGGTGTTCGATTGCTTATTGAAAAATGGCAAAAAATTGACTTTTTGCTCGGGAGAATTGAAATTCGATGCAATAATAATAATAATTGTACACGAACAAAATTAATACTATATGAGATTCGAGCATAAACTATCTTTGAAAATAACAGGAAAATGTGATTAGGTCTTTAATAACGAAATATAGATTTTTATTAAAATATTAGTAATATGGAGAATACATATTCTTGTGTCTAAAAAAGATATTAGAAATCTCAAATTTTGTGATTTATGGAAAATATTGGAGATTGTCCAAAAGGAAAAATTCTAACACGTCAAAGAACTTGAGACTGAAATAGGAAAATTTTTATTACTAAAATAAAGTTAATATCTTCAATTGAGCAATGCAATTGTCAAACTCGACGTAATATTGGATATTTATCTATTTTTAATGTTTTTACGACTCATATAAGCAGAAGATGTAAACAATCTTAGGAAGGAAAATTTGAAAAAAAACTTCAAATTTTAATTTTGTGTAAAAATGCGACATTTCTTCGGACAAGATTTGCCGACCTCATCAGGCTGAATTTATTCAAAAAGAACAAACTAGGTTCATATACTTCAACACAAATTTTAACAGTAATATAAATAAATAAATTATTTATCAACAAATTGGTTAAGATATAACGTAGTTAACAAGTCAACGGTATAAAAAACACATTTTTTGTTATTTTAAAATAAACAATTAAGTCACAATCACAAGACAAAAATAAGTCGAAGAACGTCAACAGACTCGACGTCATAATCGAAACTAAACAGAATTTACAAATTTAAATATTACAATGATAGAAAAGTCAGTGAACTTTGAAACTGACAACAATAACAAACAAACCAGAAGTTATTAACCTACAAAGAAGTGTTCGGAAATTATCTCAATCATGAATTTATATTATATTAATTATTGGAAAGAATATTTTATGTAGTGAAATAAAATTTACTACACAGTCAAAATATTGAAAGCGTCCTTCCAACAGTAGATAATCGATTTTAATTTAAGATATATAAGCTGTAAAATAAGTATTTACTTGTAATCTTATTTGTTCACAAGTATTCTTGCAAATATAATCGATTCGTTAAGAAAACGCACTGCAATCTATATAATACTTAAACAAAATATTATTCGAATTGAGATTGATTTGAAATTTTTTGTCGACTGAGAACAAGAAATTGACATTTGTCCTTTCTGCTGTATACCTAACCTAACGTAAGAGCTTAAAAGAGCGCGAAATTTGAAATCTACATATGAACAAAATGAGCAATTAGTTACTTAAATCCTTTTGTGTTTTTGATACCGTATATCAGTTTCTTTATTCTTAAATGTTAATTACATTAAATAAAATTTAATCACAATTAAATGTCAATAACACACGTTCAGGTTACTTTATAGATTAATCCTAAAAACTAATAATAATAAGCAGGAATAAAAATGTCAATTAAGTTTCCAGAAAATTAAAATTATCTATTGTTGGGTGGCCTCCCCTATATTAAATGAGGAGCACTTTTTTAAAAGTTGTTAAATCCACATTTTGTTATTTCGAAATTATTAAATAAATGCAGTTTTGCACCTAATGCTAATCCCTACAGTTAATATATAAATTTAAAAAACTATACGAATTTATTGATATGAGAATGTTTTTTTCGTGATTTGTTTTTAATTAAAGTTTATCATAATTAGAGAATTTAAAAATTTCTGTAATTTTTACTAGGGAAACAAATTAAAATTTTAAATCATCTTGGTTATAAGTCCAGATTTTTTAAATTGAAAATTCTTTGTTAATAAAATTTTTTTTCTTAAATTTAAATGTGACAAATCGATTTGTAAAAGATTCTTAACATGTTAAATTTCTGTTTATCTCTACTTTTTTGGAGAATGGATTTATCAACTTTTGAAAAAGTACTCCTCAAATACATACCTTCTCAATCAGAATGAGAATGTAAGAAAAAAAAATAAATAACGGATATTTTTTAAAATGTATGTTTTGAAATTTTAGAAAAACTTGTTAAATGTCTTGTTTAAAAGTAATCTTTCAAAAAATTAAAATTTTGAAAGCAAATTTATATTAATAAAATTTAATTGATTTATTTAGACAAATCTTTTTTGTACCCCAAAAATGAACAGTTTTAAATATTATATTTCCCAATTATAAAATACGTTTTAGCACTTATTTGTAGGTTTATATGTTGTCAAATGACCATATCTCTAAATTAAAGATTTCATGAAAATGGCGTTTTTAGATATAAATTTTTGCAATATAAATCATAACTTATTATAAAAAGTATGATTATAAAGCCTGAGATAGATTTATTTCTATATTTCTCTACAATAAAGAACTCAACTTATTTTAAGTTTTGTGATTAATTTTTTTCCCGTGTAGTAATAATTTATATTTTAAGAACATTCGTGATAAAAACATACAGAGAATGGAATGTTGCATTAAATATCTATAATATTAAAGTCTTCAATTTATTTAAATTCTTGATTCTGTACTAAGTTCTAATGCAATAAAAAGGAATAAGGAAATAAAATGTTATCTCAACGGTAAAAAGTGAGTTTGCTGATGCAGCTAAAAACATCACTGAAAAAATATTATTTCGTTAGAATAACTGGAATCTCGGTTACTAAAAAAACCGGTTAAAATTTCACCAAAAGCTTCCCTTAAAAAGATTACTATTATAGAGAAGATTTTCAAGGGTAAAATAGGCTAAATTTTATAAAAATTTGCTAAAAATTTCAATTTTATTAGCTACAGGAAAATCCATAAAATATTAAATAATTATTATTTGGCAACAAATTTTGGCGCAACCTTCTGTTTTCTAAAAATTATAGAACTAGATTTAAAAATTGTTTGAAATTAATTATTATTATTATTATTTTTGTTTGTAGTAAAGAGCATTTTTGAGTTCGAGGTTACGTTGCGGTTAAGATTCTATACTTAAGATGACACACTCATTAAGATATTTCCATTTTAAGTAATTTTAAATCAATGACAACAATTTAATAACCTTATTGAAAGATATTTTGTGTATCAACCAATTTTACCAAAGTTTGATATAATATTTAGAAAATATTCTGTTAAAAATTGAATAATAAACATAGTATATGATAATTTATATGTAGATTTTTCAAAAATTTTGTCAATCATTTCTCAGAAAAATTGATTGTCCCACTGTAAGTTCAGTTCCCCGACTAGTATTTCTGATATTATTATGATTGTTTATTTACAAGTATTAAGATTGATTAGTTTTGGAATATAGTTGATTCTTAATTCCAATTGCAAACAAAAATCACCTGAAAAGAATTTCAACTCTGAATTTTTTATTTAGAAATTGCAGAAGTGCAAACAGTTCAACGCTTTAATGAATTACTTCAGTTCATGGCAACTTGACAGACAACTCAACTCTATAAGGCCTTATAGTTCAATTTTACTTCAAGAATGACTCCAGGTCTGTTTTTAGTAAATTGGACTCAAGGTCCAAACGTATCAAAAATATATTTCAAATAAATAAGTATTTAACTAAATTAAAATTAAGTTTATTCAAAATATCTACGGCGTTAGAAACTTTAAAATGTTTTGTTTTTAAATTTGGAAGATATATTTGTTTGCAACGAAATACTTGTGTATTTTTTTAATAGTACCCTAATAATTCTGATTTTCTCTTCAATTCTATTTCTAAAATGTAGTAAAGTTGTGTGGTTTTTCTTTATAAGAAAAAGGAAAAAAATTTATAGTAAAAAGTATCGGTTGATAATTAAATAACTTAAAGTAAATAATAAAATGAAAGTAAACTCCTGTCGAAAATTATGAGATTATATCATTTTGTATGTTCTCTGTCGGGACCTTGAGTCCTCAATTAAAATTTTTTTTCTTTAACGTACTAATGGCTATTAAAATTCTGTAAAAAGTGAACCCTGAGCAAAAGAATTAGGTTGATTTTACAATGAGATACGACAGAAGTAATTGAATATTAAACATCTTAAAATTGTTATAAAATAAAAACGTTATTTAATGTCCTGCTACTAATTTAAGCGTAATTTTTTATGCTACTGAGATAAAGGTATTGTTATTAAATATTAATAAATATATTCATCTAGAACAGAACGATTAAACAATCGCGCTGCAGATTAATGTAATACATAAAAGTTTTCAGTGAATTATTATTATATTCTTTTATTCAATATTTTCAAATTTGAAACTTTCAAGGGAAAATATCCAACATTAACCGCAAAAAGTTATTTCAATGTGTAATATACTTATTATAGATTTCAGATAATCCGATATTTCTCAGGGAAAAAACAGTGTTTACAGTATAAAACATGAGAAATTGAAACTTAGAAACTAATTAGCAGTTGAAATACGGTCTTAGTTATTATAAATGTAATTAAAATAATCTTACAAATAAGAGCAAGAATGTTAAAAATGTTTATTACTTTAAGAATAAAATTAACTTTAAAATATTTGTAGACAAAAAACTATTTTTGTTATATATACATTTTTAAAAATATTAACCTAGTGGGTATTAATCAAGATTAATATCAAGATAAATAATAGTAATAATAATAATAATAATATATAAGACTGACTAAAAATCTCAATGACAAAATATAGAAAAACATGTTTATCGCGAGCTTAAAAAATTAGTTAATTACTATCAATTAGTAATCTTCTTTTTTACAAAGAATTACAAAAATTGCTTTCTTAATAAACGATTTTTCAAAATCTATAGAGTACCTAAAAGTAAACCAGTATGACGTAACAAGTCCGATAAGATTTGGATATTTTGTCAAAAAGGTACAAAACCAAATTTAAATTGCGTTATAAAGGAATTTTTAATCTAAAACGGTTTTAAAACTAATTTATTTAAAAATTGCACAAATTATTCCAATTAAAATAGAAGATTATTTAATAGATTTTAGTAATTCACAATCAATTCAACGCACTATATTTATTCCATTAATTTATTTCAATATTTAAAAATCAGGTATGTATATATAATGTAACAAAACTAAATAAATCCATTTTTGTTTAGTGAATAATATCGTTTCGGTGTAAAATTTGTCACTTTATTGAAAAACTATTTCGAATAGATTTATCAAGTTTTGAAATTCCTTATTTACTTTAAATCTGAATACGTGTCTTTTTTATAAATCGCTCTCTCATTGAAAAAGTGGATTATTCAGAAAAAATAAGTAGAAAACACGTAGCTCATCTGATAAATTTTGTAACTCAATTTTCTTAAATTTTAGCATTAATTTTAAGTCAATATAAAAAGTCAAAATAACGTATTTTAATCGTATAAAGTTAATTAAACATAATATAAACAATTAAACTGATCTAAATTTTCATAATAGTTTTAGACTTTAAAAACAACCATTAATTAAAATTTCAACATATCTTTTAAAATAAATGTCACTTTAAATAAGACATTTTCAATTTCTTTTTCTGAATAACGTGTTTTCTATCTCCTCTCACAAGTGTTTTGATTTAGGAGCCATCAAAACATATTTTCTAATTGACTATATATCAAACACATTTATGTTTAATTCATATAAAATATCTCTCCGTATGCACTTATTGAATAACAGAACAACTAATAACTGACAAATAAGTAAAATTTCACCTATTCAGAACTATAAAGGACAATAATAATTTTTCTAAGTTTGCACAACAATAGATCCATTACAAAAAAATTGAAATCAAAAGTCTAATAAACCAATAATTGACAAATTACCCATTGACAGAAAAACACGTTTCAATCCCCCCTCTAAAATAATCTCGTAAGGATTATTAATAAAGGAAATGAATGAAAGACAGTTTCGAAATTTCCGTGCTGTGCTCACATGACAATTATTTCATTCAACATCAGCGTTATCTCGCCTACATTAAAAATTGTATATAAACAGGAATCGCGTAATCGATAGAGGTCGCAGACATACCAATACTCTTTTGATTTGACGACACAAGAGTCGCAACCTCGCACTACGTTTAGCACATTGCGACTCTTATATATATATATATGAATACTCTAACACACTGTATTTTATAATATGCAATGGTATTATATTGCTTGTAAATATTTATGTCAACATATGCAGAATGTAATATCGGTGTAAAGCAAATGTGACTGTTGGCAACAAACAAGTCTAGTCCCTCAGGTTGGTTTCGATTATGATAACGCGTGGGCCCATCGCCCACACTCGCCCTTGGGTCGTTCGACCGATCGCGCGCGTTCTTCGTTCATCCTGGTCCCCGTTCCTTCCTTCCTTCGTTCACTCATTCATTCATTCATAAATTCAACTCTCACCGTGTCCACGTGTACGCATAACCTCATGCATATGCACAACTTGCCTAGTTATAACTATCGACGTGTGTATTCATGTCTATGTGCACATATTTCAAAGTGCAAGCGTTATCTGCGCCCGCACACTTTCGAGTTTCGGCACAGAGGCTGTCGCCGTGTCACCTAACTGGCTATCCTGTAATTCATCGGTGACATTTATTACAAGCACTGTGACCCAGACAGAAATTCCCTACAAACCAGATCACAATAACACCTGACAGTAAAACAAAAAATACACTTCTTTGTACGCTAGAAATGAAAAAAAAAAACAATTTTCAGGGTGTCTACTAATTTTGTCCCACAAAATTCCCGGTCATTTCCCGATTTTTGTTCCTATTTTTCCCGGTTTTTTCTCTTGTTAACTTCAAATTTATTTTAAGTATAAATAGACCTACAAATGGCTACAAAAATTGAAGATAACAGTTGATAATTGTAGAAATTAATTGAAATTCAAAGAAATTAATTGAGAATTAGAGAATTACATATTAAACTTTACAAAAAATAATAATTAAGAGTTAAAAGAAACAATTGAAAATGAAAAGAAATAATTAATAATGGAAAGAAATAATTGAACAATGGCAAAGATATTTGACAATTAGAAACAAAATTAAAAAAAAAAGTAAATATTAATCTACAATTGAACAATAATTGAAAAAATTTAATAACGGTTATTAAATTCAAAGAATATAATTGAAAATTGGTCAACTAGATAGAAAATCAAAAAAAGTAATTTAAACTTTAAGTTAATAATTCAAAATTGAAGAAAAACACAGAATTATTGAGTACCTATAAAAACTAGGTGTGAATTCTGTCCATTTCATGGACACTTCGCTTCCAAGGAAGCAAGATAATTTGCTTCCTCATAGAGGAAGCAATAAATTTATTTATAATATAAAAAATAATAATTTAATTTTAAATTAATTATTATATATTTTTATGCAAATAAGTAATAATAATAAAATAATAATAAATCAATATATATATTTTTTTCTATCTTCCAAAACTTTATTTATTTATTTATTATAAATAAATAAAGTCAATTATTTTTAGTCAATTATTTTTAGTCAATTTGTTTTGAGACAAGGAATATGATTCTTTTAATTCATTTGTTTGAATTTTTAGCAAGAAATTTTTTTTTGGTAAAACACGAGATTTTTCAATAAAAAAAAATTAAAAATTATGAATTAATACGTGAGTTTTTAGTCAAATATAAAAGTTATATAGGTCACTCGATTTGTTTTGAGACAAGGAATATGATTTTGTAATTCGTTTGGTTGAATTTTTAGCATGAAATTTTTTTTTGGCAAATCGCGAGATTTTTCGATGAAAAAAATGAAAAATCATGAATTATTACGTGGGTTTTTAGTCAATTATATACTTTATATAGGTCAATCGATTCGTTTTGAGACAAGGAATATGATTTTATAATTCGTTTGGTTGAATTTTTAGCATGAAAAAAAAACAAGATTTCCAAAAACGAGATTTTTTGATGAAAAAAACTAAAAAATCATGAATTATTACGTGGGTTTTTAGTCAATTATATACTTTATATAGGTCAATCGACTCGTTTTGAAACAAGGAATATGATTTTTTCATTCATTTGTCTGAATTTTTAGCATGAAAAATTTTTTTGCCAAAAAACGATATTTTCGATGAAAAAAGGTGCTCAAAAAAATTTGATTGGGTATTTTCAAAAATCCCTGTGTCCAAATTTAGATATTTGTGAGCTTCATATGTCATCCAAATTTTATTAAAATCCGTTGAAGCGTTCTCGAGATATCCTGGCGACAAAAAATTTACCACATACACACACACACATACACACACACACACACACACACATCCGGACATTTTCTCAGGAATGAAAATTTGAACTTTTTAGACGAAACTGAGTCGATTTACACTATTTTTGGAAAATCGAAAATCTTAACGATCACAACGCTTCCTCTATGAGGAAGCAAAAAACAATTGAAAATTGAGAAATAAGATTGAATTTTGAATATAATAATTGAGAATCAAAGAAAAATAAAAAATAATTGAAAAAAGTCGAGATTACTGAATATTGAAACAAACAATTGAAAATTGAACAAAATAATTAAAAATTAAAGAAAATAATTGAAAATTGAAGAAAATAATTGAAAATTGAAGAAAGTACTTAAAAATTGAAGACAATATTTGAAAACAGCAGAAAAATTTAGAAATCGACGAAAATAATTGCGAATTAATGAAACTAATTCTAAAATTATCAATTTAAATAAAAATTGAAAGAAAAACATAATTTAAAAAAGCTGAGAATTGTTAAATATTGAAGAAAATTGAGATGAAATTAAAAATTGAAAGAAATATGAAAAAATAATTGGAAATTGAAGAAAAAAATTGAAATTGAAGAAAAAAATTGGAAATTGAAGAAAATAATTGAGAATTTAAAAAAAATCATTGTAAAAAGCTTAGAGTTATTGAATATTGAAAAAAACAATTGAAAATTAAAGAATGGAATTGAATGTCGAAAATTATTATTGAGAATTAAAAAAAATAATTCAAGAATTGAACAATGGGATTGAATGTAGAAGAAAATAAGTGATAATTGAATAAAAAAGAAATTGAACAACCCAGGAATTACAGAATTTGAAGAAAACAATAAAAAATGAAGAATGTAATTGTAATTTGAAGAAATTAATTTAAAATTGTAGAAAATAATTTGAAATTGAAGAAAATGTGATTTTATGAAAATTGTTGAATAATAATTGATGAATTGAATTCAAGTTTCAAAAACATAATTGATAATTGAAAAAAAATATTGAAAAAAGTCGAGAATTATTGATTATAGAAGAAAATAATTGAAAATTGAAGGAGTTATTGAGATGTGAAAGAAATAAATGATAATAGAAAAAAGTCGAGAATTATTTAATATTAAAATAAATAATTAAAAATTGAAGGAAATAATTAAGATCTAAAGAAAATAATTAAAAATTGATGAAAATAATTGAAAATTGAAGAAAATAATTGGCAATTATGAAAAAAATAATTTAGAGTTGAAGAAAATAATTAAAAATTGATTAAAATAATTGAAAATCGTAGAAAATATTTCAGAATTAAAGAAATTAATTAGAAATTGATGAAAATAATTGAAAATTGAAGAAAATAATTGAGAAATGAAGAAATAATTTAAAATTAATGAAAATAATTCAAAATGGAAGAAAATAATTGAGAATTGTAGAAAATAATTGTGAATTTCTGAAAATAGTTGAATAATTGAAGAATTGAATTGAAGCTTCAAGAACGTAATCCATAATTGAAAAAAAAAATATTGAAAAAAGCCGAGAATTATTGAATATCTAAGAAAATAATTGAAATATGATGAAAATAATTGATAATTGAAAGCACACAATAGAATTGCCCATAACTATATAAACTATTATGCAATTTACGGTCTGATAAAAAAACTAAAGTTCTATCTACATTTTTTCATAATAATTTGACTTTTTCATGTTTAATGTTTTTCATTGTTTCTGCAGTATTGTTAGCGTTAAGAAAAAAAGATAGTAGACAAACATCTATATTTCATGAGAAAATATTATATTATATTTTAATTTTTAATGTATTTTTTTTATTTTTCAATTGCATAATTGTCGCATAATTACACAAAATTTAAACGCACAATCAGATTGGTTCAAAATGCATAAAGTTATTATCTTTATTTTTAAAACAAATTGATATATTAGTTAAATTTATTAGCCCAGAAAGAAAATTGCCGGTTTGATTGAAAATTGCCGGTTAGTAGACACCCTGAATTTTATGATGTCAAAGATTGAATAAAATGAAAATAATGTTTCTGTAGTAGTGCTAATAAAAATCATGATTTTTTTTATTTAAATCAAAAATTGATTTTTTAAACTATAATTAGTATAAAAAATCTCCAAATGTTTGTTTGCTAGTGGTTTATTAAAGAAATGAAGAAAAAATTTAAAAAAAAACAACACAAGACGGAAACAGTGACATAATTATATATAAAAAAGTAGAAACTCTTTTAAAAAAAATTAAACAATTTACAGACATTTTTTTAAATTAAAATAATAAATAAGAAGATAATTAAAAAAACGCTAAAATATATTACTAAAGAGAACAGAATTTTAAAATTAGAAAAATTAGAGAATTATTTTACAAATTGAAGGAAAAAAGAATGAATAAAATTTTGTAAAATTTAAAAAACATTTAAAAGAAAAGAAATTCTATAAAATACAAGAACGCGATGTTCAAATGAGAATATTTGGTACAAGATTAAATTCACATAATATAAAATAAAAGAATAAAATCCGCTTTCAAATAAGTAGAAAATTGGGAAATTTAAAAAATGTAGATAAAAGCACCAAATAAATGTTTTTAAAAATCCGTAATTATAAGATAAAAACTAAAGAATTGAAAAGAAGGAAAATGCTTGATTAGAAATGGAAAAATGATGACAAAAATTAAAGAATTAATTAAAACGCAAGGAAGAACTAAAAAAATAGTGAAACATCAAAACAATTAAATAAATAGGAAGATAACAGAAATCTTCTTTTCCTTAATCTAACAACCTACAAAAATGTAAAAAGTACACAAAATAAAATTAAAAAATTTATATATCAAGATAAATAAAAAGAAAGTCCACAAAAGAAACTTAAAAATCCTATAAAAATAAAAAAATTTAAGCAAATTAAACCAAACACATTTTTTTATTATTACACTTAAAATAAGTCCAACAATAAATTTAGAAAAATAAAGAAAATCTAAAAACTTTATGGAAGAACAAGTAAGTTTGAAAAAATCTCGCAAAAAATAGACAAGATGTGAAAAAACTTGAATAAACTTACAAAAAAAAAATGAGAGTATTTATTTTTAAAAATATGGAAATAATTATGAAAATCAACGAAATAAAAAGTTTAGTGAATGTTATAATAACGAAATTGTATAAAATAATATTAAATAACCTGCATAAAAAGAGTAGGAAAATTAAATTAAATAAAAAAAAAGACAAATAAAAAAATATATCAAAATTAAAAGTAGAAAAAATCTTAAAATTTTGTAAAAATAAGAAATTATAAGATAAAAATTAAACAGTTTTGAAAAATTGAATTCTCTTAGAAATCCTGTAAGATGATTAAAAAAAAAGAATTATTGTGAATATATAATACCAAAAATTTGTAAATCGTAGGTATTTTGATCGTATGTATTATCACAATTTTTTAAATTTTATAAAGATTAAAATATTGAAATTGAATTTTTTAAGATTTATCCACACATTTGTGGGTTTTGTTTATGGTTATTTGCGATGTTTTACATGCAGTATTAGACATCCGGAGAATTGTAAAGTTTTGTTTTTATTTGAATCATGATTTAAACCACGATTTAAATCGAAGTGATTCAAATCAATAACAGCCCTGTTCTGTAGTAATGAATATGATTGTTCGGAAATCTTTCTTTTGTTTGGAAAAATTCTAAGTATTGAAAAATTGACACCTTTTGTTAATTATGGTATACCAAGTAAATTTGAATTTATTTAAAAATACTTATTTTGATGTCGGATTTCAATAAAATTGTGATGCTATACGGAAAAAATCTTGAGAGATTTAATAATATAGTAAAATGTCACGTATAGGAAAGTATGTATTATCTTGTCAGTCTAAATTGTCATGAATGCTTACTTTCCTTCGTAAACTGAAAAAATTTCTTCTTAATATATAAATTCTTTAAGTAAAAACTTTTTCAGGACAATTTATCCTGTCAAATTTATGTGCGTTTATATACACGGAAAAAATGCTTTAGGTATTAATTTGGGAATAATTTTTTAAAATCTTGAGTACAATTATGCATTTGTGACTTTAATCCGTAGTCTATCATAAATACGAGAAAAGTTACCCAAAACATTTTTTCCGTGTTCGTGTCTTTGATATAAAGATTTTTCTCTGTGATATAGAAACCTGAAAAAAATGGGTAACATTGTCTATGCAAATGGTAAGTGAAAAACATTACTACTTTTTTATAGGTTATACCGATAAACTTCAATAAGTTTGTCTCAAACTTATTGAAGTTTTCATTTAACTTACTTTCTGAATCTGAATTAGTTAAAATTAACTAATTTGAAAGCAAACAGACAGTCACTAATTCAAATAGTTATATTTTTACTATTAATTTAGTAAAAAATAACTAATTATTGGTTAAATTCATTTTTAGTAATGCAACAATAATTTTGCTAAAATTTGCAATTTAAATATATATATTGGAGCTTAATTAAAACAAAACAAAATTAGTAAAATTCTTACTATTCAATAGTAGCTCACTTTTCAATAATGCATTAGTACAGAGAAACACGAATTCAGATTTAGAGAGCAAATTAACAATGTGAATGGTGAATGCAAATTCAGTTTAGCTGAATTATATAATTTTTTTTCAATCGATCTTCATTCAACACGAATTTTCACTAAATATAATCTTTAAAGCACCGAATCTTTATTTAACGAAATTTTTATTTTACACGATTTCTCTTTAAACAAATTTTTATTTGAATGAATTCTGATTTAGCTGAGTTTTAATTTAGTATAACTTTCATTAAACAGAATTTTAAATGAGTCGAATCTTTAAGTGACAGAGTTTCCAATTCACTGGATCTTTATTTTTATTTCCGAATGTTTATTTTTAGACTTAACATTTGACATAGACTTCTCAAACCCGAATTTTCATTTGACTGAACAAAAATCAAAGAGAAAGTTGTCGGCAACAATTTTGAAACAATGACAATTTTCTTTAACATTTTTCCTGATAGTTTCGGCTAAATGAAAATTCGAAGTTTTAAGAATTCTATTAAATATTAATTGGTGGAAATAAAAATTCGGACAAATAAAGAATCGGTATGATTGAAATCTAAAGACTTTTAAAAAGTCGACTAATAAAAAATGTCGTTCATTGAGGATTTTACTAATTTAAAACTCCGTTTTTCCTAAAGAAAAATTCTGTAAAAAGATAATGTTGTTGAATAAAAATTCGGTGCCCTAAAGATTATGAGTATGAAAATTTATCTCGATTTGAGTAAGATTAAAAACAAATACAAAAAATTCTAATTCGACTAGAAAAAATTCTATATTTTATCCAAGAATCTAATTTTTAATGAAATTCTACGAAATAAAAATTCTAATAATCATGAATAATCATGCGCCCCTTTTAAATTAATAATACAAATTTTAGAAATTAAGTAACAGAAAATAATAATAATAATTCAGTGTAAGTGAATTAAATTAAAACTATGCCCTACAGTAAAAAAGATGAAGTCAAGATACACAACACGACATTGCGTTACCACGCGTTGAAATCACCGATCGTGCGACGGAGACGATTGTGGTCGAAGAAAGTACAATGCGTATTTATCGGAGAATATCCGAGTCATGATGAAAATTTAAAAGGCAATTTTTGTTTTTTACGATTTTTTCTGTTTTGTTATTTGAGAGTGGTAAAGTTGTAAAATGTAAACGACATTTACCTTTATCTCGCTTGATGCGTCTGCAAATGGCACACATTCGTCGCCCGCAATGTTGCCGTTCAGGCTTTTGTTCAGTATCCAAGGTAACCATGACTGTTATATATGTAATGGCTCCTTCACTTTTAGTTATAAATTGTCCTCAACAATTCAGGCACAAATCCATCGTAATGTGACGATTTGGGATTCACTTCACAATGAACAGTTTCTAACAAACTTCACTTGTTTTATTGTAACGAAAAAACTCGTTTGTCGTGAAAACAGTTTAAACCACAGTTTTAAAGTTGGGAAATGAATATCACAGATGAAATTAGTTTTCTTCAAACTGACTAGATTTCTCTCGTTTTTCTTTTAAATATACTTTCAGGTCATTTCTGAAATTTGTAATAATTTGATAAAATTATGTTTTGCTTTTATATGTGAGGAAATTAATTTATTAATCCACGAGATTAGCTTTTCCTGTGTTGGAATCTATTTTTAGATTTCTAAGATCTAATTCTAAATATTTTAAAATATATTAACTGATTTATAATTTATGGAAAACTTAAAGCATTTGATAAAATTTAAGGGCGCGTAAAAGGTATTTTATTAAAAAAAAAATTTGATGTATTTTTATTATTTGATTTTAGTGACATAGTTTTTATTCGATAAAGACAGAACTGCTAATGACTTGTTTTTGTTTAAATTGCTAACTTTAAACTGTTAAATTGTTAAATTGCTATATTATGAACTTTCAAGTTAAGAATGTTTAATTATCAAGCATTTTAAAAATAATTAACTGATTAAACAAACAAAGTTTCCAGTTCTTTGATAAAGAAATTTGAACCAATAAATTCATATAAAAATTAATGAAATTATAAAATAATTAATAAAGTTATGTAACAATCAATGAAAATAAACACGAAGTAATAAAATTATATAAGATTTAAAGAAAATGTAAAAGAAATAATAAAATTACATAATAATCAATGAAATAATAAAATAATTAATAAAGCGAAACGTGTAGAAACGTAGAATAATCAGAATAAATGAAAGTTGCTTTTTAAAATCTGTAATTATTTGTTAATTGACCAAATAAAATGATACAGATATTTAATTTGCATTAATGTAAAAATAGAAAAAAGCATATCTCTGGATTATAAATTAACACTCAAGGATTGTACTCTCCAAATTTGAATTAGTAATTGTGACTAAATAATTGTTATTTTGGTTTTCAACATGTGGTACATTTTGATAGAAAAACATTAATTAACATCTAGTAGAAACAAATTTGGTTTCTTTTTTAATTTTATTGGAAAATTAAGGGTTGAACTTATTATTATGAACCATTAAAGCCTAAATTTTAACTAATACAAATTAGTAGTTTTTTTACTGTCAACTAATATTTTTTTACTACAAAATAATAGTTTTTTACTACCAACTGATAGTTGTTACTATCTATTAGGAATTTTTACTACTAACTAACAGTTATCTCTACATTGAAAAAATATGGTAACATTAATCCGGAAAATAGTTGATTTAAAAAATTACTAATTTTTGAGGTTATGTTGATTATAAATGTATAGTTAACTTTACCATTTCCATATTTGAATTACACAATTTTGTTAGTTAAAATAACCAAAATGTAAATAAAATTAATTTAGTCTTTCCAGTGTATTAATTATAGAAATTTCTACTGGCAAAAAAAGTAGATTTTACTACTAATATGTAGTTTTTACTAGTTACTAGTAGGATTTATTACTAATTAGTAGTTTTTCTAAACAGTTACATTTAATTTCTTTTAACTAAAAAGTAATTTGATACTTTGGTTTTATTCATTCTCATCGGATTTTTTTTTTTGCTGTTCAGTGTTTGTTTTCGTTACTTTTAATTAGTAGATTATTAAAACTATCAATTAATAGTTTTTTGAAAATCATAAATCCGAAATTTCTTAAACTGTTAATCAGGGTGTTCAAAAAAATAAATTGGTAGTTTTTTCACTTGGAATTAGTAGAGTCTTACTAACAAATTTAACTAATAATTAGTAAATTTTGACTATTAATCTACAGCATATTTTTTACTACGTATTGGTAATTTCAGCTTTCAATTAATAAACCCCCCGTAGAAGTTGGTAGTTTGAACTATATTAATTCAACTAGAAATTGGTAGATTTTTTTTACTAAAAATTAACAGGTTTTCACTAGAAATTGGTGATTTTAACTGTTACTAATTAGTCGATTTCAACTACAAACCTCTAGTTTCTATCTTTTAATTAGTAAATTTTTACTACTAATCATTAATGTCTTTTTCACCAGGACTTGGTAATTTTATTTTTTAATTAGTAAATCCCCCGTAGAAATTGGTAGTTTGAACTATATTAATTAGTTAATTTTCACTAGAAATTGGTATTTTTTTTTTTTACTAAAAATTAAGAGATTTTCACTAGAAATTGGTGATTTTGACTGCTACTAATTAGTCGATTTCAACTACTAATTTTCAGTTTTTACCTATTAATCAGAAAATTCCAATCTACTAATCATCATTGCCTTTTTATAACGAATTAGTAATTTTAGCTTTTAATTAGTAAATCTCCCGTAGAAATTGGTAGTTCGAACTATTTTAATTATTTGACTTCAACTAGAAACTGATATCCTAAACTAAAAATTAATAAGTTTCTACTATAAATTAATAGTTTTAATTATTAACTAATAGATTCTTACTTCAAATTGGTAGTTTGAACTATAAATTGATAACATTGTAATATCAATTAGCAGTGTTAAGCATCAAATAATAGATTTCCACTACCAATCGGTAACTTTTAACCACAAAATTAGTAAATTTTCCCTAATAATTGCTAATTTTATCTACCAATCTACTTCAATTACCAAATGGTATTTTTAACTACAAATCAGTAGTTCACAACTATAAATCGGTAGTTAAAATCCATAAATCGTCATTTAAAGAACCATAAATCGACACCTAAAAAACTATATAAATTGACAGTTCTCTCTCACCAGATTTTACGACCAATAAATAGTTTCTAAATCACCAACCTACTAAACCTCATTTTTTCAAATGAGGTTGAAATTACTCAAAACCAACTACTCAAAAGAAAAAAAAAACTCAATTCGCTAAAAGAGCCAATGATTTAATTATCAACAGTCACAATTTTCAAATTCCAAGAGTCCAATCGTAATTAACAGTAATTCGCACCATAATTGACGATAAATCCTTGAAAGTTTTGGGTAACAAAATTGCTTGTGAAAAATCAGCAAAACTAGCACTGTACTCTCAATAAAAGTCGCAACATGTCACTCTCAATAAAAGCCGAACCGTGCCACTCATTATCACCATTATCCACACTTGGAGGAGATTCGCGAACAGTTGGGTAAAACGTGCAATGAAAAGTGCGAAAAAAAGGCATGATTTTGGATTAAACTGTTAAAATCGTGAAACAAGTAGTACACATATATCGCGACGAGAGCGAGACCGGTCGTGAGGAAATCGACTTATCCGTACTTGAGTAGTGTGATCTGTAGCCGGGTCTCTCTACTCGGTTCGTCTTGAACTGAAGTCAGGCCACGTGACGGACCCTGCGGGAGGTAGGATCACCGATCTGCGTGTGTGTGTATGTGCGACACGGTCCTGCCGTTTCTCTCTTTTTCTCTCCCCCCTCTCTCTATCTCTCATTTTTTCTCTTTTTCTCTCATTCTATCGCTCTCCCTGTCTCTTTCCCTCTCACACGATTTACTAAGTTTTCTCTCTCTCTCTATCTCTCTCACCCGATTTACTAAGTTCTCTCTCACTCTTTTCTCTCTCTCTCTCCCTTTCCACTCTTTAGATTGCACGTGTGCACTCACTTATGTATTTGTTTAAAGAAACAATGACAATGGCTACAACACATTGTCAAAGATGAGGTTGAGGCAAGATTTGACGTAAACTTGAGCAACAACAACAACAACAATAGCAATAAAAGAGGATGGCTACCGTTTGAAGGTGGATAGGTACTCGTTTTCTGATTCGAAGTAGTGGCTAGTTGGTGGGGATATCTCGACTCACTGTGACTGGATGAGTCTTGGCGACCTGTAATTCACTGAGTAGAGGCAAATACGAGTGGGAGGAAATGGGTCCTGTGCAGATTTCTCTGGGTGTACGCTGTGCCACAAGAGATGCATGGAAAGGGGAAAAAGGCGAGAATCCTTGGGCGCGTGCCTCCAGTCACCGTCGCCACGATTTATACAGAGCTATTCTTTAATTGACGAGTATTCCCCATTAAATCTGAATTTTCGGCTTTAATCTCACGACAATACTCTTCTTTTCAAGCGTTATTTTTATTGCAAACATGTTGGGTAAAAATTTCTGATGTGACCCGCCTGATTTGCAAACATGTTTTGAAATTTGAAATTAATGTCATATTCCTATACTATTATATGGGAGACAGTTTGCATATAAACAGTTTTTTTAAATTTAAATAATGTCAAAAGTTATAAAGAAATGAAATTTTTTATACCATTTTATTTGAAAATTCATATCTTTTTTTCAGATTATTGAAAATTAATAAATTTTTTATAACTTATGTATAAAAGTATAAACTTTAATAATGTGAGTTGAACCTTTGTTTTGACCCTTTATTATAAATTAGTGAGGTGTTTTATGATAAAAATAATTCCGATCACGTGCATTTATTTTTTAATGCAAAATTGATGATTATTTACAAACAATTTAAAAAATAAGTATGTTCTGGGCCTGCTAGCAAATTTTTTTAAAAAATGTATTGATTCTATATATATTTAGGTTTATTATACATAAATAAACATTTAGTTAGGTTTATATTTATTTTAAATGAAAGTGCAAGACAATTATAAGTTTAAGTTGCGTGCAACATAATAATATTATGTGAAGCAGGGTGCAAAATAATTTCATAAAAAACTTCAATGCAAGGCAAATTTTTACTTTTAATTCAATGTAAAACAATTACATATACACATATTAATTATACATATTTTTTTATAACTTTATTAAGAAAAAATGCACACAGCTATAATAGTAATTTACACTAAAAATCGTAAACATAAAATAAGGAAATATTGTTAACCTTAAAGTAATTTAAAACTAATTTAATAAGTTTAAAAATTATTTCTTCTGACTGAAATAGCCGTTTAAAAAGTTAAATTTGATTCTTGATGGGAAAATTAATTCATTTAATAATAATTCAAATTATGTCTAATTAAATGGTCTAATTTTTCGCAAAAAGTGTAATAATGCCTGATTTTAATCGGAAATTAGTTTAGAATTCCGTGGAAAATTTCCAATAAGAAATATTAATTTTTTTTAATTTTACAAGCAAAGTAATATTAAATTTATTATTGTTTAACTATATAATTATTTAATTTATTACATTTATTATTATTTATCATTATATAAATTAATAATTTATTATATTAATTTAATTTTATATTACTTTGCTTTTGATTTTTAAAATACTTTTTAAAATAATTTAAAAAATCAGTAGCGGAGTGCGATCTTTTTTTAATTATACTTTTTGAGTATTTAAAGCAAAAATGAAAAAAATTGGTTTTGATGATTACATCACTTGGTTTTTAATGGTCTAATTTAGTCCAAAAAATATAAAAATGCCTCATTTTAATCGGAAATTAGTTTCGAATTCCATGGAAAATTTTCAATAAGAAACATTTATTTTTTTCAAATTTTACAATCAAAGTATTATAAAATTAAATTTATTAAAGTAATTAAATAAATTATTAATTGAGATAAATATAAATTAATAATTTATTTAATTACTTTAATAAATTTAATTTTATAATATAATAATATAATTGATATAAATATAAATTAATAATTTATTTAATTACTTTAATAAATTTAATTTTATAATACTTTGATTGTAAAATTTGAAAAAAATAAATGTTTCTTATTGAAAATTTTCCATGGAATTCAAAAACAAATTTCCGATTAAAATGAGACATTTTTATATTTTCTGGACAAAATTAGACCATTAAAAACCAAGTGATGTAATCATCAAAACCAATTTTTTTCATTTTTGCTTTAAAAACTCAAAAAGAATAATTAAAAAAAGATCACACTCCGCTACTGATTGTTTAAATTATTTTAAAAAGTATTTTAAAAATCAAAAGCAAAGTATTATAAAATTAAATTTATTAGATTAATATAATAAATTATTAATTTATATGATAAATAATAATAAATGTAATAAATTAAGTGATTATATAATTAAACAATAATAAATTTAATAATAAATTAAATTTATTAAATTATTTAAATAAATTATTAATTTATATAATGATAAATAATAATAAATGTAATAAATTAAATAATTAAACAATAATAAATTTAATAATACTTTACTTGTAATATAAAAAAAATGAATATCTCTTATTGGAAATTTTCCACGCAATTCTAAAGTAATTTCCGATTAAAATCAGGCATTATTATACTTTTTGCGAAAAATAAGACCATTTAATTAGACATTATTTGAATATCATTATATTGCAAAAACAATGGAATAAAAATTATGTTGTATACAATTTTCAAAAGAAGTCATATAGCACAACTTTTTGAATTAACGTTTTATTGCACTGATTTTTTAATAAAAATTTTATCGTTGGGGGGCGTCGAATTATTATTTAAATCTAAAAACAAAAATACGACGATTCTTTATCAATAAAATATTCGTTTTTAACTAATTTGGATTTAGAGAGTAATTTTAATATTAATTAACTACTACACGCAGTCCGATCTTTTTACAATTTGATTGGAAACATTTATTGTCGATTTTCTGTAACGCTCGTTTTTGAACCCGAAAAATTTCGTATTAATGGGTGGACCACTTTCCTTCTTTCTTTTTGTGGATTAACAACATTAAAAAATTATGTATGTAGGTTTGGTTAAAACATTTGTAAACAAAATGGTATTGTAACATTAAGGTGTAACATTGATGAGGCACGCTTATTAAGACATTCAACTAGTTAGTTTTAAAAGTTATAATTTATTTTAAAATTTTACAATTTACCATTTAACTTGTAATTATTTAAACATTATAAACAAAAACATGCACTTATTTTATAAAATAAATTCATCAAATTTTCTTTAAAACCCTATAATTAATCACCATATATATTTTAAAGAGTGATAAAAAAAGTAAATAAATTTATTTTATGCCTTTATTTAAATAACATCCGTAAAAGAGTAAAATGACCACTATATACGTTGTGATAGAGTCAGATAACATGTAGAAATAGAAGAATTTAAAAGTCTAATATTCAGGCCAAATTGTAGCTGATTTTTAAGATAAATATATATAAATAACCAGTTTTCCTTTTTCTTTTCTTTCTCTCTTTCTCTCTTTCTTTTCATTAAAAGTATTTTTTTACGAGCCACTTGCACAATGGTTATCCTAATAAATAAATTACCTATCAAAGAAAAAAGACGGCACATAAATTGAAAAAGAATATAAATATTTTTTTCTTGATAATGCGCTTGCCTCTCACTCGGCGACGATTTCGGAACGCCAGTTGTTTTCCAAACACCCACGCTATAAGAGCTCGAAGACTGCTCAATTGTCAAAATGTTCATCTCACTTATATTCACGCCCACATTAGTATACCAATCGTGTCACCCCATTTCAATTTTCTGACATTAAGAAACTAAACACTAAATAAACCTGTGCTGTTTTATCAACGCTCAACAGCTTGTTAACAACAGTGACAAATACCTGGTAGATTATCATCTAATTAAAAAATACGTTTAATAAAATTGCGAAAAATTTTAAGAATTTGTTATTTGTGATATTATTATTATTAATATTATTATCATTATTATTAATATAATTATTATTACTATTAACTAACTTTATTACTCTAAAGAATTAAAGTGAATTTTATTATTTTAGAGAAATAAAGCATGTTTTACTATCTTAAAGTTATATATGAAGGATAAAGTAAACTTTATCATCCTAGGGGAAGAAAGTACATTTTATTGTTCTTAAAATACAACATATTTTACTTTCTTAGAAAAATAAAATACACTTTACTTTGTTAGAGTTATAATTTCCTTATTTTTTACGGGACCTAAAATAAGTTTTTTGAACAGATTTTTATTAGAATTCGCTCCAAATAAAGTCTACTTTACCTCCTTAAAATAATAAAATACATTCTACTTCTTTAGTTTATATTCATCTAGGCGAATAAAAGAAACTTTATTATCCTGGCGAAATAGAGTACCTACATTTTATTGTCCTAGGGAAATAAAATGAATTTCACTTCCTTAGGGGAATAAAGTGCATTTTATTTCCTTAGAGTGATAAAGTATACTTTTTAAACCTACTGTAAAAACAAGTGTCTTATATCTGTTTTTTTATTGGTTAATGAAAAAGTTTTTTCACTGATTAATGATTTTGTACTCCCTCAACTTAAAATCGAGTAAAAATTAGCTTTGGAAAATACTACAAATCATGAGAGAAGTTGAATTAAAAAAATGTTAAGACTATAAACTCCTAAACTGATCAAAAGTTAGTATTATATATTTTTGACCTTTTTGCAGGATTTTGTGACCCAAATGATGCAAGAGAAATAAAATAACTGTCTAGGTACAGAAAAGAAATTAGATTAAAGAAACATTGAAAAATTTTGTTGTCGGATGCAAATTTAGAAAGAAGAGTACGATTGACATTTTTCATTAGATTTGGACGGAAACAAAAAATCGGGCGGGAAAAAGTGTCAAAAAGACATGCTCCTGAAGCGCCACCGCAGCGATAATCTTTTGTTCCATCTAATGTAGATGGTCAGTAACAATCTCGTTATGAATGTAAATTAATTAAATTAAAAACGTTTTGAATGCAAAGTTTGTCTGTCGTATAACTTAAAAAGGTACATGAGTATCTTTTCAAGTGGCACGGCAGTTGTATATACATTGTACATCTGCAGCAAGTATTATTTATTTGTCTTTTAACCATGTGTTATTTACTTTTTTAAACAAGATCCCTTTAACAGAACTATTTATTCAACTCGGTTAGAGATTATCATTTTCTCTGTGTTTAGGTGACAGAAAATTCTAGTAACAATTTGTAACACCATCTTAAAAAATCGTTTGCATTCAGTGTCATATTCTTTTTCGGTATAAAAAACAAAGAAAAGCAGTTATAAATACTTATAAACAAATTGCAATTTCCCGCATCCTGGAAACTTTTTTCTCAAACTAAAAAAAAAAAAATGAAAAAAATAATTCAAAAAACTAAATAAGAAATATTAAATTAAGAAAATTATAGGGATATACGTGTTGGAAATAATTACAAATTGAACAACTGGATTGAAAATCGAAAAAAAATTGTAGAAAATAGTTTAAAATTGCATAAAAAAATTAATAGTTGAAAGAAATAATTGAAAAATGACGAGAATAAATGGAAAATTGAAGAAAATATCTAAAACATGACGAAAATAATAGATAATTGAAAACAAAAATCGACAAATGACTAGATTAATAGACAACAAAACAATAAAATTGTAAAAATTAGAGAATAATTATAAAATTTTAAAAGAATAATTGAAAAAATTGTAGGAAATAATTGTAAATTGTGGAAGAAAATAGTTGATAATTGAAAGAAATAATTAAAAAATGACACAAATAATAATTGGAGAAAATATTAAAAATGAAAGAAATAAATTGAAGATTAAAGAATTAAATTGAAATTGTAAGAAAATAATTGATAATTAAAAGATAAATTACTAAATGACTAAAATAATTGAACATTAAAAAACATACTTGACAATTAAAAAAAGTAAAAAAGTTCGAAAAATTTCGAGAATAACCGATAATAGAACAAAATTATTGAAAAAATTATAGAATAATTGTAAAATTGAAGGAGAATATTAAGTTGTCAATTAAAAACTGAAGAAAATTATAGAAAAAATTTTAGAAAATAAATGAAAATTGAAAAAGATAATTTAAAAGAATTGTATTGAAATTTCAAAAAAATAATTGATAATTGAAAAAAGACGAGAATTATTAAACATTGAATAAAATAATTGAAAATTGAAGAAAATAATTGATAATTGATGAAAATAATTAAAAATGGAGGAAATTAGTTGAAAATTAAAGAATTGAATTGAAATGTGAAGAAAATAATTGATAATTGAAAGAGAAATTACAAAATAACGAGAATGATTAAATATTGAAGAAAGTAATTGAGAAATGAGGAAAATAATTGACAATTGACAAAAAAATTCGAAAGCTGTCAAGAATAATCGAAAAAAGAACAAAATAATTTAAAAAATTAGAGAATAATTATAAAATTTAACGAGTATAGTTTTATATTGAAAATCACTCTCTATTCGTGATTTCAAACAATGAATTTTCAAAGGAAATCACTTTCAAATGATTAAATTGTTAGTAATTTTTCACTGATTGATATAGATGGAAATAATTTGTAATTTCAGTAACAGCATTGAAAACGTTAATTAGAGATTTTTGTTCCTTCCAAAATTTTATGAACAAACGGAGACTTGTGTGATCTTAGGAAGGTTAATAAAAAAATAATAATTCAAAAGAATTTCATTTTTTATATAAAGTTTCGTTAGCTCAGGTTTACCAACCTCATCAGGCTAAAATTTATTAAACAGATACACTTCATTAGCATAACACAAATTACACCGGCGAAATAAAAAAGTAAAATAAATTTTTTTTTATCTAATTAATTAAAACATAAGTTTTTTATAACTTATCAAATTGGGTCGCGGACATTTCCACCAAAACCCAATTGACCGAATTTGTAATTGGCCGAAATTTAATTGTCCGAATTTGTAATTCTACAAACTTGCATTTGTCAGAATTTGCAATTCCCCGAACTTGCGTTTGTCCGAGCTATTAACTTCCCGAATTTGTATTTGTCATAACTTTCAAATCATCAAACTGACATTTGCTAAAACATTTAAATCGACGAAATTGCATTTGTGAAAATTTTTAACTCCTCGAACTCGTATTCGTCTGAACTTTTAAATCCACGAACTTGCATTTGCCCGAACTTTGAAATCACCGAACTTGCATTTGTCAAAATATTCAATTACCAGAATTTGCATTTGTCCGAACATTGAAATCACCAAATTTGCATTTTTCCGAACTTTGAAATCACCGAACTCGCATTTAGCAGAATATTCAACTCTCCAAATTTGCAACTGTCAGAACTTCTAAATCCCTGAATTTGCATTTGTCCAAACTTTAAAATCACCGAACTTATATTCGCCCAAATTTTGAAATCTCCGAATTTGTAATTGTCCGAACTTTGAAATCACCGAACTCACGGTTGGCCGAACTCTTAAGTCTCCGAATTTGCATTTGGCCGAACTTTTAAATTACCGAACTTGCATTTTTCCGAATTTTTAAATCAGCGAACTTGCATTTGTCAAACTCCTTAAGTCACCGACTACTCGTGTCCCCGAATTTGCATTTGTCCGACCATCGGAAAGTATGTTTTCTAAAGGAGTCTTATGATTGGATGGTAAATTTCCCGGTAACATTACCAGCCAATCAAAAGACTCCTTTAGAAAACCTACTTTCCGATGGTCGGACAAATGCAAATTCGGGGACACGAGTAGTCGGTGACTTAAGGAGTTTGACAAATGCAAGTTCGGTGATTTAAAAATTCGGAAAAATGCAAGTTCGGTAATTTAAAAGTTCGGCCAAATGCAAATTCGGAGACTTAAGAGTTCGGCCAAACGTGAGTTCGGTGATTTCAAAGTTCGGACAATTACAAATTCGGAGATTTCAAAATTCGGGCGAATGTAAGTTCGGTGGTTTTAAAGTTTGGACAAATGCAAATTCAGGGATTTAGAAGTTCTGACAGTTGCAAATTTGGAGAGTTGAATATTCTGCTAAATGCGAGTTCGGTGATTTCAAAGTTCGGAAAAATGCAAATTTGGTGATTTCAAAGTTCGGACAAATGCAAATTCTGGTAATTGAATATTTTGACAAATGCAAGTTCGGTGATTTCAAAGTTCGGGCAAATGCAAGTTCGTGGATTTAAAAGTTCAGACGAATACGAGTTCGAGGAGTTAAAAATTTTCACAAATGCAATTTCGTCGATTTAAATGTTTTAGCAAATGTCAGTTTGATGATTTGAAAGTTATGACAAATACAAATTCGGGAAGTTAATAGCTCGGACAAACGCAAGTTCGGGGAATTGCAAATTCTGACAAATGCAAGTTTGTAGAATTACAAATTCGGACAATTAAATTTCGGCCAATTACAAATTCGGTCAATTGGGTTTTGGTGGAAATGTCCGCGACCCATCAAATTATTACAATATTATATCTCAAGTATATAAAGTCTAAGTGTACAGTGTCCATTTATTGTAGACTGAAATTATCTCAAAACACATAAAAATTCGTATGAAAAAATTAAAATTTTCTCACTCAACACAAAACAAATAATAACAGTAATAACAACAATAACAATAATGCTAACTTCTTTAGATTTATTCCGAAAGTCTGTTTACCATATAATTGAGGAATATTTTTTTAAATTATCAAATATGCTCAATAAATATCAAATTTCAACAATTCAATTAATAAAAATTTGAATTCTGTTATCAGATTAGGTAAAGATTCAACAAAAAATACTGACCGCACAAATAAATATTTTTTTGTTTATACAATAGTAAAATATTTACCGAAAGCAAATTGGTTAACAAATTTTTTTAATTAATAATTAATTAAATTTGTTGAATCGTATGATTTGAAAAATAATTTATCAATCTATCAGACGAAGTTGGTTTCTTGTACCAATCCGTGATAATGTGTTGACCTTGCTTGATTAATGTTACATCAAAAAAATGATTTTATTATCATTCTCAATTTTATAAGTGAACTGCAAATGTTTGTCATACGAATTAAAGAAGGTTAACAACAATGTTTCTTATGCAAATGAGTGTATTATCTACACATCTATCTAACCTAAAAACGAGTGACACAACCTTATTTTTTAAGTGCAGTACTGAAGGGGTTAAGAGAGCAATAGCAATAATACGCAGGAAAAGTTGAACAATGTTGAGAAAGCAGCGGATATCTAACAATTAAAGATGCATGGGTTGTTCCGTGATTTAAATGGGAAAGAATAGAGTAGATGTTTCTGTAAGTGAAGCTGCGGAGCGCTGAATTAAGGGGGAACGGGAGTAGTAGAACGTAGGAGGATACACGAGATATCCTGCGAGTTCGATCGTGCCGGAGGATTATTGTGCGGCTTGGTATATACGCTCCAACGACAAGGTTGCCAGGATGTAACAAACGACTCGCAAATCCTCCCTGTCAATTTAATCTCGCCTCGAATCCCGGAGAAATGTTAATAAGGGCCTTCACTACCGCTTTCTTGACCACTGCCGCGCGCGCTTACTGCGCTCTCAGTCTATCTATGTATTAAGCTTGCATACAGCATAGCAGCGCGGCATAACACTTTGCTGAGATACCGCCTTGCAGTTAAACTCGAGGAAATTGTGTGCAAAGTGGAACTATGGTGTGCTCCCTTTGCAACTGCGCTCCTCTTTCTTTTATTTTTCGTTTCGCTAACGCGCCAACCCTTAAGATTCGACAATATTTGCACAATTTATTCCATCATTTTCTCTTAAAGCTGAATATTCCAATTAACCCTTTAACGACCAAATATGTATACTTTTTTGCAACGACGTTAAACGCAACATTATTGCAGTTAAACCTTATAAAAAAATACTGCAACAGCCATAGGGGCCATCCATAAATCCATCCATAATCTCTACCCCCCCCCATTAGGGGGTAGGGGGGGTCTAGAAAAACTTAGGAAATCTTACGGCAGGAGGGGAGGGAGTTTTCCTAAATCTTACGTAATACTCTCTAAATCTGCATTAGTTAGAAATACTAACTATTATTAAATAATAATAATCTCCGTAAACTCCTGAAGTTATAGTTAGTATTTATATTTATTCATCTTTTTCTGTCCACGTTTTAAAGTCTGAAGTGAAGTTAGTTAGTATTAATATTTATTCATCTTTTTCTCTCCACATTTAAAAAACTGAAGTGAAGTTAGTCTTAGTCCCTGTTATTTTATTGATTTTGACTCTCTTTATCAGGAAATATTTTGAAATTTGAATTGAAAGAATGAGGTAACCTTTTTCGTTAGTGTCGTGTTGTGCTGGTTTTATTTGTGTAAAAAAAGTTTCGAAAAATGCTTTAAAAATTTATTATGGTTTTTGAAGAAGTTTAAAATCTATACACATGCAATTAATTTCCTAAATTTTCAGTTATTATCTCAAATTTAGATTATTGTCATCAATTTTTCATTATATAACGATTTTTTAATTATTTTCTTTTGCTTAAAAATAAATTCTGCATTTTTTCTTGATTTTCATCAATTTATAATTATATTCATTATTTTGGCATTACTTTTAAAAATTTCAATTATTTATCCGATATTGCAATTATTTTCATCAATTTTCGTTATTTCTGCGATTTTTTAATTATTTTTTTTTAATTAAAATTTCGTAAGTAATTTTGCAATTATTATTTTTTTTTAAACATATATTCTATGATTTTTTCAGTTATTTCTCTTAAATTTTGTTGAATGTTTTCAATTTTTCATATTTAAATTATTTTCATCATAATATATTGCACCGTTTTTAAATTTAATTCAAAATCAAGTTCCGTTTCTAAACCATAAAATAATATTTCATAGTGATTCTAATGTACCTTTTTGGCTTTCACGCTCCAATATACAAAATGTTAAAACTTTTTATATTATTTGTCGTACGAATACACCTAATTTTGATCAATTTTTTTTTCATCGCCTAATAAATTTAAATTATATTTATAGATTTTTTTCCATCTACAAGAAATATGTTATATAAAATATAGTATTTTAGAATTTTCTTAATACTTATTGTATCTAATTGTATTTATCTTTGTGCCCGTAAAAGATCTTTATGATTGTGGGCTGTATACTCAGGCAAATAAAAAAATAAAAATAAAAAAAAATAATGCAATTTTCTTACTCAATCTTAAATTATTTTCAGCATATTTCAATTATTTTTTTCAATTTTTAATTAATTTTATCATTTTTCAATTATTTTTCTCGATTGTTAATTATTATTCTCATTTTCTAAAATTATTTTCTATGATTTTTAAGTATTTTTCTGAAAATTCAAATATTTTGTTCTATTTCTAATTATTTTCATTTGTTATCAGGATTTCAAATTTTTTTGATTAATTATCGTAAATTTCAATTATTTTTAACTTTTTTCCCGACTTTTCTTCAATTTATAGTTTTTCTCATTTTATAAAATAAATTTCTAAAATTTTTTAAGTATTTTTCTCAAATTTCTATTATTTTCTTCAATTTTTAATTATTTTTCTTTGTTTTCATAATTTTTAAAAAATTTTATTAATTATCGTAAATTTCAACTATTTTTAGCATTCTTCCAGTCTTTTCTCCAATTTTTAGTTATTCTCATTTTCTAAAATTATTTTCTAAGATTTAAAAAAAAATTTTCTAATATTTCAATTGTTTTCTTCAATTTTTAATTATTTTTATTTGTTTTCATAATTTCAAAATTCGTTTATTAATTATCGTAAATTTCAATTACTTTTAGCTTATTTCTTCAATTCTTTTCTCCAGTTTTGATTTATTTTCTTTTTTTTTAATTGATTTCTAAGATCTTCATGTATTTTTTTCAAATTTTAATTATTTTTTTTAATTTTTATTTATTTATCTCAATTTTTAACCATGTTTTTTCAATTTTTAATTATTTTTTCTAATTTTTCATTATTTAATTTTGTTTTAATTTACATTTGAGATTCTCAAGTATTTTTCTCAAATTTAAATTATTTTCTTTATGTTTAAAACATTTTTATTATTGTTTAAATTACTTTCCCCAATTTTTAATTGATTTCATTTTTTTTTAATTAATTTAAAAAATTTGCAATTATTTTGTTTAATTTCAATTATTTTTTGCAATTTGTTTTAATTCTAAACCATTATAAATTTTGTCCTAAATAAATATTTATTTTATTTATATTAATTGATTTTTAAATATTATATTTAAAATATTTATTTCGTCTTATTAGATAAATATTATTTACCGATTTGTTATATTTATTATTGTATTTTATAATTTCTAAAATGAATGAAGAACTAATCGCGCGCTGGCGCGAGTTTTATTTTGCTAGTTTCAAATAATAGTTCAAATAATATTCACTAATTCAAATAATTATAATTCTGCTAATCATTTAACTAAAAAATAACTAATTATTAGTGAAACTCATTTTTAGGTTATGTCAAAATAACTAATAAAATTCTAAAATAGTAAAATTCTGTTACTTTTAAGAGGATAAGTTGAGAGGATACTATACTAGAGGAATTCTCGTCTTAATATAAATTAGCTTTTTTTGGTGGATATTAAGAATTAATCGTATTCTAATTCGGAAACATAAAAGTTACAGAATGTTCTCTCTTAAATGGAATCAGTAAAATTTTACTGATTTATCAGCTAAAAGTGAGTCACTGATCACTCTCAGTGAAATTTGACAGAAAATTCAGTGCAATTCGAGTGAAAATTAATGAATTTGTTTTATAAATTGAGGCTACTGATTCGTTAGTGAACTTTCACTGATTCAATTTAAGGGAGTTAAAGATAGAAAGTATTCACAAGGTTGAAAGATCTCTCCATTGACATAAGTTCGCACAATAAGGTGGTTTTTTACACCACCGAAAAAAAATTATTCTGAAATTAAGAACTTATACCTACTTGCCACTTATTTGAAAATACTGTACAGTTATTTCAATTTAGTTTATATTATTTAAAATAAGAATTTTATTCTATGTATTTGGTACACAAATAACTACTTCAAACATAACCTCTTCTCGAGTATGAGTCCAATTTCTCTCTAAACAAATAAAATTTTATTTATAGGTATATATTTTTTAAACAAAATATTATTTAACAAAATTCAACAAATAAAATTACAGACAATTTTTCAAAGAGCAAAGTATTAGATACAAATTTAGATTTTTTAGAAAGAACACAAAAAGTTCAATAATTATTGTTAGACAACAAATTTTCGCTCAAAATTATTTTTTCTAAAAAATGTACAACTGGGTTTTTTACAATTTGGTGAAATCAGTTCAAAGAATATTTTTATTAAGTGTGATCAACCACTTTCTAGTTTGAGGTTATGTCAATGAAAAGAACTGACTGAAATAAAAATTTTATTAAACGAAAATAGACCAAACAAATTATTTCTCATAAATACCTAATCTGAAAAATAAAATAATACAAAACAAAAACAATTGTCCAAAATTAAAATTCTACACTGAAAAAAAAATTTATTTGATTTAAATAACCAATTACTTGACTATTATCAAATAAATATTTACTTATATCAAATAATTATTATTTGCGACAATTACATGGTATTTGTTTTAGAAACTGAATATGAATTGATTGATTAAAATTCAATTTATTTGATTCAATCAATAATTATTTGATACGAATAAATATTTATTTGATAATAGTCAACTAATCGGTTATTTGAAACAAATAAATTTTTTTTCAGTGTATTAAAAAAAATGAAAATTTAAGGTTTTGTTTTTAAATTCAAAATCATTTCGAGGTTTTAATGGTGATAAAAAGTCAAGTCGAATTCAAGGTTTTCAAGGATGAAATCAATTTTAATAGTAAATTTTCTCCGGTGTAAAAACCACTTTGAGTTTGAGGTTATGTCAAAAGAGAGAACGTCCTTAAAATTTACAAGTATATTCATATTTGAACGCATTCGAATTTTGACGTATTATTGAAAACTACCATTTCTGAAATCTCGTAAAGTTTAAAAGTTAAAATATTCAAAAATGTCTAATTTTAGAATTTTCAGAGTCCATTTAGATTAGGATACAAAATTGATCGGAACCGTACATCAGGCGCATCTTTTCAATCGACTGCGTATTTTTAACATTATTGAAACTTAATCAGTGTATTTAGCTTTTGCGACGAGAGACAGGACAATTGGATATTTTTTGTTTTAATTAAACTCTTTAGTGAGATACATACTAGCATTGCGAGTGAATTCCAGACGTTGGCGTCAGCGTCAAAACTTACAAAGAGAAACCAAGTTCTTGGTGGATTATGTGCCCTACTCACGTTAAGATCTATTTCTAGCGCGAGAGATGTTGCCATCGTCTTATTAATGTGCGTTTCTCTCCCTATGCTGTATGGTGGGTCTTAACAAACGTAATCTCTACGGGAAAAACGGGGCTAACAGCTGCATCAGAGAAATGGTTCATAATAGAACGCAGATAAACTTGGATTCATGGCTAAACTCGAATTTTCGACCAAAAAACATTCTTTTTTATTTCAAGACAGTTCATTACGAGAGTTTAAAGCTTTACTCTATATTCAAAGCAATATTTTTTATTCCATCTTAACCGTATTTTTATTTAAACCTCAAAAAGTTCTCTGATTTTTCATTAACATTTTTTCAAAAATTAGAAAAAATGGGAAAATTACACGCTTCACAAAAAAAAAATTTTTTCTTCGGTGCACAACGCTCGTGTATTCTGACGAATTTTTTTCACTAAATCCGATTCCGTATAGTCACAATAACCAGATAGGCTAATATTTTTTAGATAATCTCAAAACATCGCTCAAAAACCTAAAAAAAATTTTTTTCTCCGATGAATCCGAATCCGAAGTCAAAATAACCAGATTAGCTAACATTTTTTACATCATCTCATAAAATTACTCAAAAACCAGAAAAAAACAAAACCAAATTTTTTTACCGGACATCATATTAAAAAATTACTCAAAAACCTGAAAAAAACAAAAAAAAATTTTTTTACCGGGGCAGTATGCTAGTGTATTCCTACCTATTTTTTTGTTGTTGCTGAGTCCGCAACTCAGAAGGTAATAAAACCAGATTAGCTAAAACTTTTTAGATAATCATAAAAAAAACTGCTGAAAAATACAAAAATATCGCTTTTTTGAGATAATCTCAAAAAATTGCTTAAAAGCCTGAAAAAATTTTTTTTTTTTTGACTGAGATAATATGGTAGTGTATTTTTATGTATTTTTCTCCTTTAAATCCGAATCCGAAAGTTAAAAAAACTAGATTGGCTAGAATTTTTTAGATAATCTTAAAAACTGCTGAAAAACATGAAAAAATCTCTATATTTTGAGAGTATTTAAGAAATTTTAGATAATCTGATTATTTTGACTTTGGATTCAGATTCATCGAAGAAAAATACGTAGAAATAGACTAGCATATTGTCCATCAAAAAATTTTTTTGTTTATTGTTCTTTTTCGGGTTTTTGAGCAATTTTAGAGATTATTTTGAGATACGCTCATGTATTAATTCTTACGTATTTTTCTCCGCTGAATCCGATTCTCAAGTCAGAATACTCAGATTGACAAAAACTTTTTAAATAATGTAAAAAAATTGCTCAAAAACCTGAAAAAAAAAGAAAAAAAATTTTTTTGACCGGGACAATATGCTAGTTTATTCCTACGTATTTTTCTCCAATGAATCCGAATCTAAAGTTAGAATAACCAGATTGTCTAACATTTTTTAAATAATCTTAAAAAAAAACTGCCGAAAATTACGAAAAAATCGCTTTTTTGACATAATCTCAAAAAATTGCTCAAAAACCTGAAAAAAACCAAATAAAAAATTTTTTTTTACCGGGACAATATGCTAGTGTATTCCTACTTATTTTTCTCGGCTATATCCGAATCCGAAGTCAGAAGAACCAGATTGACTAAATCTTTTTTAGATAATCTCAAAAAATTGCTTAAAAACCCGAAAAAACCTCAAAAAAATTTTTTTTGTCCGGGACAATATGCTAGTGAATTACTAAGTATTTTTATCCGCGGAATCCGAATCTGAAGTCAGAACAACTAAATTGGCTCAAATTTGTGAGATAATCTAAAAAAAAATTTTCGTATTTTTCAATAGCTTTTGAGATTATTTCAATCATTTTTGTCGATCTGGTTATTCTGACTACGGATTCTGATTCAGCGGAGAAAATTACGTAAAAATACACGAGCGTAGTGCCCGGAAAAAAAGAAAAAAATGTTTGAGTTTTATTTGAGTTTTTAAAATTTGTTTGAGATTATCTCAAAAATTCGAATCAATCTAGCATTTCTGACTTTGGATTCGAATTCAGCGAAGAAAAATACGTAGCAATACACTAGTATATAGTGTCTCGGACAAAACATTTTTTTTTTGTGTGGCTGTCGATTAAATTTTGCACTCAGAAAAAAATTTGTTTGTGACAACCAAATTTCAGTTAAAGAAACAAAGTTTGGTTGAAACAACCAAATTTTGGTTGAAACAATAGAATAATTTTGTTGATTTAAACAAAATTTGGTTGTTTCAACCATGAAAAGGGCCCACTTTGGCACTATTGAACTTATCTATATGAGCATATTCTTCATTAAATTTCGAAAATTTTGAGAGTTCTTGGACCCTTTTAGATTAAAAATTCACAAAGTTACAAGCATTCAAAGTTACACCGCAAAAACATGATGTCTTAAATTGGACAAAAATGTCTTAAATTCAGATACTTTTGGTGTCTAAGACACGAAAAATGTCTTAATTTAAGACATTTTTGAACAATTTAAGACACCTGCTTTTGCAGTGTAGAAGTGTTAAAATCCTAGTTTTGAGAAAAACGAGTTTAAAGTTCAAGATTACCATTAGCACGCATGCATTTTAAAAATTAAAAAGAAGATTATTTTGTACTTTTATTTACGATAATGTTATGATAAATACGTGATTCGACGTGGGAGATTACGTAGTTTGTTTTTCAGCAATAAAAAAAATTCGGAAATCTGAACCTAATTTAGAAATTGATTAGCTACAATGAAAAAAATACGTAACGCATTTACGGTCGAGGGGGGCTCAAAACAGCTCCAAAAAAGCGTTACGTATTTTTTGAATAGTCCCTAAGCAAAAAGAAAAAAAACAAAATATATATGTTTTAAAATAGTAGCAGGTTTCGTCTTTATTGGTTCAAATGATTGGAACATTAGTAGAAATAATATACAATTTAACACACGAGCAAGACATGAATGAACTCTTGATAGGGATGAAACTTATAATTCGTTACAATGACGATAAAATGAGTGAGAATTATCTGTAAACTGAGGATGGAGCAATGGCTGGTTGCCAATATTCGATGCAACCTCAATAAGCTTTGAGAAAGTGAGCTGATTGACCGGAACGCATCTGAGGAAAAGATGCAAGCGGGCCCGAACAATTTCAGAGGTGATGAATTACCATTCATGTGCTATGCTTTAATCAACGGGCATAACTTTGGGGTTTTAATAATAACACGATATTTTGGTTATTAATCACAATCTGCGCTCCATTCGCATCATCAGTGTCAAATTTTCTTTAAGACAATTCCCTAATAATTATTAACTTGTGCCTCACTTTATCTTCTTATGAAATCAGATAGATCTGAACCTTTCATTTTAAATGAGATCGAATTAACTTTTCAATCTCGCCTTGAAAAATAATCCCTTATAATTACTCATTCTGGTGACATTGTAAAGACATATCTGCAACTATTTCTTTATATAGTTTTATGATGAAATTAAAAAATATTCAAATAATAATAAAATAAATATTTGAGAACAAAACAAATCAAAATTTATTTTAATAATAATTTCTGTATCAATTTTGCATCTACTGGATAAATTTCTTTTCTAATAGAAAAGTAAAGCAATTTTCCAAATATTTCTAAGCCTGGCAAGCAAAGTGCTATTCTACCACAAAATTACTTCAATATTACAAAGTGGGTAAAAATTGAGAGAAGTAAATTAATTGAGAAGTGATGTATTTGGTCTGACGTAGATGTGTGAGTGTGATTTAAACTTGAGCAGTAAATCTGTCTGACATAACGCATCGCAATCTCTGAATGCTATTATAACTACATTACTGGAATGCCTCCTCATTTCAGTGTTTCAACCGCAAGATCTTAACTACTTATTACAAACGATGAACCGAAAACCGATTTACCAAGGAAACTATTCTAATCTGATGCATCTCTTCTGATTTGCAATAACACATGTGCAATTGTAGCCATGATTATGTCTATTTGGAAAAAAAAATTTGCAAACCAGGAAAAGCCGTGAAAAATTTATTATTGCTAATAAATTGAACCAGATTACACAATCCACTTATGTGTGAAATCGAATAATTTAATATTTCCAAATTTGAAGACTGGAAAGTTTTAGGATTTCAAAATTTTCTAGATCTCAAACTGGAATATTCGGTGAAATCAGAACTCTTCTAAATTTGAAAGCTTTTAATTTGAATTTTAAGAGTATGCAATCATGTTTTAGTAATGGTACGGTAACTTTAGTGTAATGTTGAAATAATTTTGTATATCAATGTTGCAGAAATGTTGCAGCTATGAGGTTGTAATATTGCAGCAATAATGCAGAAATATTTTTGCAATAATGCAATAAATTTATACGGTATTATATACTTGAAACAATAATGATATATGTATGCACATATTTTTATTTCTATACCTTTTGAATTAAATATTACAGTTTCTATTACAAAAGTGATACTAAAAAACCAATTGAATACTAAATAACGGTAATTTATTACTATTACAACAAATATGTAATAGTAATACAGTAATGTCAAAATAATGTTGCTGCAAGGATTCAACAATGTTACAAGACGGAAAAAAGTGAGTTAGCTGCTGAAGCTAAAAAGAATTTCAAATTAACAACTAACTCACTTTTCTCCGTGAATAGCACTGCCCTACAAAAAAAAGTTTTTAGATTTGAATAATTCAGGTTAATCAATTTTTCTTCTATCTAATACTAAAATCTAATTTTTTTCTCTGTATTTAGTTCAAAATTAACTTAATTCTGAATAAAATGAGCCCAGGATGAAGTCGTTTTATCCACTTTAAAAAAATTTATTGAAAAAAAGTGTAAATTGCAGTGTTTTTTTTAAATTTTTAATGACTTTTGAAATAACAGAGATTTTTTCATATTCTTGATTCGATTTTAAAGATAATTTTCAATAGAATTAACAAAGTCATCATTATTGTTGCACAATTTATTTCTTAAATTTTTCCTGATGGTAAAGTGAGTACAAAAAAATACAAAAAATTTAAATAATATATAATAAATGAGAAAAATATGTTTTAAAATTATAAAGAATTAATTTTTTCAAAGTTTTTGCAGAAATCTTTTTTAAACCTATTCATTCTAATTTTGAAAAATATTTGTCTCACTAATTATAATATTTAATTTCTTTGCATTTTTGTGTTCACTTTACCATCAGAAAAAATCTAAGAAAAAAATTGTACCACTATAGTGATGAATTATATAAATTATATAGAAAATTATCTTTAAAATCACACCAGGAACATAAAGAATGATTATTATTATTTCAAAAATTATTTAATATCGAAAAATACTGTAGATAGTTTACACTTTTTTTACAATAACTTTTTTTAAAATGGACAAAACGACTTCATCCTGGATTCATTTTATTTAGAATTTAGGTAGCTTTAAACCAATTACAGAGAAACTTTTTTTTAGAATTAAATAGAAATAAATTGATTATTTTGAAGAACTCAAAACAGGTGGCCATCCGAATTTAAAATTGCTATATTGGTTCAAATTTTTGAGCTCTCAAAAAAAAAAAAATTAAAAACACAAATCTAAACCAAAAATTTTTTTGTTTTTTCCGTGATTCTATTCTAGTGTATCTTTACGTATTTTTCTCCACTAAATCCGAATCCGAAGTCAGAATAACCAGAATGGCTATTTTTTTTAAAAAAATCTCAAAAACTGCTCAAAAACACAGAAAAACAAAAAAATATTTTTTTTTGTCTGGGATACTACGCTAGTATTTTTCTACTTATTTTTCACCGCTGGATCCGAATCCGAAGTCAAAATGACCAGATAAGCTAAAATTGTTTAGACAATCTCAAAAAAGAGATTTTTTCGTGTTTTGCAGCAGTTTTTTTTTGAGATTATCTAAAATATATTAGGCAATCTGGTTACTTTGACTTCGGATTTGGATTCAACGGAAAAAATAAGTAGTGAATGTAGTATATATAGTATAAGTAGGAAGTAGCATATAGTGTCCCGACAAAAAAAAGTCTGTTAGGTTCTTTTCGAGATTTTGAGCCTTTTTTTAGATTATCTAAAAAATTGTAGCCAAGTCAGAATAACCAGAATCAAGAAAAAATCGCTTTTTTGATATAATCTCAAAAAATTGCTCAAAAACCTGAAAAAACCAGAAAAATTTTTTGTTTTGACCGGAACAATATGCTAGTGTATTTTTACGTATTTTTTTCGCTGAATCCAAATCCGAAGTTAGAATAACCAGATTGGCTAAAATTTTTTAGATCTTTAATAGATTTTTAATAGTCAAAAAAATAATAACAAATATTTGTTAACGCTTTTTGTTATATTTCTGCATTTTTGGGGGTTTTAAGAGGACCTATAAAAAAGTTAATATTGAAAAATGATTTTAATGAATAATTTGGGATTATTTTTTAAAGTCTCCTGAAGAGAAACAGAGTTTTTGATTTGAAGGGGTATTTTTTCTTCGACACAAAACATTTCTATAGAGGGGTGGGAGCTTAAAAATTCCGACTTCACTTTATTTGGACCACCCTAATGAAAAATCTACTATATAATTATACTACATTAAATATACTACATTAATTTAATTAAATTTAACTAACAGTAATTTATTTCAATCAATCAACACCAATGATATTACTTTTTAACAATTTGGAATAAAAAAATACGTTTTTTTAATATGATCAACTTTTCTATTGTAAAGTTT
Source organism: Ganaspis brasiliensis (assembly GCA_037103525.1). Taxonomy (NCBI): domain Eukaryota; kingdom Metazoa; phylum Arthropoda; class Insecta; order Hymenoptera; family Figitidae; genus Ganaspis; species Ganaspis brasiliensis. The sequence goes on along the minus strand of JAZKLR010000256.1, from coordinate 18,576 downwards.
TACACTTTCACTGTTTTACAAACTTATTTGGCAGGTTTTGCGTTAAATATATTTATTTTTTAATTTCATTTATTGTAAAATAACCCTAAAAACAGTTTACTATATAAAGTAATATTTTAACAATTAAACAATACAATTTTAATCATGACCCAACTTGCCGCGGGCCGGAGCGGATTGTATTACTTTGGATTCCTCCAAAAACACTGTTCCCAAAAAAGAAACTAAAAGTGACAACGAACTATTTTGTTGTTAAATGAAAGCTGAAATATTAGACCAAGTTTCCTGTGCGATTATGTTTTCATAAATTGGATATTAGCGAAATTAAACAACGAAGAGTGCAAAATGACCCAATCAGCTCCGGTATCCCCTACAAAACTTCCTCTATGGGGAATAGGGTGTCCGTTAAAAAGTCGACTTTCGAATTATGTTTACGATACCCTCCAGTTTGGTTCCAATATAAAAAAAAAAAAAATTCTGTAAAATTGCAGCCTGATTGATTAATATTAACCCGTGCCAGCAATCGATTGAAATTTCCCATTGAAAATGCATGGGAAAAATGAACTTTTTTTCAAAAATCCCATAACTTTTTTAATTTTTTTGCAAATAAATTTCCAGGTCACAAATTTCTTCATTTTCAGCTATATTTTAAGGCAGCGTTTTTAGAAAAATTTAATTTTCAAAATTTTAAAAATGGCGGATGTTCAAAAATGGGTCAAAAAATATATTGTAATATTTGCAGCGTTTTATCATATAAATATTCAAGGAAACTCAATACATCTTCTTAATCGGAGGTTCTTGAGGTCGCTAATGAAGATTACGATGTAAAAAATTAATTTTTCATAATTTTGGAACCAATATGGCGGACTCAAAATTTTGCATTTCCACAGTTTTCAAGAAATCGCCTTGAAACACCGTTATATCGGGCTTTTCGGGGTCACCATTAACAAATTTCATGTCAAAAATGTATTTTTCAATAAAGCCGATCCAATTTGGCGGATTCAACAAACTTTTTTTTTTTTAAATATAGTTCTTACATTTTTACATTTTAATTATTCAGTTTTTGATCATCCATAATAAGCAAAAATGATCTCTAAATCTGACTTTCAATTAGTGATTTTTTACTAATGAATTGGCGAGAAGTCGGTTACTATTAAATAGTAAAAACTTTTACTAGTTATTAGTAGAAAACTACTAATTTAAAAGTGAAATATCTATTAATTAAAATTGTAAAAGTTCAATTTCACAATTAGTAGTTATGCAACTGTTAAATTAGTAGTAATTTTCTACTAAAAAATATTGCAATTTTTAACTTTATGACATCGTAATCTTCATTAGCGACCTAAAAAAACCCCTGAATAAGAATATCTATTGAGTTTCCTTGAATATTTATGTGATAAAACGCTGCAAATATTGCAATGTATTTTTTGACCAATTTTTTAACATCCGACATTTTTAAAATTTTAAAAATTAAATTTTTCTAAAAACGCTGCCTTAAAATATAGCTGAAAATGAAGAAATTTGTGACCTGGAAATTTATTTGCAAAAAAATTAAAAAAGTTATGAAATTTTTAAAAAGAAGTTTATTTTTCCCATGCATTTTCAATGGGAAATTTCAATCGATTGCTGGCACGGGTTAATCAGGGTTAATTCGGTTTATCAATTTCCCTGACATTTTACTGACTTTACAACGAAATTCCCTGACAAAAATTTTTTTATTCAGAGCAAAGACAAAAATCTGCCAACAACTCAAAAATGAACCAATTTTAATGTTATTTTTTTTAAAAATACTCATAAACGTTTGTACTATAACGCTTAAGTTGGTACTAAAAAATTAAGACTTTTATATTAACTAAAAAAAATGTTAATAACTTTTAAAAAATATAAAAAATCATTTTTTTAGAGAGTGACTTCTGGGTATTTCGATATAAGAAACTTTACATACTCCAAAGTAAATTATACAATTATTTTATACACAAAACTTATTTAAACTATTTTTAAATAGTTCTAGTTACTAACAAACAATTTTAATTTGTTAAAACAATCTAAGTTAAGCAAATAAATAATTTCAAAAGCTTTCCTTACTTAGATTTCGTTTTTTTTGTAAAATTAATTAATTACTATTGATCTAGAGTTATAATACAGTTTAGAATGTTTACAAACAATTTTTAAATTGTTTAAACAATCTTAGTTAACAATCAAATCACTTTAAAAGTTTTCATTACATACTTAGAATTCGTTTCTTTTGTCAAATTAATTCGTTACTATTGGCCTAAAGTCCTAATACAATTTAGAATGTTTACAAACAATTTTTAGATTGTCTAAACAATAGTTAAGCTTAAGTTAGTTTAGTAGTTGGGTGATTTTCAATGAAAGTGTAAATCGTGGTCTTACATGCTTTTTCAATATAAAAAATAGATTTCAGTGGAAAGTAATTATATGATCTATCGACAAATTATGCACTTATAAATTCCCACTTTTATGAACCACAAATATTTATTTTATAATATTATAAAAAATTGATTTAGGTGTGAAATGTAACGTCCCCTGGCTGTCTTCAAAGAGTTCTTGAATCATTTAACTTACTATCACGAATCGCACATATTTAAAGTAGAATTTTCAATTTTACTAACCAATTCTAAGCTCTAAAACGAACATTATAATGTATTGTGGAAATTTAATTACAGTCCAATAACGTATTTAAATCGCAGTTAAATGTGTCTCACACTTTTCACTTTTCGTAGAGAGTCAATAATAAATAATGTCATATAGAAAAATATTAACTTAAAAATGATTTGCATTAGATAAAATTTGATGAAAATGTTTCTATCTTTAACTTAGTGGTGATTAATTTACTTACGAACACTTATTTAAAAAGAAAAAGATATTTTAATAAAACAAACTTACTCGTACCTTTTTTAATGTAATTCCCCTGGTATTCAATATCTTGAAATATATTAACTCTTTTTATGATGTTAAAGGCGATAAATATGAAGCTAAAAATTCTTTTTAAGATTCCAAACTTATAATCTAAGATTTAGATATTATGTGCAACAAAATATGAAATATTATCCCATGTAACGTTCCCTGGAATGTAATGTCCCCTGCTTCTAAGCAAAAATATCAAAAAGAAAAAACTATGCAATACATAATAACAGCATGAACCTAAAAATTTTGACATCAAAAGCAATGTAAACATATCCAAATAATAAAAAATACGTTGATAAAGGTAGGAATTTTAAGAGTAAATATTAAAAAATGAAGTAAAATATTTTAATTTTAAAAATTGAATATAATTATTAAAAATTTGTCTTTTAATTCGTGAAAATAATTACACGGTTGATAACAACAAGTAGGTTAACCAAACCAAATTAATATTCGTAATTACTGCTCACTATTAAATAGTCACACTCGGCCAATATATATATTAACTAATTATATCCTAAATAATATATATAAATGAAAAAAAATGTTAAAACCGTATTTTTTTTCTTGAAATTAATTTATCTCAAATTTACGTGTTCAATTAAAATTACCCAGTTAAGCATTATTGTACAAACATTAATAAGTATTAAAAAAAAAAATAATTGCTTCATTTTTGAGTTTGTCTAAAGATTTGTGTCAAAAAAATGGTAACTTTGACCGCACTATGGTCTCACTATGACCGTCTCAATTTCTTTATTTTCCCTGACAAAAAACTTTTTTCCCTGTCATATCCCTGACTTTACTGACAACATTTTTTTTTCCTGTCATTTCCCTGACTTTACTGACACGTGGCCACCCTGTTAATATTAATCAATCAGGCTGCAATTTTACAGAATTTTTTTTTTTTTTATATTGGAACCAAACTGGAGGGTATCGTAAACATAATTCGAAAGTCGACTTTTTAACGGACACCCTAATGAGGAAGCAAAATGGTAAAAAAATTATTCCTTAAATCACAGAGACCGTCTGATAAATGCTCCCGATTAAAATCTTGTAAGTGAACATGTGTATATAGATTCGTATATGTGAACCGAGAATATCAAGTGTTTGACCAACAATATTGAATATTGACACCGTCTTACACTGATTGAAAATCAAAGTTGGTACAGCAAGAGCTGAGCAGAAGAATATAATAAAATTGTGCTTAATAAAGCGTCATCCTATCTCGGTCTTTCTTTCGGTTAGTGGGGTCTTGTCCATGACCGTCTTTCTCTTATACCGGTCGGTAATAAAAAAGCAAAGGTCCAAAAGAACGAAGAACGGTCAGGGATAATAATGAAACGAGATATCTCGTACGTGGGCGGTCGTATTGTTTGCGCAACAAGGTATGCGCCCTGGTGCGGCGCGGCGCTTCTGGATGCCATGTACGTGGGTGTACTTAATATAAAGCACGCGCGTGTGCGTGCGTGCGACGTGCGCTTAATAAGAGCGATGCAAGCGGCGGCAGGCCATTGGGTTGTATGTAAATCTGCTTACCCATCTGCAGGGTTGGTACAGAGAAAGAGAAAGATAAAAGCCGCCGCCACCGCGATAAACCGCGAGAGTGCATAGAACGCTACCGCAAATGCGTATATGCATCTACATACTGCTTCTGCGGAAACGAATCCTAGCTAAATATTATCACCTACCTATGCGCATGAAATCTAATAATCATTTTTTTAATCTTTTTATTGTTCTTTTCTCATGTTTTCTTCTAATAGTTTCCTTTTATTGTTGTTTAATGTAAGATTTGGTTGATCTTGGGAAGGTCAGTGAAATAAAAATTAAGCAATTTTTATCTTTGCGCTAGGGGAAGTGTGTCTAAAACGGCCTAGTGTCTAATATGGCCAATTCTTAATAAAACACTTTAGGGGAAAAATTCTCATCAACTAATGTTAATTTTATATTTTTAAACATAAAATGTACCATCTGCAAGTTATTTGAGTTTTTAAATCTTTAAACTGCACTGAGAAAAGAGGATCTCGATTTATAGTAAATAATGTAATTATTTAGTAAAAATTACTATTTGTAGTAAAAATTACTATTTAGAGTAAAATGTACTTCATATAAAGAAAAATTACTTTTTACGTAGTAAAATTTACTAATTGTAATTATTACTCTAGTCGTTTTTAAAAATTCTGTTAATATTTTTAATCTTTATATTGTCTTAATAAATTTTATCAACTTCGAGTATTAATTATTAAATTCGTCCTTTTTTAAATATTGCTCAAGCATTTTTAAAAAGTATAACTGCGTGATATAACAATTACTTCAGTAGGATCAGTTTTTAATATTTGCTAGCAACTTTTGCTCAGGAAATAGTAATCCGTGCCACTACTACTAATACTACTACACGCCTCTCACCGATACGCGAGTCATATACAATCGAAATATATGTAAATTTAATAAATGCTTCAATTCCTTGTTACATAAACATTTTTAATATTTTTTAAACAAATCTCTTGTTAATATGGATCTTTTACTTTTATTTTGACATATTTTGTTCTAAAAAAAATTATAATAAGTAAATTTATATCAAAATGTGTATTAAATTAGAGAATTTAATTGTTTCCTTCTTTAAATTAATTAGTATATTGTTACTCATTAAGGATACAAAAATATTTTAAATAATATGTATTCTATTACCATTGCAAATTTTTTTATAAAACTTGAATTTGTTTGGTAAATATTAAGTAATGAATTTTCTAGTTCAAAAATTTTTTTCTTGTAACTCAGGTGTTATACAAAAACAATTTTTCATTTTTCATTTATGTTTAATCATATTATTTTGTATTATTTTCTTCAAAAAACTGCATTTGTTATAATAATTAATTAAATTTATTTTGATATTCAGATAAATTATTCAATATTAATATTAAAACATTTTTAAAATTAATTTTTACTTTTATGTTTGCTATTTTATTTTATAAATTAGTTTGCTTTAAACTATTTAATAAGTATTATTTATTAATAATATATTGTATAAAAAAATTTAATAATATTTTATTATAAAATTTTTTAGATTATATAAGTATTTCATTTATTTTTACATATTTACAATTTTTTTATTTAATATTATGCTATCTAATATTATTCTATTTACTACTATTTTGAATAATATTTACATTTAATTTCAATAATGTAGTAAAATATATGGGGTTTATGATTTATTTTATTGCGGTAATTCATATAAGTTAAAAAATATATGACGTCAGTTGCGTCGATAGCCGAGAGGCTTAATGCGAAAGCGTGCGTTTTTAGGGTTGCGACATTGCGTATTTATATTTAAGTTAGGTAGTTCGATCCCGTATAATTCTAAGATTTTTCCGAAATGTTCACTCGTTAATTCTAAGTACTTGTATATTAGAAGAATGAAACTTGTAAATTAATAAATTGAAGTGTATTTATAAAGTTCATAATGTAGAAACTTTTTTATTTTTATTTGCATTGATTTATTTTATAAAGAATTAAAAACAAGAAAATATTATTTTCTGTATTATTTCATTCTCCCGTTCCCCGTCTCACACGCATATAAGGCCTACATCGGTGAGTGACGCGAGCAGTGGAGGGGCAAAATTACAATTTTCTGAGCAAATATCGTTAGTGGCGATGTAAACGCCACTCCGTTGAAAAGCAATTCTTATTCTGGATGATACAATAGTTCCTCAGATTCATATTAATACTTATAATTTTCATTTAAATTTTCCATTCCATGGAGTAAATTTTATTTCAATCAAAGTATAATTCATTTACTGAATTAAGTAAAAAGTATTTAATTTTTGAACAGTTTCAAAACTACTGCTCAAAAATAGTAATCTTTAATCGAAAATATGTAACTTTTATTATTCTTTTTTTTCAGTGTGATTAAATAAGATAAGATTATATTTTTCGTCTCTAAAGCTTAGAGTTTTTGCTTGCATTTTGAAACCAATATTTGTAATGTAACTTTTTAATAATTTATTATATACTATTATTACCTTATCGTGTATTTCTTTATCTTTCCATCAAGCTTTTTTATAATTCGTAATTTTACTTTAATTGCTTTAAATAAAATAAAAAGTAAAAATATATCAACTTGTATAAAATGGCCTACCCCTTGTGTGTATAAAACGGCCTATAGAAATGCGCGCATCCTAGCGGGAACAATAAGAAGTACCATCAGCTGCTAACAAGGTCTCAAATAGATTTTCAAATTGCCCGCGCCCACGCTGCGCTATCAGTGAACTCAGTGAACAACAGAGAATTGATTTTGAGGTTAGGAATGCTATTTTTTCACAAATATCTCAAATTATTAACATTATAAATACATTTGATGAGTTATGTTGCACAAAATATAATTCAAAGAAATTTGATTTAAATAACTTTACTTTAAAAAGTTTATTGAGAGTTTTAGAATATTGCAAACTGATATTAACAAGTTTTTATATCGTATCACTAAAATCGTGTATTTTGACAAATTCAACGATATTTATTAAAGCAAACGTGAGTATTTAATAAGAAAAACATTATAGAAAAATATTTAATCATTTCCTTTTTAGAAAAATCTTCTAATTTGTAGCAAATATTAAACTAAGAAAATATACATTAGGTAGGCCATTTTAGACAAGTATGTGTCTATTATGGCCAAAATGCAAGTCTTTAATTTATCTTATTTTTCAAATATTTAACTGTTTTTTAATCGAATTTAATTGTATACAATCAGTTAATTAAATATCAAAGTATAATTTAGTATATTTATTTAGATTAAATAAACTATATTTTCAATTAAAAAATATGATTTACGTTAGGTAGGCCGTTTTAGACACACTTCCCCGACGTTTCGTTGGCCGGGTTTGCCAACCTCATCAGGCTCATTTTTTAATATATGGGTGATTCTTCACGGAGTGGTTACTTTTGATTCCCCATTTAATAACTTTAAACCTTATCGAAATATATATTTAGTACTTCGTACATTTATTCTTTGTTAACATGTTTATTAATATCATGACTGAAAAACTATTTTTTTATCATCAAAAGATACGAAATGGTTAAAAATGCCTCAAAACTGTACTTTTTTAGGTTCTCCACATAGGACTCGTGAGATTTGATACGTTTTATTTCAGATAAAACATATTTTTAAACTATTTTCATCTATTCTAATCGACAGTTTATCTCAAAAGCTTCGTTTTTGTTGTATTGTTTTCCAGTTTGTGGTAATAACTTTTGCGAAAATCATTTTTAAATACTTTCTCCACCTTTTCATTATTTGGAACAGGAGTTTACATGTTCATTGTTTTTCAGTAATTTTAATCACATTTATATTGAATTTTCACTAACTAATTATGTTATTGAGGTAAAAAATTTGATTTGACACCAACTTACTTGAAGAAATAGGATATTTAGTTTTATAATTACAAAAATTATTATTAATTTACTGCGTATTTTAATGACATGTAAACTCCGGTTCGTCAAAAATAATTGAATTGTTCATATTTGAAATAAAATAAAAATAATAGTCATATAAAGTAGGCAAATCTATGCAGTACTCTGCAAAGGTCTTTATATTTTACTAAGTTTTACTGCTATAATAATTTATTTTCTTTAATTCGTAAACTCCGGTTCATAAAATTCGAAGTGCACGTGAATAGTGTTTTGTTTTCTAAAAAAAGTATCGTTAGCCTGAATATTTAACAATAATATTTATTTATTTACACAATTATTTATTTCAATATATTCATTTCCATATATTTGTTCAATGTCCTAAGAATATCCGTGGATATCCTATGAACATCCTTCAAATAAGCAAACATCCTTGGGATATTCGTTTAAGGTAAAAAATTAATCTTTTTAAATACATTTTTTTAACCTTTTAAAGTTTAAACTTGAAATTTTCCATATAGGACTAAAGACGTTAAATTAAGCTCAAATTTTTGTAAAATTATGTTTTAAAATAATTTTTTTTAATTTGTACATAAGAAATATTTATGAAAAAATATTTTTTACTTAAAAATTAAATATTGTCAAAAATTACCACTTTGTAGCGAATCACCCATATATTAGATCATAGTAACTTTTTTAATGCGTCATATTTTTTAAAATTGTTAACATTACAAACATGTAATGTTATTACATGTATGTAATTTATGTTTGTAATGTTAACAATTTTTATGTTTGTAATGTTAACAATTTTAAAAAATATGACGCATTAAAAAAGTTACTATGGTCTAATATATATTAAAAAATGAGCCTGATGAGGTTGGCAAACCCGGCCAACGAAACGTAGCGCAAAGATAATAATTGCTTAATTTTTATTTCACTGACCTTCCCAAGATCAATCAAATCTTACATTAAATATAACTGGAAGGAAGAAAAATCTTTTATTTTATTTTTGTTATTATCTCCTATTTTTCCTGTCATTTTTTACACTTTTCCTTGCGCTATTATTCTCATATTTCATTATAGTCCTTTAAAAACTTTCGATACTTTTTCCCGTGACTTGAAAACTTTCCGTTACTTTCTTAAGTACTGAATTTTTAATTATCTTGTTAGGAGCAACAATTATTATTATAGAGTTGCATAACGAGGGAGAAATTCTTGATTTAAGTGGTTTACTAAAAAAATGTACCTATGTTATAAATTTATATAAATTCAATGTAAATTTTGTTTTCAAAAAACGAGTGAGTTCTCAAATTTCTTTTACTAATGCTGATTTTACGAACTTTTTATTATGTATAGTAACTTTTGGCCTTAAAGGACCTTCACGTGAAAAAGTGAGATAGCTGCTGCAGCTGAAAAAAGTTGAAAATATTTAATCGACACGCACTGCTAAAAATGTAGGGAATTAACGGTTGCTGGAGTTAAGAGGTTGATGTTTAGAGTTACAAATCAACTCCAAAAGGTAGTGAATTTCAAACCGTTCATTGTAAGAAAAGGGCCATTAGGCTGAAATAAATTACACTGTGTTACAAAATTTAAACAGGTAACAAAACTTCTTATCGGACCTAGTTTTAGAGCCAAAAAACATCGCCATTTTTTATCCAAATCAAAAAGTTTTTTTTTTTAATTTATACCTTATAATCTGCCCTTTTATAAGATTTCCTTCCTTATAATTTAAATTCAATTAGATATAGACCAAAAACCAGCATAAAATTTGATTTTTTCAAAGATTTTTCAACTTTGAGACAAATTTATATCTCTTATCTTTTTTAAATTTTATAAGTCAATTTGGCTCTAAGTGACCCTAGATTGAATAAAATTTGATGAAAATTATTCAAACTATGACACTTTTGATTGACTTCAGACTTGCAGAAGAGTTTTTCATTATTTTCTTCCATTCATGGTTTATTTCTACTGTTTTTTAATTTTTATGCATTTCTACAATGCTAAGAAACAATTTTTAAAGTTTAAGAATCATTTAATAAATATATGTATCATTATTTAATAAAATTACCATAATGAACTAGAAAGTGAATCTTAAACGCTAAAAATAGTTTCTTAGCATTGTAGAAATGCATAAAAATTGAAAAACAGTAGAAGTAAACCATGTAAGGAAGAAAACAGTTTAATAATATTAACTCCCTTTTTTAACAGTGTAGCTAAATATTCGCTATAAGAGCGGACACATTTGCTGAATTTTTAAAAAAATCTGGAAATTTTTAAGAAATTCCAAAAATTCGTAAATGAATCCTGAAGATTTAAACCTAGTATTTTTCAATAACTTCGAAAATTAAATTTTAAATGGTCCAAATGCGTTCTAAAAAATAAAAAATCTTGGCCAGAAAGAAAGTCAAAAATAACATTCCACGTCATTCTAATTTAGAAAAAAAACCCAAAACGCCAATTAAATCAAACTTTAATTTATTCAAAATTTTATAATTAATTTAAGTTTCAATAGTTAAAAGTTTATTAGTATATGCATTTAATTTTATTTTACTGTAAGTCTCTCAAAATTAAACACTTTTTTACACTTGTTTTTGCAGTGTCTATGGTTTTTTTAGATTCACTCGTTTTTTGAAAATTCATATAATTTTCTTTACATTTTTTGTTTATTTTTCGCCAATTTATTTACTCTTTCATAAAATTTTTAGATTTTATACAATTTAAAAAAAATTATTGTCAGAGTTGTTTAAAAATATATTTAATGTTTTAAACACTCTTATTTTTTAGAGTTGTTTCCAATCTAGTTTTTAAATTTCATCATTTTGGGAGTCATTTGCTGAAAATTATTATTTTTAAAGATATATTTTATTCTTTTTCTAGACTTTTAACTTATTTTTTTAAATTTTCTTATTCTATTCTTTCTGGTTTTTATTTTTTACTTTGTTTTCCACAAATTATGTGAATAATAAATAATTTTACATTTTAACGTAATTTTTCTATTTTTTAAAAAATATTTTTTCTTTTCTCAAAAATCTTTAATTTTTTAATTTTAAAAGAAATTAACTTATTATTTTTTCCTTTAATGTCTAAAACAATTTTTTCAAAATTTTTCCTTTTAGTAAAATATTAACATTTTTTATGGACTTTTTTTAATTTGTCAAAACATACCCATATATTCTAATTTTTTGAAACAATTTCCTTATTTATTCCCTTTAAATCTGATTTAGTAAAAAAATTAATTTGATAGCAAAAACTCAGTCACTAATTCAAATAGTTACATTTCTACTAATCATTTAGTCAAAAATAACTCTATTATTAATAAAATTTATCTTTAGCTTATTTCAAAACAACTAATATATTAGTAAAATACTGTTTATTAATTTAATTAGTCAAATTTTAACTATTTTTTTAGTTATTTTTTTACTAAGTTATTTTTCACGGATTGCTAATACAAAAACTTAGCCACGATTTTACTAACAATTAGTTACTTTTAACTAATTCAGATTAAGATAGTTTTTTATAGTTGAGCGAATTCATTTTAAATCAGGCAGGCTAGACCTGTTCGGGACTGAAAGTAATTTTTGCCTTTAAAATGTCGTTTTATAAAGAATTTTAGACGACACGTATTTTTTATTTTGCTGAAAATTTTTTTTTTTTTGAAGTTATAAGGATTTTAAGTTTAAAAGTCGGAAACTTCGTTTCTACAAAATTTAGAGGGAAAAATCTTTAAAGTGTTGGAACTTTATAAGTAATTAAGATAATTTATTTTTTCTTCTTGCATCTGAAAGGGCTTTTGTTCGTCTTTCCAAATCCATTGGAAAAATTAAAAAATAACAAAATGGCGGTCATTTTACTAAAAAACTTAAAATTTAATTTACTCAAAAACCCCACCTTTTTTTTTGTTCAAAATTTTTTTGGGAATTGTGGTCAAAGGGAGAAATATTTTCTATGAGAATTTAGCTTGTGCCCGATTATGGTGCAAGAGAAAAAAAATTTTTTTTGAGTTTTTTAAAGCGAAACATCATTTTTCTCAAGAAATACACTAGATATAAAAAAATTTCTTAAATAAAAGTTGTTTGTCTTTAAAAAATCTAAAATAATGTCTTCTGTAATTTTTCTTTATTTTGCGTTTTTTCAGTTAATTATGGAAAAAATTGATTAAACGCTCATATTTATTGCGTTTTTAATATCGGTATCAATATTTTTTTGATTTAAAAATTTTTTCTTCCACAGTAACATATAAATAGTTAATAATCTTTGGTGTCACTAAAGTTACAATTGTTGACAATTTCTGTGTTCAATAAAGTAATAGCGAGTATAAATATTGAGACGTTAATGAGTTATATATTATTTTTGAAAAAACCAAAGGTAATAGTTACATGATTTTTGCATGGAAATGTCATAATTATTTTTGTTTAAAGTTCAAAAGAGTTAAATAACAGAGAGTTTTATCGATTTTTTTCAAAATTCACTGAAAAAACGCAAAATAAAGAAAAATTACAGAAGACATTATTTTAGATTTTTTAAAGACAAACAACTTTTATTTAAGAAATTTTTTTATATCTAGTGTATTTCTTGAGAAAAATGATGTTTCGCTTTAAAAAACTCAAAAAAAATTTTTTTTCTCTTGCACCATAATCGGGCACAAGCTAAATTCTCATAGAAAATATTTCTCCCTTTGACCACAATTCCCAAAAAAATTTTGAACAAAAAAAAAGGTGGGGTTTTTGAGTAAATTAAATTTTAAGTTTTTTAGTAAAATGACCGCCATTTTGTTATTTTTTAATTTTTCCAATGGATTTGGAAAGACGAACAAAAGCCCTTTCAGATGCAAGAAGAAAAAATAAATTATCTTAATTACTTATAAAGTTCCAACACTTTAAAGATTTTTCCCCCTAAATTTTGTAGAAACGAAGTTTCCGACTTTTAAACTTAAAATCCTTATAACTTCCAAAAAAAATTTTTTTCAGCAAAATAAAAAAATACGTGTCTTCTAAAATTCTTTATAAAACGACATTTTAAAGGCAAAAATTACTTTTAGTCCCGAACAGGTCTAGCCTGCCTGATTTGAAATGAATTCGGTCAGTTTCAATTCTTGATTCTTAAAGTTTTGCTATTTTTCGTATTTATTATCTCACGGTGTCTTGATTTAAAACAAAAACAATTTAAGCATTTTTTTAAAGCATTCTAATATTTTAAGAGATTATAAATTACTATACTTCTAAATTTCTCGTCTTTCAATTCTCTTAATAATTTTCTTAAGTTTTACATTTATAAAAAATTTACCTATTTTTTGTAGACTTTTCAATAATCTTTTTACATTTTTGGTTTGTGTTTAATTTTCCCATTTTAAACTAGATCATTTTCAACCTTCTTTTTCTTACGTTTAAATCATAATGTCTTTAATAGTTTCTGTTATTTTATCGTTTTTCATAATTCCTTAGTATTTTTCGAAGGTTATTATATTTTCATTGATCATTAAATGCATGTTCTCACTTTATAAAAATATTTATTCTGCATTTTCGACTTTTCTCTGTAATTTCTTTATTCTTTCGTTAATTTTTTTTTCATAGAAATTCATAGAAATTTCATAGAAATTCAATTCATAGAATTGCAAGAGATCCATGAAAGTGTTTCCACTGAAACACTTTAAAATACCTTCTCATTTAGGATGAGAATGTAAAAATTATATTAAATTTGCGATAGACTATATTAAAGTTTAAAATTGCTTAGTAATGATTCGCATAGCTTTTCTAAAGCTTAAAATTCCTTGCATGAAAATTTCGCTTTTTGGCACTTTTTCCCCGAGTTATAAAATATTTTAATAAAATTTATATTAATTTTTTTCCGTGTATAGGATTAGATGTGGGACAGCAAAATTTTTTAGCTACAGTATCTATAACATTAGCTACCACAACAAACCTGATGTTGTCTTAGCAAATGTTTTAGCTGCCTCAATAAATATCTACCTATCATGACTGAAAATATACAGCCAATTTTTTTTAATAACATCAGCTTACAATTTTTTCCTGTTGTAGAAAAAATTCATGCCGCTAATTAAAAGTGCTAGATTTCATACAAAATAATCATGTATCTATCGCTGCTAGATACCGGTACAAAATTTTCCTACCATAGAGCCTATTGAAATTAAAAATTCCAAACATCATCATTTTACATATTTATTGACGCGTATTTCGATGTTAAAGGGAGGGGGAAAAAAAAGTTCTATAATTAAAACGGGTTATTTTCCTCCATACGATGGCACATGTACGAATCTTTTATCAACGTTATAATCAACTTGTTACGCGTCGTGCAAAAGTGAAAAACGCATTATTATTCCATATATTAATAAAGATGAGTCAGAATAATTGTATTTACGCAATACGCGAATACATAAGCGAGAGAGCTCTTGTATATATGCCCTTACTCTTTTCTCTTCTCTCGGTGAGTATAATTTTCGACTGAAGAACATTCTCTGTAGTTTAAATTTCGAGATCCGTGAGTCAGCTCGTGACCAATGTAACACCTCACCAATGTAACATTTCACGAGGTATAGTTGTAGGTATTCACCCACATACATGTTATCTCATTGAACAGTGACCAATGAAAGCGATCGGTCAGGTACGACTTGTCTCCTGTCGACACGACGCGACGCCGCCGCGCCGCGCCAGCGGGATGTCTCCCCGATCAAGTATACACATAACACAGATAAATTTTTCACGCGCACTTGTACCTCTCCAACTCGATTACAACATCGAGGATTCGGCCAGGAAAGTCTTCCGCTTGTTGTGCAAATTTGTACGATTGTATATTTTGAAGAATAAGAAAAAAGAAAAGAAAAAAGAGAAAGGAAATAAAAACCACTTTCAACGCCTACAACATATATAAGTGACCTCAAATTGTGCACGCTGAAGAAATTTCATTATGAAAACAACAGTCTATAATTTATGCTATAAAAATAAATATTCCCCCGTGTTTTGTATAAAAGATATGAGAATTCGCTTTAATCGTTACAAATTGCTGCTGAATCTGAAGGAATTTGAGGTTTATTTGAAATCTAGGTGAATCGACATAGACGATTGAACTCAGCATGTGAAGGTCAGCTGCTGTACATGACCTTAGAAAAGTTTCTTCGCTCAACCACAGTTGGCACAAATCCGATTATCACAAGGAGTTGCCAAAATTTGGCAGACCGTATAATTACACAGATCGATTCTCAGTGCAATATTGTCCAAATTTTGGTGTCTATATAGAGGTGCTTGGAGTGCTGTTTAACTGTAGAGAATTCTGACAACAGTTGACAGCCGAGTTAACAAGAAAATAAAAAGAAGAATGTATATATAAAGGTGGTATGAGAAAAATTCGATTCTTATTCCCAAGTGTTTTTGACGCTTTCTTTTAGCGCTGTTGTACCAAGGTAGATCATGTATGAGTTCCAAAGAGCTGAAGACAATGAATACCGGTATCACAAGGGTACCGCGCCTCACCTTTGACCTGTACAGTTTTGCGTGCGGCAAGCAACTCTTAGACCTTTAGGCCGGCAAACATGAAATGCCGAATTGCCGACAACGCACCACAGGGATTCTCTTTTCTTAAAAAAGAAAAAGGAACTTGAGACGTCTTCGTTTCTAATAACATTATATAATTCGTGGCTATAACAAAATATAATTCACGTAACATAGGGGAGATCGTCCAACAGTAGATAGGGAAAAATTCTAACACGTCAAATGACTTAAGACTGAAGTAATTAATAAGATGTTTTTTTTCTAAAATAAAGTTAATGTCTTAAACTAAACAATGCACACTCTAAAAACAAGTGTCTTATTTTGTCCTCACTTTTAAGACATTATCAGGTGTCTTAATTTTAAACCATTGAGATAGTGTCTTAAAAATGCCTGTAAGACGCTTTCTAAACGTCTTATGTCTTAAAATTAGACACTTATAAGACACCTGTTTTTACAGTGCAATTGTCAAACTCGACATAAAATTGGATATTTATCTATTTTTTATGTTTTTACTATACAGTCAAAATATACGTCAATGAAAGCGTCCTTCCATCAGTAGATAATCGCTTTTAATTTAATATATATAAGCTGTAAAATATGTATTTACTCGTAATCACATATTTTGTTCACAACTATTCTTGCAAATATAATCGATTCGTTAAGAAACCGCACTGTAATCTATAATGCGTAAACAAAATATTATTCGAATTGACATTTTTTGTCGACTGAGAACAAGAATCCTTTCTGTTGTATACCTAACCTAACGTACGAGCTTAAAAGAGCGCGAAATTTGAAACCTACACTACCGGCCAAAATTGTGGGGCCACTTACAAAAATGGGATTAAAAACATGACTGACTTAAGATGTTGATAACTCTATCAGAAATTAGAGAATTGAAAATTTTTATTGACCTTTGGAAAGCTTATAAAATTTTGCCGTTAAATGGTCCTATTTTAAATCTTCTTTGATTAATCGAAACGGAGATTCAATGTGATAAGCGAAAAAAACAAATGTAAAGATTTTACTGGTTATTTGAAACAAAACTAAGAAAACCGTTTCGAGACACTGATATGTTTTACTTGAAAAATAATAATTTCTTTAGCTAAATTTAAATGAGGAGTAAGCCGCCAAAAGTGGTTAAGTCCATTTTTCAAAAAAATTGAGATGTATACAAATTTGGTATATTTAAGGCATTACAAACCGATCTGTCACAGTTAAATTAAAGAAAACAATTTTTTTCGTAAAGAATTTCGACTTTAAAAACAGTAGACACAACCAATATGAATTCCAATTTTAATTTTTTTTAATAGAAAGAATTATCGAAACTAAAATATTGTTTATATATATAATTAACTTTAATTGATACTAAGAGGTTTGAAATCCAATAACGTTTGAATTGTTATTCGCCCGTTTATGTATTAAATAAATAAATAAAAATTGGGAAACTAGTTTTGAATTAACAAATTGTCGAATCAAATGCAAAAAAGTTTGTTGAAAAAACATTGTTTGTTTTCAAGAAAATAATGAATTAATAAATGTTTTTCTTGAAGTCGAGCAATAAAATTTAGATTACGCGTTAATACGTAACTTTTTTACAACTATTTATTAAAATTTTAATGTCACACCGCTAATAGTTTTTAATTTGGTAAATTTCTTTCTTATAGAATGCATTTTTTGCATTTTTGTGGCACTTTCGTTGTAAAAATAGAATTTTTCCCATTTTTTTATCCTTATTTACATATTATTATCCACTTTACACTTCTATTGTTTTTCAATTGATTTGTGATTGTAGTTAAAAATTTATGCATTTGTAATTTCAAATTTTTTTAAAAAAATCGGTTTAAAAACACAGTTCAAAAGAAAATTCTTTTTTAAAAAGTGTGTAAACGAATTTTTTGATTTTTTAAAGAAAAAATCTCAAATTTAAAAAATTGACGCTTGAGCCCTTTTGTCATGCTACTCTTCATATATAAGGCTAATTTTTTTTCCCAGTTTTTTTCAATTTTAAATGTTAATTACGAGTATTTTGTCAATAAAACAAGTTCAGGTTACTTTAGATAAATCCTAAAAACTAATAATAATAAGCAGAAATAAAAATGTCAATTAACTTTTCAAAAAATTAAAATTATCGACAGTATATCATTATCTACTGTTGGATGGTCTCCCCTATATAACAATAATTCATTTCACGATTGAATTATTATTAATTCTTTCACAAATGATTCGTTTCTGTTAATGTTGCTATCAAAGGATATAGAATCTTTAAACAATAGTAGTTGAGAGAGTATTTATCAATGATCTAATATATATTCTAATGCGATAGTAGATAGTGACGACCTGTGCAAAGTTAGCCTTGATATATTTCGCCTACACACGTTTGGAGAATGTCTTTTCCATCTTCCGTGTAGTTATAGAATCTACACCTACTTCTACACCTACACCTGCGTGCGACAGTTGCAAGGTCACTCTGACTTTATCAAAAAAAAAATTAAAGCTGCAATTTGTTACAGATCAAGTTTTGAATGAGTCTACCTATATTAATAGGTGGGAGAATGCTCTATAGTTTATTCATAATGGATTATTAATTATCAATGCAATGTAGCTATAGATCTGTAGAATACATGTATAGATCATTTTGACACAAAACTTCCCATGAAGATTGTTATATTGTACAAAAATTAGTATAAATTTGATTTTGTACAATAGCTAAAATTAAAGGTTTTAACATGAAGCAATTAAATTAATAAAATTA